>CM070743.1:14668967-17068967 GCA_036346245.1 Bonia amplexicaulis
GATTTGGAACGGATTTGGACTTGTTTTGTGTATTACAACGTGCTCAGGTGGAGTTTTGAGGTGGAACCAGAACCATTGGAAAGAGGATGTCACAAGCTTTCCAACAAGTTGAAGATCGCCTCATTGGACTCAATATGCATCTTCTATACTCGTTTGAAGTTAGCATTGTCTCCGGAGACCGAACTGGATTATAGAATATGTTCAACTTTCATTCTTGGTTGTTCTACCCTTAGTGCTGTGGTGACCTCCAATATTCCAAGCGTGTCCGTGACTCTATGTGCCTTTCATTGGTCCTTACCGATGTTTCTAAGAACAATCACATTATATGTATCAGACAGCAACCCATTCTCAGAAACAGAATTCAACAACCTTAGGAACGAGCTCACCTGATAATTCAACTATCGTACACGTGCTCTCATCATAGTTTCTTGCCTAGCATCTTGTGGATAAGTGTTATGTGTATCTAAAGAAGTGATGTCTTCATAACATACGAGTCAAATATACTGGTCCATATGAGTTTGTGTTACCGTCCATCTGTTACACTATTAGTGACAACAAAGGTTCAAAAACAACCGGATAAGTTCTATGTATTTTTCGCCGTCACATAACGGCATCTCAATCTTAACCTACTATTGGTGACAGCAAAGGTCCAAGGGCAACCGGATAAGTTCTATATATTTTTCATGACAAATATACTTATATTTTTTTATATGGTAGGCATAAATATTCATAAGTAATTTTGCTGTCAGTCGCAGGTAATTTACTACCAATCGTAGGTAATTTTACCACCAATCACAAGTAATTTTACTGACAAATCATCCGTTCGTATTCAGAAAAGTACAGTAACTCTAACACAAGTAATTTTATTGTCAACTGCAAGTAATTTTACTGACAGATCATTTGTTCGTACTCAGAAGAATACATAAAAACTAACAGAAGTAATTTTATTGTCAAGCATAAGTAATTTTACTAAACTAACAAAGAAGAATTATTGTATTCTTCTTGACAGACCTGACGTGCCAGGCTAGGCTGTGCCAAGATGCTGGCGCATATAGGTGACCACTTCACAGCTCTAGTTTCTTTTAGAGCTCCTACTAGCACGTGTCTGCAAAGTGTCCGGTTCCAAACGGAAGGTCCAAATTACAGTAACTTCTCTCGGAATACCGTTTCCGTCATGTAGCAGGAGAAATGAGTTTTGGATGGGGGCGTTACCTCGCCGGAACGACGAACAGACATGCGATTTTGGTGAACAGGTATCGTATTTCTTACAAAAAAATCCACCGTTGAAAATTTTACCAAATTTCATGCGATTTTGGTAGCAACGACATGAGCTAACTGCTCACCGAAGTGTAGGACCAACTGATGGAAGGGTTTTGTTCGCATCTACCCACCTGCCAAACTTGTTTATGCGCAGCAACTATTGGCCTTCTCTAGTTTCCAACCCAACCATGTTGTTGACTCCGCAGCCGGGGCATGCGTATCGCCTCTGCAACTCCTCAGCAAGTGAAGCGTTCACTTTCTCCATTTCAGCTGTCCGCTTGTTTGCAGTTAAAGAAAGCTTGCGCAAACGCATGGAGAAATGAGAAACCAGCAGCACATGAAATTGCACAAGAAATTGAACTACAAATGCACAGATGATTGATTTCAGGAACTGCTGAAAGAGCTGATAAAAAAGGATATCCTCCCAGCTCCTGCAACTGCTTCATCTCTCCCATCACAGCCTCCATAAGAGTTCTCTTTGCTTGGATATCAGCCAACTCCTGACAAACCTGCAAATAGTAACAAGAATCTTTTTCTGATTAATGCGAGAGAGAACGAGCTACTAAAATTGATATCCAGCGAAATAAATCAAATAATACACATTCCTCAAAAGCATTGAACTGAAAACTTCAAAAAGTCTAGTGCCATATATAATGCCTTTTGGAAACAAGTGTTAGAATGATTTATCAGCCGGTGCACAAACCAGAGAGAAATAAGTATTTTGCTTCCTATTTGTCAAATGCAACCTGTGATGAATAGCACCATCTTCGTTATTTCTTGATTTATGAACAACAAAAGCAGCTCATACTCATGTGGCAGGCACACCAGTACCTGGCAAATGAGCACCTCAATAGTCCATTCAATGTATAGTAATGTCTAAAATTGAGCATGTCAGCTGTCGTTCAATTCTACTATTCTTGATAGTCTTATGAATAAAATTACCAAGAGACAAGGAAAATTCAAATCTGCACATAGTACTATATGCAATCAGAGAGCTGTGTTTCATCTGTTCAATATTTTTATGCATAATGCAATATTTTGGGGAACATAAGAGACAAACCTTATCATGATCAAGCAGGTCTTTTTGATACTCTCCTTCCAAGACATGCACCTCAGCATCAATGTTGCTCACCTTATCAACAAGATCTTTTAAAATACCTTCTGGCTCCATAATTTCATTCTTGTCTCTCACATGTTGACCTGCCAAGGTGGACATTTCAGTCTAAGAAGAAACAAAACACTGAGTAAAAGTGTACAGCTTGATAGAAACGTTGATTACAAAATATTCATAATAAGCGAGTAGTATCATGTGGCTCATAAACTTAACACATTGGAGAGCACAGAGGAGCTCTAGAATTGTTATGATAAATGCCCTTCAGAAACAAGATCTTGTTTGACCAGGTAACAAAACGGTCTTAGAAGAACAAAACACAACGGGAGTTTTGAGGCCAGGTAGTAGTACATAGTTCAATAAAACAATCTAAATTCATAAGTATGTAATCAAAATGGAACATTTTTCAACATAAGTATGCAATCAAAATGGAACAAATTCCAAGCTTCTTTATCATATTGAATAATTCATATGTTTGCCTTTTTAAAAAGAATAGAAGAGCAGCTATCAGCCATCACCTCACTAGGCACAACTTGACCAGTTGAGACAACTAAAATAGCAAGCTTTTGGGTACCAAGAAATATTCTAAAGAGGAATGCAAACGTACAATTCTTACAACTCCAACAATCCATAGTTTTTTTCTAGAAAAAAAGGGAAAAAACTATGCAAAAGCAATCAAATAGAAACGGTAAGAACATCACAAATTCAAATTTTAAATGACACCCCTCTTACAAAATTCAGGAACAGAAAGTGTTATATATGCATTGTGAGTTCCCTACTTAACCTTCTGGTGATGGCAGCCCAGAGCACTTCTCTTCTGCTGATTCTAGAGAAACCATCAGTTGAAATTGTCTGCACAAGAGGAATATTGTTTATCTTTAGATAATCAACAACAGAGCAACTTTCAGAACAAGTTTCAACTAGCAAGCAAGTGCCAAATGGACACAAACAAGAAAAGTACAAAGTCAATGCTGTTTGGTTGTTTGGAAGCTTCAAAGTATCTTAGCAGTATCCGTCCATATAAGTTGTCTTCCATTTTTATCAAACTACAGTAAAGGATCTTAATAATGCCTCGAAAACTAAGACAGGTATCTGAAAGTAGGAGATGGTGAATTACACGAACACCCCTAATACAAACTTCGTGTTAAACCGTCTCCATTTTTTACTGCTCCTTAGTTCATGTATGACCGGAATTTTCAGATCCAAACAATACAACCATTCATATCCCTATTCAAGCCCTAAACTGGAGCTTGAACAGAGATTAGCAGAGTACTGTTCCAGCATATGGGCATGGGTTTTACAGTATCAAGCATGGTTACAAGTAAAGCAAACAAGAGATGCAGGATTCGCCGTAGCATGTTGCGTGTGCAGGAAATAACATGGAGTTCTCACGGGCAAAACAAATACTCCATACCTTATCTTTGCGTTCAACTCATGCATCTGGCTGATGAACTCGTCTCTGCAACAACCAAGGCAGGCGCATGGATGATTTAGTGGCGACAAACAAAATGTTCCTACAGAAATGCATTCAAAAGCACAGCAACAGGGCAGTAGACAAAGTTGATCCTACTCACCTCTCACTGTCTCCCTTGCTCTTTTAGAGCCATTACATCAAGCACCAAAAGCGCATCCCGGCATTTCCGGTTACAATCATACACGCCAACATAAACATACAAGCGTATCATATTAAATCCACAAACCAGAGCACTAATCTGCAGCAATTCCCGGAATTCCTTACCTTAAGCGCCTCCAGATCAGAGCCCACCTTCGAGATTTCCTCCTGGAGATGCGAGATCGTCGCCTAAACGCTCCCAAAAGTAAGCCGAATGACATCAGGCGAACTGGCCGTAATCGGACAGATAATTCACCAATTCGGGGAGAGATACGAGGAGGGACCTTGAATGCATGGATGGACGCGGCGGCGATGGAGGCCTGCACCTGGTTCCCGCGCAGCTCCTGCTCCGCCACCTCCCGCGCCCGCTTCGCGGCCTCGAGCTCGGCCACGGCCTCGTCGACGGCGGCGCTCAGGTCTAGCCGCCGCCGCTTCAGGTCCGACACCCTCCGCTCTGCAAACGACAAACGAGAGATGCAACGGATCAGCCGAAGACGCGAAACCCTAGGGCTTTTTGGGCGGTGGCGCGGCGAGGCCGCTAGGGTGCTTACCGCCGTGCGACTTCTCGGCGGCGAAGTCTCGGATGATGGAGAGGAGCTGCTTCTGGGGCTCGCCTCCCGCCGCCGGCGCCGACGCAGCCATGAGGAAAGGAGAGGAGAGGCGACGCTCGCGGAACGTGCTTCTGGAAGCTTCTCGAAGTTTCGGGAGAGGGTTTAAGAGGCGGGAATGGAGTGGGCTTGCTGCGTTGCTGGGCTACTGGAGCGGAGGCCGAAGTGATTATTTCCTCCCAATATATATAACCCGTGGCAGCCACGTGGCGTGCTGAGCTCAGGAAATATCTATCCGAGTGGGCTTTTGTCCTCTCGCGTTTTTGGGGCCAAGAGGCCCAGTTGCAGCCCAGAACCCCTTATCCGAAGAGCAACAGCATTTCAGAATCTGATATGTGTGGAACGGAAAGTAATCTCTTAGAACTGATGAGGTGTTTAGAGCTTAAAAGAGTTTATCCCTACCCCTAATACAAGACAGAGCAATGATATTCCGTGCATCTCACGAGCCAAATAGGACATTACAGATACAACGCAAGCAGTATCATCTCCCTGGTCTTTTTTTGCTTTTTTTATGGCTTTTGGTTTCAGTTTTCCTCAAAAATTGAGGTAAATAGAATGGTTTTTTGAAACTTTTTCAAATCTAAAATCGTGTACATCATTCGTATCGATATCAACATCGTCCATCATCGTTTTAAAATAAAAATTTTAAAATAAAAATTATGAGTTACAATCAAAAACTATAAAATTATTAGTTACAACCAAAAACTATCTATCGCAGCCTAAAACAACGTGACTGATTGGAAAGCAATGGCTTACCTATCACCCGCTGACCACCTCCATTAGTTGGCCGACACACACTAGCAAATGATCAACGATCCTGTAGCATAAGCAAGTATCTATCTATTTTTTTCGTCGCCAAACACTTCGAGATTTCCTATCTATGGTTTATTTACTTTACTGGAAAAAAAATCTGATTGTCTACTATTAAGATCCTATTTTGAACAGCTTCTAGTTTCAAAAGTCTAAAGACATTTGACATATATTGACTTCTTAACATGGTTTTTTCTCTTCGTTTTCCTCTTTTTGCTCTTTTCTTTTCCTTTGTATTATCTATAGAGATATAATAATATTTTTTCTATTTTTATTGATTTTCTTATAATTGAATATCTTAAAAAAACTAATAGCTACAATAGTGGCATTTTAATCAAAAGGCACAGTACACCTAAAAGGACTGAGAACGCCTAAAAGTCAAAAGGTATTAGGAAGCGTTGGTTTTTTTAATGTGGCTTTTCTCTCTTTTTTTCTCTTTTTACCTTTTTTTCTTTTACATTATACATTAAGATATAATAGTGTTTTCCTAATTTTATTTATTTTTATATAATTAAATATCTTAAAAAATTAATAGCTGCTACACTATCATTTCAGAGAAAAAAAACCCAACGGGCCTAAAAGGACTCCGGACGACGAGCCCACAAGCCGATGCGGAAGATGCCCTGCGACGACAAAAGCACCAGCACTGTAGGCTTGCTTTTATTTTAGCTCGTGACGCTTTCTGGAGACCGATCTGGACTGAGCTTACCGCCAGGTTCACATGAGTACACTGTTCATGCCATCACTGATCAGCTTAATTATCATCGTCCACATGCTCGCATCTTAAAGCATGAACGGTTACCACCTGCGATGCTGATGCCAAGCGTTTTGGAAGCACCACATTCTCACAGCCAACGGTTAATGGTAGAAAACTGGAGCCATAAGGACTGGGCGTACTTCAGTTCGTAGGGATCTTCTCAGAAGAGCACTCTATTTAAAAGCTAATTACTATAAAAAAAATTAAAAATAGAAGTAAAAAACTAGAAAAGAAGTCTGAAGGAAAGTCAGTACAAATAGTGCCGACGGATAGGACAATACGATGTTAATGAGTTGCCTGTCCCGGACGAAGGCAAGAGTCCACAGATGGCGAGCACCCTGAGCTGGACGCGGTCCCTGTCAGCACATCGCTCATAAAACGAACGCAGAGGAGTAGCCTACTGATGCAGGTGCATTTAAATGCGCTAATCTACCATGACGCGGGAGAAACTTGCTTCGGCTCGTCGGATCGACGCGGTGAATCCGATTCGCTCAAAGAAACCACGGTTAACTTTGTAACTCGACTGCGGTATCACACCGACCTTCTTCACCGAAAAGTTTGAAAACAGCGTGCGCGTCTGCACTGCCCTCGTTATCCCGGTAGAATCAACGTACTTGCCGGTCGAATCGTCTCGGTCGAATCGTCTCAGTACTTCAGTTTGTTTCGGTGCGCGTGAGCTGGTGCGACTCTGACCAAACCGTCACGAGCGCGAATCTGACCGTGCGAGGCTAGCTTTTTCACCGCGCGTCGCCGTGCAGGCAACTGTCCGTGTCACGGTGCGTCGCCGTGCCGAGCCCATGCTTTTTTTTTTGTTTGTAGTTTTCCAAGGCTGCGTGCCGTGTACTCGCCACGACGCCTCACAGGAATACGCGCGGGCCGTGACGACACGTACGGCGCGTGGTGAGCTCAAGAAGGAAGGGCGATGGCGTCAGAACGATACAGCTCACGGCTAATCAGCCTCGCGCGCGGGGTATGGCCGGACCGGCCGTGACGGCGACGAGGCGCCTGCGACGTCCGCGTTTCGCGGGTTAGTTGGGTGGTGTGGCGTGTTCCGTCGAGTAGGGGGCACGTCGAGACATTCTCCTTGCGCGCGTGTTCCGAGAGCGCACGCGACGCTGGCACGCGGCGTGTTCTGGGCTCTAAAAAAGCTACTCTTTTTATGGTAAATATAATTTCTATAGTATCTAATTTTTAAGTGAATCGTCTTTACAAAGATAATATAAGACATGTTCTTTTTAGCTGTAGCTTATGGTTTTTAGCTGTGGCTTATAGTTTTGAACTGTTCGTGAGAGACAGTACGGAATAACAGAAACTCACGTACAATTTTTACCGATATAAATAAAGTTGTTACAGTGTATTCTACGATTAACTCATATACTCTGTCTTGAAAAGACACTCCATTTGAAATATAGTTACTGTAGAAAAGTAAAAAAACGGCTTTTAGAGGCTGAAAAGAACAGACCCATATACTAGTCGATTATAGTATACACATGACTTCATTTATATTCATCAAGATTATATATGACTGTATATCTCTATAAAGCTGCTATCTATAAATCAAAGCCAAAACCAAAATCCGCGTAACAATATGAACGGCCCCGCGATGTTTCGTCGAGTCCCATGCGTTACACGACCACTGCCGTGCCAGCCACGCCGAGGTGGACTCGAAGGCTGCAGATTCAGTTGGTGCGGTGCGAGACACAGTAATCTATCCTTGTCTTGCGCGCGTAGGCTGCTGTATCCCCTCGTGTCAGAAGCCTGCATGTCGAGTGCGTTTGCACCTTCCCTTTCCGCTGCTTTCAGAAAAAAAAAAAAAGGGATGGTGAAGCAGGGCTTTCATGTCAGTAAGTATGGTCTGTAATGGATGCATAAATTTGGGTGCACTCCAATGACCAAGGAGCACAAAAACGCATGCTTCATTAGAGCTAATTAGTTGTGGTTAGGCCAGATTATCCCAATGAGGTGTCTCAAGTTTCGATTCAGTATCTGAAGCGGTTCGTAATGTAATCGCTGTGATTGTGTTCTTCCTTCCTTCGATCGGTCCGTTGTTGTGAGAAGAGAGCAGAGGTTTGGTGAGTGAGCCAACTAATGGTTTTTGGCCCTCGAGACGTTGCTGAATTGTGCTGTCAGCTCTAACGCGTTGGACTTAAGTTGGATAATCGCCTAAAATGGATCCAATGCATCTTAATTGGAGCTCTCATGATGTATACATTTGTCAGGCGTATCAAAGCATATAACATCAAACTAAGCAATGGCGGACGAAAAATCACACCACAGAGCTTCGTCACTTAACAAAAACGAGCAAACTTTCACCACCATATCGTGTTGACACAGGAATCGAGCAGAGCTTTTTGAGGACTAAAGAATTAAAACGAGGCTTTTTGGAGCCTTGATCTAACAGGACTGGTGTTTTTTTTACTGGACGAAAAGGACTTCGACTTTTCAGTCGTACATACGTTCGGTAGGGAGAGGCACATGCACGTAACCTCTCATTAGTGCCCCAACATCGTATGATTAGTAGTTTAGTACACCTCTTTAGCACATCTGGCTAATGAGCAGCAGCAAACTGACACAGAAATTAGTACATCTGAGTATCTGACCAGCAAGAGGTACACCTTAAGCAAAAACATGCAGTATATGCGTGTAGACAAAACTTTGTGAGACGTCCGCATCAACTCAGAAAAGAACATGACGTGTTGGATATTTTGTTACGTTACATACATGTCTACCGTATCCATACAGGGGCTTCTTACGGAGTTTTTGGCACATATAGCAGGTTTTAAATCTTTATTTAAAAAAATAGCTATATATATGAACGGTATTGATAAAAATAGTATTTTTGTATCCGGTCAGCGGACAGCAACATCGTGCAAGCGACACATGGGCCTACCGCCCAGCCACAGGACGGCAGGTGGCCTGCCGCCCCATCACCGGACAGCAGATAATTAAGCCAGCTTAATTACCTACTGAATTAGTATTTTATATTTACTATTTATTTAAATTTTTAAATATAGCAAATAAGGTCAAAAAATTATGAAATTTTATGTAAAGCCTCTTGACACAATGTTCTTCATTTTGTAATTTTTGATAATTTTATTCTCTCTAAATATTGCTCAAAAATTCCTAAGATTATAATATTTATAGAAGTTATTACATATAGCAAATGGGCTCCAAAAATTACGAAATTTTGTGTGCAGGCTCCTAACATAGTTGACCTAATTGTCAATTTTTTAGGAATCTTCTGTGTTCTAAAGATAGACCAGAATTTAACCGAATCTGTGCTCCTCCACTGGCTGGCTCCCGTCCAGCGTGGGCGCCAGCGTTGCCGGTTCCCCGTCGTGGCCCTCCACCTCTGCCGCTACCATCCTGATCCAAGCTCTGTCCCCTCGAGCCCTATGGTTTCGAACCGAGGAACCAAAGCGAATGGAAGCACGGTGGAGGTAGTGGTGGGTGCGAGGGGAGGAATTGAAGAAATTTGGGAGTGGCCTACAACCGAACGAAGCGGAGGAAGAGGAGGTGGGTATTTAAAGTTGAACCACCGCTCCGCTACGTTACGGGCGGAGATATTCAGAAAACGTCAAGCATTTGACTGATAGTGAGGACAACACGGACTGAACAAAATGATAAATTGTGGCATGATTAGAGAAATAGAGTGAGAGAGCAAGATGATAGACTGCTGCAATAGATGGAGATGAATCCTCTCCTAAAGATGGATGGGTAACATCTGCTCCAAAGACTATTGTTGGCAAATTTGTCAGATCTTCAATACAAATAAACTAGCAGAAAGATAATGTGCTTTTCATTTCAATGCATTATAGTCATTGCATGATTACTTCTCAATTAAAAATACTATCATAGTCGGCATCGACTAAATGAGTAACTATGACACAAATATTCCTCATTCACATGCAAGTGCTAAACAATAGGCAGAAATATTGACGAATAAATGATGGTAAAAGAGAACTAAAGAATAATATGGTCATTTCATGCGCGTTGCCGGGGAAGTGGGATTCTCGCTTAATGCGGTCCGGGGTGTCTCAATCATCTCACATGAAATCATAAAATCATTCCAGGGGGCCTTAATCGGTATCTCTTACCTAAAATAGTCATATCATACTAAACTTTCTACATTCCAAGTCACATAAAATCATGGAACCCTAATTTCCGAAACCTAATTAAATTCCTAATTTTTTAGACCTAAATCATTAATTTTTTGAGATAATTTTAGAACATACAAATTCTAAAAAAATTCTTAAATCAAGCCTATTATGTAAGGTTCCTTTAAAAAATATTTCATAATTTTTAGACCTCGTTTTTATATTAAAAAATTCTTATAATTAGTACAGTTAAATGAATTTTCGAGTAAAATTCAGAAATGATAGAATTACGAAAAAAAATTACATAGTTAAGTATGCTATATCTGGACAAACCACAAAATATTTTGTAATTTGTTAAGCTCGTTTGCTATATCTAAAAATTTATACAAATGGTACACCTAAGTAAATTTGCTACTTATAATTAAGAAACACTAATTAATGGGGTAATCGGCTGGTGCACAGCCACCGGACGGCAACCCACCCGCCGTCCGGTGGTAGGGCGACAGGCCCACGTGCCGCCTGTATCGACGCTGCTGTCCGCTGATCGGACGACAGAAACACTATTTTTGTTAATACCACACATATACGACTATTTTTTGTAAATACGAGTTCAAAATCTGCTATATGTGCCAGAAACTCCTCCTTACATAGCTTGTTGGCATTGGGCATTTATAAGCTACTTTACTTCGGCATCCCATATTTTACTTTCACTTCTTACATTTCTCACGCATGGTCAATCACATTCTTCCATTCTCCATTGGATCAAAAATCGCCCTTTCTAGCTCAAAGTTTGTGTTTAATTCATCGTAGAACATAGGATTCAAAAGTATCATAGCAAGTTTGCTATGGAGTAGAATCCACACACGCATCAATTGCTGTACTCTGAAGGATGTCTCCCAAACATTAACTGTTAACCATGTCTCACGGCAACTCTCAGTCTCAAAATTTCATAATCACCCAGACGCCCACACCTGCAGTCTCTTGCCTTCCCTTTTCCCTTGCAACTACAGAAAGCATGTCCTCTAACTAAATGCGAGGCTGAAACCTAAGGACAGGCGCTACAGGATCGTAACCACTAATTGATCAGTATATGCCTCCAAAAGTTCAATACTTATGACCATTGGTCCAGCATTAGCTGGTACCAAAATCCATGACAGCATGGACAGACCAATTATTTAAGTCATCGTCGAGATTATAAACCTATTTGCTTTGTTCATGTCAGGGTGTCACCCTCACATGTCGTCCTGGTCCGAAGGGATCCGCACCCTCCATCTCCCGGATAAGAAATCGGGTGGCTTAGCCCCGCTCGGTTGGACTGAAAAGCTATGGTTTATTGCTGAAATTGTATTATCGCGGCTGAAGTTTTACTGTAGCTGAAGATGACTTATTTAGCGTAATTAAATTTAAAATTTTTAAAAATAGAAAAAAATACGCTAGCTCATCACGACAACGCAAACGAATACAGAAAAAAAGAACCGGTAAAAAAGCTAAAAAAGCCAAAAAATTTAGAAAAAACAAAATTTATAAATAGTAAAAAATAAGTCAGAAGGCAGAAACTGAAGCTGAAAAGAGCGGGAGACCAGGCGTGTCGTGTTGGCTTCCTCGCCAATCCTTTTTTTTCGTGCATTGATTTATGATCAAATGACAGAAACACACAAGGAGCGGCGATATACAGTCTTTGACATGCATACGAATGCAAGAAACACTAGAGATGACATAGAACAGTAAAAGGAAGAGCATTGGTCATGCATGGTCCTAGCTAAATCACGGTGTAATAGCAGCTGCTAATGTATTCCCCAAAGGCAGGTGACATGATCACTTGGAGCTAGAAAGCGACCACATGCAGTGGAGGATACATCGTACATGGGGAGCACGCATGACTGCGGTGCTGCCCATGTGATGTCATAATTAATCGTGGCATTGTGAGGGCACATTAGTACGCAGTGTCATAATCTAATCTAACGCTTCACTCCGGGCGGCTCCCCTGCAGGACGGCATCGAAAATGGCGCGGCCTCCCAGAGCCGGCAAACAGCAGTAGGGCACATGCCATGAGTACCACATACGGCCCTGTTTTTCTAGCAAGCTATCGATGACTTTTAAGTTATAGCTGATGATTTGTATTTGTGTTTTTTTACATAACAGTAGATGACATACACAATTTTGAGCTAAGAAAACCGTTTAGAGAATCCGCTTTAAAATTGTTTCGTTTATTTTGACTTTCGAAGAAGCTATAAGTCTAAAAAAACAGGGAGAAAGACTTGCAGAGCCTGCCTTCAAATAATAAAAAGAAAAGGTTGCAGAGCCAATCGTTTTGCTCAATCAGCTGTTCTTAATTTGTGTGTCCTACTCCTATTGTGTAAAGCAGACCAATGGAAACTGAGTTTATCTGTAATTTTGTTTGGACTTTCCAATGATATGGCTATCACTCTAGGTAGACCAGGAGCCAACTTTACTATGGTGGTATCTAATGTTGTTCAGGTCTCCATAGAGCAATATTAGGCGAACGGTTGGAGTGCACAGCTATTTTATGATCCAATGTGCAAAATCTAACCCTACCAAGCGAGATGGTTCTCTTCTCTTGTTCTTCAGAAATTCTCGAGCCGCGCCGTTGAGCATTGGATCTCAATTGACCAGTTTGGTGCGCCCAACTCCATTAGGGCTTGTTTGGATATGAAGAGATTAGACCCAATGCCTTCAGATGGATTGGACATAACCCTAATTCATCCAAACAAGCCTTCAGATGGATTTACCGTTAATTCGACGGGATATGAGCCAGATCCTCTCGTTATCAGGAAAAGAAAAACTTTCGGAAAAGAACATTGTAGGGAGTTACTAGGGATTAAAATCTGCAGAGAAGAGAACGAGCAGAATGAGGGGTGATGAGGAATCTGTTTCTGCTCTGATCAGCTACTGTATTGGATAGGCAATAGAGGATTCCTTTCTTCAACTAAATAAAGGGTGTGGGTCAGTTAGTCAGTTTGATCCCTCTGGTGACAACATTGTGGATAAGTTTACACTCAGCTTTACAGAGATGAACATTTTTAATGAACTTTATAATGCCTCAAAAGCTTACTAGTCCACTGGCAACTCGAGATATCAATCATAAGTACCTAAGCAGGCCGATAGTTTTATGAATATGTTCTTTATGCTTCTCTGCAAAACAAATATGTACATTTATATGGTAAAATACATAATGAGGTTACATGTTAATCTTCACCGACCATCTAGATAGTACATCAGTCTTGCTAATTAACTGCTGCATGGATGTCCTACTTTTGCCCATGTAGTCTAAGAATGAGGTAAAAACAAGAAATCCAATCATAGGACTGAACTCCTTTGTACGCCTATTGTTTTCCCCTCATCTTGATGGTAGTAGTCAGTTTCATGGGGCATGACCATGAATCCATTGTCCTCTCCTGGTTTACTGAAGGATGTCCCTTTGGAGTCCAACATGGAAGAAGAGGCATCAGCTAGAAAGCCTAGCTAGTAGCTACCAAGATTCACCCATTGAAGAACAGGTGGTGGATGTGGATCCCATTCCATGCCATTCAATTTGCACTGATCCTCCCACTTGTTTCTGTACGGTAATATTTACAACGACCCATCTTGCGATTCCTCTTGGGCAGTGCTTCACAAGCTTATAAGTCAGGTTTTTTAGTGCTTTTTGTATTTTAACGGTTAAAAATATATTGTAGTTATTGTTAGTATTTTCTGTGTAATTAAATTAGAAAAACAAATAATTAATTAAAAAGTTATATTATTACGGATAATATAAAGAATAAAAAACCAAAAGAGCAAAAAAAGTTGAAATTAAGAAGCAAGAAGCTGAAGCCATTTGGAACGAGACGGTCTTGTTCTTTTCAACCGAAACTAGCGGTTTTTGGCTTTTGTTACAGTACCTAACTTTTAAACGGTGTATTTTCTCAAGACGGGGTCTACAAGTTAATTGTAGTACACGTTAAAAGCATAACATATGTATCAATCAAAATCGTAAGCGAGTTTCTATCTCTCCGAAATCTCTATCGTAGACAGCTAAAATTCAAAAATTTCAGCCAAAAGTTATAAGCCGCAGTCGAACCAAACAGGCTTCGCTTTGTAAGTTGGATTTTCATATAAAACAATTTAATGCTCGTGGGAATCAGAAAATTTCTCATCATCCATACAGTGCTTAACTTTGGGTTGTACATGATCAGTACTTCATCGCTAGGTAACTTCTCTCCTAAGCAGAAGAGGAGTCCAAGAGGTCAAGTTTGATCGATCGACTGTATGTTTCTAACTAGTGCCAATATCGAGTTAAGTTTCATGTTTGATATTCAGAAGTTCAAATACTTCTATGTTCGATGCACAGATCATAAAGCAAACCCTCGCAGAAACCAGATCATAAAGCAAACGAAAAAGGATAAATGACTGCACGTTTGGCGAGGGAGATTAGTAGAGAAGAGCCAGCGAGCCCCGTTGCAAGGAGTGGACGAATCGAAGCGTTGTTTTTTGTACGCTGCGTAAGCGGCCAAGGGGAAAGAGGAATTTGCGGTCACATGCGCTAGCTGCGAGGTGGTCACGTCGCGTGGGAAGGCAGCGGCACATGCGGCACCTGCAGGGCCTGGGCTGGATCGTCTACGGGTACGGATAGATGCAAGGAATGCATATATAGGGCACGGACGTGCCTATCCATAGGTTGATTTGGACGTACGCTTCCTTTGGACGAGCAGTTTTCGGTTTGTAAATAGCGCATTTTAGTTGGATGCAGCAGTTGTGTCTTGTATGTGGGCCAAAACTCGATGGTTAGATCCAGCTCTGGGTTGATGCAACGTGTGATGGACATTTTCTTACCAGGTTTTGTCGATTAGCTCATTCAAAAGTTTAACATTTTATGAAAAAAAACTAAAAGTATTTATATTAACTATGATGATTTTTAACTAAAAGTTAATAATAGTGATTGAAAAAGTGATTTTTAGAAGAAGAAAAGTGAAGAAAAGATACTACGAGAGACGGGAGCGAGAAGCCTATAATGCAGACTCAGGTAGTGTTTAATGTAGTTTCTGACTTACGCCTGCAACAAATATTGTAATGGTTGTTAATTTTTTTCTAAAAAATTAAATTTAAAAATAAAAAAATTATATTTTTACGGACGATGAAAAGAAATAACAGAAAAATTGTGTAACACAAACTTATGAGTGAGTCTGTTTTACACTCGCGATTTAAATTAAGGAACCCATTTGTTTCAACAGTACTCAAGACATGTTCATCCATGCATGAATGATGCGCCCCCTTCCTATCTTGTTTGGTGACACAGTACCGTGAAAGAAATCTACAGGTCCTTGATTGGGGAAAGACATATATACTCATATAAATTCATGTGATAGCCGTCACAGGCACACGGCTAGCGCTGTCGTTCCTCGGGTCTTCAATTTTGCAACGGAATTAACGACTTAGGTCCTCAACACAGCAAGGATACGGCGTTACACACCTGCCAAAGCATCTGACGGCCAATGTACGTGCTACACAGCCAGTGCCTCTCTCTCTACAGGCTAACTGGTACGGAGGATCGCCATGTGAAATAATAGAGCAATCTATGCTCATCTCCTCGGCCAACATGCATGTTACAGGTACGTATATGTTGTCGCTTATCCAATTAATCATTTGATGCATGTGGTGTGTCATCGAATTTATGAGCCGCAGTGACGGAAAGGATTAATAATAGCTTCAGATAAAAAATTTATAATTCTCCTATCAAAAATTTAGATTTACCAAAAGGATATGTCTAGGCATCATCCGGATGCTTTCTTTCTAACAATCATCCAGATTTAAGACCGTTGGATTAGAGATCCAACGACCCCTTTTTTTAGGAGGGGGAGATTTTTTTGGAGAGAGTGAGGGGAGAATTCATGGCCGTTGGATCTCTAATATAATGGTCATAAATCTGGAAGATAGTTAGTAAGAAAATATCCAGGTGATGTTTATCAACACCTTATAAAAAATCTATTATACTATTATAAATCAATGGTCAGATTTAATTTCTACTACCATTAGAGTATACTGTAAAAATTCTCTTAGGTGCAATAAACTTTTTCTAGAAACCGCTTAATTGCTCGAAATTATGGGCATGTTTGGCAACTACATGACTTATGGCTTTTGGTGAAATTTTGAATTTTGGTGCTTTACAGTCTGATTACGGAGATAGATACTCACTTGCGATTTTGGATGGTACAGATGTTGGACTTTTAACGTGTACATCGTTTAAGTTGTAGACCCCGTCTTGAGAAAATACTCTGTTTGAAAATTATGTATTACGGTAAAAGCTAAAAGTCGTCAGCTTCGGAGGAAAAGAACATGCTCTATAGCCACTCGTATAGCGTTGAGTAGTCTTTACTAACTGTTTTTGGCAGTCCTACAACTTTCGGCTATTTTTAAACTAAAGAAGAAGCAAAATCTCATTAAAAAGAAGAAGAAGAATGATAACTTGCTGTGGGTGTTTGATGACACCTTTGTACAAGTGCTGCCTTGGTCAACTGGCCTGTCACTGGCTCCATGGTTGATGGGGGTAGATGAGATGTGCAACTTATTTCCTCGGTCAACTACGTTCTACGGTTGATATGTACTTGATAGGGTTAGATGAGATCGATGTTGTCGTTTGTTCACCTAGCAACGGTACCAACCACTTCGGATTCTTCAGCTCCAAAGCCATCATCTCAGCACACCTAATGCTCAACTGCTCTTCGAGGGCGCAAAATGCAGTGGACGAGCTGTCTTGTTCCTGACGCGTGCAGTGCAGTGGTCTAGCTAGTGGAGAAACTATAGCACTGTTCTTTTTTTGCTACGACTTATGATTTTTGGTTGAAATTTTTGAATTTTAGATGTTTACGGTACAGATTACGAAGAGACTGATACTCACTTACGATTTTAGCTGGTACAGATGTTGGGCTTTTAACGTGTACTACGTTTAACTTATAGACCTCATCTTAAGTAAATACACCATTTAAAAGTTAGGTACTGTAACAAAAACCAAAAACTGACCGACTTTAAACTTGCCAAACAGCCCTATGTCAAACATGAACGGATATAGGATGCCCTCGATTAGTGCAGGAAAAAGAACCGGCATGGGAAGAGAGAGGGCAGCAGCCACCTGAATTTTTTTGCTTTGTTTTTTCGCCCTCTTTTGCTGTCTGTCTTCGGTCTTCAGAACATCTCGTACTTTGGAGGTACGATAGTTCTTCCTTCTGCTTCTCAGCTTTGCCAAAAAGGTGCCAAGTCTTTAACAAAGGTTGCCATGTGAAATAATAGAGAATAATAGGAAATTTTATATGCTAGATGCGATGGTGTTGATTGGTGCATAAACCATTCATGGTGCTCTTGGCAAAAAAATACTAAAAACAGTTAGACCATCAGTCGGTGTATGATCAATATGGTAACAAAAGGTAGATGATGCCTTTAAAATTTTCTCTAATTATTTATCAATCCTTCGCTTTAATACCTACTGAGCTATGAAAATTAGGATTTTGAGCCAAAACCCAAAGCAAACAACTCAAAAAACGAAAGCCGATGAAATTGGCAATTAGGCGATCAAACCAGCTACCCGGAGTGGTCTGATAGGACCTGTCAGTTTGATTGCTGGCTCGATGGCAATTGGACCAGCCCTTGACGATCTAACGAGGGGAGGAGCATTCTAACCGGATTTTTCTGTTTTAGAACTGAAAATTCAACTCGAAGCGATGTAACTTTTAGTGCAACACTAAAAATACAAGTCCAAATGATAGAACATTTTTTCACATACCTTGTTAAAGGTCTTAGAAACCTATTCCCCACTTCAAACAGTTTCAACTTTTTTTTTCTTTCGATTTATTTGTGCGTCCAAAGTGCGTGGAGTTGGATTTTGAAGATATGCAATTTTTTAGAACTTTTTTTTAGACCTTTTACCGATCTGATCGGCAACAGTTGACAGTCGAACCAGCCAGCGGTCTGGCCGACCAGAGATTGATTAGAACGATCAGGCCTTAGACTAAACCTGACAAGGCCAGACCGGAGGATTAGTACAGTAGTCAGTATGTGCCAACCGTCGATACACGTACGTAGGGAGGAAGCCGACAAGGCTTGCACAGGCGCCACGCACCAACCCGCCCTTTTTTCGCGGCATCGCCACCTGGAATCAATCCATGCCTCCGCCCTTGGATCCCCAGCGCCTCCAGACACGGCCCCGTCCTTGGCACACCGTACCTGCGCAAATGCTCCTTCCATCTCCCTCTTCTTTTGCTTTCGAGGCCTCCGCCAAAAGGTGTGCAGCGCGGCCATCACGTGGTCGGCGTGGCGACTGCTACTTGGTGCGTGCATGCTCGTCTTGCTGGCTCTGACATGCACTGGGTCGATCGGCCGGCGAGGCAGAGAGGGCGTTCTTGCTTGGTTGCGACTCCAGGGACACGGAGCCATGGACGCGTCATGTCCAGCTGCCATGTCATGCGCCCCTGCGGCTGCGAGGACGCCCGGCTTTTTACTGCCTCCCGAAAGCTCTGTTGTCGCTTCCGGGCCGGCTTTTGGTTACCGGTTGTTGTGACATGTAGGCCGTTCTTTTTATCGCTTTTCAGCCTGTTTTTTATCTTAATTTCTAACGGTTAATAGTATTTATTAGATCTACCAGTTACAGTAAAATAAGTCATAAAAAAGATTAAACTTTTTTAGAAAAGAATATGTGTGGTGTGTGAAGTGGTAAACCCAATCTAATGGACGGCTAAGTTGTGTGATGGTTGATAGTTTTTGGAGCGCATGCTATCCATATGTATAAGGTCGGTGGACGAGACCTTACCTCTATGTGTCCCCCTCGCTCACCCAAAAAACTCTAGCTCGATTGCGGCAGCTAAATCCACCACGACAAAGCAGAGCACCATGAGGAGGCAAAGGTTTTGCGTTTAGGTAGCATGGTAGGCTAAAGAAGGAGGCACTTTGTAGTGATCTCCATAAAGATAGTGCTTCTTGGATCTGTTGGGTTTGGATTCAATTTGGAAAAGAAATTTATTGGATCTGGAGGAATAGGTTGATTGTTTATAGATGATATGTGTATTTAAATAGAAGTAGCCTAGTGATGCGGTCATTTTATTTGCAAATGGGATGTGTAGAGTGTAAAGAGGTGCAAATAAATACTAATTAGTGCAATGTTATGGGTAATAAACTGATCGATTTTTTGTTGGAATGCATGTAGGATATTATTGCGTTATAGGGATGAATATTTTGGACAAGCTTATTGTCAGATTCCACTTGAATGGAGAGTTTATCAATAATGGGAAGGTGTTGCATTATTGTGGTGGTTGTGAGCATTTGTTATACATTGAACGAGATAAAGTATCTTTATATGAGATTACCGGGCACCTCAGAGACCACTGTGAGGTAGTGCAGGGGATGTTGTTGCATTGGTTATTCGTATCTTTATCTAAGATTACTGGGCACCTCGGAGACCACTGTGAGGTAGTGCGTGGGATGTTATTGCATTGGTTATTCCGCAGTAAAGAGCTTTTGGCCGCCTTCTCACTGAAATGGCAGATAAACGCTAATGCGTACCCCAAAGGACGCTCCCTGTAGGGAATCGGCGACGCAAAGGAACTAGCTGCACCGCTTGCATGTGGCCTCGCCGCCGACAAACCCGATTTTGAGCTGCTCGAGCTTGCCATCCACTGTCTGAATCCCCCAATTATTTCCCACCCACCGCTGATTTAGGGTTCATGAGGGATGTAACGACGCCACTCTTCCCAATTGCTTAGTTCATCTCCAGCTCACTCGAAGTCCATGGCTAGTGAGGCGTGAGTCAGCGGCCAGCGTGGTGGAAATGGGGGGAATTGGGTCGTGGGGTTATTTGCCTAGATTTGGAAGCTGAGGATGAAAAACAACTGATTTTTGAAGTTAGGGTGAAAATTAGAGTAGAGTTCTATGGCCAAAAAAAGGACTTTTTTGTAATTTCCCCGGTGTCTCTCAGAAAGGAAAAGAATTAAGAGTGGTTTGAAGCCAAACATACCCTAATCCACATTGTCCAAAACATGCTCGTCCTAGCAACAGCCACAACACTCGTGGCAGCAAGGTAGCCAACCCACTGTCCTCCCAGGGAACGCGCGATGCAAAATCTGCAAACATCATGATACACCGTAGTACCACCGTACCACGCGTACGGTGGAAAACCCTCCAGGGAGAAAAAAAGCTTCAGATCTGCATGCGTCCTCTAGCCTCACCGCTACACCTGCACGTTCCAGTACCACTTCTCTTTCAGCAAACAAAAAAGCCAGCCAACCAGGGCGACACGGCGCAATTTGCCCACGCCGACCATGGGCAGTGGCCCTCCGCTCACGGCACGCAGCGGAGCGCATTTTTGTTCCGCCCGCCGTTGGACATCGGGGAGATGCGCCACGCACTCTGCCTCGGCAGTTCGATCGGCGGCTAAACCCAAAGGCACGAGAAGGAGTCGTGGTTGGTTGCTTGGTTTCACGTGAAGCCATGACGCTACGGCGCACAAGAGGCCACGCGTGAGAGATTGGCACGCGTCTCGGCCGACTAGGCTAGGCAAGGAGCTTGGCATGTACGGCTGGTCGTGGGGTAGGGAAAAAAGGTGGCCTTGCTGTACGTTTCCGGTCATTCGCCTACGCGGGCAGGTGCGTAGCTCGCGGCCAGCCCAACGAGCTGCCGCGCGCGGCGTCGCACATGCTCCTGACGGCGGTTGGCCGGGGAAGCTAGGTAGGGGCGTGGTGGTTGGTGAACAACACTTGGCTGAACGAAAAGGGTTAAATTATAAGGATTGAGTGTTGCTCTGTTCGTGAGCGCTGCTGTCGAGCAGGCCAACCGTTTGGGTTCGAGCCCCGCGTATTTCATTCTGTGGTACTGTTAAGTAAATAGTATCCTATCCAGGAGTTTTTGATATGTATGGCATATATTGAATTCGTATTTATAAGAAAATCAATATACATGTGACAATAGCAAAAATATCCGTTTTACCGTCTAGTCACCAGGTGGCGACGCCGTAGAGTGGACACCTAGCTGACAGAGCCCCGTGGCCATATGGCAGTGGCCTGCCGCCCGGCCACCAGGCTGCAAGCCATTACCCGCTGCCTAATTACCCAATTAAATTGACTCTAATCAGCTGCCGTATGGTGGCAGGGCGGCAAAGTTTGACACCGTGCAGCAGCAGTGGCCCATGCGTGTTTCTTTAGTTAGTTTATAAGCATGCAAACAAATGCAGTGGGCCTTTGGCCATTTGGTTGGTATGGAAAATGAGTGCTTGTGCAGGAGTGGCGTGAAGCAGACCACCGAAAGGGAGGTTATGCCGTGTCTGTTTCTCCGCGCGCAGTTCACTCCCGCTATTATCGGCACTTCATTAGCGTGTTGCGCTCTCGCTCGTTCTGTAAATTGCGAGCTCTCTCGCAGTCTCTTTCGCAATCTGTCTCATAGTCGCTCTCGCAGTCTCGCAATTCTTCGCGGCCGATTAGCAGTCGTATTACCAGGTAATTCTTATGTAATACATATGTGTGCACATACATCCATATATACATATATACATATATACATATATATACATACATATATATATATATATATATATATATATATATATATATATATATATATATATATATACATGTACATATATATATATATATATATATGTACCTATATACATATATATACATATATGTATACGTATATGTAGACACACACACGATATATATATATATATATATATATATATATATATATATATATATATATGTATGTATGTATGTATGTATGTATGTATATAAGTAAGTATGTATGTATGTATAATTATGTAATTATTTATTTCATTGTAATTTTCAATTTGTAGTATTGTGTTGCCATTATATGTATATATGTGCATATATATGTATATGTAGATATACATATACATATGTACATACATACATACACACATATGTAATACATACATATACATGTATACATACATGTATGTACATATATGTGTATACATATACATATAATATACATTTACATATGTATATATATGCATATATATGTATGTACGTATGCATGTATGTATGTATATACATCTATATATTTATATGTATATGTAGATATATATGTGTGTATATGTGTGTGTATATATATGTACATATATATACATACACATACATATATGTATAATATACATATATACACACATATATGTACACGTACATACATATGTATGTTAATATAGATACACGCGCGCACACACATACGCGCGCACGTACATACATATGTATTTTCGTGTGTGTGTGTATCTCTACGTACGTATGCATGTATGTTTGTATGCGTATATATATTTGTACACACACATATGTTTGTACTGTTTATTTTGTCGTAAATTTCAATTTGTAGTATTTTATTGTCATTATCAATTTTCGCACTAATATTTCGTCTATCCCATTTGTTACAAGGTATTTATCGGAGCTTCTTGAAGAGTTCTACGATAAGCACCACCGGTGCCAGTCGTGGATCACGGGTGACGTAGATGGCCCTCCGCCCGTCAAGCTGTGGGAAGGAAGGGATGATTGGGAGCTGGAGGATTGCTACATTCCAATCCTGCGAGCCACGGGCTTGTTGACCTTTGCGAGGCTGGTCTCCATCGAACGCCAGTTCTCCCTGGACGGCAGCCTGCTCTAGGCACTAGCAGACAGGTGGAGGCCCGAGATTCACATATTCCACATTCGGTGAGGTGAGATGATAGTCACTCAGCAGGACATCTCGTTCTTGACCGATCTCGCTCTCCGGGGTGATGCACTTGTTCCAACCCCTCCACCGGCGGACTAGAGGGACAGGCTGGCGTATTGGTTTGGCCTGACTGTCCCAGAGGGTACTCGTGGCGTCCCTTGCAGTTGGCTGAAGCATTTCAGTGTGTGCCCGTAGGATGCACCGGACGAGATTGTCAGGACGCATCTCGTCACGTATTTTGTTCAGCTCTTTGGTTAGAGCATGTTTTCATTCACACACAACGATATGTGCAACCCCGAGTTCATCTGCCTCGCCGAGTCTTTGTCTAATGTGGTGTAAGTTCAAGCTCAATTAAGTTGATTTTGGTTATAATGATAAATTTTATTGTGAGACTAACTTATTTATTGATTATGATATTGCTTAATACTATCCATCGATCATTCGCTGGCCAGATCGATGAGAAGATAACTTACGTGCAAACTTACGTTTGTTTCCTGTTATGCCTTACGTTTAGCTAACATCATGGCGTTCTCCCGCCATAGGTTTGTCGTTGAGATGCATCACTTTTACCCTCTGCACACCCTACACAGACTACCGCTCCCCCGTCCGTCATCTTCGTTGCACATCCGGGAGGTACGAGATTCGTATTCTACAGCCGAAATATTTATTGGGACTAACAACATTCCATCTTGCATCATTCAATTCAACGTGGGGGTGACACCCAGTCCATCGATGACGATGCGAGCCTCTCGGCTGCTTCTAAGGAGCGGTACACTGCGCTAGGGTTTGCAGCGTACGCAGGGCAGAGTTCATCGTTCACACCATACGAAGGTTTTGGAGACTTCGGTGGACAGAGCTCCTCCGGCGTCGCAGGCACACCGTACGATAAAGACCAGAGCTCCTCCACACAACGGAGATTTCTAGGGTCCATCGTTCACGACTTCATCGTTGGCGGCCTCCAATTCGGCATGTCTCAGCAAGAGCGCGTCGACGCTTACCACCACATCGTCTGCTCTACCTTAGCCTACTAGACCACTATCGGCCACTCAACAGACGAAACGGTTTCCATACCTCCTCCGATCCGACACGCACGCTCCAGACCAGCTGTCGTACCCCATGTCATATGCTCAACAGAAGACAAGGCCACGCACGCGGAGGTAGGTGCGGTGAGGAGATAGTAGTGGCTTAGATGAGTGAGCCATATCGCATCCCGTGTGATGCGCTTTTTGTACTGCTATATCCTATGCCATGCGTTTTTTGTACTACTATATGTACTCCATACGCAATTGAATAAAAAATTAGACCATCAAGTCCACTGCTATAATTTTTCGATCTCATTTGCTATATTAAAAAATTTCTACAAATAGTTTATGTAAATAATTTTTTGAGTAAAATTCATAATGGAAAAAATTACGAGCAAATTACACAATGAACTACGATGCGTCGGGAAGCTCCACAAACATTTTTGTAAGTTTTTGTGCTCATTTGTTATATTAAAAAATTTCATAAATAGTACGTATTAAATTTTCTAACCATATAATTAAACTGATTAATTATAAATACTAATTATTTGGAGAAGGTGTCCACTCCACGGCGTCGCCGTCCAGTAACCGAGCAACAAAACGTACGTTTTTGTTATTGTCGTGCTCATTATGATATTTTTATAAATACATATTCAAAATATGATATATATGGCAAAAACTCCCCTACGGAGTTCACGTGTACGTGGATACGTTTAGTTTTGGAAGCATATCTCTGTACTTAGAGTCTTTAGGTCATTGTTGGACGTGTATAGGATGCAGCCATGCGGATGTGTACGTAAGATGTGTGTGTGGTGTCGCACGCTGTGCTCTCAAGATTAAGTCATCGCGAATTTGCGATTCTCTAGGCTATTCTCAGAAATAGGAAGAACATGTGGTCATTTCGTTGCATTACGGTGTCAAACTTAGCCAAAAAAAAAAAAAAACCGTAGCTTTATCCAATGTCCAGGGAAGACTCCACGGCATTAAATTGATGCAGCATAGTCCGTATCACATCTGATCCTAGCTTCATTTAGTAGGTGCTGAGGTGCTAAATCGTTCTCGCTGAAGTATATTTTGCACCAATTTTCTGGTCAACTTCGCCCATCTTCGTTCACAATGCGATAACCCCTTCCCCACCAATTGATAACCCATCTATTCTCGATAAAGAAAAATGAATGTTTCTTGGACGATCTTAGTGAGTTCATAGCTACTGTACAGCTACTACAGCTAGCGTTTTGCACATTTTCTATTAAAATATTTTATATAAAAGAACTGCAAAAAGAAACGATTCGATTTTACCGAGCGTCACTTCAATTCTATGGCGCTATCTAAAGCTTAATGTGTTCTAAAAAAATCTTAATACTGACAATAGAGCTCGTTTATCTCTTGGGGCACCCCAGCGAACACCTGCCAAGTGTCATTGCTAATCAACCCTACTGTTTGCTAATGACGAGACTCGACGAAAGAATATTATGATAAATGTGTCTAAACTGCTCGTGTTGCGATGTCTAGATCAATCATTATTTGGGAGGGATGCTCTAGCTGCAAAGTAGTTGGCATTTTGCCATATTTCTTTTTCTTTTGTTTTGTTCTCCCCGTAACTGGATTTTTTCTAACGCTGATGCATCATGAAGTCTCCGGCTCGCACTTACATCATTATTTGATTAGTATATACGATTGTTTAATCAGCATGCGTCGTTCCGAATCACTAGTCTAATCTGTCCTCAAGTCTGTTCTGCTAAGTTCCAGGTGGCGCACTGCCTTGCTCATTTCGATTTTAGTTTCTGATTTATTTTTTACTATTTATAAATTTTGTCTTTTTTTGAATTTTATTTTTTTAAGTTTTTTTGCCAGTTCTTTTTTCTCCGTATTCGTTTGCGTTGTCCGAGACGAGTTAACATATTTTTTCTATTTTTAAATTTTTTAAATTTAATTACATCAAATAAACCACCTTTAGCTACAGTGAAATTTTAGTTACTACAGTACAATTTTAACCATAAGTCACAGCTTTTCAGCCCAACCGAGCGGGGATTTATTTTTAGAACCATGGGTGCAGGGTGTATTTTGGCCGGGCGCTCTTAACCCTTTGCTTCTGTTTGTAACACTTCCTCTCTGTGATTAAGACAAGGCAGTACATCTGCCGGTTAAAAAAAAGTTCCTAGCAAAATGTAAATTCATTCTAGAGTCATGTGCTCTACTAATGCTAGACTGGGGCAAGGGCATATACCTGTGTCAGTTGAAAATTGATGGATCGAAAGCTGGCGTTCCATTGTTTGTAATTGCAAGCACATAGTATAACAACATATTTTTTTATTTAGGCTGAAAGATTTGGCTAGAGCACTCATCATTAGGCATATATAAAACTCGATGTGCCGACACCAAACATCAAACAGTATCAAAACTAGGAACCACGTGATGTGGAAAGGTTTTACAGTTTACACATCTAGCCATGAATTTGAACTTGATCCAGGAATCAAAAGAACAAAAAAAAAATAGAGAGGAAGATCCCCTGTCTTCCCAGTTCTTCAGGGCCTGTTTGATATGGTTACGATTTATGATTTTTGATTGAAATTTTTGAATTTTAGGTATTTACGACAGAGATTGTAGAAAGAGATACTCGCTTGTGGTTTTGGTTGATACAGATATTGGGCTTTTAACGTGTACTATAATTAACTTGTAGATCATATCTTAAGAAAATACTTCGTTTGAAAGTTAGATACTATAGCAAAAATTAAAAATCGTTTTTAGAAACCGTAAAGAATAGAACCTGTGACACATGTATACTTGATCGTGCTCAATTGAAATTGCGATGAAAGCTGGTACTGCACTGTGCCTGAGTACCGACAGCACACCATATACAGAACAATCTCCAAACAAACTAATTAGAAATTTCCTGTCGGCAAAACCGAGGGAAGTTGATGATGCAAAGCAGTGTCAGCCACGCAGTTTTTCCGGGCTTCGTTGGAGCAGTTCGTTTTTTTTTTTTGCTAGTGGAAGCAACAAATCCAATGTGCCATCGGTAATAAACAAACGAATCATCCAGTGAAGCTGTGAATGCAAAACAAAGGCGTCGTCGCAATGTCACATGACGTTACATGTGCGCATCTGCCAAATGCTCATGCGTTCACTTAGGGGTGCAAATGGATCGGATTCAGATAGATACTGTTGTTACCATATTTTAATCTATATTTTTTCTTCAGATTCGGTACCAATCGAATTTGGTGCCAGATTGATCGGGATTAACCCGAGCCGTTTGCACTCCTACTTGTTTATAAAGAATGCATACAGTACAACAAATAGAGTAGGAGGACGTACTATCAAGAACTTGATGTTACTACTTAATAGCTGATGTGAAAGATTTTATTTTACCATTGCAAAAGAAAATAAAACGTCAAATAGTAGCACTAACCTGGAATCAAACTTAAAGACGTATCGGATTCGGGACGGATATTGCTGTTACCATATCCTAACCCATATTTTTTTCTCCGGATTCGGTACCAATCGGATTCGGTGCCGGATCGGTCGGGATTAACCCGACCCGTTTGCACCCCTACGTCCACCCCATGTTTCATCGGCTGAATTGACATCGGGAAGGAGTAGTAAAAGTTACGGGGTTTTTAAACAAATAAGTAAAAGTGATTTATCGAGATAGTTGTTTAAAGAAGTTTATTGGCTTATCGATATTTGATTCGATCGTATAAATACTTGTACTAGGATAAAAACTATTAGCAGCAGGCATAAGCCATCAGCCGCAGCTAAGTGAGGAGATTTGAAGTTACAGCTCTCCTATTGGTCATGTCAGATTAATTACCCTTTGCATTTTTTTTAATCTGAAGAGAAGTTTATCATATGGCAATAATACTAGTTTGCCAGATTGGTCGATCAGAAGCGGGAAACAGTTTGAGACAAGTTTTATTAGCTGGAGTTGTGGATAAAGTTAGGAATTTAGAGTCACATGCTCTCCGATCTCGATGCACCATTGCATCAGCAATGGCATGCAGAAATGATCTTTTGTACAGAATATATTCATTCATTGGCCGGTGTTTTTTTTATGTTGCTAGTTTTTTCTCACTGTTGCCAAGTTGGTAAACTATTTTCCTCTGAAAAGTTGCGAACAATTTGTTGGCAAGTGATTGGATTAAAAATTAAGGTACTCCTGAACCATGATGAGACACACGTAATGCTGAAAAGTAACCTTCTCAAATGGCCTTTTCTTTTAGGGAAGTCTTCACTCGTTGTTAAACTGTATTGGTTGGTGTGTAATTGCCAGTAAATTTTAGGCTAATGGTAGCTGTCACCTTTTATATTTCCTCAAAAATGCAGGATATGATCTACAATTACTTGAGATAAAACAAAACAGCTAACCTAATAAGTTTTTTTTCCAAGGGAAATCACCTAAAGAAGCTTAACCTAATCAAGCTGATCTCATTCACACTCACTCACCACAAGAAACACCAACCAAAGCTTAGCTACTCCCCCAAGCTAAATCCAAGAAAATCCCCAGCAAATCACCAAAAATAAACACCACAAAATGTAAAGATACAAAAAAAAAAAAACCATCACCATTTCGAAGAAGGAAACGAAATACCCCCAAAAGAAGACACAAATAAATGCTCAGTCCACTCCAAGACCGCCCTCCTCCCCTTGCCACCCGCCACCTCCTCGCTATTAGTACCCGCGACGCCACCTTCCCCATCGCCTCCGAACTCCTCCGCCTGCGCCGAGTCCACGGGCTCGGCTGCTGCTTCTGCTCCTTGTGGAGGCGCCGAGCCCACGCGAAGCTACGGTAGGGGGGTGCCTGAGGCTGAGCCATGGGACCCGCGCCGAGGGCGGGCGCCGAGCCCATGAAGCAGCGGGTGAACCGCTGCCTGCTCCGGCTGTCCGATAGGGACACGGAGGCCATGGCCGTCGCCGAGCTGGACGGGATTGCTCGAGGGCTGGACGCAGACGAGCTCCCGGCCTTCCTCGCCGCCGTCTCCGACGCGCGGCCCACTGACAAGACGCCGCTGCGGCGGCACTCGCTCCGGCTGCTCGCCCTCCTGGCCGCCGCGCACCCGCGCGACGCCGTCGCGCCGCTCGTGCCCAGGCTCGTCGCGGCCGCGCTGCGGCGCGTCCGCGACCGGACTCCTCCGTGCGCGCAGCGCTCGTCGACGCCGCGCGCGCCGCTGCGGCGGCGGCGGCCTCGGGCCCGCGGCCTCGGCCCGCTCGCCGAAGCGCTGCTTCACGAGCAGGACCAATGCGCGCAGCTCGCCGCTGCGCTCGCGGCTGCGGCGGCCATCGGGGCATCCGCCCCACCGCCGACCTCGCCGCCTACCTCCGGACGCTCCTCCCACGCCTCCTCAAGCTCCTTCGCAGCGCCGCGTTCAAGGCCAAGCCCGCTCTCATCTCCCTCATCGGCGCCGCCTCGGCCGCCACCGGCGGCGGAGCCGCCGCTACCGTGGTGCCCTCCCTCCGTGACGCGCTCGCCAGCGACGACTGGGCCGGGAGGAAAGCCGCCGCCGAGGCGCTCGCTTTGCTGGCCCTGGAGCATGGAGACAACCTCGTCGCTCACAAATCCTCCTGCATTGCCGTCTTCGAGGCCAGGAGATTTGATAAGGTCGACCCCTTGTAACAAAGCTGGGATCTTGGCTATGGCACTCTCGTGGATCTGCTTCTATGTTACGAGTTTGTGACACATGCTTGGCAATGCAGGTGAAGATTGTGCGGGAGTCCATGAACCGGATGATCGAGGCGTGGAGGGAGATCCCGGACGTGGAGGAGGAAGTGTGCTCCTCCGATGTGCCGCCATCGTCGCTGTCGCAGGCGAGATCTTCTCTCACAGGTGATGTGGCTGTTCTTGAGGCTGTAGTCACTGCTGTTCTTTTGGAGATTTGAGTAAATTTATGTCTGTTGCTTGGACTCCCAAGTACATATGAGCTTGTTTGGTAAAAGACAGAAATGTACTGGGTTTAGTAAAACACAAGGCAGAAGGATTCTTTCCTGGATTTATGACTCTTTTAAATTGCTTAATTTAGATATGTTTGCATGGTATTATGCATTTCGTGGATTTATTGCTGTGGATTAGAGGTTGTAAGACTAGAATGTGCTTTTCTGACACTACTGATTTTGTAATCAAACAGATAGTGCAAGTGATGGCCGATACTCGGCTGATTCCCTAGGCTCCAACTCGGTACAGTCAGTTACAAGGAGGAACCTATGGCCGACAAGCAGGTCACCCCCATCAGATGCATTGTGCAATGTCAGCGACAAAAGGATCAGCCCTTCTTCCGTCGGAAACAAGAAGAATTCGCCGCCTTCTCGCTGCGATGCAGACCAAACCAAGAATTATGACTATAAGGTCGATGTTGCTGTCACTCCAGATGCTACCCCAATCAAAATGGTGACCGAGGAGAAGCTTCTGAAAGAGGGTAATGTTCGAGCACGGCTTGAAGCACGGAGGATGCTGTTCGAGAAGAATGGTGAGAAGGGGTACAACAAGTTGGCTGGGCTCAAGTCAGGGTCAAGAGTTGTTCCATACAACAAGGATGGGGATGGTGACTTGGAAGAGATTGCTGAGATTGAGGATGGGCCTGAGGAGTTTCAATCAGGGCACAAAGATGAGGACCTGTCGAGGATCAGGATGCAGCTGGTTCAGATCGAGAATCAGCAGACCGGCTTGCTTGATCTTCTCCAGGTAATTTTCCCTTATCTTATTGCATGTCACGTCTTTAGAACCCAATAAAAATCTTAATTCTTCTTATTAAATTGAAATTTGTATGTTTGGTCGGTACCATCACGCATCACCCCAAAATTGGTCCTGTGTATGTATAGCTACATGGGATATCCGTATACATCCTCATTGGCTAATAGCCTAATATGGGATAGAATCTAGAGCACAGCTTTCGAAACCTAATAAACAAAAAGGACTGTTTGGAAATTTTTACAAAAGGCAAGCTCATGCATTCCCTCAGGTTTTCAAAACAGTACCTAATGGATGTGATTTGGCTCATTATGGAGTGATATGTGCATTCATTGGAGGCCTTATGGTAGGGGATAGGCCAGAAAGACTTAAGATTGTCCTCCTTGCGGAAGTTCTGATTTGGAGATCAATCGGTTTAGAACTTGCCTACTTTATTGCTTAATTATGAATGGTGCGACTTCTCTTTATATAGATGAGGTTAGCTCTTAACAATATGGAAACTAACACAATCTAATACAACCAATCAACTAAAGATAATATTATATCCATACTATCTAAATATAAAGATATATATCTATCTATTTCTAATATGAAGTTATGCATCTAATTATTCCTAATTTGAAGATATGCATCTAATCATTCCTAATCCGACTGCTATAGTGCACGTTCTATAACACGCATACTGTTTATGTACTACAGTATGCACAGTATTGTTCATGTGCTACCGTGCACGCCTCGTCGGATCCTGGACCATAACACCTTATCCTCTTCAGCCATTCAGGGTATTTAATAACGAGTTTTATGTTGTTGGTGACACCAAGAGGGTATTATTTGGTCTCAATATGCAGCATTGACTAGTGACCATTTGGTATGAATCATACATCCATTCAATGTGCCTTGATAGCACTAGTGCAATCACTATACATCAAGACACGAGCAATGGCATGACATTTAGTGGCTATATGTCAATGTCTTAATCAGCAACTCTGTTGAAGCATATCGAATGTTATTTTTCACATAAACCAGCAAAACAAGCTGCTATAATCGCATATCATATAGGCAGCATGTTTTTGCATACACGTTGTATCTTTTGCTGCCAATTTACAACAATTTTTTGGTCATTGTACATGTAAGAAATAACTTCTTAAATACTCCATTACTCTGTGCTTGCTGAAAACATGCCTAGCATTTATTTTTCTCCTGTTGCTCATTAGAAACTGAAAACACGTCTGACACTTTAATTACCTTTGCTCATCAGAAATTTATGGGGAGCTCCCAGAATGGGATACGTTCCTTGGAGACAAGGGTGAACGGGCTGGAGATGGCATTGGACGAGATCTCCCGTGACTTGGCTGCCTCTTCAGGAAGGATGCCAAACAATGAGCCTGACATGAACGCATGCTGCATCCTGAGCCCAAAATTCTGGAGAAGACATGATGGTGGCAGGTACTCTTCCAGGTACTCCGTCTCCGACATAGCAAACTACTCTGAGGAGAGCAGTTCTTACAAGTGGGAGAGGCAGAAGTTTGGAGTTCAGGGTGGGTTCGTCACCAACCCATTAGCAGAGGCAAACACTTCATATGTGGAAGGCAGGAGACAGAATTCAGCTCAATATAAGTCAAGGTAGGTAACTCGATGCGAAATCCACTCTGTCAGTCAGTCCATGTAATTAGATTTGGTAGGTAGGCCAATGAGATGTGCTCAGGACACCTTGGAAACTGACAGTTACATAGCAACAAAAAAGTAGTTGATTTCTTGTATAGCATATCAGAATGGTTTCTTTAATTTATGGTGCCATCCCCACATTATGCAATGCATCTTCGCTGAATTTGCCATCCTATTATGATGGGGGCTTTCTTCTCATTTCGCGCCCACCTTTATTGTCGAATTTCCATTAGCTTGTTGTAACATTATTCCTTCTTATTTGACCACTTTGCAATTAATCTATTGTCCTCCTTTCCGTTTTATTTAGGATGGGTTAGATGCGGCAAAGATGCTCCGTGTGAAGTGTGAACTACTTGCATTAACAAGGCGAGGAGCATCTGAAGATACCACTTTTGGTGCATTTTCGGAGGCTTTTCGTCTTCTTTTCTCCAAATTGAGAGCTGAGATTGTACATGAAGTATGAATTCTTATTTGTGAGTTGCTTCGAGGTTCAGACCCCCTGAGAAACAGCCTAGACTCTAAAGCTAAGACCCTCACCGCGAGCTGGACACTCAGATGGCTACTGCAGGTTTGCTGAGGGTAAAAGCATATGTAGAGTTCAGCATGAGAAATTGAGGATTTGGCTGTTGTCTTCTGTCGACTTCCCTTCAGAGCAGTTATCCTTGCAAGGGTATCTAGCCATGGATGTATCTTATGGATGTATCTTGTACTGCTTGTACATAGTTTGGATACAGTAATTCCTATGCTCGCGAGATGCCTGAAACAAAAAGATCCAACAATGTTGTTCTCTCTTTAGTCTATATTGGCAAAGTGAAGAATGTCCACTGCATGCCAACACATGTAAGGTTTTCTAGGGTTGTCTGGTTGGAAGCTCTTCTTTCCTTCTCTCTCTCTCTCTCTCTCTCTCTCTCTCTCTCTCTCTCTCTCTCTCTCTCTCTCTCTCTCTCTCTCTGCGCCGAAGACGTGAGGCGTAACTCTTTTTGGCAGTGGCAAGAAATTGTGTGTAGCGTGCGGTACAAAGGAGTTAGAACGTATGGCACACAAACACGAGTAATAGATAGTCAAACTAGGCTAAGGGTTGCCTTGCCGATGCGTTGGTGGAATCTAGATAGTTAGATGAGTCTTTACTAATTCTAATAAGATTTTACTATTATCGCTCCAAAAAAATACTTTCAACTAAAAGTAGAAAAAGCAAGTGCTTTTGAAAAGCACGGCAATGCCAAAAGGATCCTCACTTAGGTTTGGCAAAATGCTGTAACAAACCAAACTAGCGAGACTGACTCGACTGGAGTGACTAGTCGGTGACAAATCACGACTAGTCGAGATGATTTAGCCGGCCGACTGGAAAACAGTAAAACAGTGAAAGCCCACAGCCCAAGCCCACGAAGGCCAGCGTTAAGACGGCCATTTCGCCTCCCGTCAGGTAAACCCTAGATCATTCCTCTCCCGTGAGTCCTCCCGTGCGAGCCGCCAGCTGCGACCGAAGCAGCCTCCCTCTCCCGTGGTCGTCGCCGTGCCGTCTTCTCCAGTGGCCGCAGCAGCCTCCTCCTCCGTCGTTGTTTTGTCTCCCCTCTCTCCGACTCTCCGACCCCTACCCGACTGAAGCTTCACAGTTCACGTGCGCTGCTCTGATTCCCTCCCGTCATGCCAGTACCTTCTTCCGCCGCCACCTCGTCCTTCTTATCTGCTTCCTGAAGATCAGAACCAACCAGGTGCTCCTTGCCTTCTTCCTTGCTTGATTCTTTTCTTTTGGGGGCGATTTTGGTTGGGGTTTTTCGGAAGAGGTATTGATTTGTCTACTTGGTCTATTGTTCGCTTCTTGAACGATGAATTTTGCTTTTCTATCTCAGGGTGGGTGTTGAGATCCGGCGGGCAGGTTCAGGTGCCGGCCGGCTTGGGAGCCACGCTGCTCATAGCTCCATTTTAGCCAGGTAACCAAGCTACTCAGTACTCACTCAAGGTCTCAAGCTGATAGCCTGATATATATGTACTTTCCGTTTCTTCCTCTGATTGAGAAGCAAAAGTAGAGGTGATTCATCAAATTTATGTTCTCTACCTCTCTCACATGTGAATATTGCTCCCTGCCTCCTCCCCTACATGCCAATGTAAATAGAGAGAAGCATTGCATATATGTCATGGCATGTTTTGTAAGCGTTTGTACTTAATAAACAAACTGGCATGGCATGATGTTCTGAAGTTTTAGTTTCGAGGTTAAAATTCAAAGTGTTGTTGAACTGGGCTATCCAATGCAAAAACTACGCCATATAGTAATTAGTAATGCTATTGCTGTGATGTTGTGGCAGTTGTACGTGTAGCAATAGCTCTCCTTTGTTTGATACTTACTACTTAGTCCATTTCGCTAATCTCTATGTGCACTTGTGCAGGTCATTGAGGTGAGGTACCATGGCAGACACAAACCAACCATAACCAGACCAACAAGTCGCTGCAGCTTCTGAGGCGTATGATCCAGCCAATGATCCTAAGCAGAGGGCTAAGTCCAATGACCCAGCATGGAAATATGGGTTCTGGCCTGATTTGAATAGAAAAGATGTCTTTCAATGTAAGCTCTGTGGCAAGAGAGTCCATGCTGGGGTGAGAAGATTGAAGAGGCACCTTGTTGGGGGTTATGGAGATGTGGAGAAATGTGGTAAGGTAACTACAACACTTAGGCAAGAGATGCATGACTACTTGAAGAGCCATTCAAGGAAGTTCAAACCCACGGAAGGGGTAAAGGAGGATGAAGCTCACGAGGGAGAAGGTGAAGATGCTGATGTTGGAGAAGAAGAGGTCCATCCAAGTTCTGGGACAGCTGCAAAAAGAAAGAAATCTGCAGCTTCTTTTGTAGTGTCTGGACCGCGACAAAAGTATACCAAATCAGTTGCTTCTATGCTTCGGAAATCACCGGAAGAGGTTGTTTCTGAGAGGCACATCGCAAGCACTTCTCAACCCACACTTGAGCACATAACCAAGAATAGGAAGGAAGAAAAACAAATAGTTGATGATCATGCAGCTGACTTCTTCTACGAGAACGGCATACCATTCAATGCTATTAATTCAAGAAGTTGGGAGATTTTTCTTGAGTCCATTGGGCAGTATGGTCTCGGATATAGATCGCTTACTTTTCATGACATAAGAAAGCCATTGCTTGAAAGAGCCAAAAACAAGACTAATAAATTAAGGGAAAAGCATGAGTTAGCATGGCAAGAATATGGTTGCTCTCTCATGTCAGATGGGTGGACAGACATGAGTGGGCGTCATCTCATCAATTTTCTTGTCAATAGTCCAGAAGACACCTTCTTCTTGGAGTCGGTTGATTCTTCAAGTGAATCAGCTGACGCACGCTTGTTAGGAAGGTTGTTGGAGGCAAAAATTGATGCCATTGGGAGAGAACATGTGGTCCAAGTCGTCACAGATAATGGATCTAATTACAAGGCAGCGGGTAGAATTCTAATGGAGAGGATTCCTTCTTTATTTTGGACCCCTTGTGCTACCCACTGCTTGGACCTTATGATGGAGGACATCGGGAAGATAGAGGAGTTTAGCAATTGTATTGCTAAAACAAAGAGGGTGTGCAGATTTATCTATAGGCATGGAAGGATTCTTGATGCAATGCGGAGTAAGACGGGTGGTAGGGATCTTGTAAGGACCGCAACAACTCATTTTGCTACATCATTTCTCACCTTGGCTAGCATGTACAAGCATAGGAATGCATAGGAAAGGTTTGAAGAGTCTCTTTGTTAGTGAAGAATGGAATGGGAACAAGTTATCTACCACAGGACCAGAGAAGACAGTTGCAGAAATTGTGCTTTCTTTGTCATTTTGGCATTCAGATGAAAATTGCATGAGAGCTTCACAACTACTTCTTATTGCTTTGAGGATTGCCGATGGTGATAAGAGGCCCGCAATGCCTGAGATTATGGCAGCTATGGATGCTGCAAAGATGAGCATCAAGGAGGCTTTGCAACACAAGTAAGATTTACTCAATGAAGTACTAGGAATTGTGGACAAGCGGTGGGACAACCAGATGGAGCAAAAGTTATATGGGGCAACATTGTTTTTGAATCCAAATAAGTTTTTTGGCATTAGAGAAGCAAATAAAAGACTTGCTACAAGGTTAAGGTCGATGTTCAATGATGTGCTATGGAAGATGGTCATCGATGATGATAAACAAAGCAAGATAAGTACGCAAAATGATGATTATGAGAGGACAGAAGGTGATTGCTTCACAAAGGCAATGGCAATCAAAGATAGAGACAAAAAGAGTCCTCGTAAGTGTATCTTTTGTAATTCTTAATTTCTTATTTCTAGGCTCTCCATGTTTCTACTTTGAAGTGAATTATTTGTTTATCTTTTGTAGTTCTTTGGTGGGGTGCATATGGTGGCCTTGCTTATGAGCTCCAATGTTTAGCAAAGCGAACCATTAGTCTTTGTTGCTCGGCGTCCGGATGCGAGCGCAATTGGAGTACATTTGCATTTGTACGTTACTACTTGCTAGCTAGTAGCTACCATACTTCACTAGACAAATCAATGCTTGGAGTCTCCTTTCACCTCCTTCTTGCATGTTGTGTTTGTAGATCCATACCAAAAAGAGAAATCGTTTAGAGCACAAGAGATTGAATGACTTGGTGTACATTTCATACAATCGAAAGATGTCAACAAGGTTCCAAAAGCTGCGTGAGCAAGGCTCCAAAGGAAAGAAATTCAACACATTGATCCTAGAAGAACTTCAATGGGATAACGAATGGGTCGACATCAATGCTGAACCGGTTTATCAAGGCAGTGATCATCTAACTTAAGCTCATGTTGATGAAGCCATTGGTGCTTCATGCGGTCAAAGAGGTCGCAATTATCCTAGGAGAGCTCGTGGTAATGCTGTTTCTAGTGGGTCTAGTGATCGGCCAATAGGCCCTCACATCACTTATGCTCGGCGTTCAAAGCTTGCTCCTAGTATTGATGAGGTGTTATACGGGGTCGCCCGATCTTCTCGACGTAGGATTGGATACTCACGTGCAGCCTCTCGAATCGTAGCGATCCTTCATTGCCAATGCAAGAACGAACGCTCTTTAATTCGCAAGATCACACGCACCGGACTTCACGACCACCAAGCGAAAGCCCTATCGCGCTCCTAATTCCCAATGGAAAGGTTGAACGATCTCAAATTGCAAGAACTCATACATCTTCTATTAAATTTTTGATGGAAATCAAAAACTCAAAGACATGTATAAGGCATGAACTCCATTATCTAGTTTCTGTTCTCATGGCTAACTTCCGCCACGTAGTGTCTTCATGGTTTTTCTAGTCGCCCCCCTCCGTGCGAGATGGTTACATATATATATACGGCGGCGCAACATGTACGGCGTCCATCCGCACATATACAATTGGGTTTAAGGCCCAACTAACAAAAATGGGCTTTTAATTATTACATAACTACATCAATTAAGATGTAACCAAGCGCATGGCTCGCGGGTCCATCTTCCTTTGGTCAGCTCCTCTCCAAGCCGTGGGCCTCTATCCTTATCGTATAAACCACTCGACTGAATATCTTCGTACTTACTAGCCTTGTGCTTTCCTAGTGCTTTGGTTCCAGACTCTATCTCCTCCCTCGTGATTCCAAAGTCTTCACACCATTCAAACCTGAGAATACATAAAGAGTTTGTATAAGGTAGAATATTATTCTCATCAATATAAGAAAATTCATTAAGAAACAAATTCACCTGATAATATTTAATGCGGCTCAATAATTCCTTCCAGTCAAATAATATTTTTAATTGAAAAGTATAAGACATATGTACATCCGCATCAAGGTGGGCCACGAGAGTGAATACGATACTGCAAAAGATGATGATTTCTCTGTTGATGATGATGATGAACAAATGGACAATGATGATAGTGAGAGTGAGACTCCACCTTCATCTACCCATGCGGGTGGAGCAAGTCGTCAAGAGGATGAATTTGAATTGGATGACGACTTGGCTGATTTGAATCATTATGCCTTTGTTACTTTACCTACTTTTGGACTTAGAACTTTTGTATCAATTATCGTTCGTTTAGAACTTGTTTCTTATTAAGTTATGCATTTATGCTTAAACTTGTTTCTTATTAAATTCTTCCTATTGCTGTCAATTGTGAAGTGTTAATGTGACATAGTTTCTTTCTTATTATAGTTTGTGTACAGAAGGTAGCAATTTCTTTATTTTTCACAGGTATTTGAAAATATGTGCTCCTTCAGATTGGATTTTTCACCTTGAAGGCTGGAAAAGTAGGTAGTTAGGTACACTTTAAGCTAATTTATGCACTTATTGTTCTTCTCATATCACATTAGTTATATATTGTTTTCTTTTTCTCTAATGAAGGTGGAGATTGAAGCTTTCACAGTTGAAAGGCTAAATAAGATTAAAGATGGTAAGTTTTGTCTTTACTCTTTAGGCTATGGCCCTCTGCGAATTTGACAGGAAATCTCGTGATGATGGAAAATGGAGGGGAAGTGATGTGGCTATTAAGAGAATAAAGAAAAGTTGTTTTATCGGCTGATCTTCAGAGCTAGAAAGACTAGTAAGCTCCACTCCAGCTTTGTTGTACATCTATGATAAGTATTTCTATTTATTGATCATCACTTGTCTGTACAGTATTCAACACTTTAAACCCAAAAAAACATTGTCTGCAGTCTGCAGACTGCACTGCAGGTTGCAAAATTGAGTTACAAATTACAATATGGTAGCTCAAAGGAAAACATTGCGCAACCCCTACAATGAATTGATGTCAAGATTGCTGATTTCGGCCCCGCTCGGTTGGGCTGAAAAGTTGTGGCTTATGGCTGAAATTGTACTGTAGCAGCTGAAATTTCACTGTAGCTGAAGGTGGCTTATTTGACGTAATTAAATTTAAAAAAAATAAAAATAGAAAAAATATGCTAGCTCATCACAGACAACACAAACGAATACAGGAAAAAAAAGGCAAAAAAGCCAAAAGTTCAGAAAAAGACGAAATTTATGAATAGTGAAAAATAAGCCGAAGCTCGGGCTGTTCGTGAGTGAGGAAGCCGTAGGCTTTTCGCATGCCACAAGATCTAACTTTTAAGCAGTATTTTCTCAAGACGTGATCTACAAGTTAAACGTAGTACATGTTAAAAACCCAACATCTGTACCAACCAAAATCGCAAGTGAGTATCGATCTCTTCGTAATCGGTACCATAAACAGCCAAAATTCAAAAATTTCAGCCAAAAGCCACAGCAAAAAAGAACAGACCCTCTGATGGTTTGCAATTGCACTTTGCAGTCCATCACATCAATACGAACTTCTCTTGCAAAAAGGTACTACTGCTATCTTTGTGACTTTTGCGTCTTATTTCACAGCATGGGGCATTAGGGCCAATAGAGTACATGTTAAATAAGTCATTAGCTCATTAGTGCTTTGGTAGCAATTAGCAAAACGAGCTACATCATTTCTGCAGTAGACTGACCGACTAGACGACTAGTCGCCCCCTTGACGACTTGACTCGATTTTACGACTTAATAATATTGCACACAAACACGAGTAATAGAAAGTCACGCTAGGGGTCAATAGAAAGTCAAACTAGGCTAAGGGTTGCCTTGCCGATGTGTTGGTGGAATCTAGATAGCTAGATGAGTCTTTACCAATTCTAATAAGATTTTACTATTATCGTTCCAAAAAAACACTTTCAGCTAAAAGTTTCAAAAGCAAGTGCTTTTGAAAAGCACGGCAATGCCAAAAGGATCCTCACTTAGGTCTGGCAAAATGCTGTAACAAACCAAACCCGAATCATGGGTCCTGACGTGTTCCAAAACACAGAAGAGGTGAACACTTGGGAAGAATTGCTTCTTCAGATCCTAAAAAGGAAACCATCGTGTGCCAGTACCAAACACCGATTGAACATTTGCGAGATTTGTAGCAACGACTGACAAATAAACCCCAGAAAGGATCCGAGCACGTCTTTCAGCAATCTTCAGAAAATGTTTGCAAGCAGAATCTGTACATATGAAAGCGCTCAAAAGCAAGAATAATGTGTCTAAACTATTTCAGATCTCGGCCAGCAGGTTCTGTGATCTCACTACAAAAGTCGGATGCAAAAAAGAAATATACAAAACTTGTGCTGACAGGTTCAGCATTAGCTGGAATAACACACTACAGTAGCGAGCACAAAGATGCTGGAATAACACTGCAGGAGACTGCACATAGAAATGGAAGCTACTTCCATTAACTTGCTTCGATGTGCCCCAAACTTCTAATTTGTTAAGCAGTAATCACCAAGGGGAAAAGGAAGTACATGCACCATCGTAGATCAAAAGATTGCAATGGAATAGCCGAACTGTGATTCTGAGGGTAATTTCCAGAGGTCCGACAAAAACCCAACACCTGTATATTAGGAACATTTCAACGATCACCTTCAATTCATCAATTGTATGCCAACAAAATGAACACATATACATGCGGCAGAGCAGCTGTTCCAGCACAATCATGGTGTAACTATGAACTATTCCAGGTAGATTCATCTCCAGTTAGTGGCACAGCAGCATCAACTACTGTTTTGACATACTATTCTTCGTGCGATGACGGTGGCTGTAGGTCTAACTTGTATGCCTGAATGTCCATTGGTGAGATAAGAACATTTCCCTCCTGAGCTACGTCACCAATTTGCTCGAGATACCCTAGCATTTCAGGGTCATCATGTAAGAGGTTCAGAGAAGTTGCCTTCACATTCAGAACCGACAGATCTTTGAACATGTCGAACAGATTTACAGGCTCTTCCCCAATACTTGTACACTGTAAACCACCCCTTTTGCAGTACGATGCATCCCAGCCCCTTCTCTGCAACAGAAGAGCAAATCTTGACTCAACTGCTTCAGCATGAGGAAATCTTAGAGGCTGAGGGACCTTCAAATTCACAATATGTACATCGCAGGGCAAAGAAGCAGCTAATGGAGCAAATGTCTGTTGAGCCAGCTTGAAGGATTTTTCAAGAGGTTTTTTGCTCACAAAAGCATGCACTGGGTAGTTCAGGTGTGCCCCCACACGGTGGGAGAGGACAGATGGTTGAAGAGTAAGCAAACTGTGGGTTTCAGGCAAAGCAGACACGTTAGACTCCCTGAGGAGATGGAAGATTATATTCATGGGCCGGTTGTCCAGCACTCCCTGCCCCAAACCACGACCATCATCCCGAACCAGCCTACGATCCAACATAATCTCAAGCCATCCATTTTTCAAGCTTGCTGCCCCTAATGACTGCTTGGAGTGTACTGAAAACCGGTTGCCCAGCGAATCCTGTAAGAAGGCAAGTGATGGCATTGGGTAATAATTGCCCTGCAAGGGGATCTTATCATACGTCTGCCTCCTACTCATCTGAAAGCCATTTAGATCAGAATAGAAGACTCTCTGATTGTCAATATCTGTCTTGAATCTGACAATCAGCTCCCTGTCATTAAATACATGGCCGGCAAGTTCAACATAGTATTCCTTCTCAATCAGCATATCCTGTATAGAGTCCCCACAACTATAAAGGCGTGTGCTATGTGAGAGAGGTGACTTATGCCACTCTGTCTTCGGAAGGGAATGGGCTTCTTGAACCAATGGCCCTTCACTAAGGATGAAATATCCTCCTTCGTTAACAATTGGGCGTGCCTCCCCGATTGGCTTGAACAGGTATGCTCCACTTCCATGGCTGCTGTACATGCCAATTTCTTCACCTATCTCAGTTTGGTCCCCATCCTTGTGACGAGCTACTGTCTGGAGGAGGCCATGACTTACATCAAAAGAAAGAGTATGATAAGAGTTCTTCATCTCCACTGTTTTGCCTTCCAGCTTTGAACACACATATGGTTCAGGGCAAGGAAAATGTTGCGAAGCTGTAAATGCTTTTACCACAGCAGGAGTAGCTTTTTCACAATCTTGCCCAGTGGCCACATAGTAGGTCTTCAAACCGAGTGCAGGAACAGAAGCTCTCCAATAAAGACGGTGCCGGCCAGTAGAAATCTTTTCACCACTGACATACTGCCACTCAGGGGAAATTTGACTTTTCAAACAGGACCCATTTGAATTTAGAACAGATACATCAGGAGTACTTACAACAACCATAACAATCTCATCTCTTGTTTGCTCTAATGGGTTAAAAAAGACAACAGAATGTTCCTTCCCTTCATGAGGCTCAAGAACCCTATGCACAGGTTGGACATTATACTTTGACCGCACCTGTACCGGCTCAAAATGTGATAACAGAGTAGGATCAGATCTATCATGGACATCTCCTAAAAGCACTTCAACTGCTCTGGACATAAATAGCTGCAAGTCTTGCAAAGAAGTGTGCATTCGAGTCCCATAGTCCACTACAACATGATCCTTAGCTGTGCCAGTTACCCCATCATGATGCTGGAAAAGTGCCAAGTTCCTCCTTGCTGCTGTCAGTTTGTGAGAGAAGCTGATGGGCAATTTTGAACACTGAAACCTCTGACAGTATCCTAGAACAAATGAACCCAGAATCTCTGACGCTCGGAGTGTCTGTTCTAGGATGCGATCAACTGCTTTGAAGAACGGCCTTGATACATAGTAACCGCTCCAGTAATCCTGATTTCTATCAGCATATGTAAAGAAATCCCCTGAAAGTGTTGGAAAACCTTGCAACTCAGCAGAACCCAATTCACCAGATCGTGAATAGTTTATCCTTTCAGCTTCATCCCTCAGTGTGGAGAAGTAATCCTCCAAGGTACCAAATTTGACTTCAGCATTAAGATGGGGATTAGAGTTTATGTAATCAAAAAGCTTTTCATAATTGCGGAACTGTACTTCTGCTTCCTCCATACTAACATACCGGAAATCATCTCCCAAAGGAATGAGAAGTGTATTTGTTCTGTACAGGGTTGACTTTTTCCTGTATTGATCTAGAAGTTTTGTTGCTCTCTCTTGCACATTGTTAGGATTTGTTTCAACCGGATCATACCTCCATGGGCAAGATTCATAACTAAAACCATGCATTCGAGCAAAGTCAAACTGGCAACAGATAGCTGGTTCTGGTCCACAGGTGTGTGGTATGTCATATGAATAGAAGGGCATCATATGAACAAATATGTCAGTTGTTTCATCTATATCCCAGTTCTGCCTCCATAAATATTCAAGATTCTTTTTCATCGCAAGCTCCTTTTTCAGCTCATAGTGTGTTCTCTGGATTAACATGTTACGGAAACCCATTCTCCTCAGCAGATAAGCCATGGTAGATGAATACCCAAATGGGTCGATTGCCCAAGAATTTTTAGGAACAACTCCAATGGTATCATTGAGCCACATGTTCCCCTCCATCATCTGAGGGAAAGAAGATTAGAAAGATCATCATATTTCATTTTAATAAAATAATTGTTCCAAGCCATATACTATAATAATATCCGTCACAATTTGGTTTTTATACATTGTAGGTTGGTTCAGATTAGCTCAACTCTTATAGAAAGAAGAAAGAAGTACATAAATTTTCCCCACACCAAATCAGGCATTATACTGTAAAATTTAAACATCAGGTTTCTGGGGGCATGTGGGCTGATTTGGACTGGAAGTACCTGCTTGACTAAAAAGTTCAAGCACCAATGTGGCTTAGCAATCACAAAGAAATTTGACAATGTCTCATTCAGTATAGACTGTAAAGTTGGTTTTGGAAGTGATTTTCTTTTGAAGTATAATGTTATGGGCGTCGGCCCTAGATCCAACCGGTTCATTATTAGAAAGTTAGAGATTAGTTTCTATCTATTACAGATATGATTTTAGTTTCTATTTGTTAGAGATATGATTCAGATTAGATTCTATCTGTTAGGGAGAGCCCATCTACATAAAGGGGACTACCGCATGTTATTAGAACTAAGCAAAGAAATAACAAAGCCATTCTCATCTATAGTCTCTCCCTCTACGCCGACGCCGCCCGGCCATCCTCTCGATGGTATTTACCCTCTATGAACTAAAGATCATAACAACTTGGTATCAAAGCCAACACCATGGTTTCTGCTGCCGAGAATTTCAAGGCCATGAGGGCCACCCACAACGAGATGAGTGTCAACGTGGATGACATAAAAGCCATCTTGATAGACATGGCGACTATGGTGGCCAAGCTGATGGGAAAGGAGGAGAAGGCACAAGCAGTTGTTACGCGATCTGTATCGGCAACCGAAGGCACCGTCCTGGTATGCCTCCTGGCCAAGAAGCGCGTATATACGCCACCATTGGATGACATCATGATGGCGAGTCGTCCGGCCATCTTCATCGCCGTCTTTGCTCAGGCTGCTCGCCGTCGGGAGTCACAGCCACGGCCCGGATGGCCGTCGTCGTCGGATCTCGCCGGGCCGCCGCTGGATTCCACCGCCATCATCTTGGACCGTAGCCACGCCAGCCCATCCCATGTTGCCGCCGCCATATCCGGCGCTCTCCGCCGCTAGGTTCTCTCTTCCAGCACCGCCGTCGCTGGCGCACTCGCCGGGCTAGATCCGGCGCTCGCCGCCCGAATCCTCGTCACCCATGCCCAGATTGGGCCACCATCGGTCATCTTCCCTCGCCGCCTCCATGCCCGCGCCTCGGATCCACGAGATCCGAACCCCGCCGGCCTGGTTCCGCTTGGATCCGACCGGCCACCTCCATTCGCCGCTGTATCCCATCGCCGCCGCCTCGCTTCATCTTCGTTCACCTGGTGAAGCCGCCGAAGCTGATCGTCGATTTGCAGGCTCTTGGATCGATCCGTCAGCGTCTCCTTCAGGCCACTTCATCCGCCGTCGCCTGGCGCCGACCGCCGCCTGTTTTGAGTCACCCGAGGTCCGCCGCCTTCCGACTGAAGCCGCTTACCAGCGCCGACCACCACCGTCGGGACATCTTCCGTCGGTAGCCGAGCACGCCACCGCCGCCTTTGTTCGGTAAGTTTGGCCGCCACCTATTTGTCCGGAGTCCAGGCCGTTGTCGCTTGCTCTGGGCGTGAGCTCTTCTTAAACTCCCGTGAGTGCTCCGGGCGTGAGCTCTGTTTAAACTCCCGTGAGTTCTTTTAACTCTAGTGCGGTTTATTCCAAAAAAAAGAATAAAAAAAGAAAAGGAAAAAAAGTCTTTTGCAGGCACCGTTTAACCGAAAGCGCTACACTTCGTCGATGTGAAACTGCAACCATGGCCACCAGCTAGCAGCTCGAGGACAAGCTGCATGTTCGGGAGAGGTGTAATGTCAAGGGCGTGGGCCGTGGGCCCAACCAGTTCATTATTATGAAGTTAGAGAATAGTTTTTATCTATTAGAGATATGATATTAGTTTCTATTTGTTAGAGATATAATTGAGATTAGATTCTATCTGTTAGGAGAAGCTCATCTATATAAAAGGGGTTGTCGTATGTTATTGGAACTAAGCAAAGAAATAACAAAGTCATTCTTACCGATAGTCTCTCCCTCTCCCTCTACACCGACGCCGACCGGCCATCCTGTCGGTGGTGTTTACCCTCTATGAACTAAGGTTCATAAGAACTATAGTCTCTCCCTCTCCCTCTACACCGACGCCGGCCGGCCATCCTGTCGGTGGTGTTTAACCTCTATGAACTAAGGTTCATAACATATAGACTGTAACTTCAACAATACATTTTATATTTGCTTTAATGAAAAAACTAAAAAGATTGTACTTATATAGACCATATGTGAAAACAGCCTAGGATTCCATCAAAAGTGGTAATTTAAGGACTTTGTGTTTGTTGCTGAACCCATGGGAATATGGGATTGGTGCATCTAGTTGGGCGATTTTTTCCTTTATTTCAGAAAACTTTCCAAATTTGAGGAGTTAATGCAATTGGCATAAGCAAATGTGCCGATTGTTCAACCGACCTGTGTTAAATTAAGTTAAATATCTTCAAGGACAAACATGCTTGTACCATTAATACAAACTTATTATGATTATACAAGTAGCAGTATATGCATAGTGAAATCTACTGGCAAAATACATAACATATTCTATTTATCACATAGTTCATCCCCATATGTTATTTCTTGTGTCATCTCAAACCTAGACTAAGTTGGTATCAATAAAAAACTATTATAACTTAATGTAAATGGAGAACAGAAGAAGGTACATTCATCCACTTCCAGACTAATGAATGTATTTTTTTTATTAAACTAGATATGCTATAACGTTTGCAGCATGCTAAGAAAACTTGAGTCCAGCTTAAAAGCATGAACAAAAATAGCATGCTAGTAAATAGCATTAAACCGCAGATTCTATAGCACATCCTCCTACTAAGGTGCTTCTCCCATATGTACAGTTTCATGTGAGGAGAGTCAGTGTCTCAGTGACATACACAATAGGAAAAAGAACAAAGAATGCACTTTGTTTATGCATCAGGTACAGATGAAGGTCATAACATGACACATTTAGCATAGAGAAGACCAAAAACATGATGCAAAAACCATAAATACTAATGATTTGAGTGTACTTGCCTGCTCTATGATGGCAAAATAGTGGGAGTTTGCCTGCATTTAGAAATAAACAGGATTAAATGTAGCCTCTTTTATAAAAGAAATAAATCATGTAGCAAAACCATGTGACAAGAAGTTCTGATGAGCAAATGCATCATGTCTGAAGATAACAGGTCAAAGGATATTCATAGCTGGGGGAGATTAAACCAAATACAAAATACAACAAATTTAAAGCACAATAAGTAAGAAGTCTCCAAGGGGGTTTTTCATCTATATCAGAAAAAAAAATAGCGTGATATCAGTAACAGATTATTCATCAAACTGAAATATATATTTTTTTTCATCAAATGCTCCACCCATATAATCCTAAATTTTGCAATTCAGATTATTATTCTCAAGGGACAACAAACAGAGCGTAATTTTGCCGCAGTCAAATCATAAGTTCCATGTTATTGAACAATGAATGGCTGATACCAAGTAGCTCACAGCAAAAGGTAACATATTAAAGGAAAATATATTAGAGATGCCAATGCTGTTCGTGATCCTTTAGCCACGGTGTTGACTGTTGAATCTCCTATCCATGTGCACCAATAACATAGAACTTACGAAAATTAATTAGCGAATTCTAGAGCAACCAATGTGTCATGGATAGTTTAAGTAGCATCAAACACATGCTTACACAGACTGCACGTTTCCAAATCACGACGAGGGCAGGTAGCTCAAAACAGTCACACATACACAACAGCCATCAAACGTCATAGGCCCAAATTGATTCCTAACTCCTCAGCATCGAACTACGAGCAAATCAGGTTAAGCATGAAATGAAATTTCATTCCATGCATGGCCAAGCCACAAAGTAGAAACATGCCATGCCAAAAATAAACAACACAAGCAAAACAGAAACTACGATCTACTCCTAAAACCCTATCTAAAAAACAAAATTTTGCTTCCCCCTCACCTCATCGTTCATGACCCAGCCGCCACTGACAATCTCCAGCTGCCCGTCACGCACGAGCTTGGAGAACGCCTCCTGCTTCTTCCGCGGGGCGTCGCGCCACCACCTCTCCAGGTATGACATCTCCTCCCATATGAATTTCCTGCGAGAATCCTACACGAACAAGAAAAAACTCGCAATCAAAAACCGCACCAGAACCCTAACACCAAATCTCGGGGGAGATCGCGACGACCTTGGAGAGGGAGTCGATGATGGCGTCGAGGATGTGGCGCGACTGGCGCTGGTAGTACTCCTCGACGGTGCGGATCCAACCGGGGTCGTTGTGGGAGTGGGGCGCGACGAAGACCTTGAGCTTCTCGGAGTCCCACTCGTCGCCCTTGTAGGTGACCTCCCACCCCTGCTTCCACGCGCCGCCGTCCACGTCCAGGAACTGGATCCGGTCGTAGAGGTCCCTGGTAGTCATGTCCACGGGCGCCTCGCGGCCGGTCCGCGCCGCAACGGCGGCCGCAGCAGCCTCCGCCGCCGCCGAGTCACGGCGGAAGGCCGGCCTGCGGGTAAGGCGGGCGCGGGGGCGGCTGGGGGAAACAGCGGCGGACCGGGTGGAGGGGAAGCCGAAGCGGAGGAAGGCGATGAGGAAGATGACGACGAAGGCGGCGAAGGCGATGGAGAGGACGCGGCGTGAGGATGAGGAGGAGGCGGAGTGGGGCCCGCGGCGGCGGGAGGCGGTGGGGGAGGGGAGGGTCTTGGAGCGGAGGTGGTGGTGCGCCTTCGGCTTGGAGGTGGTCGGGAGGAGGGCGCCCGAGCGGCCGCCGCCGCCGGAAAAGAAGTGCATCGCCGCCGGCGAGGTGGTGGTGGTGAGAGGAAATGGGGGAGTGGGGTGGGAGAGTGACCTGACCTCGCGGGGTCGTTGGTTGGTTTGCGGTGATATTTCTGAGTGCTTCAAGTACCCTGCGCTAGTGCGCGGTGGTACACCGTGACGAACAATTTCTCACTGACAGGTAGATTCTTTGTATGTGGGCCAGCACTGTAAATGAGTTGTGTTACATATATAGTACTATGATTTTGGGTTGGTTCGTTTGGTGTTTCGCGGTGGCGTAATTTGTAAGCCTGATGTCAGGGAGTTCTGTGATTGGCACGCAAGGACTAGAGGCTGGGTGGGAGATGCGTTTTCACGAATTTTAGCGTATTTATCGCTGTTTGTGACGTATGTGCAGCGTTTATAGAAATGGTGTTTTTGCCTTTAGATGGATGGACGGCAGCAGCACGGATAGACGACGCGTGGGCAGCCCGTCCACTAAACGGCAGACGCTTGCCGTTCGTCGATAGGACGGTAGGTGATTAGTCGATAATTTTATAGGTTGTATCCTGAGAGAGAAGGAAAGAGACAACTTGTCCAGATCAAATCGGATGGTTGTAGAGAGGGGAGAGAAGAACATACCAACAACTATCAACTCATCTTTATATAATAGTAGAGATTTGTTCAAATATTTAAATATAACAAATGAGGTCAAAAATTATGAAATTTTATGCACAGACACCTGACACATTCATTATGTAATTTTTTTTACAATTTTATCCCCTCTGAATATTTGTAGGAATTGTTACATATAGCAAACGAGCTTAAAAATTATAAAATTTTATGTGAAGCCTCCCAGCACATTCGACCTAATTGTGTAGTTTTTTAGAAATTTTATGTGCTCCGAATTTACCATGTTAATTCGTGGTAATTTAATCGTAATTAACGATATGCGAGGAGGGGTGTCCCCCTTGGTGCTGCCTCCTTGCCCGCAGAAATGCCAGTCTGTCCATACTGTACCCCCTTGCCTGCTCCCTCCTTCGAACATGTGTTGGCTTGACATACCAGCCCCCCTCGCCCGCTCCCTCGCCCGCACAAATGTTAGTCTGGCCATATCGCCCCGCCTCGTCCGCTCCCTCGTGTGCACATATGTTACTTTTACCATACTGTCCCCTGTCGCCTGTGGTGGTGCATGTTGACAATACGTCCGTAATTTCTGGTGGCAACACACCAGATTCGCTTTTCGCTCGCTTCAAATACAGAGCTCTCGCAATCGCTCATCGCCCATCTAAACTGTGTTTCGCTTTTTGTAGAAAGAAGAACATTCTGCGTCATACAGTAACATAGTATGACAGACATCGAGGGGACAGTCGGAGCGAGGTCGCTAAAGGAAGACCTTCCCCTGGAAAGGAGGGAGGACTTCGGCCCTAACTACCGTTTGATGCCAAATAGGTGTGCTCAACCGGTATGGCTGAAATGCAGATACAGGGAGGACGCGATCGTACAAGTCGTTGAAGGCCATTTCGATAGCGGGCGACGTTTCTTCCGATACCCACACTCTGGGGTACAATTTGTTACTAGTTTATTTTCTCGTACTGCTAATAGAGCTTTCATGTTAACCCTCTTTTCCAGCAGATGGCGAAATGCGACTTCGTCCACTGGATCGATTCTCTCCATGAACACTATGTTGTGAGATACGTGGTACACTGTAGGAGCGAATCTTAGAGATGGAGGCGCGGATTAACAATCTCAATGAGGAAAACGATGACCTCCGGCAACAGATGCAGCGCGAGAGGGGCAACGAGGAGGTCGTCAACATAGGAAGTTCATATGATCCCACATACTGTTGCACGAACCCTAACTGCATATGTGTGTGCCACTACAATGACGGCCATCCACGTCCGAGGCGCCCATTGCAACACTTTATGTGGGTACCACAAGACACCTTCTACCAGTAGGCACACATAAAGAAGCTTGTAGCATATAGTTCGTAGTTATGTTCAATCTCGTAAAGCATGCAACTGAATGGTGTACGCGTCGTTGCGGTTGCTATTTTTTGAGTGGACTGTTCAAATGCTGTGTCGCGTGCATTACGCTAGAGGTGTCGATATGCATTGAACAAATGTACATCATACAAAGTAATACAAATAAAAACGCAACAATATTACAGACATCACATGCGATAATAGATTATGGAGTAAATCATTTAGGTAATCAATTGATTAATTGCCAATTACACCTCAAATGGGTACAAATATGAATTAATACGATGCACTAAAAGATACATGAGATTATGACACTAAGTGGCGACCATACGAGCTCGGTCTGTTAGGGCAATCATTCAATGAGTGCCCGAATGTCTTACATATTCTGCATTTCACTGTGCGGGTAATGCTAGTACGTTGGCTCACATCCATGTCGTTCTGAAAGTGTCGTGTCTACTGACGTCCCTTCGCAGTTATCTTCAACTCCTTATTGGGGGCCATTGTAGCATGTCCTGCCAAAGATTCCTGTAGTTCATGTCCAAGCCGTAGGAGTGAAACTCTGCACTCCATGTACTGAAAAATGTGTTGCATGTCATAGTACTCTGAGTTGTACGCCTCGGACATCTGCCTCATTTGTGCATATGCCTTGTACACATGAGTATGGTTGTGCAGGAGCTTCGGCTTGTTGCAGGTGCATGTTGCCACATCACCCAGGATGCATGTCTATTTCATTTCACCCCTGGCATGACTATTTACATATTTTTGCCGAAGCCTAATCTCATACTTCCTCCGGAGACCATCGATTACCCCGATATCGTGCATTCGGGCTTTCTCCATCTTCAGTTTCATATGCCTCTGCATGTTCTCGGACCATTTCTTGCCTTCGTCTATTTGATGCCTGGCTGTGGTGGCTCTAATGACGAAATAACCGACAGTGCGAGTCCATGTCTCCTCCACGGTCATGGTGATAGGGAGACACCGCATGCCTTTCAGGACGCTGTTGTACACTTCAGACATGTTGGTCGTCGTAATCTGATACCTTGCACCATCCGTGTTATAGAGAAGGGATCATTTCTCTAATTCAGGAGCATGCCGACGAATCCACTCTGAGAAAATTATGGCACCACGGGGTTGCTCTACCTCCATAGTTCGCCTTTCTAGCTCTGTTCAGATGGATTCAAACTTTCGCCTCTAGTTTTGCAGACACAATACCTTGAACATCATTAGAACCTCCTGGCTGCGGAACTGTGTGAATAAGTTAGATGCTAGATGCCTTATGCACCACCGGGTTCGCACGTCGTTCCACTGCTGAGGGGGTTCGGTCCCATGCTACATGATGTTCAGCGCGGCCATTAACCCAGCATTACGATCCGTGATGACACAAACATTGGGTCAGTCGCCAACCACCGCTTGCTTCACGTTCGCCAGGATCCAAAACCAACTGGACGTGTTCTCACTTTCACAATGACAAATGCCATTGGGAGAAGCTGGTTATTCGCGTCGGCCGCCACCGTGGTGAGAATGGTTCCTTTGTAACTCTCTGTGAGGAAAGTGCCATCCATCGTGAGCACATGATGATAAAACTTGAAGCCCTCAATGGCCTGGGCGAAAACCCAGAATAACTGGTCCAGTATGAAACAATTGGGCCCTCTGTTAGTTTCTGGACGCTCAAGCTGGATTTGGATCCTCCACTACACTAGGAAGGTCAGTACAGCTTGATTTGAGGGCATCCATCACCTTATGAACTTCAGGCGTCGACATTGGATTCACATGAGAGGTAGGTTTGTCAAGTTTGCGCAAAATTTCATGCGCTATTTCTTCCTCAGCTATAATTTCCATTGTGCATAATCAATTATAGTAGGCAGGTAAATAACCTTACATACAAGAGGATCTCAATGCAGTAGGGAAAAAACCTGCAGCTACCATTCCAAGCATATGAGTGATGCAGATAAAAGAACAGGCCCAAATGATAGGAAACCCAAACTAGTATACCAAGTATGCTCATAAACACCCAAGGTCGACTGGAAACATAAATACATAATTGCAGCTCAAGCAAAATGCACTCAAACTAATGATGTGTGGTATAAAAATCATAACATATTGCAGTAGCAAACTCAAAAAGCACTCGCAAGATGAAGAACATATAGGCTATAGTTTAATCTACAATGTACAAGAAAGTAGTAGAAAGAGGGTGGACGTAACCAAATCTACAAAATCTTCAGGGACCATATTCAACTCTTGGCAGTTTCAAAGATAACATTTTATCCATATAGGTTTGTAAACCTAGATGACCATGACCGCTAAATTATTGCTCATTGTTCCTATTTCCAATGATCAAAAAGAGAGAGAAGTCATCCATGGTGCCTCCAGAAGCTGAAACACTGCATACGTAAAGCAAGCAAGGCTGTGTCCAGTCATTGAGCAATGTTGCTACATCAAAATAAACGACCATACCATGAAATTGTGGCCTATCGTGTCGCTAGAAACTACCAGCACTGCTAAGAGCTCAATATTTACATATAAAGTTTAATTGCATCTATGTTACTCCTACAAGACGGGGGTTTCTCTTTCCATTGTCCCCTATGGCATCCAATGGCTAAATCATAGCATCTTGGTCCATTCAATTTAAAGGTTACTACAGTCTCAAAACCCATCCAATTTTACACATCTGACAACAATGCTGTACCTAAAACATCTGGCTTGCAACCAAAGAATCCTCACCTAGCACACGCTGCACTTGGCGCGGGTGGCCTGGTTGGCGGTGCCTGTAGGATTGTCGATGGCAATTAGAGGAAGGTGAATGATTGCAATGCCCAACGGAAGCTTTTTCTCAAAATCGCATAAAAACAGCAAGAAAATATTGTTTTTTTATCCCTAGCAATATTGTAGAGTACTGTAGCAAATACTGTAGCAGCCGAATGAAAAAATGAGCAGTTGTTTTCTTCATTGCACGCCCGGACAAGTCACCTTCACTCGCTGTTTTCTTTCCACACACGTACTCTTTTCCTCGATCGCTGCACCACATGCCCCTGTTTTCTTTCCACGCACGTATCGAGGCTCGCTAGTAGTCGTTATTAATCCGTGCGCCGTGCACCTACTGGTTCGCACGAAACAACGAGCGTTGGTGTGCATGTGGACCGAGGCGAAGAAGCAATGCGCTGAACGTTCGCTCGTGAGCACTGTGCATTGCTGCTTCTCTTCCCTGGCAATGCACTGGTACGCACACCGACCGGGACGACAAGGCGGAATCCACGTCGCGTGCGATCGCTGGAGAGACTACCAAGGAAGGGCATGCGCTGGTGCTGCTCAGATGGAGAATCAAATCGACGCCGACGAACAATGCAAAGTGAAATGCACCATTGGAATTTTTCTCAGAATAGATCTCAACTTTATTTCTGAATCATGGTGGCTACAAAGTATCCTCATGGCACCCCTAAAACTTAGCATGAAATTAGCATCTCCAAAGCTACGAGGTTAGCACCTAACACATCTCTATTTATAGTCTAGGGCCCAAAACTTGGGCTGAGCCTAAGCCCACGAGTTCTAATCCAATTCCAACGGCAAAGGGACCCGAAACCCTTCCTAACACGGATTTTCCAAAATTCTAACTTTTCTAACTTATCACGTGTCGAAGCCTCCAGGACCGCACCTCCCGTAGCTTCTCCACGCATCATCCATCTCTGATCTTCATGTGCCCCAAGCATGAGCCTAACCATCTCGTGACCTCCTTGACTGTCTGAACATCGGATCTCCCATCCTAGTCCCGGTCCACCATGTCACCGACCATGATCGCCTCTATGCTCAATCTGCACATGTAAAGACCAAATAATATTTTTTGGCACAAGTTCGTCCCAACTTGACCAATATCAGTCCACATACACGCCACACCTCAAGTAACAGTAAGCAACATCATCAATTATTCATCACAAATTAACCATTATCAATTATTCATCACCAAAATATCATAAACCTATCCACATGGTCTAACAGTGCGCCAACCCTCGATAGCGTCGTCCCTAACGATTTGCTCGACCTTTACTTCCAGCCGTGACGGTCCGATCGGGGCCCACTCGGCGGTGAGGAACTCCCTCACCCTCTTCTTCGCCGCGGCCCAGTCGCCCCACAGCCCTTTTAGCATAGCCTACGAGAACACACTCCCAACGGCTACCTCGAACTGGCCAGCCACGGCGGTCACCTCATCGGAGGTGAGCGTGCGGCAGATGCGGTCGTCGAGGCGCGTAAAGAGCGCCCGTGTGGTTGTGTTGAAGTCGGGAGAGGAGGCAGCGACGACATGGTGGTAGTAGCGATAGGGGCGACAGAGGATGGAAGCGAGGAGAGGAGCCAGAGGGAGTCGAGCGCGACGACAGGTAGGGTTTGGCAGTAGTTTGGCTGGCCTTGCAAGAAGTTGGCTACGGCCTATAGGCTTCTTTTCGCCAGGGTGAGATGGCGATTGGGTCGAGTGGCAACCAGTAGAGGAGTGGACTAAAGTTACATGCGCTGGACCAGTAAGTTGCTACTCTAGATTATGCTGAAATTACCTGAAATATAGGGTGGATTCTTTTAGACTAATGGCTTATGGTTTAAATATTTGAATTCTGGCTATTCACAAGAGGTAATATACAGAAAAATAGTCACATACGATTTTAGCCGGTACAGCTGAACCCAGTATACTTTTTACTATAATCTTTTTATTGACTCTACCTTGAAGAAATATACCGTTTAAAATCTAATTACTATAGATAATACGATCATAAGCTACGAATAAACCAAAATGAACCCACACTATATATTAAAGAAAATTTCACATCTCAAGCTAAAATCTATGTTGCTATGTGTCTAATTCCACCTTTGTATAAGTTAGACTGGTATAGAGAAAACATGAAACTTTTCGGTTTCCAATGCACCCTTCTTTTCGTGTTTTTTATTTGTTTTACTAAAACAAACGAGACTTCTTTCCTTCAAACAGTAACTAAAAGCACTATATGATCCTGTTCATTTGAGTTTAACGTTCTGGCTTCCAGCTTATTTTTTATTATTCCTAAATTTCGTTGTTTTCTGACTTTTCCATTTATTTTGAGTTTTTTTATCGGTTCTTTTTTTTCCCGTATTTGTTTGTATTATATATGATAGGCTAACCTTTTTATTTTTTTAAATTTAATTAAACTAAATAAGATATCATCAACTATAATATAATTTTAATTAATTACAATAAAAATTCAGCTACGAGTCATCAAAATTCAGGCGCCACCGTAGTTAAAAGCATCAGTCCCAGCCCGCCAAACGCGCGACACGCCACGCGACACGGCACAGCGCTCGGCGGCGCCACGCGCCCTGCCCGCGACGCTGCCCCCACCCGTAAGTTCCGCTCCAACGCCCACGTCGCCCCGCCAAACCCGACGCCCTCCCACTCCGCTCCGCTGCGCTGCACCCCAACCCGACGCCCACGCCGACGCCCTTCCAGGTTCCAAACCTTCACAACCCTCAAAAACCCCGCGCACGTCGCCCCTCCCACTTCGACGAGCGCCGCTCCGCACCAGCCGCGCCGGCTTGAGCCTCCTCCGAACCATCGCAAACCCCCACCCCCAAATTCCAGCCAAAACCCGCCGTTTTGCCCCCTCTGCACACGAAAGCACCAACCGTCGCCGTCGCCAACTCGCCATGGCCGCGGCCATCCTCCGTCGCCTTAATCCCACCACCACCCCGCGCGTCGCGCCGCGGCCCCTGAGGCACGTCCGCGCGGTCTCCGACTCCACGGACGCGCTCACCGTCGAGACCTCGGTCCCCTTCGAGTCCCACATCGTCGACCCGCCCCCGCGCGAGGTCGCCACCACCCCGCGCGAGCTCATCGCCTTCTTCCGCGACATGTCCCTCATGCGCCGCTCCGAGATCACCGCCGACTCCCTCTACAAGGCCAAGCTCATCCGCGGCTTCTGCCACCTCTACGATGGCCAGGAGGCCGTCGCCGTCGGCATGGAGGCCGCTACCACCCGCGCCGACGCCATCATCACCGCCTACCGAGACCACTGCGCCTACCTCGCCCGCGGCGGGGACCTCGTCGCTGTCTTCTCCGAGCTCATGGGCCGCCGTGACGGGTGCTCCCGGGGCAAGGGCGGCTCCATGCACTTGTACAAGAAGGACGCCAACTTCTACGGTGGGCACGGCATCGTCGGCGCGCAGGTGCCTCTCGGCTGCGGCCTCGCCTTCGCGCAGAGGTACAGGAAGGAGGGCACCGTTACGTTCGACCTCTACGGCGACGGCGCCGCCAACCAAGGGCAGCTCTTCGAGGCGCTCAACATGGCCGCGCTCTGGAAGCTGCCCGTCATACTGGTCTGCGAGAACAACCACTGTGAGTTCTTTAAAGTGTGTGATCGTGTTGTTACTAACTTGTAACACTGTTCATCAGTGCAAATTCAAATTGCACTTGGTGTGATTTAGAATATATGATTTGTACAGATGGGATGGGGACGGCCGAGTGGAAGGCATCGAAAAACTCGGCCTACTACAAGCGCGGGGACTATGCGCCCGGGTTGAAGGTAAAGAATCAATTTTCCATTGGTTTGTTATGGAGTTGATATGATCAGTGAACTCAACATTACTGACCAGTAACTGTTATGATTTAACGCAATTTTGGTCTAGATGTTTTCCATGACTCGGTTATCGCTTATCACACTGTTGGGGTCTCATTTTGCGAGGGGGATGGACTATAGGATGAACTGCAGAGTAGTTGTAACATCATTCAGACTTTCCCATCTTCTCAGGCTGCATAGCGATTACCATACTATGTTGCCTTATTGTCGAAATTAGTTGTTTCCCCCCGTAATTCTCTTGTTTCAGCAGAAGGTATGAAGTTGGAAGTTGGCCGTGGTGCTTGTATTTGTATTGCAGTGAATATTTCATAATGGTATGGCACCTTGTATTTGGTGCAGGTCGATGGGATGGATGTTCTTGCTGTTAAGCAGGCTTCTAAGTTTGCCAAAGAACATGCTCTTGAAAATGGACCAATAGTAAGTATTCAAGAAACTGTGTTGCTTTCTATCATTTGGATTATGTGCATATAGGTACTTTTGGGGACCCATCAGGCGTTGGATTTGGCTGGAGTACTCTGCTAGTAGAATAGTTAGATTATTTTATTCTCATGCTTATTGGATGGATTCAACGCTAGTAAGTAGCAACCATAATTAGAGATGTATGCATGTTTTTCTCCTGCTAGCTTAAGATGTTGCTGCTCCGCTTATTCAAGCACAGCTCAGACATCTTTGACTATGTATGTCTGACTGTAAGAATCCTGTCTTACTAGACTAAGGGGCACGGCTGTACGGGTTCAATGTTAGGCTTGTTGATGCATTAAAAATGGGTTACTGTTATTCAAACCTTGTTGATACTATATTGTTGTTCATGCAACTTCTGAGGGTGATTTATTGACGTGCCCCTGTGTCCTGGTCTTAACACCTGTGTCCTGTCCATAGTTGCTAAGAAATTTCTCCTGATTTCAATACTTGTGGAACATGTAAATAATCTGACATATTCGATACATTTACTTACGGTCATTAGCTATGTTTCTGATTTTTCTACTCAGTCTCATTGAGATCAATTTTCAAATGTAAATTGAGGGCGTGCAAACTGTCCATTCTAATGTATTGACCTGATCTTGGGAAACATGAACTTTTTGAAAATAAGTTTATTACAACCTAGGTCATGATGCTTTTTGAAATTGTTCATCTAGGTCCTTGTGCATTTATTGTTACTTAATCTCTTAAATACTTTTTCTGGAAAGTGCTAATTTTACACCCATTATTCCGTATTCTTAGTGTACTCTCAACTCCCAAACTGGTCATTTATTTTTGGTGCTATTCCTCCTCCAATCAGTTCAATGCTAACCTTGGTATGACTAACTGTTTCTTTCTTGTGTAATTGATAGGGTTGGTGTTAGCGTTAGTGTGTTACTTTGCTTTATAATATCATTTCACTGTTATATTGCTTAGTTGATGAAGGATAAGTTTGATTAATAGTAACTGAGAGCAGAGGCTTGTAACAAGCAGAGCTTTGAAGTTTGGAATGTAGCATCGGAAGCTGCATTACCATTTTTTTCAATAGAACACATTTTTTATATAGCTGCTACTGCTAGTTACCACTGTTTTCTGTATTATCTCGGTGTTCTAGATTCTTGAGATGGACACCTACAGATACCATGGACATTCTATGTCAGATCCAGGAAGCACTTACCGCACCAGGGATGAGATTGCAGGCATACGACAGGTCAGGATGACCATAAGCTCGCCACTTGAAATTTAAGTTCTACGAAAGACTTGTTTCTTTAAAAGAAGTCCCACCAAAGATGGTGTTCTGAGTGAGTTGTTTGTGTTATGACACCAACAGGAGCGCGATCCAATTGAAAGGGTCAGAAAGCTGATATTAGCCCACGACTTGGCAACAGCCCAAGAGCTCAAGGCACTGTAACCATAAAAAGTATCACAAAGCACAAGACTTAGCGTGAGATTTGCTTTGGTTGAAGGCATGAATAGAGAAATCTTAAGTCAATTGTATATTCTAATTACAACGATCTATTCTTTCTTCCTAGGACATGGAGAAAGAAGCTAGGAAGCAAGTTGACGCTGCCATTGCTAAAGCAAAGGTCAGAATTGCAGCTAGATATGTTTTACGGTTATTTTATTAATCCGGACTAATTATGCTTATGAGTGCATGGCACAATTCAATATCTGCAGGAAAGTCCAATGCCTGATCCATCTGAGCTCTTTACAAATGTATATGTGAACGACTGTGGTCTGGAGGTAAGTAGATGTTAAGGCTAACATAATTCATTCAGAATTTAAGACTTCGGCTTCGGTAATTTTTCATGCATGCAAATTCTTGGAACCAACACTTGTCGCAGCCATGTTTATGAAGTTTTAAACATTACACTTTGATTTGAAGTGCTTTGCCTTAGATCATGACTCATGTGATATTGTCTAACCTACCTCGTGTCTTTTCCATGATGCAGTCCTTCGGGGTAGACAGGAAGGAGATGAGAACTGTACTTCCTTAGGCTGGCCAACCAAAAGCTTTCTGTCTTGTAATGTGATAATACAGAGGAAGAAATAATACAGGTGGAGGAATCCTTAGTGCCGCTCTGCATTTTTTGTGACTAAATAATTCTGTAGAAATGCATCTACTGCCGGTTTCTGTATCACACTGCCTTCATTTCCCCACCTCATCTGGACCTCAATTTATTATTTAATCTGCTCGGTGAGCTAAGATATCTGCAACTGAAATTTGCTTCGTGTGCAATTGATTGTGCATGCGGGATGCTTCACGCTGCTCAGATGTTTACTTGTCTTCTGTCTCTTGTGTGGCCTAGCCGCCCAGCTCTTGTGCCGTGATGCTAGGCTGTAATCTTGATTAAGCTGGGCTGGATATCCGTAACAGAATCGATAGTTCCTTCAGTTGCTTGGGCCTGAGCAGCATGGCCATTCAGTTGTGGGTGCGTTTGGTTTCCGCCCAAACCAATTCAGTCAAAATTTGGCTAGCTCAACAATTCTAGTCCTTGTTGGGATGGTTGCCATTTTTTTTTTGCAAGCCTATGGCTCTAATGCTATATCCATGCATTTCGGGTGTGTTTGGTTTGAGCCCCGAGCAGTCCCACCAAAATTTTGGTACGACCAAAGCTAAGGCAGGACCAAAAATTTGGTATGAAACAGCCGTTTGGATTGTAATCATACTAGTTGTCAAAATTCTGGCAAGATCATTAGGCCCCTATTTGGTTTAAAGCCAATTGACCCACCAAACTTTTGGCAACTTACTTGGCTAGCATTTGGTTTGATTCCAATTGTGAAGACATGACCAAATGTGGTTTTAGGTAAATTGGGAAAATTTATATAATTGTTTTGCTTACTACCAATGGTTTTCTCACGACAAATACATATTCACCTAACTTCTGCATCTGACTTTCACATCCTGCATGCAATAATCATCATAAGTTAGACATCTGATAAATCAGATGTATTCATCCAGAATAGCTAAGCATTTCAAGAACTCCTCCCATTGTGGAACGAACAAAGAAATTTGAGGTACAGCTCTTTCAGATAGTAAGCTGAGTCCTTAAGTGCTTCATACATGCCAATCGATACTCGTTTATGTATGCAAAGAAAACAGAGCAGGTAGCTGAGCCTTCCATTGCTGGTACTAAAAATGGTAGCCATGATATATGTGCACAATCTTGTAAAATACAGAGGAAATATTTGATATGGGCAGTGTCTTACAAAAATATAGAGGCAATGATTGAAATTGTAGTTCAGTTGTCTCCATCGAAAACATATGCAGCTTTCAGAGAACACTGCATCACACAGTTCAACTGCATTGCAGAGTTTGAATTGCAACTAGTTTACTGAAGCAAGAAAGGATACAACGATCACAAATTCAGAGTAAGTTACACAAGCTTGTAACAAAAATTGAGCAATAGATACTTGTAAAAACAAAGATACAGAAGTTTACACTCCTTTCCTTCCTGCTGATTCAATGAAGAAATCCCCTGCAAATGATCAACTACACAAACTGGTATATCCTTCTGAACAGCTGCACATACAGGAAATGTTCAGCAAAAGAACAGCTAGCATTGTTAGAATTCTCACAATGCTATAATTCTCTACTGCATTCACTTACTCTGGAAGCAGTTATTGGACTTAAACAATAACTGAAAAAACATTCAAACAGAGAATGACAGGAGGGAAATGAATTAACTAGAGCCCTGCCTCCTCGGTTCACCGGAGGCCCTCTTTTATACTCTCACTAGTTACTAAAATTAGAGTTGGTTACATGCAAGATACTAAAATTAGAGTTGGTTACATGCAAACACCAAAATTAGAGTTGGTTACATGCAAACACCAAGTCAAGGTTAACTCTAACAATCTCCCTCCTAATCTTGACTTGATAAACTTCACAATATGAAGTCTTTGGCTAGTTCTAGTAATTCATACGTGCACTCATCTCCTGACTGCCGATCAACTCACTACGCACTATTGATCTGCCCACTTTGCCATGCTACACGCTTCAACAAATTTGAACTAAGCCTACTACACTAACTTGGTAACATGCCATGCACTTGAATTAGACATGAAAGACACTAGGACAACAAGATTAATCTAACAATTACTCTCTTAATCTTGTTGTCATTATTGGAACTCTTATTCATCGGGCTTCAAAGTAGCGTCGGCTCATCGTCAGCGTCCACCATAGCAAGAAGAGCCTTGTTCTTTAGATCAGCACATTTCTTTTCCTAAGAGTAATGCTCATACTCTTGGCAGTTGTAGCAACGCACTTTTGCCTTGTCAAAAGTGCTCTTCTTCTAACGAGTGCCGTTGCGGTTCTTCATACACACTAACCACTCCTCCTTCGTGAGAAGTAGGCGGCCACTTTCACGCCCACCTTCACCACCGTTGCCATCAAGCTCGTACCGCTCTTCCACTGACCTGAGTCTTCCGGTGAGCTCTTCAACGGACAATGTCTTCAGATCGATCAATTATTCGATTGATATAGCCATCTGTGTGTACTTGGAGGGAACAACACGAAGAAATTTTTTTACCACCTTTTCCTCTTCTAGCGTTTCCCCAAGAGTACAGATGTTGTTGACGAGGCCCGTCAGTCGCATGGCGAAATCGTCAATGGACTCACCGTCACTCATGCGGATCGTCTCGAACTCCTTGCGTAGAGTTTGCGCCTTTGCCTCGCGTACGCGCTCGACACCCATGCATGCGCACGGTCTCCCACGCCAGCTTGACGGAGTCTTTCGCCGCCAGCATCGCCAACATCTCCGATGGCACCGCTTGGAGGATGACTGACAACGCCATCCTGTCGAGCCGGTACCCCGCATCGTCGGGCTCGATGGCCTTCCAGACTCCTTGAGCCTGCAGATTGACTCTCATCAAGAGAGCTCATTCAGTGTAGTTTGTCCGCGTGAGCATGGGATAGCGCACCGCTACCCCCGCCTCCCTCACGTGCTGCACAGCCATCTCGCGGCCACCATGGTCACCGTCGACGTCGTTGCCGCGGCGGCCCGGCGGCGTATACACACATTCCCTTGACATGGCTCTGATACCAATTGTTAGAATTCTCATAATGCTAGAATTCTCTACTGCATTCACTCACTCTGGAAGCAGTTCTTGGACTTGAACAATAACTGAAAAAACAGTCAAACAGAGAATGACAGGAGGGAAATGAATGAACTAGAGCCCTGCCTCCTTGGTTCACCAGAGGCCCTCTTTTATACTCTCACTAGTTACTAAAATTAGAGTTGGTTACATGCAAGATACTAAAATTAGAGTTGGTTACATGCAAACACCAAAGTTAGAGTTGGTTACATACAAACACCAAGTCAAGGTTAATTCTAACAAGCATTTGGTTTGACAAGAGCACTGACATACCACCAAAAGTGCATACATAACTGGGATGGCGGTCGGGGAAGAAGGAGAGAGGAGCCCCACAGGCCGGCGGCCGTCGCAAGGGACTCGGTGCTCCAATCGGCGGAGGAGCGTCCGCCTGCGGGGAGAGCGGAGGCTGGGAAAGTTACCTGCACAGTGCAGCGCACGGGAACATCACGGAGCGACGCGAGCAAACATGGGCGACCCAATTTTTCTAGCGAGATCTCGCGCACTTTGGCGACGCCGGGTTTTTGGCGAATCGATGGGCCTCCTAGGGAGTCAATGACTCTTATGGTCTATGAAAGACAGCATCCAGGAGGAGGATTGGACATCAGAGGATGGGCTGAGGACGATGGGCTAAGTCTGCACTAGATGCTAGTACACGTATTCGGTTTTTTCAATTTTAAGCCATTTTTTTACCCAAAAACTAAACCCCAAATAAACCTGATTTCCGAATCCCGTATCGAATACCGGTCAAACCGAGTTGACCAGTTTGATTCAGTTTTTTGGTATGTTTTTTTCGGTTCAATGCTAATGTGCACAGCCCTACCCACCACTGACCTTTCTCCCATGTTTCTGGGAGCTAGCCCGTACCGCCCCAAAACTTGACTCTTCACCCCATGGCCTTGTTGTCTTCTGTGTTCTGGCTTCTGTTTAGAAAAATCAAAAATAAAAAAATAGTAGAACATCCGCCCGGTTTCTTTATTCCTCTCGATCCGAGGATAAGTTAGAGGTTGCATCACGTCCCTTATTTCTCTCGCTTCTGTCTCACGTACACATCTCCCTTTTATTTTTTTGTAACACTCGTCTCTTCTTTCTAAAAACTATTTCTTTTCGCCGCTACTATTTATCATCAGCGAAATTTTTTTGTCATAGCTAAGAGCTATAAGGAGATAATACAAACACCGACCACCGTCCCCTATGGCCTACCGCGTTGCTAGTGGCGGCACCGGATCGCCACGTGGATCTAGAGTGGCGGAAGAGGTTCCGCAGGAGCGTACGCTCACACTAGGCAAGCTTACCAGATCAGACTCAGATCATCCTCCTGGTATATACGTCTCCTCCAACTTGGCTACAAATCGACGAGTCAGAGTAACATGCAGAAATAGTAGCCGTTTGGAGATGGAGCAGCTAGCCGCCGCCTCGTCGTCTTCCAGGCCGTTTGGAGATGGAGCAGCTAGCCGCCGCTTCGTCGTCTTCCAGGCCGTTTTGGAGAGGGAGCAGCCGCCGCCGCCGCCGCTGCCTCGTCGTCTTCCAGGCCGTTTTGGCCGCCCAGACCCGAGAGGCGTCCCGTCCCCTGGCAGCTAGACAGATCGTCGAGTGGGACAGGAAAAAGAAGGTAGAGGAATCAAAACAGCGTGGTCCAGCACGTACAGCACACGTACGTACCCAAGCTTTCCAGGACAGCTTACACGTCGAGTGAGCGAGGACTTGGTGGGCGGTCTATACGAGTCTCTTTGTTCCACTTCTATACGTTACTCTGTGACTAACTTTTAAATAGTATATTTTAAAAATATAATTTATAAATTAATTATAATATATACTATAATAATTTTATTTATATCAGCCAAAATTACACGTAAGTTTCTGTTACTCTATACTCTCTTATGAAAAGCTCAAAAATTATAAACACAATCATAAGTCATAAGTCAAAATCAAAAAGAACATGCCCATAGCATGCGTGTTGCCCCCTCGCCGTCAATGTGTACGTACGTCCGTGTGCCCGGTTTGAGTTGCAATTAGTTTTTGGTTTATCTAAAAGTTGAAATAAATAGTACGATTTTTTTATAAACGGATTCTTTAAACGACTCTCATATCAACACCTCCACCATTAGCTATATATCGCCTTTAAAAAACATAAATAAAAACTATCGGTTACAGTAAAAACCATAGTCTGCATACTAAAAGAACAGTACCAAGCCCCGAGCAGCGGGAGATGGATTGACCGGCAGCGCGGCCTTTCGATCGATCAGAGCATCGCCGTATCCTCTTGGCCCAGGCCGGCACACGATCGAATCCTCTTTTAAAACAAAATAAAAAACTTCAGCAAGATAGGTAGAAAAACGATGGTACGTGCCGCGCAAATAATCTCGCACCGTTAATCGCAAAACCACATGCGCGCAAGGCGAAAGCAAGCAAACGGAAGCATGTGAGAGTTTTACGTCGTTTCCGTTCGTTCGATCGTCACTGTGTGCCAGTCGGTTGTAAATAGGGGTGGAAACGAGTCGAGTCAAGCTCGGTCTGGCTCGGGTGAACAGAAGACTTAGCTCGGTTCGGTTTATTTCCGAAACGAGCTATGTGAGGGGCTCGGCTTGGCTCAAAATGAGACTCGAGCCGACTCGCGAGCCAAAAAGGCTCGAAATAACAGCAGCAGAATTTCACAGCAGATTCGCAGCAGAATTTCACATATCACAGATTCACAGCAGATTTTCACAGCAATTTCACAACAGATTCACAACAGAATTTCACAGCAGCAGATTCACTAACGGCCGGAGCGGAGGGCCGACGCGCCGAGCGGAGGGCGGAGCGGATGGCCGCCACGCCGAGCGGCGGGCGGAGCGGACGGCGGAGCGGAGCGCCCAGATCCGACCGAGCGGAGGCGGCGCGCCGCCAGCGGAGGTGGAGCGGACGGCTGAGCGGACGCCCAGATCCGGCGGGCGAGGCCGGCCGGCGGGCGGGCGGAGCGTCCAGATCTGGCGGAGCGAGGGCGGCCGGCCGGCGAGCGGGAGGCGGCGAGGCGGAGCGGAGGGCGGAGCGGTCAGAGGGCCGGAGGGTCGGCGCTGCATGGAAAGTATAAAGTAAAAAGTAGGGGGTCGGTGCGATGCGAAGCCAGAAAGTAGAGGGCTCGGCCGGCGCCTCGCCTCGCGATTGGGTATTGGGTAGAGCACATGCGAGCTAAAATAAGCTCGCGATCCAGCTTGCGAGCGGCTCGAGCTTGGCTCGAATTTTTTGCGAGCTATGAAGGAGGCTCGGCTCAGCTCAAAAATTTACGAGCTCGAATCGAGCCGGCTCGGCTCGTAACGAGCTCGAGCAAGCTCGCGAGCCTCGAGCTATTTTTCCACCTCTAGTCGTAAAGGGAAGCTAGCTCCAAGCCATCACTGTTTTGGCCCCGCAGCTGATTGAGTGCGTCCTTTTTGACTGTTCTGATGACTTTTGGTCTAGTATGATTGTTTGTGAGAGCGAACCGATACCGTTAAGGAGTTTAGAAAATATTGTCCTAATAAGCCACTTCAAAACGATGACATAGATACTATTTCATTTGTTTGTTAGGGAAAAAATATAAGTTGAAAAGAATAGACCAATAGCCCCTCTCGTGCAGAATTACAAAAGTAGCCCTTTTCTCCACTGCAGTAGCAGCAACGAGTGACACGTGTTATCTACCGCGATACCTGACCACAGTAGGTCCTACCGCGGTGACCGAGCACAGCAGCTCCTAATGCGGTACTGTATCACGGCAGGGTATCCTGCGGACACGTGCATAAAATGCTTCCACCTATCATGCCCTGTCACGGTCCTATAACGTGGCAGTTCTTTCGGACTACTGCTACGATAGGGAGTGCACTAGATACACGTGTTATCTTATCTGTGGTTGCTACCGTGGTCAGTGTAATTTTGCACAAAGGTGAGCCAAATTTGCAAAAACAAAAAGACCAGGAACCAAACAGGCCTAAGCTTGAGCTAGCTCCTACCCGCTCGCGTGCGTGAATTGTTTTGGCTTTCGCAACCACATCGGCTGCTTTTACATTTAGGATGGAACTAGCCTCGTAGGCGCGGTGCCACACCGTATCAGCCACCGTACATACCAAAATAAAAGAGGCGAAAATCTGTAAGGAATTATAAAAAAAAATACAAAGGTATATGCGTATTTTCGAAAAAGGTAAAGGATTTTTTTGAAAAGAAGCGAGGACCTGTGCATAAAAAAACCGCGGGGGAGACCTGTATGTAAATAAACGAGGACCCGTGCGCAATTTTGAAAACCGCAGGGGCCATCCTGCAAAATGGAGGGGCTAAAAAACTGACAGGGACTTTTTTGCGAGAACCAGGGACCTGTATGCAATTTCAAAAAAACTCAGGATAATACCACACCCGACCGTACAAGAAATCGGAGGAAAATCGCCACGCGCCGGCCGCTCGCGCGCGCGGGGGCGACGTGACCAAGCCCCCGCGCGCGGTTCCCCCTAGAGTAATATGGTTACGATGTGGAGTAATGCTCTCGAAGAAGCTAGCGATAGCTACGCTAAGCTCGGGGTCCTCTTCAGTGAAAAGCAATCCGTTATTCGCTTCAAAAGTCTCGCGTTTATTCGGAATCGTTTTCGTTTATTCCCTCTCCCTCTCTTAAGAGCTGCTTACAACAAGCAGTGTGTAGTGTGCAGTAACGAGAGATATCTAACAGGTTGTTTGATCGTCAGAATTCAAGATGCATGGGAAGATTCGGACTATTTTATGGTGATCGTCAGAATTCAAGATGCATGGGAAGATTCGGACTATTTTATGGTGATCGTCAGAATTCAAGATGCATGGCAAGTGTCAACTTTTTTTCAGGAGAAAACATACACATCGCAAATAAACTGAGAGAATACTGAAGAATTTTTGAATTTCTCTATTCTCTTACTTACTCCCTCTTTTCTTTTTTACTTCTTCTCTTACAAAATTGGCTACAAGCCTTCTCAACATATAGGCTAATAATCTCCTACTAGCATACGTATTCGAATTTTAAGTTGGACACAACTTCAACTTGAGTTACACACAGAGATGGACTCTACTACATCTTGAACTCTAAGTCAAGATTATTTCTAGCAATCTCCCCCTTAATCTTGACTCAACATACTCTAGTTTTAGTCTCAATGCATTATGAACTACCAGACACGCCTCCACATGAAGCATTCTACATGCAAGCTACAAGCAAGAACTCAATTCAATTGGTACGGGTCCATCCAAATGCAAAGACTGTAAAACATTAAGCCAATCGGTCTCAATTACGACTTACTAAACTCTTGATACAGAGCGGTGATACATCTCCTCAACGTTCCTATTCCTTTTCACCTTACTTGAATTTAGACGGTGACACATCTTCTCAACGTTCTTGATTCAACTCATCATCAGAGCAGTGTTGGTTCATCATCGCTGAGCGCTTCATCGTCTCAAAGATGGATGGATGGACGGAGACTTCGTTTTTCCACTGTGATCGCACGAACAGAAGAACCAAAGGACAAAACGCCTGGCGCCTGCCTCTTGCTACTTCGGAACACGCCAGCACCGAAGGACCGAACGAAGACGTACTTGTTATCCTCTGCGCTTCGGAGACGGCGAAACACGACAGGAGAACACGCCGAACAAAGCGGCGCGGATCGCGTGCGATATCTCGGAGCGCTGCTGCGAGATGCGTCAAATGAATCGGCGAGACGATTTTTTTCAGCAACTCGGTTCTCGCCTGATCACCTAGGCTCTGATACCACTTGTTAGCTTTTTTCCAGGAGAAAACGCACACATCGCAAATAAACTGAGAGAACACAGGAGAATTTCTGAATTTCTCTATTCTCTTACTTGCTCCCCTTTTCTTTTTACTTCTTTTCCTTACAAAACTGGCTACAAGCCTTCTCAATATATAAGCTAATAATCTCCTACTAGCATACGTATCCGGAGGACTGTGCACATGGTTTTGTGCTCGAGAAGCTATTTGGAGAATCCAATTTAAGAAATCACCCCGTTTATTTCGACTTTTAGAGAAACTAAAAACTAAAAGCCCAAAAGAACGGATCGTAATATACTTAGAGAACCATTTGTATTCTTCAGATGTGGGAGATGTGTAATTCTTTTTCCATGTAATCAATGGAAAGCTTATCAAATTGTTTACCAGATTTGATGATCTTCCTCCCTATGCTACCAACTTGAGTTTTGTTAGTTTTCAGTTCATGTGCTACTTTTCATGTTATTACCAGAGTTTAGATTCATTTCTCTGTGGGTTGTAATTAGCTATGACAATAATATTCTAGGGTGGTTCCTTGTCAGACAAGGGTAAGATCCCTGTTTGATTATGTCGATTCTATATAAAGTTTTTCATAGCAACTTTCGCGGCTTCACAGCAAGGTCCTAAAAAAGCTATAGCGTGCTGTAGCTAGGCTATTTACCTATTTTCACGACTTTGCAGCTTAGCGTTCGGGTCCAAAAGAACTATAGCATAGCTATAGTTAGAACCTTGATTCTATATATTTGCAAGTTGCTCCTTTGGGAGTTGTACATGGATCTTTGTAAGTACTTCTTTGTCTAAGTTTATCGTATTTACTCTTTGTACATAGACCAAGGAGATAGAAGGTTAGATTATCCTTAATTATTATCTCTAAACACTATATTCAATGCATGCATATAGATAATAGCAAATAAAAATGTATATTTATTGAGTGCTACTATGGGACGGTATCCCGTCAGGTCCTAAATGACGGGATAGGAACCAATCGTCTGATGAGACACGATCAAATGAACCACTACGACGTCCCTGTTAGTCTCTCGACTACGCGGTCACCCCGGCCTCTTCCGCATTGCCCGGCTACCTGCTCCCATGCAGCTGCCCCGTCCTCCTCCTACGTGTTGCCCTGGTGATCCACTCCCGTGCGGCCACCTCGGTGAGCTCCCTGGCCTCCTCTCGTGCGGCCACCTACCCTCCTATGTCACGCCCGGCAACCTTCCGCGTGGCGCCCAACGAAAGCTTCCAGCCTCCTCTGTGTGGGCACCGTGAAAAGCTCAAGCAACATCGTCCTCCTCGATTTCGCGCGCGGGAAACTAGGCTGTCCTGGCCAGAACTCCGTGACTGCCATTCTCCTCCGTGTCAAATCCTCTCATCGGTGGCTTAAGTCATCGTATTCAGACTCCTCAAACGCACTTGAACGTTGTCCTCAATCTCCCCCTGTCTGTTGCGCTGGCATGTCTCAAGTAAGATTTGTGCTTTTCTTCCAATGTCTACTTTGCATGCACCATGTTCGATGAAATGCCTACCTTTATTCTATTTGAAATTCTTTTAGTTGGATATTTTGTGTGGTGTTTTACTTAGTTTCTATGCTAAAAATTCGTTCGTTTGGTGTATGTGCAGGCCATTCCGCACATGAGCGAAGGTGTTGATATGATCTTACATAAAATTAGTACTACACAAGATAATGAATTTTTGAAGAGGTTTTATTGGCCACAAAAAATGATCAAAGGGATAGAGATACAGACAATAAACAAATGGATTGACAAGATTTGTGAACCATAATCATGAGACTTGGACATAGGAAAATTTGTGAAAATTTTATGGTACTTGAGACTTCATGAAATTTGTGAATCTTAATCATGAGACTTTGGCATATGACCTTATGAAACTTAGTCATGAAACTGCATTAAAACATTATAAAACCTTGTCGTGGAACCTCTTGAAAATGTTATGAAACTTAGTTATGGAATCTTACGAAACTTAGTTAACATAGGCATGAAACATCTTGAAACCTCATGAAACACCATGAATAAAACTTAGTCACCTTAAGCATAAAACCTCTTAAACTTTATGAAACATAATGAAACACCATGAAATGTAGTAATGAAATCTCATTAAAATTAGTCATCAAACCTCTTAAAACTTTATGAAACCTCATGAAACTTAGAGTTCAACTTCATGAATCCACTATAAAAAAATTCAATTTCACGAATCCGCTACAAAAATTTTATGAAACCTCATGGCACATAGACATAAAACCTTATAAAACTTAGTCAACTTAGCTACGAAACCTTCTAAAACTTTATACAACTTAATGAAACACCACAAAACTTAGTCATGAAATCTCATAAAACTTTATAAAATCTCATGAAACTTAAGAGTTCAACTTCATGAATCCACTACAAAAAAATCAACTTTATGAATTCCCTACAAAAAAACTTCATGAAACTTCAGGTCAGTCTTGAAACCTCATAAAACTAAGTCATGAATCATCTTGATACTTGATGAAACTTAAACATGAAACCTCAATAATCTTAATGAAAACCTAGTTATGAAATCTTATGAAACAAGTTAAGACCTCATGAAACTTGAGCAATTTACAAAATAAAATATTGAGACTTAGTCATGAAAGGAGATGAAACTTTATGAAACCTCATGAAATTTGGAATTCAACTTTATAGAGTTGCTACAAAAACTTCATAAAATTTCATGAAAGTTAGTCTTAAAACCTTATAAATACCATGAAACTTAGTAATGAAACCTCATAAAACTTAGTACAATGTACATAAATAGTATTTACAAAATTGCATATTTCAATTTCACTAAAATTACATACTTGTACATCGTCATTGACAATTATTTACCGAACATATCACTAAAAAAATAGTACCACTGAGCACTCCTGTGTTGCGGGTAAGTTTCTCCTTTTTTGAGCCAAATGTTAGTAAGTTTTAAATTTCATGTATAGAACTCAAACAAAATCCTATATTGGTATTTCATCGAATAGCTGAGGGACATATTAATTCCAGATTCCATGCCACAAGTCTCACAAAAACTCATTGCAATTCTGAGGCTCATTGTGAGCATGCACTGTCACTTTAACATCAACATCGTTGCAGTAGCCACCTTTTGGACACCCACAACATTGGCAGTGGCCTCCGCCATTGCAATTTATAGCAATTGTTGAGAACACTATTTACCCCACCATTAGTATCTTTTAGATAAACAACATCACGTTAGGGAAACCCTTAGCATATTATACAAACAAGAAACTACCATCAACACATGGTCCACGTTTTTACACAAAATAAATGGAAAATGGCTCTTAGAATTATGACGAACATTTCATCAAACACCTTAAGGGCACAAAAACATATTGATCGGAAATGGCAGATTGGGGGTCACCTGCTTGTTTCTAGAGGTCACTTGTCAGTTTTGGAAGATCGTTGAGCTTACAACGACATCCTATAGGCATAGAGCTCACCACTAACTTAAAACAAATGCCATTGAGCTCCCTCCCGACCATGCCCCTACTTCCACGAAAAGATTAGTAATGGGTGGCGCAAGACCTTGTCTACCCCGTATCCCTGACCACTAGGTGGTTGCCGCCCTTGGGATGCTGTCACCGGCGAGGGTAGCATTGTTCATGTGGTTTTGTGGAACTAGGAGCCTAAATCTGGACTGTTGGAGGTAGAAAATAAGAGAGTGAGAGCACCGTTGACGAGTGGATGGACAGGGCAAGCGGGTGGTTTCGGGCTTAATGCGTGTGATCAAATGGAAAGAAACGGACTTGTATCAACGGTGATGATGTGTGCTGTGTTGTATTGCTTCCCAACGGTATACCGTTTGGTAATATTTTTTATATTTATTAGGGGTATAAAGAGAATATCGTAGTTTATATTAAAATATAAAAAAATTTATATTTACGAACACGGTCGTTAAAAAATATATCTTATAAGTTTGGATGAAGTGAGTATAGCACTTGACAGGAAGAAAAAAAACGCACGGACGTTCGGAGAAGCGCCAAGCGTTTCCCTCCCGTCGAAAGTAGAAACACTCGTGTCGCGAATCCGACACAAGTCTTTCGGGCACCCACTGATTCCCACTCGATTAGCCGATTAGTTAACTACTCCTCTAATCCCAGCTTAAACTAGCCTGACAATCTCCGCAGGTCGGTACACGGGCGCACGGCTGCATGCTCATGGTCCACAGCCCACGCAGCCGAAAGATGTCACTGCTTGATGGGACCCGCAACGTGAGCCGTCAGGGCTCTGCGTGGAACAGTTCTAGGGAGGGAGGCCGCAGCTCCCATTGGATTCCGACGCTGCGACCGAGCCCAGCATTATATATTAGATCCAAAGCCTTTTCGTCTGACATGACAGTTAATTTTTCGCCGCTGCTGCGACTTCTGCAAAAGTTACACGAGCATCTTATTGGCGTGCACACACAAATCACAGAAAAAAAAACCATCCAGCAAGAAAGCGTGATCGCTTATGCGAATAAACCGAATATCGATAAGCTATTTTAAAAACATCGTTCAGATAAACTGCTTCGAACGATAATAAAAAACTGCTTCATTTGTCTTTTCGAAGAAAACCATAAGTCATAAAATATAAACTAAAAAGAACTGGGCCACCAATAAATGGGCCAAATTCGGATCGGAGGTATTTTAGAATTAGTAGCTCTACTTTCTAGAACACTGGGCTCGCACCGTGTGTCTAATGCATGATGTTGGTATTTCTTGGCTTGCTATATTATGCATCGAAAAACGTAAAATCTTACCCCCTCCGTCCAAGTTTATATGATATATTTTTTGAATGATCTTATCCATAAGTATATGGCTTATTTCATATTCTAATACAAAACTAGTATGATGTTCTCTTTATACCTCTAATAAATATTCAATTTTATTTATATTCTCTATATGCATGCATTGAATATAGTGTTTAAAGATAACAATTAGAGATAATTAATTATATGTTACTGGATAACGTCCACTTCTATAAAATACCATTAAAACACTCTCTCTATTATATGCCACTGCCGTTAGTTTGCTGTTAGGGCTGACCGTTATACTCTAAAAAAGATCAAAATGCCCCTAGTAAAAGACCCAAGGTCTGATTTATTTAAAATAGCAAACAGCCTCCAAACATTATGAAAATTCAAAGGGGGTGTTGTCCAGTATGTCAGTGATTTAGGAACAAAATCCAAGGCACTGTTCAAAGAAAATATCCAGTTTTTTAATGTAAATGCTAATGAATGCTGCTATTTACAAATAGAGATTAAATGAGGTCTAAAAATTCTCGCATGCTCCTAAGATGCCACATAGCTCTTGAAAAAAAATGATTTTCTATTTTTCTACAGTGAATTTGTCCCAATTTAAAAATAGATCAAATAGGCCGATTTTTGATTTAAAATTAAAAAATGGAACAAATGGAAGAGTCAGTTCAAAAAATTTTATATTTGTGTTGTACACTGTCCCAATGATTCACTAAAAAACTTTAGTATTTTTTGCTAAGCTAATTTGCCCTATATTTAATTTTTATCATATGGACAGATCTAAACTGAGGGCAAAATCGTCTTTTTCCAAGGGCAAATGTATCCTAACTGTTGGCAATGACATATAATAGAATTTTGGTGCTATTTAGTGACATATAATAGATAATGTTTTTCAATAGTATTTTGTAGAAGTGGACGCTATTCAGTGACATATAATCAATTATCTCTAATAATTAAGGGTAATCTAGATATTTTTATTATTTCTTTGATTTATATGCCAAAAAATACATCTTGTAAATTTGGACGGAGGGGACAAATATTTATGTATAAACAAAGCATAAAAAATGTTAATTATTTGTAAAACGGAGGAAGTACTTGATGGGAACAGTGCTAATGCCTGTGTATCGGATAGTGTCATAGTAGTATCTTGTCAGGAACAACTGAACAAGTGTTCTTTTAATATAATATTTTCAAGTGGCCAACTGCCCATGCTCTGGAACCAATAACAAGAACCGTTAATTACCGTAAAACATTTTTAATCGCTGTATTCGATAGACTAATCACCCTGATAACCTCGCGTAAAAGTAAAATGCTACATCCACCAAATAATTCTAGACGTCAAGCTTTCCTCTTCTTTAACCATGAACAAACCTACCTGTTACAAACGCTTGATACCATCGAGGTAAAAAAAAAGACGCACGGCAAAGAGTTGTACTTAATCTGGAAAAGGTTGATTGAAATGTCCAAACAAAAGCAGAATTATGATGATCAATTAGTGAAACTAAATCAAGCAAAACCACCGACTTCAACAAAGCGACCATGCCAAAATATAATAGATATAAAACAAATATACGAATAGAAAAGCATGCATTTTCAATACATATACAGATTGACTAAATTATTTTACTCATCATTCAGAGTAACAATCATATTTGTATTATCCCTGTTATCCACTGTCTTGTTTGGATCGCCAAAATTTTCTCAATTCCTATAGAAGTTAAATTGTTTCACGAGAAATTCATGCAAAGTGGCCACTCCGATCATCTCAATGTTATTTTCCTCGCTGAATGCTCAATGTTAACACGACAGTAGAGAGAAAACAAGGCGCCACGGTACAAATGTTGTTAAACATACAAACATGCAACAAGAGGAACACACAACGGGACGCCCTACTCCTCTGTTTTGCCCTCCGGCTTTACTATTCACTAACGCCACATTTTTATCTCCCCCGAAAAAACCACCTCCACCCTTGTATACCCACGCAAGTACGTAAGCCCTCTCACCGACCACTCCCTCCCTCCCTACCCATTACTGCTCGTCTGCTCCACCCCCACCGCGAGACAGCGCAGCACGGGCTGCACAGCGCGCGCCGCAAGAATCCAAGAAACGCCGGGGGGAGAGGAGAGGAGCCGTCGTCGCTGGCGTGCATGGGCGCCGCGTCTCCGGCGATGCGAGCCGGGGTTGTAGCGCTGGCCTTCTTGGCCGCGGCGGCGGCGGTCGTTTCTGGCGAGGCGGGGTCGCTGCCGAGGTTTGCGGAGGCGCCGGAGTACCGGAACGGGGAGGGGTGCCCGGCGGCGGCGGCGGGGGTGTGCGAGCCGGGGTTGGTGCACATCGCCATGACGCTGGACGCGCACTACCTGCGGGGGTCCATGGCGGCCATCTACTCGCTGCTCAAGCACGCGTCCTGCCCGGATTCGCTCTTCTTCCACTTCTTGGCTGCCGCGCCGGGGGAGGGGGAGCTACGGCGCGCGGTGGCGGCGTCCTTCCCGTCGCTGCGGTTCGAGATTTACCCGTTCCGCGCCGAGGCCGTGGCCGGGCTCATCTCCGCGTCCGTGCGCGCCGCGCTGGAGGCGCCGCTCAACTACGCCCGGAACCACCTCGCCGATCTGCTCCCGCGCTGCGTGCCGCGGGCGATATATCTCGACTCCGACGTGCTCGCGGCCGACGACGTGCGGAGGCTGTGGGAGACGCGGCTGCCGGCCGCCGCCGTGGTCGCCGCGCCCGAGTACTGCCACGCCAACTTCCCTCGCTACTTCACGCCGGCCTTCTGGTCCGACCCCGACCTCGGCGCGCGCGTCTTCGCCGGCCGCCGCGGCCCGCCCTGCTACTTCAACACCGGCGTCATGGTCATCGACCTCCGCCGCTGGCGCGCCGGCAACTACCGCCGCCGAATCGAGCGATGGATGGAGATCCAGAAGGAGAAGCGCATCTACGAGCTGGGGTCTCTGCCACCGTTCTTGCTAGTCTTCGCCGGCGAGGTGGAGGCCGTCGACCACCGCTGGAACCAGCACGGCCTCGGCGGTGACAACGTGCACGGCAGCTGCCGCCCGCTCCACGACGGGCCCGTCAGCCTCATGCACTGGTCAGGCAAGGGCAAGCCATGGGACCGTCTCGACGCCGGCAGGCCGTGCCAGCTCGACCATACGTGGAAGTCCTACGACCTCTACATCGGCGAGGACGACGGCGCCGCCGCCTCGCCGGCGTCCGGGCCGGCATTGTCGTCTGCATTGCCAGCATCCGTGTTTTCTTGGTAGAAGGGGAGCTTGAAGCTGTAGTAGCATACTAGACACGATAATTCTTTTGTTGGTTGCGCAGTTCTTGGCGATGGCATTGTGCTCCATTGCATTGCATTGCCGCTGCTGTCAGCGCCGCTGCCGTGAGCCGTGGGTTGTACAGGGCGGTGAACGGAGCGACGGCGGTATGAGCAGGGGGGAGTGGACGGAGAAAAGAAGACCTTGTTCTTTTCGGTAGAACTAGCGGATGGTTTATGTTTTCGGTTTCAACTTCGGACTTATTTTTCACTATTTATAAATTTTATCTTTTTCTAATTTTTTGGTTTTTTTTAGCTTTTTTGCCGGGTATTTTTTCCCGTATTTGTTTGCGTTGTCCGTGATGAGTTAGCATATTTTTTCTATTTTTAAATTTTTTAAATTTTAATTACGCCAAATAAGTCATCTTGATTCTGATAAAATTTCGATCATTCTGATGTAATTTCAGCCATAAGTCACAGTTTTTTAGCCCAACCAAGCGGAGCCGTTAGGCTTGGTTTAAAATTTATAGTATTATATAATATAATTTAGATGACTGAAAATATATTTATATATTTTATAGGCTAATTAGATTTTTAAAACATCGTAAAAATTAAAAATAACAATAGAACATTAAAGGAAAATACAGCTCAAAAATGTAATTGAAGTATGAACTGTGATAGAAGAAAATCGTTCAGTATAATAAGTTATTAGGGTTATTAGAAACATAACCACTCTTCATCATGCATGTCCTTCTTCCTCCATTAGTTACTCTTTTCTAAAATATATACATGCATATGCATATCTATTTAATCTCAAACAATATGTTGCTTATGTGTACAACAAACTATTTTATTAGTTTACACGGTATTAGAGTACCTGAGTACCTTGCTTACACATACCGATGTACCATAAGCGACATACCTTGAACTTATATTCCTTCACACGTCGACTGCTCCATCGAACTATGTGTCTTCTATCTCTTGTTGTTGCCATAACTTTTTTACTTCAACCTACAACAGCAAGCCTAATTCTTGATGATCCATCTCAGTTGCTACCCCTTCTAATATAATACTCTACCACATAGTTATCTTCTACTTCTATCTAATTATTACTAATTGCTGACTATTTGAGACATTAAGAACCATACATATGCAACCATCATCGATTCCTGCCTGGGACACCTGTCATGCTCGCTCCGGTGGCCCTAATCCCATTCCATACGGCTGCATCATCTCTACTACAAGCTCTTTGCTTCTCTACTTCTGTACGGTTATGCTTCTATTCATATAAATGCATGATACACATACATGATGTTTATGGCTTCCTTGCTAACAGTTGTGACATCTCGTCTTCACTGATATCGACATGTCTACTTTAGTCATTGTCTAACAATATAGAGAATCTTCTTACCATCAGCGGTGACGTTGTGGCGCTGACTAGTGATGACACGCTCCTAACTACCCGATGGCCTCATATCGTCTATAGCTCGTCTTAAATATAAAGATTCATCTCCTCTATACCAGGGCTTCTCCATCATCGAGTTTTTTTTGTCACAGACTTCTTCAACAATGTTGATACTCTCCACTCATTATCACAGCCCTTTTGACTATGTCCTTTCTCTTCAACAGCTCCAGCGGGCAATACAACATTATGCTTGTCAAATGATAAAGATGAGCAGTACAATATTGTCCTCATCTCTATCGTTGCCACCTCAGCTTATCGCTTCTACGTGGTTCAAATCTTCTTATAGAACAAAATAATACATTGCACTATTTCATTGTCTCCTCTAGCACCGTTCTTGCTATCCTTGTTATAAATATATTTATTCAAAATTTTAGTTATTTTTTATTAGAGTTTATATACAAATCAAATTGCTAATTTTATTTAATTTATTCAGAATTTTAATTATTTAGGGATTTTATTTTGGAATTCGTATGAAAATCAAATTGCAAATTTGATTTTATTTTTTATTTTGGATTTCAATTATTTCTTGTGGAAATCATATACAAATCAAATTGCTATTTTCTTTAAATTTTTATTCCAAATTACAGTTATTTAGGGATTTGCTTTGGAATTCGTATTGAAATCAAATTGTTAATTTTATTTTACTTTATTCAAAATTGTACTTATTTCTATTAGAGTTTGCAAAAAAATTAAATTGCTAATTTATTTAATATATTTTGAATTTTAGTTATTAGGGATTTTATTTTTGAATTCGTATGGAAAATCATATTGGAAATTTCTTTTATTTTTAATCCCAAATTTCCATTGTTTTTGGATGAAATGTGTCTGTAAATCTAATTGCTAAGTTTTATTATAAATTTACAGTTGAAATCCGTATGCAAATCTAATTGCTTATTTTTTTAATTATTATTCCAAATTACAGTTTTTAGGATATTACTTTCTAATTCATATCGAATTGGTAAATTTTTTTATTCCAAAATTCTGTTATTTTTTGATGAAATTTTTGTACAAATCCAATTGCTATTTTCTTTTTATTTTTATTTCGATATATATATATATATATATATATATATATATATAAAAGCCTCTTTTCTACACCCGGTGTAGTTACTCCTATGTCGTATCTCACAACGTTAGAAGTATCTCGCGAACGGAGGGTATGTACATGTAGTATACAGTATTTAAGACCATCTAGGTGGTATGAACAATTTTTCGAGGTGGTATGTACATTTTTAGACATACTCCTTTTATATGTGTATATGAAGGTATTTCTAAAATATGGTAAAACTATGGTTTCCTTGTAATTTTTCTTGTGGTTCACATCGAGTATCTTATAATTACTATACGAGTATACCTAAAGTGATAAAGGAGTATTTTATGTTTGTTTAGGTGGTATATTAGAGGTGGGAGTAACTACACTGGGATGTAGAAAAGATTTTCCTATATATATATATATATATATATATATATATATATATATATATATATATATATATATATATATATATATATATATATATATATATATATATGGGAGCATATCTAGTGTTGATGACTATTTACGTGCTAAGGTGCTAATGGCGACTTGGACCGTCCGATCTAGATTGCGTGGCTTAGATGGAGGTGGGTGGGTACTCCATCACACTTAAACACTTTTGCAGAAAATCCCGTGCGCTTTACACTTAAATGGAAACGCTACAATATACAACAACAATAGTGGACTTGATGGGTTTTTGTTAAAAGCGCAGGGGATTTTCTGTAAAAGTGTTTAAGTGGGATGTGGTTTCCACCCACCTCCATCTGAACCACACAATGTAGATCGGACGGTCCACATCGTCATTAGCAACTTAACACTTGAAATAGCCATTAGCACTACATATGATCCCTACACACACACACATATATATATATATATATATATATATATATATATATATATATATATATATATATATATATATATATATATATATATATATATACCTTTACACCGTGTAATTACACCCACCTCTAATATACCACCTAAATAAACTTGTATGGAAATCAACTTTTACTTTTAATCTAGACCATTATAATATGGACCTATCGTAATCAATGGTGTAGATTTTTATCTTTTTTATCTGATAATGTGGTAATTTCTACCCATCGAGAGCGAATGTGGCGGCTTCTTTTGCTTCTACTTTAATGTGGTAACTTGTATGGAAACCCCGTTATACTCTCTGTATCCATTTCACTTCTATCAATTTTTTCGGTCAGAAATCAATACTCCACACAAGAGGCTTGTGACCGGGAACTTCAAAGTTTCTCGAAAATGCTGCGCCCATTGATTTCCCGCCTGCTTTCCTATCTGTTGAAACGAACGGTATATGCATGTTATTGGAAGTTCTATTACTGCATTTGTTCTTGAGCAACATCTCCAAGATAAATGAAAATCATTTTCTTAGGATGGGAGTTTGATTACAATCAAAATAGGATGTGCCTATTTAACTTACCTACTTGCTAGGCCACTATAATCAGTTCAACTGATGAAGAGTAAATTGCTCATAGTTGAAGGCTTGAAGTAATAAAATACAGAAGCCTAGCTCGTACTTAGTATAAAGTACGTGCATGTCAAAGTTTACCCATAAATTTCGTTTTTTCTGAACTTTTGACTTTTTTGAGCTTTTTTGTCGGTTCTTTTTCCCGTATTCGTTTGGGTTGTCCGTGATGAGTTAGCATATTTTTTCTATTTTTAAATTTAATTACACTAAATAAATCACCTTCAGCTACAGTGAAATTTTAATCGATATAGTGTAATTTTAGTCATAAGCCACAGCATATTTTTCAGCCCAACCGAGAGGGGCCATATCACAAGAAAGGCCCAGGCTGGAAGCAAGCAACTTACCAGCTAGAGAATTGAAACTGCAAGGCAACTGCACTACTGCAGTGCAACTAATCATTTTCTATATTCTTTTGTCACTTGCTTCCTCTTCTCACTTTGCCTTTTCCTTCATCCTTTGAAGTGTGATGAACTTCTCTCCACCCACTGGACATCAACTGCCACCTATTTAGGCTTTGTTCTAAACAGTTTATGATTTTTAGCTTTTAGAAGTCAGCTTTTAAATAAAGTGGTTTCTCAAAATGATTCTATAAGTTATTTGTAGGAGTTACTGGAAGAACCACTTTGAACGGAGTGGCTTCTCCACACGAGTGTCTCTTACTCCTTTAATCTTTTGTAATTAGCTAAAAGTTAAAAACCACAACCAAAAGCCAAAAATCATAACACTTTTAAACTGGATCTAAATATATCCTCTCACGTGGATAACACCTGCATGATAAAAAGAAGAGAAAAGAAAAGCTATTGTTCTAGGTAAACTGGTAGTAATGGTGATGCATACTGTAGAAACACGTCATTTTCAGCTAGTGAGTTGCTGTTTCCATGTGACCATTATTCATCAGAGTAATCCAAAGTTGCTTTGTGGTGATCACCCATCCATCCATCCACTTACGAAGCAAGTGAAGTCAATCCATTCTGACCGTCCGATCAAAAAATTCAACGCCACCAAAGGTCAACATTATCTTGCTACAGTGTCCGCCATGATCCCGGCCGCTGCTGCTTCCAGCACGGTGCCCACGAGCGCGCTGCTTCCTCCGTCGTTGCGAGAGGACACTGTTCCATCTATCGCCCGCTGGCCGTGCTGCTACCGGATTCAGGCGTGTGGCAGGCAGCGAGGCGTACATGCCTGCAGTAAACTCGTCGCTGCTGGCGGAGAGCCATCGGCTCGAAAGCTTCCGATTTGGCGGCATGTCGTAATGGCGGGGGCTAGATTTGGACCGGAAATGCTTGGGCCCTTGCAGAAACTGCCGTTTCAACTGTAGCACTTGTACTGAAACATGGAGGTGTTAGGTCTCAAGATTTATTCAGAAATGGCCATAGAGAAGGATGGATCAACGGTTCTGACAGAAAATAGCGACGTACTACTACGGTGTTTGGATACATAAGCTCTACTACTATGCATGCTTTGGAGGAAAATGCTGTTGTGTCTTATGCTTAATGCGTGCGTACATGGTGCTTTCTATCGTCTGGGAAAAAAGACACTTTCTATCTCCTAAATAGATTAAACACGGGTGGGTACTGAATTGGATTGGGCATGGTTTCAAGGGCATACCGGAGAGGTTATGTAGGGTCGGATAGATAACAGAGGGCAGGGCCGTGCCGTGAAATTTGGAGGCTCTGTACGAAGCTCTAAGTGAGGGCTAAACCATAGTACCAAATATAGCCAAAATAATGTATGTATTGCAGAGCAAATGCGATATATCAAGAATAATACCTTTTGAACTCTTGGTTTGCATAATCATTACTTGGATAACATCATTCTCTTAGTGTTTTTTGAAATAAAATCTTCAATAATATGCTCATAATTAATCTTCTCCAGCAATCCACTCTCAAGTGCTATCGTAGCCAAACTATTAAGTCTTTCTTGTGTCATTGTAGAACGCAAGTATGACTTCAATAGCTTCCACTTAGAAAAGCTTCGCTCCGCTGATGCAACAGTCACATGAATGGTCAATAAAATTCTATATGCAATAGCTGCATTGGGAAAACAATCATGCCGCTTTAGAAACTTAAGAATTTCAAGAGGACCCATATTTTCTTTTGGAATGAAATCTTGAAGAAACCTCAACTCTGTATATAGTTCATTGGCATCAATATCAGATTTTTCATCTCTTTTAAGGGCTGCTTCAAGATTATCACAAGAAGATTTCAAGCTCTTATTATCCAATGACCGCAATGAGTCAGAAGTAAATAAGAAACCAAAATTCTTTTGGTAATCTTGATATTGCTCAAATCTCCTTGTAAGCGAGGAAATAGCTTGATCAACAATAGGTATAAAATAGTTGATTCTAAATTATTCCTCTGCAGACTGTGTGACAACATTCGTGTCATCTGGGTTCTCATCAAATTGTCTCTTTCTTTTAATTTCTCGCTTTTTACAAAATGTAAATAATTTATCGCAATATCTAGGTAATCCTGATATTGCTCAAATCTCATTTGCCAATTGACCCTTTCTATGCTCTTTTGTAAATAATTTACAACTGAAGCAAAATACACTATCGAGTTCCTTAGAATAGACAAGCCAATCTCTATCGCAATGCTCTCCATTTGATAGAATTCTAGTATAGAATAGTGCAGAAAACCTTCTAAAATATCTATCCTTGGGACCTTTCTGAATTGATAAGTCTCTTGTAGGGCCCTTTTGTGCTAAAATGTCTATCTGTTTAGGATTAAGTGAATCCCAATATCTTAGATCAAATATATCAGGCTGAAAAGAATCACCAACATTCTCACTGTTATCACCATCATTATCAGTTTCAACATTTGTGTTATTAATAAGAACTTCCTGAACTTCAACATTATTTTCTGTCCCTGTCTGACCATCTCTAGGATCATTTTCAATATTACTATCAAGTGTATGAGCTTGATCAAGTGCCTGATTACCGGAAGACACTTGTGATTATTTTATAATAAATCTATCCATTGCTCCTTTATGACATTGAGTTAACTCCTCAATTCTTTGTTTCTTCTTACGTTTTTGGGAACCGGATTCATATTTTCTAAATCGATTTGCAGAAGACATGGCTTCAAAAGATGAAAAGAACAAAATTAAAATTATACAAACAGTTCTAGACTTTCATACGAAGGATTTAATTAGTACAATACAATTAAAATTGAAAAAAAACGAATACCTACACTGCACCTGCACTCATGCAGGCCTCTCCTGCACCTGCTGCCTTGCTTGATGGTTACTTGCTATTTGCTAGATGAATGGACATTGGATATTTGGACACTGGACACTGTCGATTAATTTTGACTCCAGCCACGACACTGCAGCTGGATAGAGGTTATGCAATCCACTCGCAAGATGTAATTGTATTATCCAATGCAATGCAAGTTGTTCGGATTTTACATCTGATTATGTTATGCAGTGCAGCCTACTACCAAGATGTATCCAAGATTATGTTAGGTTATGCGCTCGGCGGAGACGAGATCACGAGACGAAGTGCCACGGGGTCACGCATGACGCACGCGAATAAATACGAAGACTGAAAGACGAGACGAGCCGAGAATACGAACTACGAAGCGGCGCCACGCACGATCGCACGCGAAGTCGCCGCGCGGAGACGCGCGTGCGGACTCGAGCTAGCTAGCTAGGCTCTGGCGCTTTGGCCTCCGCCTCACACGGCTGATTTTTTGAGGCCTTGGAAATTGGGAGGCCCTGTACGGTCGCACGGGTTGCACGCCCATGGGCCCGGCCCTGACAGAGGGGGTGAATGTTGCCTTTAATTTTTTTTTCAAATATTCATAAATCCTTCACTCCGATAGCTACAAACCTATGAAGATTAGGAAGCGAAGTCCACTTGAAAAACCAGAGAAACACAGAACTCAGTACGACCAGATCAGAGCACAACGTGATTGAGTTACGACCACTCGTCAGAAACACAACGTGGTTGATTACGACTACTGGTCAAAAAGCACCAAACAACCAAACTGAACGCAACCATTCAGCAGAGAAAAACAACGTGGTCGAAAGACAGACAACGTGGTTGAAGCCACTATAGTTAAAACCAACGTGGTCGTAACCAACGTGGTCGAAACCAACATTGTCGTAACCAGCATAGTCGAAACTAACATGGTCAAAACCATAGTGGTCAAAACCAATTTGGTCGAACCCAGCGTTGTCAATGTCGAATGTGTGGTCGAAAGACCAGCGTAGTCTAGGACCAATGAGTGATCAGAAACAAGCGTTGTCAAAGACCGATGTGATCGCAAACTATGTGATCGAAGACCAATGTGTGCGGTCGAACAACCAATGTGGTCGAGGACCTGAGAGTTGTCACAAACCCAAGAGTTTGAAGCAAGATAAAATCCAACTGGTGATATCACCGAGCAGTGAGTGGTCGATCTATAAGCAGTCGAAGCCGAAGTGTCCATACCAAGTCGAACATCGACCGGTGAGGTCGACGACCATTGAATGGTCGAAAACCAAAGAGGTCCGAGAATGAGGTCCACCACTTGAGAAATGTCATAAATCCTTCATCGGGACAGCACATGGACAAAAACCAAAATCATGAGAATCAAATCCATGACGCCGTAAAGCACCACTAGAAAAGGCGTCAAGGAAGCTGCCATCAAAGCGAGTCTTCATGCTAGATTCACAAATATTCATGCCATGAGAAAGACTATGCACACTTGGAGACTCAGAAGCATAAACTCTACGCTTGTGTTTGGCATGCCGAAAGGAAGAGTCTATATGATGTCTATCCTTCTCATGAAATGAGTAATGGTGCAAATGTCTACTAAGAGACACGGTCCGAGAGGATAAAGCACCATCCTTGCTCAAAAGAGAAGTCCTTTGGAATAAGTATGAAGACCTTGTGTCGGCACTGGGTCCACACATGCCATGAGATGGACGATGTGTGTTTCAAAAATCTCAATGATGAACTCGACGCTCGTGCTTGACATGGCGGAGTCAAAAACTCAACAATGTGTCCATCCTTCTTACAAATGTGCAATGATACTTCTCTTTGAAAGATGTAGTATCATGTAAAAAAGAAACACCCTTGTTTTTATAAATCCCTTAGACAATACTAGAAGAGCCAACAACAATTGCACTAGCCAAACTAGGAGCATCTAAAGATATGACACAAGTGTCAACAACGATGGAACTATACTCACTACAAGAAAGATCCAATTCCAAATGAAAGGAGGTGACTAAGTCACAAGATCCAGTGCTTATATCATCACACTCTCTTCTCAAAGCATTTACATTATCTTTCAAACAATGACAATATATGCAAGAGATGAAAAATACAAGCAACCAATGAATTAGACCAATATGAGGAACATAACTAGTATAATCATAAAACAAAAGAAGCTAGCCTATCAACAAGAGAATCATGAATAGAAGAACTTGGCTCACTAATCCCAGGCCTAACTAACTCAAGCTACCCTGCACATGTGAGGTGAGCCAATTTTAACTTCTCATTTTCAGATTTCGAGCATGCAAGAAGAGAGTTCAAATTTTCAACATCCATATGTAAAGGCTCACAACCTACACATGGTAAGTGAGATTCCGACCTAGCATAACCAATATCAAATAATCTAGCAATTTTATAATCTAAGCATCTCACATTATCTCTAAGAGCAAGCATATTCATCTTGGACAAAGCCAAGGTCACATTGAGGCATTACCTTGATCATGATGAGTTGAAGCTTGTCCTCCTTATCGATATTATCATAATTTGTGGACTCCAAAAGTTTCTTCTTCCTGGCACTTGAACAACCAAAGGTAAAGAATGTACCACAAAGTTCATACTTGTAGTTTCTTGCAAATAAAATCACCCTCTGGTTGATTTCAGGTCTCTTGTCACAAATAACATCATTGGCAAAAATACCCCGACAAGATGCAAAGAAAAACTCATAAGTTTCCATACTAGTTGTCATGCTCAAGATTAATTAAGATCAACCAAAGAGCCAACATGGCTCTGATACCACCAGATCTAAAATCATTGAGCGATCGAAAAATGGGTGTGGTCGTAAACGACTAGAAGTAGCAGAGAAGGCGTACGACCACTAGATCTGAGCTCATTAAGCGGTCGAAATCAGAGACGATGTGATCTGAAACTTGATCGTGGTCGAAACAAGAAGTGGTCGAAAATGATTCGGAAGAACAGAGCAACGCACGACCGCTAGATCTAAAATCTACATATCTTTTGATTAAAAGATCAAATGCTCGTAAAACTTTGTACGCAAATTGCTTAAAGTCTCAAGAGGCTGCTGCAATGTTGAATTGAAAAATTATCAACCAAGTTGAGACCTTTTTGTGATTTAACCCAACGCGCACAAGAACTGAGTTCTAAAACCAAGGTCATTGATCAGAACCGCTCGTAAGTCAAAGATAGCTAAGATGGCTTTGGTTACATTCTCACCTATCACTGTGAGTCAGAGCATCAACGAGATCAAACAAAAACTACCTCTCAGATCAAGAAGGGAAAGAAACAAAACAGAAGAATAGAACTGAATCAAGTGAACATAGGATTTCTTGATAGACTTGTTATTGACGTGCATAATTAATTGGAGATTAATCTTACAAGATATTCTCCATGTCGTCCATGTCCTTGCCACATCGAGATCAAGAGAGGAGTAAAAGAGGGATCAACCCAACCGAAACAAGAGCACTCTTTCAGAATAAGAAGGGAAATGGACAGAGCCGAGAAGCGGGAGAAGAAAACAGAGGAAGAACCGAATCAAAGCCAAGAAAATTCAATCAGAGAAAAGATACACAAAAGGTAGATCAAAGAATGATGTATTGCTCACTTAAGATGATTAGTTTTACATCCACTCCCCTCGGGATGACAAAGCTCTAAGCCTAGAGCCCACACCCACTCTCTAACCTAACTCACATAGGAGGGAGGAGGAGCTAGCCACCACAAGGCATAGCCAACCTTCTCAAACCTTATCTCTTGCCTCTCCTCCCCTTTTATAGCCTCACCAATGAACCCAATACCTAATGCATTCTCCTATTAGGCCAAACCGGGGATAACCCGTTAACCCCACCTAACACCGGATTTTACTCACGCATGCTTCTCAAAGCGGCTTATACCATTAACCTATTAGTGAACCAACCTTGGTCCACTTCACATTTTCAGCGCATACAAGACCTAAACCACTTCGGTCAACACCGCGATTTCACACACCACCACTTTTTTCGGTATTGGGCAATTTACCAACATGCCCCTCTACCGCCTTCCTCAAAGTTTCCCGCTTCCTTTGCCACGAAGCTTCGCCCATGCTTCGTCATTTTTCATGTGGCCCCAATGTCTTGTCGTTAAGTCTCTCAAACGTCCGGATCCCACCGAACCATACTCGCTTACAAATGACACAAGTCACTTAGCGCACCATGTGCTTCTCCTTGCGCATGACGGCACCTGGTATCCTCGATTGCACAAGACCACGGCTCCTCCCTGAGCCTAGTCCCGGTCCACCTTGCCGTTGCTCATCATGTCCACTACCGATAGCTTCTGCTCCGGTCCCTCGTCGTCCCGGCTTGCAATCACCCCGCAAGCCTTAGTCATCTTCGGCGTCTCCCTAACCGTTCTAGACCTCAACATCTCCCTATACCTAGTCCCGGTCCTTCTACGCCTCACCATGACCTAGCTCCGAAGTCCTGCAACCAACACCAACAAGCAAACCATCATGTAGCACCGGACGATATATAAAGATCATCAATTTGTACAATCAAAATGTATGCACCTAAATTACTGATTCTAATTTTAGAACCAAGCAATACCACACATGCACATTAGCAACAAACACACCGGTCAACCCTTGACCAAAACACCAATATTTTCAGAGAACAACCTCAGCCCATCGACTGGTCTAATATAACTTACTAGTACTCGGATGATCAAGGGATGAGGTACTAGTAGTCCACGAGTTCCTACCAATAGCATACGACCACATAACAGACGCTACGACCATCGAACGCACAGGCTACAACTATCGCTCACATCGGCTACGACTATCGATCACACATGCTACGACTTCCACAACCGATCGCTACGGCTTACGACTACCGATCACGACCAGACAGTACACTACAACCATCGATTACCAGGTACGACTATTGATCACATATAGTTGTCCAGCACTGAAGCTTTCGACCACCGCGTGGTCGTTCTGTCGATCGGACCGTCCGACTACACAGTCGTAAACAGCGAACACTCCTATCAGACAAACTCGAAGACCACGAAGTAGATAGACCAAGAAGCAATCTTTTGCAAATTACTCAAAAGCCAAACTCAATCTTCATACATACTCTAATCCAAAAATCAATTACTTATTATAATTATAAGACGGCCTCCATACGATCTCACTGGTTAAATTAACAGAGCACCCCATGCAATTTGGAAGGCCGCGGCTGGCCACCAAAGCTCCAGATGGCAACGCAACGTTGTGACGGTATTACGATCCGGTGGTAAAAGGTTGGTGGATGCTGACGTGGAAACCTGGAGAAGAGAGGAGTCGTCAGCAGTCACAGCCATAGAAGTTGGGGAATAAAGGGTGACAAGGATAAGATATGTTGCATATGTATGGAACCGAGATGGCGAGACCCAGATCCGAGAAAAGCAACACCAATCAGCCTACCATAACCAAGCGCACGTTTTTTCTAGCCACTAGTTACGTACTCATGCGTTACAACGAAACTTATTTAATATATAAGAGAATCGTGTTATAGAAGAGAGTTGATCTGATCAGTTGGTAAGTGAAGAATTGTGAGAAGTTAAGAGAATAGAGGGGTTGAAGGAGAATGAACGTATAACCACTAACTCGTTCTTTTATAATAGTAAAGATATATCATAATTTCCCTCGAATCAAGAGACTTTTCCCTCCAAATTCCCTGTAGATTATCCTAAAACCTGCTTTTGTATAATTCCTATATTTTTTTCAATTGCGTGACACTAGTTCCTGCATTCCAAACGGACCCTTGAGCCTTCTACCGGCTGTAGGAAACGAAGCAGTTTCATTTTTGCATATGTATACGTAGTCCGTTCTTCTAGGGTGAAGTGTGGTGTGGACGAAGAAGAGCAATTCATTCACTTGAACCTCTGCTACATGTCCGGGATAGATCGGTGCGTACTTTGTAGGTACCAAATTTTCGGGAGGCTATAGAAGCATTGTTCAGTTCCTTATTTTTCTAGTGAAAATTTGGAGCCGGAGCTTAGGCTCTCTGGTTCTAAAAGAAGTATTGCTCAGTTTACAGGCTAGGCCACACTTTGTTTATGTTTCGAACAGCGATTTTTTCTGACTTCTAAAAACATTTTGAAATATATTGGCTTCATAGTGACTTTTTTTCTTTTGTATTATCGATGCAGATATGATGATATTTTTCATTTTATTTTGCTCGCCGCCATAAAAGAGGAGGCTGCGGCGTGAGTCCTAGTAGGAGCCAATAAACGTCTATCACTCTATAGCTTAAATTCATGCTAAATGCTTTTGTATTTGCGCCCCCTTGTCTTTCCGTTCCTAAAATTATGATACTCCCTCTTAGAGATGGCAATGGGTACCCGAAACCCGATACCTGGTGGGTTTTTACTCTATTAGGGTATAGGTCTGAGTCAATTTTCTAACCCATGAGTCTTTTAATGGGCAAAAAGCTCAATCCATCGGGTCTGTCGGGCTCGGATACGTTCCTATAGTACCCAAACCCGTAAACACATAGGTAATATAAACCCGATCCATATGAGTTATAAACCCAGGCTCCCAGCCTCCCAGGCAAACTAGCCCAGCCCATAGCCCATTAGCCAAGTACAAGGAGCAATTGATGTCTCTCCTTTTGGTTTTAACTGAGTTGTGAACTGTGAATTTGTAATAATATGCTATGCTAATGAACTATGAACTGAGAATTGATGGAATTAACTAGTGATGTGCATTGTGGATTTGTCGTTGCTTGTTTCATGCATAGTAGCATATAAATTGAACTTATTATTAACTTGCTAAGCACTACACTGTCTACAATCTGCACAGCTGTTGTCGGGCACGGTGACCGTGGGTACCAAGTGCACCGAGTGGGTATGGGTCTGGGCAAAAATCTGTACCCGTCACGGACATGGGTTTTTTAGCGGGCACGTCCAACTTTCATGCACGGATTTGAAATAGCAAAACCCAGCGGGTTTGTGCCCGTTGCCATCTCTATTCCCTCTCCTTTTGAATTAATATAAGGCAACTCTCTTGCCCATTTTCAAAAAAAAAAGAATGGTATTTTATTTTCCATATTATTTATTTATTTTTAACTGAATATCTTAGAAAAAACTAGCAGACGCTACAGTGTTATTTTAGCTAAAATTCATAGCACTTTGAAACAAGGCCTTAGGCAAGGCACGGTTTATCTTTTTTCCCCTTTCTTGAGAGGAAGGCATGGTTCATCTAGAGAGATAGGTTCGGATTCACCATTGGCGAAATTAATGTCTTCACACCCAAAGCAAATTTGTCCTGGACCTAGGTGTCCGAAAGAAACTAGGCGTAATGTTGATTGGACCTGGGTTTTTACCGCGTCTTAGGGTATGTTTAGTTGAGATCAAAATTGCCCTACCAAAAATTGCCCAAATTTGGTCATCAAATTGGCATGGCCAAGATTTGACAAGAAAATGAAGAAGGCCAATAAAAAGGAAATCTTATCAAATACTTGCAACAAACAAAATCAAAGCCAAATTTGATCAAACTCACCAAATATAGGTGACCCAGAAAGTAGCATTCATAAGCTTTAAAGTTCAAACCAAACAGCCCCTTTCAAGAGCCTACGAAAAACTAAAAAAAGGCCTCTCGAGTCTCAACTAACGGACCTGAGTAATCACACTTTAACCATCTATCGTATTGAAGATTCAACTAACGGACCTGAGTAATCACAGCTAAAAAATGAAGGGTTTGTCGCACGTTACTCTCGGTCACTCTACAACGACTCCCAGAAACATATTATGATCGCCTGGTATGGTTTGTGTATCCTGCTTTTACATACACTCAATGAGTTTTGCGCCCTCAACGGTCGAAACCAGAGGCGGCAGCAACCGAGCAGATCAGAGCCCAAATGCAACATCCAACCGGACTTGTAGGCATTGGCAAATGGCACCAGGAAAATACACCGTAGTGAATTTGTTATGACCGATCATTCATACATCATGCAGTTGGACTCAACAAGTTGCAACGGCCCCATATGATATCAGCAGGGCCGGGCCCATGGGCGTGCGACCCGTGCGACCGTACAGGGCCTCTCAATTTCCAAGGCCTCGAGTCCGCGCTCGTCTCCGCGTGTGACCGTGCGTGGCGCCGCTTCGTAGTTCGTATAATCGTATTCTCGGCTCGTCTCGTCTTCCGGTCTTCGTATTTATTCGCGTGCGTCATGCGTGACCCCGTGGCCCGTGGCGCTTCGTCTTCGTGTGACGCGAGAGACTAGAGACAGTCGTCTTCTTCATCCGATCTCCCGTTGCCGACGGCGCGGTGGAAGCTGCGCGCGGAGAGGTGAGGGGAGATGGTAGCGCAGTGAGAAATTCGCCTTTCCCTTCCCATTCTCTCCTCCCTTACCTAGCCGTTCGTCTTCTTGCCCCGCAGCACCGACGCCCGCCACCTGTTCGACGGAATGGCTCACCGGGGCGAGCGGCGGGACCTGATCGGAGCGCTACCGGATGCCGTAATTCAACACGTGATCGGCTTCCTGCCGGCGCGGGAGGCCGTGCGGACGTGCGTGCTTGCCCGGCGCTGGCGCCACCTATGGAGACCCATCCCTCGCCTGCGCATCGCCGACGTTCGGGTGCTCCAGGTCCATCTCTATACTGACCGACGCGTCGAACTGGCCGACCAGCCTCTCGTCTACCAGCACCTGACGAGATTAGAGCTCGATGGTGTCCTCTTGGAAGAAAGCTTTCTTGATTTTTCAAGCTGCCCGGTGTTGGAGGATCTAAAGGTCACTAATTGCGTCATCTCTGCTGGTAAGATCTTGTCCCAATCCTTGAAACATCTTAGCATCATGGGCTGTGTTTAGGCTATATTTGTTACTTTGGTTTAGAACTCACTTAGAGCTTCGTACAGGGCCTCCAAATTTCACAGCACGGCCCTGGATATCAGGCACGAAACATTCTAAGCGGGATAACACATCACAGTAGGGATTCACATAGGAATAACAATGTTGCTTCCTAGGCAGTTATATCAGAACCACGAGGATGTATAACAATCTGGCAACACGCAAGATACAAAATCTGGTTCTCGTGGCTACAAGTTGGATGGTTTATGTTCACACAGTTATAAAACTGCATCCAGGGGAGCAAAACCAGAACTACAATAAAGCAAGTCAACTTGTGCGTAAATGGAGAAATCATACAAAAAACTAAAATCAGTTCTTATTGCTACCGCATATACCCGCACAGAAACTCTCACCTCTTATTAAACATTCCACAATATGGAGACTGCAGGCCGCTCTGGGAGGTTTGGTCTCCACTTTCATAACTGTAAGGGAAAAAAAGATAGGTGCACGCTACATAAGGTCCTCTATGCCTGAGCGCCAAGTTCCAACATCAAGGTGTGGTTCGCATCATCGCTTCCAGGGCCACTGAACTGGATGGGGCCTGTGTCATAGAAAGATTAACAGGTTAATTTATTTCTGTAGCCATCAGTCACTGCTGTCAATTTCCTAACTACATACCAGGGCTGACGTATCTGTTCTTGAGGGCCCATTCATCTCGCATTGATGCAAACTTCTTAAAGGGTGCGCCTGAAAATTGACAATGCAATAAATCAGATTTTCATAAAAGGGCATAAAATCATAATTGTTAGTGATTGTTATAAATCTTAGTTCATAGGGGTAAACACCGTCGAGAGGATGGCCGGACGGCTTCGGCGTAGAGGGATAGATAGACTATACATGAGAATGAGAATGACTTTATTATTTCTTACTTGATTCCAATAACATGATAGTTCCCTTATATAAATGGGCTCTCCCTAAAAGATAGAATCTAATCTCTATCATATCTCTACCAAATATAGAAATTTAATATTATATCTCTAATCACATCTCTAATAAATAGAAAAATCTCTAACTCAAATAGAAACTAATCTCTACTTCCTAATGAACGACTGGGCCCAAGGCCTATGCCCATGACATTACACCCCTCCTGGACATGCAACTTGCCCTCGAGTTGCTACGCGGTGGCTATGGTTGCAGTTTCATGTCGACGAAGTATAGTGCTTCCGGTTAAACGGTGCCTGCAAAAAAGATTATTTTTTTCTTTTTCCTTTTTTCTTTTATTTTCTCTTTCTTTTTTCCTTCACTGGTTCCTCAGTTTCCCTGTGTGAGGCTCGGTATCACATCGTTGGCAGCAGGGGCGGTGATGGTGGAGGCTCCCTGGCGGCATCGGCTCCGGCGTCCGGATGAACGCCGACAAAATCTCGAGAGGCGAAGAAGCAGCCGCTCCACGGAAATTTGGTGAACGGCGGTGGGGTCCTGCTGTGGATAGAGGCGGCCAGCCCGGATCCAAGCAAAACAAGGCCAACAGGGTCCCAATCTAGCGGGTCCGAGGCGTGGCCATGGAGACGGCAGCGCTTGGCGGAAGATCGACGGATCGAGGCCAGTGCGGAGCGCAGAAACCTCAGCGACAGCGGTGCGGACGGGCGCGGCGAGCCGGGCAGAAGCTGAAGCAAGACGACTCCGGTGGCCTCGGGAGCTCGGCGACCAGGAATGGTGACGTCAACAGCGACAGGCGTGGATCCAGGCGACGAATGGCTACCAGCGACCAGGGTCCCCTCGAGCCTGATCCGCCGCGCCACGGCTTGTCGGAACCGCGAGTGGCGCCGCCCAGCTAGCGCCGAAGTCGCGTGCGTTGGCGAGCTCCTTGCTGGTGCGGTCGCGAGGGCCAGTGGGGAGGCTGAGGAGCTCGTTGAGGGTGGGCCCACATTAGGCGGGCGCGACGAGTAGGACGGATTGGGGCTTCTTCTTGGGGACCTTGGTGGTGGCGGCGGTGGCGAGGGAGGGAAAGTCAGCGGTAGGGGGGAAAAGGTCGTCCTGCTCCTCAACGGCGAGGGCCCAGGAGTTGGGCTTGGCCCACGTGGAGGTGATGGCCATGACGTCGGGGTCGTTCGTCATCGGTGTGTTCTTGGTTGTTGGCGTGCATTGGAGATTTGGGGATTGTTGTACCCGCGGCTTCAGACCACCGGTCGCTACGTAGTTACGCTCAGAGCGTCCCCCGTCTTCGCTACGGCGTCCGCCGTCCTCGCGCTCGCGTTCTTCCTCCTGCCGAATACGCCATGGCGCGCTCTGGAGTCCTCCTTCCACCCCCACCTCTCCGAGCAATGCTGCCACAATCACGAGGTGTAGCTTGAAACCGATGCGTCGACCTTAAAGATGCTACGCCAGCGTCGTTTGAAGTCGCCTTCTTGCCGCCACGCCGGATGAAGGAGCAACAATGAATATGTATTATTGCAGTGGCACGGCCACTATTGCTCCTGCCTCCTGTGCCGCCGCAGATCGCGCAGCCACTTGTGCGTTCTCTTTTGCTGCAATCATCTTCATCAACATGCTCTCTATATTCTTGAGTCCAGCGAGAATTTCTTCATAGCTAGCAAAGATCTTGTCACCTGTTAACTTGGTAGCAGAAGCCATGGTGTTGTTTCTGATACCAAATTGTTATGAACCTTAGTTCATAGGGGTAAACATCATCGAGAGGATGGCCGGCCGGCGTCAGCGTAGCGGGGGGAGAGAGAGACTATAGATGAGAATGACTTTATTATTTCTTGCTTGGTTTCAATAGCATGCGATAGCCCCCTTATATAGAGAGGCTCTCCCTAACATATAGAATCTAATCTCAATCATATTTCTAAAAAATATAGAAACTAATATCATATCTCTAATCATATCTCTAACAAATAAAAACTAATCTCTGACTCAAATAGAAACTAATATCTACTTCTTAATAATGAACCGACTAGGCCTAAGACCCACGTCTATGACAGTAATGGAAGTGAAAGTGCTTCATACCGTCAAGCTCCACCATAGCCTTCTTTATCACTGGCTTGAACTTGCCTGATTGTAGAGAACAACATCAAAAGTTAAAATCTAACACTAATTAGTCCAATAATAATAATAAAATGGATTTATACTATCACATTTACTTGAATAAACGGACAAAAGAACTATGTTGGAAGTTGGAACATAGTTAGGTAACCTTCCAAGTCAAGAGAAGGAAAAACATCGAGAAAATAGGGAATTCCAGAAAGAGAATTACCGTGCCTCCTCTCAACATCCATTAATGATGTCAATGCAGTTCCTCCAACAGTCCATTCTTCCACAGGAGCAGCGAGGTTGCCAACCTGAATCAACAAAACAAAAGGCAAGGCTACGGTCAAATCATGGAAGTACATATACAATACAATAGCTCCCAGATAACCATATATTTGCTCTATTTGGTTTGTAAACTTCTACCCAAAGATGAATATGGGGTGGAAACCGGAAAGAATATATGGCGATATTTGCATGGTTGAAAAGTGGTGGGTCTGTACAGAATTTACAAGGCAAACAATGTAAATATGCCTCCACAAAAGCATGTTAATCAGGCGTCAACACAGGCATGAGGCATCTTTCACGTAATGTGACAAGAAAATATAGTGGGCATACCGACGTAATAAGTCCTGTCTTCCCGTATTGAAGTAGAGCCCCAGAACCGTAGCCTAACGAATAGCAATAGCTAGAATCAAAATTAGTAGGAAGGCCACATCTTCCTTCGTATCTGCAAAATTACAAAGCAACAACATGAGCAAGTGGGGGTCATTTTGGAAAATTCAATGTACATACTTACCCAAAGAAGTGAGATTGGCCTCTGAAATGTGCGGGGTACTTCCCCTCAGTTTTTCTCTTCTCCAATTCAGTTTCAACCATGGTAATAAGCATTTTCTCAGTTTCAATTTTTGCAACCTGAAAGGACATTTTGGACGCCAGTCAGTGTGGCTAACTTTTTGGTAGAAACAGAGTCAATTTTCGAGGACTAAACAAAGTTCAGATGGTTAAAAAAGTTCCATGTTTTTACTTGAACATTGCCATGTGGATCTCTTTCAAGCAAAAGTTGCTCCTGAATGGTTTTGGGCAAGAAGTCAAACAGTTGCCGACATTCTGGCTGAAGCTTGCTTTTCCAAGCGCCTGCTTCATCAACAACATCATGTGCCAAAATTTCATTCAATTCAGCAATGAGTTTTTGAACCTGGAAAAGAAACAGAATGATATCAGTAATGCAGTCCATGAAAACACGAAATAGCAGAATGCTTAAAGATTGTCAAACCTCTGGGATGAAATCAATCAGGCCCTCCGGTATAAGGATAACGCCATAGTTGTAACCAAGTTCTGCACGCTTGCAGATGATATCGGTAATGTAGTCTGTGACATTCTTAAGGGTCTGCTTCTTCGCAGCAACCTACATTAATGCAAATAAGGAAACAATATATCGCGGCATTTCAGCAAAATTGAATATGTAAACTATAGTTTCAGACACTTGTTTTTTTTTTTAGAAAAAAGCCATATTGTGAGTTAATGTATAAAAATTAAGAAGTTTGGTAGGAAAAGAGGAAACTGAAATGCGCATGAAATAAAATATGGGTAGAGATGTATGGATGATTTTAGTCCTCTTGTGTACCATTATGTATCACCAAGCTAACGAGAAAAAGCTTGGAATGTCAGATGATGCTAATTCAATGTAGAAAGAACTTCAGTTATAAGAATTACGAACCTCTTCTCCAATGAGTGCAACGTTAGGGTGTGTTTGCAAAGCACACTCTAATGTAATATGAGAAGCAGCACGTCCCATAAGCCTCACAACTGCATGACAATAGCAAGTACTTATTAGGGAGTGTAAAAAATTAACAAAAATATGTTAAAATGGATCATCTATCATGTATGCCGTTCCATAGTTAACATCCGTGGATTATATATGTTTGCAGTACGCTGTACAGCATTATGAGAATGTTTGTTGGCATTACAGACATAGCTTAGAACAAAAAAAAGGAGGATAAATTCACTAGAACGTTGAGTATTTAATGACTTTCTTCTCATAATTTAATTACTGAAGGATCAAAATGTTTAGCATGGATAGGTTGCAGTTACAGGGTTTATGTATGTTGTAGAGCTTTACTGGGATGTTTGTTAACACCAAGATCAAGTTAAGTAATCTGCCAAGTATTTGATTACTCTTTTCTCAATTTAATTACTGAAGAATTGAATAACAGTCTGATTCAATAGCTATCTTCTGCAATAAACAGTGCTCCCTCCATTTCAAAATATAAAGCCTATAATATTTGCAATCTCGTTTCAAAATATAAGACACGCATGCATATTTAATGACATTTTCTCTCTCTTGCCCTCATGTATCTTCCCTCTCTTCAGCATTTATGAGTGAACACATTCACTAACTATTATCTCTCTTATTCCCAATATATTAACACCATGAACACCACCATGAACAACAAGGCTATTTCCCTCTACTATTCTCTTGGTTTCATGACCTTCTTAATCCCCATGCTTGACCAAAATACGCCTTATAAAAAGAAATGGTGGGAGTACTGGTAGAATTTAGCAGTTGGCAGCCATGACCTCTTCAAATTTCACCTATTTTATTGCTATCGACGTGTAGGAAAACAAAATCATGGCTCAGCATGTCCAAACAACTGATAGAGAAACTTACAGTGATAGTATTTTCCTGTTGACCGTGCATCAGTCATGACATTGCCAATCATTTCAGAGTATATCTGAAAAAGAAGAAACAACATTGTCATAACATGATCCTAAATCTTCATCTGTGTGAAATGTCATGATTTCACCTTAAACTGAAAGAATGCTTGTGCAGTTGAGCAAGTGTGCCATGACCATATAAGTGAAATCTTTGAAATCTAGACTAGGATTTGCAGAAAACTCAGGGATTGATGCATAAGGATCAAGAACCTGATACCTTGCAAGCAGTGTCAAATCCAAAGCTTGTTGGAACCTCCTTGCATTTTAGATCTCCATCAATAGTCTTTGGACAACCAATAACTCGAGTCTTCAGGTTCTTTACCCTACAATGCAAAGTTCATGACTTAGAAAGTATCATATTTATTTACTTGCGAAGAAGCAGATAATTAGCAATATGGTCAGGAAAACAATCGATTATAATCTCTAATGTGCATTTACAAGTCAGGCAATGATATTGTGATCTAATATTTCAAGAAAAATATTATAATCTAAAAATAACAAGCCACAGCTTTGTAGAACGAAAATCATAACACTGCACACTGACAGTACAAAGCTTGAGGTATTAATAGCAACCAACCTGAAGTACTCAGCAAGGAGGCATGCGTTGGTGTTTGAATCATCACCACCGATGACAACAAGTCCATCCAAAAGCAGGCTGTTGACTGTGTCTTCAGCCTGCTTGAACTGCACAAACACCAAAGAGTTAAAAGATGATGCTGGTGAGGTAGTAATTAGTCAACACAGTAGCAAAGCTCTCCAAAAAGGGAACAGAAGGTTTCATTAAGCATCTGCATATAGACTTGCCCAAAGACATACCTGCTCTGGTGTTTCAATCTTGTCCCTTCCACTGCAGATCATATCAAATCCACCCTATTAAAAAGAAAAAACAAAATTAACATGCATCACCAAAGTAATAGTGAAAATGTCGTGAAGGGACCTAATCATCAACAGTACTTGACACCTAACATCGTCATAATTCAGAAAAGAAACAAAATGGAAACCTCTATAAGATTTGCACCAAACATCTTATGATCTTGTTTACACCTGAATCTTATCCAACCCCTACCAACCAAATTAACATGGCTTACATAAAAGTGAACACACTTGAGATTTCACTAAGCGTGCTTAGCAAAGGTTATGTTGCCATACCTGGTTTCTGTAGGGGTACACGTAATCAGAAGTAAGCTCAACGTACTTGCACTTCATGATCCCAGCTGGTCCTCCCTTGAATCCATACAAGGTGCTGCCTTTTGCACGCTCCTGCAGGTAATCTGATCCCACACAAACCAGGCCAAGACAACCACAATAAAGCTTTAGGAAACCGCTCAAAAGTAACACTCACAAGACAAGTAATTTTAGCAATTTTAGCCCCTATCAGACTACCGTAATCTATCAAGATCTACAACTGTGCAAGTTCAATGTTGAAGCTCGCTTGAAGATACCAACTTTAACTAACAACGATCATACCCCTCCTCAGATCTCCCACCAGACTAGCACTAACCCTTCTTTTCTTAAAACCACCAACTTTAAATTTGTCTCTGTTACTGCTAAATCTGGGCTTTTGCAGCTTTCATCAAGCGAACAGCTCAAGAACAGTCGCACTCACCAAAGATGCCGCAGATCACATTGTGCCCGCCTGGCGCCTGGCCGCCGGAGAGCACGACACCGACCTTGAGCGGCCTCGCCGCCGCCGGCTCGGCCGACGGCACCAGAGCCGCCGACGGCTGCCCGAACAGGTTGGGGAACAGCTTCGCGATCTCATCTGCAACAGATCGCACCCCCCAAATCTAAGCTCAAATCAATCCAAACCAGAACCAACCACAAGATTCAGAGAGGAAGCCGACGGGGGCATTACTCACCGGGGTTGCCCGCGGCGGAGCTGGCGGGCCCGTCGGCGAGCGCGAAGTGGGAGCGGAGGACGGAGGGGAGGGGTAGCGCGTGCCTGAGGCGGCTCGTCTGCACCTCGCTGTACACGGACGCGAGCCGCCCGGGAGCCGGCGCGTTCGACGCCGCTGCGCCGCCGTTGGCCGAGACCGCCGCCGCCGCCGCCATGTGCCGGTGTGAGATTTGGTGCGGGAGTGGGATATATGGGCTTGTGGGCGACAGGGCAGAGCTTGCCGCAGCGTGAGGTTTTATGGCCGCCCGCGATCGGGTGGGTGGGCTGCTCGTTTTTGCGGCCTCGCCCCTGGGTTTGTGCCGTATTCCCACTTTGGTCTGCGGCGGAGGACGTAGAAACTTGGGCAGCGTCCTCAAGCTAGGTCTGTGTAATGCTTCCTCACGCCACAAGCAGCGACATTCTAGGCATCAATGGCCCTGTGTAATATGGCTGTGATCTATGAGTTTTGGTTAAAAATTTTAAATTTTATTCGTTTACGACAGAGATTACGAAGAGAGATATTCGTTTGTGATTTTGGTTGATACAGATGTTAGGCTTTTAACATGTACTACAATTAACTTGTAGGCCTCGTCTTGAGAAATACTCCGTTTGAAAGTTGGTACTGTAGCAAAAACCAAAAGTCACTTTTAGAAGCAGTTAAAGAACAAGCCCAATACAATCTCTAAGCCTAAATTTGATCACTATTATTACTATAATATATCTATAAAACTTAATAAAATTATAGTATTATGAAAATAATTTTCAATAAAAATCTATGTGCATCATTTTCAAAGTGTTCAATCCAAATATTCATTAAGATATTGAAGTCAAAGTATATAAAATTTGACATCTATTTCAAAATGTCACTCTTTTTTTTACCAGCGAGAGTAGCTACGAGTATCTATTTATAGAGCGGCTGAACGATGACGGTCGATATTGTTCCTTCCATGCCAACTACAACTTAGCTGGACTCCTCACCTCTTTTACAATTAGGGGGTGTTCGGTAGGTGAGAAGCCGGGCGGCTTCTCACTTTTGCTACAGTACTTAACTTTCAAACGGAGTATTTTTTCAAGATGGGGTCTACAAGTTAAATGTAGTACATGTTAAAAGCTCAACATCTGTACCAGCCAAAATCGTAAATGAGTATCGGTCTCTCCGTAATCTGTACCGTAAACAGTCAAAATTCAAAAATTTCAGCCAAAAGCCATAAGCTGCAGCCAAAAAGAACACCCCAGCATGGTGGCTTAGGTGCTGCTCATTTCCGATTTTCTCACTGTTTAGCACTGTAGTTGGCTTATTTTGCAATATAATTATTGGTGATTTTTTGGTGTAATTAAATTTAAAAAATAAAAAAATAGGTTAGGCCATCACGGACAACGAGAAAAAAAGAAAAGGAAAAAAAGCCCCCTAAAAGGCTAGAAAATGATGAAATTAAAGACTAAAAGTTGAAAGCCAAAAGCCAAAGTTGAAGTCCAAACGAGCAGGGTAGTTACAAATAGATGATCAAGTGTTAGAGTCGAGGGAAGCTAGACAAAACATGATTAATAGATAAAAAATGGCCAAAAAGTGTGATATATAATAAAAACACATTGTTGAAATATACATTTGATTTATTTATTTTATTTACAAGTTGAATTTAACTTTCTACAAAACAAACCAAATTAGCCATTTCATTTGTTTAAGCCTTGTATCTATATATTGCATTCTACATACATAATTTGTTGAATACTTTATGTGCCCACTTGTACTATCGACACAATTCAGTGGCTGAAGGAGAATAATCTTCACCACTCTTTGAGGAGGAGTTCTACAAAGGAGGTTAAGCGCTAGCCGCTAGGTCAAGCAACCTCAGTTGATTGCATGTAGCTTGAGGTGGGTTGTTTTCCACTAGAGTTATCTTTTGGTTTTCCACTGCAAGTTTATTTCTTAGTGCGAAGCTCTGTGAGACATAATAGATGCGAATTCTGATCATAAAATCATACACAGTAAATTAAATAATAATAGCTATTTTTCTTAATTATGCTTGTGTATAGATGATATTACATCAATGTTATCACTGTATGCACTAGTATGATCCTATACTAGTATAATATATACAGAGCGTCCGAATTTACTTATCGGGTCCCAGCATAATACATGGTTAGATAATATCAACCAAACATAAAACCTGAATAAAAGAATGCAAAAAAAAAAACCCCCTACTTTTGGGCGCTGGAAGCATGTGAAGTGTACAACCAAGTAGCAGGGACAAAACAGTGAATACGTGATATTCGATGGTTTTATACGCAAAGTGAATAACGTGGGTGTAATTCTGAAATTTGTCGTGGATGTACATGCATAGATCAGAACCCATGGTGTCTGTCTCGCCCCCCGTCCCTTGCAGCCTCGGCTGGCCGTGGTATCGCTCGACGTCGCTGCAACTCTGCTGCTGACGGTTTTGTGCGGATCGGCCGGCCCGGCCTGACGTTTTGCGTGCTGTGGTAGCTCCCAACTGATGTTAACCCCTAAGTCCTAATGGAACGTAGCTATCGATAACATTTGACATGTTGTTTGCTTCTTTGTGCTTATCCTATATAGATAGGATAGCACGTTATGCTGCGCCATGTAGACATACGCAGCTAAAAACACCCGATCAGGTAAGAAATGTTTGTCTTTGTAGTTCGCAGCGCATAAATCGTTTAGAGGATTCGCACAGATGGCAGTATTATAGTATGCATATGCAGAAAATAGATGTACTTTCGATCATCGTGTATGTATTTTCATTAAGAGGTTTTTCAACGTAGGGATAGCTCTCAAGACTTTTATGTTGCAGCTACATATAGACTACGTACACAGCTAGATCGAATAGCAAGAAGCAGGAGTAATGTGTTGTGGGACGTAGGTAGAACATGTGAAAGATCGGTAAGATAGCCAACACTGAAGGAGCGGATATTTCAATAGTGACCTATGTGGTCAAGCAAAAACAATGAGCAGATAAACATAAGAAAAATTGCGAAGATAGAAGACTAAGGTCGTACAGAACAATTTGCATTCCTTACATAATGCTTTTTGTATCAATTATACACCTAACAGTATAATGTTGGTTTTATGCCATTCATTGGCTACAGGTATAGCCAGTATGTTTGCATAAAAGCAACAATTTCCATTCTATTATAAATGATTGTTTAACCTATTCTTGCTATTAAAATTGCATTTTAGTTAAAAACCCTTCACCCAGGCAGGTGCATTATAAAGAAAGCAAGGGGAACAAAGGGGAAAAGACATTTTGTGAAGCTCAAAGTTATTACCACTACCACAAAAGTACAAACCTCACAGAACACAAGTAGCTCAATGCTACATAGTGGGAAATGAAATAACAAAAATTTCTAGGAAGATCATGGCATCACAGTTGTTGCTAGTCTTGATGCAACTCCTTCAATTGTGACAACTCCAACTGGGCATCTCTTAACTTTGCATAGGTGCCTTCCAATTCTAGATTCAAGTAGTTATAGACCTCATCTTGCGCCTTGATAAGAGAAGCCATGTGAACAACAGTGGCATCTATTTCTCCTTCTAAACTCTTAAATGTGCTGAAGACTTCCCCCTTCTTGCGATAAGGAAAGTAGCGATGAGGAGTGCCCTCCAACAGACGACGATTAGTGAAACTCAAGCGTGCGAGAACTACTCAGGCACCTTCTTGGCATCCCAGCTTGAAAGTTTCCTGGTCCACTATAAAGTGGTGAGAGCGAATGTCCTGTCCACTCTTGAAAAAGTTGGTGATTCTGACCCTCTAGACCTCTTTACCATTCTAGACGGTAGTGAAACCATGTAACTGAGGGCAACAAGTGTAACTCGAGTCCTAAGCATTAGTCACAACTCCTCACAAAAACCACCTTCATTACTGCCAAACAAATTATTGAACAACACTACAAAATTATGGAGATAGGAAGAGGCCAACAAAAGTTGGTGAGTCCAAGCAATGCTTTGATGGCCCCCGATGAATTATCCTTGTCGAGAGATACCTTCTTGACTTGGTCAGATGGTTTTGGAGCCACCTTTGGCTTTGAGTGCTTTACCTGCATAGGAGGTGGGTTAGTATTCCTGGTCGGCAATTCATCGACCACTTCGAGAGACTTATGATCACTAGCATAAGCCATTTTTCTGTCTCATCGAATTGTTATGACCCCCTTTGGTCCAACATTTTGAGACTTTGACAACCTTAATGTGTTGCTATCAGAAATTTGGCTAAAGCCGGTCGGGCAAGGATCCTGTTGTATGCAGTTTTGAAATCTACTACATCAGACGGGATTATTTCCGTTCTTAAGTTATCTAAACTTCCAAACATAACTAGTTGGGACACTTGCCCGATCATTTTGGCTAAAGATCACGGGACTATGCCATGAATGTCATACTTCATGGGCTTGATTTTGGACTTACGAACTTGCATTTCTCCTAAAGCTCATATAAACAAAATGTTGAGAGAACTACCTCCATCTACTAGAACTCAATTAACTTTGTAGTTTATTTATGGTAGGTTCTACAATGATAAGGAACCTACCTGGTCGAGTGGAAGGGATGGGGCAGTCTTCTTAGCCAAAGGAGATGGTTGTCTCCGACCACCTAGATGGCTTGACGAAGACCAGTGCTTCGATGAGGTTCACCTCATGTTCCATAGTCTTTAGTTGTCATCTGGTCTCATAGGAGAAGGACCAACCGAAGATCACATCATCGATGTGCTGTGGCTCCTGGTATTCCATCTCTTCATCGTCATCCTTATCCTTTTTAGTGCTCGGTTCACTGATCTCCTGTATGGAAGGGAGAGGACACATATCCAAGTAGTAATCTTCTAGCTTCTTTTGTGAGGCGCAGCAGTTGCATAGATCATACCCTCTCATTTGGTGGAGTGGAAACTACCTTTTGTTTTTCTTCGATTTGCCGGTCGGAACCTTCACTTTATTCCGACTAGAATAATGCTTTATTCTAACAAGAATAATCCTTCTTGCTCTTGGTGTATTTATCTGCAATCGCAAGGACTTTTTTGGTCTTGGGCTTACGATTCTTCTTACCTTTTGGAGATTTTTTAACTTTCTTTTCTTTCTTCTCTAGGCCTGATTGAGGGATTTTCTCTATCCAAATCAATGGCTTTGTTCTATTCAACCGCTTCACTTATCCCATTCAATCGCATCGCTAGTGACAACATATTTATTGGCAATGTCGAAAAACTCAACGATTGTCCATAGAAGGTTCATTGCAATGTCCTCTATAAATCGTATGTTCTTTAATCCAATCTGGATAATAGAAAAAGTTGCGACCTCTGGAATAGAGTTACAGATCTAATTGAACCTTTTGATGTATTATCGTAAGGTCTCATTAGTCTCTTGTTGGATTCGATAAAGGTCATCTTCCTTTTCAGGGCGGTCGTATGTCCCCTGTACGTTGATGATCAGCAGGTCATAGAGTTGACCCCAAGTATAGATTGATCCTGCCAGTTGGTTAAGCACCCACGACCTGGTAGAACCGTCGAGAACTATTTGTCAAACAGTTTGCCATCACATTGTCGTCATCTCCCACGGCCCTAGTAGTAGTGGTATAAATCTGTAGAAATTCTAATGGATTTTACTTTCCATCAAATTTCTTAAGATTTGCTGATCAGAACTTTTTCGGCCAGCGCACCACTTGAAGGCCTATCGAGAAAGACGGACAGCATGTATCAGTTTATGGTGCCTTCTCTAGAAAGGGGTCATATTGTAATTAGTCGAAGACATATTCCTCCGATAGTCATCGTGGGGAACTGGTGCTCCTATCCAGTTGTGAATACTCAAATTGTGTCTCTAACCAAATACATGGTTCAAATGATGATATAGATCATCTGGATCGTATCCCTGATGTCGTCTTTCATGATGAGGGGGTTGCTTTATTTTCAAAGAGCCATATTCCCTCGTGATTTCCCTAACAAAATCTTTGAGTGTGTCTTGGGCCTGCTGATGGATTATTATCATCCTGGCCACATTGGCTTCTTTCATTTGGATAGTGCACGGAAGAAGTCAGCGTCTGGCTCTACAAGTGCCTTTGCTATCGATACATCTCTGTTCGTCACATGGTCTACTATAGAATCTTCGATGCATGATCTGCATCTTGAGCATATCCTGGGAATTTTTCCAAGCTGGGTCTAGTTTGTTCAGAATATCATACACACGTTGTAGGTTTTGGATAGTTACCAAAGGCCTCGGAGCGTTCCTACTGGCAGAAAGGGCACAACAGCTCAAGCTTTGCCCCAAGTCCCCTGCTCACTCCACATGACTCAGCAAGCGCAGAGGGGTAGAAACAGGTGGATTAGATGGTCGATGTCCACCAGTTTTGTTATTTACATTCACTTTGGGCGATGCAGGAGCGTTTGTACCATTCTGACCTGTGGGTCGTGGGGAGTCTACCATGAAGAACCATGCACGGTATCTACAGTGGTATTTCTGATTGTATTAACTTCATGCTTCCAGCAGGAATCTCTCGACAAATTCCCATCGAAAATGAAGGAGAGCCTTCCACCACTTCAACAAGTAGCTTCTATGATGGGAAACGATTGGTGACCACCACCTCTAAAAAGCTATGTGGTATTATCTTCTCCCGGTTTTTCGCCGGAGGTAATCTCATCAATGCCGTTACTAGGTGTCATCCGACTCCCACTATACATAGTGGCCTTTGGCGAATAGCAGTCTCCCATAACCGCATTGAGAGTACTCTGACCCTCAGATCGTGGCGTCACGCTCTTGTTGCCATGTTTGCCGGTCAAAAGTATAGGGCTTGCCATGTTGCTTGGGCATTCCGACAAGGTCAAAGTGACCGATTCCCCTGGTAATGCTGATGATAGGGGCGGCGTGTCTTCTTCCATCTAGTTGATCTCGCTTGTCTCAAGGATGGGCGAGCCTAGGATGGAGCATGACGATGAAGAAGCATCATATTCTATGGCACGGATGCAATCATCAATGTCGAGGACGGCGTAGTTGGCCAGGTTGAACCAGCTGTCCTCGTCTCAAGTTCCTACCATTATCATATGGATGATGTTGATAGAAAAAGTTGAGGATGACGATTGCTAATGGGACACTTCAAGGACTTCGCACCTTCTTTCCCACGGACAACGCCAGCTATTGATGATCAAGTCGCCAATCTTATGAAAATGTGAGAAAGGAGGCTGGTTTTCTTGGAATGATTCGATAAGAGAAAAGGGATGATCTTTATTGTTATGAACTGGTTACAAAATAGCCTACATAAAGAGATTTAACTGGCCCTAATCTATAATCTTTCCACTTCTCAAAATATTTTGGTTGCCTTCACTTATTCTCCTAAGAGTTGTCTTGTTCTCTTTGTTGTGTGTCTCGTTAACCTTTCAATTTCGTTGAAGGTGTCAGTTATCCATCTGGGGAGACGTCTTGTGGAATCACCACAACCGATCAAAGGGATGGTTGCTGTCAGAGAGATATCCGATGATAACTGATCTTTGATTGCTGCCAGTGGGAGATAATCATGGGAACATTATGCCGTTTAGGGCTTTAATTAAGTATTAAAGCTGTATTTACTATATATTTTAATCCTCGTCAAATAGTGTATAGCCTAGATAGTTTTAGTCTAGAGTAGTAGTGTATCATATGTTAGTTCTAGGATGTCAGCTTGCTAGAGTTCAGCATGGAGCATGATAAAAAACCTAGATCTGTCGTTGAGCCCAAAATCACAAAAAGAAAAATGATGGAGCTGGGAAATGAACTTATTGGAACTCCTTTTGCTTGGACACTTACAAATTCTAACCATCCGATGCACTCATGCACATACGAGTGATTTAATGTAGTAAATATGCTAGTAAGTAGTAACATTTGGAGTTGGTTAACGATGTGTGACCGCTCCTATACCCATGCAATTGTTGTGCTTGAGAACTTTAGATCCAACATAACATAGATCGCAAGCATCTCCTTTGTTGAAAATTAGTGGCCATCCGAAAGTGCAAAAAGCGTAGAAGACTCGGTCTTAAACACGTCAACGATAGTAACCTTCACTAAACTGATCATCTTTTTATTGCCGCCATCAGCATAATTTATGCCGAAGCAAGCAAAATCTTGGACCTTGTACCTGGACCATGTCTGCATTTGATTTCGATGGTTATGATTGTCTGTAATTGGATCGTGATTCGTGAGTATCACGACAGATCGAGCACACCACACGGCAGGCAGTATCCCCGGACGCCATTTTCGGTTGACTGCACCGTAGCTGCATGCTTCAACTAATCAGTGCCATCGTCAGCCTGTCTGACATAGACCTGAACCCCAAGGATGGATGACCAAGCTCATACATGTGCGCCAATCAATCTGTGCATCCCCTTGTGCGATACAGAAGATGATCATTTAGCTATACCATCCGATTGGATTAGGCGTGGGTGTCAATTGTGTTGGCTCCTATTCACCTCTTTAGTCACCGTTTTCGGTCCTACAATACGGCAGAAAACTACCAATAAAGAAGGAACCAACTTACTAACAACTGCAAAACTGAATTATAACTTGACAAAGCGGGGTGCCGGTTCACCACTACAAAATCTTACGTAGGCAAACGAGTTGCAAGGTAGCTATACCTGCCCTTTTTCGAAACTTCACTCATGCGGGCCTTGGCCCTGCCAATGGTCTTCTTGCCCCATCTAGCAGCATAATCATGTCCGTCTCAATCTTCCGCGCGCAGAGGTAGGCGACGCCATGCCCAGACTTGCACCACAACCCGTACGTCGTCGCTTTGGCCCTGCGGTATACGCAGTCGATGGCCTTGGGCATGCAGCAGCGTCTCATCCGCTCAGTGCAGGCTGAACATTTCATGCCGATGTTGCACACCGGTGCCACGCTGATATTCGGCCGCAGCTGCCGACGTCGACGTCTGCCACTGCAAATCGTGCTAAGGCAAGGAGATGCGGCGATGGTACACTCCAACCGGAATCACCGGCTCCAGGAATCGATATGATAATCTCGACGCACTCGTGCTGCTACTGCTGCAAGGCTTGTGCGGATGGTCATCACCTCCATATCTACAACATAGTGGGCTGGGCGGAGCACCCGCGCTTTGCGAGAGAGAGAGTCAAGAAGTGTCTGCCTTCTCGGGTCGACGAGCGGCACCTGGGCGAGATCCTCCTCGGTGGTTGTCGCCGCGAACTTGAGGTCGGGCATGAAGGACCGAAGGCACTCGACCATGCTCCCGATCATGTCGGTGCTCTTCGAGAGACGGAGGATCAGGCCCACGGTGTGAAGTCCTTCCTTAGCGCCGCGTGGTGGCGGCCTAAGTGGTAGTTGAACCATACCACCGCCTCCGCTCCATGCTCGGTGAAGCTCATGGGTATCGTGGTGAAGTAGATGCAACACTGGCTGGCGCCGCTGCCCTGCCCCCGCGACGGCGCCTCCCTATACTGCAACGCTTTGCCAGCGAGGAGGTGCCCGATGAGAGGGTCGAAGAACATGCACCTCTGGGGCATGCCATCGGATTCAACGAACTGGAGGAACACGCTAGCGAAATCCGTGAACCTCTCGTACCTTCGAACGACATCAGAGCTACTCGGCTTGCCGTCACAGCCGTCGCCGGTAGTGACAAGCGACAGCACAAATGACGCGGCGGCATGAGCGATCCGCCGAGGGAATGGGGTGCCTCTTGCCAGCATCTTGGCCTCTTGGTCCTCTACGGCAAGCCTCTTGTGTTTGTTCAGGGCATCTTTGCACTCCATGACGGTGTGCTTCAACATCTCGAGCCACCGTAGCAGCAGCGCGTCCATGGTCGACCACTTGCTGGACGCGCTGAGTGCAACCTCCATTTTGACATGCGCTAGTTAGGTTATACAAGGATGAGACAAATCTATCCACCGTTTCCCCGACGATTGCAGAACCGACCATTTCCACCATTGCCACTCGATCGACCGAGATATGCTCCCATCAGAAACAAGAAACAAGTGTATATGCTTCAGTCATAGACTCACAGGCATGAGATAGAAATATAGAGAGAGATCAACAAGAATAAAAAGACATCGACATTCATAGAGTGCTAACCTACAGGTGAAAGTGAACGAGTTGAGTTATACCAGGAGCAAGAACCTATTGACACTTGACACTTCATGATCAGTGGAAGAATAAAGAAGCTCTTTGTAGCCTGATGGCACCTTAGCTATGTGAGAACTGAGAAGGCATTATGCATGCGTTTTTCCAGTACAGATGAAAACACCGATGACATTAGCAAAGTAATAGAAGAAACAGGCGTTGAGATACGGGGTAAGCTACACTATCGTAAAATAAAGTTTTTTTATCGCGTAAACCAGAAAACTATGCAAATAAGAGATCATGGATCATTACCACTAGACGCGTAGTGCATTGAAAGAAGAGTTGAAACAGACTGGTTCAACATGGCATGCATCAATGTAATAGAAGTAGTCGATCATCCAATGTCCTGATAAGCATCCTCAGAAGGCGAGCGTCCTTGAGCGGTAGTCAATCTCCATGAGCTAACAATATTTTCCTCGTGATCGTCCCGATCAGTGCCACAGTCTCAGCAGTGCTTCTACCGAAGTCCATACGTCCGGAGATAGAACGTCATACGCTAGTGTGCTAGCACCAGCGCGCACAGCAGGAGTTTCAAGAGATGACAGCTAGGATTTTGATGGGTCTGTCTCAAGATCTCCTTTGATCATCGGTTTTTCATACAACCCTTAGCCTCACACCTCTCTCTCAATATATAGCCTCCGCCTGAATCCTTATCTAATATGAATAGAGATTGTATCCCACTCAAAGTTTATCATCTGAACCCTTACTGCTCCAACCTGCTAAGTATGTGATCCTGTAGGTTCATGTATACTTAGTTGTAACTCGGTAACACCTTTTCGATCACTGGTCAGTAGCGGTCCCAAGAAGAATATATCGACCTCTAAATATACACAAAGATTGATCTGGATGAACCTTATGCAATATGATCTATAATCAGATTCTAGCCACTCACGATCAGCTTATACTCGTCTATGGTCACAACCAGTTTGCATCCCCAAATGACCAGTTCGTAGTTCAGTTTGTGATATGTCTGACCAGCTCATGACTAGTCAGTATCTCCATATAAGCAGTTCGCATCCGATCGAACCTATCGACATATTTACATATTCTCCTTTTGCCTCACGATATCCGATCGAATTTCACGTTAGAAATGTGTCATCCATGGACTGTTTAATTTTTTCCAATCTAGTGATGGATAACTTCATGTGGTCGACTCTTTGACCACTTATGGCATGGCCATGTGTTTTCTTTATCCGACTACATCGGGGGGTCCAGAGATATCTCTCTTATTATGTAGAAGGAGAAAATCCTATATCTGACCAGTCACCTTCCTCCGCATATTTCATAACATGGCTGGAAGCTGCATTTATAACTAATCAGTTACAGTGTAGAGTTTGGCAACCCCTAAGTGCACTATTATATATATAGAAAACTATGTTGATCTCAGATACAAGGATTATATATCATCATTGCTTGGGACCAATTGATAACACATAAAAAATAATAATCTCAATAGTATCTTAAGGTGGGTCAATCCAACGTCATGTTCTCTAGTATGTGTCCACATTAGTGATTTGATATCCCCATATCTATGATCGGTGAAACTTGGTCATCAATCAATATATGTATTGGTCTATAAGTCATTAGTGTTCCGACTAATGTTATCCGACTAGTGAACCTTTTAGAATGATATCATATAACAAATGAAAAGCCTTACCAATAAGTCATATACTTGATAATCTTTACAAATGATGATTCATTTAAGGAATATAATAACATTTATTCAAAAGATCATAAACATAGTAGTGACATAATCATCTTCATAATTACCTCTAGGGTATATCACTAACAATCTTTCACTTGCACTAGAGTCAATCATGCAGGTATCTAATACCCATGGCTCTTGTGTACGCCTCATACTTTGGCTGCGGGAGAGGTTTGGTCAACGGATCAACAATATTTAAATCCGTGTGCACTTTGCATATATTTACCTTATCTCTATCAACAATCTCATAGATAAAGTGATAATATCGAAGTATGTGTTTGGACTTTTAATGTGATATAGGCTTCTTGGCTTGTGCAATGGCTTCACTGTTATCACAATAGAGATCCATTGGACTAGAAGTACTAGAAACCATATATAGTTCAGAGATGAACTTTCTTATCCAAACACACTCCTTTGCAGCTTCAAAAGCCGCAATATACTCCGCTTCTGTTGTATAATCAGTAATCATGTTTTACTTGAAACTTTTTAGTTTACTACTCCTATATTGAGATAAAACACAAACCCAGATTGCGATAAAAAAATCATCTTTATTGGTTTAGAAGCTAACATCAGTGTAACATTTTACAACCAGCTCTTCCTCATCTTCATAAATATGGAATGTATCTCTAGTCCTTATTAAGTATTTTAAGATGTTCTTTATTGATATCCCGTGACCTTCACCTAGATCCTACTGTCATCTGCTCGTAACACTTAGATCGTATGACACATCTGGCTATGTACAAAGTATGACATACATGATAGACCTAATGGCAGAAGCATATGAAATCTTACTCATCCGGTCTCGCTCATCAGGTGTTGATGGACACTGAGTCTTGCTAAGACTAATGCCATATGACATAGGTAATAAACCCTTCTTAGAATCTTGCATATTAAACCGCTTCAACACCTTGTCAACTATATATCTTAGCTTAATCCAATTAGCTTTTTGGTTCTATCTTTATAGATCTTTATGCCCAAAATATATTATGTCTTTCCTAAGTATTTCATAAATAAACTATTTCTCAATGACGACTTGATAGATTCAAGCATAGAAATATCCTTTTCGATCAGTAATTTGCCATCCACATATAAGAGCAGAAAAAAGTACGCTTCCACTAGCCTTTATATAAATACAAGGCTCTTCTTCATTCCTAATAAAGCTAAACCATTTCACTACCTTATCAAAATGGATGTTCCAACTCCGAGATACTTGCTTCAATCCATAGATTTCTGAAACTTGCATATCTTTCTAGCATTTTGTGGATCGACAAAACCTTCAGGTTATATCATGTACACATCCCCACTAAGATTTTCATTTAGGAAAGCTATTTTGACATCCATCTATCATATCTCATAATCAAAATATGCAGAAATAGCAAGAATGATCTGGATAGACTTTAGCATAGCGACGGGTGAGAAAGTTTTATCATAATCAATACCTTCAATTTGTTCGAAAGCCTTCGCCACTAATCGTGCCTTATGGATATGAATATTTTCATCTATGTCTATCTTTTTCTTAAAACCCCATTGGCACACAATAATCTTTCCGCAATCGAGCGGATCAATCAAGTTCTAAACTTGATTATCATACATAGATTTTATTTTATATTTCATAGCTCCAAGCCATTTCTCATAGTCTAGGCCCATCATTGCTTCCTTATAAGTGTTAGGCTCATCATTATCCAACAATAAAACATGATTCCAATACTTTATCGGTAATTGACTTGGCATTTCAGACTTACATGGGGCCAGTGCCTCTTTCACATGTTCTACAACATCTTGTACATCCTTGGACGTTCAGTAGGAGCTAAAATATTTTATAATGGTTTCCGAATTTCTTCGAGTCACACCATACTCCCATTAACAACTTTTGAAAGAAACTCTTTCTCCAAAAGGACATTGTTTCGAGCAACAAACACTTTGTTTTCATCCATTTTATAAAAGTAATATCCTTTAATTTTCTTAAGATACTCCACAAAAAAGCATTTATCTGATGTGGGCGTGGGCTTAGTAGAAGGCAAACATTTTACATATGTCTCACATCCTCATATTTTGAGAAGAGACAGTTTGGGATTTTTCCAGTCCATATCTAATATGGTGTCTTCTCTACAGTTTTTGATAGAGCCCTATTTAATGTGAATGTTGCTGCTTCTAGAGCATACCGCTAAAAAGACGATGACAAATTAGATTGGTTTATCATTGACTAAACCATGTCTAACAAGGTCCGGTTCCATCATTCAGACACCTCATTCTATTGAAGTATTCCCAATGGAGTTAGCTATGGAACAATTTCACATTGCTTTAGATGATCACCAAACTCATAACTCAAATATTCACCTTCATGATTTGGTCGTAGGGTTTAATTGTCTTGCCAAGTTGATTATGTACCTCATTCTAAAATTTCTTGAATTTTTCAAATGATTTAGACTTATGCCTCATTAAGTAGACATAGCCATATCTACTAAAGTCATCAGTAAAAGTTACGAAGTACTAGAAACCACCTCTAGTTGATGAGCTTATTGGTCCACATACATCCGTATGTACAAGAACCAACAAGTCACTTGCACTCTCACTTAAAACAGTGAAAGACGCCTTAGTTATTTTGCCAAGTAAACAAGACTCGCATGTTTCAGATGATTCAAAATCAAATGAGTTTAGAAGACAATCTTTATGGAGCTTCACCATGCGTTTCTCATTTATATGACTCAAATGACAATGTCAAATATAAATGGCATTCAAATTATTAGGACGAAGCCTTTTAACATTAATGTTATAGACATGCACACACTCAAGATTTAAAATATATAATTCATTAATCAATAGAGTATGACCATAAAGCATATCATTCAAATAAATTGAACAACAATTATTTTTTATTTTGGACTCATAACCTTCTTCTCCCAAACATAAAGTGGAAATTATGTTTTTGTTTATGGCAGGAACATAATAATAATTATTTAATTCCAAAACTAATCCTAAAGGTAAAAATAATGGTAAAGTGACAATAGCCAATGCAACAACCTTTGCTCCATCGCCTACACGAAAATCAACCTCGCATCTTGCCAAACTCCTATTCCTTATCAACCTCTGTATCAAGTTGCAAATATGAGCAATCGATTCGGTATCAAATACCTAAGAACCAATATGAGAAGTAGCAATATTTATTTCTATAACATTTATACCTAAAGTGGAAATCTTACTTCCCTTCTTCTTTTCCAGTTCTGTACTTCTTGCCGTTCATCTTCCAATGTCGTAACCCATGATAATGGTAGCAAATGGATCAGGTGTGGTGCCAATCTTGAGCTTATGAAGCTTACATTTGATACTTGAAATCTCATCCTGAGTTTTGCTCACATCCTTTTTTGCCCAAAGGCTTAGCCTTCTTCCTTTTAAAATTAGTAGTCTTATAAACTGTCATCACATTATTAGAGTTTTTCTTAATGCTTTTCTCTACTGAGTTGAGCATACCATGCAACTCAGTTATAGACTTCTGTAGGACTGAAATGGCAATAGGGGGGTGAATGGTGCCTTCAAAAATCGCCCCGAGTATTCCACAATTTCTTCTCCAATAGCTATAGAAGCTACGAAAGAGGATGATGAATTTTTTCTAAAACGTCAAAGTCCAATCGACAAAAAAAGATAAGACATGCTTGGCCGAAAACTGTCAAAAGGGACTAAAAAGCACTCGGTTGAAAATCTGCAAAGGAAACAAAAAAAGCACTTCAGCTGAAAATTGCCGTAGCAGCAGGTACAGACACAGAACTGATAAGCAAAGAAATCTCTGAAGGTTTGCTGCTCTTCTCAGTCCAAAGAAAGACAGGAGTTCATGACAAAAAGAAAACTACCAATCTTAGGGAGTGAAAAGTACTGAGAGGAAGAGCTGTTCGGCAGAAAAGTAACAAGCAGATTGACTAAACTTCTGAACGAAGAACCTGTGAAGCAGGAACCAAACTGAAGTGGGAATGAAGAGTAGAGCAACAACCAAAATAGGAAAACTGAAACTGCACAGTGCAGATCCGAAAACTGAGAGTAGATCAACTGCACACTGTTCTTCTCATGCCAAAATATTTTGAACCTTAATCCAAATACTAGAGTGAACTGTGAGGTATATTTTCGGCAGAGATCAAACTGCTGCAAGAACTGAAAGATACAAAGAAGACTGACCAAAAACTGACCTGAAGCTTCAAGAACTGAACTGGCCGAAAGTCTTAAAAGATCACAGGCTGTAGACTCTTTTGACTGAAAAACAGAGCAAACCGACATCAGAAAAGCGAAAAAGAACAACACATCTTGACAAAATCGAATGCATGATCGCTTCTGGCGAACAAAGATCAAGTGGTTGGAAATCTTCTCCAGTGACCAGGACAGTAGGAGAAAAATCCATTTGAGACAAAAGCAGACAGGAACAGTAATTACTGAAGAGTAGGAGAAAACAGAGAGAAGGATGAACAATTACTGTTTCTCTCAGATCAAAAATTCCTGACTTTACCCTAAAACAACTTGACTGAACACAGGATGAGAAGATTCAGATCAAGAGAGCGGTTCGGTATAACAACTGACAAAGAGAAGTCATTCGACTGCAGAATCTGGTCCTATGAAGAAAGAACAGAAAAGACAAATATCAGACAAGTGCCCAAGAGCAGTCCTGAACTGGGATGCCGAACAGAGGAAGAACTCGAATATCCAAAATAGCTTGTAAATCTCAGGTCGTTTGATCATGAGACTCTTGATCATAACAGAGACAAGATCCCAGAAGAGAATTCCTAGAACTCAAACCACATTCCACCGAGACACAATAATATCAAACTTCCTCTGCTCACACAAATAGTAAACCCTAGGATTCTAGAAAATAGAGCAGATAAGGCAAACCAATTTATAGGCTGGTAAACGGTTCTTAAAGTCTTTGCTCTGGGAAATGCTAGCCAAGGGGCTTTAAAGTAGTCTCCCTGTTCAAAGCAAAAGAGAACCTCAGTTACTCAACCAAGAATTCCATTCAAGGAGAGAAGAGGCAGAGAAGATCGAAAGACAACACACAAAGAAAGAAATCAGGCCATCTCAAACGAAAGACTTCCCAACAGATGAATGATTATAAAAGCTAATGTTTACATCCAGATCATTTCATCCTCACAAATTGAGAAGAACTCACACAAAGCACAAAAGAAATGCAGTGCTGCTACTATCTACCACCTACCACAACACAAAGAGAAAGAGACACACTCATACATGGAGAGCCCTCACACAAAACCCTCACACAAAGCCCTCAAGTGGCTCTAGAGAACAACCTCTCTATTTGTAGCCTTTCACTAATGGGTTTTCTCTTTACTTTATCCATTAGCTCTTAATAACTCTGCGCTTTATCCATTAGCACGAACTGAATCCGCTTCCACTTTGCAGCCTTGCGTATTTACCAAAATGCCTCTGCTGCACCTTCCTGGAAGTTTCCTCTTTTCTTGTCGATCACGCACGACCGCACCTGACTCCGACTGACTGGGCCTCGACTCCTCCCTGAGTCTAGTCCCGCGACTCCACAGATCTGATCGCACCTAGCATCTCGACTGTCGGACCTCGACTCCTCCCTGAGTCTAGTCCCGGTCCACCCGCCACGCCTGTCGTGTCCACCTTTGGCGCCTCAGTGCGGTTCCTCGTCTCCTGACTCGCAACCACCTCAGCAGCCTCGATCATCTTTGGTGTCTCCGACCGTCTGGACCTCAACACCTCCTGTGCCTAGTCCCGGTCCTCCCACGCCTCACCATGACCTAGCTCCGAAGTCCTGCAGCCACACAGACAAGCAAACTGTCACATAGCACCGCACGAAACAGCATAATCATCATTAACCACAATGAAACATACTCAAACACAAAATAGCCCAAACGATCGATCGAGAAAAAGAACAACAGTCCTAAACACACCCGACCACGTTCGAGCAAGTCCAACCATACTAGACTACGCCATGCACCGACTTAGCGCTAACCAACCAAATCAAACTCAAGCTTTCCAGAACACGAGTCAATTACTCATCACAAACATGGGGACACCTCCACATGGTCTCTCAACTTCTCCATACCATTCATATGAAAGTTTAAAATGACTGGCTCAAAGCACGGAGTGACCGATTGAAAAATCACATCAGTAGCCAACTTTAAGCTAAGGGAAAAAACAAGTTTTTCCAAACTCTCGATGTAACCAATCATTTTGATTACATGAGAATTGACCGAACTTCCTTCAGCTAGTTTGCAAGCAAACAGTGACTTAGAAATGTTATACCTTTCAGTCCTTGCTTAGTTCTCAAACATGCCTTGAAGACCGACAATCATATTATAGCATTCATGTTCTCATATTGCTTTTGAAGCTCAGAGTTCATTGTGGCAAGCATGAGATAACTAATTTCAAGTGAGTAATTGCTATGTTTCTCATAATCATTCTTTTCAGCACGAGTGGCATTTCTAACTGGTTCATTAGGATATGGAACCTCTAGAATATACTCCTTTCTTGCTTGAGAAATATCCTCAAGTTTCGATATCAGTCAATAAAGTTTGTTCTACTTAGTTTTCTTTCTCAAGAATAGATCGCAAATTAAAACTAGGTGTGAAGGAAGTATGTGGTGGCATTATTTAGAATATAAAATGTATATGCAATATTTCAGCACTATGTTTATGTAAAATCTTTCATTAAATACTTTAACAAAAGACATTCCTACTATATGTTTAAAAATATGTTCCCTCTAATAACATATAGTGAGTCAAGATCCATACTTCTCTAAGTCCTAGTGAGTTTTGGCATCATTGCTACAAACTTAGTGATATAAGTAAGCAACCTCTTACTAATTACATCACTATGCCCCGGCCTCAACAGCATGCTCCTAGGCACAAAACCGTTTTGATAGCGTGAAAGTGGACGAAGTGATATATTCATAAAGATTTGATGATTTGGATGATATTAAAGTGAACCTAAGTTTTATTATGGTATCATCATCACTATATTAAAGCCGGGGGAGTTCCCAGGCTCCCACCCATGCCACGTCAGATTTCTTGCAATAAGGCCCTTGTATTTTTCGAAATCACGTAAAGGTCCCCAGTTCTTGCAAAAAGGTCTCTGCCAGTTTTTTTCCGAAAACCTCCTTCCACTTCACCGAAATTACGTATGCTTTTACAAGATAGCACTCTGCGGTTTTTCAAAATTATGTACGGGTACTCGTTTAGTTCCATACAGGTCTTTACAAGTCTTCGATTTTTTGTAAAAAAGACCTTTGGTTTTTTTAAAATTACATATGTATCCTCAATTTTTTTAAAAAACTTTTCACAAATTATCATCTCTTTTACTTCGATCTACACGGTAGGTAACACACAACATTTGAATGATATGTAACAAATTATTAAAAAAAAAACCCGACTACTCCCCCGTTGCCATCGCTCTCCCTCTGTCACCCAAATCCACCACCCCACGCCTCGTCTCTCCCATCCCATCCTCGCAGATTTCAAATCCGCGTCGGGTCAGGGCCAGGTCGCCGCCGCCGCCGCCCCCGATCCCGCGAGATCCGCCGCCGTTAGGGGGAGAGGGACCGACCATGGAGGCCATGGAGGAGCTGTCGGAGCTCTCCGAGTCCATGCGCCAGGCGGCGTCGCTCCTCGCCGACGACGACCCCTCTGACGACACCGCGCCGCGGCGCCCTTCCACTTTCCTCAACGCCGTCGCCCTGGGCAACGTCGTAAGTATCGGGCGGCCCCGGCGCGATCCGCCGCTCGTGCTCCGTTCTGATCCGTTCTGATCTGTTCGTGCAGGGCGCCGGCAAGTCGGCCATGCTGAACAGCCTCATCGGGCACCCCGTGCTGGTGAGCTTCTACCCGAGCAGCTCAGCTTTCTCTCTTCCTCTCTCTCTCTCCCCCCTCGGTGGTTTTTTATTAGACTTGTGTGGTGCAGCCGACGGGGGAGAACGGAGCGACGAGGGCGCCAATAGTGGTGGACCTGCAGAGGGACCCGGGGCTCAGCAGCAAGTCCATCGTGCTGCAGATCGACAGCAAGTCGCAACAGGTGTCCGCAAGTCAGTGGGATCTCACAACCTTGCTTCGCTTGATCCATTGAAGTTTGACCTGGTGCTGAATTTGCCTTGTTTGTTGATGTGCAGGTGCTCTGCGGCATTCGCTGCAGGATAGGCTCAGCAAGGGTGCGTCCGGTGGATCGGGGAGGGGCCACGGAGATGAGATTTATCTCAAGCTGCGCACGAGCACAGGTTTGTCCATGAGTAATTTAATCGTTTTAGCTAACCTATGCCTGCTTACCCTTCCATTAGCAATGCACATACCACATAGTTTAGTATAGACTGGTATAGAGGATATGTTGACATTTTAGGACATGTTGAAGTGGTCCTGTAGTCATGGAACTTCGAAGAACTGAAAATTGGGATCGGATATTTATGTCTGTTGCATTTTATGTGCTGTGGAAGAAAGTGACAAAAGAATCTTGTGATGTGTGTAATTGCTGAAATATGAGTGTTCCAATTTTTTCCCTCAGTTTAATGTTTTTGTTCTACTGTTGACGAACCCTATGATTAGTTTCTGTACTAAATCTGTTTTTATTATTTCTGTTTGCCTTTAATTTTATTGTGGTGCTTTGTAAAAGCCTCTCACTATAGTGACTATACTTTTTCTTGTTTTATTTTCAGCTCCCCCATTAAAACTGATCGATTTACCTGGGATAGACCAGCGAGTTGTGGACGATTCAATGGTAAGTATTTAAAATATGTTGATTTTACTCGTCAACTTGTTCTTCTGTAATTTGGCATCATCATACATAATTTATCTAGGGAACGTTGTAATTTGGCTGTTATTTCTTGTAGATTGATTTTTTTCCCTTGAAGCCTTTTGAATGTCGTTCTTAATCGTCTACTTTAGAGAGCACCACATACATAGTTCTTTAAATCTGTCATACTTGCTTACAGTATGTTGCAGAATACTGATTATTGTCTTAATTCAGATCAATGAGTATGCTGGGCACAATGATGCAATACTGCTAGTTGTGATACCCGCAATGCAAGCGGCTGATGTTGCATCATCTCGAGCTCTTAGGCTGGCCAAGGATATTGACTCGGATGGTCTGTCTTTCAATTGAAGTAAACATCATCAATAATACCATTGCCATTCATTTTTGTAATAAGTAATGTTTTTCCATTCACTGTAGGGACCAGAACTGTAGGTGTGTTAAGCAAAATTGATCAAGCAACTGGAGATGCAAAAACTATAGCTTGTGTTCAGGCCCTTCTGTCAAACAAGGGCCCAAAAAACCTTCCAGATATTGAGTGGGTTGCTCTAATAGGACAATCAGTTTCGATTGCATCAGCACAATCTGGATCAGTTGGGTCTGAAAACTCGCTAGAAACAGCTTGGCGGGCTGAAGCTGAAACCCTCAAATCCATCTTAAATGGAGCTCCTCAGAGTAAGCTAGGTAGGATTGCTTTGGTTGACACCATTGCTAAGCAGATACGGAAACGGATGAAAGTGCGGCTTCCTAACCTTTTAAGTGGGTAAGAATTGTGTGTCATGCTTCAATGACTATTGAATCTAGTATCTATTAATTTGATATCAAACTGCATAGTGTTACATGAATTCCTTCTCTTACTACATTGATGTTAATTCACTACTATGTGTGATCTAGTGCTAGAATTACATGCACTTGCTTCATGTGCTGCTATTTCAGCCTTCAGGGTAAATCCCAGATGGTGCAAGACGAACTCGCAAGGCTGGGAGAGTCTATGGTACAAAGTGCTGAAGGAACCCGGGCAGTTGCTTTGGAGCTGTGCCGGGAATTCGAGGATAAGTTTCTTGCTCATATTACATCTGGTGAGGTCAGTGACGAACCTCAAAACTATACTTTGTTTAGATATGAGTTATGCCTCCCTATGAATAATTGATTACAAGGCCAGTATACTGTTTTTTCATATAAAAGGGATCTGGTTGGAAAATTGTTGCAAGTTTCGAAGGCAAGTTCCCAGACAGAATTAAACAGCTACCGTTGGACAGGCATTTTGATCTGAGCAACGTCAAAAGAGTAAGATCGGTTTTGCTTTTAAGCTCTTGTGGGCAGTTTGCCACCTTTTATGAACGGTATTCTCTTGACATTCTAGATTGTCTTGGAAGCCGATGGTTATCAACCATATCTGATATCTCCAGAGAAAGGGTTGAGATCATTGATAAAAATAGTACTGGAAATGGCGAAGGAGCCATCACGACTATGTGTTGAAGAGGTATGTTCCAGTCAATCCAGATAGTAAGCATGGTTAGCTTGTTACACACTTACACATGCCTGGCCAGTAGAAGTATTGTAATCTAAACACACTTACACTTACATATCCATGGAGGGTGGTGCCTAGCGCCTAGGTGCCACCTAGGCGGGCTAGGCGGCCGCCTAGGGGAACAGAGCTTTCCACAAACTATTATAATCTAAACACAGTCTATTGTTTATTATGCTCTATGACACTTCCATTTTCACCCTCCCAGGGCCCCACCAGAAAAACTCCTAAATTTAATGTCTGGTTGGATGCATTTGATTGAAATATCTTTTTTTAAAAAAAAATGGGTATGCTTCCTTGTTATTAAGTCGCGCGACTAGTCGCGACTAATCGTCGATTAGTCGACAAGTCGGCACACAGGCACCGACTAGTGCCATCGACTCGACTAGTTGCGCTAGTCGGTCGACTTGCCGACCGACTAACTTGCCGACCAGTCGGCGACTAGCCGCGACTAGTCAGCCAGCGCGAGTCGAACGTCTAATTGGATCTTGCTCTGATCTTCATCCGTTTGACCCTTTGTTCTTCCACTTACTCCCATCTTCCTTTATTTTGCTGCTCTGTTTCAGATCTTGATCCTAGTTTTTTTTCTGTTTTAGACTCAGTTTCGATGCTTCCTTCTAGAGCAAGATCCGAGTATTCTTCCACTCTGAGCCTAGGTAGCAGTAGCAAGTAGTAGTGGTGATAGAAGACAGTTAGTAGTAGAAGCAAAAAGCAAGTAGTAGTGGTGATAGAAGGCAGTTAGTAGTAGAAGTAACAAACAAGTAGTAGTAGATTAGTTGACGACTAGTCGGGATCTCCAAGTCGGCAGCATCACGACTCGATTCGACTTTACGACTTAATAACCTTGGTATGCTTGCCTATTATCTTGTTTGAGTTTCCAAAATTGAGGTTGAATTTCTGGTTCCAATGCTGCAACTATTAGCTAGTGGGTTGTTTGCTACCGATCCATGGAACTACCTACCTGGAGACAGTTCCATACTTCCAGTTGGTCGGATTTTGGTTGATTTGGGTGTTATCATTGTGGTATTTTTATGTTATGTAGTGTTGAAATAGTATTTAGCTACCATATGGCTTATGGAAGGTTGCCAGTTTCTTAATTTCTATCTTGTTTAATGCCATAGGAAAACTAATTTTTATTTTTGTTAATACACTAGGTACATCGTGTATTGTTAGACATAGTGAATGCTTCCGCAAATGCCACACCGGGACTTGGAAGATATCCTCCATTCAAGCGTGAGGTATCACTTATCTGTTTTACATGTATCTTTCCCCATCTATTGCTTGTTGATAAAGCTCTTGTTTTACTATTCTGATTTCTGAGTGTAAACTCTTTTTTTTCCTTTTGTCAAGGTTGTTGCAATAGCATCAAATGCATTGGAGAGCTTCAAAAATGATGCCAAAAAGATGGTTGTTGCACTTGTTGATATGGAGCGTGCCTTTGTTCCCCCTCAACATTTCATCCGTCTGGTGCAAAGAAGGTTGGTTGTTCTTGTTGCTAGGTTTTTTTCTCTTAAATTATTTGTTATTTGTTCACCCTTCTCAATGTTCTGTACTTGTAAGTTGTAATTAAAAAAAGGTATTACATTCTTTCAATTTGTAACTTCATTTTCCATAATATGGGTGACATTATGGGACTAGCATAAGAAGCTAAATTGTATTGGCTTCAGGCTGAGGTAGTATGTATCCTATTTTCACTTTCAGACGACTATCTTAGTCAAGTGATGCCTGAATACTGAAGGAAATACGCAACTTCAGGTTTCAACTCCTCTGTCGTCACTCATTCTTCTCTTGGAATCGGTCATGAACTCATGATTTGTCAAGCATATACAATTTGTAGATTGAAATGAACTGAATCATAGTTTTCTTACTAGCGAAGCTGATCATTATTTATTTCTGAAAGCAATGATAATTTGATGATGACATTGTAGAATGCTGGCCCTTGGCCTTTTTGTCTGATATTGGCAGAATGGAAAGGCAGCGTCGTGAGGATGAGATGAAAAACCGATCTTCCAAGAAAGGACAAGAGGCTGAACAGTCCATGACAAACAGGGTATGACTTGTGCCTACTTGTCTTAGGATGTGCACTAACATGTTTTTATTGGAAATACACTCTTTGATAGTAATAAAATTTTCAGATTGGTAGAGATGTAGAGTAAATATTGTCTTTTGTGGTTAACATAAGTTATTCATTTATTTTAGGCCTCCAGTCCCCAAACAAGATCTGAGCAAGCTGGTGGCAGCTTAAAATCAATGAAAGAAAAATCAAGTCAGCAAGACAAAGACACAAAAGAGGGATCAAATTTGCAGGTTGCTGGTCCAGCTGGTGAAATTACTGCAGGTATAAAAATGCATAAAATCTGGCTATGCTCAATTTAGCCCACCATGGAAATCCTTTCTCAAATGTTACACTTGTGCAAACTATCATTGCGCTTGACAATGAAATAAATATCACAGCGGTGTGCGTTTTGATATTTCTTCAGGCAATTTGGCCGCATTCTTGCTCCATGTACAATTCAAACTTAATCTGCTAGAGACCTTATCAATATAGTCCATTAGAAGAACATTGACATTGTCACAAGAATTCTCTTCATGAACCACTTTGAACAGTTGTTGAAGTCTAACACGTCTTTTGACTTGTGGTAACAAAATACATACTGATTTATTTAACAACTAAATGTATGGACATATTCCCCTTTTTTTTTGTTCTTCAGGCTACCTTTTGAAGAAAAGCGCAAAGACTAATGGGTGGAGCAGAAGGTGGTTTGTCTTAAATGAGAAGAGTGGAAAGGTTAATCACTCTTCCATTCTCATCGTTTGGTTGTGTTCTTGTTGCCTTTGGAACCTACAGACGATTTCTTCAGGATGTTGTTGTTATAATTTTTACACTTCATACTTGTTTGCTATGTGGGGGTGGTTGGATTCACTGTATGTTTTTTTACCAGCTTGGGTACACTAAGAAACAAGAGGAGAGGCATTTTCGTGGTGTCATCACTCTCGAGGTGTGCACACTCTTTTCTTCTGTTTTTTTTTGTGTTATTCATTCTACTTGGCACTAAAATGATATATCATAGCATAATTTTTTCTTTAGTGTTGTAGCACTTTAGTTTGTTTTTCTTTCCCTGTTCCCTACCGGAATGAGCTAACTGATATTAAAAGAAACAAGTATGTACTACAGGAGTTGTAAAATGAGCTGATTTGGTTACTTGCATGTGCTGTCTTCTTGTGCAGGAATGTAACCTGGAGGAAGTAGAGGAGGAAGAACCTTCTAAAAGCTCAAAGGATTCAAAAAAGTCAAATGGGCCAGAAAAAGGCCCAAGTCTTGTGTTCAAGATAACTAACAGGGTTGCCTATAAAACAGTCCTAAAAGGTTGACATCCGCGAATATTACAGCTTGATGTTTTCTTTATAGTTTTACTCTTTTATATAAATGGTTTATTTCGCTTTGCAGCTCATAGTGCTGTTGTATTGAAAGCTGAGAGCATGACCGACAAGGTTGAGTGGGTAAATAAGATAAGAGCTGTAATTCAAAGCAAAGGGGGTTCTTTCAAGGGTCCAAATACTGAGGGTGGTTCCATGAGGCAAAACCATTCGGATGGCTCCCTGGTAAGTTCTAGCTTATACATGGTTGACTTGCCTTTCTATCTTTAATCGTTGCAAAGATTTTAGCCCTATTTTTTTCCTTTCTTGAACTTCTTGATTTGACATTAAGGATGTTATTATGCCATCCACTTTCCCTCTTCAGTGCATTTGTTGTTTTAAAGTGTCAACATGAAATCTTTCCCCCTTGCTGCTATTTGTACATTTCAATGACATCTGATCCCTATACTCTTCAAAGGATACCATGGCACGAAGACCTGCTGATCCTGAAGAAGAACTTAGATGGATGTCTCAAGAAGTTCGTGGTTATGTAGAGGCTGTTTTGAATAGTCTTGCAGCAAATGTCCCAAAGGTTCATGTTCTACTTTCATTCAGTTTATTTGACCTTATCATTGAGGCCATGTTTCATTGTTTTCTCTTTCTTTGCTAATCAGGCAATTGTGCTTTGTCAAGTGGAGAAAGCAAAGGAAGATATGCTAAACCAGCTATACAGCTCAATAAGGTTAATGCTTTCTCTGTGAATATATGCTTTTCATATCTTCTTCTGGAGATTACCCAGCTGTTTGTTGCTTTCTGCATTTTTTTTCCTCATTACATTTTCGTATTCTTCCATTTTGGAAGTATAGTGCCATCCAAGTAAACAGGCAAACACAAGCAAATGCACACTACCTCCTAGGCTCCTATACCTACTATCTAGACTAGCCATATGAATCAAAAAGCTCCCAATTGAATCCTGACGACCTTTATATACACCATATGATTTTGATCTTGTAATTCCATATTAAGGATATAAACCTCACCTCATCAATTGAGACATATTATCTCTTTTTTGGTAGTATGTAAAAGAAAGATATTTATAATTAAGGTTTCCGCATATGCAGTAGTGACTTTTATATATAGTTTGAATAGATGTGGTAATCTTAATTATGATTGATCCCACAAATACAGTTTTTGTGGGACAGTTGGTGGGATACATATGTAGTTCAAGCACTTTTTTATGGTTTGATGATGCCTTATTTCTAGTATGTATATTTTCCTTTATTTATCAGACAGCTGCCTGCATGTTATATTGTCGTTAGAGATATCGTTGCTAGAGATATAATGTTCTATTTTGTTGAAAAAAATTCACATTTCCCTTCACTTATTTCTCAATTCTCATTACCAGTGGGCAAAGCAATGCAAAAATTGAAGAGCTTCTCCAAGAGGACCACAATGCTAAACGAAGAAGGGAAAAGTACCAAAAACAATCATCTCTCTTGTCAAAGCTTACCCGTCAACTTAGTGTACACGACAATCGAGCTGCTGTTTCTTATTCTAACGATAGCTCTGAAGCTGGTAAGCTGACTACATTTTCATTGTCTGAATAATAATAGCAAATGTAATGTTTAACTGTTCTTAAGATTTCTTCTCTTTTATAATGATCATTGGTCAATATGGTTCGATGCTTAATGTAAATAGCAATATCATTGGTAACTTTTATGATAGCTAATGCAGTTTTTTACTTTGATTATTAACCTTAAGGTAGTACTATCTGTCTGGCCTAGCCATAGCCTAGAGGTTCAAGAGACTGATAAGCAAGGAACTTATACAAGCTAAAGTCAGCGAAAGGTGACTTTTGGAGCTTGAAAACTTGCTTTTACTAAACAATTTTTTCATGGCCTATGTAGTAGGTTTTCTTGGTTATAAGCTCCATGGCTAGATTAGGTGCTTAGAGAGAAGTGTAAACCGAACCAAATTGGCTTTTTTGATCTTTCGGCCTATATTGTGATGCTTTATTTCGTAGTTCGGTTTAAACCTATTTTTTGGACTGCCCACTTAGCTTTGGCTACTTCTTGCAACATAGATTGCTAATGTACATTGCGTGTTATTTACTTGGAAGATTTCAGAATTTATCTGGATAGCAATTTAGTTTGAGATCCCTCCACCTAATGCGGAACATTTTGTAAATTGTCACAAATTGCTTGAAAAAATCATTTGCAGAGAGCCCTCGGACACCAAGCCGCCCAGGCGAGGACTGGAGGTCTGCCTTCGATTCGACAGCAAACGGCCCTGTCGGTTCCAGCTCAAGCAGCGAATCAAGGTCGAGAAGTGCCGATGGTCGCAGTCGGCGCTACGAAAACGGGGATGTGAGCTCAGGTGCCAACTCCGGCAGCCGACGCACACCAAACCGGTTGCCACCAGCGCCACCAAAATACTAATCGTGCTGATTAGTATCCATGAGCATCATGTGTTCTTGCTAGGCACACGCCCTGTTTCTGATATTGGTGCTTGGGAGAGCGGATTGGGGATTCGGATAATACACAGAGAGAACCCCGTAGTGGAGAGATTGCATGAACGGTGTACGCGCAGGGGACCCTGAGTTGTTTGTAGAAATATATATAGGCAATCCATGATCTCTATTGTTTCATGATCTTTTTGGCACATTGATGTCTGATGCCGTCCCTACCGCTGGGATCTTGTGGGACGATCGATCTTGCTTTCGCACCACGTTGTTGTACGCCTTTCCTTCGAGATGGTGATGTATTCCCCGCATTGCTTGTTCAGCTTTGTGGCTTCTATCGTTCATTGTTAGACATCTGCCCGCATGGGTTAAAAGAAACCATTGTGCTTGTAGGGTTTCAAAACCGTTTTTACCCTTAAAAAAGTCTTTTGGACCTTGGCCGGGAGCTGGTAACTGGGTTGTTACCGATCCAATTCCGGTCATATCCGGGGTATGTTCATGTTAGCTTTAAGCAGATGCTACTACGAATGCTTTAATTTTTATAAGTCGTTTTTATTAGATACTACTATTTGTCAGTCATTATTTTTTACTTTTATATATTGTAACGTACTTTATATTTTATTATATCACAATTTCGTAAGTTATATGACGGTCTAAATATTATAGTGTCTTTCATTGTATTATCTTTTTACATAATGTCCTACTATTCATTCGCTATTACTATTCATCAGCCAATTCTATCTGTTACTATTATTCATCAACCACTACTATTCATCAACCGTAGTCAAAAGTTATCAACGAAAGCCAACATGAACAGGCTCTAATTTCTCATTTTACTTCGAAATTTCCAGCAACTTCTTACTCCCAGCAAGATCTAAGAGCAAGGAGAGTTCGAAACCAAAAAAAAAAAAACTCAGTTGACACTCTCATTGGGAGTTACAGTGCTCCTGCTACCCTGCTGTAACCGGCCGGTTTCCAACCATCAAAATGGCACACTCTAATTTGGAGCTACAGTGTTCCTGCTACAGTGCTGTAAACGGCCGGTTTTCATCACGATTTGGAACCATGCTTCATGCTTGAATGTCACTTTTCAATTGTCAGTATTGGCTTTACATGTATCCCATGCCAGCATTCTCGTAGAGATATGGAGGGGGCACGTAATTGTTCATTGAAGTAGGCAGAAAAGGGAAAATTTTGAAATGTTGAAAAATGACGACTGTTGGTAAACCAAACATGCCGTTTTTTTGCCCCCCCCCCCTATAACTTGCAGCCGAGGTAGTTTCTCAAATGCATCATCTCAATTAAAAAAACTCGGCGCTTTTAAGATCTTTTGCGATCTCATATAGCCCTGCTCATTTCGGTTTGAGCTTCTGGCTTCTAGCTTATTTTTTATTATTTCTAAATTTTGTCTTTTATGTCTTTTTGGCTTTTTTGAGCTTTTTGCCGATTTTTTTTCCTCGTATTCGTTTGCATTGTCCATGATATGCTAACATGTTTTTGTTTTTGATTTTTTTAAATTTAGTTACGCCAAATAAACTATCATCAGTTGCAGTGTAATTTCAGTTAGCTACAGTGCAATTTCAGTCATAAGCCAGTTTATTTCAGCCTAACCGAGTGGTACCACAGTCATATTTAGTGCCCTGCAGAATATTATATTGTCATTTTTTGTTGTGTTGAAATTGTTCAATGTTCTTTAACAGACGCTTAATCATTGCATGAGCTTGGGTGATTAAAAAGGCTTAATGTTCTTTACCGGAATATTAGCAATCATTGCATGAGCTCCAAATAAGCTAATCAATATATTATTGTTTCTTCTCATATGTACGGGGAGGGGATTTACATTTGCTTGCCAAATGCCTCCGCCTTTTTCTCTCTATCGTATACAAATAATTTTCTGTGAAGAGAGCCTTCACATCTAAAAAGGATGAACAAAAGAATAGGGGCAAAATTGTACAGACCCCCTGTGTTGCTTATCTATTTACACTTCGGTCCGTCGCCGGACTACTACTGTCTTCCGCCTGCAACTCTTGCGGCGCCGTCGACTCCTGTCGTGCCAGCCTGTTGAGCATGGCGAACATGCCGACCATGGGCGCGGTGTTGTACGTGCACGCCTCCGTCTGCATGTAGTTCTCCCTGTCGTCCCGGAACCTGTCGCGGCGGTCGGGCCCACCGACGATGGCGCCGACGACGACGTTGGGGTTGGAGCCCCTACGACCGAACCAGTCGTCGAACCCCTGCGCACAGCCAATGAACTCCTTGCTGTCCTTGTACGGCACGATGGACGCGGCGCGGTGGTGCACCCTGGTCGGGTACTTGGCGCCGTACCCGACGAGGTAGCTCATGCTGCGCGGGTTGCTTCCCAGCACGTAGTCCACTTGCGCCCTGGCCAGCGCGAACACCTCGTCGGCCTCCGCCGTCTCGCCTCCAGCGCACGCCACGCTCGACGCGCCGGCGTCGCCGAGGTAGCCCGAGTAGGCGGACAGGAGGAACGCCGCGTTGGTAACATACTGCATGTTGTTCCACTGCCGCACGTAGAGCATCCCGCCGGGGCTCCGCTCCACGTTCGCGTCCGCGCCGCCGGCCGCGTTCTTGCGGAGGCACGCGCACACGTAGTGCTCTGCCTTCACCCTGTACTGCTCCAGCGTCTCCCTGTGATGCGCCGCGTGCTCCCCCCTCAGCAGCAACTGCAGATTACTCAACTCCCTCGTGTCAGTGACCAACCAACTTATACGTACATCGTATTACTGACGCGCCAGTGTGCATGTATGTGTGCTTACCCTTGCGGCGAGGATCTGGACGCCGGCGTATTTGACGTCCCAGCTGAACTCGGTGATGGCCCAGCCGGTGCCGCCGAAGCCATCGGCGTTGTCGACGACGTAGTCGAGGTAGTCGGGGCGGCCGGTGGCACGGTGGAGCCAGATGGCGGCCCACAGGAGCTCGTCGTGGTAACCGCTCACGGACGCGTAGTAGCTCTTCACCTCCGCGATGCTGCTGTCATATTTGCCCCTGTACGTGTCCGCGAACTCGAATAGCTGTTGTGATCGAGCACCAAAAAAAAAAAAAGTAGGTCAGCACTCAGTTGCCAGTACACTATTTTAACTAACGAATCAACTAATATTCTTCTGACTGCAATAATCATCATCATTGCTTGCATCGTTGTAATCGCATGGTTTTGCAGGCGATAACGTGACGGAAATGTGGTGGTTAGTTATCAGGACTGTTTTTTATGTGATTTATGGTTTTAGCTGAAAATAAAAAGTAGAAATCAAAAGAAGTAACTTTAGGTTGGAGAGTGCGATTAGTGAGAAAAATAAAGAAGAGATATATACGCGTAATAAGAGCAAGAGAAATAAGATATATAATATATTAATAACTCTTATCTTATCTTCAAAGCAAAACGATAGCAAGAGAGGTAAAAATATCACTTTGAAAAACCAGATACTGGTATTAATTTTTCTAAACAGAATCCTGAAACAGAGCTAATGCGCCGTAGATTTTCGCATCACAGAGCTGCGAACTACATAGTAACCATGCCCTGAAATCTACAGCCTCTGGGGCACGCATGTCGCTGTCTCTGTACCGACAGACTCCACACGGTTAAAAAGAGTTTTTTTTGCCTCGACTCGACGTCAAGTTGCCACGTGCGGCGCAGGACACAAGGAAGAACACGGCTCCAGTGTGAACCACAGGGAAAAAAATCCTCCCGTTTTGACCGGGGTTCCAAGACGGGTCTGCAGTGCAGATTCTACAGTCCAGCAGTTATCGCTACACGTACCCGAGACAGCCACGCACGCCAGATTAGTCGTGATCCCAAGAATCAAAATAATTACTGTAGCAGCAGCGGTAATTAACCGAAGACGCGCGCTAATTATTTGTTACCTGCTGGGCGTGGTGCAGGAGGAGGTGGGCGTAGTGCGGGTTGGCCTCCCGGAACACCATGGCGGCGGCGGCCATGGCGGCGGCGGTCTCGCCGGCGACGTCGGAGCCGGGGCGGTCGCGGTCGACCTTGTACGCCTGCCGCGACGTGGTCATGTCCTCCGGTCTCTGCCAGCAGTAGTGGTCCGTGTCGCCGTCGCCAACCTGCAGCACGGCACAACGACACGACGAATCCACCATTAATCATTTCGGCTTAGCTAGGTCACATTGTCGAAGCCATGGGAGCAAAAAATAATTCTTAATTCCTAATCCATGTGAAAACACAATCATGCAGTGTGAGGTTTGAGCTTTAATTTGCTTGTCCTCTAGCTCCACCTAACAAATGTTCCTTTCCTTTCTTTTCTTCTTCTCTTGCCAGCCACAACCAATTGTGCATGCATGTTGGTTGATCTCTTAATTGGTTGAATTGTTGATTGGATGATTAACTAACGGACTAGCTAATGACAGTAATTGGTAGCTGATTTACCTCGGCCCAGAGCTCGTCGGGCTTGGTGTGCGCCTTGATGAAGTAGTCGGTGCCCCACTTGATGGCCTCGAGGGCGTGGGCGAGCTCGCCGGCGTCCGCGACGTCGCCGCCGTACTCGAGGAGGCTCCACGACAGCATAGTCACCGTGAACGCCATGGGCAGGCCGAACTTGACGTGGTCGCCGGCGTCGTAGTACCCGCCCACCAAATCCACCTAACCATTGATTCAGACAAGATCCATCAGCATTCAGCACGCGGAAATCTTTGCGCAAGCAGCTAGCTATCGTGGCGGCACGAATGGTCCCTGCATATATGCTAGCTGCACGTACTCCTTGCTCGAGGCCGTCTGTGAGGCCGGAGTGGTCGCGCCAGGCGACGCGCTGGCCGTGCGGCAGCCGCCCCGACCGCTGCGCCTCGAAGTAGAGCAGGCTCTTCCGCAGCGCTTTCTCGTAGTCATGCGCCGCCGCCGCCGCCAAGAACGCCGACGCAACAACGGCCACGCCAAGAATCCAACTCCAACCCGTGGCGCCCCTCCTCATTATCGCTCAAACAGCTGCTGCCCTTCCCACCCGCCGGGATCTTAATTCGCATGTATCGACAGCCGGTACGCGCCTCCGGAGCTGGATGGCCGCGCGGCGGTTGTTCGACCGGTCGGGGCGGGGACTAGCTGGTTGTGTGTGGTGGACTGTCTACTCCACGGGGGGCTCTCGCTTATATGTGCGAGGGGTGGGAGGAGGAGGAGGAGGTGGGAGTGTCCGTCCTGCTCCGCCGAGGACGCCCACCGTGTTCAACGCGCGGGGTTAGGTGACTTCGCGGTTCGGGCCCATCATCACCATGGCCACCACGTCGAAATATGGCTCCCCCACAAATAGTTTCAGCGTCAATCTTTTAGTTTTTAGCTTTTTAATTTAATCTTTCTGTTTTTTGACTTTTTATTCTTTTATATTGTCTATGATGATATAATATTTTTATATTTATTATTTGTTTAAAGTTTAATTAGTTAAAAAAACTAACCGTCGTTAAAGTATAAAAAAGTCACAAGCCAGAGTTTATAAGCCAGTTTTATTATTTTGTATTGTTCATTGTGATATAATATTTTTATATTTATTATTTTAAAATTTTAATTAATTATAAAAAACTAACCGTCGTTAAAGTATAAAAAAATCACAAACCATGGTTTATAAGCTAGTTAGAGCGCGACCATAAGTTATGTACTAGTATTATATGGTTTAGTGAGATTGGAGAACGGACAGGCATTAGGTCTGTCTCTTTTTTTTTTGTTTTTAGCGGTTTTTGTGTTTTTTTAGCCATCACTATTTATTAAATTAATAGATCACCATTATATTAGAGGTGGATTGGCTGGCCGTGGGAACCGGATCCTCTGACTTGCAAGAGCAAAGTCAGAGGCAAACAGCGTAAAACAGCGTGAAAGAACTGCAAAGTAGCAGCCGGAAAACACTCTGCTCGGTTTTGCCGTTGTGTATTGTGGCGGTGGCACTGTAGCATTAGATCTGCACCGTCCTTTTTCCAATCGCACGGCCAGGAACCGTCCAAAGTCGTGGCACAGTGGGCCTCCTGGCTTCGCTCTGGACCGGATGACGAATAAAAAGCTGTTATTTTTCCGTGAAAGTGATCGTCAAACGGCTGGGGTTGATTGGTGAGGGATCGGAGAACAGCTTGCAAGTCGACGTACGGAATGCTGGAGCATCAAGATGTCTTCTAGTTGGATCAGCTATACCCCATGCGTCAGCTTGAGCTAGCTTAGAGAAAAGGAAACGCCGGAAAATTTCCAGTCTCCTGTTTGAGGTTAAATTTAAGGTTAAGAGTTGATTTTTTGTCGGAAAAAATGTTTCCATCTTGTAAGCATTAAGAACGATAATCAAATCTGGGTTCAGAACTTGGCATTCCAGTTTACACGTTCCTGTAAACCCGGGATCCCTGCGAGTTTACGCGCGCAGGGTTCGAGCAAGCAATGGCGGAGCTCGCACCGTCGATGGGCCCGACCGCTCGTCGCGCGCGGTCGGATGGCGACGGCGCTCCGGCCGCGACGATGCGGACGACCTCCTTTTTTCCCTCGCCTGATTGCGATCGCGGCCGGCCATGTACTGCCGTCTTCCTGGCGCGCGCCGACGGATGGATGATGCGTTTGGTAGGTGGGTAGGGCCGCGTCCGTCGCGATTCCGGTGGTTCGCACCAAACCCCGCATCCCTTTGTGAAGCTTCCGCCGCGCCGCCCCCTCCTCTTGCTGCTCGGTCGCCGCTCGATTGGCTAAGCTCATGCTACTGATTAATCATCTGTAAACCCTGCATCACGCTCGCAATTTTTTTTAAGAGACCGAACAAAACACGCGTTTTGACCGGCTATATGGCAGTGGTGTTGCAAGGGACCCAAATCCACTTGGGATTTGGAGGTTTGGTCCAGATGGCCATGATTTCCAATCTGAACTGTAAAAAAATGGTCACCATTTCGATTTGATAGTTGCTGCTTAAAAAAACAAGCCAAATTTAGATTCTAACATTTAAGCAAAAAGGATAAAGACTTAAATGGATTTTGAATATCTATTGATATTTGAAGATGAATATTTATAACCACTCACAAAGCCTAAGGATAACAAAAAAATTCAAACACAAAAGCCACAGCTCATATTTCAAGAGTTTCTAAGAACCATAACCTCCTTCAAACGTTTAGCCGAAACTCTTCAAAGCTCAGCAACTGAGCCAATACCACTCTCTTATATATGGAGGCTCACAAGAAACTCTAACCAATACCTCTAAATTGGTTTCATCCACTTACATGTCTAACCCGTTAACTCAACACCATACTGAGTTTTACACACGCGCGCACACTTTTCAAAGCCACTCATCCAAAGGGCTCCGATAGCCTTAAATATCAATCCAATCCATCAAAATATCTCCATATGCTTTAACACATAGCCGTAGTACCCAATGATTAGCTGTTACATCTTCACGCATTCGAACTCACTCGAACCGTCTCTATTTGCATCGGTCCCATCACTTCGTGCACCACATGCACCAACTCGTCTTATCACAACCATCGTCTCTTTTATGCTTCCCGTTGAGCCATGTAGCCTCACCCAGACTTACACGACAGGACGGTCCTCAGCTCTCCCATCTAGTCCCGGTCTGTTGCCATTGGCAGCCACCTCTCTCCAAGCAACCTACACATCCAAAGATAAAGCAATCTGATTCCGAGCACAAATTCTATGCACTTAACTCATGTTAGTCATTACACACATCATGCAACACAACACAACACAACCAACCAACAACACTCATGCCGTGCACACACTTAAACCAACTCAACTCAACTCATTTCATGCACTGAACCTAAAGTGCTAGTCTGACCGCCAACTATAAGCCGGTTAGACCGTCTAACACATGTCAACCTCACCCGAGTAATATGGGACCGGTCTAACCACTGGTCCAACGATGATCAAACAGCCATAGTTTGGTCGGTCTGGCCATTTAATAGCACCAGAAAAATACTTTATCTAAAATTTCAGTTAAACTTTATCTAATTTTAATCTAGAACCCTATTTTTAGCGATACCTGATGCTAAGAATACCGCCAAGAATACCAATCGCAGAAACAAGTGAACTGGAAAGTATGAAATGGTGATGCACCTAAAACGTGCCCAATAGGAAGAGGCCAAAAGGAGGAGGAAAAACAATTGACGAGGGCGCAGGCACAAATCTTGTAAAACACACGTTCCTGTCTGTGGTCAGATCCAATTGGGAAAAAAGTCAATGAAGGGAAATGACATGACCTTACGAAGGAACAAACGACCTACCAAACAGCTAATGGAGTGATCCACAAAGGTCATATCGTGGGGAAATTTAACTATTTGACACTCTTAAGAATGCCACCTATTTAAATGCCACTTTCTTCTTTACAATTAAAATTTTACCACTCTTAAGATGTGGTTCACTAATTAATCGTCACTTTCGAGCCCACGAGCCGCCAAATCACTGCCATGTCAGCATCCTGCGGGGAACTAGACGCGAAATGACAATTTTGCCCCTTACTCGTATGCCTATGTTTTTGTCGGTTTTTTTCCTAATTGCTTGCCATTTTTTAGCCATGTCACCGTCCAACCTGGAATCTAAAAAGGAGATGACCATTTTACCCCTGGCAAGATTTCACTGCGGTTTTCGGTGCAAATCAAAGCATATTTGTTTAGGAAAAAATTTAATTGCAAGGAAGAAAGTGGTATTTGAATAGGTAGCATTCTTAAGAGTGGCAAATAGTTAAATTTCCCCATATCGTGAGCACGCTGTGCGCTTGTGTTCACTAATAATAACACTTAATTTCTCCTACAAAATTGCAAATTTTTTTTATTGGCTCTCTCCGGTCTCTGTTCTTGTCTGTCTCTGTATTAGAGTGTCGGAGGTGATTGAACCAAGGTAACCACCCGTGGCTGTTGAGTGCGTGGTGATAACGAGGTGTTCCTCCTTTTTTTTCCCATGCAAAATACTTTTCAGAACACAATTCTTTTTTCTTTTTCGCCGATTAAATGCGACGTCGAGACCGGAGGATAATGGAGCTCCATACGTTCCCATGGGTGTTCTCCTCGCAATTAACCGGCTTCGCTTTCAGATTAGTTATAGGTTCGTGACTCACGGATGCATCTAAAAGTTTGGCGAAACGAGAGTGAAATCTACGTTCACCCGTCGAGGCGCCGTCGAGTCTTCTTGCGATTGCGCTGGCGTTTTTTTTTTATTTACAGAATCTTCTCGCGATTACGCTATTTTTTTTTTGTTGCGGTGGATGTTTTGCTTGCCATGATTTGCTCAACTTGGCTTTTTTTAGCTGGTTTACGGTTTTTTACTGTAACTTAGTAGTTTTTTTAGCGTAATTAAAATTAAAAAATTTAAAAATAGAAAGAATATGTTCTTCCATCACGGACAATGCAAAGGAACACAAAAAAAAAACTTAAAAAACCCAAAAAACCAGAAAAAAAGATAAAATTAAGAAATAGTAAATTAGAAGTCAAAAGCTAAAACCGAAACGAGCGGACGACTCTATTCTCAACATATCACATGGTTTTCCTTGCACCCTAAAGCTGCTCATTGGTCATATTTTAACTTTGCTCACTGTGGATGGTGCTCAATAATTTGAGAGCAATTTGTTTGCATGCAATGAGGAGAGAATGGAGGGCGAGGCATCGATCGTTAGAGGACAAGAGAGGATGGGGTTTTAAATAACAAGCCTTTGCATGCACACTCTCTTAGTCTTAGGGTTCTATATGAGTCTCAAGTGATTGCCAGCCAAGTGCTTCGTTGGCGGAGGCGATGTGGAATGAGATGCTTTGGATCACCAAAGCGCGTCTGGAGAAAGCAGAAGAGGCTAAAAGAGTGGTTTGCTCGCCTTATTCTTTTGTTCCTCCCAAAAAGTACTACTACTAGCTATTGTGGTACTGTACTGTAATTCATCCTATATACTTATGCCTGTCGTACGGAAAAATATGATGACGGATCTGCATATCAGTGAGACAAATCACTATCTTGTACACATTATTTGGACTTGCTCCAAATAGCTTTAGTTTTTTTCTTCTAAATTTTATTTTTTTGGCTTCTTGACATTCTTTGATTCCCCCTGTAATTCTTTACATTGTCTCAAAAGATATAACGGTGTGTTTCAATTTTCTTTTTTTCTTTTTTTACTCAGAAAAAGCTAACAACCGCTACAATAAATGTAAAAAAGAGACAATTAAAAGCAGCTTTTAAAAACTGAAAAGAAACAGGGTATGAAGCTACTGCTCTACACCACCTCTACGATCTGTAAATATGTCTTAAGTAAAAAAGAGACTCGCTAGCTCACGTGAAGAAGCCAAGCAAGCAAATAAAGCGCCACAATCTACATCAACGGACGGATGAGTGGGGCGGCACTAGGCGTACGCATCTACAAGTACAATACTGGTACCGTGCATACGAGTTTTTGGCCGTTTATTGGTTCGAATGACGACGGACGCACAAAAAATGGCAGAAATGGTGCTTCCACTTCACGGTTGCTGTGTGGCGGAGCCTTAGAAACCAATACGTCAGGGCGCCGCACAGTGACCGTGCAGCTGAGGTGAGTGCCGTAAGATCACCGTACGGCAGAGCTTAATGCCGCACAATCACCGTACGATAACCATTAGCACGGTATAACACAATAGTTAATCTTCTGCCGCACGGTGACCGTGCGGTGGAGGTGAGGCCAGGTGATTTTTTAGTCTGCAAAACATGCAAGAAATCAAAGCCTGTGTGATGGAGGTGGGCCCAAGGCAATTTGTTTGCTCTGCTTTTATATGCGAAATCAAAACTCATGCCAAATGTGACGAGGGGACAAACCACCAAAAGAGAGGTGGCGTCGCGTCTGTCCCCGCGCACGTAGTTCCCTCCCATCATTACCAGCGCGTCGTTAGTGCGCGCTTCGCTATTGCTCTTACTATAAATTCCGAGCTACATGTACTCACACTCTCGTAGTCTCTTCGCTTGCACTCTTCGCTCACACTCATCGCCCGTGCTCTTCATCCGCTTTCTTCGCAGTCGATTAAATATTATTTAGTGTCGTCATTAGCAGCCATATTAATAGGTAATTTTTTATCGTATAAATTATCTTCGTTAAATATGTACGTAATTAGTTGTAGTTATTTAGGTGTAATTAATTTAGTCTTAATTGTATACGTGAAACTTCAGACGAGGAGTACGTACAATTAGTCACAGTACAGGAAGGCAATAATTTTTTTTAGCATTCTGTTTCTAAGTTTAGTTCATCACTATATACCATGTAAAACACAATTGTGCATTTATAAGCACCTAATTAACTTATGTGATTGTAGAAAATATTTCATGTTAATGTACTCTTTCTATTAGCAAGTATATGTTGTTTAATTATATATTTTTATATGCTTTTGTCTTGACTGTATTAGACATTAAAATCATAACTACTAAGTACACCAATTAATTAAACTGTGATGCCAGAGGAAAGATTATATTAGAAACATAAAAGAAGAATATCTAACAAACTTCCCGTAAAACTCTGGCTAATTTGTGTAAGAAAACCTACTACCAGTGCCAATTAGTTAGGCTAAAGAATTAGCTAGTGATAAGTAATTAAGTAATAATGAAGTTGTGGTTTAATAGTGGTAACAACAATGGTAACGAATTGCTCATAATATTTAGTATTGTAGTGTTCATTTGGCCGTAATATTTAATATTGCAGTGTTCATTTTAGCTCTAAGTGTACATTATTTTATACTGTTTATTTCGTTGTAATTTTTAATTTATTGTATTTTATTGTCATTATCAACATTCCAACTAATATTTCATTTATTCCATTTGTTGCAAGGTATATTTCTATCGGAGCTTTTGGAAGATTTCTATAATGAGAACCACCGGTGCAAGTTGTGGATCGCGGGTGATGCGGATGACCCTCTAGCCCTGTTGCTTCGGTCGGGGAGAGATCACTGGGAGCTAGACGATCGCTACATCCCAATTCTCTGGGCCACAGCCTTGTTGCCCCTTGCCAGGCTGGTCTCCATCGGATGCTAGTTCACCCTAGAAGACAGTCTGCTGGTGGCACTTATCGACAAGTGGAGGCTCGAGACGCACACCTTTCACTTTCGATGGGGTGAGATGACTGTCACCCTGTATGACATCTCGATTTTGATCGGCCTCCCTCTCTGGGGGTGAGACACTTATTCTAGGCCATCGGCTGGAGGACTCGAAGGCCAGGCTGGCATATCGGTTCAGCTTGCCTGTCCTAGAGCGTGCTCATGGCGTCCCCCAAACTTGGCTAAGGAATTTTCATTAGTGCCCGCAGGATGCACCTGAAGATGTCGTCAGGACAAATCTCATTGCTTATCTTCTTCAACTCTTTGGTTGGGTCATGTTTCCATCCACACAGGGCTTTGGCTGACTTCATCTGCACCACCGATCCTTTGGCTGACGTGGAGGCTGGGGTGGTGCCTCAGTACAACTAGGGATCAGCCGTCATATGTGCCACATACCGGGGGTTGTGTGATGCTTCATGACGTGGCACCGGTGCTAACTCGAACTTGGCTATCTACTATGTGTTCCTACAGCTGTGGAGTTGGAAGCACTTCCTTTTTGGACACCCCTCCTTTAGAGAGACTAGTGCACCCATACACTGAGTCGGACGACCCAATAGATAGGCCCACTATGGGCTTCTAATGGACTGCTGCCTATTTGCGCTGGGCCAAGGACAGACTGTCGAGGTGCTACTCATTGTTCCACAATGAGTTCGAGTCGTTGCACGACAACAATATCATCTGGGCTTCATAGACTCCAGAATTTGTGCTGATGGTAGCGTCACATAGGATGTCCGTGCAATGCACCTATGACACCGAGTTATGGGAGACAACCTGCTATATGGTGTTCTCACACATGGTGGAGCCTTACGTGCTACAACGCATAATACGATAGTTTGCTTTGTACCAAGTTGTGCCCCGTCCAGACAGCAGGTTCCTGCTGCGACCCATACACCTGTTAGTCAAACTTCGTTTGAGTAATGTTTAGAGTTTTTATGACTTCTTCTGTAATGTTAATCCTTCCAAAAATGCAGCCAATCGAGGGTGGGTCGGCATGCTATACATTGGCAAGCAGTGCAGCACGAGTGGATGACGACATGGATGCACAAGGCAAACTTGGAGGTCGTACAGGAGTAGCGTCCGTATGATGGTTGGACGTACGGTGAATACCTAGAGTGGTATGTACCATGGTTGCGTATCAGACTCACCCTACCTCCACCGAAGCACCCGGAGTAGGTGACGCACCAGGACAGTCTCCACTACATGTTTGATTGTTACAACGCTTCACGGCATGACAACACCTTAAGCCACATGCCACTGCTTATCATTTCATTAATGATATTTGTACTATTTGTTACTGAACATGTATTATATGTCACTTCAATTGGAGCGAGCGCATCACATCACAAGCACATCTAAGACCGCCATTCGCAGCCTAGACATAGCATTAGGGCTGCAAAAAACTTTACAGTACATCTTAGTGCAGTCCAAGAAAATAATAAAGAACTTGAGCTGCGGTCGTTCGACAGATCACGCCCTACGGAAATCCAGTGGGGGGACCGTGCTCACTTGCCAAGTCATCGCAACCTAGCGAGTCTGATCGGCATCGTAGTACTACCTATCGTTCATCTAGGAGCCAAATCGACAAGCAGGTAAGTTACGTACGAATCTATATTTTATTTTTTTTGTTATGTCTTACGTTTTGATAACATCACGGCGTTCACGGCGTTCTCTCGTCGTAGGTCCGTCGTCGGGATGCATCACTTGTACCCTCCACACCCACTACACAGACTAACTTTCTCCCTCGGTTATCTGCACTACACATCTGGGAGGTATGACATTCGTAGTGTATGTCTAGAATGTTTATTGTGACTAATATCGTTCTGTCTTATAGCCTTCAATTCACCGTGGGGGTGACGGCTAGTCCACCGATGAGGATACGGGTCGCCCAGCTGCTTCCAGGGAGGAATACATGGCACCAGAGTTTGGAACGTACGTAGGGCAGAACTCAGCGTTTGGACCGTACATAGGATTTGGAGCGTACGCAGGGTAGAACTCCTCCGAGTTCATTGGCACATCGTACGGTGAAGGCCAAAGCTCCTTCGCGCGACCAGAGTTGCACAAATCGTACCTTGCGGGTGGTGGATTTCTACAGCCTGTCGTTCAAGACTTCATCACTGGTGGCCCTCAATTCGACATGTCTCCGCTGGACAACATTGACACTTACCAAACTTAGCCTACTGGTGCACATCCGGCCACTCAACAGATTGAACGGTCTCTGTAGCTCCTCCAATCCGACACACGCGCTCCGGACCGGCTGTTGTATCCCACGGGACATACTCGATGGAAGACAAGGCCGCGTCCGTGGACACAGACGCAGTGGGGAGAGAGTAGTGGCTCAAATGAGTGCGCCATATTGCATCCTGTGCAATGTGATTTTGTACTGCTATATCTGTACAATTTTAGAAAATAAATTTTTTTGCAAAATTACACAATCAAGTCCACTGTACAAGGATCCTTAAAAAAATTCATAATTTTGGTGCTCATTTCCTATATTTAAAAAAAATCCTACAAACAATTTTTTAAATTGATTTTTGAGCAAAATTTAGAATGGATAAAATTACGAATAAATTATACAATGAAGTACGCTACGTCAGACTCTACAAAAAATTTCGTAAGTTTTTAAACTCATTTGCTATATGTAAAAATATCTACATACAATATATATAAACAAATTCTCTAATTGTGCTAATCAAACTAATTAATGAAGATGCTAATGGGTTGCCGCACGGTCACCCACCTCGAGTGCACCATGGCCGTGCGGTTCTCTAACGTGTCGGCCTCTAGGGCTCCATCGCACGATTACCGGTGAAAATGTTATTTTTGTTATTTCAAATACGACGAAATTAGCCAAAATCTCCCGTGCATACAACGCCACAGGTATACGTGTATGCGCCACAGGTATATGTACACCCAATCAAGCAAGACACCGAAGCTTTTGCAGTTGCAGGCCAGTATTATTCTTCATATCCATTATAGTTGACACTAACGGTCAGCGGCGGTTCTTTTGAACTGCTTTTTAATGGTTTTTGTTTATGTTTTTTAAACAGTAGTAGATAACGAAGATATTGATATAGATGACGTATAAATTTTAAAGTTAGAGACTGTTTGGTGAATCCGCTTCGAGAAATGATTTTATTTATTTTAATTTTTGAAAAAACCAAAAAACAAAAGCGCTCGTGTGTACATCGATAGTGAGGGAGCGACCAAAAGGAGAAGCTAGGAAGACAGCAGCAGCATTCGCCGCGTGCCCGTCAACTTGTGATTTGTGAGCCGGCGACGAAGGGACCGCCGGCCAGCGTCTCCCGCCGCCGACAGTACACGAGCACAAGTCAACAATTTAGACGCGGTTCGTTGGAACTTGAGAGTTCAGTGAGGAGGAGGTTCTGCTGGCATCAGCGTGGCGTCGGGTGCTGTGGGCCCCGCTTCCAGACAGCTAGTAGATGGGCAGGCAGACGACGTGCGATGTTGGGGTGCCACCGCTCTCTCCCGGCCGACCAAGGGGTCTTTGGTTCGGTAGAAGGAAACATTTCATTTGAAAGGAAGCCTCGCCTCTTTTTACAGTAACTAATTTTTAAATAAAATATTTTTTAAAATATAATATATTAGTTAATTGTAGTATATACTGTACTGACTTCATTTATATCGGCAAAAATCGCACGTGAGTTTCTATTACTCTGTAATCTCTCGGACGAACAACCCAAAAACTACAAGCCGCAGCTAAAAGCCATAAGTCTTAACCAAAAAAAAACATACCCTTTGTTAGGTTTGGTGAATGGCATCATTCTATCTTCGCCGAGATGATTTCATCTAAGTGATTTGGTGAGAAATATTCTGCTCAGATGCTGAATCATCTCGTCCGATCAAATCGAGCGATCCACACCGTCCCAAATAGAATCATCCTACTATCTTGGTACCATAAACCGAACACCCTCTAAACCACACTCTTGGATGAATTCCAGACCTATCCTACGCATCATCGTCGTGTACCACTTCCTCCTATTGTGGCTATAAGATTTGGTTTGTGATTAAGATTTATTTGCAACACGAGAATTTTACAAATATTTTACATAATTAATAAAAATTCTTGTGTTCTAGACTAGGCCTATGTTGTTATACACACCCTACACTTATACACGACTACAAAAAAAAGTATTAAACAGTGTGTAAATGGATACGCGACTTTATATCAAAGACTGGTCTATCGGATCAGTATTGTGAACATCGCACTATCTTTTTCTTGGGCAGCAAAGAAATGAAAGGAACACTTTTCCAGACTCTCTGACGAAAATTTTCGCTTCTCGACGACATCCCACAATTGTGAATGCCTTCCTACACTGAGCAATCAGGAAAGGGGACATGTGAACTCATTTGAGCAGCAGCAAAGAGATGCCCACATTTTGGCCGTCAAGCAAGTCTTTCATAAAGCCTAGCTACTAGGTATTCTTTGCATAAATAATTCTTCAGGGAAGTGCTATACTTTCTGAAAAAATAATTCCGGAAGAGGAAGTAATGTACGACTAGCTAGCTGTGATGTATTACAGGTGGGTTCTTTTGGTTTGTGGATTATAAGTTTTGGATTAAAATTTTAAATTCTACCTGTTCGCAAGAGAGATTACGAAGAGGGAGACAGTTGCATGCAATTTTGGCTGGTATAGCTGAAGTTGGTACATTATGTACTACAATTGACTAATAGATCTTACTTTAAAAAACATACCGTTTGAAAACTAGTTACTGTAGTAAAAAGTGAAAAGCTAAAACAAAAACTCTGCCGAACCCAACCACGCATATTGCTTCCAGATGAAAGAACAATTTTCTGTAAATAGATGATGACGATGATGATAAGTAATAAAAAAATGGATTTCAATATTGAAGCAAGCGGAGGGCGGCCCTGCTCGTTTCGGCTTCAGATTCTGGCTTATTTTTCACTATTCATAAATTTCATATTTTTCTGAACTTTGTGGCTTTTTTTTGAGCTTTTTACCGGTTTTTTTTCTCGTATTCGTTTGCGTTGTCCGTGATGAGCTAGCATATTTTTTCTATTTTTATTTTTTTTAAATTTACTTATATCAAATAAGTCACCTTCAGTTACAGTGAAATTTCAGCTGCTATAGTGTAATTTTAGTTATAAACCATAGCTTTTCAGCCCAATCGAGCTTGGCCTTATTCAATCTACTAGTGCATTGTAAAAATTCAATCCATTCTTCTTGGCAACATATTCAGTGCAAAAGGGGATCGATTGAACAAATGTAAAGATCCATTCCGGAGCGTTTGATCTAGAATGGACGGCTCAGATGGAGATAGGAAGAATTTGAGATCAACTGCGGTGGCTCAATTGCAGCCTCACTTTCGGTCCACGTTATAGGACCAATGATACTTAGCAGTGAAGGGGGTGTTGAATTATGAGTAGACTGTCCATGCTATAGTTCAGTTGATATTACCATTCCATACAAACTAATTAACTCAACAATCACCTATATATATGAGATCATGGGACGCCAAAGAACGCTATCCCCCTGAGGACTGAGGTTTTGATTTGTAAAACAAAAATTGATCGACTAGATTGTACCATATGTGAGCGAGGAATTATCCCAAGGATCTTTTTGGGTCTTTCCTTTTCAGCGTCTAAAAACTATTTTTTGGCTTTTCTACGGTAATTAGCTTTTAAATAGAGTGTCTTTTCAAGACGGAGTTTATAAGTTGATTATAGCAATACTGTAGCGACTTCATTTATATCAATCAAAAATCGCACGTAAGTTTCTGTTACTCCGTACTCTCTCACACAACAGCCCAAAATACATAAATCGAAACTAAAAAGAACAAGCTTTTGTCTCTTGTTTCTAGATTTTGCCCGAAAAACATGCCAAGAGTGAACGGGAGAATGGGAGCTGAGGCCATCGTGCCTGGGGCCTTGCAACTTGAATGCGGGAAAAGAGAAAAATCTTGGTTCGGCCGTTAGGTTGCCCATTTCGAGCAACGACTCTTTTGCACTCCTTTTGACCTCCTTTAAAAAGCAGTCCAAATGCCGTCCACGCACGCACGCCCAAGTAGACAATGTTGGCATCACAATTCACAAGTCCGCAGGAAAAACACAATACTAAAATGCCATCTGCAGGAAGGGATCAATATAGCAAATAATTTTATGCTTGGTGCTTATATAAACAATAGCTAGCGCTAAAATTTTTATGTATAGGGTTTATGAAGATCTGACCGGAACTGGGAATATATTGCATTGTGGATAGTTTTGTGTCGACAAAATCGATAGGTTGTAGCTAGTCCAAGTTAGCCGCCTGATTTAGGGCCTGTTTGGCGCGGCTGCGACTTATGGTTTTTAGCTGAAATTTTTAAATTTTGGCTGTTTACGATACAGATTACGGAGAGACAGATACTCACTTGTGATTTTGGCTGGTACATATGTTGGGTTTTTAATATGTAGATCGTTTAACTTGTAGACCTTGTCTTGAGAAAATACTCCGTTTAAAAGTTAGGTACTATAGCAAAAACCAAAGCCGTCAGTTTCGAAGAAAAAGAACATGCCCTTAATGTTTGTGAGTCAAGCCAGCTCTAAACCATCAGAGCCAGCTATTAGTCGTTCTCGAAATAAACAAAAGTGTTTATATTTCCATGGAAAAGAGATAGATGATACATAAATTGACTCCGATCGATCTCATTGTTCCTTGGAAGACGAATAAATCCATTGGTGTTGTACCAAATTTCGTTTTTTTCGCTGAAGATTTGGGCTACGAAGCAGTGACACTAGGTCAATTCAGAAGAGTTCTCACTGGGTCACCGGCCACTAATGAGAACTGGTCTGGAAGCGGATTTTGAAACCCTAGTATGAACAATGCTTTATTTCCTCTTCATTTCCCACTACATAAAGGACCATGAATCTTGAAAAGGGTATATATACAACAACAACACATAATTACCGAACTTTCTCTCTCCCTTTTGACAATGAGACATCTAGCTTTAGCATAACTTGAAAAATGCCAATGAAAAGGGGATGCAAGGCTAATGCACTGGCTTCAACTAGCTAGGGACAGCTTTTGGGGAATTAGGGCATATTCATATTGCCTGCGGCTGATGGCTTTTGGCTGAAAAATAAATAGTAGTGACTAAAAAAAATATCTTTTAGAAGGAGAAGATGAGTGATGGAAAAATAAGGGAGAGATGCACGAGCGAGACAGGAACAAGAGAAGTAGAGTACGTGATGCACCCGTGACCTCCTAACTTATTCTCGAAACGAGACAAATGAGAAAGCTGCCTCAGAAAGCCTGGAGTTTATATTATTTTTTGGTTTCTCCAAACAGAAATCAGAAGTAGAAACCAATATAAACATGCTCTTATTCCATTCTACTTGCTTAGTTGCAATGGATTGGTTCCTCCATCTGGACAAGGAGAAAATGCTGGTGCTTTACTATATTGCGGACCAAATCTTTAACCAATAAGCTGATACGATATATATTCGCCTATTGATTGATTTGGTCCACTAATGCTACTTTGTTAGGGGTAATTGCTCCACTTGTATGATTAGGCCGCTGGGAATTAATGTGGATTAGCAATTTGAGCAATGGAGCAATTCAACGTATAAAAGTTTTGTAATTAAATTAGAGAGTATATTACAGCAGTCTACCAGAGGTTCTCAAACTTGTCTGGTTTCCCCAGCTAGCTCCTTAAATTTGCTTAAATTTGAATGTTAGCCGGCCTTGTGTGTGTGTGGGGTTACAAACTAACTTGCTTAATTGTGCAAACTTCGGTTCATCTATCAGTTGAATATATAATTCAGAAAGTTTGGTGACCCGACAAAATAAAATCAAGTTCAGAGAGCTTGATGACCTGACAAAATAAAACGAAGTATCTAATTAACTGGCGTAAACAAACTGGCTGCGATTTACAAAGATTACTCCCAACAAATCCCTTCGGTTTAAGCAATGTGTTTCTGAATCAGGTGACCCAGTTTTTTTAACTACCCAATTGCGTAGCTCGTAGATGTGACGTCCCTTGAAAAGCGGCTTGCAAACAATATTGGAGAGTGACCGAGTGACTTTGATCCCCAGGAGGGGAGAAAAAGAAAAAGAAAAGAAAAGAAAAGAAAACGAGGAAAGAGATGTGCCATCTAACAGAACAGCACGCATGCTTTTACAAAGCCAGCGTATGACGTCATAACGACATGATGAGATGTGGGCTAACGGAGAAGAGACTATGGCCATATTCTTTTTAGTTTTTAAAAGCTATTTTTCGATTTTTTTTACAGTAACTAACTTTTAAATGAAGTATTTTTTTAAGATAGAATCTACTAGTTAATTGTAGTATATACTTTACTAACTTTATTTATACCAGAAAAAATCGCACGTGAGTTTCTATTACTTTGTAATCTCTTGTACAAACAGACCAAAAGTCATAAGCCGCATTCAAAAATCACAAGCCACAGCCAAAAAGAACATGCCCTATATAATATTGAGAGACACGTAGCTAGCTAGCTGACTAATTATCTCCTTGTTCTGCACTAATCAGCAGTTAATCACCAAAATATAGCCATCATGCAACGGTTTAGTACTTGCATTATATTCCTCCAAAATTACATTTTGCCGAGCAATAACGAGACCCTTGGGGTTAGTTGCAAACAATCAAAGCAGAGATTTTATTCAATCTTTCGTTTTGACTTTGTCGATCACACCAGTCCAAACAAGACCATCTCCAAACCAAAAAACACACATCATAGTGGTTGGACCTATGCTTAGGCACTTGGAATCGTTTGCAAGATGGTACGTACATGCTGACTAGAGAATAGAGATAGAAGTAGTATAGTTTTCTTGGCTACTATATGGCTTTATTTCAAACAACAATAACTTCTGTTGTTTTTCTGAAGTCACAAGATATTTGAAACGTGTTGATTTCTTAAGGCTGCTCATTTTCTTCTCTGTTTAGTTAGCTCTGTCGCGTGAGCAGCAAGATAGCTAGGCAGGGAGGCAGTGCGGTTGAGTTGCTGCTGTCACACCAACCATCGGACGCGAGTGGAGGGTTCGGGTGCATGCGCTTTTAGCTAGCAGTATTCTCTTCTTAGAATCTAAGGTCTTGTTCTATTCAGCTTCTAAAAATTGTTTTTTAGTTTTTTTATAGTAACTAGTTTTTAAATAAAATATTTTTTAAGATAGAGTCTACTAGCTAATTGTAGTACATACTTTACTGATTTCATTTATATTGGCAAAAATCACATGTGAGTTTCTGTTACTCTGTAATCTATCGTACAAATAGTCCAAAAGCCACAAACCGCAGCCAAAAACCAAAGGCCATAAGCCACAGCTAAAAAGAATAGACCCTAATCTAGTGTTAATTCAGCTCATGATTTATTTGCATCTAAAGTTGTGCTATATTCGGCAGAGCTTTGTTTAATGTTGATGGCGGTTTTTTTGTCTAATCATGGCTTTGTTGACTGGCTCGTGCTCAACTACATAGTTCACTAATCAATCAGCTCAATGGCGATCCGGATTTGGATCACGTCCCGAGCTAAATTTCAATCAAGTAATAATTTAACATACTAGAAGTCTAAAACTATATTATGATATAAGAAAAAATACATCATAAATACATTATTGATATGAAAATTTTACTTAATACTCGATACTTCAAGAGTTCAATACTTCAACACAAATCACAATAAAAAACATATCAAACATTAAAGAATATAGCGTAATAAAGATACATTGAGTACCTAAAATCTTCAATGATGGAGATTTGTTCACTATCCTATGCGGCTAGCCCATCTAAAGTCCGTTTGACTGTGTAACTTGTGTGGAAAATATGATGACAATGCCTTGCTCCTCTTTATTTTATAATTTATATCCTTAAACCTTAATAATTAGTTCCTAAATAGCAAATATAAAATATTAAACATATATCATTCATTATTTCATCTGAAATAGCATCCAAACATTAGAATCATGAAGACACATACACTGGAATGTGAATGCAATGACACAGTTACTTACCCATTCAAACTTCCTTTCTGGAGGCCTCCCAGCAAGAAATGCAGTGGAAGGATGAGAGTTGAATAAGTGTGGATTCTTTTGAGCTGATGGCTTATGGTTTATGGCTTAAATATTTGAATTCTGACTATTCACGAGAGGCAGTACGCAGAGAGAAATAGTCGCATACGATTTTGGTCGGTACAGCTAAACTCAGTACATTTTTTACTATAATTTTCCTATTAACCCTGCTTTGAAAAACACATCGTTTAAAAGTTAGTTACTGTAGATAGTATAAACATAAGCCAAATTTAAATTCAAAAGAACTCGGCCTAAGGTTCCTTCCACATACAAAATTATCAATTTACCAAAAGGTGTCGAGCAATTGTAAAGGTGAAAAAGAGAATACGTGGTGATATGCAGTGTAGCATAAGAAACACTAACGAGCTACGTGCAAAAAGGGTAAAAGCCCACACCTCAAGTGCAGCCTTTGTGGGAACACGGCATGTAATAACACCGGGTGAGCCTTGAAAGCTGCCCTGTACTTTGGTCTCCAAGACAAATGTGTGCAAAGGCAGTGGCACCACTAGAAGTACGGCGTCGGCCGTCGAGAGCTCAGGCGATGAGGCGAGGCGAGGGATCGCGGTCCGCATCGTCAGGAGCATAGCTACGCAGGCGTCGGGAGTCGGGACCACGGTGTCTGGAGAACAAGCGCGGCGGCTGGCAGATGCGTGATGCGCACAGGTGAGGACTGCGGTGGCCGACGGTGGGGGCACGGATCAAGGGCTGTGGCTGCTCTGGGGATAGGAGCTGCTACAAGATCGAGGAGATTGACTATAGAGTGGTGAATATGTGGTCTAAAATTTTTTTTTAATTATTGTCAAAATCTATTTGGTTAAAACAAAGTATATAATGCGAAAGTTTAACTCAGATTGATTTAACACAAATAAAGCATAAATCATTATGTTCACTTAAGTGCACCAATAAATTAAGGCTATGACAAGCTTTACAATCCTAAGATGACAAATAATCAATTTAATTCTATGAATGTAAATTGCTTAAAGATAAATTGAGCACAAACAAAAAAACCACGGTAGACACATTTGCTTTTTACTATGGAGTTCAGAGATTTACTAGTCTTCCCTAGTCCACGTTAAAGTAAGCCCAAATGAATTGGACCGGCTCCACAAATAAGCCAATCAACTCAAATCCATTAGAGGTAGCTCTTTCCCGCTCTGGGTAGGTGAGCTCCAACCTTCACACTTCGCTGGGTCTTCTCACAATCTTTTTTGAGATGATCACCGCGTATGACGCCTCCAACGTCGTTTAGGAGTCGGCAACCTCTAAGAGTAATAAGCCCCTCGCTTGACTCTCACCACGTGCAAAGAATGCACAGGCTCGAGTGGATACTAAATCCACCTCTAGATACAATACATGTAATCTAGAGCATTTCTCCTTGCTCACAAGGTGCAACACATGCACAATTAAGAGGAGGACCTCACACTAGCTCAAAGGAGTGAAATAGAGTGCCAAAAATCTTACTTTAACCAGTCACAAGGGGGTATATATACTCACACCACAAAAATTAGCCGTTGGAACAAAAACACCTAAGAAAACAGGATTTTTGGAAGTACTGCATGCTTACGACCAGTACTTTTGCTCCCCTTAGCAACAGTCAGAAAACTAGTCGTTGCAGACAATTCCGGTAGTTCCGACGGCTAAAGTTCAGTACTACCGATCATCGGAAGTACCACGCCACACAAGCGGAACTACCGATTTCTTCAGGGGCGAGATAACTCTACGAAGGTGTCTTTCTGAAAAAAGGTACCGCTACATAAGCCGATCGTTCCACAAATCAGAAGTACCACTCACACAGAGCTGGTAGTACCGCTTGTTGGTCGTACGCTCACACAGAGCCGGACCTTCCGATCGTCGACAACCCTGGTTCTCGACCACGTTGGATGATTCGACTACTTAGGTCTCTGACCACGTTGTTCGGTTTGACCACATAGGTCACCGACCACGCTAGTCTCTGACCACGTTGTCCGGATCGACCACACAGGTCTCTGACCACGCTGGTCTCTGACTACGTTGGTTTCAACCTCAAAGGTTTCGACCACATCGACTATGTCAATCTTCGACCACATCAATTTTCAATCACACAGATCTCCGACCACCATGTCAATCTTTGACCATGTTGTATCAGTCATGTCACTTCGACTACGTTGGTTTCAACCGCACATGCCTCGACCACGTTGGTTCCGACCACGTCGGTTCGACCATGCTGGTTTCGATCACACAGATCTTCATCACGTTGGTTCTGATCACGCTGATTCGACTACGCTGGTTTCAATCATGCTGTCATTGATCATTCAACCATTAACATATAATAGAGAAAGTAGATGACAATCCGATCATTAGTATATATGAACTACACAAGCTATATGTACTCAAGGGATATATTTCAAAGTAAATATTCTTAATATGTGGAAAAATGAACGTGGATCAATACTAATGAAACCTCAAAACATAGAGTGAACTCCCCTAAATGTATACATACTAGAGTATATAATAAAGACATATGCATATATTCATGTTCGACTGTTTGTAGGGTTCAATTTATATTTTGGATACGAGGAATGCACTAAGATATAAGAATATAATGTCGAATGCATATTTCTTATGATTTTCACCTTTTTCATCGAAATGAGACTAAGCAATATTATTATCAATAAACAAGTTAGTATCACAATTAGATTTATCATTATCACCAAAACCAATTTAATATAGTTTGAACTTATAGCTGCAGTTTCCTTTCTCGGTGCTTTCACAGTGGGCTGAGGCCTGTGGGGGCCTGAGGATGGATGTTTGACAGCTTGATTGTAGTGGGCTGAGGCATTCACTTGGTGGGCAAAGGCCTGAGAGGGCGTGCGCAGGCCTTTTGCTGCCGCCGCCTGTCGGGCTGCTTCACCATGACTCGGGTTGAGTTTTCAGGCCTCGGGCTGGGTCGACATGATAGGTATATAATGGGCTAATGCTAAAGTGGGGCACTACTAGTAGGATTTCTAGGCCTCGGGCTATAGTCTATCCAGCCCGAGGCCCAATTCCACCCCTGATCAGCTTGGTTTGTGCATGTAGATCGTCTCTTTAGTGTCTGTTTGGAGTGGAGTGCGGAAATTTTGCAAGAATTTTCAATTCATTCAGGAGCTTGGGTAAATTCTCGGGGTTAATTCCAAACGGGGCTTTACAGGATAAAATTACCGAAAACGATGGTCCTTGCATTGTACATATATACTTGCAAAAATGACGGGAACGCATGGAGTTTTTTCCGAGAGAAAATTAAAGAAAAACACCTCATAAAGTCACATCTAAATCCAGGTGCGAATGACACTATTTCATATATAATGGGATATGTGTGCACATCAAATTAGAATAGGCATATCCCTTTAAAAAAATCAAGTGTTTATTCATTTTAGGCTAGCTTTGTGGTGTATATATATCTATTATATAATAAAAGCTAATGACAGGTGATTTACATATGCTAAGAAAATCAAGAAATATGTTAAAAATTATCACAAAAAAGAAAAACATCCGACCCTTAATTAAGTGGACCATGATTAAATGTGAAGTATAGCAGCCATTGGATTTTTTTGGGAAAAGAAGAGCAATATTTTAGAAATTCTTTAAAATATCAAAGTGATATATCTAGCCTTTAATTTAGTGGATCTTGACTAAGCCGAACTATAATATTCAGTGGGTGTTAGCATTTAGAGATATATATGTTATATTGTAATTTAAAAACTAAAAGAGAAGATAATCCTTACTCAAAGAAAAAAGGTTATTGAAAAAAAGAAACATGCCATCTAATCCTCCATGACACGACATGCTGCCTGTAGCTTCCAAATTTTGTGTTCAAGTCCTTTTATTTTCCTTTGTTACCTTCTCCTCTTAATTACTTCCATTTTTTTTTCAAATAGGTGTTCTGTGATTTCTCGTATAAATTGGTCAAACGAATTATAAGCAAATCATACAAAATTATGAATGATTTAAGCATCAAGATAAGAACCAGTGAGATTGAACCTATTTTCTTAGCTTGATGTTAGAAATTCCCAGCTAGAAATGATATGAAACACGAAGAGATATAGAAAAAAGACATGCACTATGCCTCGACACATCAGGCCAGTGGTGTGTAATAAGTCAGGATCTGATTAAACTACGAGCCGCATGTGCACATTGAATATAAATATTCAAAAATACATTATTTTGTTACAAATAAAAACATGATTGTAATCTTCCCACATATGAATAATTTGTTATTGAATGGAGTAACAATTTTCTTCAAATAATGTGCTTATACATAACCCATTGTCTAGTAAAAAAATTCTCAGCCATTGTCAAGTAAAAAAATCTCTGTTAAAACATCGATATCCAAATTCTAAGCCATGATTAGAATTGATATAGAAATATAAATAAGAGAATAGTACAACTAGCCGTGCATATGGCCGGGATACTGTAAGATCGAGGAGGCCGATTAGAGGGGTGAATAGGCGATTATAAAATTCCTTTGACTAAAACCAAGTTTATAATTTGGAGGAGTAATCAAATCTGTTTTGCACAATTAAGGTCTAAATAAACTAGTCTCACCAAGTGCACCAATAATTTAAGTCTATGTCGAAGGTTTGCAATCCTAGGATGACAAGCAATCAATTTAATTCTATGAATATAAATTATTTGAATGTAAATTGAATACAAGAAAATAAACCACAATGACATGGTTCTTTTTTACCGTAGTGTTCAGAGACTTGCCGGTCTCCCCTAGTCTACGTTGAGGTAAGCCCAAATTAATTGAACCGGCTCCATGAATTAAGCCTTCCACCTCAAATCCACTAATGGTAGTTCTTTTGTCGCTCCGGGTAGGTGAGCTCCAACCTTCACAACACGCCGGCCCTTCTCACAAGTTTTTTTGAGAAGATTACCGAGCACGATGCCTCCTACGTCATCTAGCAACCGGCAACTTCCAAGAGTAATAAGTCAAGCCTCTTGCTTGACTCTCACCACATGCGATGAATGCACAAGCTCAAGTGGACATAAAATCCACCACTAGATGCATCACATGCAATTAGAGACCTCCTCGTTACTCACAAGGTGCAACACATGTATAATTGAGAAGAGAACCTCACACTAATTCAAGAGAGTAAAATAAAGTACCAAAGATTTTACCCCAACCGGCCACAAGGGAGTATCTATACCCCACACCTCGAAACTAGCCGTTGGGAACAAAAATCAGGATTTTTGGAACTACCGCCGCTATACCCCACACCTCAAAACTAGTCGTTAGATACAAAAAAAAAGGATTTGCGGTATTACCGCATTTATAAGATTGGCACTTCTGTTTTTTCAGAACTAGCGCAGTTATAAGAGTTGTACTTCCGTTTTTGGTTTTTGAGCACAAATAACACTCGAAAAATGGTAATAACTTTTGATTCCGATGTCAGAATTGAGTGATCTTGAACTCTATAGAAAGCTAATTCAGAGAGATATACACTATTACAGAAAACCGTATTACAGACGATTCAAAAATGTCATCACAGACGGTTTTCTGAACCGTCTGAATTTATGGGTCAGTGATAATCGAAGATTATCACAAACGGTTTTCGAACCGTCTGTGGTGTAAATATCACAGACAGTTTTTAACTAAAAATTGTCTGTGATTATCAGCTATCACAGACGGTTTTTAGTGAAAAACCGTCTGTGATATTGATATGTCACAGATGTGCTATTCTCTTCTACCCTTAAATCTTTTTTTATTTATTGGCTAGCCTTAGGAAATGCTAGCCATGCTCTCTGAAACAAGCAGATCAACATGTGCATATATACATCCAATTCACATCTCAATTCATTTCACAAACATAAAACATCCATTTCACAAATCAATTAATTGAAATGAAAACAAGCAAATATAGTATGAAACACAGTACACATTTTATTTTTATTAAGATTAGAACCTACCATTACAATATCCCAAAACAATAAACAGGTTGCCCATCTAGCTAACACAACAAGAACAGAGAAAAAGCAAAGATCCTCTATGCCTAGGCCTTCTCGCCCCTGATGCAGCGCACGAGCTGGATGTCTTTGACGCCTACCATCGTCGGTGTTGATTGAGCACTGCCTTGTGCATCATCTGCTTCGTGGGGCTATTATGGTATGGGTCAAGGAGGAGGAGGAGGAGAACAAGGAGGAGGAGAACAACAAAGAGGAGGAGAACAACAACGAGGAGAACAGAAAGGAGGCTGGGTTCTAGTGATTATTTATAGGGGACGGAGAGGCGGAGCTACGATCCGTGGTGTGAGGATTGCTGGATTTCTATTGGCTAGAATTGGGTTGAGGAGGATCGACGGGCCCAGCGATCAGATTATCACAGACGGTTGGTAGCTAGAACCGTCTGTGATGAATGAATGTCACAAATGGTTCTATAGCTAGAACCGTCTGTGAATTAGAGCACAAAATTTTATATACCGATGCAATATAAACAATTAGTCTGAAAAGATAAAATAGCAAAGTTTTATATGGCTTATATATACTCATTTGAAAGGTTTCGACGAGATCTACTACTTTACAGTGGAAACAAAATCCAAATTCCGAAAAGAAGACCAAGAAAAAGGGCAAAAACAGACACAAAAAACCTGCGACGCAGGTTTAGGTCCAAAGATGGCCGATTTTGTGGGTCTTAGAGGGCGACGAGCACAAGCTGGTCAATTTTTTGGATTAGGCTCGTCCTTAGCTTTCCAACGAGTACAAGAACGTTGAAAACGGACACCGTATGCAAAAGTTATGCCCGTTTTACTGAAGGTGTCTCAAAACTGAATCCTACTCGGACTCAGGCGAGAAATTATGAAATTTTAGAGAATTGCAAGGCGGGAAACATATCACAGACGATTTTTAATACGAACCGTCTATGATAATAAGCTTATCACATACGGTTTTCAATAAAAAAACCGTCTGTGATAATTCCAGATTATCACAGACGGTTTTTAATACGAACCGCGTGATATCGACTTATCACGACGGTTTTAATAAAAACCGTCTGTGATAATTCCGGATTATCACAGATGGTTTTAAATAAAAACCGTCTGTGATACTGGAATATCACAATTGGTTCATCGATAAGAACCGTTTGTGATACTCGTTTTCTCCGACGCCATCAACACAGACGGTGTCCAAATTAAAACCGTCTGTATTAGTGTCGGTCACAGACGATTTTGTCAAACCGTCTGTGATTTGGCGTCTAGTATTAACCTTTCTGTAGTAGTGATACAACCCATGTATTTGTATTATCTTAAACATATTAGATCAATACATAAATCATAAGAGATCCAAAGAGTCACTACCATGGTCTAAGTTCAAGGAAATTGCAATAAAGAATTTTAGACCATGCCAAGAGATAATGCATGACCTCCAACATTTTGCAAAATACATTTATAAACTTAGATCATGCCACAGGGAGTAGATACATGGACTTCAACCATTTGCAAAACACATTTGCAAACTATAGTCACATGTTGCAAGGATTAGATGCATGAGACTCAACTATTTACAAAGCACATTCGCAAATAATGGAACCATATCACGGAGAGCTAGAGCAAGCGAAATTGAGCTATCAACATATGATGAGACTCAAGCTACTAAACAAGACCCCTCTTAATAGTACGGCAATTCTATACTAGTAATCCGGTTTTCCAACCAAATACGAGGACCGGTAAAAGACTAGGAACATATTCTTAGCCCTGGCTAATTATACCTTTGCCTTGACATCCTCTTGAAGTTTGATAACTCAAAACTTCACTTTAAGTCCGGGTCATTGTCTTCCCTTGACTTGACGATCAACTCATGATCATCTTCGACTTGGGATCTTGATCAACTTACGATCATCTCCTCTTCGGAATCTTGATTTGGATCAACACATGATGCATTCTCTTCTTGATAACCTTGAACTCATGAAGCCATCTAAAGTCTTCATCATCATGGGACCTAACCTATTCATCCAACTCATGAAAAATGTTAGTCCTGCAAATCGATTGTCATTAATTACCAAAACTCACTATTAACTCATAATAGAGGGACCAGATTCTCAAAATTTCCCTTTTGGTAATTGATGAAAATCTCAACAAATAATGAGATAATGGATTGAATATAAAACCGTTTAAAGTGCGGTACTACCTGAGAGACCATGTGAAGGTCATCCCATTGTGAGTGATGAGTAATTGACATCGTTTCTCAAAAGTCGAGTTTGAGTCGGTTTGTTCGGACCCCGACGTTGCATGGGTGCAACGGGCTCGGTCGGACTTTGATCAAGCTTAGTCGTATGGGTTAGGATGTATATTCTGATATTGCGACATGTTTGATCTTGTTTAATGCTATTTGCGCGTTCATGTATCGAGCGGTGCTATGTGACGTGTTTTCTTGTCTGTGTGTCCGCAGGACAGCGAGGCGGAGTCGTGGCGAGACACGGTGGACCGGACTAAGCGCGGTGGCGCCGAGGTCGAACGGTCATGAGGTGTCGAAGGCGGCGTGGACTCGGCGTGTTGCGGGCGTGCGAGGCAAGGAGCGCGAAGCTTCCGGAAGGTGCGAAGGGCGAAACAGAATTTCGCAAGGCTGCACAAGCGGGAGACAGCTCCGTTAGGGTTTAGCCGGCGTAACGGGTTGGAGACCCGTTAGCCAAGGGCTATAAATAGAGGTGAGGGGCTGCATACCCCTTAGGACACAATAGAGAGAGTTAGGATTTTAGAGTTCATTCCTTGTGTGGGTTGTGTTCCTCCCAAGAAGCATGTGAGGCTCTTGGTGTTCTTGAGGATTGAGAGTGTGAGGTTCTTCCCTATGTGAGCATATGTTTTTGAAAAGAACCATGTAGTGTGTTCCTCTTGTCTTAATCTTGTATGAGGATGAAGTGTTGATTTTCTAAGAACTCACGTTTTGAGATGTCTTTGGTAATTTGTTTCGTTTGGATTGAGTTATCTTGGTGATAAGAATATGAAGTTATCTTGGTGATATATATACTCAAGATCAAACCCTGGTTGCAGTCTTCTTCTCAAGACTTATTTCTGCTGCTTGTTCCTTGCCGTGTTCATGTTTTGGTCTACCCATTTTAGTTCTCAGTTTTCTTTTATCTTGGCTTTCGGTTTTTCCTCTTTCCACTGTTGCCTCTCTGCATTGGTCTACTAGTTTCAGGCATGCAGTTCTTGGCTGCAGTTTTTCTAGGCTGCAAAGAACATTTACTTTGATCCTCTTGCATGTAGTCTAAACGATCTCAGTTTTTGCTGAAATTTTTACTGTCTACTCACTAATCTAAGCTGATTCTATGTGACTAGCATGCAGTCCGGAATTCCACCGTTTTAAGTTTTTTTTTGCTGGCAGCAAAATCGGCTGCTTCAGTTCTTTTACTTCTCTTGGCCAGGAAGCTTACAAGCTTCATGTTTGATGTGTTAATTCTTTGGCTTTGGAGTTTGGCGGCCGTGGTAGCAGTTTCATCAGTTCTTCTACAGCTGCATCCAGTCTGCAATATCTTTGATGCTTTCGGCTGGCTGCATGCAGTCCTCTCTGTTCGGTTGAACTGATTTTTTTCTGTTTGATTCCTTCTCTGCATTCCTTTAGCAGCAGCTGTCAGGTTCTTTTGGTTGGTTTTTATTTCTCTTTTGCTTTTAGTTTTCAGCAGGAGATACACTCCTTTTGGATAGCTATTTTATCTCTTTGGTTGCAACCTTTGTCTTGCCTTTTTTTTGCTTGCTGTTTGCTGTGACACCAATTTCAGCAGCATCTCTCTGCCGTGGGAGCTTAAGTGCTACTGGTTCTCTGTCGTGGGAGCATTTTCCACTATTTCTTTGCCGTGTGAATGTTGTTTTGTTTTTAACTTCATAGCTCCATAGCTATTGGGGTTGAGTTTTTCTTGGATGCTTTGGGGGCGATTTTAAAAGAGAACGACATTCACCCCCCCTCTGTCGCCATTTCGGTCCTACACTACCGCCATCTAAGGTCCGGTAGTTCCGCTCTCCGATAGTTCTAACTTCTGACATGGTACTTCTATTTATCTCGAGGTCCAAATCTTGGCGCTCCCTGGAAAAAACGTACTGCCCCCATAAATTTGGAACTTCCGGGGTCTGGTAGTACTCTCAGGAGTTGTGGTCATATCACGTTGCGGTAGTTCTACCGTTCAAACTTCGGTACTACTGTTTTCTAGAGAAACAGAAGAGTTTCAAAGGAACTCTCTGGAAAAAAATGTATCACCAACTAAACGTCGGTACTTCCAAGTTGCGGTACTACCACACATACCGCCCCGTCATACCGCACTGTGGTAGTACCACCAATTACACACCGGTACTACCAATTATCCTGACAATAAATAGTTATCTTTAGAATTTAAATTCAAATACATACATGACCTTTGTCTCGAGCCATGTCGATCTTCTTGTTAACCTTAGCATGCATCTCCATGTCGTCAAGCAAAATATGAGACTAAACCTTTCAAACATTTGATAATCATGTTAGTCCCATCCACAAATAATTGAGTATAAAGCAATATGAGTCAATGTGAGTATATATAAACTACACCAGTTTTATATACTCAAAGAATATGTTTCAAAGTAGAGATCCCAACATATGTGGAAAAAGAAACATTAATCAATACGAATGAAACAACAAAACATAGAGTGAACTCCCCTAAATATGTGCATACAAGAATGTGTAATAAAAACATATGCACATATTCAAGTTAGATTTTTTGTAGAGTTCAACCTATATTTTGGAAATTAGGAATGCAACAAGATATAAGAATATGACATCGAATACATAATATATGATTTTCACCTTTTCATCCAAATGAGACTAAGCAATAACATATTCAACAAAAGAGTTAGTCTCACATTTAGACTTGTCATTAATGAGTTAGGCTCATATTTGGATTTATCATTAATCTAGTTAATCTCATATTTATATTTGTCATTAATCATCAAAACTAATCTAATTTAATCTTGAACTTACACACTCGCCTTGTTTCAAGAATGTCACATTTCTAAAAATGACTTATATTGTTTGTTGTAAATTTTTCTAAACGGCAAATACTAGGTTAAATAATTTTCTGAAATACACATTACTTTGCACATCTACTTAACACATTTAGGGGCCGCTCCAACCGGCTTAAAAGCCACAGCTTCTGCCTTAATCTGTTAGCTTTTGACTGCAAATGCACTGTAGTAGTTGTTAGCTTTTTCGAAGTAAAAAATAAGACAGAAAATAATAATAAATGAGAAAAATTAAAAAATATTGTTATATCTTTTAAGATAATACAAAGGAATAAAAGAAAAAAAGAAAAACCAACATAGGCCAAAAATCCCTAAAATACTGAAATTAAGAAGCCGAGGGAGACAGTCCGATGTTCCACCAGATATTTCTGAATTTGTGGGTCTGGGTAGCTTAATTTAAGAATGAAAAGTACAATGAAAATTCAGGAGCAGTTTTATCATGTGCTTGTGACAATGACTTTGATAGCCATTTGAGACCTAGAGATTGCAGAAAGAACTAAGGCCCATCTGTCATGAGTCTTGGCAGTGCAGTACTGGTTGTTGACTTTGTGTCAACATTATTCTGTTTAGAATTAGTTATATGGCAAATTTGTGTGGTGTGATTTACTCAATAAAAGTTCTCGTTATTTGATCAATTCTACTCAGCTATGCCATCAGGAACACTGTGTGGGCTTATGTGGCAGGGTCAAGGCGAGCACAAGGCAAAAGCCCAATCTCATCACGAAGCAGAGGTTGGCCTAGGCACTTCACGCACACGGCATACACGAGCACCTTTTCCTATCCTTTCTCATTCTTTCCACTCCATTACTTTTGCTTTTGCATGGCACTTGAAACTATAGGTGTCTTCTTTTTTTTATTATAGTTGATGGTTTATAATTATAAATGATGGTTTTAGTTATAACATAAACACTTCTGTAAATAAACCGAATGCTGATAAGTCGCTGCGAAAAAATTATCATGATAAATCATTTCGAAATGATGTTAAAGAAGCCGTCCTATTTATTTATTAGAATCTTTACTATTATAAAAGAAGGAGTTGGTGGTTGGTCCGACCTCTCCCATCCCTTCTCACAAAAAAACAGCGCTGACATGTGGCCCCAAAAGACCTGAGCCGAATCTTCACACCTTCCCATCTTACGAAACTTAGAAAACCACTTGTAAAATTTCTTTGAAACTTTCTGAAAAACAAGTAGAACTTTGCTTGGAATTATGTGAAACTCACACAAATTTTTGAAACTTTTACGAAACTTACATGAAGTTTGATTTGAAACTAGCTAAAATCTAGAATTTTTCAAACTTGAAACTAGTTGAAAATTGCTAAAACATGGCATTTTGATGATTTTTATTAAAACTTTATTGAAACATAGGTTTCGAACTTGAAAATTACTGAAGCCTTTCTAAAACCTATAACTTAAAACTTGTAACATGTTGAAACATACAAATTTGAACTATGAAATTTATTGAAAAAAATATATTATACAGATGAAATCTTATGAAACTTCTATACTATCAAATTTGAAAATGAGAGACCATGTGAGAGGTGCTCCCATGTTTGTGATGAGTAATTGACTCGTGTCTTGTCTGAAATTGGGTTCAATTGTCTTGCTCCCAGTTTTTCTAACTACTGCAGCAGTGTTCACGAGATACTACGGCCAGCCAGTACTTCCGCCTAGAGAGCGGAACTACATTTGTCTGTGAGCGTAACAGTCGTGGCATAAAATCTGGGTTTGGTTTGATCATTGTGTTGATTATGGTTTATGTTTATTCCATTATCTCGAGCGGTGCTATTTGATGTGTTTTCTTGTCTGTGTGGCTGCAGGACATCGAGGAGGAGTCGTGGCGAGACACGGTGGACCGGACTAGGCGCAGGTGGCGCTGAGGTCAGAACGGTCGGGATGTGTCGAAGACGACGTGGACTCGAGGTGGTTGCGAGGTGTACACGACAAGGAGCGCCGAAGCTTCCCGGAAGGTGCATGAGGGGCGAAACGGGAATTTCGCAAGGTTGCACAAGTGGGCAAGCGGCGTTGGAGTTAGCGGGCGTAACGGGGTGGAGACCCGTTAGCCAAAGGCTATAAATAGAGGTGGGGGGCTGCATGACCCCTTTGAACACATGGAAAGGATTTAGGGTTTCCTTTAGTCAAAAGAGTCTTTAGAGAGGTTGTTTTGCTTTAGGCTTTAGTGGGTGAGAGTGGTTGTGTGCAGCAAGGCTGCCTCCACCCCTTGTGTGTGTTCCTCCCAAGAACTAGGGAGAGTTCTTGGTGATCTTGAGGATTTGAGAGAGGGAGAGAGTGGAGATGAGTTGAGAGTCTTGTAATCTTTCTTCTTGTGTGAATGTACATGGTATCGGGACTCCTTTGTACTCATCTTGTGATCTGGAATGAGAATCTAAAGTTTCTTGTTACTCCCGTGCTCTCTGTTCTTCGTTTTTCCTTTTTAGGCGAGTTCTTGATTCTCTGATTTTTGCGTTGTTTCTTGCCTGGGAAGTGTAAAACGGATTGCTCTGTGATGGGATAGTACCCCAAGGTCATTTGATCAAGTTTTCCCAAGAGCAAATCAAGTTTAATCTCAGTTTTCGCGGTTTGAAGCCCTCTCTGTTCTTCATGGCTTATTTCTAGGGTTTTGCCCCAAATCTTGTTTTCCTCTCTGTGATGGCTTGAATCTTGGCTTGTAGAGTCGCGTGGCTATTGCTAAGATATTTGCAAAGTCTCTTGGCCAAAGGATTAGAGTTGGAATCGAATTTTGGATTTTTGGGCAACCCTCTGTATTTTTCGGGTTTCTTGTCCTCTCTTTTGATTCCCTAGAGGAATCTTGAAATTAGTTCTTGGCTAAGTCTTCTGGGAGTATTTCCTAGTTATCCTCAAAGTTTCCCAAGCCAAGAACCCAAGATTCTCGTGAATTTCGGATTTTTCTGAGTTTCTGCGCGTGCTGTTCTTGGTGCGGTATTACCTCTCCTGGAGAGGTACTACCACGGTTTACAGTAGTTAGCTCAGCGGTACTACCGCTCCCAGTGCGGTACTACCGCTCACCGTGAAACGACTGAAATTCGCTTTTCTCTCTGGATTTGATTTCTTCTCTTGATCTGATTTTTCCAGTGAGTTCTTCTCTGCTTTGTGAGTACTTGAGGGGAGGATTTTATTTTTGAAAGGCACCATTCACCCCCCCTCTGTTGCCATTCCGGTCCTTCAATTAGTATCAGAGCCGGTTAGCTCTTCTTGATAGATCTTTAACCGGTCTCAAAGAGCCATGGCGACGGACAAGTACTCGACCAAGCCCCCGATCTTGATGGGATGGATTTTCCATTCGGAAGAGCCGATGGAGACCTACATCCGTGCTCGAGGCTACGCCATTTGGCGAAAGGTCAAGGTCCGATTCGTTGTTCCGTGGATGAGAACATCAACGCCGGTAATATGGTCGATGTTGAGGCAAGCGCGGCGAGAGAACATCATTGTTCGGGGTTTGAGTAGAAGCGAGTTTGATCGCATCTCTCACCGACGTCGACCCGATATTTGGGTGACCCTCAATGCTTACCATGAGGGCACCACCCAAATAAAGACGGTGCGACAAGACCGGTTCAGCGAATCTGACAAATTCGAGATGCTTGCTTTGGTGAGTCCCTAGACGAGTGCTTTTCTCGCTTTCATAAGATTACGAGCAACCTCCGAGCCGTCGGTCTTACATACTCCGACTCGGATAACGCTCGGCGATTCTTCGGACTCGATCTTAGGGTTTGGGAGATGAAGGTGACTACCATCAAGGACACCACGGACCTCTCGACCTTGACTCTTGATGCGCTTTACTCGCCTCAAGACTCACGAGATTGACATAGTTTCTCGTCGGTCGAAGTCTCGATCGATGGCACTAGTCACCGATCCCGCTCGGATCCACTTCTTCCGAGCCATCTTGTGGATTCTCCTCATTGTTCTCGTGACATAACCGATGATCGAGAGAGCGACTTGCGGATGAGCGACTAGCCCTCCTCGCACGGAGATTCTCCCATGCTTACAAAGGGAGGAGGACGGAAGGAAAAGAGGACCGATGATTTGTTTCGAGTGTGGTGGCCCCAACCACATCCGAGCAAACCGTCCCAAGCTTGGGAAGGGTAAAGGTGACTTGACGGTTCGGGCAAGAACGACTACATCGACAAGAACCGCAACTCGAAGCCCTCGGACCGCCCGGAAAGAAGAAGTTCCGCGACCTTGGGAAGGCCAAGAAGCTCTTCCACCGCGTTCTCGCCGCTTTCGACGACCTCGACCTCACCGAGGTGGAGGGATGGAGCGAAGACGACGGGACCGGTGACCAAGACCCCAAGGGCGGCGGTGACTTCTCGGGATGTGCTTCATGGCCCTTGAGGCGGCCGAGCGACAGCGATCTCTATTCGACTCGATGAGGTATGTCCTCTTATGACCAACTTAATGAAGCCTTTCTTAAGTTAGGAGGTTTTCATGCTAGAGCTAAGACTAGATGTAGCGAGTTGGAGAAGGAAATAGAGATTGTCACGGAGCTTACTTCACTTATATCGCTCCCTCCGTGACGACTGTGATACATGCTGTGCTTTGATCGGTGATATGGAGAAGCTAAGGACCTCACATGATAGTCTGTAAGGTGGATAATGTTAGTCTGCTTGCTGATTTAGAATTGAGTAGGATGGCTGTTACCCTACTTACTACTGATGAGACTATTGCTCCCACCTCATGTGAGGATAAGGACTTTGATGCTAGAGGACCTTATGCCATGCTTCTGGATCTGCCCGAGTCTTGTGTAAATTGTGATAACTTGAATATGAAACTAAAGCAGGCGGATCATAAAATTGCAATTTCAAACCTTCTTACTTGAGCCTATTGCTTCTTGCGTAAATTGTCCTAAGCTTACTGCCGAACTTGAATCTGTCTCCAAACAGTTTCAAGATATGATTGATCATGATAGGAAGTTGGCTCAGTTTGCTTCTAAGGACCCTGTTAGCTCACCATGTATTAATTGTAACAAACTAAAATCTGACTTGATTGCATTGGATGAGAAATGTGTGAAGCTAACTAAGGACCTTCTAGAAAGCCACCTTGACTTGTAATGTGATTGAGGAGAAGGGGAAGAAGCCCCAGGATAAGGGTAAGACGCCTAGAGACGCGAACCAACCTGCTAGTAGTAGGAATGTGCCCCCAGAGTCGGCTGTGCGTGCACAAGCCAAACTTTCCTCTACTGTTGGTTCTTCTTCTGCTCTCTTACCTTCTGCTGTCTCTTCTTCTCCCTGCCCTTCTTGTGCCTCTCTGTTTCGGGAGTGTCAGTACCTTATGAACACTCTCGAGAGATTTGCAGGGGGTAAGAAGAATCTTAATCTTATTCTAGACAAATCGAAGATTTGTAAATTCAATCAATGTCTAGGATATGATTTTCGAGAGGATAGAAGGAAGCATCCACTTGCCGTGCTCAGACCCATAGCCGCAGGTGTGATCGAGGTCAAGTCCAAGAACAAGAAAGTTCAATTTAGATCAGCGGGCTTTGTCCAAGGGATTTCTAACGATGGGTGATTTCACTGCGACTTGACCTCTCGGCGAAGCCATCTCATGCTACTTGACCCCTCGAGGCGGTATCATTGCACCTTCGCCGGAAGGATGGGCATTTGTTTGACCATTGCTTCAAGCGCGCCAAGATCGCGCGAAGAGACCGTGTTGAGTCTCTTAGGCGTATTCAGGGTCAGCCCCAGACTTTGAGTGCACCTAAGACCAACACGAGGTCTAGGCTTGCTACTGTTGGTAGCTTTGGGCAGCATCGAGGACTTGGTTCTTCCGAGTTTTCTGTTTTTCGTCCTCATGCTCTCTCTGGTCGTGACTTCCGCCGTCCTGAGGGTAGATCTCGTTTCCATCGAGATAGCTACTGCGGCGTGATCGCGGTCGCGGTGCTCCGACTCGCTCTCCGTGGCGATCGGACCCAACAACGCCTTCAGTGCGCACATAGACCTTCCGCTTCTTTGAGCGACGGAGGCGTGGGGTAGTTAGAGGTCGATCGTGTGTGACTACTTCTTACGCTCGACGTGTGACTCGGATTGGGTGCCAAAATCTATGTTGATTTATCCCAAGATCGAGACTTTGCTCGTGTTGACTCGGGTTCACGGGCGGGGAAGGAAATGTTTGGCTTGTAGACTCGGGTGTTCACGACACATGATCGGAGATTCCGTTGGTTTTCTTCCTTGCCGTGCTCCGGTGATGAGACGATCACCTTTGGAGACGCCTCTTCTGGGCGAGTCATCGCCAAAGGTACAGTGCGTGTTAATGATTCATTTATTTTAAAAGATGTTGCCTTGGTGAGTAAGCTGCATTACAATTTGCTTTCGGTTTCCCGACTTCCGATGACGGCTTTGAGGTGAGCTTTAAGAAAACAACGCAAAATTCTTGATTCTTGGGTGAGTCCGGTTTATGGGATTTCGTTATGGGAGGATCTTCGTCTTGACTTTGTTGAGTCTTCGGTGATCCTCTCGGTGTTTGGTTGCTTCTGAGTCCCGCGACCTTACCTTCTGGCATAGGAGGCTTGGTCATATTGGATTTGACCATTTGACCCGAGTTAGCGGCCACGATCTCATTCGTGGTTTGCCAAAACTCAAGATGGTCAAAGATCTTGTTTGCGCTCCATGCCGGCACGGCAAGATGGTTGCCGCTTCTCATCCTCCGGTCACAGTTACTATGACCGATGCACCAGGACAACTGCTCCATATGGACATAGTTAGACCAGCTCGAGTGCAGTCTGCAGGTGGGAAGTGTTATGTCCTTGTCGTGGTTGATGACTTCTCGAGGTATTCTTGGGTGTTTTTCTTAGCCTCGAAGGATGAGACGTTTACACATTTCCGAGGTCTTTTCAGTAGGCTTTCTGTTGAGCTTCCAAGTGCCTTACGAGCGATCCGCAGTGACAATGGCACGGAGTTCAAGAATTCCTACTTTGAGAGTTTCTGTGGTGAGGCAGTGTAGAGCACCGCCTCTTCCCATCGTCCCTCGCAGAATGGCGTTGTGGAGAGGAAGAACCGTACCTTGGTCGAGATGGCGGGGACGATGCTTGATGAGTACTCTACACGCGGAAGTTTTGGGTGAGGCTATAGCCACCGCTTGCCATGTTTGAACGAGTTTTCTTGCACACTTGCATCGCACTTCTTATGAGTTGAGATACGGGCGAAAGCCCAATGTTTCCCATTTTCGTGTGTTTGGTTGCAAGTGTTTTATTCTGAAGTTTGGGAACCTAGATAAGTTCGAGTCACGTTCTTGTGATGGACTCTTTCTAGGCTACTCGACTTCTTCGCGGGCCTATAGTGTCTGGAACTGCGAGTCTAGCAAAATGGTAGAAACCTGTGAGGTAACCTTCGACAAGGCCAGTCCGGGGACTAGGCCCGATATCTCAGGTTCTCTAGAGCAGTCTGAGACCATCTTCGTGGATGATGAGGATGATGGAGATGAGGGTTGTCTACCCGATCCAGTCCCTCATCCACCCCTTGAGGTGCCTTCTTCCACCGCACCTCAAGGCGATCGATCCATGCCTTCGCCTCCTCCGGAGCTAGTGGCTCTGTTCCTACTGTCGACACGAGGTAGAGGCCACTTCTTCATCTCATTCGGACCTCCTAGACACATTCAAAAGACCATCCTTCGAGCGATTATTGGAGATCTCTTTGAGCGAGTCACTCGTTCGAAATCTGGTACATCACTTTTCTGTCTCCATTCTGCCTTTGTTGCCTCCTTTGAGCCCAAGGATGTTTGTCATGCTTTATCTGATGAGTCTTGGGTCAATGCCATGCATGAGGAGCTGGAGAGTTTCGAAAGAAAGAAGGTTTGGACGCTTGTTGAGCCCCCTCGAGATCACAATATTATTGGAACCAAATGGGTATTCAAGAACAAGCAAAGTGAGGATGGGGTAGTCATTCGAAACAAGGCTAGACTGGTTGCACAGGGGTACTCCTGGGTTGAGGGTCTAGACTTGAGGAGACCTTGCCCTGTAGCTCGTCTTGAGGCCATTAGAATTCGCTTGCCTTTGCGACTTCTAAGGGTTTCAAGCTTTACGGATAGACGTCAAGAGTGCCTTTCTCAATGGCTTCATTGAGGAAGAAGTCTATGTCAGACAGCCTCCAGGTTTCGAGAACCCCAAATACCCTAGTCATGTCTTCAAGCTTTCCAAAGCATTGTATGGACTTAAGCAAGCCCCTAGAGCTTGGTATGAGAGGCTTAAGTCTTATCTATTGAGACATGATTTTGAGATGGGTAAAGTTGATAAGACCTTGTTCATTCGCGGCTTGCAATGACCTTCCGCCGCCAAATTTATGTCGATGACATTATCTTTGGCGGCTCTTCTCATGCTCTAGTTTCACGGTTCTCGGATGTCATGAGCACCGAGTTTGAGATGAGCATGATGGGTGAGTTGACTTTCTTCCTTGGTTTCGGATCAAGCGAGACTCGGGAGGGTACCTTCTTACATCAAGGCAAGTACACCGTGATCTCACGAGACGTTTCGACATGAGTGATGAAAAGCGGTGTCGACTCAGATGGCTTCTGACCGCACTTGACCCGATGAGGACGGTGAGCCAGTTGATCAAAAGAGTTCGGTATGATTGGCTCTCTCTTGTACCTCACTGCCTCGAGACCGGACATCCACTTCTCTGTGTGTCTTTGTGCTCGTTTTCAGGCTTCTCCTCGCGTGTCTCATCGCCAGGCGGTGAAGCGCATCTTTCGGTACCTTCGAGCTACCATTGACTATGGTATCGGTACTCTTCCTCATCCTGTCTATCCCTTAGAGCCTTTTGGATGCGAGACTTTCTTGGTGTAGGATAGATAGGAAGAGCACTTCGCACCGCCGTTCATTGGCACTTCTCTCGTTTCTGGTCTTGAGGAAGCGATCCGGTGTTGCACACCCACCGCAGGCCGAGTGCGTTCTTTGCAGCCGATTCTTTGTAGCCAAGTGCTGGATGGTCTCGACTCTGCGGGACTTTGGGTTGCTATCGATCGTGTTCCGCTCTTCTGCGATAACACGTCTGCGATTAGCATTGCTAAGAACCCAGCAGCACTCTCGGACCAAGCACATCGATATCGATATATCACTTACGAGACCATGTGGAGAAGGGTGACATAGTGCTCCAGTTTGTGGAGAGTGACCACCAGTTGGCTGATATCTTCACCAAGCCTTTGGATAGCACGAGGTTTTCAGCTCTGCGGGGAGAGCTTGGGGTGGTTTGTCCTTACGGACTATTGTGAGGGGGAGCTTTGGGATTTATTGCTTTATCATATTATTTATGCTTCTGTCTCCTTTCTGCTGCATTGCATCTACGGGTGCATTGGGTTTAGTCCTTCCAGCATAGGTTAGAGTGTGTCTCTTGCTGAGTTGCTTAGACTTCTTACTCTTATCTTGTGCTTTCAGGATAGCTGTTTCTTATCTCACTAGGTTGAGCTCACTCACTTCTTGTAGGTTCTAGCGAGGGTTGGGCCACCCTCGAGTAGACAGGGTACGTGTTTGCTCTCTAGTGTGTGTTTTTCTCGATAGTTGTTCGTCCTGGAGTCATATGGGGTAGATAAGAGTCAGTCTGAGCCATTAGTATTCTCTATCTTATCTATGCTTTAAGGACTACCTGTTTTCTGCTTTCTTTGCCAGCCTCTCATTTTATTGCTTTGGTTCAGGGGGAGTTCATTTGGGAACTTCTAGATCTTCATATTGACTTAACTCAACTTGAACTAAAAGATGCATCATGTGTTGAGGGGGAGCTGGATTTTCTGCATGTCATTTTGCATTGTAATATAAATACATTGAGCCTTGCTTATTATCTGGTTATGACATGCTCATGATGATTTACATCTTGCCATGACTTATGCTTATTTGCTAGATCTTTCATGACTTCATATGTGCAGACTAACTTTTGCCATGATGAGTTAATTAAACTTGCTCAAACTGAACTAAAAACTTGTCATGATTAGCAATCGAGCTTAGTCTTTCTTGAGCTATCCTTTTATGATCCATGCCATGTCAAGTAGGCTGAGTAGAATATTGAATCTCTTCTGAGCCATACATTAAAATGTTCTAGCCTCTTGATGATGCATAGGTTAGCACAATCATTTCAAAAGCAAAAAGATCTCTTTTGTGCGAAAAAACTGATCTCACCAATTCTTTCTCATGAGACGGCTTGCCATTGCACTAGGCATGAACTCAGGGGGAGTTTTGGATGACCAAGATCATTTCCTTAAGCTTCTCGCTTGGAATGATCGCATAAGGCTTGAGATCTAGCACATGATAAAGATATGGGTTGAAAACGACCATGAAGTTCAAAAGAAAAATGTCATTTGTGCTCATTTTGCTTAAGCTATTAAAAGAATCAATTGGACTCAATTTTAGATTCTTGGTTCCGCTTAGCTTGATTGACATGGCTTGCATCATCTTTAGATATCTCTAGCTAGACTTTGCCTATTGATGACTTGACATGTTCATAAAATGCACTAAAATTCATATTATCATCTATTTGCTTCTAGTGGTTTATACATATCTGTCATGATCTTGATAGCATATTTATGTATTATGGCTTGATGTAATCGATTATGGTCATTTTGGATAATTCTCATGGCTCTAAATGCATAGAATAAACAATCTTCAGTCATTTTATCCAAAATGTGTTATATTCTCTCTTTTGCTTCCTTGATGCGTTTATTGCCAAAAGGGGGAGAATAGATTGGAGAGAAAAAGTCTTTTGGGATCTTTCTAGAGCTTTCGATATCAATTTGCTCTTTCTTGAGTTGCTCTAGTGTTTCCTCTGTCGACATGGTCATATGTTTCATTTCCTTCTTTGGACCATGTTGGATTCTTCAAACCAAACTTTTATGCCTTTTTCGGTGTTTGTCAATATACTCATCAAGGGGGAGATTAAGAGACCATGTGAGAGGTGCTCCCATGTTTGTGATGAGTAATTGACTCGTGTGCTGAAAATCTGGAAATTGGGTTCATTGTCTTGCTCCCATTTTTCGGAACTACTGCAGATGTGTTCACGAGACTACTACCAATGGTACTTCCGGCCTAGAGAGCGAAACTACCTACCGTGTCATGTAATGCAAACAGTCAGGGCATAAAATCTGGGTTTGGTTTGATTATTGTGTTGATTATGGTTTATGTTTATTCCATTATCTCGAGCGGTGCTATGTGATGTGTTTTCTTGTCTGTGTGGCTGCAGGACATCGAGGAGGAGTCGTGGCGAGACACGGTGGACCGGACTAGGCGCAGGTGGCGCTGAGGTCAGAACGGTCGGGATGTGTCGAAGACGACGTGGACTCGAGGTGGTTGCGAGGTGTACACGACAAGGAGCGCGGAAGCTTCCCGGAAGGTGCATGAGGGGCGAAACGGGAATTTCGCAAGGTTGCACAAGTGGAAGCGGGCGCCGTTGAAGTTAGCGGGCGTAACGGGGCGGAGACCCGTTAGCCAAAGGCTATAAATAGAGGTGGGGGGCTGCATGACCCCTTTGAACACATGGAAAGGATTTAGGGTTTCCTTTAGTCAAAAGAGTCTTTAGAGATGTTGTTTTGCTTTAGGCTTTAGTGGGTGAGAGTGGTTGTGTGCAGCAAGGCTGCCTCCACCCCTTGTGTGTGTTCCTCCCAAGAACTAGGGAGAGTTCTTGGTGATCTTGAGGATTTGAGAGAGGGAGAGAGTGGAGATGAGTTGAGAGTCTTGTAATCTTTCTTCTTGTGTGAATGTACATGGTATCGGGACTCCTTTGTACTCATCTTGTGATCTGGAATGAGAATCTAAAGTTTCTTGTTACTCCCGTGCTCTCTGTTCTTCGTTTTTCCTTTTTAGGCGAGTTCTTGATTCTCTGATTTTTGCGTTGTTTCTTGCCTGGGAAGTGTAAAACGGATTGCTCTGTGATGGGATAGTACCCCAAGGTCATTTGATCAAGTTTTCCCAAGAGCAAATCAAGTTTAATCTCACTTTTCGCGGTTTGAAGCCCTCTGTTCTTCATGGCTTATTTCTAGGGTTTTGCCCCAAATCTTGTTTTCCTCTCTGTGATGGCTTGAATCTTGGCTTGTAGAGTCGTGTGGCTATTGCTAAGATATTTGCAAAGTCTCTTGGCCAAAGGATTAGAGTTGGAATCGAATTTTGGATTTTTGGGCAACCCTCTGTATTTTTCGGGTTTCTTGTCCTCTCTTTTGATTCCCTAGAGGAATCTTGAAATTAGTTCTTGGCTAAGTCTTCTGGGAGTATTTCCTAGTTATCCTCAAAGTTTGCCAAGCCAAGAACCCAAGATTCTCGTGAATTTCGGATTTTTCTGAGTTTCTGCGCGTGTTGTTCTTGGTGCGGTACTACCTCTCCTCGAGAGGTACTACCGCTCAAAGGTACTACCGCGGTTTACACAGAGGTAGTTCCGCTCAACGGTACTACCGCTCTCAGAAGCAGTACTACCGCTCACCGTGAAACGACTGAAATTCGCTTTTCTCTCTGGATTTGATTTCTTCTCTTGATCTGATTTTTCCAATGAGTTCTTCTCTGCTTTGTGAGTACTTGAGGGGAGGATTTTATTTTTGAAAGGCACCATTCACCCCCCCTCTGTTGCCATTCCGGTCCTTCAGAAAACAATGAATTTTGTTTGAAATGTGCTAAAACATCATGAAACTTGATGAAACATACGAACACGCTCCGAAACTTTAAAGTTGTCTTTTGAAACTTGGTTGAAAATTTTCTAAAACTCTTTTTTAATCAAGTTTTGTATTTGAAACTAGAAGAAACCTATAGTTTCATATTGGAAAATCCATTGAAGTTTGTTGAAATACATTGAAACCTTGTGAAAATCATTTAAAATATTTTTTGAAAATTTGATGAAACATGAATAAAACTTCGCTTGAAACTGTGTGAAACTCGCTCTATATTTTCTGAAACTTTTGTGAAACTTATATAAATTTTTATCCAAAACTTAAAGTATCGATGAAATTTATTGAAACTTGCTGAAACTCGCTTTATATTTTCTGAAACTTTTGTGAAACTTGAAGTATCAATGAGATAGCTCGCGTGCCGGTGCGCAACCCCACCCCACCTTGCCCAGTCGGGCAAATCTCTGCACGTCCATGTCTGCCTCTTTACGCAAAAGCGGAATCTGGATAGAAAAATAAGTGCAGGCACTCATATATAACAAAATAACAAATAAACACTAGTAAATTTCGAGTGTTCATATATAGTTATTGATGGGCGAGTAGAGGTACAAGTGGTTAGACATTTAGTCGCTTCACAGAAAACTAAAATTTGCGTGAGGGCTCACTCAGTCTTCTTTAGGTCCACCCCTGACTTTACGCTCGTGCTTACAGGTTAAAGTATGTACAGTGGTATAGACAGCATGTCGTATATAGACAATACTAAAAGCATCTACTATAATAGTTTGTCTTTTTAATTGAACTTCACAATTGCATGAAACTTGAAAAATTCGTTAATAGCACTAAATTATATATTTATGGTCTATTGTGTTGCTTGTTTACAGCAACATTAAAAGAAACATTGAGGAACTGGCACCATTAACCAGTTAATTTGTATAACGTGGGCTAGTTACACGAGTACTAGTAATCATAAACGATAGGCAATACCTAACACCTGATAGCCGGGGGACTCCCGCCCAACATGAGCCACGTCGCCCGCCGTGGCGCCAGCGCCAACGCCAACAAGCATGGAGGCCGAATCTTCGACGGTGCGGGGTGAATCTTCGACGGTGCAGGGTGGTAAATTGCGAAAAGGCCCCGTGTTTTCCGAAATTACTTACAGGTCCTTGGTTCTCGCGAAAAGGTCCTTACAAACTTTTTGCCCCTCCGTTTCTTTGGTTAGCCCCCGCTTTGAAACCACGCGGGTCCCCGCTTTTACATCTGGTCCTCGTTTCTTCCGAAAACTCCTCCACTTTTGGAAAATACGTTTCGCCGATTTTTCCCGAAAGGCCCTTTACCTTCCTCGAAAATACGTTTTCGCCCCGATTTTTTTTTTGAAAACTCATCACGGATTATCGCCCCTTTTATTTTTTTTCGTACGATAGCTGGCGCGGCGTGGCGCCGCGCCTACGAGACTAGTATATATAATAATCTGACGAATGTTACCGCATGAATCAATGAATCATAGAAATAGAGACATGCACTCGTGTTTTTTTGCTTGATGCAGTAGGGCGATGCCGAGCTAACGTAACGTGTTCGCCAAAGCTTAATTGTTCGGCGGGCGGGGAAATTTTTTTTCACGCGCGGATGAGAAGATGATGGGATCATGGGTACGGGTGGAAATAGATGGGATACCATCTAATAGTCTTAAATATGAATATAAATATATATTTTTAAAACGAATATGAATACGAATTCAAATATTCTTAAATATAGATACGAATATTCTCGAATACGAATACGGATATTTTCGAATATGAATTTTTTTCGAATATGAATATCGGATAAAACAGATTCCTAGCGGCTTTGCCGATTTTTCACCGGTTTTTGACCGGTTACCGGTTTTAAACCACCTAAATTCAAATTTTGAATCACTAAATTTGTACGAATTTTTCATGAGTTCTAGAAACGGATCGAATATGAATCGAATAGTCTCGAATACAAATACGGATACGAATATTCTCAAATACGAATGCGAATATTAATATTCTCAAATACAGATACGAATATTCTCGAATACGAATACAAACATTTTCGAATACAAATTTTGCTTACCATATTCGTATTTTCTTAAATACAAATATCAAATAAAACAAATTATGATTACCGTTCCAGTTCCAGCGAGGCGCGCGCGAGATCATTAACCAGAACCTATTAACCGCCCGCAACAAAAAAAACATAACCTTTAAAGATTATATGCAAATTAGATCATTATTATATATACTTGGATGCGTACAATTTTTACATATACTTGATGGTGTGCTAACATTATTTCAGAGAGTCGTGACAGGTAACCGGTTCAAATGGGAAGATCGTATTGAAAAATGCGTACAAATAATCCTCATCACCTGCAATTGATTGGAACTGAACTTTGGTCGTTAACCAGAAAAATAAGCTATACCATTGGTCTATGCAATGGTCGAATCTAATGCTCGAGTAGGCTGCAAAACCTTAATTTTTTTTAAGACGTGCAAAACCTTAATTGATTAAACACTTGATAGGTTCTTCATGCTCTCGCAAAAAAAAAAAAAAAGGTTGTTCATGCTGGTACGTGTCAATGTAAGATTGGGATTCGGGGTTCGGTGCATCCGTCCATGGTAACTTCTCGGTAATACTACAAACCGTACAAAGACCATTTCCTTTTAGCTTATGGATTATGTCTTTTCCTAAAAAAAATCGGACAATTTCTCTGTTGTCTTTTTGAAGTGGCTTATCAGTTTATCGGTATTCGGTACTGTCGGTGTTCTAATACCGATCTTACGTATGATTATTTGGATTTGGGGATATCTCAACATCTGGCTACGATCACACAGAAAATGACACAGGGATTTCATACAGGTTTGGACCTTCTCTGGAGAAAATAATAACGCTATCCTATGTGGCTATATTGGTTGCACTGATTATAATTGGGAGAGAAAGAGCGATGTTGAATGTCTTGCATTACTTCTATTGCATCTGTCTTGTTCTTCCCGACTTCAGCCTTTAAATAGCGCACAAATCGGTGACGGTTGCTCTATGTCGGAGATGTCTCAACGTTTGGAATGAGGAACTGCCTAGCGGAAGTTATTGTCGGTGACATGATCTTTCCTCGCCGTTGGGTGATTATCGTTGAAGGAGGAAGAGGTTATGAGTAGTTACTCTAGAGAATAAATGCGTGCATTAACCTTGTTAGACAGACCCATGATATTACAGATTGTCGAAGAAGAGTTTACGATCACAAGGTGATTGTAGGATGACTTACGACTATATCATGCTGGTAGAAAGACTTACGACCATGAAGGAGTCGTAGAAAAACTCACTACCATGGGGTGGTTGTAGAACGACTTACGATCACATGGTTGGGTCTCTCCCTTACGAGTATAAGGGGTGTATTTAAGGAACACAATGATGTAACAATGATATTTACAGATAAATAATAATTAGAGAATTATTATATCCTCATCAATATATTCACATAAATATTTATGCTAGAGATAAAACCTCCCGTCGCAGCCATAAGCTATCTGTCTAAGGCCCTGTTTGTTTTGGATTCTAGGCAAGCTAGCTACTTCTAGTAGCCAAAAGCTGCCCCAAACAGTCTAGATTGTACTAGAATCTGAAAATCTGGGAAGCTGCAATTGTACTAGAATCGAAAATCTGAGAAGTCAGATAACCGAGCTTCTCACATTCTCTGATCGATACCCTTGGATTTGAAGATAATTACCCGCAAAATACCACTCAATAAAAACCTACGCCTGACGCTCCCCGCCCGGCCGCCCACTCGCATTCCACCCCGAGTCCCCACCTTGTTCCTCCCGATCCCCGCCCCGCCCGCCCCTCCCCACCTCGCCCCTCCCGCCCCACCCCCCGGCCCCTCCTCCCGCCGCCCCTCCCAGAACCCCGCCGCCCCTCCTCCTCCCCCCCCGCTTTAGCTTCTATGGGCCGCTTTTCTACCGAAGATGTTGGCAGCGCTCCAAAGTCCCACGTACATACTACGGCACAACACCTTCTCCACCTTACGGGCTCACCCAATGGCGAGGCACAAAAGGCCGCGGCCGAAGCGTCCGAACGCAACGCTAACCTTGCAGGCCGAGCAACGCGCCGTCGAAACGGGCTGGCCTCGCCGCTGCCTGGCACGTGCAGCCCACGTGTTCTGTCTGTCTGTGTCACCGTCTCACTGTGCCTCTCCATCCTCCTCTTCCTCCATTACTCCGCCACCTCCGACCTCCAACCGCCCTAGAGGAGGCCGTAGAAGAAGCAGCGGAGCTCCGGCGACGGGTCCTTAATTAGGACCCCCCCCTGCTGTACGTGTTCTTAAGGCCCCGTCCCCTTCGCTGCAACATCTGTTTTCTTGGTTCTTTTGGAAATTATTTGCGTGCTTACTTTGTGGGTTCTTTACTTTTTGAGAAAAGACCCTGGATTTTTTAAATCTTTTCTTGTTCTTCTTCATTTTAATTTTATTTTACGTAGGATTTTCAGTACGCGCTGGTTTGTTAGTGCTCGATAAGAAATTTTATGTTCTTTTTTTTTTGTTTTGCACGGTGATGGATTTGTTAGTGCGATAATGCATTTGTACTGTAAAATTAACACCCTGGCCATGTTTCATTGTTGCGTTTTGCTTGTTTAATCTGTACGATCGAAACATTTTTATTGTCTCTTTTGCTCTGTAATGTCACATAAAGTTGTAGTTAAGGCGGTATTTCTGTTAATATTCTTTGTAGTCGTGTGTTTTGACTTTCTTAGCCGATATACTCCACCGTTGCATGGCTGCCCATCCAATGGATTTCATGGGCTATTATTAGTTTCTTGAACCGCTTCTTACGTTTCGTTATATTTATCTTTCCAGTTTATTCTTTACTTCTTCATCTCAAGTAGTTCCTGTTATGTGCATGATTGTGTCACTGTTTACAAGAGATTGGTCAATTGAAATAGCATAGTATTGCGTTGTCCTTTTAGCTGGTATCTACCTCTCATCATTTAATGAACATTGGTTCTAATGTAACTGTTGTTGTTTATTGAAGATTGAATCGAGTGTGCTGTAAGCGACATTTTTGCAAGAACAATTGACAGTTTAAAATGCCCATAGCTTGTATTCTCTACTCTTACTGTCAGGTAATAAGTAGTCGAATAATATATTGCCTCTTTGACAAGGATAGTCAAAATGCACATAAGTTGTATTCTCTACTCTTATGGGATTATTTACATATCAAAAGATGCAGGAGACAAGTCGTTGAATACTCTACTGCCTCTTTGATAAACATGCTCACTGAACGATAATACCTATATTTGGACCATATCAATATCTAGTCGTTTGAGGCTTTGAGCTGTACTTGACGAAGTTCAATTCTGTTTGCAAACATGTGCTGATAAAAATTTTCTGATGTATTTCTGTATTCCATATTTTATTTGAGATCCATTTACTGTTACTTTACAGGATTGTGTTACTTGTATGAGATCAATGTGAAGGGAGAACTGTATATTGTGTATCATATTAGGATCACCTCTTCCCATGTTTTCCTTGTTTTTCCGTTAGGAACTAAACCATCCCATGGATTGACTGCAAAAATCCAATGCTTTGTGCCTGAAGCGCAAGCTCGTTGATGATTGCCTGGCAAAAGACTTCAAGTCTCGTCGTGTCGAAGTGGAGAATGTATCTTCTGAGGTGGAGTGTGGATCCTCATCCGATGTACCTGCTCACAGTTGTTGCACTCAACCTAATCTGGCTAATGATTGCGTCAATTACCTGAAAAGTGAAGTGCCAAGTCGTGTTGTGTTTTACAAACAAGGTTCATGGTGCAATTTCCCTGAGCAAATAATGAATTCCCTTGTTGATGGATTCAAAGGTGACAAATCTAGTGCTGTGGTTGTGATGCATGATCGGCCTCTTCTTGTTGATTTCTTATCAATGACCTTGGTGAACCCAAAAACGAGAAAACAGCGATCTGTTGCATGGCTTGATGGCACTGACAAGTGGTTTTTCCCTTCTGCATTCTTTGATGAGGAAGTTGATGAATCCAACAAATTGCACACAAGTATCGTTGTAAGCGGCGCACAAGGTTTAATTGGGGGTAAGGTTGTAAAGTCCCCACCTGAAGTGGTGAAGCAAGTTGTCATTGAAAGTAGCCCTCCAGTTCTCCAGAATCCTTGTGCTGTAGATATATTACATAATAAGATTGTACCTGTTGAAAGAGGTAGTGAAAGCTTTCTGTTTGTTCAGAACCTTTTTCTCTCTGATATGGGTTCATTTGCAATGCCTAACAACATACTTCATATTCATCAGTATTCTCCAAAAAATATCTCTGCACTGTGTAGACTTGAAGCTTTCAAAAGACAGATGAGGCTGACAAGAGAGAAGTTTGGTGATGCAAATGCAAGATATGGATGGTTTGGATCCACAAAGGAAGACATAGTTTGAGTTTTAATTAATGGTTTTGTTTGCACAGGAAAAACCACTCATAATGCTGATATGGGTGCTGGCATATATCTTTCTGTCACCAGAAAACCATGCCTTTACAAGGTAGAGTTTCACTCAAGTGTTTTAATAGTTTTTTAATATTCTGTTTTAATTCCATACTAGTGGGTATTACAGGACATTTCATCATTTTGTAGTGTTGGTCTTTGTGATGTTGACGAAAAAGGGGTGCAGTATATGTTGCTGTGCTGAGCAACACTGGGCAACATGGGAGCGATCAAAGCAGGATCCCAGGAGGAGTTTCTCAGCATATATGATTCTGGTGTTAATAATTGCTCAAACCCAAACTATTACGTGATGCGGCAATCACATCTAAGAACATTAGCTTCAGTCTTTCCCCAAAAGTTCAAGGTAATATTAGCAAGAGGTGTTAAGACTCTCATCATGTGTAATCACACTGAGATAGGATGAGTGATCTACTCTTTACTGTACTTATTGAGATAGGATGAGTGATCTACTCTTTACTGTACTTATTTTCAGAGTATTTGCTTCTCTTGAAGGGTTTATGGTTGTGCCCACCTCCAAAAGAAGTGATAGTGGATCTTTCTACTCTTCAACCTGTGAGTCGTCTTAACACTCTTATTACAGTACTTGCCAATAGGACCTAGAGGGTACAGGCTTGTTTTCCACTTGGATGCATTTTTAGGTTTTAGCAATTGCTGCTAGAGAATTCCTGTCAAAGGTCAATTTAACTGCCAAGTACCGCTCGTTGTTCCTTTTGTGTGGAAAAAACACTTCTAGCATTGTCATACAAGTATTAATTTTCTCATTGAGCTGAGACCTATGATCTATCTGTAGGTAACGTGCAATTCTGATGAAGGACCAACTTCTCCATGGATCTCGTTCAGATTGCTCTTTGAAACAATACAAGACGGTATACCATCTGTAGAAAGGGAATTGTGCTTTTATCACTATGAAGGGCTGAAGGTGTTGCTGTCTTGACAACCCGTACTGTTGAGTTGTCAATTGTCATTGAATTTTGCAGTCAGTTTGCTTGTGGGTGTTCATTCAAACCATTCATTTTTCTATCTGGCTGGGAAACAAGATTACTCGTGAGGAAATGGTAAAAAAAATGACAACAATAGTTGGAGAGAAATTGCTTGTGGATTCCTTGATGAAACTTAACTACGACGTAAGTCCCTGTTGCAGTATGCAAGTATTCATTTAGTCATTTCATCACCATACTAAGAGTAACTGCCGTATAAAATACTGGTGCCTAGAGTAATGTTTATGGACTGTCCAATAGAATTATCATAATGCCTAGGAACAAGGATTTCGAACCTAGTAATTGTCCATATAACTTAATGTTAGAACGACCAGTAAGTGCAAGAGAGCAGCGTATAGAAATTAAAATTGTGGATTTTGTTATTGGCTTGTTGCATTTGCATCAGCTTTCATGGAATTAAATCCGCACTTTGTTCTATTTACTGAGATGCATGGATGTGTCTGCATTTTGTTTTGTTAATATGAGCATGCAAACAAAAATATTTCTGATGAGAAATGGCTTGCCTGTTCTCTCAGAGATGTTTTCTTATGAGGGTCACTGCAGCATGGGCTTGCCCGAGGACCAACGCAGCAGTGATCCGCTGTCACAAGGGAGTGTGTTTGATGGAACATGCAAGCCCTGGCCTTTCGGAGGGCTCATGCCTATTATTATTCCGAGAGCAAAAGTAGTAGCATTCAAATCCTACTTTCTAGAGATTTTGAATTATTTTTTGGGTCTTAATGGTCTTGCCAAATTCTTAGAATTTTTTTTGCCTCTGCTGGACTCTTGATGTCATATCAGTTTTTATGAGCTGGATTGTACAGTACATGTTGTTCGACAAATTTGGCATGCTATTTACTCCCTCCATTTTGTGATGTTTGTCCATCTTCCTGGGAAGCATCGTTTAACAATGTTTGTCCATTTATGAAATAAAGAGTGTATTTATTTGCAATATTTACACTCTCTACTCTTACTCTAATGCCGTGAAAGAGGTTGGTTAGTTGTAGGATGGGTTTTTTGGGGTTATGGCGAATTTGGTACAATTTGTACTACAATTTACTTATAGATCCGCCTTGAAAAAACGTACCATTTAAAAAAGGGTTACTGTAATAAATGGCATAAGCCATAAGCGAAAGTGCAAATGAATCCGCGCGTAGTACGTCATCTTACAGGATATGTATGGTCATTTCTCATTAACTTTTTTAGATTTAATACTTCCTTGTGGGGATAAAAACCGGCAGTTACTGGCAAGTAACCGTCGATTACCGGAAATCCCTGTGTGTACCGGGAGGGAAAAAACCGGGTGAAAATTTTCAAATGTAAATTTAAATTTATGACTGCATAATGCACTTTTTAGGCTGGTTTAGACTTTTTTTGTGCTAGATTACCTATTGTATGAACTAAATATGCATAAATATGTTAGTCCCAATATTTTGTGCTAGGTTTTCTCTGGCTTTACCCGGTTTTTGGCGGTTTTTCCGGTAACCGGAACGATTACCGGTTTTAAAACAGCCCAAATTCAAAATTTGATACCTGAATTTCATCCGGTTTTTCTGGTAACCGGCCGGTTACCATTACCGCCCGCCGGCCGGGTTTTTCACCGGTATCGAGATTTCTATCCCTGCTTCCTTGTGCGCTAGGCGGGTTTGGACATATATTGTGAAATAGAGGGGACAATGAATTACCCAATCATTGCATATCTGTGCTGGCATATTTATGTTCTTATCATATCCCGCTCTTAACTTTTTTTCGTCCTGTTGCAGCCATCACTATGGTTCAACTTTCCTGCAGAAGTGGTCAGTTACCCTGTAAGTACAGTACTGGACACTATCTCCATCGGTACAAGATTGCTGCATCTGCCACTCCTAGTCACGATTCTCCAGCGTCAAGTGTACTGCCTGAGAAATGTGAACCTGCAGATTCAACATGTAGCGGTTCTCCAGCAGCAAGCGCGGTGCTGGAAGGACAGCACTTCCCCATCCCAAGTATGTGTTCTGAAAGCTCTTCATCCCGCTGTACTGACAGCCTAGATCCTTTTGCACCAAGAAGGGCACCTCTAGGTCTTGATGCCCTCGTGAGGAGTGCGTTGCTTAGCGTTAATATCTGCAATTCTGTTGGACCAAGCATGGAATCTAATGACCATGCTCCCCTTGCACAAAGGTCTGCCTCTATAGGGCATGATTTCTCATGTATCAAGACCAACACTTGGAAGCTCTGAATCTCCCAGTACGAAAGGCCAACATTCTGTTGCACCAAGTATGGCACCTGAAGCTGTTAATGCTGTTAATGTTATATATGCCTACCTCATCGGGACTTTCATACTGTGGTACATAAAACTGAAAGTCACGAACGTTCAGAGCTGAAGCTTCCGTTCGGTTGGTCTACGAGGCTGCTGCATTTCGGCATCATGTGCAGTTACTCTGTGAAATGAACTTGAAACGCAGATCAAAGTCACAACTTACCCTTGTTACTTGTCCCAATCTTTCTGTGAAAAGCTTGTGCTGGAATCTTGTCTTCAAGTACATGTTCAGCTAGTTTCGCCTTCCAATGTACCATTGCACTTCACGCCGCCGCACTTTCACAACTTGTGCAGAGTATCCTTGCGCAAGAAGATTTGTCTGAGTCGGATGGTGATATCAGTCCGGTTCAAATTCGATGCCCACATCAATTTTTTTCCATACGTGTGCTACTGCAATTCGACAGAATTCCAAGTTCCAATTTCAGGTCTTCTTTTTCAACAATTTTTATTTTTAAAAAAATAACCTGGAAGTCTTCTCAAAGGTGTTTCGAGTCCTTACGGAAGAACATTGATCAGTACCCTCCAATGTGGCTGACCACCGTTCGTTGGAGACGAGGTCAAGTCTACTGCAAGATAAGATAAGTGTTAGTGTATCGTACATGCTCCCTTCCTACAGAAGAGTATCTCTGTACGCTACTTGCTACGTGGTATGTGGACCTAGGTCTCATGTAGATTGCCGACCAGTATTTGTGAGTTGTGACATCCCAGCGGAAATAGAGGCGCCTAGTTCATGGACGAAAGCACAGACGAATCGATACGTGTGTAGATCCGTCCCATGATAGGGCATTACATTATAGGTCTGTTCTTTTCTTTCGAAGTTGACGGTTTTTAACTTTTGTTACAGTACTTAACTTTCAAACAGAGTATTTTCTCAAGACGTGATCTACAAGTTAAACGATATACACATTAAAAGCCCAATATCTGTATCATTCAAAATCACAAATGAGTATCTCTCCGTAATCTGTACCGTAAACAGCCAAAATTCAAAAATTTCAGCCAAAAGCTATAAGCCGTAGCCGTTGCCAAACATGCCCTATATGTGTAGTAAATAAGGTCATGTTCTGAACAGCTTTTGATTTTTTAGTTTTTAGAAGTCGGTTTTCGAACAGAGTGATTTTTTAATGTAGTTTCTACTGTTTATAGAAATCACTGCAGAGCTCCTTAATATGAGTGTGTTTTACTGTTCTAATCTCTCGTAATCAGCTAAAATCTACGACATTCAGACCCTAAACACCATTGCACATAGCTATTTGTCGCAAATTAAATATGGATGATAGCATGGCGTCGCATTGGAACCCACGTCCCCCCGATCCTTTGTCCCTGCGAACAAGAATGTTTTCTACCTTCGCCGGTCGCCTGACGTAGTCCACTAGCGTATAGCACCATATACAACCACATAACCACTTGCAGCATGTATATATATCTATCTCCGACGAAATCTAATCAGCATGCCCATTGGCACGCATGCATCAAGGCATTTATTCCGTTTTGGAATATGCTGTGGCGGCTTGTGTTGTCTCAATACGACAAATACTGTGGGCGACGGCTTATGGTTCCATTCAAACGACTTTGATTTCTGATTTTTAGCTTTTGAAACCTAAAAACTGTTTAAAATGTATCGGTTTTTAATATATTTTTTCTTTCTTTTTTTCTTTATATTATCCGTAAATATATAACATTGTTTTTATATCTTTTCTCTTTTCTTATTATTATTTTAATTAAATATTTCAGAAAAATTAACGGCAGCTGTAATATTATTTCAGTCAAAAAAAACACAAACCTTGAGCGCGCCGTATATGTTGACCGATGGAGCCACACATGTACCACGGTGGCCGTTGATTCTCTTCTTTGGCTGTTCGTCGTCTTCTAGCGGTGCAGCGGAGATACCCTACGTAAAGTATCCACGTTGATGTCTGTATAAAATCTGTACAAGAGCGCCACTGTACAAAGAGAACCCGCGGTCGCAAAACTGCTGGGAGGTAAGTCTTTTCTTTCAGAGATAATCGAAAGATCGCTGTGCATGTCTCAAGAGATTATGAAGGCTTAATTTGGTGTCTCAATTTTGAGGAGGAGTTCGTAAGTGCTTCGAAATAGATCACAGCGTTTTGCAAACTAGACTGAGAGTAGGCTAAAGCCATGCTTAAATCTCCGACATGTGGCAAACCAGTAAGTAATGGAGCCAGTTTTGTGGGCCAGTCCAACCTTAAGCAGCTTTAACACGGGAGATTGGAGCATTTGCCCCATGCATAAACATGAAATTTGATGATTTGTCATATTTGTTTCATTGACATGTGGGTATTGGATCCACATGTCAATGAGATATCGTGGGGCAAATCATCAAATGCAATGAAGGGTGTGATAAAAGATCAATTATCTCTTTATAATACGAAATATCATAGTGGAGCCAACATGCACATACACGTTAGGCCCTGTGCTATTGCGACACGAAATGGTAAAGTTGAGCCACTTTAATCCTACTTAGGTGTCGCTCGATTGTACTAAAATAAACTGAGTTATGACAGAAATTATACTGTAATTGATAGTAGCTTATTGGTGTAGCTAAATTTTTAAAAAATAAAAATAAAAAAATGGATTAGCCCATCACGGACAATATAAATAAATACGGGAAAAAAGAACCGGTAAAAAGCTAAAAAATCAGAAAAAGATGAAATTTAAGAATAGTAAAAAATAAGTCAGAAAGTCAAGCCAAAATAAGCGAGACCTAATATAGCTATAGGGCTCGTTACTCGTGTCTTCGTAAAATACGAGTATGAATTCCATCAGTACATGGGGCAACGCTAGAAGAATTGAAGCCACTGGTTGCACCACATTCCTTTTAGCCTATAGCTTATGATTTTTTAAATAAATAAATAAACTAATTCTTTATCGTCTTTTCGAAACGATCTATTAGGATAGTCTTTTTGAAGCGATTTATTAGTATTCGATTCGTTCACATAATTGCTCATGCTAGGACCAAAAAATATAAGTTGCAGTAAAAAAAGAACCCATTTTACATAATAGCTCCTGGTCTTGGCTGATGACCAGAGCTCGATTCTCTAGATTATTTATGTAAATTTTTCACTAGCATTTTTATTTCCAAAATTTAACCGATGACGACTATGTTACCTAATTATTCCCACAATCCCACCTACTAAAGAATACGGTGAATCGGAAAACAAGAACTCTCTGCCGCCGGAATCGTGCAAATTAAGCCGAATATGCACCAACTTTGGTCCTATAATTTATCACCACGTGTCTCCATTCCAACCAACCGGAACATGGCGTGTGCGCATACAAACACACACGACACGGCGACGAAGTCCAAAAGGCTCGACGAAAAACCTCTATTTTTACGAGTGTCACGACAAGAAACTTTGGAGCTTCGGTAGTGCTCAATACAGCTACCGGTTAAAAAAGTACTATAACGACTGTAAATATATTATAACAACTATTAATTTTTTAAATAATTAAATTAAAAAATAAAATATAAAAAATTATATCATTATAGGCAATACAAAACAATGGAGAGAAAAAGCAAAAAAATCATAAAAAGCTAAAAACCACGAAACTAAGGACCTGTTTGACAACGACTGCGGCTTATGACTTTTGGTTGAAATTTTTAAATTTTGGCTATTTACGATATAGATTATGGAGAGAGATACTCACTTGCGATTTTAGATGGTATAGATGTTGGGTTTTTAACATGTACATCATTTAACTTGTAGATCTCAGCTTAAGAAAATACTCTGTTTAAAAATTAAATACTATAACAAAAATTAAAAACTATCAGCTTCAGGAAAAAAACAGACCTAAGAAGCCGATTCATTTTAGAAGTCCGAAACAGAGGTTGCGTAAAGCGCAGTCCCCACAAAAGTTGTCCATGGTTATCCTAAAGATCTATTAAGTTAGCCTGTTAATTAAGAAATATTCTTTGGGCTCTCGCAATGGTTTGCGGGATTAATTGTGGCGAGGATGTGACCGACCCGCCAGGCCGAGCCAACGCGCTCGCGCCGACCACTCTGTAGCAGCTGTCCAAGTCGCCATTAGTCGGTAAGCCCAAACCGCAGCGCCTTCTTGTTTTTTTTTCTGCGGTTTATAGCTTTTGTTTAAAATTTTTGAATTTTTACTGTTTACGGTATAGATTACGGAGAGATCGATACTCACTTACGATTTTGGCTGATACAAATGTTAAGCTTTTAACATGTACTACGTTTAACTTGTAAGCTCGCCTCGAGAAAATACCCGCTTAAAAGTTAAGATCAGAATCACCGCCAAAAGCCTACGGTTTGTCCCTGCCGAACACCCCCTAAATGGGTTAGAGAATTTTGCACCCAACCTCCTAGCTTATAGTTATTTTATGTAGGATTTGTTGGTAATTCATTTCCTGTCTTGCGAATAATGTGTTTTCAAAATTGCAAAAACCTATCTGAAAATACGTTTGATTCTGTCATAGAGCAATTTTTTAGCACTTTCACTTCACTAGCACATAGTTGTTTGAAACTTCCCACCATGCCTGTTTTCATACTATTTCTAATGACATGGCCAACTTAGCTCTCCAGTACGGTAAGGTGATCATCTAGCATGGCATAAGCACAAAACATTAATATAATGCAATAGCCTGTTACTCATCGGATGGGTTCTTTCTAGCTGCATCTTATGTCTTATAGCTACGATTTATGATTTTTAGCCTTAACACGAGAGTTTGTATGAACGAATCGAATAACAATAAGTCGATAAGCCACTTCGAAAAAACTATTCTGATAAACCACTTCGAAACAATGGCAGAGAAATCGTCCTATTTATTTATTCAAAAGAAACTATAAACTATAAGATATAAGCTGAAAAAAACTATGCCATCAACCCGACTTCAGGGGAGCCACTGCTCAAAACCCTTCTCACCCATCGTCTTCCACCGCTGGCATTCCTCGTTAATCTCCTTAACAATCAGGGCGTGAGATTTGTACGTTTGGTTGAAGACTCCATTATGCTCTAGCCATAGCTTTGGTCAATACCAATATTAATGATTATTAAGATTGATGTTCTTTTTAGCCTTATGATTTATGGTTTTTAACATAAGACTGAGTTCTTTTTAGCCTTATGATTTATGATTTTTAATTTATGCTATAGTAACTAGTTTTCAAACGATATGCCTTAGGCTAATAGACTTAACTTATTGCCTGTTGGGTCTAATGAGCTACTAAAAATATGTTAGTATGTGCAATGTATATTTTATATATTAAATGAGGTATATATTAGATTTTTGCGTAAAAAATTTGGAGGTGTGATTGCCCTCCATGCATCAGTGTGGCTCCGCCACTGCACCGCTTTGCCATCCCATCCGCGGCGGATGACTCGCGCGCCGTGCGCTGCGCCCCCCCATTCAAACCACACCATTCAACGGTCAACGTTCAAACTCCACCTCCACACGCCGCACACAAGTCTCCTCCTCCAAACCCACCCGCGTACGTAACGCGCCCACCCCCACCCTCCTCCTCCACAACCTATATATCCGCCCTCCTCCCCATTTTTCACCACACTACCTCCCAATCTCCTCTCTCACCTCATCTAGGACACATCTCCGCGTCATTCGTTTCTTCTAATCGTGAGCAGTACCAATGGTTCTGCTGATGTCACGTGCAGCGAGGACTGTGGCGAGTCTGGTGCCCGATGTACCGCTCTTGAGACGGGGCAGGCAGCAGGTGGCGGCGGAGCTGGCGGTGCCGGCGCACTTCCGGTGCCCGATATCGCTGGATTTGATGAGGGACCCGGTGACTGCGCCGACGGGGATCACGTACGACCGGGAGAGCGTGGAGGGGTGGCTGGCGCGCGGGCACGCCACGTGCCCCGTCACCGGCCGCCCCGTGCGGCTCGGCGACCTCGTGCCCAACCACGCCACGCGCCGGATGATCCAGGACTGGTGCGTCGCCAACCGCGCGCTAGGTGTGGAGCGGGTGCCCACGCCCAGGGCGCCCGTCGGTGAGGCCGACGCCGCGGAGGCGGTCGCAGCCGTGTGCGCTGCCGCGAGGCGCGGGGACGCGACGGGGTGCGGGAGGCGGCGGCCAGGGCCCGGGCGCTCGGGAAGGAGAGCGAGCGGAACAGGCGGTGCCTCTCGGCGGCCGGCGCCGCACGCGCGCTCGTCGGCGTTCCGACACCTCGCGGGCGAGCCCATCGAGGCCGCCAGCGCCGTCTCCGGCACGCTGGGGGAGATCCTGGCCGCGCTGACCGTGTTCTTGCCGCTCGACGAGGAGTCGCTCCGCTGCATTGCCTCTCCGGCCTCGCTTAAGTCGCTCGCCTCGGTGCTGTCCCACGGCGAGCTGGCCGCGCGGGCCAGCGCCGCTGTTGTGCTCCGCGAGCTCGCCTCGTCCGCCGACCGGCACACCGTCGAGGCCATCTCAAGGACCCACGGCATGTGCGACGCGCTCGTCGGCCTCGTCAGGAACCCCGTCTCCCCGCAGGCCACCAAGGCTGCGCTCGTCACGGCCTACTACCTCGTCTCCGCCACCGACCGCGCCGCCGCGCGCTTCACGGAGCTCGGTGCGGTGCCCGTCGTCGTGGAGCTCCTCGTGGACGCCGACAAGGGCACGAGCGAGAAGGCCCTGGCCGTGCTCGACGGCGTCCTGTGCACAGACGCTGGCCTCGGGTCCGCGTGCGCGCACGCGCTGGTCGTGCCGATGCTAGTCAAGAAGATGATCCGCGTGTCCGACATGGCCACGGAGTTCGCCGTCTCCGCGCTCTGGCGCCTCTGCCGCGCTGAGGACGCCGGCGCGGCCGCGTGCCGCGCCGAGGCGCTGCGCGTGGGTGCGTTCCAGAAGCTGCTGCTGCTGCTCCAGGTGGGCTGCGGCGGCGTGACAAAGGAGCGGGCCAGCGAGCTGCTCAAGCTGCTCAATGTCCTCAGAGGCAGCGTCGAGTGCATCGAGACAGTCGACTTCAAGGGGCTCAAGAGGCCATTTTGATCAATTTTCCTTCCCTTTCTGTGTAGATTGTTTTGAGAATTAGATGTGTGCATAAAAGATACAGACAGGATGATTAGGTTTAGGAAATTTTTTAACACTGTAATTACACATTCATATACAAAGAGATCAACACACAGGAGAACTGAACAATCTTTCTTGCCATATATATTCTTGTGCAATTTTGCTGCTTTTTTTGAAGTCATTTGGTTGTTTTATGATTTTGATCTGAACCAAACATGACAGGAAACGATTCAGCCAAAATTTTCATGCCATCTTATGTCTTTTGTTGCTGTTGTCCAATGTTCAGACTGTTAGTGTACTTTCCTTCAGTTCTTTTGATCGTGAGAGTTGTAAACTCGTGATTCACATTCATGAATGAAAGCAACAAACATGAACAATTGATCTCGACACCTTCAGTTCGACACGCGCAGTCTGCTCGTTTGCTTGGTAAACGAATGAAAGAAACGAGTCTTCAGTCACTTGGATTCTGATTTCTGGTCCCAGAGCGACGCTGTGCATGTGCTCCTATTCCATCGGTTCTGCACGTCCACACAGAGAAAAGCTCCCATTTGCTTACTTCACCTTTCGAGCTGTAAAGCTCGTACTTTTCGTACCATTTCATTCCACGATCGCTAGTACACGTCGAAGAAGGACAAGGCTGTGAAGTAAAGAAATGAATGGCAGAGTTCTTGCCTTTAGTTTCAAAAAAAAAAAAAACTCGCTCGTCTTCGGTCCTCATAAGGAAAGATGGAAGAAGAAAGAAGAGAAAGAAGCAAGAAGATAGACTACAGAGGCCAGTCTTCGCCGATGAGCCGTCACGGCACCGATCAATCGGACGGATCCATGAAGTCATCTCGCCACCGTTCGCCGTCGACCAAACTCTGCTAGCTCGTCACGAAATCATCAATGAATTCTATTGAGTTCAACACCTAAACCATTCAGCAGTTCAGCTAGCCCTGAACTAAACTACGACCTAAACCATTCAGCAGTTCAGCTAGCCCAGAACTAAACTACGACAGCTACGAAATTAGGTGCTACTCAGTTGGGTTAAAATAAGCTGGCTTATGACTGAAATTATATTGTAGCTAGCTAAAATTACAATGCTTATTTGGCATAGCTAAATTTAAAAAAAAATAAAAATTAAAAAATATATTAACCTATCACGAACAACGCAAACGAATACGAAAAAAAGAACCGACAAAAAAGCTCAAAAAGACTAAAGAATCATTAAAAAAATGAAATTCAGAAAAAAAACAAAATTTAAAAATAGTAAAAAATAAACTAAATATCGAAAACTCAAACCCAAATAAGCCGAGCCTAATAGTAGTGCAGTGAGTGCATACTTTTCTGTCTCCAACCAAATGGACCGGCACGCTGACCCCTCGCTATCGGATCACAAGGTCTGCCTCTTGGCCATTGCATTTCTCTGGTTGCTATCGCTGCTTTATGGCTCATTGGTTTCTTGATTTTTCTAGGTCTGTTTCGAAGGACCGTCCAGTTTTCTGTGAAATTTACGGCGTTCCAAACGGTTCTTTGCCGGTCCATTTGGTTGGGTGCAGCTTCGAGCTTTCGGTGTGGCTACGTTCGTTGATGCCTGATTGCTTGCTTGCATGTAAAACTATGGATTTGTGGAGTTTAATCCGTGGACTAGGCGTACTTGTCGTACGTACGAGGTGGGTAATTACTTCGTACAAATCGTTGGCCGGCCGGTTTGGACGTTTGGACCGGTTCAACAGTCTCCGGTTGATGGAGCACGGTAGCAAACTAGCAATGTAGCACACAAATGTACGCATGTCCTGTTCTTTTACTGTTCTTTTAGATTACGCCCGTTCGTTTCGACTTGGGCTCCTAGTTTGTGGCTTATTTTTTACTTTTTATAAATTTTGGTTTTTTGACTTTTTAGCTTTTTTCTGGTTCTTTTTTCCCGTATTCGTTTGCATTGTCCGTGATGGTTAACCTGTTTTTTCTATTTTTAAAATTTTAAAAATTTAGTTATACCAAATAAATCACCACCAGCTACAGTGTAATTTCAACTAGTATTACTGTAATTTCAGCTAAGCTAGCTTATTTCAGCCAAATCGAGCGACACCGTAGCTTGATGATTTTTTGTTGATCTTCTTGAGACGGCGGAGACACTGACATAGAGTTTTGTGCTTAAAAACATTTGAAAAAACGGCTTCCAAAAAACACTCGAAAAGACATCCCGTTTGATACGAAAACCGAAACTGAAAACCATGTAAATGACAAAAAGATCAGAGTTAGTCACTAGCTAGTCCAGGCAGGGCCGTTCCTGTTATCTCAAGGGTTCTATGGCATGATAAAAATAAGACTCTTCATTCTAATATAAATATATACCAATACATTTTATATCAGTTGTACAAGGTAAAGTTGCAAAGTATTAATTATCGACAAAATGCATATATACATATTAATATACATGGGCTAGGGGCCCCAAGTTTTCATGGGCCCTAGACGGTCGCCCTTGCTGCCTAGGCCCAGGGCCGGCCCTGAGTCCAGGTAGCACAAATCTCCATGTAGCATTGGTTAGTATTTTAGCTTGATCTAATGGCTTCGTTTTTTATGTAATATTTCTAATGGATGGCTGGAACGAAGCAAAACTCCAATAAAAATATCAACATTTTTGGAATCGGATGCTCCTATGAGTCCTCCATGTGCAAAGACAGGCCGTCGCAATAGGCGTTGACTTGTACGCCAAAGGGTCTGGCTTGGCTGCTGGTGAGGGGACCTCCTGCCGTAATCTATCAACAACAAGAAGCTGTCCTTACCAGAAGATTCTTATTTCATCTCTAGTTCCACATGTAAGTCGTTTTAGACTTGAGCATAACTATTTTGAATTTTTTATACAAAAAATCTATTTTTTATTTGAAATTATAGAAATATACCCGTAATAATATTTTTTTACAGCAATAGGCTCCAATCGCCAAATAGGGAAGCGACTGGAGTCAATCGTCAACTAGGGGGGCGATAGATGTCCAGTCGCCCGACCCTAGGGCGACTATAACCAGTCGCTCCTCTATTGGACGGCTTTAAGTGCAGTAGCCCAATGGGGGTGACTGGTTGCAATTCCCTGTGAATTTCGTAAATTTTGTAGTTTTTAGCTGGAAATTAATCTGCTGGAGTTTGTAGCGCCGAGTCGTGCGGTGCCCGACCGCACGACCTGTTGTACTGTTTAGGGTTAGGGTTTCATCGATTAGCTGCTTCGTGTTTTCACAAAATGAGGTACAAATTTTGTATTGTTGTTTTGATAAGACTCTATATATGAAGGACCGAAATGACAACAGAGTGGGGTGAATGGTGCATTAAAAATTCCTCCCTCAAGAAATCAACATGTTCTTTTCTCCTATAGCTAGAGAGCTATGAAGTCAAAGAAACAAGCCTCAGAAACAATTATACTGCTGTAGGGCCTCAGATTTTACTATCTGGAATCCTCTGTGATTTAATGCACTATTCCCTGGATCAGTAGATAGTGCTCACAGTTACAGAAAATGAATATCAAATACATACCATGCGGAAGCATAAATAAAATAGTAAACTTACTCATGGGCCGATTAGGCGAAATCGAAAAATTGCGGCGGAAGAAGAAGCACACATGCGGGACCTTCAGACATGCCCACAGCGACCAACCGGAGGTTCGCGACCTAGCCCTTGACGTCCTCATCTTCTTTATCATCATGACCAATAGTGTTCTTTGAGGCACGTTGATCTGATTCTTGAATCTGAATTTGTTGTGAGAGCGAGTGTGAGCACACTAACCACCGTGCTCCGCGAGCCAATACACAGAATGCAAATATATAGTATGCATGGCTTATCAAAGGAAAGGCTCGGGTTGTTTTATTTGCCAGAAATCGCTTTTGGTAACATTGTTATTATTAGACCAGCGTGTTATTACTGCTACCTAAAACTTCACACGGCGATTGCCAAGTTGACTCACTCCCCCAAATGCCATAATGGACTTAATTCTCCAAGGACACAATTTTCTTACTAGATGTCGTCTAAGACTCCAATCAATGAGTGGTATCAATTAGCTAATCCACCGTTCAACCCCTTTATATATATATACATTCATTTTGAATCCTCCAATGTCTTCACGTATTCCGAATTCATACTAGTCCAATCTTGTAATCAATATTCACCAACTCCCTACTTCTGAATTCCAATGATTCCCTAATAGGATTACTTTTAATCCACCGACATCATTCATATCAGAACTTTCTAACAAATCAATCCTTTCTGCTAATGATCCAAAACCATAAATTGCTCTTTTCATAATCACCCTTATTTTCATTATTTATCTCTAACTAATTCATCAATACCTCTGCACCAAGAATATCATTAATCTAGTTTATGCTTCAATTATCATATCCCTAAATTTCCTCAAATTCAAATCATCTATCTAGATCAATTCCTGCTAATCCCATCAAATCCAACAATTGCCTTTACACTCTTCTAATTCTCTAAAATCATCGATCCAGATTATACTCCTAATTATTGTTCCTCCGATGTACCCAAAATTCAATTCATCCTTCCAGTATTTTAATCAAATCCTATCAATCACATTATTACTAACAACTCTCAAGAATTTATATTAGTGTCGTAATCCAACAATTTCTTTTGCACATTCTAATCTTCCAAAAATCATTTAAATCCTCTTTCTAACCCATCCATTCATATAGACTCCACCGATTTATTTCTCCTAAACCCCTCTCTAATATTCTCTTTTTATAATTGACATGAATCCACCAATCATCGCTATGTATTTACCACAACAGTGATCCTCTTTTCCTACGACTCTATTTATTCTTCCTGTCATTTTACTTTGTAAAAGTAGCAGCTTTATCATCGTTTAGCTTTTGAAATATAATACATAGAAAACCTCCGAGACTTAGCGCTTTGAATGAAACGTAATATATATGAGAATGCAATAACGATGCGATTGATTCCATCCACCGTTACATGGCATCTCGCATCATATGCTTAATCCTTCAAATTATAGCCGCTTAACTTACCATCGGATGACACCGGGATAACTCAAACCGTGGCCTTGCAACGCCTTCACTTTTCCATTCCCACCCACAAATCATTTTGAAAGAACTATATCGGTTAAGTTTCCCATGTCCGCCCATGACCGTGGGCACGGCTATTCGAATAGTTTTGACTCTGCAGAGTTTGTACACTTTCACCACAAGAGACAATCAACTCTTTGCCCCACACGATTCCTTAGTCATGTGGTTGAGCGGACCGTCACGATGATTGCTCGTAGTATCTAGTTCCTTTGTCATCTCACCTTATGGGCTTCTCCCACTTGCGGTGGGTCCCATCTATGCACGGATGTTCTCCACATTACTAACGCAATGGGCTCCACTTCCCGCAACGCTTAGAACAGTGGAAAACTTCACCTCCCTTGGTGTCCCTTTAGGCCTCCCTTGCCCTTGCTTATCCACTTCAATCCACTACCGGTGAGATGAGTCCAGAGTTTCGATACAACTACTTAGCCAAGTTGTACTTTACGAGACTTGTGGTTGCCTTTGTTTACGTGGGAGATCATGACAAGATTCAGTCCTTAGTGGTATCTGGGCGATTCTACCACAACCCACTTTGTGCCTCCACTGCACCATTCACACACACCATCGAACCATTCGCCCAGATATTCAAGCAAGTTGGGTTTTTGGGAGCATAAAATAATAGTTCCAAATATTTCTCCAGTCATTCCCACCATGACTGCCCAACCAAATTTTTCTCATGATTAAAAGTGATGCTTGGGCGTTTTCACGCCCATGAATATCTATGCAACACTACGCATGGCGTAATAAATTACGGACTTATTTTCAAAAGGTTACTATCATAATTTCGCTAGGGCGACAAGGATCACATATTCAAATATTCAACAAGGGGGTGTAATATTAATCAAGGTAAACAATGGGCATTTAACTAGAATATTGAATTAAGCATGTATTTGTACATAAAATAACAGATGCAATTTGATAATTTAAACAAAAGTAATTTGCATAAAATGTGGGTTCAACATGATCAAAGTATTGACTACTTTGGCGCTGGTTTTACCGCGGTCTTGAGCTCACACACTGCTTTCTCGGGAGCTTCTGGTCTTGATCTTCGCTTTGCTCTTGATTACACTTGATCTCTCGATTCTTCAGGACCCCACTTCCTAATTACGTGCTAAACGACTGAACACGAATAAAAGCAAATAACTCAAAAGATCCAAATAAAGTCCGAATAAATTCATTTTTTTTTATCTTTGTTATGAGTTAATGGTGATTGGAGGCAAAGTCGGGGCAGCATGTGATGACTTGATCTTTTTATTAGTAGCTCCTTTTATTATTCTTATATTTATCAAGGAAATTTCATGAACCGAGTTAGACCTATAGACGGTGTAAGAGTTCGATGTTTTAAACTTATCTTTAGGGTATGTACTCATGAGGTTATTGCTATTTAGTGTTCGGAGATAGCTAAGTATAGCTAATGGCGAATCTGATGGCTCAAAATTTTTACTAGGTTATAGGGTTAACATTTAGGTCTTAGCGATGTGGTGGCTAGTTATATCTATTTTACTAAAATACATGAGTGTATAATTGGTTCTTTAAAAGGTTTCCATCTGCTAAATCAATATCCCATGAGAGCATAACTTAAACAGTATATTACTCATTTTCTTAGTATGCCGATGATTAATAGTTCAACTTTAAAACAATTATTCGGGGCATACTAGTTACTAACATATGTCGTTGGATCTAGGATTAAACATTTACTAAACTCATCTCTATCTTGATAAACTCTAGTATTATTCACAGATTAGTCCTGTATTTTTATTATTTGTTGCTTAATGAATCTACCATTAAGATTTATTGTATGGTTGCATGCCAAATGTTATGGCATATATTTAATTATGATTAAGGGTAATCTTTAATTTAAAGCCTCGCTTTTGTAGGTAAAAATGCTATTCAATTCATTTCTTTAATCTTAATCTTGAGTGTATTTTTAATTGGAATCTTTAGTAAACTTAGACATATAAACAATCCCATCTATTATTAATATCTTTAATTAAGATCTAGATTTTAATTAAATATTCCAACTACATTAGTTCTCACATACGACATTTTATCCAATATTAAATCTTAAACAATCTCATTTATATTCTAATAAATTTTTAGCATCTTTTATAATTTATTTTCTAAATTTTTCCTGATTTTTCCTTCTGCAGCTGGCGGCAAAAATTTTGTTTCCTAAAATCCACCCAATACTGCGGCCAGAGGACTCGAACTCGGGTCACCTGGGTGGACGCGCGCGCTGCTAGCCAAACCATCCTTGGGTGTTACCTGATCAGATGGAGACAGCGATGCTAGTTGAGCCGAGGTAGGAGCCGAAGCAGAGGAGCTTGAGGGCGGCATGGCCGGAGACGCCGCCGGCGAGGGGGTGGCCGGAGAGGGGAAGGCGACGACTAAAACGCGGTGCTTGTACTGAGGAGATGCCGACGGTAGCTCTGACGGGGACCGAGGAGCTTCGCAGCAGGCCGGCGGCGTGCGACGGCGGCGGGCTCGGGTGACGCTTGACGCCGGCGAGCTGCAGTCGAGAGGGCTCGGCCGGCGGAGTTGACTTCAGCGGGTCCCGGAAAGACGTGGGAGGAGGAATCGGCCGTGGCGGCTGACACGGTGGCGCACTGGTTGCGGGACTCGGAGAGGATGAGGTCGTCGGTGGGGAAGGAGTTCGGAGCCCAATCGGGCGGGGTGGGAGCGAGAGCCAGAGGTGGCGATGCACTGGGAAGCTGCGGTGACCTTTATAGGCGATCGGGCAGGGCTGCCCTCGGGATGCCGCCCGAGCTATCACGTCGGCAAGCGGCGGAAGCAGCGGCGGTTGCAGGCGGCGATGGGACGAGGCAAGCACGCGAGCTGTGCAGTCAGAGGGAAAGGCTGGGCACGCGCAGAGAAAGAAATGGGAGAAAGAAGAAGGCGGCGTGGCCGGCAGCTCATCCACAGAAAAGAAGGAAGGAGGGAGAAGAGAAGTAGGGGGGCGCGTTCGCAGAGAAAGGAGGAGGGAGGGAAAAGAGGGATGGGGGCCCGGGCGCAGGAGAGGAAAAGAGGGGAAAGGGAGAGAGAGGGAAAAAGGATGGTGGGGCCCACATGCCATAGAGATAGAGAGGGGAGAAAATGGAGAAAAGGGAAAGAGGTTTAAGTAAAATTTTGGAATTCAGATTTTCAATTTAAACTTTAGATTCTCCTTGAGATTTACTAATTTACAGTTTCCATTTATTCCCATATTTTCTTGATGGCTTTTTAATATTTGTTTTTATTTCTCATTGATTTCCAATTAGGGAAACCTCAGCAAGAATTCAAATAAACACCATCTAAATTTAAATTTCCAATAAAATATATTGTAAAATAATTCAAAAGCTTTGTATTTTCATATTTAAGTTTTCCAGGATGTTACAAACCTACCCCCCTTAAACGAATCTCGACCCCGAGATTCCGGTAGAAATAGAAAGAAAGAAGGTGAGGTTATATTGGCTAGCAGTGGGTTTCGGGGTGTTATCCGACGTATAATTCTTTAGCTTCACGGAGAGGTGGAAATCTGCACAATAGAGGTTAGCACTTGGAGAGATCAAAAGGAGAGAGAAACCTTGTCCTCCTGGATAGGTCGTAGACTTTCAAATACTTGTTCTTGGACATTGTTGTCTTCACTTCGTCGTCGAATGTAGTCGCATTGTTTGGTGGACATACGGTTGTAGAGTTTTACACTGATAGGTGGGTAGCAATGGTCTGTGTCTTAGGGGGTAGAGGGCCTTAGGAATGCAGAGGTGACGATGGATATTTCTATAGGGTGGTCTTTCACTTTTGCTAGGGTCTTGCCTTTACTCTAGGGTTTTGACAAGCTGATGATTTTAGCTAAGGGTACATCTCCTAATCCTTACCTACAGAAGATTTTTGGCTTTGCGGATCTACGTGTTCGGTTTGATTTGGCCAAACACAAACTGTTGCATCTGTGGTAGGCATACATCATATCGATACTCCCAAAAGTGATTACACGTCATAGTAGCCTTCCAACATTTGGTCTACTCTTGCTACCCCCCTTAAAATAAATAGTTACAGATATTAGTTATTCTTCCTAACTTCGGGCCTGATAAGTCCTTTGGCGACTTGGAGACTTGTCCGTTGTATCTCGATTGTCTTGGTCAAGAACAGCCCATGGAGCGATCCTTGGGCGATGGTCTTGTCCTTCGCAGAGAAAACATGTGATCTTGCTTGTTGGGCATGCTCCCGTGGTGGTCTCCTTCAGCGGTTGGGCGCTAGTCGCACATTGACTTTTCTCATGTCCCTTCTCCCCACAACGCCGCATGCTACTAGATTGATGAGGCGATCGTCGGGTAGTGATGTTTCTTGCAGATAAGCGGTGGGAGACGGGCAATTGTAGCAAATATGTCCGGTTTGCCCACAAGTGAAACAGGCTCCTTGTCCAATTTGTCGTAGTGGAGGGCAGTGTTGTGCGATATGTCCTTCTTTGCCACACTCACTGCATATACTATGCAGCGTAGCTTCCTGGTCCAGTGACAAGACTTTTGCAACTTGTTCTTCTTCGTCGGAGTCGAGGCTGATGGTGACGGCATCTATTATTCGTTTGTCTTTCCTCTTCATGGGGCAGACCTTCGCATAATGTCCCTGGTCACCACATCTGAAACACTTGCCCTTCCTCTTCTGAGTGCCTTTATTTAGTGCAGGGCCGCTGCTATTTTCATGATGATGGCCTCTCTTTGACTTTTCTCGTAGAGTGAATTCTTGTGACGGCTGGTACACATGGTTGGGGCTGTTGCGAGCATCAATTATTATTCTTCCCTCCTTACTCCTGGCTGTGGCAGTGGTCTTGCTTCTATCCATTGGGCCTGATAGGATTTTCCAGAAAAGGTGAGAGGGGACAGCATGAGACGAGTGTCACATCGTAGAAGTAAGATACGCTAACCCATCAAAATTTTAAGAGAGTATACCCCAGAAGCTGGGGTGATACGGAACCACGCAAATTTTTTGAAAGCAAGCTTTTCTGTGATCGAAATAGGGCCCCGAGGGCAAGGAGGCAGTGCACAGGGCCAAAGTGAAATCTTGTGACAATACAACGTCTATTCGGAGGAGCACACATAAGGGGGCACAGGGTTCATCTGCATAGTTTGTTTGAAACGGAACCACTTTATCTTCATGACGATCTTCAACGTTCCTAACCTCAAATTTTTGGAGTAAGGGTACGAGATGACGATCAAAAATTTTCTTCCCAAATCGATAGAAAGAAGAGGAAAGTATTTGGAGGTGATTGGCTTGATATCATTTCTTATTCCAGTATTATCATTATTAATATTATTATTTCAATGAAACTTTGTAACAAAATGAAGATTTTTCTTTTAACTAGGGGTGATAAAACCAAACAGGGGAAATAGGTTTTCACCAACATAACTCTTTCAAAGGTAACACCCCAAGGTTAACCCTTAGGATCTATTTTTTTTGAAACACAAAGTCCTTGTTGGGGGAAAGCTTTCAAGAAATAACTTTGTTTTGAACTATTTGAGAAACCAAGGTAAAGTTTTGAATAGGTTTTTGGTAAGTAGTTTAATTTATGAAAATTCCTCGGAAGATCCAGGTTTGTCAAAATGGGTTTGAAAATGAATTTCATAAACAATTTAATAATCAGTCCTCCAAGGATAAACAATTTTTTTTTTGAAATAAAGCTTTAAATTCAAGCATCATGACTATTGGCCCAAAATAGGTTTTCAAAGAGGGTTTACAAAAGGAATACTGGATTTTCATCATTTTGGATTCGGGGTAAGTGAGCATTAGAGGAAAATGGTTAAGATAGCATATAGATGAGAGAGAATCATCTAAGAGAGATAAGAATGAGATATACTACTTAGATTTTTGGAAGTAGATATTTGAGAAATAATTCTAGTCATGGAACTAACGGCCAGGCTAACTAGGTCACGACCTGCAGTCGATATGCTCTGATACCATCCCTGTAGGGCCTCAGATTTTACTATCTGGAATCCTCTGTGATTTAATGCACTATTCCACGGATCGATAGATAGTGCTCACGATTCTGAAAATGAATATCAAATACATACCATGCGGAAGCATAAATAAAATAGTAAACTTACTCATGGGCGATTAGGTAGAAATCGAAAAATTGCGGCGGAAGAACGAAGCACACATGCGGGACCTTCAGGACATGCCCACAGGCAGCCAACTGGAGGTTCGCGACCTAGCCCTTGACGTCCTCATCTTCTTTATCATCATGACCAATAGTGTTGCTGAGGCACAGTGATCTGATTCTTGAATCTGAATTTGTTGTGAGAGCGAGTGTGAGCACACTAACCACCGTGCTCATGAGCCAATACACGTAATGCAAATATATAGTATGCATGGCTTATCAAAGGAAAGGCTCGGGTTGTTTTATTTGCCGAAATCGCTTTTGGTAACATTGTTATTATTAGACCAGTGTTATTATCGCTACCTAAAACTTCACACGCGATTGCCAAGTTGACTCACTCCCCAAATGCCATAATGGACTTAATTCTCCAAGGACACAATTTTCTTACTAGATGTCGTCTAAGACTCCAATCAATGAGTGGTATCAATTAGCTAATCCACCGTTCAACCCCTTTATATATATATACATTCATTTTGAATCCTCCAATGTCTTCACGTATTCCGAATTCATACTAGTCCAATCTTGTAATCAATATTCACCAACTCCTACTCAATTCCAATGATTCCCTAATAGGATTACTTTTAATCCAGAGCATCATTCATATCGAACTTTCTAACAAATCAATCCTTTCGCTAATGATCCAAAACCATAAATTGCTCTTTTCATAATCACCCTTATTTTCATTATTTATCTCTAACTAATTCATCAATACCTCGCACCAAGAATATCATTAATCTAGTTTATGCTTCAATTATCATATCCTAAATTTCCTCAAATTCAAATCATCTATCTAGATCAATTCACGCTAATCCCATCAAATCCAACAATTGCCTTTACACTCTTCTAATTCTCTAAAATCATCGATCCAGTTATACTCCTAATTATTGTTCCTCCGATGTACCCAAAATTCAATTCATCCTTCCAGTATTTTAATCAAATCCTATCAATCACATTATTACTAACAACTCTCAAGAATTTATATTAGTGTCGTAATCCAACAATTTCTTTTGCACATTCTAATCTTCCAAAAATCATTTAAATCCTCTTTCTAACCCATCCATTCATATAGACTCCACCGATTTATTTCTCCTAAACCCCTCTCTAATATTCTCTTTTTATAATTGACATGAATCCACCAATCATCGCTATGTATTTACCACAACAAGGATCCTCTTTTCCTCGACTCTATTTATTCTTCTGTCATTTTACTTTGTAAAAGTAGCGACTTTATCATCGTTTAGCTTTTGAAATATAATACATAGAAAACCTCCTGAGACTTAGCAGTTTGAATGAAACGTAATATATATGAGAATGCAATAACAGTAGCGATTCAGATTCCATCCACCGTTACATGGCATCTGCATCATATGCTTAATCCTTCAGCGTTATAGCCGCTTAACTTACCACTGGGATGACACCCAGGATAACTCAAACCAGGGCCTTGCACTGCCCTTCACTTTTCCATTCCCACCCACAAATCATTTTGAAACAGAACTATATCTGGTTAAGTTTCCCATGTCCGCCCATGACCGTGGGCACGGCTATTCGAATAGTTTTGACTCTGCGAGTTTGTACACTTTCACCACAAGAGACAATCAACTCTTTGCCCCACACGATTCCTTAGTCATGTGGTTGAGCAGACCGTCACGGATGCTCGTAGTATCTAGTTCCTTTTGTCATCTCACCTTATGGGCTTCTCCCACTTGCGGTGGGTCCCATCTATGCACGGGATGTTCTCCACAGCTACTAACGCAGTAGGCTCCACTTCCATAACGCTTAGAACAGTGGAAAACTTCACCCTCCCTTGGTGTCCCTTTAGGCCTCCCTTGCCCTTGCTTATCCACTTCAATCCACTACCGTGAGATGAGTCCAGAGTTTCGATACAACTACTTAGCCAAGTTGTACTTCTGACGACTTGTGGTTGCACTGTTTTACGTGGGAGATCATGACAAGATTCAGTCCTTAGTGGTATCTGGGCGATTCTACCACAACCCACTTTGTGCCTCCACTGCACCATTCACACACACCATCGAACCATTCGCCCAGATATTCAAGCAAGTTGGGTTTTTGGGAGCATAAAATAATAGTTCCAATATTTCTCCATCATTCCCACCATGACCGCCAACCAAATTTTCTCATGATTAAAAGTGATGCTTGGCGTTTTCACGCCCATGAATATCTATGCAACACTACGCATGGCGTAATAAATTACGGACTTATTTTCAAAAGGTTACTATCATAATTTCGCTAGGGCGACAAGGATCACATATTCAAATATTCAACAAGGGGGTGTAATATTAATCAAGGTAAACAATGGGCATTTAACTAGAATATTGAATTAAGCATGTATTTGTACATAAAATAACAGCATGCAATTTGATAATTTAAACAAAAGTAATTTGCATAAAATGTGGGTTCAACATGATCAAAGTATTGACTCGCCTGGCGCGGGTTTTACCGCGGTCTTGAGCTCACACACTGCTTTCTCGGGAGCTTCTGGTCTTGATCTTCGCTTTGCTCTTGATTACACTTGATCTCTCGATTCTTCAGGACCCCACTTCCTAATTACGTGCTAAACGATGAACACGAATAAAGCAAATAACTCAAAAGATCCAAATAAAGTCCGAATAAATTCATTTTTTTTTATCTTTGTTATGAGTTAATGGTGATTGGAGGCAAAGTCGGGGCAGCATGTGATGACTTGATCTTTTTATTAGTAGCTCCTTTTATTATTCTTATATTTATCAAGGAAATTTCATGAACCAGGTTAGACCTATAGACTGGTGTAAGAGTTCAGTGTTTTAAACTTATCTTTAGGGTATGTACTCATGAGGTTATTGCTATTTAGTGTTCGGAGATAGCTAAGTATAGCTAATGGCAGAATACGACTGGCTCAAAATTTTTACTAGGTTATAGGGTTAACATTTAGGTCTTAGCGATGTGGTGGCTAGTTATATCTATTTTACTAAAATACATGAGTGTATAATTGGTTCTTTAAAAGGTTTCCATCTGCTAAATCAATATCCCATGAGAGCATAACTTAAACAGTATATTACTCATTTTCTTAGTATCTTAGATGATTAATAGTTCAACTTTAAAACAATTATTCGGGGCATACTAGTTACTAACATATGTCGTTGGATCTAGGATTAAACATTTACTAAACTCATCTCTATCTTGATAAACTCTAGTATTATTCACAGATTAGTCCTGTATTTTTATTATTTGTTGCTTAACAGAATCTACCATTAAGATTTATTGTATGGTTGCATGCCAAATGTTATGGCATATATTTAATTATGATTAAGGGTAATCTTTAATTTAAAGCCTCGCTTTTGTAGGTAAAAATGCTATTCAATTCATTTCTTTAATCTTAATCTTGAGTGTATTTTTAATTGGAATCTTTAGTAAACTTAGACATATAAACAATCCCATCTATTATTAATATCTTTAATTAAGATCTAGATTTTAATTAAATATTCCAACTACATTAGTTCTCACATACGACATTTTATCCAATATTAAATCTTAAACAATCTCATTTATATTCTAATAAATTTTTAGCATCTTTTATAATTTATTTTCTAAATTTTTCCTGATTTTTCCTTCTACAGCTGGCGGCAAAAATTTTGTTTCCTAAAATCCACCCAATACTGCGGCGAGAGGACTCGAACTCGGGTCACACAGGTGGACGCTGTGTGCTAGCCAAACCATCCTTGGGTGTTACACGATCGGATGGAGACAATGATGCTAGTTGAGCCGAGGTAGGAGCCGGCGAGAGGAGCTTGAGGCGGCATGGCGGAGACGCCAGCCGGCGGCGGGTGGCCGGAGAGGGGGAGGCGACGACTAAAACGCGGTGCTTGTCTTGAGGAGATGCCGACGGTAGCTCTGACGGGGACCGAGGAGCTTCGCAGCAGGCCGGCGGCGTGCGACGGCGGCGGGCTCGGGTGACGCTTGACGCCGGCGAGCTGCAGGCCGAGAGGGGCTCGGCCGAGCGCGGAGTTGACTTCACGGGTCCCAGTGAAGGCGTGGGAGGAGGAATCGGCCGTGGCGGCTGACACGGTGGCGCACCTGGTTGCCGGACTCGGAGAGGATGAGGTCGTCGGTGGGGGAAGGAGTGTTCGGGAGCCCAATCGGGCGGGGTGGGAGCGAGAGCCAGAGGTGGCGATGCACTGGGAAGCTGCGGTGACCTTTATAGGCGATCGGGCAGGGCTGCCCTCGGGATGCCGCCGAGCTATCACGTCGACAGCGGCGGAAGCAGCGGTTGCGGCGATGGGACGAGGCAAGCACGCGAGTGTGCGGTCGAGAGGAAAGGCGGGCACGCGCAGAGAAAGAAATGGGAGAAAGAAGAAGGCGGCGTGGCCGGCAGCTCATCCACAGAAAAGAAGGAAGGAGGGAGAAGAGAAGTAGGGGCGTTCGTAGAAAGGAGGAGGAGGAAAAGAGGGATGGGGCCCGGCGCAGGAGAGGAAAAGAGGGGAAAGGGAGAGAGAGGGAAAAAGGATGGTGGGGCCCACATGCCATAGAGATAGAGAGGGGAGAAAATGGAGAAAAGGGAAAGAGGTTTAAGTAAAATTTTGGAATTCAGATTTTCAATTTAAACTTTAGATTCTCCTTGAGATTTACTAATTTACAGTTTCCATTTATTCCCATATTTTCTTGATGGCTTTTTAATATTTGTTTTTATTTCTCATTGATTTCCAATTAGGGAAACCTCAGCAAGAATTCAAATAAACACCATCTAAATTTAAATTTCCAATAAAATATATTGTAAAATAATTCAAAAGCTTTGTATTTTCATATTTAAGTTTTCCAGGATGTTACAACTGCCAACGACCAGATAGATGTAAATACAGGAAACTACCGAAGAAAAACGGTGGTCGTAAACAGTCGGCAGAAGTCGTGAGATAAGACCACGGTCGTAATCAGCAAGTCGAAAGAACCAATGTAATGTGGTCGGGCCGGAACTCGCTAAGGTCGTAAATCGAAAGCCAGAGCTGCCGTGCAGAGAATCGCACCGTGGTCGAAAACCGAAAGACAGACGCAAAGAAGCCGTGGTCGATAGCCGAGACCGAAGGATTCAAGCCGCGGTCGATCGAGAAAATAACAGCAGAGAAATAGCCGTGATCGAACGCCTTTTCGTAGTAGAACGACCCGACCGAAGCGGTCACTGCCGTGGTCGAAAAATCGAAAACAGAGACCGCACGAGAATTCTTGTTTTGTCGGTACGACCATGAGCAAGAATTTGAAGAACTTTTGCTCGAGATCCAAACCACATGAAACTTGAATCCTAGCAAGTAAGAGATCTCTAGAAGTGAAATTACCAAGAACAACAGATCTAAGCAATGGTGAGAGAAAACCCAAAGTCGAAAAGCGAAACAGAGAGCTCGGTGGCAAGACCACGAACTCGGTTTTCTCGATTTCACTTTTCTCTCGGGAAAGATCTTGGCAAGCACCAGTAAACAACTTCCCGCCTTACGAGCAAGTGAAACACACCCAACTCTCAAAGAGAACACATATGATAGTAAGAACAGAGAGCGGCAAATGATCAAACAAATCATCTCAAGAACATAAAACTAGAAAGATACGAGAGATGAATCCAATCTTTTCTATTGATCATGGAGATTTCTGACCACTCCATCGGAGGTACATGAGCATCCATGCTCTACCGAGACAACTCACACAAATAGAAAGAAAAGCTCGAGCAACTCGGGGACAACCTCACTTTGCTCCTGAGACCTAACCTCTCTATTTATAGTCTCACTAACGGGTCTCAACACAGAGACAACCCGCTAACCGAGTGGTTACGCTTTCCATGCCTCCAGTGCTTTACCCGTTCCTCTCAGGCAACGGCTCCACTACTTTGCCTGTTAACGCCACCAACTCCACAGAGCTCTCACAGAGCTTCTCCAGTGGTCACAGTGCTTTACCCAGTGGACAGGCTTCCTCCGCAGCTTTGACATTTCTCTAAATGCCCCTCCACGCCTTCCGTGAAGCTTCCTCCACCGCCTTGTCGTCCATGCCGTCGACCCACCCGCACGACACGTCCTCTTGACTTTTCCACGTCGTTCGGACCTCAACAACTCCCTTGTCTAGTCCCGACCTCCTAAGCCTCACCAAGACTTGTCTCCAGGTACCTGCAACCAACAAAGACAACAAAGCATCACATAGCACCGCTCTACACAGAGAACCACACTCTGCACAGCTCAAACAGAGCTCAACTCTTTTCCACAGAAATTAGATTTCAACAGGACCTGTCAAAATGATGAACCAACAAGTCCACAAGGCCCATGACTTCACAAGGAACCCAACTGACCGATTCCCACCATAATCGGACACCACATGTGCCCATACGACCGGTTTGAATGGACTCAACCGACCACGGTCATTCTGCCGACAACGTGGTCGAATCCGATCGTCTGGCGTGGTCGTAGCACACCCAATCGCCAAAGTGGTCGAACGCTAGGCGATACAACGTGGTCGTAGACCCAAGCCACGACTGCCGACCACGTTCAAACCCGCGCTAACGTGGTCGATGTACTGACCACACAACGTGGTCGAAGACCCTAGCGCCCAACGTGGTCGATACTCCGACCGGTACAACGTGGTCGACCGCCCAACGTGGTCGAGGCTCCGATCCCACAACGTGGTCGTAAACCCTAGCGCCGACTGCCGACCACGGTCAAATCTTCCGAGGGCTCCGCAACGTGGTCGTATAAGCTTCCGATCACTCGTACGCCGCTCGACCGCAACCCGATACTTAGCAACGTGGTCGTACGCTACCCGATAGACTTCCGATCACGTTCAAATTCACCGGGGACGCCACAGCGTGGTCGTACGCCGTCCGATCTCTTTTCGACCGCTTCAAACATGGTCGTACGGTCCAGGGAGCGATCGTACACGACTTGGACATCGGCCAGGGCTAAGACTTCGCATAAAAAGCCCAAAACAAACTCAATTTTCTTTCAACCAAGGGTCAAATACTCATCACAAACATGGGATCATCTCCACATGATCTCTCAATCTCCCCCTTGATGAGTATATTGACAAACACCGAAAAATATGAAGTTGAGTTTGTCGGAGCCGACATGGTCCTAAGAGAGAAAATGATATACTGACCATGTCGACAGGAAGGACACTAGAGCAATACAATAAAGAGCAAATTGATCTCCAAAGCTCTAGTAAGATCCCAGAATTTGAATTTTTTTCAATCTATTCTCCCCCTTTTGGCAATAAACACATCAAGTATGCAAGAGAGAGAATAAGTCATGATGATGGATGAAATGACTGATTTGATTATTCAAAGTATGCAGAGCCATGAGAATTATCCAAAATGACCAAAATGTATTACACCAAGCCATAACATACAAGTATGCTACAAAGATCATGACTATGTATGTAAAGTGAAGCTAAGCAAAATAAGGTATAATCTGAATTTTAATTGAAGAGTTTAGCGAGTCAAGTCAAATATAATTTTAGTCTAGCAAAAGGTATCCATAAATGATGCAGGCCATGTCAATAAGCTAAATGGAACCGAGAAGCTAGTGTTGAGCCAACTAGAGTGCTACTAGTTCAAGAATGATACATTTGTTTAAGTACTTGTAGCTTTTAGCAATTGAGCACAATTGACAAATTTTGATTTTAGAAATCACATGATTGTTTCCAACCATTTTTTTTGTTTACTCATGTGCTAGACCTCAAGCCTTATGCGACCACTTCAAGCAATGAGCTTAAGAAGATGATATTGGTCATCCAAATCTCCCCTGAGTTCATGCCTTGTGCAATGGCAAGCCGTCTCATGAGAAGGAATTGGTGAGATCAGTTTTTTCGCACAAAAGAGATCTTTTTGCTTTTAATAGATTGTACTAACTTATGTGTCATCAAGAAACTAATATAGCTCAATCTATTGCTCAACAATGATTCAAGACTCAACTCAGCCTATTTGACATGGCATGAACCATAAAAGGATAACACAGAGCTGACTAGTCTCAAATATGAACATGACATGAATTATGTCAAATTTGGCATTTTAATTAACCTATCATGGCAAAGACTTGACTACACATATAAAGTCATGATCAGATTAGCAATGAAGCACAAATCATGGTAAGGTGTAAAGCATTGTATGCATGTCATAACCGGATAATAATCAAGGCTCAATGTAGTTATATTACAATACAGAATGCAATGCAGAAAATCCAGCTCCCCCTCAACATGTGATGCAGCTTTTAGTTCAAGTTGAGTTAAGTCAAAATTAAGCTCCAGAAGTTCCCAAATGAACTCCCCCTGAACCAAAGCAATAAAATCGAGAAGCTGGCAAAGAAAATCAAGAAGGGCAGTCCTTAAAGCATAGATAAGATAGAGAATACTAATGGCTCAGACTGATTCTTATCTACCCCATATGACTCCAGGACGAACAGCTGACGGGAAAAACACACACTAGAGAGCAAACACGTACCTTGTCTACCCGAGGGTGGCCCAACCCTCGCTAGAACCTAAAAGAAGTGAGTGAGCTCAACCTGGTGAGATAAGAAACAGCTATCCTGAAAGCACAAGATAAGAGCAAGAAGTCTAAGCAACTCAGCAAGAGACACACTCTAACCTATGCTAGAAGGACTAATCCCAATGCACCCGCAAATGCAATGCAACAGAAATGAGACAGAAGCATAATCAAAATAGTAAAGCAGTAAAGTCCAAGCTCCCCCTCACAACAGTCCATAAGGACAAACCACCCCAAGCTCTCCCCGCAGAGCTGAAAACCTTGTGCTATCCAGAGGCTTGGTGAAGATATCAGCCAACTGGTGGTCACTCTCCACAAACTGGAGCACGATGTCACCCTTCTCTACATGATCTCGAAGAAAGTGATATCTAATATCAATGTGCTTGGTCCGAGAATGTTGCACTGGGTTCTTAGCAATGCTAATCGCAGACGTGTTATCGCAAAAGAGCGGAACACGGTCGATAGCTAACCCAAAGTCCTGCAGAGTCGAGACCATCCAAAGCACGACTACGACAACGCATCGGCCTCGGTGGTGGATGCAACACCGGACCTTCCTCGAAGACCGGAAGCGAGAGAAGTGCCAATGAACCGGCGGTGCGAGTGCTCTTCCTATCTATCCTCTGACCAAAGAAAGTCTCGCATCCAAAAGGCTCTAAGGGATGAGCAGGAGGAGGAAGAGTACCAGATACCATAGTCAATGGTAGCTCGAAGGTACCGAAAGATGCGCTTCACCGCCTGGCGGTGAGACACGCGAGGAGAAGCCTGAAACCGAGCACAAAGACACACGGAGAAATGTATGTCCGGTCTCGAGGCAGTGAGGTACAAGAGAGAGCCAATCATGCTGCGGTACTCCTTCTGATCAACTGACTCACCATCCTCATCAGGGTCAAGAGAAGTCAGAAGCCATCGAGTTGACACCGCTTTCCAACACTCATGTCAAAGCGTCTCAGGAGGTCTCGAGTGTACTTGCCTTGATGCAAGAAGGTACCCTCTCGAGTCTGCTTGATTTGGAAGCCAAGAAAGAAGGTCAACTCACCCATCATGCTCATCTCAAACTCGGTGCTCATGACATCCGAGAACTGTGAAACTAGAGCATGAGAAGAGCCGCCAAAGATAATGTCATCGACATAAATTTGACGACGAAGGTCATTGCTGCCGTGAATGAACAAGGTCTTGTCAACTTTACCCATCTCGAAATCATGCCTCAAAAGATTGGACTTAAGCCTCTCATACCAAGCTCTAGGGGCCTGCTTAAGTCCATACAACGCTTTGGAAAGCTTGTAGACATGATTAGGGTATTTGGGGTTCTCGAAACACGGAGGTCGTCGACATAGACTTCTTCCTCAATGAAGCCATTGAGAAAGGCACTTTTGACATCCATCTGGTGGAGCTTGAAACCCTTAGAAGCTGCAAAGGCAAGCGTAATCCTAATGGCCTCAAGTCTAGCTACGAGGGCAAGGTCTCCTCGAAATCCGGACCCTCAACACAGGAGTACCCACAATGCAACCGTCTAGCCTTGTTTCAATGACTACCCTATCCTCACTTTGCTTGTTCTTGAACACCCATTTGGTTCCAATGATATTGTGATCTCGAGGGGGCTCAACAAGCGTCCAAACCTTGTTTCTTTCGAAACTCTCCAGCTCCTCATGCATGACATTGACCCAAGACTCATCGGATAAAGCATGACAAACGTCCTTGGGCTCAAAAGAAGCTACGAAGGCGAGTGGAGATGAAAAGCGACACGCCGGACTTGGGCGTGTGACTCATTCAAAAGATCTCCAATCATCTCGCTCGAAGGATGAGATTTTGAATATATCTTGGAGGTCTGGATGAGATGAAGAAGTGGCTTCTACCTCGTTACACGACGGGTAGGAACAGAGCCACTAGCTCCGAAGAAGCGCGAGGTAGGGTCGATCACCTCGAGGTGCGGTGGAAGAAGGCACCTCAAGGGGTGGATGAGGGACCGGATTGGGTAGACAACCCTCATCTCCATCATCCTCATCATCCACGAAGATGGTCTCGGATCGCTCTAGTGAACACGAGATATCGGGCCTAGTCCCTGACCGGCCTCATCGAAGGTTACCTCACTGAGTTTCTACCATTTGCTAGAACCGCAGCCTGCACCCTATAGGTTCGCCAAGAAGTCAAGTAGCCTAGAAAGAGTCCATCACAAGAATGTGACTCGAACTTATCTAGGTTCCCGGACTTGAAATAAAACACTTGCAACCAAACACACGAAAATGGAAACACTGGCTTTCGCCGTATCTCAACTCATAAGAAGTGCGGTGCAAATGTGCAAAGAAAAACTCGTTCAAACATGGCACGCGGTGGCTATAGCTTCACCCAAAACTTCCGCGGTGTAGAGTACTCATCAAGCATCGTCCGGCCATCTCGACCAAGGTGCGGTTCTTCCTCTCCACAACGCCATTCTGCTGAGGGACGTATGGAGAAGAGAACTGGTGCTCTACACCTGTCTCACCACAGAAACTCTCAAAGTAGGAATTTTTGAACTCCGTGCCATTGTCACTGCGGATCGCTCGTAAGGCACATAGAAGCTCAACAGAAAGCCTACTGAAAAGACCTCGGAAATGTGTAAACGTCTCATCCTTCGAGGCTAAGAAAAACACCCAAGAGTACCTTGAGAAGTCATCGACCACGACAATGACATACCACTTCCTCCTCGCCGATCGCACTCGAGCCGGTCCAACTGTATCCATATGGAGCAATGTCCGGTGCATCGGTCATAGTAATGTGGACCTGAGGATGAGAAGCGGCAACCATCTTGCCGTCTTAGGCATGGAGCGTAAACAAGATCTTTGACCATCTTGAGTTTCGGCAGACCACGAATGAGATCGTGGCCGCTAACTCGGGCGATCTTGGCGCGCTTGAAGCAATGGTCAAACAAATGTCCATCCTTCTGACAGAAGGTGCAATGATACTTCGCCTTTTGAGGGGCCGAAGCTGCAGGTGAAATCACCTTGCTGTCAGAAATCCCTTGGACAAAGTCTGCTGATTTAAATTGAACTTTCTTGTTCTTGGGCTTGACCTCAATCACACCTGCGGCTACGGGTCTGAGCACGACAGGTGGATGTTTCCTCACATCCTCACGGAGATCATATCCTAGACTCTGTTTGAACTTGCAAATCTTTGATTGGTCTAGAATAAGATTGAGATTCTTCTTGCCTTCTACAAATTTCTCGAGAGTGTTTATAAGGTACTGACACTCCCGAAAGAGAGAGGTGCAAGGGGAGCAAGGAGAAGAAGAAGAGACAGCAGGAGGAGAGGAAGGAGAAGAACCAATAGCAGAAGAGCGAATAGCACGTGCATATTTCTCCTTATGCACGGCCACCTCAACCTTGAGGGCTTCGCAGGACACACAGGGGGCAGCCCTAATTCTAGCCATTTGGTTCTCGTAACTCTTCCTAAACGTCTCTACCATGTCCTTATCCTTTTGCAACACTTGACCGTAAAGCACAAGAAGGATGTGATTTTTCTAGAAGGTCCTTAGTTAGCTTCACACATTTTTCATCCAATGCAATCAATTCAGATTTTAGTTTATTACAACTATTGCATGGTGAGCTAACAGGATCCTTAGAAGCAAATTGAGCCATTTTCTTGTTATGATCAACCATTTCTTGAAATTGCTTAGAAACCGATTCAAGCTCAAAGGTTAATTTAGGACAGTTGGTACAAGAAACAATAGGCTCTAACAGGAAGCACGCAATTCACAATTTTGTGATCCGCCTTTTAAGTTCATCTTCAAATTATTACAACTTTCACAAGTCTCGGGCGGATCGAGAAGCATAGTGTAAAGACCTCTAAAAGCATTGTCCTTATCCTCACATGAGGTGCAAGAAGTAGTCTCAATAGTAGATGAAGGAACAACAATCCTAGTCATTTCTAGTTCAGAAAGCAGACTAACATTCTCCACATTAAGAATATCTAGCTCAGATGTCACACTATCATAAGAAGTCCTTAACTTCTCCATATCACCAATCAAGGCAGGGCATGTATCACAGTCGTCACGGGAGGGAGCAGATATAAGTGAAGTAAGCTCCCGTGACAACCTATCTACTTCCTTCTCCAACTCGCTACATCTAGCTCTAGATCTAGCATGAAATCCTCCTAACTTAAGAAAAACTTCATTTAGTTGGTCATAGGAGGGACATACCTCGTCGGAGTCGGAGTAGAGGTCGCTGTCGCTGATCTCGCCCTCGAGGGCCATGAAGCACATGCCGGAGAAGTCGTCGCCGCTCTTGGGATCTTGGTCACCCGTCCGTCGTCGTCCTCCATCCCTCCACCTCGCCGAGGTCGAGGTCGTCGAAGGCGAGGACGCGGTGGAAGAGCTTCTAGCCTTCCCAAAGTCGCGGAACTTCTTCTTGCCTTGCGTCTGAGCTGGGGGCTTCTTGTTGCGGTTCTTGTCGGAGTAGTCGTTCTTGCCCGAACCGCCGTAGTCTCCTTTGCCCTTCCCCAGCTTGGGGCAGTTTGCTCGAATGTGATTGGGGCCACCACACTCAAAGCAAATCACTGATCCTCTTCTCTTTCCGTCTCTCCTCCTCTTGTAAGCATAGAAAAACTTTCGAGCTAGGAGGGCCAGCTGTTCATCCTCTAGCTGCTCTAACTGTTCATCAGTTACATCACAGAGAGCAGATAGGGAGAACCCGCAAAGAAATCGCGAAGAAGATCCGAGCGGGATCGGTGACTAGTGCCATCGATCGTGACTTCTACCGACGAGACTATGTCAATCTCGTGAGTCTTGAGGTGCGAGTAAAGCGCATCAAGAGTCAGGGTCGAGAGGTCCGTGGTGTCCTTGATGGTAGTCACCTTCATCTCCCAAACGCGAAGTCGAGTGCAGAGAGGATTTGTCGAGCGTTATCCGAGTCGGAGTATGTGAGACCGACGGCTCGGAGGTTGCTCAAGATCTTGTGAAACCGCGAGAAGCACTCGTCAAGGGACTCACCAGCAAGCATCTCGAATTTACTGTATTCACGCTTGAACTGGTCCTGTCGAACCGTCTTGATCTGGGTGGTGCCCTCATGGTATGCATTGAGGGTCTCCCAGATGTCGTGGGCGGACGACAGGTGAGAGATGCGATCGAATTCGCTTCTGCTCAACCCCTGAATGATGATGTTCCTTGCCTTTGCATTCGCCTCAACATCAGCCATATTCCCGGCATTGATGTTCTCATCGGCAGGAACAACAAACTGAACCTTCACCTTCCGCCAGATGGCATACCCCTGAGCCTGGATGTATGTTTCCATTCGACTCTTCCAGAAGGGGTAATCCAGGCCATCAAAGACCGGAGGCTTGGTGGAATACTTGTCCGTCGCCATGGCTCTTGAGACCGGTTAAAGATCTATCAAAGAACAGCTAACCTTGCTCTGATACCAATTGAAGGACCGAAATGGCAACAGAGGGAGGTGAATGGTTCCTTAAAAATTCCTCCCTCAAGAAATCAACCTGTTCTTTTCTCCTATAGCTAGAGAGCTATGAAGTCAAAGAAACAAGCCTCAGAAACAATTATACTGCCAACGACCCGATAGACGTAAATACAGGAGCAAAGCTGAGCAAAGCTGCCCCTTTGGTCTGGTACTAGACAAAGCTGTCCCGTTTTGTCTTGTCACTGAACAAAGCTGTCCACTTTGAACTTGTCACCCACATGACAAAGCTGCCCCCTTTGGTCTAGTCACTGGACAAATCTGGCCCATTTTGTCTTGTTACTGAACAAAGCTGTCCACTTTGGTCTTGTCACCCACATGACAAAGTTGCCCTCTTTGGTCTCGTCACTGCACAAAGCTGACCCCCTTTGGTCTAGTTACTGAGTAAAGCTGCCCCCTTTGGTCTAGTCATTGCACAAAGTTGGCCCGTTTTGTCTTGTCACTGAACAAAGCTGTCTACTTTGGTCTTATCACCCACATGACAAAGCTGTCCACTTTGGTCTTCTCACTGCGTACCCTGTTTCCTGTTGCCTGTAGACTGTCGAGTTTGTTATAAAATGGACGACGCACCCCATGGAAGTAGGAGCAGTGGAGTGTGTGAATCGAACAAACAATTTCCTTATTTGTCGTGCAGTAGCATACAATGGCGGAGAGGGTTGGGCCAGTTGAAGCAGGGTCACCGAAGGAAGACCTTCCCCTGCAAAGGAGGGAGGTCTTCGGCCCTAACTACAAATTGATACCAAACAGGCGTGATCAACCAGTATGGCCGAAATGCAGACACAAGGAGGACATGGTCGTGCATGTTCTTGATGGCCCTTTCGATGACGTGCGATGTTTCTTCCGATGCCCACACTCCGGGGTATGAGTTGGTAATAGTATATTTTTCATTAGTGGTAATATAACATCCATGTTAACCCTCCTTTGCAGCAGATGGCGAAATATGACTTCACCCGCTGGATTGATCCTCCACGTGAACTCTATATTGTGAATTATATGGATATATTATGGGAGAGAATCTTCGAGTTGGAGGCGAGAATCGACACTCTCAATGAGGACAACAATGATATCCGCGAACAGATGTAACGCGAGAGGGGCAGCGAGGAGGTTGTCAACATAGCAAGTTCGTATGATCCGACATGTTGCTGCGCGAACCCTTGCTGCATGTGTGCCTGCCACAGGAAGGACGGCGCGCCACGTCCAAGGCGCCCCCTTTGGAACACTCCATGTGGGTACCGAGAGGCACATTCTACCAGTAGGCGTACTTTGTGTGGTGTATGTGGAGAGAATTAGTAGCTTAATGTTGTGTGCTATTTTGTTTATGGTGTTCGATGTTGTGTTCTAAGTGTACACTGCGAGTGTTGTTTTTATTGGTGTTGCTCCCTGTACTACTTTCGATAATTTATGTATGTGCAATTCTATCTATTTAGATTCAGATATTTTTTTTTGCTGGACATGAGGGGCTTACTTGTACGGTGCCGAGCTAACTTGTACTTCTCCTTACCTTCTAGACGCGCATAGCAAACGAACAGTAAAGTGCACTGATGGAAACCGTAACAACGCACGAACCATTCAATTACATGCTTAACAACATTGAAAATTATTTCGAACATCACTTACCATCGTATGTACGGATCGTTCTCCAGTCAATCGTTCCTAAAAAAATTCCCAAAATTTGTTACGCACCTACAACATACAATGAACATAAAATTTTATTACAACTCCAGCAGATTAGTTTCCAGTTAAAAACTACAAAATTGATAAAATTTATAAAATTCACAGGGGAGTGCAACCAGTCACCCCTATTAGGCTACTACACTTCAAGTCGCCCCATATACCCTCAGCAGTCATTCTCATGTACTCTCACCAGTCTTCATTGATGGACTAATACAACATTAGTTCACTAGCTAGGTGGATGTTGATATGATTCTCAAAACGTAATTTTGATCATTAATTTTTTATGATAATATATTTATAAAACCTAATAAAATTATAATATTATGAACTTTTGAGATAAATATACATATGATTTTTATGTATCTAATCTAAATATTTAAAAGATATCTATAGCTAAAGTTTAGAAAATTTAACAATGCGTACCCCCTGATGATTCTTTTGTGACCGAAGCGAGAAGCGCTAGTGCCTGTTTTCAAGAGCATTTTTTAAGCAATACACTCTTTTATTTTCTAGGGCTTTTAGGGTGTAGGGCCCACAAGATATTCTCACCAACTTCAATGAGATGGGTTAAAAATAAAGCTATATCATTAAATCCTAATTCATAAGGTATTATGACCATATTATTAAGGGCATTTTTAGTGCATAGTGTGTATAGGTGGTACCAAACATATCACATCATATATAAACATCTCTATTATAACTTTTTCAATGCATGGTATCTAGCAACTGTCTTACTCAATTAATTTCTTCTCTCCTATCCTACCTCTTTCTTTCTCCCTCCCCTCTCAATTCTCATCCTCTAACTTGGTTTTTACGAATGGGTTATATCTTGTATGAGATACATCTCTATTCTCTTTCTTCCTTGCTCATGGGAATAGAATAGCCAAAATAGCTTTGAATATGATTTCCCAATATTCAGCAAGTCAGATCATAGGCAGGAACGATATCTCAAAACAAGAAAGAAAAGAAATGATCAAAGAACAGAGGAAAACCGAGAAAGCAGATGAACAAGACCAAACCAACTCAATCCATACAGACAACAATACTCAAAAGATTGAACAAAAAAGATGTATTGCTCTGAAGATTAAGTCTACAGCCACTCCATCCAGGAGGACCAGGAGCACAACTGCTCCACACACAAAACCCTAACCCTAATCCAGAATGCACGCAAGAAAACGAAAGACGGGAGAGCCACCAAGAAGGGTAACCCTCCATCTCCTTTTATAGCCTCTTGATACCGGGGATAACCCGTTAACCCCCTACCTACCACCGGGTTTTCTCACGCACACCACTTACATCAACCCCATAGGTCATACAAGACAAAAACCCTTTAACAGAACAACCTCTTTTTCAGGTCTTGAGCAATTCACCAAAATACCCCTCTACCACCTTCCTGGAAGCTTCATGTTTTCTTGCCGTCCACGCTTGCAACCACCTTGCAGCCTCAGTCATCTTCGGCTTCTCGTGACCATTCTGGATCTCAACACCTCTCTGTGTCTAGTCCCGATCCTTCCACGCCTCACTATGACCTAACTCCAAAGTCCTGCAACCATCACAAACAAGCAAAGTATTACACAGCACCACACAATATACAAGGATCATCAATCTTCATAAATAGAATGTACTCAGTGAACAACCCAGTTGGCCTTATACGACTTACGACTACTAGTATGCACAGAACATGAGGTACTCGTAGCCCTTGAAATCCAATCAGTAATATACGACCACTCAACAAGTCGTTACAACCATCGTAAATATTGCTACGACCATGAAACATGTGCTACGACCATGTAGCAGACGCCACGACCATCGCTCACAGCGGCTACGACTTTAACACACATGGTCGCTACGAATTACGACCACAACCAGACAGAGCTACGACTATCGACCACGGCCAGACAGAGCTACGATTATCGACCACGGCCAGACAGCTACGACTATCGACCACGGCCAGTCAGAGTTACGACTATCGACCACAAAGTCGTAAAATCGACTGTCGGCCACCAAGTCGTAAAATCAACTGCCGACCATAAAGTCGTAAAATCGACTGCCGTTCACAAAATCGTACAATCGACTACTGACCACTAAGTCGTAACAGCACTTTTGACCACCAAGTCGTAAGATAGGCTGCTGATCACAAAGATGAACACAGAGATCGTGAAGCCAGTAAACTTCTGCACAGACCTCAAAAACCAAACTCAGCCTTTACACAAACTCTAAAGCAAATGTCAATTACTCATCATAACCATGGCGTGACCTCCACATGATCTCACAGTATGCAATTTTATGATGCACATGAGTTTCATCACTGTATGCAATTTTATTTCTTAGGCCGGTGAAAAGCCTTTTAATACATATTAAGCTACGTACATTTCTAACGAAATACAATTACCAATCAATACAACCGTGTCTCCTATCACACTTGTGCATGACTAGAGGAAAATCAAGAACAAACGAATACACCTATATACGAAGGGAATTAAGATAAACAAAAATCCAAATGGCAGTGTGTAAACTAATTAATTAGAGTCTTTCAGCTGGGTGCTAGCGCTGCTGCAACGGCAGCCTCCTTACTGCATGGCTACGTGGCATTATTGATGCATGAACCCTAACAAGGGCACTATCTCCATCTTGTTGTGTTCACGGTGGTGGTGGGCAGTTAACGTTGTTGGGATCCCATGTCCCGCACGAGGCGTGCTGCTTCATCTCCAGCGTCGGTAGCCTGTGGCGCAGCCGCCAGATCAGCGCCGACGGCAGCTCAATGACCGAGACGCCGGCCGGCGCCTCCTCTCCCCACCAGCCGCCGTCGGCCAGCGGCCTCGCCGCAGCGGCCGGCCGGGTGCAGGTGCCCGACAAGACCACGAAAACCAGGAGCATTGGCACGACAAACTTTGATCTCATCATGGCGTACCACGTCTCTCTAGAGCTTGCTCCTTAAGCTAAGCTCACACGCAGCTAATCTTTTGGTCGATCTCTCCCTAAGCTAAGCTAAGCTAGCTACCAAACTTGGCAAGAAGTAATGGACGTACATATACAGATGCACGGAGCTGCATATATATAGGGAATGTTCAGATCGAGCTGCATGCATGGATGCATGATCAGTTGGCTAGCTTAGCAATGCATGGTGGACTTAAACTTTGTGGAAAGTTCCACGAAAATGGATCCATGCATGCTAGCTGCCTTCTTACGAGTGCGACCAGGCGCGGTCCGCGCACTTGACAAGCTGCCGTCGTCGATCGATTCGATGGTCCACGCGGTTTGCAAGTTTTACCATCCATGAATATCGAACTAACAAATTAGGGTCTGTTCTTTACTTCACAAGCCAGCGACTTTTAGCTTTTGCTATAGTATCTAACTTTCAAACGGATTATTTTCTTAAGACGGGGTGTACAAGTTAAACGATCTACACGTTAAAAGTCCAATATTTGTACCAGTCAAAATTTCAAGTGAGTATCTGTCTCTCCGTAATCTGTATCGTAAACAGCCAAAATTTAAAAATTTCAGTTAAAAATCAAAAGTCGCAGTCGAAAAGAACAGGCTTATTGTTTTTGTGTGCGCGTGCGCGCCCTCATCGTTTGTCAGCAAGTTGGAGACACTTGTCACCTCATTTTCCAACCCCCTAGTTTACTGACGGATTGAGTGGCGCTGTTAATTGATATGAAAGTTCAGGGACCTTCAGAACGGAAGTTGAAATTCAAAGGCCTAACCTGACACAATCGAACAAGCGTGAGGTGATCACTTGCATATGGTGCAATTTGCTCAGAGGGGAAAAACTACGACCGTGTGCTATTGACTTCCTGGTTTAGTTTGGAACTTGGACTTCCACTATTTCGCCATAATCAATCGAAAGTACGTACATACTAGTCCTACATTCGCATGAGACGTCGACGAAGAAATTCTGCACTATTTCCGTTGGCTTGATCGATCTTGGAGACTTTGGACTGCGCCAAATTAAAGTCGCATGTTTGTTAGGTCCGTGACTAGCTATGCGCACGAAACACCTCAGCCAACATTCCAATCCGGCCAGCTATTAGTCAATGAAAGGACACCATAACTTCATTAGGCCATCTCGAATTCACTTCTGTTCTCGCCGGACCCTCCCCTACCCGCAGCCCCGCCAACGCCTTGGACCACCGCCGGCCGAGCCTCTCTTCCGTGGGCAGCCAACTTCAAAGCCCTAAAGCTAAATCCGTCGCTAATATGGTGTTTACCTCGCGTTATAGATTCTTAGATCCGTCGAAACCCCGCCGGAGAGCCACCGGAGTCGCGTTTTGCCGTGGGGGAACCCGAGGGGGCTTTCTCTGCCGCAAGCTTCAGCCATTGTTTCCCGTGCCCTCCAGAACCCCAAAATGGATTTCCGAACCATAGGAGAGTCCGTCCGTGCTTCCAATATCCGTCGGCAAGCTTCGCCGATGCCGTTTTGCGGAGGTTGCTATACCCCTGTTTTCGCGCCGGAGAAAGAGAGAGAGAGGGCAGAGGTTGACGAAGGGGGGATTCACGTCGGGCCGTCAGGCCGTGCACGCGCTGCGTGTCTGGGCCGAGGTGGCTGCGCGCATCTGGGCCAAGCAGGCTGGCCTATGAGGCCGAAGTTCATTCGAGCCGAACTAGGGCGATTAAGTTACTGTTCATTACCCGATCCTGAAATGAATACTGACCGACCTGTTACTATTCACCGGCAGACCCAATAGCAAGTATGTATCCCTTTTGACTGTTTCAAACCCGTTAAAACCATTCCGAGCTCCGTTCCGCCAACCCAGATCCCAATAAAACAACCGACACTGTTCCAAAATCAATCCTCCACTGCATATCAGCTTGTTACTATTCATTCCAAAATCTGTCCAACATATTTATAGCCATTTCAACTGTCTAACCTATTTAACCCAATTCTAACCCTGTTCAACCAGCCCAAGTACCGCTTAAACTCCAACCATCAAAACCCATTTTCTTTTGTCTTTTATCATTATTTTATTGCATTTTTTTCAGCTTGTATTATGCAAAGTAGTAACTTATTTGAATTTGTTCTTTTGCGTTAGCATCCGAATTCGATTAGCTAGTCAACGGAAGAGCTACAGGAGCCATTAAGCAGTTAGCATAAGCCTAAAAACTACAGTAAAATAATAAGAGACTATGGATAAAGGGGCACGTCACATGTTTTTTATCATGTTGAACCTATATCTTGTAATTATTTAATTATCGGTACTTTCATTATTATTTATTTATTTATGTTATTTATTTATAAATAATTATTTGGAATGACTAGTCTTAACACTCGAAAAGCCCTATTTTACTTGATGACCATATTCACCTTGATAAATCTTAGTAATAGTGATTACTATAAAACTTACGATGGTAGGTTAGGATCTCAAATATTTTACACTACCAAGTATTTTGGCATTTTCCCAATAGATTTATAAAATTGTACTAGGGTTGATGATGAATTGTGAAAAACTACTAGATGGTTGGAGTCTACGAATTTATCCTAGAGTTGAGGCTTGGGATTGGCTACCTCATGGTGAAAAGTAAGGACTGGAACCTTATGCTGAGTAGAGGACATAGAAATCGATCAACCACAAGGGTTGACTAGTCAAATCTGGTATAGTAGCTACTCATCTCAATTGAATATCTATAGGAAGTAGGAGTGAAAGGGCGTGGTATGTAAACGGTAAAACCATATTTACAATGGTAGGCCCACACAAAATCGGATAGGAGCGTTCCGAATTGGCCAGTGGATACCCGAATTTGAGTGGTGCATAATCTACCAGGTAGATGCTATATAAAGAGATGAGCAGCGAAAGACCTTGTTTTCTCAACTCAGTCGCACGCTAACTAAAGCGTGTCTATTACATAACATTGAGAGTTTGAGAAATCATATGGGTAAAACTTGGCAACTCTGAGAGTATAACAAATGGTATTTGAATACGCCGTACTTCTGGTTAATGCAGCTGTGTTTCATGGGTGACTCCAATAACAAGGCATAAGTAGATTTTGATGAATTTATTAATGGAAAGTATGGTTAACAAACCCCTTTCTGTTAATTAAATATTGTTTTACTGTTTTAAAAATATAAAGTTCTTTACCAGTAAACTTGCATCCATAAATATAATAATAATAAACCTAACATGATCCATTTCTTGAAATACTGGCAATTAGTTAAATAGCATTTCCCTATGTGGTTTGCTGAATAACTAGTGTACTCAATTTTGCTTAATTCAATCAGAACAGATACCGGAAGAGTAAAGGATACTTGAAGTTTTTATGTTAGGGTTACGACCGTACTTAAATGTTCATATAGAGATTTCTTCGGTTTTTTCTGAGTGTAAGTTAAGTTTTAGGCTCGAACGTCCGTAGTGTTGCTAAAGTGGACCATTATGTCTTATTTTTAATCAAGTTAATCCTTTTTAAATGTTTGTGAGTAGATATGATACTCCTTCTGTTCGTAACTAAACTTTTGAATTGTTGCGGGATATACAACGGCTCTATTCACACATGGGCTTTATTCACACATGTTCACTTATTCACACATGGGCTTTATTCACACATGTTCACTTATGCACGTTTTTCAAAGCGTATAAGCTCGAATCCACTAAATCCTTAGACTTGATCCGTCTTGATCAAACCAGCTCCACCTTAACCTAAACCACTTTCCCAAATGCCACACATACGCCGCGGTTTCGATCCAAAGTAGTTTCAATTATTTTGGCAAAGCTACAAAAATAATCTTCGTTGACTCGTTTATCATCATTTATTGCAAGCAATCATCATATTTGCCACGTGTAGGTGCACCACTAGCTTGCCACACGTCACCAAGTCTCTCCCGTCTCGGTTACACCAAACTACGGTTCACTTGGCCCGTTCAAGCCATATGGTGCAATCCCGTTGTTTGAACTCGCTTTCAACATTTTTCACCTTTCTTGTGCCAAGCTTGAGCTCACCGTCTCACCCAGCATTCTCGATCGTTCTGGGCTTCGGCTCCTCTATGAGTGTAGCTCTGATCCTCATCGTTGATCACAGTTAACTTCAAGCGATCCTGCACATCTAAAGACAAAGAAATTATTTTCGAACATAAGTTCTTCATAATTTGACCACGTTAGCTGTAATACAACTCATAAAACACATATTCATTGAGAAAAATGACCAAAATCTATTTAGCAACTTAAAATCACAAGATAAAAAACACTGGCCGAAAAATGCCAGATCAGCCGTTCTGAAGGGTGCCAATATCGATCAGACTGCTGGTACTGACCGGTCCAACCGGATCTCCAAAACGGTTTGACCGCTGCCCCCAGAACTCGATACATTGCAGCACAACACAGAACAAAAGACTAATCAGCACGTATGCAGCATTGAATGTCTTCCAATTAAAGGGTCTGTTTGGCAACAGCTGCGGTTTATGATTTTTAGCTAAAATTTTTGAATTTTGACTGTTTATGGTACAGATTACGGAGAGAGATACTTACTTACGATTTTGGATGGTACAGATGTTGAGCTTTTAACGTGTATATCGTTTAACTTATAGACCCTATCTTAAAAAAAATATTCTGTTTGAAAGTTAGGTACTATAGCATAAATCAAAAACCGATAGCTTCGGAGAAAAAGAACAGGGCGAAAGCTTGGCCTCATTAACAATTCAAAGCATGCAGTCTGGCATCAAACGTGGCACGCAAAGTCAACCGAAACACATCACATGCAAGAATCACTCTCACATCCTTAAAGCTAGAACACAGTAACTAACTCAACCTGTTACAATGAACACTCAGAAGCATCATTTATTTTTTACTGTTGTTTTACTGCCGGGCTAACAATTAATTGCAATGGTTCATCACACCAACAACAAGATCTTCTTATATGGTTCATCACACCAACACCAGAAGAGGATGGAATGAAGAAAGAAGGTAGGGTACAATGGTCTTTAATCCTCTTGTAATGGTATTTCTTAAATCGATTCTACTTAGTAATGATATATTTTGAATTTCAAACTCTGCTGTGGCATATCTCTGAATCAAATACTCTATAGTGGTATATACCTAAATTTTCCAAAAAACAATGCTGAAAGTCTGTATTATCCTTATAGTTCTTGACGAAACAATACAAGGCTCCGAGTGTGGGAAGGCAAAGGCAGAGAGCAACAGTCCCATGCCTTTGAGTGATCCTCAGTCATTTGATCCGAAATGTACGGTGCAGTTCTGGAGGTGAACAGTAGGCTTGCTACAGAAAAGTTAGATCTGCAGTTCCACTCTGCCTCTCTCCCTCACAATTTGCTACTATGCATCTCTGCCATTGTTGTGCAAATTGTTCCATATCTTAAAGCATCATATGTAGGGTTAGAGAACTGTTTCTTTCTTTTCTTTTTTGCGACGAGGTGGCCGGGGTGAGTGATCATGAATAAGTCATTCTACTGTAATTTTGCTTTATGAGTGAAGTGGCTAGAGTGTCTTATTCACTTTTCGTCGGGCCCTTCGCATCACTAACCAGACAAATTAAGACGGCACTGCAATGTTTTATATATCAGGTTTGGTATTAGCACAAATTGTTAGGATACAGATAGGCTACACTAGCGCAGATTAAAATTTTATATCGCGTAAACTAGGAAGCGATGCGAGTAAGAGATCATGAATCGTTACCACTAGATGCGCAGTACATCGAAAGTAAAGTTGAAGTAGCCGATTAAATAAAGAGCGCGTCGGTGTAGCAGTAGTAGTCAATCGTCCTCCAGCCAACCGTCTTCTCCTCGTGATCGTCCCGATCAGCGCTGCAGTCACAGCAGTATCTCTACCGAAGTACACATCTGAGGATGGAACACCGTAGATCGGCGTGCTAGCACCAGCACGCATGGCAGTGGTTATGAGAGGTAGCGGCTAGGTTTCGACGGGGTGTTTTGGGGATACCTCCCTCAGCCCCTGCACATCTTCTTATATAACATCCGATCGGATCCTTATCCAATACGAGTAGAGATCGTCCCACTCGGAGACTTTCATCCGAACTCTTATCGTTCCAGCTCATTAAGTGTGTGACCCAGTAGGTTCATGTATATTTGGCCATAGGCCAAAAACTCTTTTCCGGTTCATAAGTCGGCAGCGGTCCCTAACAGAATATAATGACCCCCAAACATACATAAAGATCATATCGGATGAACCTATATAGTACTTATGTACCGATCCTTTTGCCTCATGATATTAGATCGAACTCAAGACGAGAAACGTGCCATCCTTTGATAGCTCGATTCTTTCACACAAACCTGTAGTGTATTACTTAGTTGTGATTGACTCTTTAACCATATTTGGTATGGCCATGCACTTTCTTAATCTAACCACATTGAGGGGGCTAGAGATATCTCTCCTGTTATATAGTGGCAAATTCCATTTTGATCGCTTATATTCCTCCACATATTTTATAGTAAACCTGAAAACTACTTTTATGATCACCCAGTCACGGAGTAGTATTGGCAACCCCTAAGTAAACTATTACACATATAGGAAACAATGACGATCTAAGATCTAAGAATCCTATATACGCTATGTATGAGACCAACTAATGACACTTACGAATATAACAATTCCCGCAGTGTCTCATGGTGGGTCAATCCAACATCATGTTCTCTAACATGTATCCACATTATTGATTTGATATCTCATATCCATGATCCGTGAAACATGATCATCAATCAATATATATACTGATCTGTAAATCATAATTGTCCCACATAATAATATAAGTTCAGGGATAATTTAGAATAACATCAAAACATAAATAAAAAGTTCCACGAACAAATCACATACTTATTGATCAATACGAAATACATTTATTCAAGAGACAATCATCTCCATAATTGCCTCTAGGGCACATCACTAACACAAATACCGTAGAAACAAATAAAAGCACATGCTAAAGGACTAACAAGGCGAAGCTTTTTATTCAAACCGTCATTATTCCTTACAAAAATAATCACCACCAATTCAACAAGGATACATATATAAAATCAATATAAATAAAAAAATTTACCACAAACTCAGAACAGCTTAGCATGATGGATATATCACGATGGCTTAGCGATGGTTGTTTATACATGGCCTACATTTAACCTGCACTTTGATCACGCATGCATATATCATATATATCAGCCCCGTCAACCCATAGATGGAGGCGGGCATCCACCGTTGGGGCTGTTAGTCTTGCACGATGGCCCCTGCAGCTGCTGCAGATACAAATGCCGGAGAAGCTGGATGATGGACTCGCCGGAGTCGGCCTCTCCGGCCCACCCCTCGCCGCCAGCCAACGGCCGCGCCGAGCTCGACGCGACGAGGAACGCCATGATCGCCATCAAGATCACCGGCACAACGAACTTCAACCTCATCATCACCATCAGTATATCAACTTAATTCTCTTCCTGCTTTTCTTGGCTAGCTAGCTAGCTAACTTATCAGACGTTCTCACAAACTTAGAGCTCTGAAGTCTCAAGCGATCTAGCTTGTGCTAGAAAAATGTGCTGCAAACTCTGACACCCTGTGAGATCGATGGAGTTTCACGAGCTACGCACCGGCGCCTATATATAGGGAACGGATCGGCTGCGAATTCTAGCTTGTTACGTGTGCGACTCGGCATGTATGCATGCAGAGAATTCTGCGTGAAGGCACCTACGCGGATGTTGCTCCCAGCTGCTTGATTTGGTGCATGGAAGCTAACTGAGTAGCTGATCCACAGGTCAGCAAATCGAATCAGCTTGTCAATCGATCGATGTTTATCCCAAACCACAGCGTTTCTCTGGATCTTGCTGCGTTTACCTTCACTTAATGGTTCTTGCCGTAACGTAACAATCAATCTAGAAAGTACAAATTGTACCTCGTATATACGGATTGCATGCAGTTCTATGTATAGCGCAGTACTGAAATTAAGGTGCCGTTTGAAAAACACAGGAATTATATAGAAATTTCGCAGGAATATCATATGAAACAGTTAAATGGGCCTAACTAGTTGAATAGCTAGCTAGCTAGCCATTTGAGTAAAGAAAAGATTTGGATTTGGATCATGAAATATGTTGCATTTTGTATTATTTGTGGTGCTGAGACTTGCGAACCAATTAGTGGCCCAACTAGTAATTTACCCGATTTTATGGTGAAGAATGTGGGCTCAAACCCCACCGAGAGCGTTAGGACATGTAAAATGTAAGATGTTTATACATGAATGCTTAAATAAAGAGAATATAGCTATATCATCAAATACCCATGTAAAAATTACTTTCTTCAATGCAAGCATCTCTTCCATAGGTGCTTAAATGTTATATTATCTTTTAATTAGATATAGTTATACACATAAACACTTACTAAGTACCGATGCTTATTTAAACATTGATGCTTTAAAATAAGAGCATTATCTATCCTATGTGGTAAGAAAAATTAATTTTAAATTGTTAAATATCTCTCTAAGCGTTTGCATAAAGGAAAGACTACCAGGTTGCACCAATTAGTTCCAATATACACGTCTAAATCAGAGAACATATAAAGAGAAATAACTAGAATATAGTTGAGAGTGCATGTTAGGCAGCACGTAGGGCACATATATGCTGATTTCAGGTTTTCTTTGACTTCAAATTCTGCCGGATGTACTACTTCCGGTCAGATCCTATGGCATATAAAGTATAAACTGGCATGCATGGATGCGTTCGATTTGGAGTTTAGAATTTGGCCTTCTCTTCTCTCTGTAAAGTTTTTCTTTGGTCTTCGTTCTTCATTTACTTGTTTAAATTGGGGATAGCTTGCATAGATGGAATGTGATGTCATGCGTTAGAAGAGAGCTGTCTTTTGGAATCTACGTCATGCGTTGGACATAGTTAATCTGGAGGAGTTCGTGACATTCCGTAGGCCAACTAATTGGCCAGATTTCTCCTAACAAAGCTAATGGCCGGCGGATTGGTGATGGTTTGCAGAACCAAATGGGTCAAAGGTGTTCGGAGAGTTCGGCCTGGGTTTGAAGCCTTAGCCTATGGTAGGCGTCTTACCATTAGGCTATATATAGAGAGGGCTATTGACTATTTTGTACATACATGTGAAACAAAAAGCAATAAAAAAAGATCAGGAGTTCTCCCCCATCTCTGTGTTTCCAATCTATTATTTGCGTCATCTGTGATTAATTTGTCTATTTGCATAGGAGAGGAATCGACCAGACTGGACTCGTCAGCGACGGTTCCTCAACCGTTATCAGCAAGAATCGTTCCGGTGAATCGAAAGGTAATCATCGAAGCATTAGTAGATTGAATTGTCTACATCTAGATCACTTTAAATTTTGCAGATTTTACTTTCTAGATTATTTTCCATGGTGTAAATCCGCTCTAATCTACCGCGAGTAGACTCGAAGTTGCCGGCCAAGCCGATCGGTAGATTTGCAGAATTGCACTGTAGATTGGAAAAAAAAGAAAAATCTTGCATGACCAAATACGCCGTCGGCCCCTCGACCATCGCGTGAGCCGTGCGGATCGTTGCCGTCCCCGTCGTCCGCCGCATGGGAGCGCCGCCCGCCGCCGCCGCATTCCGATGCACCGGCGCGCCTCCCTGACAGCCGCCGCCGCCGACCGACCGGCTTTCTCCGCCGCCCCACACGGGGTCCCGCGGTGCCACTCCGCACGGGCTCGGAGTAGCGCCACCGCCACCACCTCGCACGGCGAGCTCCAGTCGCCGCCGTATCCCGCACGAGCCGCCGGCCGGATGCGCTCCACCGAGGCCGGCCGCCGTCGCGCCGGACCGCGCCGCGTGTGTCGCCGAATTCCGTGCGAGCCGCCACCGCACGGCGTGCCACCTGCACCCCAGCTGAATCCCAACGCCGCACCTGTGCAACCTCGCCAGCGATCTACTCCATCTGCCATCAACTGTTCACGTCGGCTGCCCGGCTACCGCTCCTGCCGCGCCTTCGCCCGAAACAGCGGGCAGTTGCACCCGCGCCTTTGCCCTCTTGCGCTAGTCACCGACGCTCGGCTCCCTTGCGCTTGTCGTCGCTTGGGGATAGAACTCAATGCTGAGCTCAAACGACTCACGACCGCCTCCGTGATCTAGCCCGAAGCCGACGGCACCGTAACAGCCACCCGTGGACGCCTCGCCCGGTCGCCACCTTGCACGCCATGGCTGCCGCTGCTCAAACCCCACAAGCTGCCTCTTACGGTCCAGCCGCCGAATGGCACATAGTGGCTAGGGTTAACCCTAGCCGCTGGTCTCAAATGGGCTGGCGGCACATTGGGCCAAACGGGCCAATTTTTGGACCAAAGCGAAGGCGGGGCAGGGGGGAGGGCAGTGGAAATTTTTCAAAAGGGCCCTTGAAAAATCGGAAAATTATGCGAAAATTTTCTCTGCATTGAAAATTTGCGTATAAGCCATCGAAAATTGCTGAATTCACTGAAAATTTGTATTCCAGCATAAAAGGGCCTCAAAATTCAAATTTTGAATTATTTCTAGCATTTGAAGCATGTTTAGTACTGTCATGATTATTTTCTATATTTTCCATATTTATTTACTATTTTGATTAATCGTAATTATTTAAATTATCTTTAATCACCGAGATTAACAATAAAATTTATAGAAAATGCATAGAAAATTATGGAACTTTACGAGAATCTTTTGTACCTTTGTCCAATTTATTTACCTATAGTAAATCTATGCATGTTTGCCGGCAGTAAACTTATTCATTCCTTTCATGCACATGTAGATGACAGGCATCACGGACTGGGAGTTTGAAGAGCTGGCCCAGCATGGCCAAAACTACTTAACTTGGGCTTCTGATGTCAAGATAGTACTTGGGGCCAAGAAGCTCCGCGCTGCCATTGGGATTGGTGCATCGCAGGATGCCAAACCCACCTCTGAGGAAAATGATCAGGCACTTCACTTCCTCAGGCACCATCTCTGTCTCACTCTCAAGAATGAGTACATGGCAGAGAAGAGCATGCTAACATTATGGACTGCACTCAGGAAGCGGTTCGAGAAGCTAAAGTACACCATTCTTCCTCAACCAAAGCAAGGGTGGATCCGACTGAGGTTTGTTGATTTCAAAACGGTCGGGGAGTACAATTCTCCTCTACACAGAATTTGTACCAATCTTCAACTTGTGGCAAGCAGATCATAGATGAGTAGAAGTTTGAGAAGACCCTATTCACCTTCCACCCCAATGTAGTGCAGTCTACGCGCAACTATCGTCAAGACGGCTATAAGGAGTATGCTGAATTAATTGATATGATGCAGGTTGCAAATGCTCAGGATGCAGTTCTCTGCAAGAACTTTGTCGCACAGCCACCTGGGAGCTGCGCTGGCTGTGAAGCCAACGCCGGGAGCTATAAGGTGCGAAAACCCATAATAAAGAAAAGGGGAAGAAAGGGCAAGATGGCAGCCCAGAAAGGCAAGTCAGAATCTCCATGTGATAATAAGGCAAGCAAGCTAAAGCGGGATAACAAGCCCTATGGTCAGCAAGACCAAACCTTCTACAAGTGTGGCAAGTGGGGACACTGGTCTCGGATATGTAAAGAGCTGCAACATGTCGTCGATGCATTCCAGGCTAAGAAGAAGAAGGATGGCAAAGGGTAGCATGAAATTCACTTTGCTTTTGTTGAGGGAGAGTTCCAGGCGTTACTGCTGCCGATGGAGGTTCACTCCATTCGCGTGACCCCCTCTTGACATTGCAACTACCGCCGTCACGATTTCTCTAGAAGAGCATATCACCGCCGAGAAGATCGAAGCCGAAGTCTCTGACTTCTTAGTGGATTCAGTCTAATGCACAGAATGCATTTAGATTTTAATTGTCATTTATTTATGTGTGGAAGGAATAAGTTGGATTTTGTATGGATGGTACTCAAATAATTTTATTTTCTCGCGATGGTTGGATGATATTGAATAATTCATCCATATATTCCGTCTATAATGGCATGATATGTTCTGATATTAAAATATTTTATTTATGTATTGATTGCCTTCTACCACATATTAATGAATTATTTTACATTAGAACACGTGTGGCGCCCTGTGGAGGAAGTGTGCTTAGTCGACAGCGGCACAACGAATACCATCTTAAGGGAGACAAAATTCTTTCAGTCGATTAGTAAGAAAACTAGGAGCCTTACAAAAATCGTCGGTAGTGATGCTTGTATAATAGGTTCAGGAAGAGCCACAATTATACTTCGAATGGGCACAACTTTGACCATCTAAGAAGCCTTGTTGTACCCAGAATTGACTAGAACTCTCCTAAGTTTCAAGGATATTCGTGCTAATGGTTTTCATATTGAGACTGAAGAAGAGTACGGTAAGGAATACCTACTCATTACGAAGCACGAAGCAAATGAAAAAAGGGTATTAGAAAAACTTCCTTCATTAGAAACTGGGCTATACTATACTAATATCAAGGCACCTGCAGCCTATACTGCCCCGAAAACAATATTTTGAAGCTCTGAACTCTTTTGTCTCTGGCATGACAGATTAGGAAACCCATGTCTTAGGATGATAAGAAACATAATTAACAATTCCCGAATCACGAAGATTTTGTGTGCCCCGCATGTGCCACCGGAAAATTAATTACTAGACCTTCTACTCTGAAAGTGAAAAATGAAGTCCCTGCATTCCTAAAGCGTATCTAAGGAGACATTTGCGGTCCTATATAGCCATTATCAGGGCCATTTAAATATTTCATGGTGCTCATTGATGCTTCCTCGAAATGGTCGCAGTATGTTTATTGTCTACGAGAAATCATGCTTTCGCAAAGCTGATCTCGCAGATAATTCGTATTAGAAATATTTTCCTTGATCATCACATAAAGTCCATCAGAATGGATAACGCCGGAGAATTTACTTCAAAGCCATTTGATGATTATTGTATGGCAATGGGAATTACAGTTGAGCATTCTGTACTGCATGTCCACACCGAGAATGGATTAGCAGAGGCATCAATTACGAGAATTAAATTTATTGTCTGAACGCTTTTGTAGAATTGTAATTTACCAGCTACATGTTGGGGACACGCAGTCCTGCATGCATTAATTCTCATCAACTTTAGACAATTAGCATACGACATCCATTCGCGAATGCAACTAGCGCAAGGGTCAACACAAAAAATTTCTCATCTCTGGATGTTTGGATGCAAGGTTTATGTACCTATACCCCTCCACAGCGTACTGCAATTGGTCATCTCCAAAAGACTGGGATATACATTGGTTATGAGACAACATCCATAATAAGGTATTTAGAACCCATGACAGGAGATTTGCATACTGCCCGTTTCACTAATTGCATATTTGATGAGGATAGTTTCCCAACATTAGGGGAGGAAATCAACCCCTTGATGAAAAATATAGGGAAATTACGTGGCAAGGCCCGCGCACTAGTGAAACAAATAGAGAAGTCCAGAAGATCATTGACTTGTAAGCATTAGCAAACCAACTGTCTGACCACTTTAGTGATTTAAAGAGCGTGACCAGGTCGCATATGCCTACATGCAACGCACTCGAGAGGGTTGAAATACCAAAGAAAATTGAAGGTATCCCTAATACTGTATAGAGGCCTCAGAATAAAAGGACGAGAACTTCGGCCCCTCGAACCCTAAGTAACCAGGGACGCTCGGTGAAAAAGGATAAGAAGGACTTGACATGGCCAATCACTAAAGTTTTCCAAAACCAGAAGGGGAGCCAGTTGAGACCTGGCACCAGTATGATACCTTCAGAAAAGGGCATACCGGATCTGAACATTTCCATGGAGAGAGAAATCAGCATGGATGTGTGCGCACACATCGGAGCTGAAAAACTAAAGGGACTTGCCGTCGCAACTAGAAGGAGCGGTGAGCAGGTAGAAGCATAAGAAGAATCAACTTGTGATGAAATAGCTATAAACTATGTGCACACAGGAGAATCCATGAATAGGACAACAACCAATGTTGATATCTAATTTGCAAAGAAAATTACCACAATCATCGATCTTGATCCAGAGCCCACATCGCTCGCTGAATGTAAGAAAAGATCAGATTGGGAAGATTGGAAAAAGGCAATAGAAACCGAATTATTATCTCTGAACAAAAGAGAGGTGTTGGACCTATAAGTCGCACGTCTCCCCATGTGCACCCTGTAGGGCATAAATGAGTGTTTGTTCGAAAGAGAAATGAAAGGAATGAAGTTGTAAGATATAAAGCAAGGCTTGCTGCACAAGGTTTCACTCAACGTCCATAATTTGATTATAAAGAAATATATTCCCCAGTCATGAGTGGAATTACCTTTATATACTTAATCTCAATGGCAGTAAATCTTAACTTAGAAATGAAATTGATGGATGTGGTAACTGCATACCTTTGTGGAAACTTGGATTCGTAAATTTATATGAAGGTACCTGAAGGTATTCTTGTCCCAAACCAAGACAGAGCAAATTAAAATCTGTACAATGTGAAAATTAGGAAATCACTGTACGTACTTAATCAATCAGGCATGATGTGGTATAATCGCTTAAGCGACTTTCTATGTAAAAAAGGCTACACGAACAATGAGGATTGTCCCTATGTATTTATACAACGATTCCAGACTGGATTTCGTATAATCTCAGTATATGTAGATGATCTGAATATCATCGGAACCATGGAAGACATAAAGGTTCTTACTTAGAGTCAGAATTTGAAATGAGAGATTTAGGGAAAACCAAATATTGCTTAGGCCTGCAGCTCGAGCATGTCCCTGAAGGAATATTAGTACATCAGTCAGCATATACCTAGAAGGTGTTAGAAAGGTTCGGCTTTGAGAAGGCATACCCATCGAAAGTACCGATGATCAGGAGATCTTTATAGCAAGATAAGGATCCGTACCGACCTAGGGAAGAGGGGGATGAAGTTCTGGGACTGGAATTCCCATACTTAAGTGCAGTAGGAGCACTTATGTATTTAGCGAACTACACTAGACCGGATATTGCATTTACCATAAACCTATTAGCAAGGCATAGTGCAGAACCTACCAAAAGGTATTGGTAGGGAATAAAAGACATCTTTCGATACCTCCAAGGAATCAAGGACATTGGGTTATTCTACATAAAGAACCAAGACTTGAATATAACTGGCTATACAGATGTGGGGTACCTGTCGGACCCGCATATTGTAAGGTCACAAACATGCTATGTATTCCTGTGTGGTGGAACTGCAATTTCATGGAAATCGTCTCAGCAAAGTCTTGTAGCAACTTCGACGAAACACTCGGAAATCATAGCGCTGTACGAAGCCGCACGAGAATGTGCTTGGCTCCAATGAATGATTCACCACATCTAGCAGTCATGTGGGATGAATATCATGCAAGCTTCCATAATTATCTATGATGATAATGTAGCTTGTGTTGCACAAGTGCAGACGGGCTACGTGAAGAGTCATCTCACAAAGCATATCAACCCCAAGTTCTTCTATGCTCATGAATTGCAAAAGATGGACGAAATTAAGGTACCGAATACAAAATCATGTGAAAATCTTACAGATTTATTCACTAAGTCACTTTCTGCATCTAGTTTTGAAAGATGCATACAAGGAATTGTAATGATGAGACTTAGAGAAGTGCAGAATTCAGGGGGAGATTTTTCTCAAGCTCGTTATTAAAACTTGATCATGAAGATCGAGTACCCGAAGAATAAATCTTGAAGATTAAATAAAATTGGGTGGATTGTACTCTTTTTTCCTTGACGAGTTTTCCTGAAGTTTCTCGGCCAAGGTTTTTAATGAGTCAATTCGTGCAACACATCATAACATGTATCATGTACTCTTGGGCCTGGGCTTGAAGCCTTGTCCCATGGTGGGCGCTTCTCCACTATGCTATATGTAGGGAGGGCCATTGGCTATTTTGTACGCACATGTAAAAGAAAAGTAATAAAGAAAGACCAGGAGTTCTTCCCCTATCTCTATGTTTCCATTCTACTATTTGCGTCATCTGTGATTGATCTGTCTATTTGCATAGGAGAGGAATCGATCGGACTGGACTCGCTAGCGATGGTTCCTCAACAGAATGTACCAAATTAATTTGACAAGGACAGGTATAACAACTATGAACTATCCCTCACTTTCCCCAACTGGTGGACACCATATTAGCATTTTGGTTTATGTCTAAGGGGAACGTAATAGCTAGTTTCATGGACATTCGGTATTTTCGAAAGTAGGATGTCATTGTAGTGGTCCGCCACTAAGAATGTTCCTGTTAAAGAATGGTGGTCATGTTACCGATGGTCAATCACACATGAGTAAAAAGTAGATGATCAAGAATACAAGATGTAGTCTCAACAATTTCTCTTTATTGATGATTTGTCTATAGATGTGATGTGTAAAATAAGAGCTCCTACCTTCCTCTTATATAGGGAAATGATGTCCCTTCATGATTCAATAAGCAATATGGAAATAAACTACGTCAATGGGTCTTTGTGAGCTGAAGCCTCTAATAGACCAGTTTCGGTAGGTAAAGTGTCCACATGAATTTTTCCTCAACACCCCCTGGACACTTTGCCAAATGCGCTTGTATATGCCTCATTAAAAACAACTTTCAAAAACCCAGTGGAAAAACAATAAAATGAAAAGAGTATATAACTCGTATTCTTGCCATTGCACGTGATGCTTCATTAAAAATTTCAATTCAGAAAGCCCTATGGGACAAAAGTCAACTAAGGGAAAAGAGTACAACAACACTTTGTGTCTCCTTATGCCTACACCATGAACATGCTTCTTAAACACAGAAGCTAGCAAAGCTTAGTAAATAAATCAGCAACAATTTTGTTTTTTTGGATTTTCTGTATTTCTATATTCCCTTTCTCCTGTTGCTCATATGGGCAGAAATGCTTAGGGAGAAAATGATTCATTCCTGCTGCCAGTGATATTAAATAACAGAATGTTATGCCATCTATTACAGAAGAATAAGTTTCATCGAAATCGATGTTGGGTCTTTGCGTGAACCCTTACTTTATACCTCTCTACTTCATTCTTTTCGTTCCTTTTTCTTATGAACACCCACTTGTATCCAAATAGAATGATATCAAGAGGTGTCTTGACCATTGGTTCAAAGATTTTTCGTTTGTTTAGCGAGTTTAGTTTATTATTGATTGCTTCTTTCCATTTATCCTAATCGTGATGATTCTTGCATTCAACAATCATCTTTGGTGTTGGATCCAAATTCTCAGTATAGAAAGCAATCTTAGATGCGAGCAGTTACTATTAGCACATCATTTTCCTATAAAAGATTTCTCTTATTTTTCCATAATTTATGGCTAACTCTTTATCCAAGTCAATTGGTATTTTATTTAGATCAATATGTACTTTATCATTTCCCAAAATAGTTGAGTCTGAATATTCCGTTGCCCTAGTGTCAGTGGGTACGCTATCCCCCGTACTAGGCGCCTCCCCTTGTACTCCTACACAGGACGTCACCTGTCGTGCTCTTGCATGATGTGTGATGTCCATCGGATGTTTCTCCTTCATATTCGGTTCATCGAGTTTCTCCCCCTGCTCAGTATGTCTCTTTTGGAGACGTCTCCGCGGTTTGAGATCTTTCAAACCAGGAGGTCTCCCCCTCTCTACTAAGAGTGGTGGAGTCAGATGCAGAACCCAAAACTCAGGATGGTTATACTCTTTCAGGTGTATTTACCATTGGTATACGATTCGGTCACTCCCTTATGATCTGTGAATGAATCTTGCAGTTCATTTGCAAGGTTTTGTAAATCTATTATCCTCCGAATCTTTTATTTAGATTCTTTAATGTGTGGATCCATATTATGAAGACTACTATCATGCCATGATAGTTCTCGACATTCCACTTTACTAGGTCATTTCCTCCCCCTAATGCCGGGAAAAGTTCTTCATTGAATACACTATCAGCGTATCTTGCTTTTAGTAGAACCCTTGTCATGGGCTATAGATATTTGATTGTAAATGGAGATTCAAATCCCATGAAAATACCTAATTTAAGTGAGGGCCCATTGACATACGCTGAGGTGGTGAGATTGGTATGTATACGGCACAACCGAATTTACATAGATGTGAAATATTTGGCTCTTTCCCACGCACTAACCGAAAAGGTGAAATCTCATGGTATGCAAATGGCTGAAGTCGTATTAATGTTGATGTGTGTAATACAGATTGTCCCCAACATGTAGTTGGTAAATTAGATTCCATTAACAAGGTTCTTGCAATTAGCTTGATCTGCTTGATTAATGACTATGTAGGTCCATTCTGAGTATGAACATGCAGGACCGACTGTTATGCCGTTATGCTTAAAGGTATACAACAATCCTTAAATACTTTTGAGATAAAATCTTCAGCATTATCCATTCTTATATTGGATTCGATGATCCGAAAACTTGGCACTTAGCACAACGATTCGTGAAATCGACTGGGCAAATGAATGATTCTTGGTGGACAATAGATATACATGTGTCCATCGCATGGATGCATCTATTAGTACCATAAAGTGCCTAAATGGCCCATACTTGGGCTCAATAGGTCCACATATATTACCTTAAATCCTCTCAAGAAACTTAGATATTTCATCCTTAATTTTGTGATATAAGGGTCTCGTTATCAATTTGCCTTCAGCACATGCTTTACACACAAATTATTCGGTTCTAAAGATTTCTTCAGACTTGAGATTGTGTCCAGCATAGTGCTGTGTTATTCAGCGCATCATTTCAAATCCAAGATGACCGATTTGGATATCCCAAGCTTTAACACATTCTCTATAATTACGCTCAATTCTACACTCGAATCTATTCATGGTAAGGTGAACTTGTTCTTAACTAACTCTAGTTTGAATAAAGATGCGTTGCCACTCAAAAGTCATGATTATGATTGTAGGTTGCTCAGCGGAATGTGAGGAAGGAAGGGCGCCATAAAGACATGCATGAAGTACACAAAATGAAATGAGGCACTCATGCAGCGAAGAGGATCATGCGTTCACATGAGAGGAGAATGAGCAAGCCAAGTGAGCGTATGCATGGAAAAGGAGGAAGAAAAGGAGAATGAAAAGAGGAAGGAAAAGAAGAGAGGCCCAAGAACCCAAAGCCTAAGTTTTGGATAAGATTTCTAGCCCAATTTGGATCCATATCAAACCCAATCGAATTCAAATTTGGATTCAACTCTGAAATCAATTCGAACTCAGTTTGGACCCAATAGGCATGTAATAAAAAGTCCATAACTTTCACAAACGGAGCCCGATTTGAGTGCTCTTGTACTTGTTGGAAAGATTATGCTAAGGCTCACACAATGGATAAGGCCCTAGCTTCAGAAACATCACAGATAAACCGCTATCTCTAAAATAATATGGAGGCCAAAAATTATCTTTTCATTTTGTGTTCATTTTTGAGTTCAAAGTCTTGTTAGATGTCTTAGCAGTGCTATATAGCTAAAAGGGTACACCCCATGTATCATATTGGACATTGTATTTTCAGATTAATCATATTCTTAATTCTAGGGTTCGTGCAAACATTACCCTCGCTAAAATTGGGAGTTCTATCTGTTTTGCCATTCCATTATTCTTGTGATTTTTTTGTGAATTGTAGGAGCACATCTACTTCTTTGTATGGTGGGTGGACAAGGATCAAAGTGTGTTGTTGGTGCCATTATCCCCAAGTTATCCACGATCCTACATCACGAAAATCGGGCTCCCCATATCATCTTGGTATCAGAGTTGAAGGTTGATGCAATAGGATCATCTATCCTTTAGTTTTAATTATGTTTTTAATCCTGTCCTATAGTCTAAAACCGAAAATACAAAAATTTAGTTTTCAATCTGTTATTCTTGTGAGTTTTGTTAGGTTTTGATCCATTAAAAATTTGTTTAGTTGCTGATCATAGTATTTCCTTTACATACCTTGATATTTGTGTTTCATCTAAACCTTAAAATTCGTTGGTTTTGAACTCCTCAAAATCAGCACCAAAAATAGATCCTAAAGAGCAATCTGCTACTGCACGCTATAGTGGTGCCACTGCTACAGAAGAGGCTATACTGGACGGGTACATCACAGACGGTTTTACGGCAACCGTCGTGATATTTTCATAAACGGTTATTAACATGAACCGTGCGTGATAATTGAGACATCACGAGCGGTTTTGTTAATAACCGTCAGTGAACTTCGCGACGGTTCTTAATACGAACCGTCTATACCATCGAGATAACACGACGGGTCTGTTAAGAACCGTCAGTGAAAGTTCCTGACGGTTATTAGCACAAACCGTGCGTGAAAAGTTGAGATAACACGACGGTTCTGTTAAGAACCGTCGTAATAATCCATGTCACGATAATTGGTGTGTAATAATCACATGTCACCAATAATTGGCGTATACGAGATTTCGATCTCACCCGTCTATTCTCTCCACATCGAATGGCCGGCACCGGTTCCTCCACGGCCGGCCCTTATTAATAACTCCCCATCAACCTTTCCACGGTACTAGTCACGCGTGAGTTCATCCACTAGCTAGCTTCCCGTATGCATCTCCCTCCGCCGTGAGCTAGCACCTCCATCGCGCACTAACGGTTCATACTAAAGAACACACTCTTGCCGTAAGTGTCGTAAGTGTGTCTTGTTTAGTGTGACCGTCGTGCCACGAAGGGTTTGTTAGCTTGTTATCCCGTAATAGATCGATCCGAATGTGTTGTTGAGTTTTATGCTTGCCTCAGTATTTGCATGTTCCTCGACGATGCCGACTCTTGTCGAGATGTGATGTCCACTCCGACAATCCTTCTTTTCCCGCAAAATTCAAGGCAATTTTATTACAAAAGTTCAAAAAGACATTTCCAGATTCTTGGTGAGCAATGACATACGACTTCTTGGTGGCGACTATCCATCTGTTTCTTCCACTTCTTTCTTCATCTCGGTCTCGGATCACGTCGCCTAGAGCTAGTCAAGAACCGTCTTGGATGTGGCATTCCTCAAGACACGCAGCGGGCCTCGGATGAAGAAAAGAAGTGGGAGAAGCAGATGGATAGTCGCTTCGGCAAGAAGTCGGCAATGTCGGTGTCGGCATCTGGGCATCCTGCATCGCTGTATTAACGAACCGTGCGTGATAAAATAATCACGACGGTTATTAACACGAACCGCTGCGTGATAGTATATCACGAGCGGTTCGTGTTAAGAACCGCGTGATATGTAGACTATCACAGACGGTTATTTATGTGAACCGTCTATGATAGGCAACAATCACCGACGGTTATTAAGTTGAACCGTCTGTGATATTGCTTGTATCACAAACGGTTCATATTAATAACCGTCGGTGATAATTCCGCGACGGTTATTAATATGAACCGTCTGTGATATATCATTTTCACAGACCGTTTGTGGTTGGAACCGTCTGTGATATTCTGCATAGTATTAATTGCTTGGCGTACTTGCTTGAAGGATGTCGACACCGATCTGTCTTCATTCTTGCCGCATCGGTGGAGCAAGGCGGCCGACTTTAGGGAGTTGGGGCGAAAAATATCACCGTCTTCTTAGTGATCGATCGAGGTTAGTATACTTAATTACTTAACATTCTTAGTGATCTGATCAGAGATTAGTACTCAATTACTTAACATTCTTAGTGATCTGATCAGAGGTTAGTAGTAGGGGTAATAATCATTTTTGACACCCATTTGTCACTTGTGTAGCATAGATGGACCGAAGCTGGATGTATATTGAGAACCGTGTGAGTGAAGAGTACATTACTGGCGTGTCTGCTTTTAGAAGGGCGGCCGAGTTGGATATGTTGAAGAAGGGGATGAAATATATGTATTGCCCATGTATTGATTGTGATAATCTCAAGATGTTTAGCAACTCGGTGATTGAAGCTCACTTGATTCGAAGGGGTTTCAGAAAAGGGTACAAATGTTGGACCAGTCACGGTGAAGAGAAGAGTACACAAGAAGGTAATTATGACATAGTCGAGGGAGACAACGATATGCCAGTTGTGGACTGTTCTTTCGATCATGAGGAAAGGTCGCAGGATGACAATCTGGATCATGAGGATAGGTCGCAGGATGACAATCTGGATCATGAGGATAGGTCGCAGGATGACAATCTGGATCGGATGTTACGTGATGCGAAGGGACCGTAGTGAGAGAGTTTGGTAAATTCGAGGGCTTGATGGAGGACTCGGAGAAACCTTTGTTCCCGGCTGCAAGCCGCAATACACGAGGTTGTCATCGGTTCTAGAACTGCTAAAATTGAAGGCAAGCAATGGTTGGTCCGACAAGAGTTTCACGGCATTATTAGGTCTCCTAGTGGACATGCTTCCAACGGAAATGTGTTGCGGAGAACCACCTACCAAGCCAAGAAGATTCTTTGTCCATTAGGAATGGAAGTAGAAAGAATACATGCATGTCGGAATGATTGTATCTGTCATAGTAAAGAGTATGCTAGCTTACATGTTTGTCCGATGTGCAAAGCATCCCGATACAAGCGTAAAATGACTCGATGATGGGAAAGGCATCGAGGTGAAGCAAGGACCTCTGCTAAGGTGATGTGGTATCTTCTGTAATCCCCGTTTGAGCGTTTGTTGCAAACCGCAAGGATGCAAGATTGATGCGTTGGCACTACTGACGGCGTAAGAAAGACGGAATGATAAGACATGTTGCTGATTACGCGGTGGAGGAACATCGATAGGATGTTTGTAGATTTCGATGTGGAACCGAGAAATATAAGGTTTGGGTTGAGTACGGATGGAATGAATCCTTTTGGTAACATGAGCACCGACATAGCACTTTGCCCGTGACTCGTGCATGTACAACCTTCCTCCTTGGTCGTGTATGAAGCGGAAATATATTTTGATGTCACTACTTATCCAAGGGCGAAGCAACACGCAACGATATTGATGTGTTCCTAGCCCCATTGGTGGAAGATCTTGCAATCTTGTGGAATGAAGGGTACATGTATGGGATGCGGACAAACGAGAGAACTTCACTCTACACGCCATGTTGTTCGCACCATTAATGATTTTCCGCCTTGGTAACTGTCGGGGTTGAGTATAAAAGGAGCCAAAGCGTGTCCGCACTGCTTAGATTATACCGAGAGTGTGTGGTTGAACAACTCGCGAAAACCTGTGTACATGCGTCACCGTAGGTTCCTTCCAAAGTATCACCCATACCGCAAGAGGAAGAAACAATTTGACGGAAAAAAGAGGATGACTCAAGACCAAGACCTTTTAGCGGAAAGAGGTGTTTGATATGGTCAAGGATATAAATGTTGTGTTTGGCAAGGGACGTAAATTGAGGAAGAACATGTGGAAAAAGAGGTCAATATTTTGGGACTTGCCTTATTGGGAGCACTTAGAAGTTCGAATTGCATCGATGTCATGCACATAGAGAAGAATGTATGTGACAGTTTGATTGGTCTCTTCTTGAACATTCCTGATAAAACAAAGGATGGTGTTAACGCAAGGCGTGACTTGGTCGCTATGAACATCAGGACCGAGTTAGCACCGATAGAGACCGATAAAGGCGGACGTACCTTCCCCGACATGTTACACTGTCTAAGTCCGAGAGAACTGAATTGTGCGGTCCTTAAATGGTGTGAAAGTTCCATCCGATCACTCCACAAGCATGAAGAAACTTGTTTCCATGGAACATTTGAAATTAATTGGCATGAAGTCTCACGACTGTCATGTGCTAATGACTCAAATGCTACCTGTTGCAATTAGAAGTATTTTGCCGAACAATGTTCGAGTGACAATCATAAGGCTATGTTATTTCTTCAACGCAATTGCTCGAAGGTCATTGATCCGGATGGACTAGATGCTCGCAAACCGAGGTGGTGACAACTCTATGTCATCTAGAGATGTATTTCCTCCATCATTTTTGATATCATGGTCCATCTCATTGTCCACCTTGTGAAAGAGATAAAATATGTGGCCCGTATTTCTCGTCATATGTACCCTTCGAGAGGTACATGGGAATTCTGAAGTCCTATGTACGCAATCGATCTCGACCGGAGGGTAGCATCATCGAAGGTTATACAACAGAAGAGGTCATTGAATTCTGCATCGGCTACATAGCTCAGGTAGAGCCGATAGGTGTACCTATATCTCGTCACGAGGGGAGGTTAGAGGGTATAGGGACTATCGGGAGGAAAGCAATAACTCCGGATCAAAATACGTATGCTCAAACCCATTTCATGGTTTTACAACACATGACTGAAGTGACCCCATATATTGAAGAGCACAAGGACATGCTACGTCGAGGAGAATGCAGGCGGTCGAAGTTTGGATCACGAGACAACACAACCGTCGGTTCAACGAATGGTTGAAGGCGCAATTGACTAGGAGGTCGTCAAATGAAACACTACAATGGTTGGCAAAAGGGCCAAAATTTACAATTATGACATGGCAAGGATACGACATTAATGGCTACACATTTTATACAACAGATCAAGATAGAAAGAGCACGCGGCGAACTCGGTGTCCGCATAGATGCCTATGATTCGCACGGCAAGATCACCGCCCAAGCTCGTACTACGGGCTTGTAGAGGAGATTTGGGAGCTTGACTACGTAATTTTTAAAATTCCTCTATTTCGGTGCCGTTGGGTCCAACTCCCACGGGGTGTAAAGGTTGACAAGTACGGCGTCACTACCGCATACGAGACTATCACAGACGGTTTTTTATAAACAACCGTCTGTGATACCGCACTATCACGCAGGCGGTTAGTAGTCAAGACCGTCGTAATGTGAGTTATCACGACGGCTCGAGAACCGCCTGCGTGATAACCACCAACTATCATCGACACCTAAACACCGGCGGTTCAGAACTGCGTGATGACGGTTCCGAACCGTCTGTGATAGGGCTGTCTGTAGCAGTGTGCGTCGCTATAGTACCATGTGAACTCCAGCAGTGCGAGCAACATATCAATCCGCTACAGCAGCTACTATAGTGCATTGCATGCTACAGTACTACTTGATCGAGCAGCACAACGCGCTACAGTTCTAAGGGTGTTGCTGTGCGTCGCACACTAGTATAGTGCGAGCTACAATACCACACGACGAACAGCTTGATGAATGCTGCAGTACCACGTGCTACAGTACCCTGGTGTTCCTTGTCAATCCTTTGGTTGCTAAATAATTTTTTCACTTATATCATTTGGGAACCAATCAATTCTTTGTGAATACTTTAATCCTATTAATACTAGCTATTTAATTTAGCTTCTGGGCTGCTCATATCAAATTTTTGCACAATTTGGAGTCATTTTACTATTTAGGTGTTTGTTGTATTTGTCGGTCACATAAAAGAAAGAGCAAAAGAAAGTCAGAAGCAAAAAGTGCCAAATAAAAGAAGTCTAAAATAGAAATAAAAGAAAATGGAAAGTGGCTAAAAGTGTGTACAATATTACACCCCATTGTTTCTAAATTTTAGATTGTGCATTAGTGTTAAATTTCTAACTTGTGCCCTATTTATTAATTCGAGCAATTAGCTAGCGTCTCTCTATAACTTGTGCAATAAGGGTTGCTATTATTCACTTATATTTTGATAGCTCATTCCTTCAAAGTTCAATCATCCTTGTGTGTGAGTTGTTGTCCTAAACACCTCTTACATCTTTTGGATCAGCAACTAGGCATTGAATTCTAGTTTGGATTTTTGCCTAGCTTTACAATAACCAGAATTTTAGATTGTGATAGTACATACACTAACTCTATTTACAAGCTCCACATAAGCTTTTGGTGAGTTGCAACACTTCGGCCTTGAATTCATTTCACAATCACCTTTGTTTTGTCTACCGTCACCAAAGTACGTATTTGCATTAGAAGGAAAAGCATAAGAGCTATTGGTTGGTAACTGAGAGAGTGAGGTTGAGTGATTTCACATAATTCTACATATTCTTTGTTATTTTTGTAATACTAACTATGATAGGATATTCAACATTTTGTTTCTTATGGTGTCACTCTAGCTACTTGTATTTTCCATTCTATGGAAGTACAGATCCGGAGGAATATCTTGGATGTGTAGACCAACTCGAATGTGACCTCAAGTTCTATAAGCTGTCCGAAACCAAGAAAGTGACACAAGTCACCATGGAGTTTGAAAAATATGCATACACTTGGTGGAAATGATATCCTAAGAAGCATTATATCTGAGAGACCATGTGAGGTCATCCCATGTGTATGATGAGTAATTGACATCGGCTTGGGGAAGTCGAGTTTGATTTGGTTTGGTCCGTCCGCGTCAAGTCGTTGCATGGTGCAATCGGCTTCGGTCGGACCTTGTCGAGCTTGGTCGAAGTGCGTAGGTTGTCTATTCTTTCGATTCGACAAGTTTGGGCTTGTTCGTGTTGTGTATTACTTCTGGTGCATATGTTGATTATGTTGTTTCGTGCGGTGCTACGTGACGGTTTGCTTGTCTGTGTGGATGCAGGACTTTGGAGCTAGGTCATGGTGAGGCGTGAGAGGACCGGGACTAGGCACAGGAGGTGTTGAGGTCCAGACGGTCGGAGACATCGAGGATGATCGAGGCTGCTGAGGTGGTTGCGAGCCGGGAGACGAGGAACCGGAGCTGGAGCTACCGGAGGTGGACACGACGTGCAGGACATCGAGGCGGAGTCGTGGCGAGATACGGGGTGACCGGACTAGACGCAGGTGGCGTTGAGGTCAGAACGGTCGAGATGTATCGAAGACGGCGTGGACTCGAGGTGGTTGCGAGTCGTGGACAGCAAGGAGCGCGGAAGCTTCCTGGAAGGTGCAGGAGGGGCGAAACGGGAATTTTGCAAGGCTGCACAAGCGGGAGACGGCTCCGTTAGGGTTTAGCCGGCGTAACGGGTTGGAAACCCGTTAGCCAAAGGGCTATAAATAGAGGTGAGGGGCTGCATACCCCCTTGAGGGTTTTTGTGCATTTGCTCTCTATTTTGTGTGTGTTCCTCCCAAGAAGCATGTGAGGCTCTTGGTGTTCTTGAGGATTGAGAGGGAGAGGGTTGAGTAGAGACTTCATGTAATCTTTCTTGATCTAATGTCCATGCGTATGGGGATGTGAGATGGCTGTCACAAAGCTCTTTTAATCGTTCATCTCAACGTGTCAATATGAGAAGGATTTTTGATTGAGATGCTATGATCTTTTAGAGTATTGCTTCCTTGGTTGCTCTAGTTCTATCTTTGTTGTTGTTTTTCCCAGTTCTAAGTTTTACTATTTTGTGCTGCTACTCAGTCTTAATATCTTTTCTGCAGTACTTCTTGTGTTGTTAGGTTTGTATCTCTTCCTCAAAATTAGTCTCTGTTGTTCTCGTTGCTCTCTCTAGAATGGCACTCAGTCAGTGATTAAAATATTCGTCTAGCGCCTGGACTGCAGTAACATTTTATCTAGCGCTGATCGCAGATCAATCAAGTCGATTGTTGATTTCATTTTCTTGCGCGACTAATCCCATTTCTTTCTTTTGATCACCGCTCCTGTTCTTCTCTTAGCCGCAGGAATTACTCGCATTTCGGTTCTTCTACAAGATTTGTTTGCATCTGAATTTCTTTTCTTACGCATCTTTGTTTTGCTTTCTCTGCAGACTCTTGTCTTCACTTCCTTTCAGTTTGCTTTTCAGTTTGCTTTTTAGCTTTTCTTGTTTCAGCAGCCGAATTGCCTGAACCCTCTGCTATCAAGACGTTGGCCTATGGATTTGTCTTAGTCTTCAGGATTCTGCCTTTTCCTTTTTCGGTTTGCTGCAGCTTGATTTCAGTTTTCTTTAGTTGTGGACAGCAGACCAAGTTCTTTGTCTCTTTTCTTTTTTTTCTTTAGCTGATATTTGACGATTTTGCATGTAGATCAAACGGCAATATTTTTAGCTGAAATTTTTACTGTTTACTCTCTGATTTATGCTGAATTTTTTAGTATCGCATGCGTTCCAGTTTTAGCAGAATTAATTTTCTGTGAGTTGCCTCGTTCTGCAGTGTGCGAATTCTCGGGGGCGATTTTAAAGAGAACGACATTCACCCCCCTCTGTCGCCATTTCAGTCCTACAATATCACTACTTGGAAAGAATTGGAGGTCATAAGAAAGGAGTTTGTGCCATGTAAATATGAGCTAGAGTTACTTCATCATATGAAGAGCATTTGTCAAAGACGTAGATATGTCCAATCTTATTATGATGAGCTGGATTATGCTATATATCATGCTAACATCATAGAGGCATGCCCAATGAAGTCTTATTTCAAAAGAGGTTTGAATTTCAAGATCGCTACTACTGTTTGTTTGAAATATAATGGTACTATGTAGGATCTTGTGAATTATTCTATAGAGGAGGGGAGGAGAATTATGGATAGGCGTACACCATGGTTCAACATTAGTCCAAGTCCATGAAACATTGTGGCGGCCAAAAAATTATCTTTTCATTTTGTGTTCGTTTTTGAGTCCAAGTCTTGTTAGATGTCTTAGAAGTGCTATATAGCCAAGGGGTGTGCCACATGTTCCAGATTGGACGACACATTTTCATATTAATCATATTCTTGATTTTAAGGTTTGATCAAAATTAATCATAAACACACACATACATATAGGAAAATAATTCTATACTTCTAGGAGTACGTACTCCTGTAGGATCAAGGATACCGACTAGAGGGGGGTGAATAGGCGGTTTTTAAATTTTCTTTTCAACTAGGCTAAATTTCTCTATTTCTAAAAACAAGAATGAAAGACAATTTTAAGCCTACACAATACTAGTCAAGCAAATAGCAATACTAGTAATAACAAGGACTAAACAAGGCACTAAGCATGAAAACTTAGAACTAATTAGAAAGCAATAGAGAGATGTGCACACTTCGATGTTTTTACCGTGGTATCGGAAACTTGCCGGTTCCCACTAGTCCACGTTGAGGTTAGCTCGAGCGAATCGAACCGGCTCCACGAATTGAGCCAAGCACCTCGATCACTAGAGGTAGCTCTTCCCCGCTCCGGGTAGGCGAGCTCCAACCTTCACACGAAAGCCGGGTCTTCTCACAAGCTTCTTTGAGAAGATCACCGAACAAGCTTCTCCCAATCGTCCGGTGCTTGGCAAGCACCAAGAGTAACAAACCACGAGCTTCGCTTGATTGCAAACTTGTGCCAAGGATCAAACTAATGAATGCTATGCACTTTTTGCTCAAACACCTCAAATGAATGCTCAAGAGTGAAAGTAGGTGTGGAGTGAATGCCCAATGCTCAAGAGTGATCAATAGAGTCTCTAACTTCGTCTATGAGCAAGTGGTACGGTATTTATACCTTCCACCTACCAAAACTAGCCGCTTGGAACAAATTCCGGAAAAATCGTGGCGGAACTACCACGGCCTCGAGCCCGATAGTACCGCTCCCCGTCGACGCATCGAACGGCTATGTCGAGCTTCTGCGGTGACCGTTGGTCCGTCGGTAGCGGTACTACCGACGTTATAAAGTCCGTACTACCTTTCACCGGTAGTACAAGAAAGTCGGCGCAGTACTACCGCTGAGCCGAGCACCAAAAGTCACTCTCGGAAAAAGGCTCGATTCCTCCGAACTACCTATCGCGGTAGTACCGCTCGGCAATGAACTACCGTTCTCCTAAAAACTCAGGGGGCATCCGGAGGGTGCTCTCTGGAGAAAAGGGTCCGATCCACCTCCGGAACTACCTGTGACCGGTAGTACCGCTCTGACAGCGGAACTACCGCTTCCTAAGATTTTGGAAATGAGTCCGGAGGGTGCTCTCTGGAAAAATGGGTCCGCTTGAGGTTCGGAACTTCCGATCGCCGGTAGTTCCGATTTCTCGGAATGGTACGACCGCTCGACGGTAGTACCGACGTTGAAAATTGCGGAACTACCGCACGCCCGAACGAGCACGCTTTGGCTTTAAAACAGATTTTTCAAGAATGCATGATCCTAGTTGATCCATGGACACTTAAGAATTGCTATCAAGCTACTTGCCATGATCCCTCTTTATGGTACGATTATTTACCCTATAATCCGGTCTTCCACCATTCTCCTAAGACCGGTAAAATTGAAAAAGGGAATCCTATTCTACATATACCTCTATCTTGAACCATGTTTGATCTTCATCCTTATCCTTTGGCTTGCATTTGTCAACCATAACCTGGACTTAACCTTTTAAACACTCATTAAACGGTTAGTCCCATATTCATATAAATTCATTAATTACCAAAATCATTTTTAGGGGCCTAGATGCTTTCAACTCCCACTTGTTATATACCGCTTAAATAATATTGTTATATATACCTCTTATCCTTTTGAGTATACTTTAATAATGGTCATAACATACTCCAAAGTGATTTACATGAAAACTTTCATCATAGTCCCATTTTTATAGTATAATTTGTGTATATACTCTTTTTATGTATAGAAAAGATTATATAGCAAAAAAATGACTTCAATGAAAATTTTCAACCAAATTACATTAGAGTATCTTAGAATTAGTATTTAAGTATACCAAAAGTGATAAATAAGTATAACATATTTATTTAAGTGGTGTGTGTAAAGCCTTTTTTCTACTCCTAGGTGTAGTTACTCCTTATATCGTATCTCGTAAAGTAGGGAGTATCTAATACAACAGACGGTATGTATATATAGTATTTGAGTATATATGACCATCTAAGTGGTATGTATACTTTTTTAAGGTGGTATATATATAATTTTTTAGCATACTTATTTTTTACAAATATGAATGTATTAGCAAAATATGCCTAAAAACCATGTGCTCACTTTCAAGTTTTTCATGTGGCTGACATTGGAGTATCTTAAAATTAGTATATGAGTATACCTCAGGTGATAAAAAAGTGTGTTAAGTTCATTTAGATGGTCTATCATATGTGGGAGTAACTACACCCGGGAGTAGAATATATTTTTTCTCTATATATGTATATATGAAAATGATTTTATACTCCTGTGGGTACGTACTCCCACTTATTATATACCACTTAAATGATGTTGTTATACATATTTATCCTTTTAAGTATATTCTAATAATAATTATAAGATACTCTAAAATGAGTTTTATGGAAAATTTCGTAAAAAATTGAATCTGAATTGAGTGAATGATCAAACCAACACGTACACGAAGTGAATACAAATCGAAACAATATATAAAGAATACCAGCACCACTGGTGCCACTCATCTAATGAACATTACAATCTTTAAAGAAACAGCACCACTCATCTATTGAACATTATTACGTACCCTCCTACGTGAAAGAGACAGATAACGATGCGTCAACGACACCACTATGACAATAATTGGTTTATATATGATCTCCATAATTTTTGTTTATCCATGCCTGAATCTTTCATAGATCACGGTTGGCGTGGGCAACCACCATTTGCGCTGTTGGTGCCGCACGAGGGCCCCGCCCCCAGCTGCTGCAGGTACATTTGCCGGAGAAACTGCACCACGCCGTCGCCGGAGACGGCCTCCCCGGCAGGCACCCACACGTCGCCGCCGAGCCGCCGCGCTGCCCCGGAGACGGCAAAGCACGCCATGATCACCAGGAGTATCACCGGCACAACAGCAAACCTTCTCACCATCGCCATGTACGTACGTACAAACAATCCTAAATTGATCACCAAACCTCTCTGAATTGCTGCGATCAGTTGATTGCTCGCTCGATCGATCACGAGCTTCCTTCTGTCTCTGATCTCTTGTTAGCTTAGGGTGCGATCGATGAACAGGTAGTAATTAAACTTGGGAACGATGAGATGTTCCATGCGGTACCCATGCGTATATATATGGTTCATGTTACGTGTGTCATGACGAGAGAGATGTTCGAACGAGATGTCCCATGTAGGAATGCACCTGCGAGGAGGTTACCGGAATTGACGGGAATGTTCTACAGGCTGCACTAGCTTCACATGTCCCTATATCTGCTTACTAATTAAGCCCACTTTGTTAATTAATTTGCCAGGAACATGATGATCTAGTCAACAACTTATTGTGGTGTGCGTACGTCCATGTAGTTTTTAAGTGGTTCTTTATTTAGTTAATTTGATGAAGCGAAGAATGAAATAGTGTATAGGTAGAATGCGGCGAAAAGTCGGAGACCGGCCGGCCAGCCGGCACGAGATGGAAGAATAGTAAGAAGCCGCCGTCTGATTCGAGAAAACCAACGTACGGTTTTGGATCCAATACAATTGCTGTGGCGATTCGTTTGCTTTGGACTGGGGCTGTTTTTTTTCTGCGGTTTATGGATTTTTGTTGAAAATTTTAAATTTTGGCTGTTTGCGATAGAGATTATGAAGAGAGATACCCGCTTACGATTTTGGTTGATACAGATGTTAGGTTTTAACGTGTACTATAATTAACTTATAGATCCCGTCTTACAAAAATACAGTATTTAAAAGTTAGATACTATAGCAAAAATCAAAAAACATTTTTAAAAAACGTAAATGAGTTGCGCCGCCACCTCGCGAGGTGGTAGGATGCATGGATTGGTGTGCCCGCGCTCGCGCGCGCTGAAACTGCTTGGTCACGCATATATGCATGAATCATGCATGACATATGCATGTACATTACTAACGAGTAGTACTATCTAACTAGTTATTTATCAAGGGATATGTCTAGCGCAGACTATTCATATCTGTCCTCAACCAGGGAAACTTTTCAGACGAGGTGTTGGATGAAAGGTGAATGGACTAGATATGTAGGACTGCAAACGAGCCAAATTCGGACAAGCTAATCTATGTTGAGCAATTTTTCACACTATTTTTTAAAAAAATTAGCCGAATTTTCCACACAATTATACTGCTAGATATTGCATTACATCACTACAACAAAAATTTCTTGTAGAGGTAATTTACAACTTGTCTCTAAAATGTGGATTTTTCTATTCTAAAGACGTTTTTTGAGACACTTTAGAAATTGCACCATACTTTTTTTTTATCTTGAGACGATTTCTAAAGACAGTTTCAGAGGCACATACATGCTTCTGTCTGGTAGAGACTTTTTTAGACGCTTTTTAAACGACCAAAAAAACTCATCATGTAAAGACAGTTTTGAAACGTTTTCTACTACTCTAGAGACGTTTTTGAGTTTGGTTGATACATGTTAAAAAGCTACATATAAAGATAGAAAATATTTATAATCTAATGTGCTTTGAGGTTGTGATGTTTATTGCGAGTTGTCTACGACTTGCTTTTCCCATAATGTCAAGGGTTGGAGTACTGGCTCTTGCATAGCGTGCACATTTTTTGATTTATTTTTTCTCAAGTTCGTCATGCTAGTAGCACGTTATAACGCCACTACGTAATGTCTCTATTTTTGTGTGTTGGCTCTTGCATAGTGTGCACAGTTTTAGATTTATTTTTTTTCTCTCAAGTTCTTCATGCTAGTAGCAGGTTATAATGGCACTTACGTAATGTCTCCATCTTTGTACGTAGAGACACAATAAATCATCTCTAGAAATTACTACAAAGAATATAGAGACATATTGATAACGTGCAATGCTGCATGAGGAGGCACTTCTGTGGCATTTTAGAAAATGTCTCTACAACAGCATCGAGACATGAATATATCGCCTCTACTATACAAAGAAAACATCTCTACACGGGAGTGTTGCTGTAGTCCGTGTGTTTATATCAAAACATAAATTTGTAATCATTATACAATTTTACTGCTTATGATGAAAATATACTTGTATTCCTTATACAATTTAGCAACTCCCTTTTATATATGACTAATCTGCATCGTTATAATCTAGACCCCACAATTTACGGTATAGATCTTTCTCTTTTTTGTGTATAGATCTTTCTCTTTTTCATCTGATTAATATACATTGCCACAGGAGATGGATCATTACTATGGACGGGTGGAGAAATTGCTGACAAAGCCGTTGATGTTGGAATACAAATGAAGAAGTTGAACCTCGGTGAAAGACATGCGAAGCTGGGAATGGAAGAGAAGATGAGATGGTAACAAAAGTTAAGAATGAAGAAGGAAAAGAGGAGAACTTACCAAGGAGACTGGGAGCTTAATGATTCAGTAGGAAAGAAATGTGACTATGAGATGTTCGTGGTGTCGTTGGAATGTTTGAAAAGTGCTGTAAACTGCTACTGTGTACTCGAGCTAAAACATGCATAACTATCTGTTTTAATAAAAAAAACTAACAAATTTACCTGTACAATTGTGTGGCTAGATATTATGATACAATTATTTTTGATATAAAATTCTACTTCATATAATTAAAAGACAATTGTATTTGCTATACAATAGTAATACACACATATACACAGTAGTACTATTCTACGCCTATGCATTTTGTGCTTGCAGTTTTGTGCATCGGAAAGTTATCACCGACTGTGAAAAAAGTTATCACCGGCTGTAAGGAAAGTTACTATTAGTTGTGTACTGTAAGCCTTCGGCAGTAACTTCACTCGCTACCGATGGTAATTTCATTCAGAAACGTTAGTAACTTTCCGGCACCGTGAAGGTTTGGCAATAACTTTATTCAGAACCGACAATAACTTTATTCAGAAGCGTCAGTAACTTACTCGTGTATTTTACACCTGCACGCTGGTTAGTAATATATATATATATATATGATTAATCTGTACCGTTATAATCTGTTCCCATCAAAATAAGTGATAAAGGTGCTTCTTTTTTTTGGATTAATGTGAGAATTTTTAAGTTTTTTCAAGTATTATTATGGAATTTGTTTGCTTTTAGAATAAATGAGGTGACTTAAATATCATTGATTGTTTTTATTTATATAGCTCTCAAACTGGTCTGTATCCGTGAGATGTGTGATGGTGGAGCCCTGGAGAGTCACTGCTCGGGTCAACGCATGATGAAGGGCAGAGTCAATGCGATCGTGCGCTACCACGTCACGGTGAGGTGATCAATGATCATGGTGTGGGGGAGGGAAACTCCACAACCGCAAGAGATCTGCTGGTCAGTATCGGTGTTAAGATGAGATCAATTCAAGTATGCGTGGCGAGACTTGCCAGCTAGCTCCTCTGCTTATCAGTATTGTTCTTTCGAACTACGACTGATAATTTTTATTTATATTTTTTAATATGACAGTGAATAATAGAGATATTGACATGAATGATATACACAATTTTAGATTCCAAAAATCATTTTAAGAATTTATTTCAAAAAAACCGTTCTATTTATCTTAATTTTAGAGAAGCCAAAAGCTTAACAGCGGCTTTTAGGCATGCCACCTGGGCCAGGCCCCACTCCTGCCTTTTTTCCTTATGCGGCACCAGTCACCTTCTTTCTTGTTACCACAGCTGCTTGCTTCATTGCTTGTGCATTGCATATAGGGATGGATACCGAGTTAGCTTCACGTCTTATCGAGTTTTTTTCTAAAATTAACACAATTTAATTAATATCATTTTATTGATAGTTTGAAAGTATTCTTATAATCGAGCTAACAAATTGAGCCAAAGCAAAATTTAATTTCATCCGAAATCGACTTATTCAATGTTGTAGGACCGAAGGTGGTAATAGAGGGGGAGGGGTGAATGGTGGCTCAAAATTTTTCCCTAAGTATTCACCAATCATTCCTTCCAATAGATACAAAGCTGAGAAGATTTGGATTAAAAGCTAACACAAAACTTAGCAAAACGAAATGTTGAAAAACAAAGAAAAGATTAGCAAAATCGGAAGTACCACTAGAACTGTGGTATTACCGCTTGATACAGTAACTGTGGCACTACCACTATAGTATTTGTGGTACTATCACTACTACAGTAAAATCAGGATGATCAGTCTTTTCAGCACGATTTCAAAAACCAAAATCAATGGAACTTTTCGAATGTTGCAGTATAAGACATCAAATATTTCAATATTTTCTTTGTTGTTGCAACAATGTTTAATTTTTATTGCAATATATTCTTGTTTTTGTTGCCCTAATAGTTCAAATTTGTTTTACATTTTTGTTTGTTGGTTTCATATTTGTTGCAACCAAATCAAAGATTGGTTGTAAGCTTATGAACTAATTGTTGTGCTTCTGGAGTTTTTTTGTTGCACTAGATCTAATTAGTTGTTTTATCCTCATCCATTTACCCATAAGTCTATGTCCCTCAATCCCTTTTCTCACATCCTAACACTTCTCCCCCTCCGGCAGCTAGCCACCGTCACATCCATACTCTTCTCTCTCTCCCCTCTCTCTTGCTCTCTCTACATTCGCCTCTTTTGTAAATTTGTTGCAACTAACCGGGTTTCACCTCCATCCCTCCCGCTCCTCTAGTAAGTTGGGGCTTCGGTGAGCAAGCGGTGCCCGAGAGATCGCCCTCTCCCTCCTCGCACCTCCTCCTTGGAAGCCCCGATATCAGTATTCCGAGCTCCAACATCAGCCATTGGTCTAAGGTCGAGGTCGTTCGCCATGGTCTCCTCCTTCGGCAAGCTGGAGCTCTGACGAGGCAGTGGCAGCCGAAGATCGAGCCAAGATGAGCTTCTCTGTTGTGTTAAATCGAACAGCCGAAATCCATCGAAGAGATCTAACGGTGGAGGAAAACATATGATGAAAAGCTTCCCATCGTACGTACAGATCAGGCTAGTGGTTCTTTTTTTGGGGCGGAGTTTTTTCTACTTGGTTATCTTGGAAGAAAACAAAGTTATTTGTGCCTAACTGGCACGATCCCCCTCCCCCGATACGATGAGTAGCCCCTTTATAATAGTAGGGATATAACAATAAAAAAAATAACCAAGTAGACCAAAGTAACACGCAGCGCTCTATAGGCCCTGGGATGCCACTAGTGCTTACTGCACCTCAACTTATCACATTTATAAATAAACTCCAGCAAGCGCTACCTTGGTAAGATTTCTCATAATCTAAAAATAACTTATATCAATCACATTAGAAAAACGGATAATTAGATTAAAAAATGAGTGAGTGTACATACATCTACTTCCTGCCATCTTGCACGTCAGCTTGTCAGTGCTTTCCATCCAAACTTCTCGCTGCTTGCTGAATTCTCATCGGTTCCTAGATTTGCATGTTTGCGTGATATTCGCCGTGATTGCTGATTGCATCACGAGACATTAAATAGTGGAGAGTTATGGCATGCATACAACAGTGGAAAATTGTCTCTGAAGGTATTTGTTGTGGTTCCAGAGCAAAAAGAGAGAATATAGTAGTGGAGAGTTAGGTGAACAATGTCCTGGGTCTCCCCTGTGGCCTGGATGGCATGTATATACATATTCACCTGGGGAGTATTTTACAATTATGCTCCTACACTAAAATATCCCTCCTAAGGATATTTATGTCTTTGTATATGTCCCATCTTTAGGCTTTGCAACCTCCTAACAGGCCGGCTGGACTTAGGTGGGGGCCACCCCTACAACAGGAGCCTCTTATGGTGAAGGGCTTCACAGGCCGAAGCCATGCTGCCGAGCCCTTTGGCCCCCTCCGTCCCTGCGGCCTGTGAACCTATGTATTATTGGATGAAGTGTCATTTTCCGGTGTAGTACGGACCACGGGCCCTTCGGCCGTGGAGTCGAAGTCGAAACGGAGACGTGCTCATACTGCGGAGACACCGAGGCGCGACGCGAGTCCATCTCTCGTGCACGACGTTGTAGCTGAGGGCGGGGTCTCCGCTCGGGGACGGGTCCGAGGCGAACTCCTCGCGGGGGTGCCTTGCGAGGTCACGCTATGGGCACAGAGTCGACTTGCGATCCGACAGCATGCAACCCGGAGCTAACGTCTTAATGGCGGCGAGAATCGCGCTGACCCCTGAAGTGTGCGGCGACGGTCATACGCGATGTCCCGACGGAAAGGTGCACGTGGCGGGGCGCGATTGACGCATCGTGCGTTGCCAGCGGTCGCACGACTATAGTCGCGTGTCCCTTCCTGAGGGGGACACGTGGCGGGACGCTATTAGCGTGTCGTCTTGCCGTCGCGCGACTGCAGCTCGCGCCTCCCGCCGCCGGTTGCATTTCCCAATTGTGGGGAGCCGAACCGCTGGGCAAGCGCCGATTGCTCTCCCGATCGTGGGGGAGGTGAGAAGGCTTTATATACCCTTGCTACCGGTTCTCGAGCGTTCTTCCCATTTGCTCATTCGCTCGCTTGTCGTTGTTGCGCTTTCTTTTCGCTCTTACGGCTACCAGGTACTTAGCTAGTTCGGGGTCCTTGGCTTGGTATGATTTGTCCACGTGGTCCACACTAGACGTGAGTCGGTGCGGACGAGGACCCGCCGCGCGCCAAGGGCCTTAAGCTTCGTGAGGCCAAAGAGTAACCCTCGTACTTGGCCGTATTGTTGGTGGCCGGAAATCCAAGGCACGCTGAGTATAGCAGGCGGTGCCCCTCTGGTGTAGAGACCACTGCCACACGCCGGCGCCGGAAGCGCCGTAAGCTCCGTCGGTGTGGAGCATCCACACCGGGTCCTCTGGCTGGTAGACGTGTTGGGCCGGCGGAGTCCATTCCGCGAGGAAGTACGCAAGGACTTGGGATTTAATCGCTGTTCACAAGGCGTGTGTCAAGGAGAACGGCGTGAGCTCGGCCGCCCACTTGCCAATGCGCCCTGTGGACTCCTTGTTATGCAGCATCTCCAATAGAGGGAACGAGGATGGCACCGTGATTGGATGGGCCAGGAAATAATGCCGAAGCTTCCTCGAGGCCATGACCAGCGCATATGCCAACTTTTCCAGCTCCGTATACCGCATCTTGGCGCCTTGGAGGGCCTCAGAGACGAAATATACGGGGCACTGCATGGCACCCTCCTCAAGGGCAAGGACGGCGCTGACTGCTGTTGTCGTAGCGGCGAGATAAAGTAGAAGGGGAGCCTCTAGCGCCGGAGCGACCAAAGTGAGGAGGCTTGCGAGGTGCCTCTTGAGGTCATCAAAGGCCTTCGCACAGTTGCCATCCCAGTGAAACCCATCGCAGCCGCAGAGGGTCTTGAAGAATGCCAGGCCCCTCTTCGCTGCCCTGGATAGGAAGCGGCTTAGCGCGGCCATGCAGCCAGTGAGCCTCTGGACTTCCCGTGTCATCTTGGGTGGCTCCATAGCGAGGATCGCGTCGACTTTATCGGGGTTCGCCTGTATGCTACGCTTGGATACGAGGAATCCCGGGAGCTTGCCCGCTTGCACGCCAAAGACACACTTGTCCAGATTGAGTTTGATTCCTGCTCTCCTGAGGTTGTTAAATGTCTCTTGGAGATCCTGACCATGGGAGGCGAGCTGCCTAGTTTTGACAACTACGTCATCGACGTAAGCCTCCACATTCCTCCCGAGTTGAGAGGCCAGCGCTAGCGCGATGAGCCAGGTGAATGTTGCCCCCACATTCTTCAAGCCGAATGGCATCCTGATGAAGCAATATGTCCCAATCGGCGTGATGAAGCTGGTCTTATCTTCGTCGTCCTTGGCCATGTAGATCTGATGGTAGCCAAAGTAGGCATCCAAGAAGCTCATAAGCTCGCACCCCACGGTGGCGTCGACCAGTTGATCTATGCGCGGCAAGGGGTAATCGTCTTTCGGGCATGCCTTGTTAAGGGCGGTGAAGTCGATGCACATGCATGCGCCAGGCACCGCTGGCCTTTTTCACTAGCACCAGGTTGGCAAGCCAATCTGGGTGTTGGACCTCGCGGATGACTCCAGCCTGGAGAAGCTTCGCTATCTCTACCTTAGCCGCTTGCTGCCGGTCAATGGACATGCGCCGAAGCCTCTACTTGACCGGTTTGGCGTTGAGATAGACCACTAGGTTGTGCTCGATGAGGGTGCGGTCCACGCATTTAATGTCCTCCGGAGACCACGCGAAGACATCTGCGTTGTTCGAAGAACCCGGAGCAAGTCTTGCTCGACCTCTGGGGAAAGGCCCTCGCCGATGGACACGAAATGACCTTTGGCTTGAAGAGGCACCCTCTTGACCCCACCCTCCGGCTTGGGTTTAGGCGTCCAACCCGGGGCAGACGGCGTGTCCGCCTTTAACCTGTCGGTGAGGACGTGCACCTTGCGATGCGGGCTCCCAGCGCCAGACTCCACAGCCGGGCGAGGTCCTGGTCACTGAAGATGGTGATGACACCTCGTCGGCCCAGGAGCTTCATACATAAGAAGTCGTGGTGTGGGACGCCCTTGTATATATATATATATAAACTGGTTGGAGTATATGCCCCCGTCACTTTTCACGATTGCGCCTGCCCCCAACCAACGCATAGACGGCAGCACTGGCAGCGGAGCTGGCGCCTAGGCGAAATAGACGCGCGAGTGCTCCGTGCCCTACCCTTTGAGATGGTGGCAGCAGAGCTGGCGCCTAGGCGAAGTAGACGCGCGAGCGCTCCGTGCCCTACCCTTCGAGGTGGTGGCAGTAAAGCTGGTGCCTAGGCGAAGTAGATGTGCGAGCGCTCCGTCCCCTACCCTTCGAGGCGGTGGCAGCGGAGCTGGTGCCTAGGCGAAGTAGACGCGCGAGCGCTCCGTCCCCTATCCTTCGAGGCGATGGCAGCGGAGCTGGCGCCTTGGCTAAGTAGACGCGCGCGCGCTCTGTCCCATACCCTTCGAGGTGGTGGCAGCGAAGCTGGCGCTTGGCCGAAGTAGGCGCTCGAGCGCTCCGACCCCTACCCTTCGAAGTGGTGGCGGGGACAGAGCACTCTGTATCGCTGTGTTGATGATGGTTGTCTCGTTGATATCCTTGACCTGGCAACGGACCTTCACGAAATGCTTGAAGTACTCCTGAAGCTTCTCCGATGGTTTTTGCTTGACAGCGAAGAGCTGATCTACATCGACGCGCTCGACGTAGTTCCCTTGGAAATTGTTGTAAAGACGGTCGTGGATCTGCTCCCATGCGTAGATAGAGTTCGGCTTTATGGTAAAGAACCAAGAGATCGCCACCCCCTGTAGCGCAAGGGGGAGCCCCTTCACTTTGGTGGAGTCGTCTCTGCCTGCAGCTTCGATGGCGGTCTCGTACACGCGCACGAACTCCCGAGGGTTCGAGTCGCCTTTATACACTTCGATGGCGCTGGGGAACATGAAGTCCTCCAGCCATGCCGATTGTTGTAGGCCTGCGGAGAGGGGGAACTCCAGATCCACGCGTCGCAGCAGGACATGACTGGACGTAGGGGCCTCACGGCTGTCCGTCCGCTCCAGCATGGGCTTCGGCGCGGCCATCGGCGGGATCTGCTAGCTCCCAGCCTCTTGAATATTCTGCACGGCTCCGCGGAGGTCCGCTAGCTCCCGTTGGAGCATGCCGACGATTGTCAGTAGAGCGCTCTCTACCGTCACCGCGGCTGGGGCCATCGGCGCACCCGGTTGCACCGTCAGGGCAGCAGCGACCACGGCCTGCACTCCTGAGCTGCCCGACGCGCCGGTGCGGTGCACTTCAAAGTCGGTGACGAGGCCGACGTTGCCGCTGGAGCCACTCGCTGCTCCTGCACCGGACGTAGGGACGGCGGCCGTGCCAACATGGGCATCGACGTTACCGCTCCCGACAGCCCGGTCAGTGCCGCCGGTGCCGACCGTTGCGCCAGCGGTGGGGTCAATCGTCGTGCCATGAGCGTCGTCGTTCGTCGCTCGCGATCGCCGACGCCGAAGCCCTGGTGTTGACGCGCGTCTCCGTCATGTCCCTCTTCTTCCGCCGCCGATGATAAAGTTTTCTTCGGTGCCATCCTTCTTCAGATCTTGGGGCTTGCTCTTGCGCTCCCCACGTACGGCGCCAACTGTTGTGGCTACAGATCAAACAGAGAGAGAGAGTATGGTAGTGGAGAGTTAGGTTTGCAATGCACTTGTGTCTCCCCCGTGGCCTGGATGGCATGTATATATATTCACATAAGGAGTATTTTATAATTATGCCCTTACACTAAAGTATCCCTCCTAAGGATATTTATGTCCTTGTACATGTCCCATCTTTGAGTTTTGTAACCTCCTAACAGACCGGCTGAACTTAGGTGGGGGCCACTCCTACAACATATCTCAAAGCTACTCAATAGCAAGAAAAATCAACTTAGATGTTAGTACAAAAGGAAAAACTCTGGCAACTTACAAAGAGCGAAGCCAATAGATTAATTTACAAAGGTATGCATGTGCCTATGACTGTTTTATTCAAATACATCGTGTATATATATATTCTTTTTATGTACAAATTGCTGCCCACCGTAATGCACCATATGCACATAGCACTATTCTTAAGCTGATGACTTTTGGTTACATCTGATGGCTTCTGACTGTGCTTTTCAATACGAAAGTGGGCGGTGAAGACGCCGATGAAGATGACATACATGATTTTAGGCTGAAGAAGTTGTTTAGAGAATTCGCTTCAACAAACCGTCTTTTTTATTTTGACATTCGGAGAAGTGTCAAAAAAAAAAAAAGAGGGCCATACGTACGTGGGCAAAAAACACCAAAAAACCAATCAACGAATCCAACCATCCATCACCCAAAGTTCTGGTCAGTCATGCCAACGAAAAAAAAAACATCGACCTCTGTAACCCATCACAGCTAGCAGCGAGCGAGGCCGTTGACCAATTAATCCCTGTCCATCGCTCCAGATGTCGTTGGACGGCCCAGATGCGCAGCCTCGGTCTCGATCCTACGGCGGGCACCCGTTGTTGGGGCTGTTGGTGCCGCACGACGCGCCCGGTCCGCCCAGCTGCTGCAGGTACAGCCGTCGGAGCGCCTGGACGACGGACGAGCCGTCGGGCACCGCCCAGTCGTCGCCGTCCAACGGCCGGGCCGCGCCGAGCACGGCCAGGAGCAGCAGCACCGCCACGATCACCGGCAGAGCAAGCCTCATCCTCATCTCCACGGCCATGATCGACGTTAGGTCGCTTCCAACTCCTCCTCTACCCTTCACTCTTCTCTTCTCGTTTAGCTCCTCTCTTTCTTGCAACCAGTCTTAAGGCTTGGCGTTGGACTTTGGCAAATGTGTGTATCAAACGTTGTGTACTACAAGCTAGCTATGGAATGAGTGCTGCCTATATATATATATAATGCACAAACACGAGAGGCATTGGGGCACAGAGATTTGAGAGGAAGTTGCATGCCGGTTACGTGTGGTGACTTGGTTTCGCGCGTTCGACTGAAAAGTCGCCGCGGCACGCATCGACGATTCGACGAGAGGAGGACGCCGATCCTACCAACCTTTGCATTGCATTCGTTTTGAGCGGCCAGTGGATGCATGGCGGTAACAGACATGAATAACGTCAAACCCAGAAGCGTGTCGTGTTGACCAGGGCATGTATATGTATGCATGCATGCATGGCAACATGCCAATGATCGAGCTAGCAGCCGCTTAAGTCAAGCAGACCGATTAATTGGACCAGCAACTCGATCGCCCACACATTGTGACAATATAATTAATCTACTACTTATCTACCTCCATTTTATTTTATTTTTATTTGAAATATACTAGCTAGTAGTGCATTATATTGTCACAATGTATTGAGAGCAAAGAGAGAGAAAGAGAGAGAAATGTGGTTCGACCAAGAATTAATGCCGTGGGAGCCAAGCAGTTGGGGCATAGTTTGACTTGCGAATTCCATGGGATGTGTTCTTAATTGGTCAGAAGTTTCGTTTTCTCCTGGATTATGTGTACACTGGTCTTGGGCATTTGTCTGCTCACATGGTCAAAACTTAGAATTCTTGCTTGCAGGGTATTCAAGCAAGAGCTAGCACGCTCGTCCTTTGCTCAGAAAATTTTCACGTTCAGATGTTTATCCAAAGTCAAAACCCTAGCTAATTTCCAGGAAAGTACTCAAAAGTTTGCCAAAAGTTTGTTACCATGCCTATCTTTTTCCCAGCATCTTACGTGTGATAAGCTGCTCACCAGCCTACCTAGCTTGTTCGAGCAAAACTTGTATTGTTATTTGAAACTTGCCGGAGTACTCAAGAGCGGCACGCTATCTGACAACTTTATGAATTACTAGTTATGTATCCATACGTTGCAACGAAACTCAATTGCATATATAGATAATCATGCTATAGAAAAGGGTTACTCTGATCGGTTGAAAAGTAGAGGTGAGAAGTTGAGAGAATTGAGCAGTTAGAGGAGAATGGATGTCCAATCATCAACATGTGGGAGGAGTGGGTGGGTCTACACGTCAGACAAAGTATCTTTTTTGTCAAGAGAGATAAGAAGGGTGGGAGAGGCCGCACCAACCACCAACTCCTTTTTTTTTAGAATAATAAAGATACCTCTGGTTTTTTTACTGTACCTAAACTAGCTGGTAGATCCGTAGATTATCAGTACTGTACGTAAGAATTTTTTGTCTTTCGCATGCCGGTGCGTGAGATTTGACCTGCTGCTGTTAACCATCTGCGACATGTTGGCAGCACAACGCAACCCTACGACCGCTTCAAAGGAGAAGATTGTGACTTGCACAACTCTCCGTCCGACGCGCGTGATGTGCCATGAATTTCAGCGTTCCGAGTGCTGCACGGCTGGGCAGCTTGACTCGGCGGCGATCGACCGCGGCAGCAAAAGTTATTTAAGCCTTAGGGTCAAAATTCTACTACACCCAGAAGCATTTTCCTCGGACAAAGGGTCTGTTTGGCGTGGCTGCGACTTATATCTTTTGGTTAAAATTTTTGAGTTTTGCTCGTTTACGGTACAGATTACGGAGAGACAGATACTCACTTATGATTTTGGCTGATACAGATGTTAGGTTTTTAACGTATAGATCGTTTAACTTGTAGACTCCGTCTTGAGAAAATACTCCGTTTGAAAGTTAGGTACTGTAGCAAAAACCAAAAACCATCAGTTTCGGAGGAAAAGAACATGCCCAAAACATTCTCCACTCCGCTGGGTTTAAGCTTTTAGTTTCTACCTTCTTAATTTTATCTTTTAAATTTTTTTGGTTTTTTTATATTTTTTTCTTCTTATTTATTTATATTATCTGTGGTGATATAATTTTTTTCTTTTTTTAAAATTTAATTACGATGAAAACACTAAGGTAAACGATAGCAATCAAGGAGCTCAGCACAAGGAAATTTATCCTGGAGGACGAGAGTCTGTCGTTGTTACAGTTGACCGAACTCGTTCCGGTTTCAAGGAAGGGCACCTTCGATTTGTCAGATTGTCACCTCCCGGCAAGACAGGTACGTAACACAAACGTTTACTAGTTCTACTCATTAACTCAGTGGTTGAATACATCAGCACTGCCATAACCCAGTAGTTGAATACATTGTCACCGGCTTAACACGGTGTGCCAAAACATATTGATCAGCTAAGCAATGCAGGTAAGGAAGTCTGCAAACATCTACACTGTGATGTAATCAACTGATTGGATGAATCCGTTCTATTAGTTTGTGTTGTTTTCTCTTCCCCTGTTATTAGGCTTCTTCTCTACTTTAGGGGATGAACAACAATGTTGATCGAAATTAGCAATGTTGTAGGGGTGGCCTCCACCTAGATCCATTCAGCCTGCTAAGCCTAAAAGCCCAATAAGACATGTAAAAAGACGTGTGTAGCCCCAGCATAGCATTACACTGTGAGGGTATTATTGTAACTAGGCCTTATGGCCATATATATAGGCAGTTTGGGCGAATAAGAGACCCAAGCTAATTCATTTCCTATACTCACTCTACCAGTCCCCTTTTCTACTATATGATTTATAGCCACAACAGTTGGCATCGTACGTAGGGAGCGATGAGCAAGCTGCGAGCTTGAGAGAAGCAATGGCGCCGAAGAAAGTAGTGTCGATAACCAAGCGAAAGAGAAGTACGGTGGCAACGACTGCCGAAGCTAGCGTGCAAAGGCCGGTGGTCGAAGGCCCGCTAGCCCCATAGCAGCGACACACTGGCGCCGCGGCCGACGAGCGGTTGGCACTGAGGCAAGAAGCTGGCTCTGATGCTAATGTCGGCACAACCGTCGACCACGACGCCCACGCTGCTATGGCCGTCAACCACGATGCCCACACCACGGCTGTTGACCACAACACTCGCGCCACGACCATCGACCACGATGCCTGTGCCGGCATGGATGTTGACCAAGACGCCTACACAGGCACGGCTGTCGACCATGACGCCTGCGTAGGCACGACCATGGACCTCGACACTTGCGATGGCATATCCATCGACCTTGGTGCTCGTGCCAACCCCGCCGTCAACCGCCATGCCTACCACATCAACATGCCTACTAACTCCGGCGTCCAAGCAGTCTTCGTTAACAACCTCATGGCGAACGCCTCTACGCTGGCAGACCCCACTACACGAGCGACAGAGGACATGCTAGTGGCGGCTCTTGGAATGCTACAGCGTGAGCTAACAGACCTCCGGAGTGCCATGCGGGAGATGCAAGAGGCTCGGAGTCAACAAACACCCACAATAACAGTGGCAGATATCGTGGTCGAGAGGGCCGGTAGCTGCGAAGGCCCTACCCCGCTCGCAGTACACTCTGGCACATGGATACGGAGCCGTCGACCTGCAGCAGGCTGCATGGCCGGAGGACATCAAAATGCCCACCGTCAAGCCGTTCAAGAGTGATATGGACCCCAGGAGTTCGTACGCGTCTACGAAACAGCCATCAAAGCGGCCAGAGGTGATGACTCCACAAAGGCAAAGGGATTGTCGCTTGTCCTTCAAGGGATAGCGCTCTCTTGATTTTTCACCCTCGCGTCAAACTCTATATACACGTGGGAGTAGATCTGGGACCGCATGCACAACAATTTTCAAGCAAACTACGCCAAACGAGTCGACGCTAACCAGCTTTTTGCCATCAAGCAGAAATCTTCGAAGAAGCTTAGAGAGTATTTCAAGTGCTTCGCTAAGGTCCACTGCCAAGTTAAGGATGTAAACGAGATCACTATCATCAATCCAACAATACGAGGTCTTTCCCAGGGGCCATTGGCTGAATACAACACACGCAAGCCTATAAAATCAGTCGACAAACTCTTCGACAAGATGGAGCAATTTGCAAGAGTGGAAGAGGACGGCGTCGGGGCGATACTTCTGATTCAAAGCGTGGACCGACCGCGCGAAGGATGGCTCTAGCCGTAAAGAGTGAAAGAACCAGCGGCACAAATACGTCCTTAACATCGAGGATGAGGCCAACACCGATAAGACCCCCGCTAGCCGAGGGTGTGGCCGCAAGGGCCGAGGTCGCAGAAGAGGCCGAGGTCACGGAAGAGGCCGTGGTCACGATAATGTTGGACACAGGCGTGAGGATGGGCAATAGCAGGGGTTGTGGTGCGAGGTGCACGGTCACGAGGACCACCTCAGCCGGCACTGCACAACCATCGCAACGCTCTGGGAGAGCATCGTCAGGGACAGGGCACTCGAGGCCAGAGCATCGGTGGTGGCACATGTCCATCAGCCCCATGAGGACTAGCTGGTCTATGCCAAACCTCACTGCTTTGTGCACATAGGCCCTCAGTGGCAGAGCACGTTGGGTCATCAACGCTATCACAGGCGGTTCATCATTAGAATTCTTGTCTGAACAGCAGAGGAAAGCCTACACATGTCGACTACACCACGTCGCCGCATACCACACCCAAATGCCCCCTGCCTTGGCACAGGCTGACATCACTTTCACGATGGCCGATGCGGCGAGGGTCGACTTCCCTTACCAGGATCCCTTGGTGGTCCAGGCCAATATCACAGGGTGCAACATCAAGCGCATCCTGGTCGATGGAGGTAGCTTCACGGACATCTTGTTCGCCAGCGCCTTTGACCAGATAGACATTCCCTAGAGCAGGCTCCAACCATCAGCTGTCCCACTCCAGGGTTTCAAGGGCCAACCACTGCGGGCCCTAGGCCAAGTGCAACTCTAGGTGTGTTTTGGCCAACATGACCAGGCAAGAAATGAGGACATAACCTTCGACGTCATTGATCTCCCATACCCGTAAAACGCCATTTTGGGAATGGCCACACTCAACACTTTCGGAGCAATACCACATCACAATTTCCTATTCATGAAGCCGCCAGCTCTACTAGGCTCGCGAGGTCCCCTCTACAAGGTGCACGTCGTTAGCGAGACCCTCCCACACCCATATTGTCAGCTCCAGGGTGGACGCCTAAGCCTAAGCCAGACTACAACGTCAGAAGGGTCCCTCTGCATGACACGAACGCTTCGCGGCAAGTTTCTATCGGCGGGGACCTCCCCTCGGAGGTCAAGCAGGAACTCCTCCAAATTCTTCACACCAACACGGACGTCTTCACGTGGTTGCCAGCCGACATCACGGGGGTAGACCGCTCCATCATTGAACACAACCTTGTAGTGCACCCTGATGCCAAGCCAGTCAAACAAAAACTAAGATGAATGTCCCTTAAGAGCCAGCAGGCTACCAAGATGGAGGTCGCCAAGCTACTCGAGTCTAGCTTTATGCATGAAGTGCACCAACCGGAATGGCTCGCTAACTGGTGCTGGTCAAGAAGGCCAGCGGTGTGTGGCGCATGTGTGTTGATTTCATGAATCTCAACAAGACATGTCCGAAAGACAACTACCCTCTTCTACGGATAGCCCAACTGGTGGACGCCATGGCTGGGTGCGAGGTAATGAGCTTCCTAAATGCATACTCTGGCTACCACCAAATTCATATGGCAGAGAGGATGATACCAAGACAAGTTTCATAATCTCAGGAGGCGCGTACTGCTTTATCCGCCTGGTCACACCACCCTCGCTACCCAACTCGAGAGGAACGTCGAAGCTTACATCGACGAAGTGGTAGTTAAAAGCACGTGAGCTGGGTCCCACGACCAAGACCTCCAAGAAACCTTCAACAACCTCAAACGGGCTAGCGTCAAGCTGAATCTGGACAAGTGCATCTTTGGAGTGCAAGCTGGGAAGTTGCTCGAATTTTTGGTGTCCGAACAAGGAATATAGGCGAATCCAAAAAAAAAGTCAATGCAATCCTCTCTATGGAGCCACCCAGGACGACGAGGTCTAGAGGCTCATAGGCCGGCTAGCAGCTCTGAGCCGCTTCCTATCCAGAGCGGCCAAGCAAGGTCTCTCATTTTTTAAAAACACTATGAGGCTATGATGGATTCCAGTGGACCGACGACTGCGCGGTGGCTTTTGATGAGCTCAAGAAGCATCTAGCCAACTTCCCAACTCTGGTCTCCCTAGCACCAGAGGCTCTACTGTTGCCCTACCTAGCAGCCACACCAGTAGCAGTAAGCACGGTCCTTGTCTTGGAGGAGGGGCCCATCTAGCAGCCGGTGCACTTCATCTCGAAGGCCCATTAGGGAGCCAAGACATGATATACTGAACTGGAGAACTTGGCCTACGCACTCATCATGGCCTCGCAAAAGCTCCACCATTACTTCATGGCCTACCATATCACGGTGCCCTCATCGTTCCCCTTAGCCAAAATGCTACAGAACAGGGAGTCAACAGGTCGCATCGGCAAATAGGCAACCAAGCTCACACCTTTCTCCTTGACCTATTCTCCAGAAGTCCCAAATTCTCGCAGACTTCATGGCAGAGTGGACCCCGCCGGCCCAGCCACAATTTTGTGACCTATTGAGCCGGTCTGGAGTCTCCACCCGACGGAGCTTATAGCACCTCTAGAGCGGGCATGGGAGTGGTCGTCACTATGCCAGAGGGACGTCACCTGCTCTACTCCACGCGCCTAGATTTCTCGGTGATAAATAACATGACCAAATACGAGACCATGCTCTTTAGCCTCGGCAAGCTAAAGGCCTTAGGCGTGCATACTGACTCCCGTCTGCTCACAGCATAGGACATGCTGACAAATCCTACCAAACTAAAGACCCAAGCCTCTCCAACTACCTGGTTGCCGTTAAAGTGAGGGAGCACCATTTTTGGGCATCATCGTCAAGACTGTTCTGCAGGCAGACAATAAGGAGGCTGATGCCCTAGCCAAAGCTACCAGTCAGCGATCCCAGCCGCTGGCGGGGGTATTCATTGATACCCTAGCCAGTGCGGCCATCCAACAGGATCCGCACGACCCTACGTTGGTCCATCAAATCACCACCAAGGGTGGTTGAGGGAGCCCATATGTGCGTTCCTCCAAAGAACGGCCAAACTAGATGACCACCTTGAACTACAGCGGCTACAGCAGCGTGCCAGAATGTTCCATGTGCTTGACAGCATATTGTACAAGCGTGGGGTGTGTGCCCCGCTCCTCCAATGCCTTTCGCGCCATGAGGGATGGTACCTCCTATCTGAAATTCACGCTGGACTCTACGGCTCGCATATTGCTCCAAGAGTCCTTGTCGGCAAGGCATTCAGATAGGGCTTCTACTGGCCCACTACGGCCGTCGATGCTCACGATCTCGTCAGGTCATGTCAAGGATGCCAGTGGGTAGGAAGGACTATTCACAAGGATCCCACTCACTTCCAACCTATCCCTTCGGTCTGGTCGTTGGCACAATGTGGACTTGACGTCGTCGGCCCGCTGCCACATGCCCTGGGGGACCTATGATTCATCGTAGTCGCATTTGAGTACTTATTCAAATGGCCTGAGGATGTTGCCCTAGCCAAGGTCACCTCTGCAACAGTGCAGTAGTTCCTCTTGCAAAATTTTATTTGCCGCTTCGGGGTCCCAAGGGAAATCACCATCGACAACGGCCTATAATTTGATTCCACGGCATTCAAGGCATTCTGCGAATGCATGGGCATTAAGATTTGCTATGCCTCTGTAGGACACCCACAGTCCAATGGGGCAGTTAAGCGGGCCAACGGCACCATCTCTACAGGTGTGACTTATAATAGTAGCTCACATACTAGTCCTTAATTTGACTTAGGCGCTACCCACATACCTCTTGTGCCTGGTGTCATCACTGTGTCACTGAACAACAATGAGAACTAGCAAGAATCCACCACCATACCAATGCCTAAGTCTAATCCAGATTTTATAATTTCATTTTATCAAAATTTCATAGACTTTCTTGACACTCCGAAGTCAAGAATAGATTTTAGAAACCATCATTTTATATGAAACAAATATCCCCACCTAAAATCATTCTAAGCATGACTAAGAAATTCTATAAAATTTCTAGTTAATACTAATGTACTAACAAGGTTTTTATCTAGGATGACAAGGCATGTTTGTGTTCAATGTCAAATTTGTCTATATACAAAGGAATTGGTATAACTAGAAATTAAATCAAATTTAAATTAGGTTTGAATAAAAGTATGCATGCATAATAATTTAAATTATTGGGAGCAATATAATTTAAAAGCATGCCTTGCTCGAAGTCTTCATGCTGCGACTTGTCAAAATCGTACTCTCCAGAATCGTTGCAGTCTACGCACACAAAAACCAAGGCAAATAAATACAAATAAAACCAAATAAAACTCAATGGATAGTTTAGGATTTTAGAAGAATTTAGAAATTTGAATGGGTTCAATCGTAGTTAGGATGAAGAAATACAGGCTTCCGAAAGTTCAAAACTAAAGAAAAGGAGAATTAGGAATTTCACCGTGGTCAAAAACTACTGAAGTAAGAGCTATAGTAGTCGGTCAAATATCAAAGCTACATTAGTCAGTTGAAAGTCGAAGCTATAGTAGTCAGTTGGAAGTTGAAGCTATAGTGGTCGGTGGGAAGTGTAGATGTGGTCAAAAGCTTATATGTGGTCAGAGGCTCTATGTGGTCAGAGTTGAAGGTCGAAGTCGAAGGTCGGGGTTGAAGGGGTCAGCGGGGTCGGAGTGGACTGAAGTAGTCGATCGAAGGGGTCGGGGTGGACTGAAGTAGTCGAAAGATACTAAGAGAGAAGTTGGGCACCTCGGTGCGAACTTTGAAGCGGTCAAAAGTTGGTTGACAATGAGGAAGAAGACGCGACGGTGCACGGCATCGATGGCGAAGGGGTTCTGGTAGCGGATTGGATCGACAATGAGGCGCGGACAGTCATGTGGGCTCGGTGAAGACGGTGGCGGTGGCAGCAAAATGCGAAGAATCCCGGACTCAACGGAAATGCTCGCCGGAGCTTGACTTCAGGCCGGCAGAGGAGAAACTCAGTGAGGAGAGTCTCGAGCGCATCAAAGCAAGAATTGAGGGACGATGTGAGTAGTTATGCTCGGAGAGGTATTTTTAGGCGGAGGGAATGGGCGAGGGGCTTGGGAGCTCACTGGAATTAAGGCCATAGTAGTGGCGCACTAAGGTAGTGATGATGGGGTTTAAAACGGGGAAAACCATCGAAGGAAGTGGGGAATGATGAGGGGTCTTCAATGGTAGCATTTGCTTCAGCTAATGGAGAGTAACGCTTGACCATTAAGAGCTTGGAGGGCATCAATGGCGGACAGCAGAGGAAGAAGGAGGGAAAGGTGATGACAGTTGGGTCCCATTGGCCGGCGAGAGAAGAGAGAAAGAGAGAGGGCGGCTGAGCAAATGTCCACCACATCACAAAAGGAAGCCATCTCGGCCATCGGCGCAAACTAAATGAGAATGGATGCATGGGATGAGGCCATGAGGGGATGGAGATGATCCGGGGCGGACACATGTCGGCCCAGGAGAAGGTTAAGATTTAAATTTTATTTTAATTTTTAGAAAATCTAGGAACCTTTAAAAACACTTAGAAAATAGCAAATAGATCCCAAAAATTCCAGAAAAAATCACAAAAATACTATCAATCTAGGAGAACTCAGGAAAAAAATAAAATATACTATTTTTGGCTTTAAATAAATAAACAAATTAAGTTTTGTTGCTCTAGGTTTTGGAAATACAATCCAAAAAACCAAATAAACTCCAATAAATCCAATAAAATGCAAATAAAATTTGGGGTTGTTACATAGACCAATACACGGTGAGCATCTATAGGGCTCATGGAGCTCACCGGAGGGGTTGGCTAGGTCCGGGGAGGTCTGAGGTGATCCGACAATGATGACACGAGGCGGTGTGATGGAGAACCATGGCACCAGCGAGCTAGGGTGGTCGGTGGCCAAAATTGATGGTGGGGATCGACGGAAGGAGGCGTGAGGGTGCTTCAACCAGAAGGAATCAAACAAAGGCACACGAGGTTACCTAGGGTGCGGCGGCTGGAGTTGGAGATGGTGGCGACATCGGTGAGCTAGGAAAGGAGAAGATCAAATTGGCTGAGGTAAGATGGAGTGGGGAACGAGGCGGTCACATTGGTGTGCTCGAAAAGAGAAGAGGCTCATCGGAGTGACAAGGTGACGAGGCAGCCTCGGTGGAGTACAGCGACGACAATGAAAGGCTCAGCTTGGCTTAAATTGAAGCAAGGCTAAGTGACTGGAAGGAGTTGTGAGGGATGAGAAGGCAAGGGAAACACTCGGGTGGCTTTTATAGCTGGCGGGGGTGAGCTACACAGTGCGGCGGTGACATGGCAGGATGGGTGACGCTGGCACAAGCAGGGGTGTGACGCGGAGGAGCAGTGGCGACCCTCATCACCATAACGTGGGTATAGAGGCTATGACGTGATAGAGTGTGTGTGATGAGGTGGAGGGATAGGGCTAGCAGTAGCGGCAATGGAGACACGCTCACGACACGATCATTGGCGTAGCAGTCAAAGTGATGCAATTGCATGGCAACGCCTTGCCGATGCAACGTGTAGTGTCACATGCAATTAAATGCAGCAGGTGATGATAGGATGATGATGATGCAAGCAGGGCATGCATGAAGGTGGGTGGCGATCGGTCAGCATTTGTGGTGATGAGCTAGAACGACTGGGAGGCAGAGCAAGGGAGAAGGGAAGGGGGAAGGTAGGCTGGGCGTGGTTGGGCTGGCAGAAGAATGAATGAATGAAAGAAAGAAAGAAAGAAAGAAAGAAAGAAAGAAAGAGGGGAGGTAGTACGGGCCATGGACTAGTGGCATCAGGCTGGGAGAAAAGAGGGGGAAGAAAAGGGAAAATGGGCCAACATGCCAGTTACGTCAAAGAAAGAGAGAAGGAAAGAAAGAAAAAATTGGGCTAGGCCAAAAATCTAATTTTTGATATATTTTTTGAAATTGTGTTTCATTTTTATTTGAGTTTGAATTCAAATTATGGTTTAGATTTTGAATTCAATTTGAACTTTGTGAAAAAAATTCATTATACTAAAAAATCAACCTAATTCCAAAAATATCAAATTTCACAAAATTGGGGTGTTACCAAACCTAACCCCTTAAAAAGAATCTCGACCTAGAGATTCAACTAGATCCAAAAAAAGATAAGGAAAATAAATCTTCAGTTTGCTCCCATGTGGCTTCTCTCTCGGTTGAATTACTCCACTGAACCTTACAGAGACAAATGTTCTGACATCTTGTTTGCTACTCCATAACGTCAAGAATTTTGATAGGATGCTCTGGGTAGGTCAAATCCTTCCTAAGCTCGATGGTCTCCAGTGGGGCTTGGTCTTCTGGTACTCTAAGACACTTCTTGAGTTGTGACATGTGGAACACATTATGCATGTCTGCTAGGTTTGCGGGCAACTCCAGCTGGTAGGTTACATCTCCTCATTTGGTTGTGATCGAGAATGGTCCTACATATCTTGGTGCAAACTTGCCTTTGACCTTGAACCTTTTAGTTCCTAATAGGAGAGATACCTTCAGGTAAACCGTAAACGTAATCTCCAACTTTAAAACTCAGCTCTCATCTACAGTTGTCGGCGTAGCTCTTCTATGTTGACTGAGCTGCTTGTAGTCAGTCTCTATTCAGACGAACCTTTTCTTCTACCTGCTTTAGGGTGTCTGGTCCAAAGACATAGCCTTCTCCTAGTTCTGTCCATTGTAAAGGGGTTCGGCACTTCCTACCGTAGAGGGCTTCAAATAGGGTTATCTTCAAGCTGGACTGGTAACTATTGTTGTAGCATAACTCAGTATATGGTAGGCACTTCTCCCGATCTGTGGTGAATTCTAGAGCACAGGAGCATATCCTCGAGAATTTGGTTCACTCTCTCCATTTGTCCATTGGTATATGGATGGTAAGCTGTTCTGAAGGATGAGTAAGTCCCAAGGGCTTTATAAAGACTGGCCCAGAAATGTGAGGTAAATTGAGAACCTCAATCTGAGATTATCCTTTTGGGCACTCTATGCAGGCACACAATGCATGACATGTGTAATTCTACCAATCTATCTCCCTTTTATGTGGTCCTAACCGGGATGAAATGGGCGGCTTTTATTAGTCTATCCACTATGACCCATATGGAGTCATATCTTGATTTAGTTCACGACAATCCAGTGTGAAGTTCATCCTAACCACTTTCATTGAGGTATTTGGAGTGGTTGCAGCATTTCTACTGGTCTCTGGTGTTCGGCCTTTACCCTTTGGCACACGTCACAACAAGCTACATACTCGACGATGTCCTTTTTCATACGTGGCCGCCAATAATGTTGCTTCATATCTTGTTACATCTTGGTAATCCCTAGATGTAGGGAATACACTGAACTATGGACCTCTTTGAGTATTAATCCTTAAGCTCCTTCTGGTGAGGAACAAAGAATCGCTTCCCATACCATATTATTCCTTCGTGATTTGCAATCATTTTGGAGGCCTTTCCCTTTGACATAAGGTGCTTGATTCTCTGGACACTCGAGTTTCCTTTATGTGCGGCCTTTATTTATTCCTCTAGGTTTGGGTGTATTTCCATTGAAGCTATGGTACCTTGCTCCACTATCTCTAGGTTGAGTGCCTTCAATTCCTTATAAAGTTCAGGCTGTTGTTCTTGAACCATGATATTGTTATAATATGACTTGCAGGTCAAGGCATTACCCACTATGTTAGCTTTTTTTAGGATGGTAGTGAATGGCTAGATCATAATTCTTGATCAGTCCTAGCCATCTTCTTTGCCTCAGGTTAAAGTTTAATTGCATCAATATGTACTTGAGGTTTTTATGGTTAGTATATATATCATAGTGATTGATCAAGTAATGTCACCAAAATTTTAGGGCATACACTACTGAAGCTAACTCCAAGTTGTGGATCGGGTAATTCTTCTCATGAGGCCGGAGTTGTCTTGATGCGTATGCTACAACTCTTCCTCCTTGCATAAACACACAACCAAGACCTTGGTGCGAGGCATCATAGTACACTTCAAAGTCCATGCGTATATCTGGCAGAACTACTTCAGGGGTGGTGGTCAATCTCTTCTTCAATTCTTGAAAACTCTCCTCACATGCTTCCATCCATTCATACTTCTCCTTTTTGAGTAGGTGGGTTAGGGGCATGGCAATCCTCGAGAATCATTCGATGAACTATCTATAATATCCAGCCAATCCAATAAAATTACACAATTTAGTTACTGAGGTAGGTTGCTTCTATTCTAGGATAGCATCTACCTTAGCTAGGTCGATGGATACTCCTCTAGCAAACACAATATGCCCGAGGAAACTAATATCCAAGAGCCAGAAGTTACATTTGCTATATGTGGCATACAGTTAATGCTCCTTAAGCTTCTCTAGTACCAATTGTAGGTGCTCGGTATGTTCTTCCATATTCTTGGAGTAGACAAGGATGTCATCAATGAATACTACCACAAACTTAACCAGATATTCCATGAAGACCTTATTGATGAGGTTCATGAAGTAGGCCGGAGCATTAGTCAAGCCAAAAGACATGACCGTGAACTTATGCGGGCTATACCTAGTGATGAATGTTGTTTTAGGGATGTCCTCTGCCCTGATCTTCAACTGGTGGTACCCGGACCCCAAATCTATCTTGGATAACATTGTTGCTCCCTTGAGCTAGTCAATCATGTCATCTATTTGGGGTAGAGGGTACTTGTTCTTAATAGTATTCTTGTTACCACGAGACGTATTAGCCGCTACAGATCATTTGATTGGAATGAAATTTGGGATGGGTATACTTGACAATGACGTTCTTTCGGTTGCGGATCTGTTACTAGATCAATTTGGACTGGCTCTTGATCATTTACAACATGCAGCTCAAACAACTATCTGTGGTATTTGTTGAGGGGAAACAAGTCCAATTTGGAGTTGTTGATGTTGCGTGGGTTTCCTTTACTAATTTTGTTCTCTCTATGCGAACCCCCTCTCTTTCTCGTAAGACTAAGGTGTCGGTAGGGCTAACATATCTCAACGGATTGGCGTAATTTTTCTACTGCTTGTACAGCCACATAATAATAGTGTTTCTTGTACCGCACATTCTTGTGGTACTGTCCTTCTTCTTTATGAATGGCACTGGGAACCCCCAAGGTGATGAGCTAAGCCTAATGAAGCCCTTGTCCTGCAACTCCTAGATCTGCTTCTTTAGTTCATCGAGCTTGTCGGCGGCCATCCTATATGATCTCTTAGCAATTGGGGATGTTCCTGGCATCAATTCAATGATAAATTGGGTTGTTCCTAGCATCAGTAGAAGTAGTACTACACTATATTTTTGTAAAGTTTTTATTTTAGTTTTTGAAAATAAGACCCTAAGTCCTTAAATAACGATCATTCTAGCTAAGGCTTTTTACTCTACAATTGTGTGCTCTGATAACAGCACTGTCGGATCCCAGATTAGCAATCCGGAACCCTCTCTGATTCTATCACACTATTAACTGGACCAGTAGATAGTGCTCACAGATACATTGCTAAATCAAACTCATACATCGCATAAATCATACCAAGATTAATATTACATAACCGAGTTTAAATAACCCATTTTGGATAGAGTTTACAAAAATGGGTCGATCAGGCCAAATGCTACTTTACAAAAAGCAGAAGCGAACAACAACAGGTGAGGCCACACCTTGCCATAGGCAAGCGACTCATGATAAAGGATGCATTACTACTTTCCAAGAGTTTGGATAATATATGCGTACATAATCACCATCAAAGTCAACATGTCTATGGTAAGGACTAAGCTACTAGAGAACGTCCTAATGTCCACCATCTTCTTCTCCGTCTGGTCCTGGAGCGATGTAGTACACGTAATTGTCTTGGTTCGCAAGTTTTGAGTTAATTTATTGATCAAGGGTGAGCACGAATAACCATACTCCGCGAAGCAACACACAGAATGCCATATTATAGATGCACGGCTTAACAAAAGAAGGCTTAGGTTCTTTTATTTGTAAAATGCCATAGTTAAAATTTACAATAAGTAAAAGTTCTCGAGAGCCATGTTCGCTTTGTCTTCTAAAAGCCGCTTTTCTATAAATGCCTTTTCTACATTACCTAGCTTTCAAACGGAGTGTCTTTTCAAAGCAGTGTCTTCTAGTTAATTGTAGTAGATACTGTAATGACTTTATTTATATCGGCCAAAATCGCACGCGAGTCTCTCTCTCTCTCTCTACAAGCTTCTCTATAGGCTGCTACTATTCATCAACCAAAGCCAAAAACCGTTAGCAAAAGCCAATATGAACATGACTTCGTATTTTTAACTAAACTATGTTTTCTAAAGAATGTGAAAGTATGCAGTAATGTTAGTAGTGCAGGTTCCATCCACCTTTTACATCGTTCCATCCACCATATGCTAGTTTTGTCACAGGGTTACATCCACCCATTATCATCACTAGGTTACATCCACGTAGGGGGAATCAACTCAGTGTTTGTAACAGCCCAGCTATTTATTCCAAATTTTCGGAGAAAAAAAATAATTTAAAATATAAAATAAAATTAATTTAGTTTAAAATAAAAATAAGAGTTTTGTTTGTGTGAAATTTGAATTTTGTTTGCCCCGATTTTCTGCTTTTAGAAAGTTGGATTTGAAAAGTAATTTAAAGTAAAAACTTAAAAAAAATTATTAAATAAAATGATATTTTGATTTTCTATAAAAATCCTAATTCAAATAAATTATTTGGATTTAGTTGTCCTTTATTTGGTGTTCTGAGTTTTTCTGGAGTTTTAAAATCTATTTTTAAAATAAAAAGTATTCTAACTATGAAAATTAAAATACCAATAGTAGTTGGAAATATTTTATATAAGTCCAAAATATCCCCAAAAGCTTCTGTAAATTTTTCTAGAATTTTTAGAAGAAATTTCATATTTTTCTGAGCTATATTCAATTTTCTATGCTTTTCTGAAAATCAAAAACTAATTTGAAAATGTTTTCCCCTTCTCTCCCGTATACGTGACGGCCGGATTTGCCCACGCCGCCCGGATCCCACCTTCCCCTTCCCGCGACGACACGTGACGCCGACCGAGCCACGCCCCACGCGCCCGGCCGATCTCCGCCCGCCTCCCTCTCTCATTGCGCCCATGGCCCCACCTGTCGGCGCCGCCTTTCTCCCTCTCTCCCACTGACCGCCTGGCCCATTGTCGGCCTGTCTTCCCGGCGCCATCTCCTCCTCGCGACGCCGCCGCCCAACCGCCTCCGCCTCTTGGCCACCTCCCTCTCCCACTCCTCACTTCTTCCCAACCGCCCACCCACTCAGCGCACCTCCCGCGCCCACTTCCCCTTCCTCTCCCACTTCCCTAAACCGCCCAACCGCCGCCGCCACTTCCCCACTCCGCGACGAATTGCCGCCGATTCACTTCCCTCGCCCTATAAACCCTCCCCGAGCACCTCCGTCCTCCTCCACCTTTTCCCCACTTCTCTCTCCGACCACTCCACCGCCCCGCACTGTAACCTCCTCGAGCGCCGCCAACTCCGGCGAGCCATCGCCGCGACAGACGGACCCCGCCTCGCCTCGCCGTCCCGCCATCGTCTTCGCCGCGCCTGTGCACCCGGGCCACCCTCGCCACGCCTCTCGCCACTGAGCTCCTCGCCGACGACGGCCGACCGCGCCACCGCCTCTCCTCGCCGCCGACGCACCTCCATCCGCTCCGGTGCCTCTCACACCCACCGCCACACTCCTGTGTGCTCCTCTCCCTCTGCGCCACTCACCGCCGCCGCCGGAGTTCGCCGAGCCCCGGCCGAGCGCCGCCCCACGGGCGCCACCTGCTTGTGTGGCAGACGAGGTGGCGCCACATCCCCGGCCACCTCGGCTCCCCGAGCCCCGTCAGCGCCACGCGGCCCACACCTCAGCACCCGTGCCACCTCAGCCGTTTTCCCCCACCGTGGACTCGGCCTATGGACCAGGGCCCACTGTCAGCCGGCCCACCTTAAGGCTGACGTCATGCTGGCGTCATAATCTCGATTTTTCCGTTTAAAAATAATTCAGCCGAAAAGAAAATCCGATGCTGACGTCATAATTCAGAATTTCCTTTAGAAAAATAATTCCAAAAATCCAGTTTATTCTTTTTCTTTCATTTTAAACTTCCCGATGCCCGTTCTTTTTCATCCTAACTCCGATTGGACCCATTCAAATTTCTAAATTCCTCAAAAATTCCAAACTATCCATTTCTGCCATCCTTTCAAATTTTTGAAATTTATTTGATATTTTGAAATTTAAATTTCAAATTTCAAATACCCTTTCTCCCTCGTTTGAATTTAATGCATTGCTATGTTACATAAAATGATAGTTTCTGTTGTAGAGGTAATAGTTAAACCGAAAAATTGTTATACCCTCATTTGACTTTGACAACCATGTACCTTTGACACCCTAGGAATTCCCTTGTCTCATTATTGAGATTATTATGAATCTTTGATAATTGTTGTATCGGTAGTAAGATGCTTAGACAAGCTATATGACTTTAGTAACTTTGGATTGGGAACTACATTTCGATGAACTAGACTTTTGTTCAGAATCGAATGGCAAATGGTGTTGCCTCTGTTCATGTGAAATGAATTAAATTGTGAAAATTGTTTTAGACCAGGGCGGATGGTTGGTTTGGATTGGTGCGGTTAGCTCGAGATCTTGAAAAGTGTATGTTCCGCCCTAGTCAATTAAGGACCGACGCTTGTGTTTGTCCAGTCTGAGTACTACCGTACAACCACATGTCTATATGGGTACGACCTAGCTGATTAACTTATGATAGACTAGTTTAGATATCACCAGTGGAAAGTGAGTGCCAGGGTTACTGGTTATTCACAGTGAGGGACAGGGTTACTGTACTCATACGGCAAGAGGGGCTTCGGGTGGTGGATTTAACCCTCCGGTGAAACCTCGGTGGTGGTGTCTAGCTAGACTAGAGTAAGGTAAAGGCTTTGTGATGAATTATCTGGGTCTCATGCCAAAGGAAGCGTGTTGACTAATAAGATAACTTATCTCTTGTGGGTAAAGTGTACAACCTCTGCAGAGTGTAAAACTATTCGAATAGTCGTACCCACGGTCAAGGGCGGGCAAGGAATGCTTTCACTTGATAGATCTTGGTTTTTGGTTTAAAATAAAGTTTTGGGAATCCGAGAGTGGATGGAACTCTCGGGGAATTTGCCCTGGTGGTTGGAACTAGTGTGGGTGGTTGGAACCCGTAGTATCAAGCTTGGTGGTAGAATCTTTATGATTAAAAATGCTTAATGATTTTAGTTAGAGTAAATACTTGATTAATCATCGCCTTCAAAAATAGTTATTGGTATTGGAAATAAAATGTCGCTTAGTGCAAAAGAGCCATATAGCCCTCTTTGTTAAACCTTGCATCTATTGCATTTTCCCAAGACTTATGAGTACTTTATGTACTCATATGCTACACCTAAATTATATCTCAGAGGAGTATGAAACTCAAGAAGGAGACTACAACTACTTCGCGGGTGGATTTGAAGAAGGATGTCCAGACGTTTAGGTCGCTCCCCGACCAATTGCCCGTGGCGTATTGATGGGATTTTATCAATGTTTAATTGCTTCACTGTGTTTGTGTTTATTTTTGAGGTCTAGAAACCTCGTTTGTGTTGTAAGACCTTTGGTCAGTACTCTCTATAATATTGTAATATTCGTCTTTGGCAATGTAATCATCACTGTTTAACTGTGTGCACTAGCTTTGATCTGGGACTAGTGCTGTAATACACAGAGGGTCCGGATTTGGTAATTCGGGGTCCCGATAGTGTTACATCCACTCATCATGTTTGGAGCGATGTAGTACGTGTAATGGTCTTGGTTCACAAGTTTTGAGTTAGTTTAGTGAGCGAGGGTGAGCACAAATAACCATACACCGCGTGGCAACACTCATAATGCCATATTATAGATGCACGGCTTAACAAAAGAAGAGTTAGGTTCTTTTATTTGTGAAATGCCATAGTTGAAATTTACAATAAGTAAAACTTCTCGAGAGCCATGTTCGCTTTGGCTTCTAAAATCCGCTTTTCTACAATAAATATCTTTTCTACATTACCTAGCTTTCAAACAGAGTGTCTTTTCAAAGCAATATCTACTAGTTGATTATAGTAGATATTGTAGTGACTTTATTTATATCAGCCAAAATCACACGCGAGTGTCTCTCTCTACAAGCTTCTCTATAGGTTGTTATTATTCATCAACCAATGCCAAAAGGCATTAGCAAAAACCAATATGAACGTGACTTCGTATTTTTAACTAAACTATGTTTTCTAAATAATGTGAATGTATGCAGTAATGTTAGTAGTGCAGATTCCATTCACCTTTTACATCGTTCCATCAACCATATGCTAGTTTTGTTACAAGAGTTACATCCACCCATTATCATCACTGGGTTACATCCACGCAGGGGAAATCAACTTAGGGTTACATCCACTCATCGTGTTTTTCATCCCACCCACAAGGTTTTAAAAATAGATACTAACTTGAGTAAGTTCTTATGCATGCCTATGATCGTAGACATGGCTGTTCAAATAGTTTTCATTTTGTAGAGGTCGCACACTTTACCCATAAGAGATAATGAACTTGTTATATTACACATATTTTCCTAGATATGTAGATTAAGAAAATCACCACAAAGCCTTTACAATGCATCTTACCAATGGGGCCACACCCACTAAGGTTTTCACTGCTGGGGGGTTACGACCACCTGCTACAGAGGCCCCCTCTTGCGCCGCATGGTGGCTTACATCCAGCGACACGACCCGTGTTTATCCAAATGGCGCAACCAACACTAAGTCGATGCAAATTAATTAGCCAAGTCGTATCTATTATATACTTATGGTTACACTATTTTACATTGAGAATGTGTCACAAGGTTCAGTCCTTAGGCTTATCTAGGAGGTTCTACCACAAACTACACTCTCATGCTACATCTGCACTAGCCCCTGTTACCATCCATCCAGATTAGGGGTGCAAATGGAGCGGATAGTTTTTAACCGTCCGTCCGACCGAAAGCATCCGGATCTAATTCAGAGAAAAAATATATATTTGGCTATTCGGAACCAAATAGTTTTTCCCGATATGAGATCATTTTTGGAATAGAAGTATCCGTCAGGTTTAGAGCTATCCGAGAATTTAATCAAATAATATTCGATAAACTTATCCCAGATATCCGATAAGATCTAGGCCCCTCAGTCATGCCTTAGCCGGTCAGCCCAATAGGCAGGCCCATGGGCCCATGTGTACATGACTTGCTTCTCACTTGCCTAGTGTGTGCTGGGGAGAGAAATCAGCCCACGAGGCTTTTCCAGTATTGAAATCAGTTTTTTATTTTTAGAAAATACAGGAAATCCAAATAAGCCAAGAAAAATAGCAAATGAACTTAGAAAAATTCCAAATAATTTAGGCAAATACTTTTGAACATAAGAAACTTTAAAAAATACTTTTGAATTAAATTGATGTAGTAAAAATTGCTTGTCAAACTCCTAATGAGTTGCATTTCGAACATGTAGTACAGTTGAGTGATCCTTTTATGTGTGACTCATATGTGTTCTATTTTTGTGTGATATCCGACTAAATATTCACGACTGAGAGTAACCATATTCAGAGCAACATGTATTCGCTATGTATTCATGACCTGGACTATTCGTATTTATATTCGTATCCGGCACTATTTGTGTTCGACTCTGATGCCGAGAAAAATGTGAAATACGACACAGCTAATTGCACCCCTAGTCCAGATATTTAAGTAAGTTAAGAGTTTTGGGATTCCAAAATATCCTTTTTAGTTCAAATATCAGCCACTTGGCTTCCCAAATAAAAGTTTTCAGTTTTAAAATGATGTCAAGGCAATTTAATGCCCTGGGCATCTAAGTAAGAGTAAGCATAACGCTTAGATATGAACTTATCACTGGTATATTTACCATTATTTCTAAGGTAACAATATTTTTTATCCAAAGTTAAGGAACGGGGTGTAATAGCATAATTATTAATTGGGAGTTAACTATGAACTTAATATGAATATAATTTGCCTAATAAATTAAAGAATACAAATTTAATAATTTAAATCAACATAACTTGCATTCAAAATATAGGTGAAAAATGATTAAAGTATTGACCTGTCTGGCTCCCAAGCTTTTTGGTCTTGAAGGTCCTGGTTGGGCTCAAACTGTGGCTCTTTCGGGTTTTCATACTCTAATTGAACGATCGCGATGAGATGCAAACAAAATCTAAATGAAAATTCATATGAACTCCAAAATTCATGATTTTACACTCAATAGAAAGATCTTGATTTTAGATTAATTTAAAAATAAGTTTCATTTGACTTGGATTTAAAATAAGAACAAGCCTTCCAAAGTTTAAAATCAGGAAAAATCCTTAAAATAAATAGAGGAGAAAGAGTGTCTCACTAATAGATGGGCCCCGTGGTTTTAACTTATTTTCTTGTTTATTTCCTTTTTCAAAAATACTCAAGAGGCTGACATGTGGGGCTACCCTGGTTTTTAATTTGATTTTGGATTATTTTTCCTTAAGAAAATACTACAATGATTGACAGGTAAGGCGGGAGCACAGTGAAGGCCCACATGCTAGTGGCTCAAAATTCAAATATGATTTAATTAAATTTCTTAATTGGTTGGGCTCATACATCAGTGGCTAATCAATACTAATTAATGAGTGTCATTAACTCTAATTATTATGGTCAATAATTAACTACCGAGCTATAGTGCTCCTCCTCTGCTCATAGAGGAGGTAGCATTGCCATGCTTGTCACCGGTGAGGCAAGCGATATCGAGCGCCAGCAACACCCAAAATGAGTTGTGGGGACCACGGCGGTCCTACGGGTGGTGATGGTGCAGCCGGCGATGAACCACAGTGGCGGTGTGATGGAGCTCGGCCACCATGGGAATGGGACTGGTGCGGTGAGTTAGACCAAGGCACGATGAGCATCTATGGGGCACGAGGAGATCACCAAGGGGTTGGTGAGGTTCGAGGTGATTCGACAACGATGACCCAAGGCAACGCAACAGAGGACCACGTCACTGGTGAGCTAGGGTGGTCGGCGACCAAAATTGACAGTGGGGATCGACCGAGCAAGGCATAAGGGTGCTTTAACCGAAAGGAATCAGACGGAGATGCACCAAGTTGGCTTGGTGGTATGGCGACTGGAGTTGGAGACGGCGACGGTGTCAGCGAGCTAGGAAAAGAGGAGATCAAATTAGGTGAGGTGAGATGGAGGGGAATGAGGCGGTCACATTGGTGTGCTTGGAAAGAGATAAGGCTCATCGGAGTGATGGGGCGACGAGGCGAAGCACGGCGGTGACAACAGAGAGCTCAGCTCGATTTAAATTGAACAAAGGCGAAGTGATTGGAATGAACTGCGAGGGATGAGAAGGCAAGAGAAACACTCGGTTGGCTTTTGATAGCCAACAGGGGCAAGCTGCACAACCCAACAATGATACAACGGCATGGGCAATGCTGGCATGGGCAGGGGCATGAAGCAAAGGGGTACAACGGTTGCAACGGGATAGGGCGCGTGCGATGAGATGAAGGGATAGGGCTGGCAGCGGCTGTGACAGAGACACGCTCATGACGCGGTCATCAACGCAACGGTCAAAGCGATGCGACGGTGTGGCGGCACCTTGCCGATGCAATGTGTGGTGTCGCGTGCAATTCAATGTAGCAGGGGATGACGGGACGGCAACGATGCAAGTAGGGCATGCACGAAGGCGAGCGACGACTGATCAGCATTTGCGGCAATGAGCTGGCGTAGCCAAGAGGCAAGGCAAGGGAGAAGGGGAAAGGAAGGCAAGCTGGGCACAGCTGGGCCAAGGAAGAAAGAAAGAAAGAGGGGAGGCGGTGCGGGCCATGGGCCAGTGGCGTCAAGCGAGGAAAAGAGGAGGGAGAAAATGAAAAATGGGTCGACATGTCGGTTGGACTAGAGAAAGAGAGAAGGGAAGAGACAGAAAATTGGGTCGGGCCTACAATCCGATTTTTCAAAATTGTATTTCATTTTTATTTGAGTTTGAATTTAAATTATGGTTTAGAATTCGAATTCAATTTGAACCATGCTAAAAAAATTTAATTATACTAAAAAATCAACCCAATTCCAAAAATTTCAAATCTCACAAAATTGAGGTGTTACGAGTAGCATGGCTATAGAATATACCGTAATTGAGGTGTTACGAGTAGCATGGCTATAGAATATACCGTAATTGAGGTGTTACGAGTAGCATGGCTACTAAAAAATCAATCCAATTCCCTACATCTATAGATTTTTTTTTTTTGAAAATTTTTCATAACTTTTAGACGTGGGATGCATGAAAGATGTACCGTAAGGAGAGATCCACCAGATATTCTCTCCAGAAACAATTGTCAGGAGCAGGTCAGCATACATGGCTGTCATCGACTGACAAAACGTGTATCACCGGCAGCCTCGCTTCTTCAGTTCTTCAGTCTACACTTGAAACTTCGTTCCAGTCTGAATGCTTACTACAGCTTGCACTGCAGTTCTCTCTTTTTTTGATGCCACAGCCATGTTACGATCGACCTACTGGAGTTCTCTCGTTCTTTGATGCCACAGCCATGTTACGACCGCATGTGCTACATCTGAACATATGATTCAAATTTCAATCACATATACATGGAGCTATATAATTCTAGGCTAAGTAATGGGCATGTTCTTTTCAACTTCTAAAAGCTGATTTTTGGCTTTTTTTTACAGTAACTAGCTTTTAAACGGAGTATCTTTTCAAGATAGGTTCGACTAGTTAATTGTAGTACATACTACATCGACTTTATTTATATCGGTAAAAACCGCATGTAAGTTTCTATTACTCTGTAATCACTCACACGAACAGCCCAAAAAGCACAACCAAAAGTCATAAGCCTCAGCCAAAAAACATGTCCTTGCAGATGCATTCACATTAGGAAGGGTGCCATTATGCTCTTTGACATTAGCATTGTTAAGACATTCAGATAGTAAGCTATTGTTCAAGTGAGATGCCCACGTGTGCCTTTGCAGTAATCTATTGTTTAAGTGAGATGTCCACGTGTGCCTTTGTTTACGGTATTTAACTTTTTATAAAGTGTGTTACTTGTACCTGAAGTGTATGCTTAGACAATAGAGCGCTGCACTGGAAAAGTCATGCTTGAGATTTTTTTTAAAAAAATGGAACACTTCTCTTGATTGTCTCCTTCAGTTTCATGATTGTACGGCACTTACTCTTCCAAAGTCTTAAAGCAGACCTAACATGGATAGGAGCTTAAATCATAATGCTGTTCAGAACTCCTGGTTGGCTTTGGCGGTTGAACATCAGGTTTGGCGACGTGATTAGAACTCAAGTATGAACCACTATGTTACACAAGTTCAATCTTTTTTTCCATGCATTTATCGATTAAAATTCAAATTTACCTCCTATCATGGTGGACCATGGAGCACTGCATCTTCTAGGACTAATTGTGGAACCATTGATACCACAGAGGTCCACAGCTGTACCCTTCTCTCCACTATATTCAGACTGGCAGCAGTATTTTTTTTCTGACAGTAGTGCATAGTAACTGATTGCCATATGCAGCAGAGGCCAGAAGCAACTTCACTGATGCTACTTCTAGACATATTATTGTCAACAAATTGAAATATTAACGTCTGTTCACATTTCCAGCAAACAAAATCCTCGGATCTTCTAACATTTCAAAAGCCTCCTTCCAAGATCAGAGAACTCACAAGTCACAAGAATACAATTTCGTGGAAGGTGAGGATGCGATATACTTGTTGCCTCTATATGTTGCTGTGACAAGTGACAACTCACCTGAGTACCATGACAAATAAAACATAGCCGATTAACAGCAGTGCTCCAAGATCAATTCTCCTGGAAGAAAAACATACATCCTTTAGTTTTATCACCTGCAATTCTGAATTACTCCAAACCCAATATGCATTTAGATTCTTTTAAAGAAGTCATCAAAGCATTCTTTGAATAGAGATCTGTACAATTTCCTAGTAATCTGCATATTCTCAGTAACTCCAAACGCAATATGAATTTGAATTCTACTAATGAAACCATCCAAGCATCCTTTGAATAGAGATTTGTACAATTGCCAAGAAATCTGCATATGCAGGTTTCTATCACTTAAAGTGAAATTCAATCATAGTGCATCCATATTCAGTGCTTCATCAATTTTACCAACTTTGCAATATCCATGTACAAATGTACCAAAGGTGACCAAAGAAGGCTGGCAACCATCATCGATCATCTTCCCCAATAATTCATCCACGGCCAAGCCAATCGATGGCCGCGCCCACCAACAGAAGCCGTAGCTACCGCCGAAGGAGGAGGAGAGAGAATGAAGAGAATGCGTCGACGAGATCTAAATCGAGCCGAACCAATCGCCTCCCCTCTTATCTCTTTTCCCTCTCATAAATGTGGGCCCCATGGACATTTCCTTTTTCTTTACCCGAAAATGAGGCAAATTATAAAATGGCCCAACAGTTCTTTTCTCCCTGAAGAACTCCAGCGCACCCCCAACCCTACCTACCCGGCACAAGCAACAGACAATCGTATTAAGAGTAACAAAATTTGGGACCACGCCCTCCCTCTGCATCCTCCCCACCACCTCGCAAGCCATGCCAACATTTCCCCCACGGCAAAATGCATCGGCCAAGCAGCTATAAGTAACCGTGTTGGGTACACAGGCGCACCCATGCATGCTCCTCATCCTCTCCTCCGCAAAAACGACAACCTCCTCGACTCTCCTGCTCTTGCACAACCCATCAACGATAGTGTTCAATGTGACAACATCCGGGCAGACGTCCGAGTCTAGGCCGGACATTCCATCGAGCACCCTGAGTGCGTCCCTCACGTGGCCGGCCTTGCAAAGGCCGTTGACGAGTATGTCCTAGGTGATGACGTCGGGCCGAACGGCGGCGGACTTCATAGAGGCGAAGAGCTGGGTCATGCTGGGGAGGTCGCGGGCGCGGACAAGATCGGCGAGGAGGGAGTTGAACGTAGAGGCGCCCAGCGCCGAGGCACCCGCGGTGAGGGAGGCCTAGAGGAAGAGGACGGCGTGGGCGGGCGAGGAGGGGAAGCGCGTGAGGAGCTTGGAGAGGATGGCAACTAGGAGGGCGTGGAGCGAGGCGAGAGGCGGTGGTGGGCGGGGAGGGAGAGGAGGAGCGTGAGGAAGGCTGGGGTGAGGGCGTGGGAGGGCACGGCGAGGAGGGAGCAGAGCATGGCAATGAGGGAGGGCGTGGCGTGGTGGATGGAGAGGGTGGAGGCGGGAGAGAAGGTCGGCGAGGAGGAGGCGGCGGGGGTGGGGGCGGGTGGAGAGCCAGAGGAGAGGAGGCGGAGTTGGTAGTGGGCTCGGAGTTTTACAAGGGAGGGCGCAAGCCGCTAGGCTGTGGACATTATGGGCAGCAGCACGGGAGGGGAGGAGGCGGCGGCGGTGAACTGCCAGGGAGCAGCTCGGCTCGCCGCGGAGAAGGGAAGCTCTCGTGGTACCGCATTTGCCTCTTTTGGGTAGGATGGCAATTGTGCCCGTGGGTAAATACCCTAATAGAGCCAGGTATGGGATGTTTTCTTTACCCACAGACATAAAAATGGGAGAAACTCTTTGTTCATTGGGTAAATGGGCACGGACATGGGTGAGCTATACCCGTACCCATCTCGCCCGTTTACCCGCGATATACATTGATAGGTGGATCAATAGTCAACACTACCACTAAAACCCTAGTAGAGTTATTACTTATTAGTCACTCGATCACTAGTTGACATATTTTCAATTAAGTAGGCCTCTTCTTTCATGAGTTGATATACTTTTAGTTGACAATTGAGAGTGGCTTTGTATTTCATTAGTTGACAATTGATGTATGAATGTGAATGTGTGATACATTGTTCGCGGGTACAGGGCATACCCGCGGGCGATGGGTATCCACGAGCAACGGGCATAGGTGAGGTTCTTCACCCGTTGTCCTTCGTGGCCATGCCCATAAGGATAAATCGGAGTCGCGGGCATAGGTATGGGCGAGCACTACCCGTGCCCGCCATGCCCGATTACCATCCCTACTTCTGGGTCTTACCCCAAACTGGTTTCACGGGCTGTTTTGACAAGTTAGGCCTAGTTCTGTAAACGTCCTGAGTTCCTTTTTTTTTGCTATCGAATATAACTTTTGTCTGCGTGTCAACAGTAAATACGTTAACTCGAATGTCGCACATAATTTTATGCTTGAGAAGTCGTTTGAAGAATCCACTTAAAAACCGTACAGCTTATTTCAACTTTGAGAGAAGCCAAAAACCTAAAAAAACAGTGGCTTAAGCATTTATGTTACATAATCAGAATGGGTTTGCTGATACGGGCCGCTATTGGGCTCAGCCATTTATGCTCTGCAATCCAGCTGGGCTCAAGAAACTCAGTCCCGGCCGGTCAAGACAGCATTGTGCCACTAAAAAAAGGACTCATCGCTGTACATTTAATTGGGTTCATGGCCTTCGTGTAGCTCGTTACTCGTGCTTGAGTATGGGAAAGGAAAAAAAAACTACGACCCATCAACTACTGGAGTGTGTATATTCTGTCGCTGTAAAACCATCTATGGGTACGTTCGGTTCTTTGCTGAGCTGGGCTATAGCTCGGCTAGGCTAGCTAGGCCTGTGCATTCCATTTGTTTAGGAAAATTAGTTCGATAAAGCGTGAGCACGCGCCAGCTGCAGAGAAAACAAAGTTGACGTGGATGCAGCCGCTGGCCAGAGAATCCCCCATCTCTAATATACGAAGTATTAGTTCGATATATACGGTATTTACGATAAATATGGTATAATTACTTCGGTAAAATATGGAAATTTGAAAAATACGGTACAGTATCGAAAAATCCCAATTTGTTTCGGTGCGATATCGGTAAATACCATATTTACCAAAGTTGATACAAATTGCCAACGATATAGCGAGATGACAATATACTATGAAGTATGGAGATTTAACATTTTTAATGTAAAAGTGACAAGAAGTACCAACCATTCAACCAAGGTGTGGCAACAGCCAACAACTAACAGTCAGCCAGACGCCCAGACTGAGACTGCATATTTATCGACTCAAGGGCTTGATATTAACATATTTTTCATTTAGAATCTTTAATGTAAAAGTTAGGAACCTTGTGTACTTTAACCCTGAGTTAATAATATGATTCGGTGGATTTTTTTTTTAAAAAACGTGGGCTTTGAGTTTGGAAAAAACAATGGTGGCTAGAGGCAAAACATCAAAGTTTTATGATCAAACTCGATTATATTTTTTTCAAATAAAAAGATTCAATTGCATTTGAAGAAAAAATAAAGACGATTATTAGTTTCAATAGTCATTTGTTGTTTTTGGCACAACTGGTCTATTCCTTTTTTCGTTTTCTCCCAAATGCAATTGCTGATGAAATTTTCTATTCCTTGTTTTCGTTTTCTCCCAAATGCAATTGATGATGAAATTTTACGGTCATAGAAGTTTCAATAGTCATTTGTTGTTTTGGCACAACTGGTCTATTCCTTTTTTTTCGTTTTCTCCCAAATGCAATTGATGATGAAACTGTACGGTCATACAACATTATGCCCCCTAAATCCACTAATGTTTTGAGGATTTTTAAAACTTTTACACAAAGTTTACAAGGTTACACCAAATTGCTAATTTTCGGTAGATATGTCCCCTTTTTGAAAAACACTAAGTTACAACTTCCATTTTAGAGCCAAAAAAGAAATATAAACAAATCTATATCTTTACTAGAATGGGTGAAGTCACAACAACAACAAACTGGCCATTAACAGATCAGGAGAAGTCATCACGGTGATCCACGCCATCTCCCACTAGCTTCAACTTCAGCGTGGAATAAATTTATGGATATCTCATTCACATTCCATCTCCAATTTACATCTTATTTCCATCACAACTTTAACCTGTACAGCATTGATAATCGATTCCCATTTTTTTTCTTGCTTATATCTACATTGGTACAACAACCGGCATGCAAAGGTATAAAAAAGCATGCAATGCTGGGGAGTGGGGAGGGGAGTCTAATCCTACGTAAATACCCAAGAGAAGAAACCAAAATTTTACTGCAAACAGCATGATCTTATTGGCCGTTCTAGTCGCTCTGCTCCGTGCCCTCGCCGCCGACCAGGTACAGCTTTTGGCCGTCATTGACAGTGTCCACGTCCTGAACCCTCGCTCCATCCTCGCAGAGCAAGCGCAGGCATGAGCCGGACAAGCGGAGCTTCTCCTGGGCAGACCTGACGAGTCCCTCGATCGTGTGAGGAATCCACAGAACCACCCCTTCTTTCCGTTTGTCATCAGCGTCCCATGGATGGTAAGGGAACACCGAGCATCGTCTCGGGTGCATTTTGTCTGCAGATAGAAGTTAATTTCCGTCAAAAAAATGTGTGATGTGCAGGTAACCTCGCAGAAACTCTGAGCTTCTGAGCTTGCCTCTCACTTCTTCGCCGCGTGTGGGGAACTTGGAGAGCTCTTCGGCTTTCGCTCGTCCCAGCAGCAGCATCAGCGACTTGCTACCACACTTGCGCCCTTCGTCAAGTGGAGTGCTGCCCCATCTGCATACATCCATCCATGGCAATGCCAAGCGAGCCTTCAAAGTTACGAACTTGATAGTCCCAAACCTGATGCAGGCATCAAAGATGAAACATTCTTTTGCAGTACCTGTCTGTTGCGAACACGCTTGCGCCTGCGTCTACCAGCATCTTCGCGATCAGATACAGGCCCTCCGCGGCGGCTATGTGGAGAGGAGTGCGGTGGTCGTAGTCTTTCGAGTTTGGATCAACGCCGTAAGCTAGAGCCCTCCGAATGAAATCCGAGTCTCCCTTCGAAACTGCCGTACAGAGATGGCTGCCGGCATTCTCGAGGCTCAGTTTGGCTCCTTTGCTGAAGAGCAGTGCGGCCATCCGGTCGTGCCCCTGCTCGACTGCCTCCAACAAGGGCGTGTTCCCAAATTTATCTGGTTTGGATTGGGGAAAAAAAGGTAAATGCAAAAATGTGTGAGCATATACAGTAGTACTGTACAAGAAACAAGAAATGACAATAGGGATGGCACTGAACCGAGTGAACATACCGGTAAGATCGATATCAACCCCTTCGTGGATAAGGAACCGCACGACATCTTCATACCCTTTGGAAGCTGCAAGATGCTGCAAGGAAGGTGATGATTACGTTCAGACATACATTACGTACCATGAAGAGAACAATGCTCCGAATTTCAGAAACAGATGTGCAACTAAGCATATCCTAGCTGTTCATACCAAAGGAGATCGCCCATCATAATCGGTGTTCTTTGGATCCGCTCCTGCCCGGATTAAACCTTTGAGCTGATGGAGGTCACCGTAATAAGCTGCACTATTTACTCTTAAGGTGAGCTCCGCCTCTTGCTTCCCTATATGGAATGTGATGTCGGATTCTAGCTGTTTGATCCGCCCACCATATTCATTGCTCTGCAGTCAGAGGAACGCATCAAGAGATATCCACTAAGTTGTAGTTGCACAATTTGATAAAATAAGAACTGTCATGTTGATAGTTTATGCTGCGTACCTCAGAAAGGTTGCTCAAAATTTTTCGTCCATCAACGAAATAGATCTCTAATATGTTTGTGAAGGACCGTTTATCGAGCCGCAAGAGCCTACAAAGTTCGCAGACGCGAACAGTGCAGGGCTGTGGAATGTTGCAAAGAACAGCAATTTCTCCGAAAGAACTCTCAGGCTCCAACATTAAAATAGTCTCTTCTTGGCCATCTTCACCAATGCCAACACCTTCCTGAACAGCACAGGAACATAGAATAACTGAGTATCAATATATAGCTAGTTATAAATGTGGAGCCACCGCAAGAAATTTTACAGTATATAATACTTTGATTAAGAAAGCATTCAATACCAAGCTCATCTGAATACAGAAAGAATAAAAAAAACAGCAATTATCCCAAGCCTGAACTCACCAGCACACCATGACAGACAAAGTACAACTGATCAACTGCGCTTCCTTGCTCCAAAATAACCTCTCCCGGTAGGAAGAACTCTTCTTGCAGCCTGATCACCTGCCAAGCGCAAGAACATGTTAGAGAAATCTTGGGAAATTTTTCCATAGTAAAATTTATACAGTAGATCAACATACATAATTTGGCCAGAAGAAAATGGTACTTACAATCTGTTGAATGAATTCTGCTGAACACCCTTTGAACAGTGGAACGCTTTCAATATATGGCTTGTACAGTGTTTGAGAAATCTGCAAATACAATACAATGTGTCATCAGTCACAACTCACAACAGACAAGAACGCAGTTGATACAAAATATAAAGACGTAAAGACTTGTGAAGCACTAGTATTGTAAGCTGATAATTATAGAAAAGACAGTTTTCAGAACTGTATCGCAGGACTGCAAGATATTAGATATGCAAAATATGGCTCGTCACCTTTGCACGAATAGAAATTGGGATATCCTGAAGTACGGAAGCTTCAGTGTAACTGCTCTCGTACTGCAACCTCAAGTGTCCCTTGATCTGTTCTCTTATGTCCTTTCCAAGTTTATTTCTGTTCATATACCTGATAACTTCTTTCATTTTGTCCCTAAATCGCTCGGTTTTTGAGCCTTTGACAATAAGTGCAGTCATGTTACCGATGAGGTAAGCTCCAAGAATCATATCAAAGGAAACATAAATCATGACAAATATCATTTCCCTGACATTTACAGCACGAATGTCACCATAACCTGCAGAGGAAAAAAATATTTTAGCATTTTAAAATATGCATGCTAAGTTTTCAGATACAGAGATGGAAATGCGAAAAGCTGTGTGTTGAAAATGAGACCATAACTTACCAACAGTTGCCATGGTGACAATAGCAAAGTACAATGATGTTATATAACGCTTGGCAAGATCAATCTCCCTGAAATGGGAGTAGTTGTAGTCTCCCAACTGCAAACACCCTATCCATGTGTACCCTTCCATTGATTCAGGAAGTGTCGTGGCCAGGTAATAGAAGATGCATGCTGCTGTGTGTGTGCAGTAGAGCTCCACAACTATGAGTTTCACTATCCTTGTGAACAGGTAATTCACACGGATGTCCTTTTCCAAAGTCTTGAAGAATTCTGTGACCTTCATAGCCCTTGTTAAGCGAATCCACAATAGGTATCTTACTTCTTCTTTACTTCCACAAGCCTGTTTTAGAAATCGTCATATAAAAACGAAGACAAGGTAAATGTTAACCTCAGCATAAACACCACACCGTATGTTAACCAGTGAAAAAAAGTTAGCGAAAGTCAGTAACCTTGTAGATAGCATCCCATGGGAAGCAACCAAGAAGATCAAAAATGAAGCTTGATTTGCAATACCTGAATTCAGAGAGCACAGAAATCAGTGGTTGAAGGTCATATTTGAGTTATGGAATAACATATTTCATAAAGTACAAACGCCTAATAAGAAGCTCTCTTATATTCTTGCAAGGAAGAAAAATTAAATGTAGAACTTGCAAATGCCCTTTCGCAAAAGTATTTCCATTTCAGCAACTTCCAAAGAATTGAGAGTTCCAACATATCACTTTTAAGGTCCACCAATTCCGATACACACACACACACAAATATGTTAGACCATGTGGCTAGGTCTAAGATATTTTGATGATGAATAATTGATAATGGTTAATTTATGATAATGAATATTTGATAATATTACTTATCGATGCTATGCGAGACGTGTGGAGTGTGTGGACTGATGATTAGTCAAGTTGGGACGAACATGTGCCGAAAAAATATTCTTTGGTTTTTGCATGTGCAGGTTGAGCATAGAGGCGATCATGGTCGGTGACAAGGTGGACCGGGACTAGGATGGGGAGATCCGAGGTTTGGTCGGTTAAGGATGTCACGAGATAGTCAGGTTTACGCTTGGGGCGCATGGAGATTAGAGGTGGATGGTGCATGGAGAAGCTACGGGAGGTGTGATCCTAAAGGCTTCGACACGTGATGAGTTGAAAATTCGAAAGTGTAAAAATCCGTGTTAGGAAGGGTTTCGGATCCTTTGAAAATTAGTGGGTCAAAAGCCTAGTTAAGGTAAAAAAAAGGCCTAGGCCCAATTGGACGAGTTGCATTAGGGTTTTGAGTAGAGATTGAGTAGGTGTTTTAGGGTGATGCATATATATATATATATATATATATATATATATATATATATATATATATATATATATATATATATATATATATATATATATATATATATATATATATATATATATATATATATATATATATATATATATATATATGCGTGTGCTTGCCACGTGAACGTTAGCCGTCTTGAAAAAAGGGAAATAGAGAAGGGAAAAAAGGCGACAGTTGCATGCATTATCTTCTTGCTCTAATTGTCCTAAGCTTAACACTGAAATAGAAGTTTTGACTAGACAACTTAATGGTTTTACTGAAAAAGAAAGATTGACTCAGTCCAGTACTTCTAAGAATCTTGTGAATGAACTTGTTAAATGCACAACTTGTCCCACTTTGGCTAAAGAATATGAGTATCTTAAGAACATCTTAGAGAAATTCTCTTTTGGCAAGGAAATTTTGAATATGATTCTAGATAAGTCAAAAACAAGTATGAAAAATAGTGGTCTAGGATTTAATTTTGTTGAGCATGCCAAGAACAATCCTCCTAGGATTGTTAAATTTATTGAATCTGGAAAAATTGAAGTAAAACTTGAACTTAAACAAATTGTGTTTAAATCTGCTGTTTTATGCAAAAATCATCGAATAATGTTGTAGGTGGTAGCTCATCATCTCAAAAGAATTCTGGTAACATTAAGTTTCATTGTACCTACTGTGGAAGAGATGGACACTTGAATAAATTTTGTTTTAGACGTGCTAAGAAAGAGAGGAAGGAAAGATTGAATGCTTTAAGACAAAAACGTGCAACCTTTTTTGTTCCTAGAGCAAATGCGAATGTTAGGTTTTTAGAGAACTTTTATGATGACTTTAAATCTGCTTCACATGTTAGATTGAGATTTAATTCAAATAATCCACGTTCTTTTCAGCATTCTGATCACTCACATGCACATGCTTTTGGTTCTAGCTTTGTTGCTCATATTCATCGTGTGTCTCAGTACTGGATTTCTAAATCTTATTTTACTAACCCCAGTACTGTGAAACCGATGTTTCCTGTAATGTAAGAACAGCTAACAAGGATGGAGAACATGAGCTAGATTAGGTTCCGGTCTTTTACATCATTGCTTGATTGGAACACTTGATGGTTCTTCACTCTATTTGATGGCTTCTAAGAGATTTTACTTTCTGAGAGACCATGTGAAAAAGGTGATGTTGTCTTACATCTTGTTAGATTCTCAAGTTGCTGATATTCACACGAAATCGCTTGATACTTCTCGTTTTGCTCATTTGCAAAGTGAGTTGGGTGTGTTACATCTTATGGGATTATTCTGAGGGGGAGCTTGTTGTTTAAAAATTTAAAAAGCTTTGTTTATTATTCTTGTCAAATAAATCAATAAGTCCAAGCCATTGAAATTAAATGAGTTGTTTAAATAGAGCTATCGTTATCATATTTACTCATATGCTGTGTAGCTTTGATCATGACTAGTTATAATTAATTTGTTATATTTGAACTAAAATATGATATGGCGAAATACTTTGACTAGATTAATTACAGATAGTACTTTACGATGTTCATCGAAAAGGATTAGCTTGATTGTGAATCTTATTTTAAATATTGGCTATGAGGTTCGCATGTTTCATATTGCGATCTTTTTATGATCACTCAATTTGGCATGTTATAAAAAAAGAGACAATTGAAAAGATGTATGCTTCAAGCATACCATGGTATACAAAAAGAAAAAGACACAAAAAGTGTACAAATAAAAAAAAGTATGCTTCAAACATGCCACCATCTAAAACAAGTATGCTACAAGCATTTCATTATGAAAAGAAGTATGCTATAAGCATGCCAAATGCCTATGAATTGAGTGTGGAGCGATACGTTGTTATATGAGACTGCTAACTCGTCTGGATTTAAAATTTGCTTCACTTTTAGGCTTTGACTTTTTGTTGTGATATCTCATTGTGCTCTTTATAATTGGTTTAATCATTGTTGAGATGCTTGTTATTAATGTAAATTGCTTAATCATGCTTAAGACTAGTTTTGACATTGCTATATGATATATGATTTTATATGATCTAGATAGCTCCACTAAAAACTATGGCTTGGTTCCATAATTTAATCAATGCACAATGACTTGTATATTGCAACGGTTACACCTATGTAACAAATATAGCTATACTTTTCAAAGGTATTAGAGATATATAGCGAATACAATACATTGCAATATCTAGCCGCGCAATTACGTGAGCATTCCAGTAGTTTTTCAAAGGATAAGATGCAAATCTAACGAGTACTTAAAATATGCAAATATAAGGCAGTAATGCAGTGCAAGTTCCATTTATTGTAGTCGTACAATTCAAGCAAGCGATGAGGAAGTATTACCGGAGGGCAATAGAGGTGGGATTGTATACGATTCGGTACGTGTCAGGGTCACGGTAGGCCACGAAAAACCTCACAACAATATCAATAAGGAAGGCAGTCTGGCCAGCTATGTCCAAGAAGAACAGGTTCCTAGGGAGCCCTCTGAAGAAGCCAAATTCCAAGGGCGTAAAGAAGGAATCAGACACCGCCTGCACCAAGATGAACTGGTCCATAACCGATACCACCTGCAGCGACACCATCCAAAAAGAAAAAAAAATCACAGTTCAGTAAATTAGCGCCCCAGTTAACATAGTTTACATTGAAACAGTGCACAGTATTCATTCTATGATTGGTTAAAAAGACATGGATAAGAAACAGCATTCTCCAAGGCTCCAAGCTCGCAAAATATTCAACCTTAATTGACCAAAGTTGTTGATCAACAACCATATAATCTTGTTGCCTAGGAAGGTTCAAATTGATTGAGAAAGTAGCTAGAACCACACACAGCCTTTGCTAATTAGGTCAAAAGAGGTAGGTAGGCTAAATGGGCCCTCTGTTTAAGCATTGCTGCACACAGCAGAGTTTATCAATTGTCCCAGGTGAATTCATACACGCATCCCATCATGCACATGCACATGTCTGGGATGATGTGGCCGTGATTGGGTCCTCTTGCCCCGCTCGGTTGGGCTAAAAATCTGTGGTTTATGGCTAAAATTTCACTGTAGCGGTTGAAATATCACTATAGCTGAAGGTGGCTTATTTGACGCATTTAAATTTTAAAAAATTAAAAATAGAAAAAATATGCTAGCTCATCACGGACAACGCAAATGAATATAGGAAAAAAAGAACCGGCAAAAAAGCTAAAAAAGTCAAAAATTCAAAAAAGACGAAATTTATAAATAGTAAAAAAAGCCAGAAGTCAGAAGCTGAAGCCGAAACGAGTGGGTAATGGTATTGACAATAAACTAATTGGAACGGAACCACTTGAAATGAAATAAATTAAGAAGATGCTAGGATGTTGCAGAGCCACCTCATCTCCAAGAAGATGTGTCACAACCAGCAAGAAAGGATGATACAAAGAACCAAAGGCATGCTCAAAAGATTTCACTTTTTTATCATGCGATTATTTAAATCCCGAGCATAAAAGCTAGCTCAACAGAAAAAAATTACAGCTTTACATCTTAATGTTAACAAATTGGCAATAAAGCCATTTGACCTGTGGTGCCATACTAATTAATCCTCCTGTAGAGTACACAGTTTATAACAATTGATCTAGTTTAAGTAGCCTGCTGAACTAAAAGTTTCAAAACCATCAAACACACCAATTCCACAAAACATTGGCTTCATAATCTGCCAAACTGGCTCTAAAAGTGAAAAGTATGCATACTGTCACTTACTCAGTTTTGATTACAAGCGATCACTGCTAATCAAAACTAACACCGTCGACATCAAGCAAATACAATAGCTGTCAAGAGATCCCTACATGACCGAATAGATTGCCAGCCTACGTATCGACTTAATATTCCTTAAGATAATGATTCCAGCTTTGCCCATAATAGTCCAAAAAATGCTTCGGCCATCCTGATCAATACTTAGAGTCATTCAAACCATCTATCCAAATCAATGAAGTAATTAAATCAAATTTGGAGTGCAGAACTATTACACCTGGTTGGCTTTGAAGAGGAAGGTTACTCGTATAAGCTATAGCTAAGTTGTCGTATTGTGATAAGCACACACCTTGCCCATTACATATTGTATTGGTTGATTTGCGTGGTAACCACTACATACACATGTATGTGTATCCAATCCCTATGTTAATGTTCCTTGCCTTCAAAAAAAATCTATGAACCTCAGTATTCAGCTATTTTACGCCATGAGAAAAATATCTCAAGTTGGAAGGTATTACAATTTTTTGATGCTGCCTGAAGACAAAAAGAACCCAGAGAAAAAAGAAAAGATGAAAGTAAAAAACAATTTCTGGAATATTTGAATATTCATGTCATGCATACAATAGAAATAAAGCAAAAGGTACTGCTTTCTTAATTCTGTTGAGCTTCCTGAGAGAAAATGAAAGGAAAAATTTTCGTTTTTCCCTATCCTTATCAAAAATCAATTCAGTTTCATTATCACATTGAAACATGTTCTTCATCAATAGGTAACATCTTATGTATCTATTGCGCTGCACATATTTCATTCCATTCCATCTAATTCTGCTCGTTCTGCTATCAAAACAATGCGTCCGCGGCAGACTTACAAACAGTTCAGCTCTCATTGCCAAATTAACCAAGCTATGCCATCGCTGCTAATATGTGGACTCTAACAAAACATGCCTCGCCTAATCTGACAAACTTAAGGAGCATCTGACTTATTTGGCTCCATGTAGCGATCGACTCTGTCAGTAAACCCGGATTACGAAAAAAGAAAAAGGAAATAAAAAAGGAGAAAGTCCGTGCAACAACAGGTAGTAAAGTGAACGCAAGCTGATGTTTCTATGGCCGTCAAAGCCAATCCCGTGAACCAAGCAAGAAGGTAAGCTACATGTAGCTGCTCAAGCAAGCTTGCCCATCTGGCGAGCTGATCAACCAACGAGCTTTTTTTTATTTTTTGATGTGTGGCTCTGTACTGTAATGCACACTCTGTTCATCATGGTAGCATAAGCGCTTCAGAAACGATTGGATCGAAAATAAGATAGAAAATTCGGGGGGAAATGCCCGCCGGTAGAGCTCCCTCGTAATAATTGGCAAAAACCAACAAAAATATACGAAAAATCCAAAAAACAGATTTTTTTTTTTTCTGGTGCTGCTTGCTTAATTATGCAACGTGCGCGCGGAAGCATCGAGAACGTACGAAATTGGGGAGCGGGAGGGAAGCTAGTGGCCGTACCTGTTGTCGGGGTGGATGACGAGGTCGTGGAAGAAGCCGTCCTCGCCGCCTCCGGCGGAGAGGCGGCGCCGGCGCCGGCGGAGGCGGCGGAGGCGGAGGTCGGAGCCGAAGAGCGCGAGGCGGCTGCCCGCGACGACTCGAGCCGGTCCGGCACCACGTCCACCTGGTACTCCTTCTCGTCCTCCTCCACCTCATCCTCCTCCACCCTCCTCTTCGACCCCAGCCCCCTCCCCATCGCCGCGCGCGCGCGCACGGCTCGCGAGCGCACAGCACTACGCGGCACGACTCCCCGCGCGTGCGGTGGCAGCGCGGCTCACGAGGCGCGAGGTGGCGGCGCGGTGGAGGTGGTGGTGGGGCTTTGGTCGTGTGGTTTGAAGTCGAAGGTGGGAGGGAGGCGAGACGGGGCTATTTATAGAGTGAAAAGTGGGAGCGGAGCACCGGGAGGTGAAGTGAAGGGGTTTACCATGACCACCGCGGTGGGGTGCGTTACGGTTGGTGGGCGATCGTGAGGTTACCACGGGTGACGGCGGCGGCAGGGGATTCCTGGATGCTGGGAGAGGGAGAAGACGACCTCCAAGAAATGGCAAAAGCAAAGAGAAAATTGGATATATATACCATCGAAAAGCAAAAGTCATTTGAAACACCGTATATTTTTCTCGGTTCCTGCGGAAATTAAACGGTTTTCTGTAAAATTTCTGGAATTCCTAGGTCTCAAACCAGCCTAAGTAGAGTTTTTAAATTTTTTGCCGGAAGTGAATTGTTCACTGTCCAAACAGACCCTGTTGTTCTTTTTTATTTTGTTGGGCGTTTGGATTGACCTCAATTTTGAGCTTTTTCTTCGGTGTTATGGCTTTTTTTTTGGGGGAATTGCAAGCAGTAAGATAGCTGCATCCGAGATTAAAATTTTGCAATATGTGTACTTCTCAAAGTCTGGATGAAACAACGGTTGAGATCAACTTCGAAGTGCTCCATTCATGCATGGTACCCATGGCAATCTTGATTTTTGTTTTTAATTTCGAATGAGATTGCGGTCAGAAAATAGTGAAAGCCCTGCCATGTCACTGTGTCAATTTGCAATAGCAGCAGCGAGCCAGCGACGCATGCGTACTCATGCAGCTCTACCTGTGCACATAACACAATAAGCAGAAGAATGATTGGTCGGCCATACTCATGCATGCTCTCGAACAGTAACTAACCATGTAGGCTATGTGCAAAAGTATGGTGCCTTTTGATTTTTGGCTGATTATAATAGAGATTGAGGGAGCAAGGGTGTAACATCCCATTTTTGGAAAGTTTAAAAAGTGTTTGAATGAATTTGCCAACTTGATTTCAAATTGAAGTTCAAACCCAAAATTCAACCAGATTTCAAAAATTTTCAAACCCAAAACCTCCCTTGGGCTTAGCCAAGCTCGTTCCTCCCCCTCCCCTGGCCCATGCGGCCCAAGACACCCTCTCCTACGCCGTTCGCGCATTGGACGTGCACCGCATGCATGCTAGTCACGCGTGTGTGCACTCCCGACCCACACCTGCCATGTGCGTAGTCAGCGCCACCTCCTCCTGTGCGCTCCAGTGCGCCACCTCACCACTCTCTCCCTCCCCTCTCCGTGCGCTGTGCACCATGCCCGCTTTCGCCGCTCTCGCACCATAACTGCACCGCGTGCCCGGGATCTTTGCAATTGACCATTGTCTCTGCATGTCTCCTCCGTTTGAACTCTCCTCGCACGTGTCTGCCCCTCGAGCTGGCTCTGCCCCCCTTGCCCTATGCATATGCCATGCGCCAAGCTCTGCTACCCTCAGCTTTCGCCTGCCATGACGCCACTCCAATGGCTACCTTCACCCTTCCTCGGCCATAAAGCCTCCTTACCGCCTCCACTTGCCCTCAATTGCTCTAACTCAGCTCCAATTGCCACTGAGTGTTCCCCACCCTCTTTCTTCCTTGACTCCAGCCATTTTGCCGCCACCGATCCCGATTTGTCGCGCCTCCATCCAATTCCCCATGCTGGGAGCATCGCGTGGATGTCTCGAAGACATCCCTAGCGATGTTGACCATCCCCTCCCTCTCCAGCGAGCCGTCCACATCGACCTCCTCACCGCCGACCTACTCCCCGCCTCCTTGAGCTCTGTCACACTACCAGTGAATCCTTCCTAGCTCCTAGATGCTCCCTAGGGCGCAATTGCTTTGTCTCGTCGTAGCACACCATATTGCCATGCTTTCTGGTCACCGCCGCCGCCTAGCTCCTTGCTGGCCACCGTAGCCGCCAAATTAGGCCACGCCACCCTCACCATTAGGTGCAGTTCGGCCTTGGCTTTCCATTTTTACCCTCCCCGCCGGCCGTTGTGGCTCCTCTCGCTGTCAACGAGCTTGGCTCTCCTCAGCGGGAAGACGAAGCTACTGATCACCTATCATTAGGTTTAAACTATGTAATTAGATTAGCGTTAATGACCACACTTAAGTTAGTTAATCCTCGCTGACGTGCATGCCCCATATCATTAAGTTAAGCCTTGACTTTATGACATGTGGCCCCGTTCACTTTAAAAACCATGTTTAAACCGGTCATTTGTGTAAGAGCCACTGACAAGTGGCACTAGTTCATTGTGCTAAATAGTGCATGGCCCACCTGTCAATGAGAGAGTACTCTCTCTGCTCTGTTTATTTTTGAATTTAATCCTAATTTAAACTTTGGAGAGCCTGTTCTCACTCATTTTAATTCCAGATTTAATGAAACTTGTTTCTAAATTCATCTGAATTTAAGATCTAGCTAATGGCAGTGCAATGTTCAATTGGAGTTCATTTAAATTTTGATTTGAATTTATTTGTTTTTCTCACATATTTATTTGCTTTCCGATATGATCGTTCAAGTAGATTGTGAGGCGGAAGAGCCATAGTTCGAGACAACTCAAGATTTTCAAGACGAACCCACTTGTGAGCCAAGCAAGTCAATACTTTGATCATGTTGAACCTACATTTTATGCAAATTTATATTCATTTAAATTATCAAATTGCATACTATTATTTGTTATGCCAATATATGTTCAACTTAAGGTTATAGATACATGCTTATTCAATATTGTATTATTATTAGGCCTGCTAATGGGTTAAAACTCAACCCAAAACCAACCTAACACATATGAGACAAAGCCAACTTTTCACCCTAACCCAACCCACAGAAGATTTTTCATAACCCCACCCAACTGAACCCAAACCACCTTCTACTTAAACCCAACCCAAACCATCTTCCACTTAAACCCATCCCGAACCCATGTGTTTACACCATTTATCAACCTATCACTTATTCGTAAAACTTCGATATTTAGAATTTCAATATCGCGTTCACACTACAAAAGTTTTACGAAATCAATTGAAATTTATTGAAGATGATTTTGTGTGTAAGGAAGTTAATCTATGCAAATTAGTAGGGCTAGACACACACGTGGACCCCACATATTTTTATAGGAAGTCTTCGTAAAACTTTGGTATTTGAAATTTCAACCTCACGTTCACACCACAAAATTTTATCGAAATCAATTAAAATTTATTAGTGATGATTCTACGTGTAGCGGAGCTATTCTATGCAAATTAGCAGGGCTAGATGCATACGTGGGCCCACATGCTTTTATAGGAAGCTTTCATAAAATTTTAGCATTTGAAAATTTAACTTCATGTTCACACTACAAAAGTTTTATGAAATTGATTGAAATTTATTGCAAATGATTTTGTGTATATGAAGCTACTCTTGCAAATTAGCGGGTACACATGCACAAGTGACTCTCGCATGCTTTTATAGAAAATTATAACTATGTATGGTAGTCCAAGCTCATGGATAATCCAAGTGCCACCCCATAAAGTCTAGCTTAGGTTTGACACAGCTTTGCAATGCTAACACCAGGAAGAGTTGATAGCTAATAACATAAGCACCCATACAAACCTTGAATTGTTCACATCGTGGGAAATAGAGAGACATGGCAGTTTGGTATTTACACATGGGGTGTTTGAGAAATTTCAAGGAAAAGTACTTACGGCGAGAGACCATTGTGATATTCCTTTATTTCTTGAAGTGGCAATGATGGATGGGATGAAGATCGTCCCCTTTAGCGACAACTCCCATAACGTCAGGGAAGTCTGTTGTGACACAGCCGCCATGATAAGTACATACTTGTGTATGCTATTCGAGTCAAAAGGAATCCCATGCCGCCATATTATACGCACTTGGAGGGGTGCAAGATTAAGTGAGACATCGAGCCACTATGTCCTAAAGAGGTGGGGGGGAATGCAAAACGTAAATATCAGTTCAATACACCATGTTCTTTTTAGAAATTTGTATTAACTCCATAAACAATTTCTATTGGATATCTATTGGCCTTTTCACAAGGCAAATGTTTACAACACCGAAGGCAACCTACTAGAGGACAGACCCACTGACTCTGTTGACGCACCAACAAGAAGGAAGATATCTACTACCCGCAACAAGATGAAAGATCTTATTCAAATTGCTAAAAACTCTAATGAAGACATGGACTTCCTACTGACGAGAAGGAAGAAGTGGGCATCAAGAGCAAACATACTGTTATCTATAACCCCGACTGTCGCCAACAAGGCGAAGCCACGACATCGCACTCTCCACCAATGGCACTGTTGTGTGCCTCCCACTATGCTGGCTTCCATTGGCGTAAGCTCCCAACTCTCTCTACCTCGTAGATTTGCCCAGTCCACCACCTCTAAAGGGCCCTAAGTAGAGGTGACAAGAGAGATAAGAGGCTTCAGGGGAGAGGAGAGGTCGACACCGTCGGAGTTGAGCAGCGAATGGGTGGCAGCACAAGAACATTGGTCATCGTTGGGGAGCGGAGAGGCCGCAGGAAAACAGTTGAGCCACAGTGGTAGTGGTCGGTTGGAGTCGTGAGGTGGTTCCAGGGATGGATTGGAGTCGAGTAACGGTGGCCGGAGTCAATCGTTGGCGGTGCCGATTATAGGATCAAGCATAACAGACTAGAGGAGGTGAATAAGAGATTTAAAATTATTTTGGCTAAATCACAGTTTTTAAGCAAAAAAATGAACTAAAATTCATTTTCCACAATTCAAAACCTAAAAGTTCTAAGTATCACTATGGCACCAATAAACTAAGTCTAGGCAAGATACAATTCCAGCTAAACAAATTAAGCAATTAATCACTAGAAATGTAAATACAAAAAGTAAAGGGCAAGAGAAATAAACCACACGATGAACACAAGAACTTTCCCCGTGGTCTAGAAGACTTGTTGATCTTCCCTAATTCACGTTGAGAGAGTTTGAATGAATCACGCTGGCTCCTTGCACAACTTGAGCCTTTCCTCAATCCACTAGGGTAACTTTTTCCCACTCTGAGAGGTGAGCTCTAACCTTCACAACCACGTCAGGTCTCTTCATAAGCTTCTTGAAGAGATCACTAGGCCAACTCCAAGCTATTTAGGTGTCCACAACCACCAAGAATAATAAGCCAATGACACTTGTTTGATGGTCTTCAAGCACCACAAAGATCAAACTAAATGATGCACTGCACTTGAATGCTCTTAACAACCTCAAAATGTGAAACTAACGCAAATGTATCTCTCTCAAAAATAACTACCATCAACTACAATATGGTCGTACCACAATACAGTAGTACTGGTCATGCATTACGGTCATACCGTTGAGGTACTACCGGTCAAGAACAGTAGTAATACCCCTTCAGTTGAAGTCCAAAACAGCACATCTATGAAAATAACGTACCAGCATGTAATACCTGGTAGTACCGATGCAGCGGTACTACCGTGATTACAATGATGGTCATACCGACTTTCAAAGAAAATTCAGAGAGGATTAACAAATTGAATTCAAATGTGTGCATGCACTAAGATTGATCAATATTGCATATGATTATTTTTAAGCTATTGGTCATGATCTCTCTTAATAGTACGGCATCTAGCTTAGCAATCTGGTCTTAAAACCACTATATGCTAAGACCGATAAAACCTATAAAAGATGTCCTTAGGCTAATTTATGCCTTTGCCTTGAACCTTGTCTTAGTCATGTCAATCCCTAGTCATTCTTACATGCTTTTTCCATGATATTATCTAAATCTAGGACTAAATATGTTAATCATCTTGACAAATACATTAGTGACTAAATATGTTAATCATCTTGACAAATACATTAGTCCCTTAAGCATAGTCGTTATTAATTACTAAAATCATTTTTAAGCGACCAAATGCTTCAGCGATCAGCTAGAGTTGAGCGGCAGAGGTGAGACAGTGTGAGATCCTGAGCGCAAGATGTAGTCGATGCTTTGATTCCATGCAAGTAACTGGTGGGAGCAAAGAATTCCTTCAAGTTCTAAATACCCTCTTGGAATTAGCTCTAGAATCGTCAAGTCCAATTCCGATGGCAGCCAAACAACCCAGTCCATGGAATCGGATTCCAATTTCTGACAACCAAACAAGGTATAAAATTTATTCATTCCAAACAAGACATAACAAGTATACAATGCCTTGATTACAAAGAGTTCGATCCACACGCACGTGTAAAAACAGTGTCCTCTTTTGACTGGACACAGGACACTGCCAATTCAAGATCGTTTTGCACTAACAAGCGGCCTGTGCTGTCCGTAATCCTCTCACGGGCCACCCCCATACTTTGGTCCCTACATCAATCCACCATCTATCGCTGCCAATCCAAGTACGAGACCTTTGGAGCAGAGCTGCGTTGAGATTCCCGGACCAATCTAATCTAGTTTAGGTGCAGAATCTTTCATCCAACGGCTTGGGGGCCTGTTTGGCAAGTCATAAGCCGATCGGCTTTTGATTTTTGCTACAGTACCTAACTTTCAAACGGAGTATTTTTTCAAGAGGGGGACTACAAGTTAAACGTAGTACACGTTAAAAGCCCAACATCTGTACCAGCAAAAATCATAAATGAGTATCGGTCTCTCCGTAATTTGTACCGTAAACAGCCAAAATTCAAAAATTTCAGCCAAAAGCCATAAGCCGCAGCAAAAAAGAACAGGCCCTGGACCACCATGACCATGCACTGTATGTAGAGATGGCAATGGGCACAAACCCACTGAGTTTTGCTATTCCAAACATGTGCCCATGAAAGTTAGACGTGCCCGCTAAAAAACCCATGCCCGTGACGGGTACAGATTTTTGCCTAGACCCATGCCCACTCGGGTAACGGGTACCCACGGGTCGCCCGTGCCCAACAACAGCTGTGCAGATTGCAGACAGTGTAATGCTTAGCAAGTTAACAATAAGTTCAATTTATATGCTACTATACATGAAACAAGCAACGACAAATCCACAATATACATCACTAGTTCACTCCATCAATTCTCAGTTAATAGTTCACTGGTATAGAAAGGAGAGACATCAACTGCTCCTTGTACCTGACTAATGGGCTATGGGCTGAGCTGGTTTGCCTGGGAGGCTGGGAGCCTAGGTTTATAACTCCTATGGATTGGGTTTATATTACCCATGGGTTTACGGGTTTGGGTACTATAGAAACGTACCCGAACCCGGCAGACCCGATGGGTTGGACTTTTTGCCCATTAAGAAATCCATGGGTTAGAAAATTAACTCAGACTTATACCATAATAGAGTAAAAATCCACCGGGTATCGAGTTTCGGGTACCTATTGTCATCTTTAACTGTATGCAACCGCCAGTAACATGCATTGCCAGTTCCAATCGTTCAACCGGGGCCGATTCTGATCGGCCCTACATGGAATTTCTCTCTTTGGACACACCGTAGCCTACAGGAACAGGATGGTCAAGTTTTACATTACTGAATCCATGTACAAGCTTTGTTTGGAATGCAGGGAGTTTGCACTTGAATGGATTGGTTATTTTCGGTTGTGGTTGATGGTTTTTAATTTTAATGTGAGTATTTGTGTAAATGAACTATACGTCAATAAGCAAGTAAGCTATTTCGAAAAGGCTATTCCAATAAACTGTTTCGAAAAGACGACAATGGAATCACACCGTTTATTTACTTTGAAGAAGTTATAAGCCACAAGCTGAAAATAAGATAGTCATTATATTTTTAGAAAATCCCTATAAAATTCTTGCGTGCCAATAGAGTATACAACTATACATGCACGGGGACATGCTGAGTTGGTCGCGGTAAATTTACTACTGCATACAGTCGCTTACGTACGTAAGCGATCCGAACTCCGCGGTGACGGCGCTGAGCTATGCCAAGTTGCAGTCGCACTCCATCGACTGGTTGACCTTAACACACGCCGTTGGTTGTAACACAAGTGGACATTGAAAAAATCCCCGACGCTGATCTGATCATGCTGGAGTACCTTACCTATAGTCGGTAGTTACGTTACAGACTTGAGTTGCACTTAGTTTTTTTTTTCTTTCTTGAGCTGTGAGTTTGTAATTATACCACGACCTGTAAATTGTAGATATGCGGCATTGAGTCATTCATTCAGGGCCGTTCATATTGTTTTTTGTCTTTAATTTATAAATATTAACAGTTTGTAGAGAAATTTATAAAGAGAGATACACACGCGTGATTTTGACTGATATAAATGAAGTAATATAGTGTGTACTACAATCGATTAGTAGGCTCGTCTTAAAAAAATACTCTGTCAAAAGCTAAGTACTACAAAAAAAGCAATTTTTGGAAGCTAATACAAACAGCGCCTCATTGGAGTTAGCTTGCAATTTTAAAAACCAACTGATGACTAGCCCAACTTATTATGGCACATATGGCTCCCTTTAGCATTGGCTTTTCAATGTAGAAATAATCTTTTCTAGAGCTATATCAGTAGAAAGAAATTTAGAATTAGCAAAGATTCATTTAACTAACTAGATTTCACATCACAAAAAACGTACGCCTTGAAAAGTTCAACAAAAAAATTTCTCCTTAAAACCATATTTTCTTTTTTTTCCTGAAGAGAAAGCACATACACACATTTGATATGTGTCAAAAGAAAAGAGATAAGTGCACATGTCAGAGTAAAGAGATAAGTGCACATGTCAGAGTGAAGCACTCGGTGAAATACTTCATACCAATTGGGTTGCTGGTCAAAGGAAGAAGAGCGTGCGAAGTCCGATCAAATTATTGATAAGCATCAGCACCACATTAGGCCACGTTCAATCCGACTTTTTAAAGTGGTTTTCGGCCATTGATTTTTTAGCTAAAATTATATTATAATAATTATTTACCTTTTCTAGTCATTTAATTAAAAAATAAAAAATATCATTATATTTTTTATGAATAATATAAAAAAAGAGAAAAAGTAAAAAACGTTAAAAATCAAAATTAAGAAACCACCGGAACGAACGGAGCCTCTGGCTGTCGATAACCATGAACTGCTTATTTGCTTATATGTAAGGTCAGTCCAAGTTCCATCAACTATCTTGATCTAATAGGGTGGATGTCGGACATCCACATGCATAGTATTGGTTTACTTGACAAGGCTATCAAATTGGATTTGGGCCTTGGGGCATGGTGTTGAGAGCCGGGGCATTGGATGCCACCCAACAAACAAGGGTCACATAAGATGTGATTAGCAAGTGTTGCTTACCTACGTCACTAGGTTTCTAGCAGTGATGCCAAAGCTCACTAGAACTTAGATGAACATGGATCTTGACCACTATATGTCGTTAGAGGGAAGACGATTACAAAACATATAGTGGGAGTATCTTTTGTTAAATTGTTTAATGGAAGATCAAACATGAACATAGTGCTAAACTTTGCATATTCTTTGTTGTAGATCATGTCAGCTAATGCCGCATCCAGTTCTTTTAATTTGCGATCTATTCTTGAGAAAGAAAACTCAATGGAACGAACTTTTGGATTGGTATCGCAACTTGAGAATTGTTCTCAAGCAAGAGCGCAAGGAGTATGTCCTTGAGTCTCCTTATCCTGATGACTTGCCTGATAATGCTACTGTGGCTGCACGGAGAGCTTATGAGAAGCAAACGAATGATTGCCTTGATGTGAGCTGTCTCATGCTTGCCACAATGTCCTCTGAGCTTCAGAAGCAATATGAGAACACAGATGCCTACAATATCATTGTGGGGTTGCGTGGTATGTTTGAGAACCAAGCAAGGGCTGAGAGGTTCAATACTTCAAAGTCCTTGTTTGCGTGCGAGCTTGCGAAGGGAATCCGTCGACCCTCATGTGATTAAGATGATTGGCTACATTGAGAGTCCGAAAAGCTTGGTTTTCCCTTAGCCAAGAGTTGGCTCTCGATGTGATTCTTCGATCGCTCCCCGAGCTTTGAGCCATTCATTCTGAACTATCACATGAACAACATGGACAAGACCTTGGCTGAGTTGCATGGGATGCTAAAAGTTGCCGAGGAAAACATTAAGAAAAGCAGCAATCATGTGATGATGATGCAGAAAGGCAAGGGCAAGCCCTATGTCAAGAAAGGCGCGGTCAAAAGAAAGTTAGCTCCCGATGAGATCGCGAGCAGTTCTAAGGCCAAGCAAGACAAGAAGGGCGTTGCTCCTGATGCAGAATGTTTTTACTGTAAGCAATCAGGACATTGGAAAAGGAACTGCCCAAAGTACTTGGAGGATCTGAAGAAGAAGGAAAGTACGACTTCCGCTCCAGGTATAAATGTTATAGAAATCAATCTTGCTACTTCATCTACTGATTCTTGGGTATTTGATACCGGATCGGTTGCTCACATCTGCAAATCGTTGCAGGGGCTAAGAAGAAGTAGAAGTTTGAGGAGGAGCGAAGTGGATCTTCGCGTTGGCAATGGAGTAAAGTTGCTTGCGGTGGTGTTGGCACCATGCCATTGTCTTTACCTTCAGGATTAGTTTTGGAATTGAATAATTGTTATTGTGTTCCATCTCTTTCCAAGAACATTATTTCTGCTTCATGTTTGCAAGCAGAAGGTTATGACTTTAGATCTGTGAACAATGGTTGTTCTCTTTATTTCAAAGATATGTTTTATTGTCATACTCCATTGGTGAATGAGTTATATGTTCTTACTCTTGAAGAGTCACCGGTCTATAACATTAATGCAAAGAGGCAACGATCGAATGATTTGAATCCCACATTTATTTGGCACTATCGCTTAGGTCACATAAATGAGAAACGCATGGAGAAGCTCCATAAAGATGGTATTCTGCACTCATTTGATTTTGAATCATTTGAGACATGCGAATCTTGTTTACTTGGCAAGATGACAAAAGCACCTTTCACCGGACAAGGTGAACGTGCAAATGACTTGTTGGCACTCGTACATTCAGATGTATGTGGACCAATGAGCTCAACAGCCAGAGGTGGTTTTCAGTACTTCATAACTTTTACTGATGACTTTAGTAGATATGGGTATATCTACCTTATGAAGCATAAGTCTGAATCCTTTAAAAAGTTCAAAGAATTCCAAAATGAAGTGCAAAATCATTTAGGCAAGACAATCAAGTTTCTACGATCTGATCGTGGAGGCGAGTATTTGAGCCATGAGTTTGGCAATCATCTCGAAGGATTGTGGAATTGTTCCACAATTGACTCACCGAACACCTCAATGGAATGGGGTATCGAACGAGAAATCGCACCTTATTAGATATGGTGCGCCCATGATGAGCCACAGTGATCTTCCGTTGTCTTTTGGGGTACGCTCTTGAAACAACAGCTTTCACACTAAGCAGGGTTCCATCAAAATCAGTAGAAAAGACACCATATGAGATGTGGACAGGACAACGTCCTAGCTTGTCTTTTCTTAAGATTTAGGGATGTGAGACTTATGTAAAACGTTTACAACTGATAAGCTCACCCCAAATCGATAAATGCTTCTTTATCGGGTATCCTAAGGAAACAAAAGGATATTACTTCTATAATCAAGAAGAAGGCAAAGTGTTTGTCGCCCGGCATGATGTCTTCTTAAAGAAAGAGTTTCTCTCAAGAAGGGATAGTGGGAGCATGGTGCACCTTGAAGAAATTAGAAACACCGAAAATGTTTCAGCTCCTCTGTAACCACAACAGATGAACAAACTGTTGAAGAACCTGTTGTGGACACACCGCACCACGTGAGGTCGAGAGGTCACGTCGTGTACACGAGGCACATGTTCTTGACTACTCAACAACAGGATATATTGTTGTTAGACAACGATGAACCTAAGACCTATGAAGAAGCGATGGTGGGACCAGACTACGAGAAATGGCTTGAAGCCATGAGATCCGAAATTGAATCCATGCACAGTAATCAAGTTTGGAACTTGGTTGATCCACCTGATGGTGTTAAAACCATTGAGTGCAAATGGGTTTTCAAGAAAAAGATAGACATAGATGGAAATGTTCACATCTATAAAGCGCGATTAGTGGCCAAAGGTTTCAAACAAATTCAAGGTGTTGATTATGATGAAACTTTTTCGCCGTCGCAATGCTAAAGTCTATTCGGATCATTCTAGCAATTGTCGCTTATTTCGACTATGAAATATGGCAAATGGATGTCAAAACAGCTTTCCTTAATGGAAATCGAGTGAGGATGTGTACATGACACACCCACGGGTTTTGTCGATCCGCAATCACCGGAAAGATATGCAAGCTGCAAAGATCCATTTATGGATTAAAGTAGGCATCTCGGAGTTGGAACATTCGTTTTGATGAAGTAATCAAAGGGTTTGGTTTCATCAAGAACGAAGAAGAGCCTTGTGTTTACAAAAAGGCTAGTGGGAGCGCACTCGTGTTTCTGGTCTTATATGTGGATGACATATTACGATCGGAAATGACATTCCTATGCTCGAATCATTAAGTCTTCATTGAAAATAGTTTCTCTATGAAAGACTTAGGAGAGGCGGCATATATTCTGGGCATCAAGATCTATAGAGATAGATCAAAAGGTGATTGGATTAAGCCAAGATACGTACATTGACAAGGTGTTGAAAAGGTTCAACATGCGGATTCCAAGAAAGGCTTTCTACCTATGTCACATGGTATAAATCTTAGCAAGAATCAGTGTCCTAGTACACCTGATGAGCGGGATAAAATGAATGCGATTCCATATGCTTGACTATTGGGTCCATTATGTATGCCATGCTTTGTACACGTCCGGATGTCTCGTATGCTTTAAGTGCTACAAGTAGATACCACGATCCGGTGAAAGTCAACGGATTGCCGTAAAGAACATCTTGAAGTACTTGAGAAGAACTAAACATGTGTTCCTCGTCTATGGGGTGAGGAAGAGCTCGTTGTAAATGGTTACACCGATGCTAGCTTCCAAACCGACAAAGATGATTTTAGATCGCAATCTGGATTTGTGTTCTCACGAATGGCGGAGCGGTGAGCTGGAAGAGTTCCAAGCAGGAGACGGTTGCTGATTCTACAACAGAAGCCGAGTACATAGCGGCTTCGTCGCTAAAGAGGTCGTTTGGATCAAGAAATTTGTTTCGAGCTTGGTGTGATGGCTAGTGCCTCCACCCAATGGACCTCTCTCGTGACAACAAGGGAGCCATTCGCAAGCCAAGGAGCCTAGATCGCACTGAAATCCAAGCACATTCTCGGCGATTTCATCTCATCCGCGAGATTGTGGAGAGGCGATGTGAAGATATGCAAAGTACAAACGGTTTGAACATTGCGGATCCGTTGACAAAGCCGCTTCCCCAGCCAAAGCATGAGGCTCACACTAGGGCAATGGGTATTAGATACCTACATGATTGACTCTAGTGCAAGTGGGAGACTATTGGTGATATGCCCTAGAGGCAACATGGAGATGTTGAATATATCACATACTATGTTTATGATACATTGCTTTGTTCCTTGAAATAGACATTATCATTATTGATCAATGAGTATGTGACTTATTCATGAGACTCTTAATGCCAAAATGTTGCTATTTCTAAATGATCCCTGATCAAATTTCATATGAGGAACAAATATGATTCAAAGATCAAGATATGTATTGATTGATGATCATGTCTCATGGATCATGGTATGGAGATACCAAATCAATAATATGGACATGTGTTAGTGAACATATGTTGGATAGACCCGCCATGAGACACCGCAGAGATTCCATGTGTCATCGGTTGGTCTCAAGTAGTGTTTATGTGGAATCCTTAGACTTGAGATCATCATGGTTCCCAAAGATGCGTAGTAGCTTATTTTGGGACTACTAAACACTACTCCGTGGCGGGTAGTCATAAAAGTAGTCTTTGGGTTTGCCATGAAACATGTAGTGGGATGTAAATGATCAAGATAGAATTTGCCCCTCCTTATGGGAGAGATATCTCTGGGCCCCTAGATGTAATGGATTATGAAAGTGCATGACCATGCCAAGGTGATTGAGGAGTCAATCACGAGTTTATAATCCATCACGGAATCGAGAGAGTGATTGAGCTATTAAGAGGATGACACAGTCTCGCCTTGAGCTTAATCTATATCGTGAGGCAAAGGGATTAGTATATGAGAACATTACGTGTTCACCGATATGATCTTTACGTATACATTGGGGTTAATATGTCTTACTAGAGACCGCTATTAACGGGTGACCGAAAGGTGTTTCGGGTCGCGACCAAGTATACGTGAACCTATAGGGTCGCACACTTAACGAGTTGGAACACTAATTCAAATGTGATTCGGATGTGGGCTCAATTCGGATAGAGATCCGGATAGACTCCTATTGGGTCTCGGTCCATGAGGCCCAAGTGAGGAGGTCTATATATGGAGGCGAGGGCCGAGGGGTTTCATCTGATAATCCCGAGCTAAACCCTGGCCGCCACCTCCTGAGCCAAACCCTAACTGCTCGCGAGTGCCGGTACACTCGCGATCGGCGCCCGGCCGGACGTGTGGATACCGGTGGAGGCGCTGCTCGTTGCGGCGTTGATCGGCATCAACAACCTACAGATTGGATCTGCTCGTGGTGTGGTTGATCGCGTGGAGGAGACGATCGGTTCGGGACGATCGGCTACTTCCACTACTACCTCGACGCGCGTGGTTGGATCGGCTTCTCCAACTCTTCTTCCGCTGTGCTGCGCGTCTAGTGGTAACGATCCATGATCCCTCCTTAAGTATGATGTCCTTGTGTGCGCGGTAGAAAAGTTTTGTTTTCTGCTTGCGTAGCCTACGCGCGATCCATTACTCAGACCCTGTTCTTTTCAGTTTGTAAAAGCTGCTTTTCGATTTTTCTATAGTAACTAGCTTTTAAATGGAGTATTTTTTTAAGATAGGGTCTACTAGTTAATTGTAGTACATACTTTACTGACTTCATTTATATTGGCAAAAACCATATGTGAGTTTCTGTTACTCTGTAATCTCTCATATAAATAGCCTAAAAGTCACAAGCCACAGCCAAAAATTATAAACCGCAGCTAAAAAAAACAGACCCTCAGTCTCCTTTTCCCAGCTGCCAAATCCTACTTCCCTTGAAGAAGCTTCAGTGGCCATTGTAGTCACAAGTGACATACAGCGCAGCCGATCGTCCGAACGATCGTGCGACGATACCAAAGTGGACAAAACAATGCTGGGTTAATGCTGACTGCTGACCTGAATACCTTTTTTGGACTCTAGCCACGGCAGTGCAATGCATTTCCTTATGTACTTTTCGACCTGTTATAAATAATTTTGATTTAGAGTCTATTTTTTAGTATAATTTAAGTTAAAGTTAAGTCCAACTTCAAATCCGCATAGGTACACAAGTAGGAGTTTTTTATCCCTATATATTGGAGAGGCTTGTATCCAATTTTGTAAGCAAGAAAAAATAGAGAAAAGCAAAGAAAGAGGGAGAGCAAATAAGAGAATAAAAAAATTCATAAATTTATTATGTGTTCTCTCAGATTATTTATAATATATGTGTTTTTTTCTAGATCAAAATTATAACAAATGGTATCAGAACCTAGATGAAAAACGAATCGTTGAAAAAAAAATCATCTCGATGATTTCATTTTCCACCCATCTCACACAACGCTCCTAAGACATCCGCTCCGCGTGTCATTCCGTTTCAACGCGGTGCGTCGATTCCAAAGGCAGCTATTCAACGAGGCTCTGAGACACACGTCGTCTGCCTACCCCGAGTCGACGCAGAGCAAGCGAAAAGCAAGCACCGCAGCCCGACACAACGAAAAAAAAACAAAGAAAGTGGCCACGTCCCGCGCAAAAAGGAAGCAAGACGCAGCATCATTGTGTTCAACTCAATCCGTATATCCAACAAGCAAAACAGCACGCGAAAGTCTCCAGCAAGAAGAAAAAGCCAGTGCTTGTGCCAGAAGAGGAGCCTTTTCCTTGTGACATGACAAGAGAAAAAAAAATAAGGTGCTGCATATGAGATTGTGAAGGCACGTGCGTTGTGTGGCTTCTTTGCGCGAGGGACTGCGTACGGCATGTCACCACGAGACCAATGCATGGATACACGTTCGGTGCCATGCAACACGCGGAGACCGTATCGCACGTAGTGACCGATTCCGAGCTGAGACGGAAACAGCGAATACTTCGAACTCGGAGTTGATTCGTCCGGATGACGGCATAAAAGAGACGCAACACAAGAGGAATTCTAGAAAAAGTCCAAGCAAAGAAAAAGAAAAATAATAGTACACTTTTTTCTTCCGTTCCTTCGGTCTAAGAGCAGCTTCAAGATAGCCTAAGTTCTTGATCTATACTCAAGATCATGTCGCGTACTCCAGAAAGTTGTGTCATTAGTAACGAGGCATTATCCGGTATGATAGCGAAGGAGAGTTCCGATATCTCGCTGCATTGTCCGATGCTCACGACGAGCAATTACGCAGCATGGGCAATCAAGATGAAGATGTACATGAAGGCTCAATGAGTGTGTGATGCAATCGAGAACGACAACGTCGATGTGCACAAAGATCAGATGGCATTGGCCGCTATCTATCAGGGCATCCCAGAAGAGACGCTCTTCCTACTGACCGAAAAGGAGACGGCCAAAGCCGCGTGGGAGGCGTTGAAGACGATGCATCTTGGCGCAGATCGTGTGAAAGAAGCAAAAGTACAAACTCTCAAGACCGATTGCTTCAGTCATAGAGCATGGAGGAGGTCATGGAGGCGTTGAAGACGATGCATCTTGCCGCTCCCTCACAGTTTCTCCCGATTGCTTCAGTCATAGAGCATTTTAAAAACCTAAAAATAATGACCATGGAGGAGGTCATCGGTCGTCTTAAGGCGTACGAGGAACGCATCCACGATAATAGCAACAAAGACGACGGACAGCTCTTGTTGACTCGTGCTGAGTGGGAGATCCGATCATCAAAGCGTGAAGGTAAGAACACTTCAAGGGGTGATGACCAAGGCCGTCAGAATTGGAAGTTTGATAAAGCAAAAGTAAGGTGTTATAATTGTAATGATTACTGACACTTTGCTTCAGCGATGATGAATCAACAGCATTCTGATGATGAGTTGAGTCAGGGACGTTGAGAAGATATGTTCACCGTCCAAACTCAAGTAAGATGTTAGGCATAAAGTTGTAAGTCGTTGTTGAGTTCGACTACCTCAATGTTTTAGAGTCAAGTCAATATTAAGGGGGAGATTGTTACAAATAATCTTGACTTATAGTCCATGTCGTAGTAGAGTCCATTTTCGAGTATAACTCAAGTTGAAGTTGAGTCCAACTTGAAGTCCGAGCAGGTATGCAAGTAGAGGTTTTTTATCCCTATATATTGGGGAGGCTTGTACCCAATTTTGTAAGCAAGAAAAAGTGAGAGAAAAGCAAAGAAAGATGGGGAGCAAATAAGAGAATAAAGAAATTTAGAAATTTTTTTCGTGTTCTCTCAGATTATTTACGATGTATACATTTTCTCCTGAGTCAAAATTGTAACATGACCTAAAGAAATTGAATAGATCAGGTATATATTCAGGTCTCCTTTTAGGTATTATATATCCATTGAGGAAGAAAATTAATCAAGCTAGCAGGCCTTTAATCTTTATGGTATCCATCCATGGCAAAAATTGACCCAGGTCCCGTTTGTCTATGAGTGTTATAAATTTCGTGATAAAAATGCTAATTAATTAGTCTATACGCTCATGCGGATCTTCGGTCTACTCTGTCAGAGTTCATATTCAAACGAAGATTGAATTGCGCAATATAGTGGAAATGGATGATAGATCAGTTTGCGATGGAGAAAGACCAGCTGCCTGCTGCTGCCAATCGACTTTGCTCAAAAACCTCAGCCTAAAATGCCTCCATACTTTCTGAAACGGTTCAGAAACTTGGCCTCCTTTTCAGCTGGCCTCTTGCAACTTTGCAAGCAATTGACCAGTCTGTAAGCAACTGAATGATCTGTATGCAAAGAATTTAGAATTGTTATTGAGTCATTACTGGATTGACTAACGACATGTAATTGACAGAAGTGCATGCACATGGAAGCTGAAAACAAGTGGTTAGCCATACTTTTTCTTCAGATTGTACATGGTTAGCCATGCAGTGAAGAAGAAGAAGCACAAAAGAATGCTTAATTAAACTTTTTTATGCTTGGAGAGTTTTCAGAGGTTGCTAGTGTGCTATCTTATCAGGCTCATGTATACCAACCGTATCTGGTTGTCCTGTGAGGTAATGCAGAGATCTTTAATTAATCTTTTAGGTGCCGGTTTCTTGGAGATGTGTATATATGCATGCAGGGACATGCCTAAAACGAGTCTCAGTGTGTCCTGGTAGTTTAGGCCAGCCTAACAACTTCAACTATGTCTGCAAAAATGAACTTGTAGCAGCTCCCATAACGTGCATCACGATAATATATCATCACGAAAAAAATTATAAGCTTAATTATTTTGTCATCACTGTACTAGCTAGTACATGGTATACTGTAGATTAATGGTAACAGTGTGCATCACGTTGGAATTCAAGCATTAAAGTGTGCCCTAGCTACTAGTTTATAGTCCAAATTAATGATTCGGTATCCATCAGGATGTTTCAGTGAATTAACAGCAGATGTTCAAGTGATCTCATGTACCCGGCATATCTCCCTCCACATATGTACTCAATTATGTTAAAGAGATGTACTCCATGTGATCCTAGATGCTAGATGTTATCTCAAACATCGGCATAGTCTCCATTAATAGCATATTTAAGTTTAACCATTATTATTTTTTTGAACTTTTTATGATTATATTAGTAAAAATTATAAAAAATAAATACTAGGGACTTTTTATGACAAATCTACGAATATAATTTTGATGTGACCAATTTAAGGGTTTTTTCTGTGTATTTTCGTGAACTTTGGATTCGCTCATTCTAAATTAAATGACATCTACTTTCCTTGGAAAAGAAACTAAGGAATCAATCTATTTAGGAAATGGAGGGAGCATCGATCTTACATGCAAGTCGAAGCCACTTGTTTTTTTGATTCTTTTTCTGAGCTCTGCACTTGTGCAGTGTGATCTGATGCAGCAAGCTGAGAGATATCTGTCAAATCGCTTCAGAGAGATCGTGGGACATGCCTTCGACCGATTTGCTTTTGATTTTGCTGGTACAGTTGCTCAGATAGCTGCCGCCGCATGCATATGCTTTGCACGCACAATAATATTAAAACCAACTGATCAGACGAACAAAGCAGTAGCAATAAAGCCGTGGTCAGACACCAAACCTAAAATTAATTTTACAAAATGCATGCATGGAGAAAGGTTTTATTTTAATAATAAGTTAATAACCAATAATGCCAAAGAGGGCCGTAATTAACCTTCTCTAGTTAGGTCTTAATTTCAGTTCGGTATGTGCTTAGGTGGTTCCATCGACAGAAGCTTGCACCTCGATCAGGTGATTGACAACAAATTCGAAATTCTCTCGCGAGATGGATTGCCCAATTTCACTCAATTTTTTTTCGTTCCATCTACATCAGTCTCCAGCTCCAATTATCAGAGCATTTTAAGTAATAGAAACGGCACGGCGACGGTCATACCATCTGAATTAAAGGCGGAGAATCGAGACGCTGTAGCTAGAAGCGTTCCCTCTTCCCTCTACCTACGGCAACATAATTAACAATCTTGATTCGTTTTCTGAAACCAACGCAGTATAAATTGGCTCGCAGCCTACATAGCGTGCATGCCCGGTCGTCGAGCTACGAACGTATGATACCAAGACGGCTAATTTCTTAGTTACTGTTAGCTGGCCGTAAAAAGCGACAATCCAAACAAAAAGCGACAATCTAAAAAAAAAGAAGAAGAAAGAAAAGGTGATTTTCTGGTGGTTAGGTCACTAAAAGGCATGAACCGAAGGTGCACAGCTGAATTGTTGTTGGTTACCTCTCCGGTGTGGCGTGTCCTGCTACTAGCTGAATGTCTGTATATTTTAATGGATTTTAAAATTGTATTATACTATATATTTTGAAACTAACGGGTGGTAAAAATTTTAGAACATACATACAAATATGTTCTAAAGTTTTTTTAAATCCATAGCACTGCTCGGACATTCAGCTAGTTACGATCTGGTATACATATAGCAAATAATGGAGAGTGAATGTGTACCTACCGCTCGGATTTGATGCAGTGGGGACACCAGACATAGAAGCATATTGGGGCCGATCAACGGCACCAAGCAGCTACCAAAGTTGTTCGTTGATACCATCCAGTAAATCATCAAACACCAAGCAGCTACCAAAGTTGTTCGTTGATACCATCCAGTAAATCAGCAAAACTGACAAGAGGACTTAGAACGAAATAGATGGTCACACTCTACCCGCAAACATGTACACGACCAAGGCAATTAATAAATGAAAATTAATATACAGTATTATGCAACTATGTGTAGCAAAAGAAACAGGACAAAGTAGCAGTAGGTGGCATACCACGTTGGTTTAAGCATCAAGAACACTTGCCCTTAAAAATTTTCTTATTAAGCTGCCTAGTTGAGTGGTTGAGGCATTCTATCTGTTGGCCCAGTAAAGGGAAGAGACGCACATGAGTGGAGAACGTGTGAAACACAGGAGGGGCTTATTTTTCGGTGACACACGCCTTCTCTTCCTTCCTCTTATATTCACTCTGTTTTCTCACACTCGAACTGTACAGATTTACATGTCTTAAATAGGCCTCATGCACATACGGTTACACCACCTATGCACGCACCCACCATCGCTACATACTCGGCGGCCCACTTCCTCGATCGATTTTTCGGCCTCAACTACGCTGTCGTGCGCCCACGCCACTCGGTAGCTTTGCCCACGCCACTCAGCCGCCTGACAACTGCTACAGTTACCAGCCTCCTGCCCACGCTGCTTAGCCGCCTGCCCACATCGCGCGATATCGATGATCGCTACGGTGGCCAACAATCGTTATAGCGATGACCCGCACACGGCTGCTACAACACTCCACACAGCTACGACCGTGACCACATACTTCGACTCCACACACAGGCACCACGACCACTACCACAGGCTTTGAGTCCTCCAACTGCAGCTTCGACTACAGTTTTGACCACGGCTTCGACCACGGTGTCTTCGACCACACCCCACGACCACAGTTGCTCGAGCACGGTTTCTCGACTACGTCTTGTCGATCACTTTACCAACTACGGCTTGTCGACCATAGTTCTTCAACTGCATTTCTGACCACACAGGTCTTCAAGCACCGACTGTCTTACTGTAGCTGCGACCGTGGCTTTTACCTCGGCATCGACCATGCCTTCAACCATGGCTTCAACCACGGCTTGTCGACCATAGCTTTGACCACTATAGCTACGACCACTATGGCTACGACCAGTGTGGCTACGACCACTGGATTCGACCACTGGCTATGACCACAGTCTTCGACCACTGGCTACGACCACTAGCTTCGACTACTAGCTACGACCACCGTCTTCGACTGCGCCGTGTTGACCACTTCATTGACCAAGGCTTGTCGACCACAGTACCTCAACTGCATCTCCGACCACACATGTCTTTAGCACCGACTGTCGACTATAGCTACGACCATCGACCAATGTAGCTACGACAACAGACCATCGATCACTGTAGCTACGACTATCGACCATCGACCATTGTACCTACGACTATCGACCATCAACCACTGTAATTATGACTATCGACCATCCACCACTACAGCTACAACTATCAACCATCGACCATTGTAGCTACGACTATTGACCATCGATCACTATAGCTATGCCTACCGACCATCGATCATTGTAGCTACGACTATCGACCATCGACCACAGCACAGTTTGACTAATGTCTGTGACAGTACTCCTCCTAGTACTGGCTGAGTAACTGTGGCTTCGACCACTTCTTCGACCACAGTTCGACCATGCCTTCAACCATGGCATCGACCATGCCTTCGACCGGTCCGGAGTCTCCGACCGCTCTCTGACTCTGGGTCTTCAACTCCTACACATACTCGAACACACCGACTATGTAGTACTCGAACACACCGAGTACTCGACTATGATCACGCAGTACTCGAACACACCGAGTACTCAACTACGAAATGCAGTACTCGAACACACCGACTACTTGACTACGGCCACGCAATATTGAACACATCTAGTACTCAACTACGATCACATAATACTCAAATACACCGAGTACTCGACTATGACCACACTCAACAACAAGATTATATCCAACACTATCGAGCAATTAGCAGGCTATCCAGTCACATAAATATGAAACAACAGATTTAAAACCTGCACCTCGAATTGACCTATTCATTTGTTGGCCCAAAAAATCTTGAAAAATCTGTACCAAGCAAAAACAAAGACAAGAATAGAGGGGAGGCATAGAAATACGACGGGGTGTAAAGACAAAGAGGGATGTATAGAGGAAAGGGAAGGGAGAATGAGGAGTATACCAAAAGGATCGACGACCTCGCTGCAGCTGGCTGTCGGTGATTGCCGCCTCATCGAGGCATTGTCTCTAGCTGAGATCGCCGTGCCATGCCAAATGCCGAGCAGTCTCGATCTGTTGCTCCACCTCAAAACTCCCTAATTGCAATGCATGTCAATAAATCCTAGTGGATGGCAAGGTCATGAGATGGGAAACGCGAAAAGTACGCATGTAAGGATAAATTTCATAATTTGATGGCAAGAAAGAGGAAGAACTCGTCCTGCTCTAGTGCTTCTCCATCCCAAAACTTTCCAAATGGCCATGCATGTCAACAAAATCTAGATGGGTTGCAAGCTTATGAGATAGAGATTCCGAAAGGCATACATGCAAGGATAGATTTTAACTTTTAAGGGGTTGATTTGGGGAACAGAAACACACCCTATTGATTCATAGAGGGGCAACAGACTACTGGAGAGCAGATGATGATGGTATAGGAGCACGGTCGAGCGAGCCACCGTGGATGGGGAATGAGAGAAGGACATCGGATGAATAGGATGGGTGTCTGCACAAGAGCTTGTCGGAGTACCGTCACGGTAAGCGGAGCGGCGGTGGCATTGGCAGTGGCTTGGGAGAGAGGAGAGGGAGAGAACAAGAGGAGCGAGCTGATCGAATGGGAGGAGACAGAGGCACGAACGAGGAGGAACGAAGCAGGTGACGCACGAGCAGTTTCGCTGATTGGACTCGCAGCGTCAGAGAGGAGAACACAGGTGACAAAAGTAGGTAGAACAGTTGAGGCCTGCTTTTTTGCATCCGCCACCACTACGAGCTCCGTCTCCGCCACACGCTCCGCTCCACGTCGACGCTCCCAATTAGAAACAGAGGAGGGAAGTGAAGGCCATGGCGCCCTCAGGTGGAGTTAGGGCGCTAGCGGAGAAGGCGAGGATGGCGACCAGATCCAGCTGCCCCTGCTAGGCCTGACCAGATCCAGCTACCGATGGGTCGGATTTGGCGGGGGTAGATGGCGATGAACTTAGAGGCGGCGATAGTGGAGGAAGGGAAGGTTTAGGGGCGCCACGACACTAGGTGGAGGCGGCGGGGTAGACGGGGTGGACTGGAGGTCGAGGGAGACCAGAGGGAGCTAGGGAGGCCTCCAACGATTAAGGCGGCGGGGTTAGCCGGGGCCAGTTGGAGGTCGAGGGAGACCAAGGGGAGCCATGGAGGCCGCCGGCGACGAGGGGGCTACCAGTGCGGTAGATCGGTGCGGTGGTGCCTCCTTCCTACTCGAGGAGGCCTCGGTGCTCGGGTGAAGGGTAGCGGGAGTGAGGGAAACGAGAGTGAGGGAGGGGCAAGCGAGGGGAGCGACGGCGATGGGTAGGGTAAAAGCAGAAGGGAGGTATCGCGTGAGAGCAAGAGGGAGAAGGGGATTCACCTGAGAGGAGAAATTGAGATGTGCCTAAGAGAGAGGGAGGTTTTCTGGTCATCAGGAGCGGTTGTGGAGGATATTGCGTGAGTGGGAGGGGGATTGTGAGATCGGACAACTACGAAGAGTCGAAGGAGAATGGACGGCTGAGAGACGAAAGAGAACAGACGACCCACCACCAACTCCTCTTTATATAATAGTAGAGATAACTAGCATATCTATATTAGTTTAACCTTATCACAACAATATATTAGCATTTCTATGTATTTTGGTTGGCCATACGAAAATGATGCGAGCAGATTTGTTTTTAAAAAATACATTTATATTTGTCTTAACTAGCCCAATGTGTGATATTGCAAATGCAATCGTATTTCTTATTCAATTGTAATAGCCATAATATATATTTGATCGATCTGCACCATTATAATCTGCACCTATCACAATCGATGGTATATATCGTTCTCTTTTTCTCCGACTAATGTGAAAATTTTCAGCAAATGTGGCGGCTTCTTTTGCCTTTGTTTAATAGTATAACAAATAGATTTTGTTATGTTTCGACAACACATTGCAATAAAAGTTAGCTGTCAAATTCGTATTTTTAGATTGTGCTGATGTACAAAATGTCGAATTTTGTGACTAGAGTCAGTTCCACATTTAGGATCTCCATAAAAAATAATGGTCGTGACCTTAATTATATAATCTTCGGAAGGCATGATCCTGCCAAGATCCTAATATTGTGATCCCGTCATTACAAAAACGATCATGTTTGAAATCCCTATACTAACATCCTTGGTAGTAGACTTATGATGTATGGTTTCTTCTGAACAAATAAACAGAATAACTTCTCCATCGCTATTTTGAATTGGTTTATTGGGACAATCTTTTTGAAGCGGCTTATCAGCATTCAGTTCCTTCACACAAGTGCCCATGTTAGAACTAAAAGCCATCAGCCACAACTATAAACCATAGCAAAAAAAAAAAAAACTCCCTAGCTAGTACTTATGTGTTTATATTTTGACTATCTAGTAAGAACGGGGAAGGTTCTTACTGCAGTGTCTAGAGTAAAGGCCCATTCATATTGGTTTTGCCTTCTACCTATTGCTTCTAAAAGCCAAAATCAATACAAACGCTTGACATGTTGTAATGCTCTTTATATTTTATTATGTCACAATTCCGTAAATCATATGGTAGTCTGAATGTTGTAGTACCTTTTATTGTATCATATTTCTTACATAATGCACTACTATTTATCATCCACTACTATCTATTAGCTACTACTATTTATTAGCTACAGCCAAAGCCATCACCAAAAGCTAATACGAGCAGATCCTAAAATCTTCTCTGCGCTCCACTTGCACACATAAAAGCTTTTCTATCTTGCACACATAAAAGCATTTTCTATTTTTTACTTTCTTGAGAATGCATGGTTGTTAAAGTTTTTTAAGATACATGATTCTTAATTAACCGTGACCACAAAAATATGTTAGCGCTAATAGTGTAAAGTAGCCATCAGAAGTTGTATTCCGCTCGTTATTTCATTCTAGAGTAGCGATGCCCACAAAGCAACTAATGTGGCGGACAAAACTGTTTACGTTTGGTATTTGGTAAACGCATTACGTGCTATATTTCCACCCCGTGGTCAATGGAGGGCTCATAGCCTCATACAGTGGGATCCACACAAGACTCAAGTTTAAAATGTCATTTGAAAAGCGACGGATCTCGAAGAAAAGCATACAGGGGCCAAGATAAAAGAACATACTCAATTTAGTATCTATTATAATATTAATGCAAAAGTAAAAGAAGCTATTTGAAATAAAATAAAATTAGCAATTTTACTTTGATACGAATACCAAAGTAATATCCTAAATAACTATATTACTGAATAAACATTAAATAAAAATCAATTATATTTGCCTAAGAATTTCAACTGTAATTTAGAATAACAACTAAAGAAAAATTAGCAATTACATTTGCAAATGAATTTCACCACAAAATAATTGAAATTCAGAATAAAAAATAGCAATTAGATTTGTATACGAATTTTAACCAAAACAGCTGAAATTCAGAATAAAAATGAAAATAAAATTAGCAATTTGATTTTGATACGAATATCAAAGTAATATATTAAATAACTGTAATACAGAATAAAAAGTAATGAAAAAGCAATTATATTTGCATAAGAATTTCAACTGTAATTTAGAATAACAACTAAAGAAAAATTAGCAATTAGACTTGCATACAAATTTCACCAAAAAAGTAATTGAAAGAATAAAAATAAAAGATAATTTCAATACGATTTTCCATATGAATTCCAAAATAAAATTCATAAATAAATTAAATTTAGACTAAATGAAATAAATTAGCAATTTGATTTACATACAAACTCTAGTAAAAAAATATCTGAAATTTTGAATAAAGTAAAAATAATTAACAATTTGAGTTCCATACAAATTCGAAAGCAAATCCCTAAATAACTGTAATTTGGAATAAAAATTTGAAAAAATAGCAATTGAATTTGTATATGAATTCCATAAAAATGGAATTTGAAATAAAAATAAATAAAATTTGTAATTTGATTTCCATATGAATTGCGAAATAAAATCCCTAAAGAATTAAACTTTAGAATAAATTAAATAAATTAGCAATTTAATTTGTGTACGAACTCCAACAAAAAATGACTCAAATTTTGAATAAATATAAAAGTTATGATGAGGATAGCAATAACGGTGTCAAAAGAGACTATGAAAGATTGCAATGTGTCGATTTGTCCTATAAGAAGATATTGACCCACGGTGAAGCAAATTGCTGAGGCGATGGTGGTGGAGATGAGAACAATGCCGTGCTGCTCACCTTTGCCATTTGGTGAGGACAATGCCATGCTGCTCGCTGGAGGAGTTAAATAGAAATGTCAGAGTCAAAAGGGCTATGACAACGAGTGGTGAGCGTTAATGTTGTTAAAGAAGTCGGTGACCAAGAAAACTCAATGATGGGGGAAGCTCGGGTAGAGAGGAGTGAAGCTTTGCATTGAAGATGAGCTTTGGATGATACGGGGCCACCGGGTAGCTAGGAGTGTGCCATTACTAGTGAGCGCCATGACGTCATCGCCGATGATAAGATTCTTTATATCGTTAGACAATAACTAAAAAGATAGCTGACGTCGGTGAAGATGAGAGGTCATCGCAATTAGTGAGGAGGTCATTGCAATTACATGCATGCATCCGTACAAATAGAAGTATAGTTATAGAAGCAGAGGAGCGCAGAGCTCGGAGATGATGCAGACATAGCCACATAAGGAATAGGCTTGGGGCCATTGGAAAGAGTGAGATGGGTGCCCCCGACAGGGATTGGTGCTGGTTGCACGTGTATGATGTTTGATGTCACAATGGTTAGCAATTAGCAATAATTAGAGAGAAGTAGAAGATAACTATATGATAGAATATTGCATTAGAAGGGGTACCAGTTAAGAGAGATTGATCAACAAGAGATAGAAGACACACTGTAAGGTGAGGCAGCTGACGTGTGAGGAAATATAAGTTCAAAGTAGGTCACCTATGGTGTATCGGTATGTATATAAGTAAGGTACTCTAATACCATACAAACTAATAAAATAATTTGATGTATACATAATTAATAGGGGTGGAAACGGATCGGATACGGTCAAATAGCCTCAAATACGAATACGGATTTATGTTTTTAAAACGGATGCGGATACGAATTCGAACATTCTCGAATACGAATACGAATCTAATGTCGTAACGAATACGAATTCGAATCGGATATATGCTTAATTTGGTCGAATACGAATATCCTCCTACGAATATCGTAATCGACTGGTTTTTCCAATTAGCGGTTTTAAATTCAAATTTTGACATTTGAAATTTCATCAACAAACAATCATCACAAATATTAATAAATCAAGTTCATATCCTCCACGACCTAGAAACATCAATTGCTAACTTCAAAATCACAGATCAAAAGTTTGATGCACAAAATCAGCTAAAATTTATAGTGCAACATTAACTCTCATTTGGGTAAATGGGAACGGAAAATCAATGGTGGTTTTTTAAAATAGTAGGCATCAGACAATTTCCTTGTTGCAAATTCTAGACCAACAAATCTCATTAGACATGGATGAACTCTGAACTTGTGACAACCATGGCATGTTCCATCTTATAAGCATAAATCCTACAAGGCAACCATGGCATGTTCCATCTTATAAGCAGAAATGCTACAAGGACCAATGCTACCGTTGCCAACAGCTTTTGCAAATTTAATTGTAACCAAAGAGATTTAATCTCAAAAGTCTGATTTGACTGCACAACGCCATCTGCCAGGTGACAGAAAATTAGTGACACTAACCAAGAATGATGTGATGATGTAGGAGGAAAATAACGGAGAACAAATACTACCTGAATCCAACAACAACATACGAAACACCGACAAGGAATGATTGAATCTGCAATATTTAGTCAAGTAAAAAATTTAATTTTTCAATTATTACTTCTGAAGATAAAATACTAAGCAGTTGAATAGTCATGGCGATGGACTCATTACAAGATTGCAATGCTATCATCTACCCTCAGTCCCGCACTTTACAATGCAAGGAACAAATTATTCTCAATGCTTAACAAAGTGAATCAAATAAAAATGTAAGAAATATAATTAAAAAACAATTTTAAGATCATATGAACTGCAGGTCCAATATAGATTTTCACATTGAGGCACGGAGGGCAATCGAGCGACGGAGGCACGGATCGAGTACTAGTTAAGGAGTTCACTTGGTTGGGGGAATGAGGATTGACCGATTGAGGAGTTGAGGACTGAGGAAGTGAGGAGTGCTAGTTGAGCTGTTGAGGTCTTGACTCTTGAGTAATGAGTATTAGTTGAGGAAATGAACTGGGCTACTAGAGTAAGGACTGATGAGGAGTGAGGAGTTCGCTCTCGCTCGGTACTCCCCGTCGCCAGTCGCCACACCAGTCGCCACTCGCCACGTCAACAATCGGCACTCGGCACGACAGAGCATGAGACTGATGAGAGATTGAGATTTGAGAGGCCAGAGCACAGTCACAAAGCACTATAGTCTACAACAGCAGGTTGACCGAATGATCGATTGAGATCTCAGATCTCCCGCCGTCCCGCGCGTGAGCGTGACTCCGGACTCCCGCCTGTAGACTTTAGTTCCCATGCGGCTGTGCCATTCGCGCCATGGCGAATTGGTGAGCCGGCGGCAATGACTCATTGGCTCATTGCGTCAATGCGGCAGTGTGCCAGTGTCGAGCCCACAGTGTGCTAGGCCGCCAGGCGTGGCACCAGCGCCACTGGCTCACTAGCCACTAGGGCAGCCGACTAGCCGAGTCGAGACGCTAGGTTTGGGCCGCTGAGCCATCTGGTCCATAGAAAACGGATCGAATACGAATCGAATAATCTTGAATACGAATACGAATATTCTCGAATACGAATGCGAATACGAATACGAATATTCTCGAATACGAATGTTCTCGAATACGAATATTTTCAAATAAGGATATGAATATTCTCGAATACGAATACGAACATTTTCGAACATAGATTTCTGCTTACCACATTCATGTTTTCTCGGATACAAATATCGGATAAAACGAATTATCCGTTACTGTTTTCCAGCCCTAATAATTAATGTATTATTTGAGATTAAATAGATGTGCATGTGCACGCATATATTTTGAAAAAGACTAACTAATGGAGAAAGAATATGGGCATGCATGATGGAGAGTGATTACATTTCTAATAACCCCAATAACTTATTATGCTCAATGATTTTCTTCCATCAAAACTTATACTTCAATTATATTTCTCAAGTTGTATTTTCCTTCAACGTTCTATTGCCATTTTCAATTTTTTTGATGTCTTAAAATCTAATTAGCCTACAAGATACGTAAATATATTCTCAATCATCTAAGTAATTATATAATTTGATACTACAAAATTTAAAACAAGTCTAGCTGCGCAAATACATAGACCACCTGCTAGTTTTGTTAGTATGCAAGAGGTGAAAATTAGTGCATCTTAGGAAATTTGTAAGAGAAGACCACCTTTGGCCTTTAAGAAGCTATGTCGGTCTTTCCCTGCATTTGAAAGGCATCAAGAGAATTCACCGTGATAAGGCTTTACTTTAGAAGAAGTACTACCGGACGGTATGCCGTCAGGAGGCATCCGACGACATACCTCCATTGCACTGTCCCCCTCCCTTTCTCCATGTTTCATGGAGGAAGAGAAAAGTGCCTCGTCGCCGCGCTGTCCCGGGTAGCTCCTTGAGCCTCCTCCGCCGCCCCGCCCCCTCCACCACAACCCGCGGTCGGTGGCGCCGCACACCGCCTCATTGCGCCGCCCCAACCCCTCCCTACCCGCGCCTCGCCCAACCTAATTGCCACAACCGTCACTGCTACCGCTCTCCGGCTCCGCCCACTGCCCTCCTACCTCGCCCATCACCCCCGCCGGCCCGCCGCCTCCCCCAGCCCTCCTTCTACGCCCAGATTCGGTGAATTTCCCTCATCCGACGCCAGATTTGGTGACAGCGCCTCTCCAGGCCACGAGATCCATTGCGCGGTGGGGGCAGCGGTGGAGAGTGAGGTGGCGACAGCGAGGAGGGAGGGAGAACGAGAGGGAGCAGGGAGAGGAGAGTGCGCGTGCGGCTGCGGGAGCGGAGTGGACGAGAAATATCCCGTCGTGTGGCTTTAAGATTTGTGTGGCTTTAGATCCTACGGTTACCGGCTATCCCGTTGGAAGGCTAATGAATGGTATTTCTGTTCGTTAGTTTTTCTCTTACTTTAGTGATGACCAGAGTTCAAATCCCACCATTGATCACCGTTGTAAGGGTTGCTATATTCTTATTGTGAGATCTAATCCATGACGTTGTTGGTGGTTGATATTTTAGTGATGTGCAGCGACAGGTGGGTTTTTTTCGAGCAGTTGTGTGAACGAATCGAATACCGATAAGACATTTTAAAAAATTATCTCGATAACCAGCTTTAAAATGGCGATAAAGAAATCATCCTATTTTTTCGTTTGAGAGAAGTTATAAGCTAAAAAAACTCAGTCAACTCTTATTGTGCCCGAAAAAAGTGCGAGTTTTGTCAATTTTTTAGAGGAGCAAGTTTTATTACTTCTACTGGACGAAAAATTGAGCGCGACGGCCCGAAAGCTTTTATATTTCGCAGTGCTGCTCGTTTGCATGGCCCATAGGCCTGCGCACGAAGAAAGGGATGGGAAACTAGGAAAGCGCCTCCGTATCGGTCGGGCCGCCTTGACTCCATGCTAAGAGGAATCCTCGTCGTTCCAGGGTGGTAGGGTTTTAGCCTAGGTACTAGGCGCCGCTGGAGATGGGGGAGAGCGCGAGGCAGTGGCTCCTCGTCGCCGGCGCCGCCGTAGGCGCGCTCTCCGCTGCCGCCGTCATCAGCCTCCTCTCGAGGTAACTCCCCCTCCCCCTCTTCCCGATACCCCCCACCCCAAGTTGGGGCCGGCGAGTTGCGCGGAGCATGCGCCTGAAATTCGCTTCCTTTTTTGCTGTCGCAGATCCAAGCGGAGGGAGGGGTACGTGCGCAGCCCGTTAGAATCCAATGGTGGTACCACCTGTGGTACGTGTGCGTGGTAACCTTTTATTGTTGGTTTTTTTCTAGTTCAATAACGTGTAGTAGTTACGGTCAATAGGGGCTTGGCGGCGTCCATGTTGCTTAGGTGATGTACTAATTAAGTAGATTAGGACTCTCGCAGGAACGAATAGCAACTGGTGTTGTGTGGTTTATTGATGAATAATTCCCCGTTTGGCGGTGTTGAACTGGGTCTATCAACTATCAAGTGCTGTTGTGTCAAAGAGTTCTTTTCTTCGAACAGGAAACGCTGGATCGACCACGCTTCTGGTCTCTGTCGGTAGTTTGGCGGATCTTCTTACCGATGAAGTGGTCTCTGAACAGCTTACAAGGTTTGGAGTTTTTTTTGTTTTTCCGGTAGAATTGTGGAGCGAGTCATTGGTTACCTAAGCTTGTGCTGTCTGATTGAATGAGTAGTTGTATTTCATATTGCACTGGTGATGAATTTCACAGATTTTTGGTAGAGATATAGCTGATAATAAATAACTCCAATGCTTGATGCTATTTTTTCTTGCTGTCAAGCTATTCTGTTTGGCATCTTTGGATATTCAAGTGGTGTAGAAATTTACATATATCGCATAGTACATAATTGACAGCTTACAATTTCACCTCGGACATTATAGAATTTCTTACACTTTATCCACGTGCCAGCTTTTCTATTGCTCACTGCTCAGAGCACCCTAACATGTTGGAGAGGTTGCTGTTCTCATGTTTTGGGTTTGTGATTACCAACACCTGTTTCTTTTCTGTATTGTAGGAACATACAATTTTTTGGCATGGAAGCTCAGAAGAAAGTGACTGAATCTTACATTGTGGTCGTCGGTCTTGGCGGGGTTGGCAGTCATGCTGCTTCAATGCTCCTTAGATCTGGGGTTGGCAGGTTGCTCCTTGTGGATTTTGATCAGGTATATCTTCACAGTTGGTAAAGTGGATTTGCCTTGCTTTGTAGTCAATAATATATGAAGTAGATGCTATCATGCATTTATGTTTTGATACATGATGGGATATCATGAGATATTGGCAGTTCGGCACTTCTGTTTATATGATCCAGATGTTGTTGAATGATCAATGTATTTATCGTGATAGGCATTAACCAACAGTCTGTTTATGAAAACTTGAAAAACGGATGTTTTGTATATATACAAATTTGTAGTGTGAACTGACAGTAGTAATGATAATTTGTGTAGTTTTTTTAGGGAATTGTCAAAACATTATGCATCTGTTCTAACCTGATTTGTTTCTGGCAATCAGGCATGCTAACATGGCTTTGAAATTTCCATCCAAAACAGACAGAGAATCATTATCTCATCTAGTAGATGCCCGTGCATAATCATATAAAAATAGGTCCTATGCATCATAATCATGCGTAACATTCATATTGAGCAGCCTTTATGGGTTATGGCAGTATGAAATGGGCAGGTGTACATAATGTTTCTGTAAATAACATCTTGCATGTATAATAGGTGGACATTAACAAGGAACTCATGATATGTTGAAAGGTCTCACTCTCATCATTAAACCGGCATGCTGTGGCAACCAGAGATGATGCTGGAACCCCAAAAGCGCTATGCCTCAAGAAGCATTTTTCAATGATATATCCAGAGTGCCAGATAGAAGCAAGAGTGCAGTTATATGACTCATCATCCGAGGAGGAAATTCTATCTGGAAAGCCAGATTTTGTTCTTGATTGTATAGATAATATTGATACCAAGGTAACAAATTTTGCTGAAATAATTTGTCGTACTAAGCCTGATATTGAAATTTCTGTTTTCATTATTATGTAAGGGCTTTCACATATCTCATGCTTACCTTCAGTATTCAGGTGTGCCTTTTGTTGTCTATGCTTTTTATTCTTTAAATCCTCTTTTGTGTGTGTTCCTGTATTTAGTTTGAGCTGTTAGCACTCCATGCAACACCATATTCTTTCGATTTGATGGGGGAATGATTTGGCAGTATTGCCGCAGATTGTTGAACAACTAGTTCTGGTAGCTAATTATGCATGTAAAATTACTTGCCCTAACCTCAGAGCATTTTGATGATTAAACAAACACAAAGCTACTCTATGTTGATAAACCCAGTTTCTTTAGAACAAGTCTAATTGGTTCTATTTCATCCGTGCTAGTTAACTAATTTAAAATTATGTTATGTGCATCATCATGAGCTATTCAAACAGTTTTCCTTGTTACTGGTAACCATTGGGATATTGTTGATCCTTAAATAGGTGGCACTCCTTGCGGCTTGCGTACACAGAGGTTTAAGGGTACTTTCTGCAATGGGCGCTGGAGCTCGAGCGGACCCAACCCGAATTCGTGTTGCAGATTTGAGAGAATCAAGCAATGATCCTCTCTCTCGAGCGGTAAGTTTTGGCAACTCCTTTCAAAGACTGATTTTAATAATTCATTTCCTTTTGAAGCTTCTGTGTGATCTTTTACTAGCTTACATTTTAGGATATGTCCATCTCATGTGCTATGAATAATGTGCTGCATTGTTTGTTTTGTAGGTGCGGTATCGGCTGAAGAAGGACCACGGAATTGAAGGTGGAATACCTGTAGTTTTTTCGTTGGAAAAGCCCAAGGCAAAGCTACTTCCCTTTCAAGCTTCAAAAGAAGTGGAAACTCCATCAGATTACCAGGTCAGCTCCTTTTGGCACCAGCATCCTCCTGCGAGCTGGTTGATCAATTGTGCTTACTCCTTTTTTATGTAACACCTCAGCCCTCCATAGGGCCCAGGATGCTACCACCACACACTAATCAACTCAAATAGGTATTGCTAATAAAAATTTTGGCAGCACCTCCCCTGTTTAAATAACTTCGAACCGGGATGCCTAAGAAGGACATGTTTCGTTATTTGAGATCGATGTTACAGTGGGACAGTGAGATTGATGAAGATGTGAGCCATAGGATAAGGGCAGGGTGGGTGAAATGGTGCCAAACATCTAGTGTCCTGTGTGATAAAAAAGTCCCTCAAAAGTTAAAGGGTAAGTTCTATAGGACGGCGATCAGACCCGCGATGCTATATGGAGTAGAATGTTGGGCGACTAAAAGACAACATATACAGAAAATGAGTGTAGCGGAGATGAGGATACCGTGGTGGATCTATGGCCACACAAGGCGGGATTGCATCCACAATGATGGTATACATGATAGGGTGGAGATAGCACCAATTAAAGAGAAGCTTGTCCAACGTCGCTTGAGATGGTTTGAACATCTCCAACGAAGGCCTCCAGAGGCACTGGTATGTAGTGGAGTTTTAAGGCGTACTAAAAACGTAAGAAGAGGCAGAGGTCGACCAAGACTGACGTGAGAGGAAGCAGTTAAAAGAGACTTGAGAGATTAGAATATATCTAAAGAATTAGCTTTGGATAGGAGCGTATGGAAGTTAGCGATCCACGTACCGGAACCATAAGAAAGTTAGGGGCAGTGTTTTAGGCTCTCGGCTTACATAACAGGAGTACGACTTAGGATTTTAGCATTGTAGGTTTTTATTTCAAGGCTCTCATCTTTTTGATCTTGAGAAGATTTCATTCCTAGTCTATCTCAACTTGTTTGGGATAAAAGGCTTTGTTGTTGTTGTAGGGAGCAATCAACACAAGAATAGAGGATAATAGCAATAAGCCATTTAACTTCATATTGCACAAACCATAACATAAACAAAACTCTGAGTTCGATGACCATGAAGGCTCACCACCATGGGCTCGCATGCATACTAAACCAAACGGTGAGTCACAAAAGACTTAACACTAGATTAAACATAAATGCTTAGGGTAAGGCTAAGCTGTTATTTCATATGTGCAGTGCAAAAAGGACTATTCCCATTCCATGCATACCGTCAATCCGGATCTCCCTAAAAAAACAACAACAAGCGTAAGTCCAAAGACTCAGCAAACACACGATAAAATAGTAACATCAATTTAGCAATTCAATCGATGTCATGATGGTAAGCTGTAAATCAACTCCATGACTGTAAACTGTAAGTCAATTCTACGAGTGTAAACTGTAAATCAAAATCATAACTGTAAACTGTAAATTAATCCCATAACTATGAACTGTAAATTCCTAAATCTCTGTAGCTGTATCACTTTCTGTCACTTTTAGGCAATGTAATGCATGTGTAACTGTAGTTCGTACCGGTATAACGGAGTGTTCACCTGTCGATGAACCACTCAATTCCCGTCCACTTTTATATGGGAATCCAAACTCCACTCCTGTGAAGTACCTACTGAAGTAGGTCCTGTTGTCTGTGTATGAGTGCAACGCACGATGCAACATACTTTCAATGTTGGTATTCAATCATAAGCAGCACTAATCAAAGTATGATTAACACGTAATCATGTACATCATCTTATAAATACTGTAGACCATGGCATGGAAACACGAATAGCAAGTATTTACCATAATTTACTATTCTACCATGCACTTGCCTATTAGCCTGGCGGACGGTGCGTGGACGGCACCAAATTCGAACCGCTACTGAACAAGCATTAACCATTTGAATTCATTGCTAATGCTATACATTCACATACGAATAAATTACATCGCTTTTACGAGTGGGGCGGCAGCAAGGTGAGCACAGGGGAGAAGCCAAAATGGCTTTTGCCTCCCCCTTCACCTGGCTCCCTCACTCTTATGGGGGTGGCTTGGGCCTGGCTGGGCCGACGCCGGCCCAGGTGTTACATTTTAGCATTACAATTAGTTGATTAAATTCCTCTAAATCAGCTAGTTGCTTGTATACTAGCACTGCACAGTCAACAGATAAATACTAACATGGTATGCATCATTCTGCAGATTGTGCCAGGATTCAGGGTTCGTATTATCCCAGTGCTGGGAACCATCCCTGCAATTTTTGGTCAAGTTATGGCCTCCTATGTGGTTACTCAGCTTGCTCAATTAGATTTTCAAACTGAGCCAGTTATTAACCTGGATTTGGATCATTACTGTATTCTTCATCAGCGTCTTCTTGAGCATGAGGAGCTGATGTATGGGTCAGCTGAGCAAGTTTTGGTATTACATTTCTTTCTATCTCATGTCATAAACTGAATCACAAGATTTTAACTAGGGCATTATGGGGTTTAGGCAGTATTTATATTCTGTTGATAGTTGACAGTACTTGTGAAAGCTGAAAAGGGAATTACCTTACCTCCCCAGTCCCCACATTGTGACATCTCATTGTAAAATTTGTAACATTTTCTGTTTTACAATTTAAAGGTAGATGCTGAAGAAGTAATGTACATTGTTAAAGAATTGTGGCATGGTCGAAGTGCTAGAGACCAAAGTCTGAAGGACACTGGCCGGAAAATGTGGAGATCTGTTAATGAACTAATGCTTGTTCGGTATGCTTCCTTCTTTAACCGATAGAGTGTGCCTTGACATGACAGGTATCACGGTTGCCATGGTAGCTAAGTTTTATAAAAATCTGACATGGTAGAGTAAGAACATAATTTTTGTATAGGGTAACAAAGAAGTTCCACTTACTGATAATTCGAGTGGAGTATACGCTTTTATCTTTCATGAGATGAACTGTAAGCTAATCTGGCTTACTGTAATGCCAAGTTGTGCTCGAAGCTCGTTGACAGTGAATCAGTTAACAGCGTTTTGCCAACTTCAGTTTTGCTGAAGCTTTCCCCCATTAACCACACCATTACACATCATCATACTGGCATCACCTTAGTAGTCTTCAACCTTTTTGATGGTATCAAGTTGCGATAGTAATCTTACCGAATAAGAAATTTAGCTTGTTATCTACTTAGTTTGTCATTATTAATGTAATCAATTGACATTTTTAATGGTCATTCCTGTTATTGTTGTGGTGCTTGATTTTGTTAGGTGGGACAAATCAAAGCCAGCTGGTGTGTCGAACTTAATACTTCTCAAGTTTAGTGAGGTAAGTCATGTGTACTCATGTCACCTTATAAGTGGCATTTGATTTCAAATATTAATGTCTACACATATGTAAAGACAAAAAAAGTGTCTTGTTCTCATGGTTCACCTATTCTTTTCCTCACAGGCTGATGCACATGAATCCACCACGCTTGATCGAATAAAGGAAGAAGAACCTGAATTTTACACCATGGTTTTGCATGTGCTCAAACGAGCTGAAACAGAGTTTGCTTTATGAGTGGGCCGCCGATCATATTGGATTTCTACAACTGCTATATAGTGATAACTGTGCGACGTTCACGGATCAAGCAGGTGGATTTCAGTTTTGGGGTGGTCTAATTTTTTATATTGCTTGTGAGGAAGCAAGTAGACGAGATGATGTGCAAGTTCACTTTTCTGCAGTTAGAATTGTCAGCTTTCCGTTATCATTGAGTTGGGACTTGTTGGTAATGTATCGATATTTCTGCAAGAATCTTCCTGTAATCAGCTAAACCCAGGATTTCCTTGTAATATGATGGGCAGTTTCGATGCATTGGTAACCGAGCAAAGCAACTAATTGTTACCGCACATGCGAATGAATATATGACATGCAACGTATTCAAGGGAATTCTAACACAGTCTATGCAAGATATTCAAGGGAATTCTAACAGTCTATGCAGCATATTCAAGGGAATTCTAACATAGTCTAGCACAGAATGGCAGTAAGGTGCTTGCAACTTGCAGTCAATACCAAGACTGGATCGGCCGCCGCCGGGTTCGTCAAGGCGACCGAGAGCATGCTGTGTGAATGACGTATCTCAATTTGCATCCCATTCGACCACTCCACCATCATACGAGTTATGGGTCGTGTCTGGATGTAGAAAAAAAAAATTCCAAGTCCAAGAGGGAAAACAAAAAACTGGTGGATCTAATGCTTTGTCGTGTTCAATAATGCATACCCAAAATTCCTTTCACTCTGCAGCCTCCTACCTTTTCCAAGACCAAGTCATGGGCTTATACTGATGTGGCATTTGATAGTTCGAAACGTGTGGCCGGCCATGAGCACTGTTTGTGTGGACATTATCGTTTATTCTCTAGCGCAACGCCGAGTGGAATGTTGGGAGTTGACCTGGTCTGCTTCCAAGTACAAGGTGAGCAAGTCCATCTCTAGCGGTGGCAGGACTATTCCTTGCATGCATAGTTATTAAAACCAGACTGAACCGGTGATTCGATCGGAAAATATCAGAATCAAAGCCTAGATCAGTTTGGTTTTGCTATTGGACCGAAGAATTCTTGATTACGCTAGCCGGTTTTATAGTAATCCGTATGAGAACCGAAGACGGTTTTGGACCGATGAGCTGGCCTGGAGGGATTCTTCGTATTCGTATTCATAATTTTAAAACGAATATGAATACGAATCCATATTTTTAAAACGAATACGAATCCATATTTTTAAAATGAATATGAATATGAATCCATATTTTTAAAACGAATATGAATACGAATTGAATATCATAACGGCTACGGATTTGAATCGAATATGTACTTAATTCGGTCGAATATGAATATCATCCTACAACTTCTGTAATAAATCTCGGTAGAACAAATTCCTAGCGGTTTTGCCGGTTTTCACCGGTTTTTGACTGGTTACCGGTTTTAAACTGCCCAAATTCAAATTTTGAATCACAAAATTCATCCGGGGTTCCCCGGGTTTCGGAAACAGATCCAATACGAATTAAATAGTCTCGAATATGAATACGAATATTTCCAAATACGGATTTTGCTTACCACATTCGTATTTTCTCAAATATAAATATCAGATAAAACAAATTATCTATTACTGTTTTCAACCCTAATGATGAGTATGCAATTCAAGTGATACTAATAATATATTAATGATCAGTAGAATCGATGGTCAAACCGGCCAACTGAGGGTTGGACCACTGAACCAAAGCCTCGAACGGTTCGGCCAGTGGTCCGATTTCAGTAAATACACTTGGATATGAACCCAGCTGAAGCGCAAGGAGAGGTAGTGGCCTGGTCAGCATGAGATCAGGCGCTTCCATTTACCGAAGCTCTTTCACACACAAGTGGTAGGTAGCACCTCTTCTTTTTTGTTTCGTAATACACGCAGTTGATTAGGAGACAAAGCTAAATTCGTAATACACGCAGTTGATTAGGAGACAAAGCTAAATTTGACATTGTTACACATTGTATTTATAAAACAAATCGTATGTGTATCGTATTTATAAAAATAGCACATTTACCGTCTGGTGGAAGGGCGACAGCGCCGGCGAGGCCACCGGCAGCAGGCGCCTGCCGCTCCGCCAGTAGACGGTAGGTAGCCTGCAGTCCGGTGGGTGGACGGAAGGCAATCCTGCCATCTGGTGAGGGGGCGGCAGGCGATTAAGCTAGCTAATTAGTCGCCTTAATTATTTGTCCTAATTTTTTTTGTATTTAGTATTTGTTTGAATTTTTAAATATATCAAATAAGCTTAACAAATTACAAAAATTTATGTACAGCCTCCCGACACAACGTATCTCGCAGTGTAGTTTTTGGGTAATTTTATCCCCTGCAAATATTGCTCAACACTTCATACAATTTTGATATTTTTATGAGTTTTTACATATACAAATGAGCTCTAAAAATTACAAAATTTTATATAAAGCCTCCTGACACAATTATAATTATTGTGTAATTTTTTCAAATTTTATATAGTCCAAATTTACCATGTTAATTCGTGAATTTACGGCCAGTGAATTTAATCGTGAATTTAATTCATAATTAAATTAACCCGAATAAATGTGGTAAACTTGGACTGCATAAAAATTTTCAAATATTACACAATAACTATGACTATGTCAAGAGACTTCACATAAAATTTCGTAATTTTTGGAGCTCCTTTCCTATATATAGAAACTCGTACAAATATCAAAATTTAATGAATTTTTGAGCAAGATTCACAATGGATAAAATTACCAAAAAATTAAATTGTTAAGAATGTTATGTCGGGAGGCTATACATTAATTCTCGTAAATTTTTGAGCATATTTGATATATTTAAAAAATTAAATAAATATTAAACGAAAAATAGGTAATTAAGCTGGCCGTCTGGTGAGAAGACGCGATTAGTCAGCTTAATTACCTTCTCTAATTTTTTTGCTTAATGTCTATTGAAATTTTTAAATATATCAAATGAGTCTAAAAAATTACAAAAAATTATGTACAGTTTTCCGATATAACGTACTTGATAGTGTAATTTTTAGGTAATTTTATCCATTATGAATATTGCTAAACAATTTATAAAATTTTGATATTTGTATGAGTTTGTATATAAAGCAGATAAGTTTCAAAAATTATGAAATTTTATGTGAAACCTTCCGACAAACTCATAGTTATTGTGTAAGTTTTTAGGAATTTTGTGTGATCTAAATTTACCAAGTTTATTTGGATTAATTTAATCGTGAATTTACGACCGACGAATTTAATCATGAATGTAATTCGTAATTAAATTAACTTGAATAAATATGACAAATTCAGAGCATATAAAATTCACAAAAAATTACACAATAACTATGACTGTCTGGAGGCTTCACATAAAATTTTGTAACTTTTGAAACTCTATGATTAACAAGGACACTATGGTGTCCAGACTCTATGATTAAGATTTTCCATCCATGATTGATTTAGTATGCTAAACCAATGACTTCCTTTCCAAATTGATGTTTTTTTGAATTAATGGATGTTAATGGGTTTGTCTGATATATTACACTTGCACGTATCTAAAAGCAATCCAAATGCAAGGAGGCTTGGTACCCAGACACCATGGTGCCCCATTTCAACGTCCTTTCTCTCTCTCTCTTTCTCTCTCTATATATATATATATATATATATATATATATTTATATATGCAGACTACGAACTGATGTGTTTGACCAGTTATTTACCTACTGGTAACTGATGCAATTAGCCACTTATTTGCTCACTGGTAACTGCCTGTCATCAACACTTAATAAAGTCTCAAATTTAAACATTTGAATCTCATTCAAACACAAACACATACACACACAAAGATGCATGGTTCAACAAAAATAAAGTAGATTTGGTCTTCCAAGTGACGCGTCACGTCAAATTACGTGATTTTTCACACAAAAATACGCGAATACGTGCTCACGTGTGTTTAGCCAAAGTCCTTATGTCATCTTCATCCATATGTCACATGTTTTAAGGAGTGACAAAGACTCTACTTTATAAATTGATTTCCCTTCAATTGGCTAGGCAATATAGTATTAAACTATGCATATTTTAAAATTATAGAAAATGGCGTTCACCATATGAGTCTAATTTCTAACAATTTAAACAACATAGTCATAAACATTAATTAACAATTAGGTTTTTATCTCGATGACCGCAAAAAAAGAACGGACGGAACAGTAAACTTCAAACATAAAATAATGAAGCACTCATTGTCTGGGAGGAAGATTCAGAATGTTACATTTACTCTCCTGAAGAGCCGAGGATTCAAATCTCTGACGTCCTCCTTATCACTGTTGCTATCGACGCGCTTTGGAGAGTGAACCGGGGAGATTTCTGAAATGGCACGGAAGCACGGGCTACCACACGTCCAAACTGGGCAGGAAAAGGGTGCAACTGACCAGGTCTTCACACTTCCATCCAGTAGTTATTCGTACTATTCCTAATAAGGGTGTAAATAGAGCAGATACAGATAGATATTGCTCGTTCTGTATTTTTTTCATATTTTTTTTATCAGAGTCGGAGTCGAACACGAATAGTGCCGGATACGAATACGAATGCGAATATTCTCGGTCACGAATACGGAGCGAATACATGCCACTCCGAATACGGTTAGTTTCGGTCACAAATATTTAATCGGATAATACGCAAAAGTTGATTTCACATGGTGACAGTGACAAGTTAAGCAACTAGTAAATTCTAGCTAGCAAAGTAGCAAGTAAATGATAGAGACTAGTTAAACAAGTAGTAGCTAACTAACTATCTGTCACATGGTTCAAAAGTATGAATTACTCATAGCCAAGTAGTCAAGTACATCACTAGTTTATTTAACTTCATTACATTTAGCAAATGATTCCACAAGGCCTTCGTATCCGGTATCCGATATTCGGAGAGGCCAGGTATCCGACTTCGTTTCCGTATCCAGTAACTATCCAAAAAATACCTGGATAGTTCCGCATCCGTTGGATAATGCTTTTTCCGAATCCGTTTCCGTATCTGACAAAAAATATTTAACTCTATTTCTATATCTGACAAAATCTTTGGATATCCAAAAATTTACTTTGAATTATATCCAAATTAAAATAGACGGACGGAGCTCCATTTGCACCCCTGATTCCTAGTGCCAAATCAAGTACATCAACCGATATCCATTTTCGTTGAGATGCATGGAATCAAGAGAACAAGTCTGAGACCATGGCCTTCAATTCCATGGTGTCCTTGGTTTCAGCTTTTAGTTTTTTTCTTGTTTTTAGCTTATTTAAGTTAAAAGTTATTTGGAACACATTGATTTTAAATTTTGATTTATTTTGATTATTTTTGGTTTTTTATCTTTTCTTTCCTCTTTTTTATTTGCATTGTCCGTAACGATATAATAAGTTTTTCTCCCTATTTTTCTATTTATTAAATTTTTTAATTGAATGACTTAGAAAAAACTAACAACCGCTACAATACAATTTTAGCCAAAAGTCAACAGCCAAAATCAGAACTCAGAAGCTTAAGCTTTTTGGAGTGGCCCTTAACCTGAAAAAAAATGAAGTGTGGAGTGGCCCTTAACCTGAAAAAAATGAAGTGTGGTTAAAACACGGGTTGCAAATGTTCTTTCTTATTATTATCTTTGAAACGAAGGATATAAGTTCTGCCATTTCACTAAAGGAGGAGGTGAGAATCGAATCCTGGTGTGTGTGTGTTCGCACCACACTACACCTACCACTTTGGGTCTTAGGTTGCAAATGATCTAGTTAATCGGAACGAAAGGTGATAAGCTAGCTAAACTACGTCGTCAGCTGTCGTCATCGATCAATGGCCTACGTCTCAAACATGCGCGATAACCAAACGTCCAAGAAGTACACATCAATGATGTGGACAAATACTGGAGTTGCTTGGTGGAGTTTAATTGATCTCGACGCTTTGGCAAATATAGACGGTACTTGTTGAATTTTTGGGTTGGAACTCTATGATGTTTAGTTTGGTCAGTTCGTTCGTCCAACATTCCACGTGAAGGATATGCCAGATTCATAAATTATCTGAAATTTATCTTCGTTGTCCAAGTTGGAAACTCTGGCATAATTGCTCTGTAAAAGTCATGTGAAATCTCTATGTTCTAAATAAGCCCCAGAATAGCTGACTACGTTGTTTGAACCAAAAGAGTACAGATTATGCTTTTAGTAGTTCAAGAATTGGACGCAGTACCGGGGATGAAAAAAAAAACAATGCATCAGTTGCTAAAAAGAAATCGAAGGGTGAAAAGAGAGATGCATGAACAGAGGACCATGCTAACTAATCTATCATCGAGTAGAAGTTCCTGCGTTACAATACATTCTGCAAATAGTAGTCTCACGAATTTTTTGTACTAATAATCTAATTTTTATTTAAAATTACAGAAATATACCCACGACAATATTTTTTTACACAAATAGACTCCAGTCGCACAACGGCGCCGGGGGGAGGGGGGGAAGGGGTCGACTGGAGCCAATCGTCCAACGGCCAATCGACAGAGCTCCAGTCATCCAACCAAAAGGCGACTTCATGTGGGGTTGCCCACCTAGAGGGCAACTGGTTTCAGTCCCCCGTGAATTTTGTACATTTTGTCATTTTTGTAGATTATAACTAGAAATTAATCTGCTGAATTTGTAATAAAAGTTTATGATCATTGTGTGTTGTAGGTGCGTAAAAAAATTTGAAAATTTTTAAGAGCGATTAACCTTAGAACGATCGGTAAATACGATGGTAAGTGATATTGTGATGTTACTGGGGATTCGTATATGGAGAAAAACAGTATGTTAGTATTGTTAGATGACGTGCTATGTGAATAATAGAATGCGAAAAGACAAGATAATAAGCTTGTCTGAATTTAAATAGACTGCATAATATAGTTGGGAGTAATATGCCGCGTACCTTTTGATTACATGCATAACATATAGTATCATGTGCGACTAGCCCACCCAACTGCTCGTACGACCTACTGTGTGGACCGGAGCCATTTTCCTTTCCTTGCCAGCTCGGCGTTGAACCTCGTTTGCCTTGGTTGCCATTTCCCTCTTTCTCTCGCGCTCCCTCTCACGAGCCTCCCGCTCCCTACGCGTGCACGCCTCTAGATGAGCTTTCGTCTCGCGTTGTATACGCAGGGTTGAAAGATCAAGCTTCATTTTAGTTAGTTTTGGTGTTAATGTCATGTCTGAGAAACTACAACCAGCTTTCATAATTCTCACTTTCCATGAATGCGATGGCCAGCGGCAATATTTGGTTGTTACAGTCAACGCTTATGGCCGTCAGGATCTACCCCCTTGTATTTGCCTGTCAGAAAGGTCCCATCAACTGAGATCACCAGTAGCATGTGCCTAAATGCGTCGATGCAAGCACCAAATGCTAACAAGGCTTGTGGACAGCTTGTCCTCCACATCGATATATGTGCCCAAGTTCCTGTCTTACAATGCCTTAAGCATACGAGGAAGATTATTGTATGCCATCTCGAAAGACCCGAAATATTTTTTCAACACCTTCTACTTAGCACGGCACGCCTTCACGTAGCTAATCTTGTACTTGAATTTCCTCTCGATAGCTACCACGATATGCGTGGTCTCCATGTTTTTCTTCTTCACTATCTCTCCGTACATCAAATTGGCTATAAAGGCGGACGTTAGGTTACGATACCTCGCCAAAATACTGCTGAGAATGCAAGAGTACGGCTCCACCTTCGACATAATCCAGTGAGTCTCATACTTTGGTCTACGTGCGTGCACCCTCCAAGGACAACCGGCCTGCTCACACTTCACGGTGTACTGCTCCTGGCTAGATTTCATGACACGGAAATTCCGCTGCATTGAAAAGGCCTACAGCTTGATGGCATCCTGCAGCGTTGCCTTGTCAGCAAACATAGAATGCAAACGAACCTCCGTCTCATGATATTCCAACGCTGATTCATGCTCATCATGTGCGGAAACACTCTCAACATTAAACTGGTTCCATTCCTGCGGGACGGGAGCTTCATCCTCATCCGAGCTGTCCTCGTCGTCGTCCTGTACAGCCTCCTCTTCAGCCCATGCCGTCTGGTCATCATAGTCCATCTGCTGCACGATGTACTCAATATGCTCCCCTTCATCGGCTTGTCTTGTTCCCTCTTCATGGCTTGACCATCTGCATCGGCTTCATCACGAGCAACTTGATCTTCTTCGTCAACATGCGGGCCACTCGAGCAGCTAGCACCTCTCGGAGCAAGGCCGTATGCACGACCTTGCACAGCTTCTAATGAGCACGGTTGCACAAGCAGCACACACTCGTATCCACGGCGTCGGCACCCTTGCGCAAACCCCTTCCTCGCAGCAGTACGCAGCAATATCCTCAACTCCCATCTGATATCCGTGGGAGACCGACTCCAAATCCCTTGCACGATGACGCTGCACACCTCAGGGTCCAACGAAAAACTCCGGGTCAGCCAATGCATCACATCTGAGATTCGAGCATTCTCGCCATCCGGATGTACTAGAGTGGCTTGCAGAAAACCGCTCAAATCTAAACCATTCGGACCTTCACGAATGGTTCCATCATCGTAATGCACTCCTAATGTAGTGCCTATTGGCATTGCTGATGTCGACCTGCATATATATTTTAATTTTGCAACATGTCAAATTGCATCACACAATACCAATGCACCGACGTACTGTGATTCATATTTCACCGATGGTTCGCATATCGTAACCCACTACAATAACCTCGTTCTATGAACTTCCTATCGGTTTTTCCAATATTTTTCCAACGTTTGTGCATACAAATTAATTAAATTCAAACATAAATCGTACTGAATTTTTTCAATATTTACTGAATTTTTTTAATACTTACAAATGTCAGCGAACGATTAATTCATACGTTACGGTGATCGAATTTTCTACTACTATAAATTTTTATGCATGCAAATTTCCTAGTGATGCTAATTTTCTACAACTATATTCTCTAATTTATACACAACTACACGCTTCTACGACTGCTAATTTTCTAAAACTACATTTTAACTAAATTTTGCATACCAAAAATTTAACTATTTCTATCTACATCTACAATTTTCTACTAACAGTAACAATCATGTACAATATTTCTATCTGCATCTACACCTACTGTTGCATCTTCCTCTCCTCTTCGTTTCTACGCCTGCTAATTTCCTATAACTACGTTAACTAAATTTCCTATACTAAAAATTGAACTATTTATATCTACATCTATAATTTTTTATTAACACTAACATTACATAAAAAAATATAATGCAAATAAATATAGCAAATAAAAAACATACCTAGATCTAGTTCTTCCTCTTCTCTCCTCCCTCCCCCTCCTACCTCTCCTCTCCTCCTCCTCTCCTCCTCCTCTCCCTCTCCTCCCTCTCCTCTCCTCCTCTCCCCCTCATTCCTCTCCTCTTCTCCTCTCTCTTTTCTTCTTCTCCTCTCGGCCGAAGGAACGACTGATTTGTGTGTTGTGTGTGGACGGCGGCGGCCGAGCGCTCAGCCCTTTTAACCCTCCTATCGCCCGCCCATTGGGCGACTGGCGCTCCAGTCGCCCAACCATTCGGTGATTGCATTCCCGTCACTCCCCTATTGGGCGACAACAATTATTCGCCCAACGGTCGGTGGATTGCCCATGTGTGACCTGGCCGTTGGGCGATTGGCTCTATTTGCCCCCTGTTGGGTGACTGGAGCCTATTTGTGTAAAAAAATATTGCCGCGGGTATATTTGTGTAATTTTAAATAAAAAATAGATTATTCGTACAAAAAAATCATAGTCTCACAAGGTTAGCTTGAAATTCAGATTGGTGAACCTCACGATGAGCTGAAGAATAAAAACCCACATGTTGAATAATTGAATACATGAATGCACCAAGAATTAATTGTTTATCTTCATACACAAATGTCAAACACATGCCTCTGAAAAACCATAGAAGGAAAACAAATTGTGCCATCCAATAGTGAGGAATTACAGAATTGCAAAACTATATCCTGACCCGCCATCAACACCGTCTGTAGCAACTGTATTTAGCAATCCAAACCTACTGTGTATTTTCATCTAGTCTCTAGATCAGTAGCTAACTCATATAGTACAACAATAGCGAATATCATATCCATACATACGCATAAATAAAGTAGTAACGAATTGTAAACGGACCAAATGGCCAAGGTCTTACATCATAGGCCGGAGAGGCCAAACACAATTGAAGTCTTGCAGCGAAAATGCCACATAGAAAGGGAGACCCTTAGGGTATGCCCACAGGCAATCGATTGGGGTGAACGACCTAGTATTCGGCATCGTCTTCAACCTTCGATGGATGATGACAAGTATTTGCCGGTAAATCATTCTTTGAGCATTGAATTTATATAGTTAAGAAATAATGAGTACAAAAGCATTCAACAAGTCCTTATATTAGAATGCAAGTGTATATGTATATATCAACATGCAAGGCTTAAGCAAGAGAAGGTCTTATGTTTCTTTTATCATAAAGCTAGTTTGTCAAATATTATGCTATAGCTAGTTTCCAAACCTATGACTTAGTATTTTTAAATTAAAATCAAAATGTCTAGTTTAGTTATGATTATGAGAGTGAACTTTCTTCACAGTCATCCACCATATCTATTCCCTAAGCACATTTCCATACCAAGATACCATATCCATTTCATGATCACCATACGAATTACACTTTCATACCAAGATATCATAATCATTTTCTCATACTTTCATTCATAACCACCATTAATCAATAACTATTATTTTATAAAAACTATGCAATTGTGGCATTTCTACATGATGCCCATTATCGAGGGCACGACTATTAGAATATATTTTGTTTGCACTCTACAGAGGTTATACAGCTTTACGCACAACATATGATTAACTCATAATATTGGCCACTACACGCTTTTGTAGGCGTATAACTGAGAAAATGATAACAAGGCTTTTACAATGGTTAGTCCCAATACTTCCTCCCACACGGGAGGTGAGATCCTTCAATACTAGGACAATGATTGTTACAAGCAACGTTTTCAAGAGGGGCCATTGTTGTTATGGAGTCAACAACCCTTCGTATTTAAATAAATCCCCATAGGGACAGTGACTAGCGTGGGTTACTTCCAGAATAATCACACTGGAAATCCAAAAATTCCACCTATCAATGCGTAGGAGTTACACCAAAACTAACAAATTAGTTGGCCAAGTCAATTCTATACTTGACTTGTGGTTGCACGATTGGGTGTAGAAAAGAGCGGCACAAGATTTGATCCTTAATTGACTCAGACGAGACAAACAACAAACTCAGATCTTGTGCGTTACAGCACAAGTCTCATCCCAACCACTTGCTCAAGTCTCCACCAATTTATTAAACATGTTCTGATTTCCAGTGGTCACCCATGGTTCCATCTCTATTGCTACACAATGTCTCAAGTGTCCATTAGCAGGGTTTGTGTTGTATTCCAATTTACCACTAATGCATTTCTAAGCACTACCATTGTTTATTAAAGTTTAACTAAGGTGGAGTATTATTATAATAAGTATATTAGGATGGTATGGTAAACATAATATCAACAATGAAGGAAGGGGATAATGCACATCAATAGCATGGTATAACTAAGCATCAACATTAAACATAACTTTTAAATGAACAATAATAAGCATGAAGTTTGTAATTTGAAAATAAAGTAATTGCATTTTAAAACTAGATTCAACATGATCAATTATAAGAACTTTCCTTGCTCAACTGTGGATAGCGTAGGTTCTTGTTCGGCAGCGACAGGGGAATCTAAAGCGTCAAATTTTATAAATGTGTGGATATCCATATTCAACATGAATTCAAGGAGACTGACTCCTTTTTGCAGGCCATGAGTGCTTGGGATCAGGACCAAACTCTTTAGGCAAAAAGAAGAAGAAAATGAGTCAGTGTCTAGTGAAGACAAAGACTATGAAGAGAGTGATCAAAATGATGACGAGGATGGAAAAAATGGCTGAGGCCAAAGAACAAAGCATAAATCTAATGCTGATCTGATGAGTATGCCATACTACATCACCCAAATCAATTCAACAAGCTAAGAACCTCTTCGGATCCCCACTTCCATACAAAGTTCCAACATGATGTCTTCTCCCAGTTTTATGATCATCATCGGCAGTTCAGCAATCATAAGTATGTGGATTGGGGGCATTTAAATGCCATAGATCACTTCTGCGGTGTTTATCAACTCTTCTTTATGGTAGGCTTGTATGATATAGTTGCACTTCGGTGTGACTATAATGAGGATATGATAAGATAGTTCTATGCCATCGTATACGTATCCCCAGATTTTGAGTGCATGACATGGATGACGGGATATGAAAGAGTGGAAGCCACCAAGCCCGAGTTTAAGTTAGCTCTAAGAATTCACTCCGAACGCTTCGAGAAGATATATTCCTAGCTAACTCTTAGGATACTAGCATGCAATCAATTTTATGATACAAATGGCCACTTCACACCCGAAAAGATAGCGAGACTCCTTCCTTTGCCTAGTCTCATCAATCGCATCACCAATCATACTTTATTTCTAAAGAGTGGGAACTTTGATGCTATCCGAGGGCATGCTTGGAATATCATTGATAGCATCATGAATGGAATAAGATTTGATGTAGCTGACCTAATCATCTGAGAAATTACCTCCTCCAAAAATAATAGAGTCAAACACATTTATTTTGCTCCATACATAATGGCTCTCATCATGAGAAAGACTCACTATTGAGTGATGCGTTCGGCGGTTCATGAAGTGTATAAGCCAAGGGAAGGTGTTCCTGTCCCCACTGCAGCCCTGTCTCATGCTTAAGAGGAGGAAGAGCCCTCTCAAGAATAAGATGATGCTCCAGCTACATATTCTATCTCATTATCTCAAATCTATTCCGTGGTCATGGATATCCGCGATGCCCAACATGAGACAAACTATCAGTTAGCCTCCTTACCTTAGCGTGTGGGTGCGCTTGAGCATACATCTTCTTTGGTGGCGCCTCCTTCTCCACTTCCCTATCACCGTTGTGATTCTTCTCCTCAAGAGTGACTTTTTTTAGTACTTGATGCCAAAGGGGAGAAGAAGTAGAGACAAAGGAGGAGAAGAAGAAAGAGAAGTCGAAGTCATATTAGTTATCTATCTACTACTATTATGTGGACTTATTCAAGAATTTGATGAACTTGTAATAGTTAGAATGCTTGTTAAAATGTGTTGCAAGTTATTTATGCTTGTTGCTATGATGGTTATTTTTGGACTTTCTTTTTATGGCTATGCTAAATGTGATGTTTATCGCGTTTATAAGTTGTTTATGTGTTAGCTCTCATGCTTATGATATGTACAATGATTCCTCATATTTCAACAAATAAAGGAAACTCCGCCAAAAATTCCTAAAAATCCACATGTGCATAAAAGTCACTTCATGAAACCATATGCACATATTTAGGGGGAGTTTTCTCTATTTATTCATTGATTTTTGAAGGCAATTAATTTTTCATCTCTTTTGAGCCTATCTCAAGAATTATTTGCAGTTCAAAGTCAAAACAAAAAATACAAATTATTTGTCAAAACTTAGGGTATTTTCAAACCTTTCAATTCATTTTTGTGGTTCAAGTTGTCATCAATTACCAAAAAGGAGGAGATTAAAAGCATCTAGGCCACTGCTAACAGTTTTGGTAATTTATGACAACAATGTGTTATGGGAATAACATGTGTGCTAAGATGTTTTAAGGGTTTAAGTCCTGGTTTATGGATAACATCATGGAAATAGCATGCATGGAAGATAAAGGATCGACATGGCCCAAGATAAAGGTATTATGTAGCATAGGGACCCTTTTATAGTTTTTACCGGTCCTGATGATTGGTGAAAAGATCGGATTTACATGCTAGATGTCGTACTATAAAGAGAGATCATGGTTAGTATCTTGAAGATCTGTTTTGTGCCATCTTGATCAACTAAGACATGCATGCATCTTGAATTGCATCTGAAAAACACTTGTAAGAAAAATCGGTATGACCGCAATTTCAGCTGCGGTACTACTGACGTGCGTTAGGACCAATTTCTATTTGGCGGTAATATTTCTATAGAGGTTATTTTTTAGACTTTTCTCTCCTCTGAAAATTGGTAGTACCGATTGTGTGACACGGTACTACCGCAGTGTGGTAGTACTGAGCTAGCTCTATGAGTGCGGTAGTACCGCACCAGATCATAACAACTAGTTCAAAAGTGTTAATTATGCTACATATAACCGTTAAACTTTAGGTGCGGTAGTATCGGCCGATCAATGATGGTAGTACCGCACTTGTTGAACTTTTGGAGAATTATGCCCAACGATCAAATTTGTGGTTGGAGGTTATAAATACCCCCTCACTAGCACCATGCTCATAACTCTTGACCTCATTGCATACATTAGAGCCATTGGTGCAGTCTCTACTACTAATTTGCTCATATTTCACATTTTGAGGTAGTTGAGAGCATTCAAGTACATATGCATCATTAGTTGATCTTTTTGGCATTTGATAACTTTCAAGCAAGGGCTATGATTCATTACTCTTGGTATTGTCGGCACCTAGATGGTTTGGAGAAAGATTGTGCGGTGATCTTTTCAAGAAAGTTGTGAAGAGGTCTGTCACCGTTGTGAGTGGTTTTGTGTTCACTATCTTCCGAGTAGAGGAAGGGTAACTCTAGTGGATTTGAGGTTCTTAACACTTAATTCATGGAGACAGACTAATTCGTTTGGGTTTAACTCATCGTAGACTAGTGAAGACCGACAAGTCTTTGATACCACGTGAAAAACTTCGTGTGTCACCACTGTGGTTATTCCTTGTCTTTACTTTTGCACACTTACATTTCTAGCTCTTGAATTTGAATTAATTTGTGTAATTAGAATTGTATTTAGTAGAGATATTGCTTGTGGTGCCTTAGTAAAACTTAAGTTATTTAGCTCTTATTGTGCTAGAAATGTTGATTTGCTTGTACTTATTAAATTTGTTAATTAGAGCAATAACAATTTTAAAACCTCCTATTTACCCCCTCTAGTTGGTTATTCTTGATCTTATAGGTGGCGTGTTTGGCCGGTTTTGGGGAAGATGGTAGAGTCCGCGTGCATTCATGTGAAGGAATTCCAAAATTGGTTGAGGGGAAGCGTTGGTGGGTGTGTGGAGCACATTGTGACATGAAAATCTTGTGGAGATGCTCACCGAATGGATGAGAACAACATGGAGAAGCTCGGCGGTGCTCTGCTGGGCTTGGAGAAGACAACCTGGTGCGGTGGCATTTCGGCCGTTTGAGTGTAGGATAAGGTAGGGAGCAAGAGGGGAAAATAAGGAGGAGGATGAGGTGGAGAAAATGACACACTTGGCTCGGCTTATGAGGCTGCAGAGACCCAACATTTTCTCTTGAGGTCATAGTGCCTCGGTTGTGAGTTCTTGTGGGTGTGGTGCAACGTGTGCTCTGCAAGGCGATGCGACATTGTCGTGGCTCAAGGCTTGGCGCACGTGTGTACAGGTGGAGGTAAGAGAAAAAGTGAGGCATGTCAAGGATGGTGCGGGCTGTTGCAGCTAGGTTGGCTTGGGCGTGTGCGAGCGGGTTGGCTAGGCTACGAGAGAAGGAAGGGTGTGAAGGAAAGAGGGGCAGTGTGGGCTAGCTTGGCTGGGCTATGAGGAAAAAAGGGCGAGAAGCAGGTCGATAGGAGATAAAAAGGAGAAGGTTGGGCAGGCGGTTGGGTTTTGGCCAAACAAGAAGAGAGAGGGAAAGAAAGAGTTTAGGGATTTTTATTCGTCGATGAATTTTGATTTGAATTTAAATTATGAAATATGGGAAGGATTTCCACACAAGGATTTTAGGAGATTTTGAGAGGAACACAAATAAATTTTACAATTTTTGAAAATTTATTTTTATTTTTATTTTTAAATTCAAGAAAGGCTTTTTATTGAAATTACTGAGATGCACCAAAAGTTTTTGAAAATCATGCAAGGTTTATTTTGAGGCCAAATTTGGGCTGTTACACCATCACTCTTTGACAGTATTTGACATTTATATGTTTTAAGGGTTTATAATTTTAGTGTTTCCTTTTCCATGATTGATATTATTGAAAAATGATCCAAAAGCTTAATGGATATGATAGTTATTGTCTATGAGAAACTCAACTTTCAGAACAGTAAGAATGTATATTTTTAAACTAAAAAGAAATTGTTTTTTAAATTATGGATTTTATACAAAAATTATGGATTTCCATAAGATAATTGGTTTAGGGCTATAGGCGGCTTTAGGCTATAACTCACTTGTATATATACTATAATATAACAGGGTTTGTATTCCTTCGATTTATTTGTTCTTGCAATCAAAAGAATGAAACTAAATTGTAGGATCGAGTATGGCAAGTTAGATGGGGTGCGAATTACTCAAAATCTTCCCCAATTATCAACAACAAGACATAACGAAAAATCAATTCACAATCTCTCAAAGCCAAGAGCCAAAATCACAGAGACACAGAGACCCAAACTGGTTTGACTACCAGCTTGCTCCAGTCTAACCGCCAGCTTTGTGTCGGTCTACCCGTTGGCTTTGTGCCAATCTGACCACTTGAGTCGTCAATCTGATCACGAGCTTTGTGTCAATCTGTTCATTGGCTTTATGCCGGTCTGACCGATCGCCATAGGAACAGTGCAATCAGCACTACACCAGATCCAAGAGAAGACTCAATTCTCAAACCACTGATCCAAACGTGGTGAAACTTGGCACAAACACTCTTAAGGATGTCAGGAAGCTATTCCAATCATGGATTGTAAATATTGATGCCAAACTTTTGACCTTTATCCAAAACATAGAAAGTTGCACCAAAACCGATCAAAGAGAGGGAAACCTTGATCTACTCTTACTTGTGAGTTCTTGATGATCTAGATGACCTTATATGAATTCTCATATGTCATAGCAAGCTAGATCACAACACAAATTCAATCTAAATCACTCACAAGGGCAAAACCTCAAAATCACTTCTCTTGAGAAAAATCGGGCAAATTCAAGAACTTCCTCTAGATCGTACTTGGATGGATGGGATGTTATGTCAAGGAGATATCTCCACTTCTTACACGTCCTTGAACCAAGAAAGATAAAAAAGAGTGAAATCCAAACAAGAAGGCCAAACAAATCAAAAGTACAAGAGGGAATCTATAGTACAATTCACTTGGGTAAACTTTAGATGTTCATTTCTCTTAGAGTGGAATGCTTTACGACCAATCCCTCAAGATAGTAGAGCTCTAAGCCTAGAGCACACACATAAGGCTCCAATATAAGGAAACCCTAACCCTAATCTCCTAAGTCACCAAGTGTTCTCTTTATCCTCAACACACAAGGCTTATATAGTGGAGACTATCGCCTCACATCAAACTAGCCACTTCTTAGAGGATCACACTACTTACAATTGGGAAAACTCGGTAATCCAGATACAAATGGGTTTTACATTATACACACTTGTACATTTTTCAAAGCGCAAATTTTAAAGGCTCTACAAGCCCGATAAAACATTCAACCCACAACGACGTGACCTAAAACCACTTAGGCCAGTGTCGTGGTTTAGCAAACTGCTACTCTACTCAGTATTGGATAATTTTTCGATTTGCCACCCACTGGTCTTCATGAAGATGCGATACCCAATACCTCATTGCCAAGATTGTACGCCTGTGCCAAGGCTGTTACCACTTGAAATGCCCGAGTCCTATGGCACACCGTATTATACCATAGTCCATGATGCCCAATTACTTGCCTCCAAGATCGTACGTCTGCTTCAAGAACTATCACCACTTAAAACGCAAAAGTACAATTAGTACACCATATGCATGCATTGCCTTTTCACGACCCTTGTCTTTCTCCCGTGCTGTCGGCTTACGATGATGTTCCACTTGGACTTACATGACACTCTATGGCCACCAAGCCTCGGTCTTACCACTGGCCACAATCCATCATCAAAACACCTGCACACTAAAGAACAAGAAATTGATCCGAGCACAAATGACAACACTTAATTCTCAATTAGCAAAACATATATATACACACTATGACTTACACACGTATGGACAAACTATGACTAATATTTGCACGGACTCCCGCCGTGACTAACACCATAAGAAATAACTCAAAACCAACTCTTCTCAAAAACAGGAACCGCTCTAACCACGGCCAACAAGCCGGTTAGACCGTCAAGTCCCACCGGTTGGACCATTGTTATGGCCGGTCATATCCCACTGGTTAGACCGCCGCCACGGGCTAGTATGACCGCAACCGCACAACGGTGAGACCACCATTCCATGCCAGTCTAACCAGTGCTACCAGAAAAGCACAGATCAAAATGTAAATTTACAAAAATCAAACTCAAACAACAAAAATAAGACATAAGTAATATTAAATGTTCATCTCTCTTATAGAACTACCACCGTATGGTCTTACGGAAATGCAAGGTGATTCTCCTCTGAAAAAATGCAAGGTGATTCCCACGCAGGAACAAAAGATGCAACGTGATTAATAAGACAGATTCGCGTTCCGTACACGTCATGAACAGCGACGGCGTACGTATGGTTTTACGCCTTCACATCTAGAGTGTTTTCGGATAGGTGATGTGACTAGGGAAGCTTCGTCCATAGAGATTGTACGCACTTCATACCAACCACCTCGTAAAATCTCTTCAGAAAATCACCCAGGGTTTGTCACTTTGCGTGGTGAGTCTCACTTACGAAGACATCAAATCAATTCGCCAGACACAAATCAGATGTCCTTACCAGCACAACATCACAAGGATGGGGAATTGCAGGCTTTGGCGGTGCCCTTCAAGGAGGGGTAAAAATTGGTCCCCAAAAAATAATCAAGGAAAAGGGGTTCGATTCAAGAAGAGGCTAAAGAAAAGAAGATAGCAGTCAACTTACGCTCACCCTCTTTTAGTTCCCACCATCTCACAGCCTCAAGGCCTCCTCTTACCCCTCTATATTCCTTCTCTCTCTACTCTCCCTCTCTCTATATATGAACCAAAAAATGTCAATTATGCATTGGCAACTGCTCCCTCCAAGCTTCAAATATCAATCACCAACTCTTGTTTGATTGCTTCCAGAGAAGACCAATGTTTGTTTGACATCCTGTGCAGCTTCTCCTGATAGCTTATCTGTTAGATTCTTGATAAGTTCGTGGCACAAGCATTGACATATATAGAGTAGCTTCAGCCCAAGAAGACATGGCCAGGAGCAGTGGGGAGATGGCCGGCGGCGTGGCGGCGGCGGTGGAAAGGGCGGTGAGATGCCTCGGCAGGGGGTTCGACATGACGAGCGACCTGAGGTTGAAGCACTGCAAGGATGCAGGGGGTTGCCTCGTCGCCAGGAGCGGCGAGAAGGAGGCGGCGGTCGCCGTGCCGGGGTTCGGGGTGGTGCCCGACGTGCCGGCCGACGTGAAGTGCGGCAAGGGTGATCGTATCAGGTTCAAGTCCGACGTGCTCGAGTTCAACAAGGTTTGTTGGTTGCACCATTACTTGTTTTTCTTTGAGAATATTTGAAGCAATGCATAATTGGAGAGTAGGAAATATTTTGGCTCAAATGAATCACGTTGCAAGTGAAGTTGAGCTAGATAAACAACCTGCCAGATTTACAAATCAGAAATCCTTTTAAAAAAACAAAACGATCAAGTCATGAAGTTATCCAAAGATAGACAAATGATTTCTTCATTGCGTATTTTCCTCTTCTAATTTGCAAATTTCTTTCACAATCAAAGAAAAATGGCCAAGGGGGAAAAAGAACATGGTACTGTAGTACTGTACAATACCCATTATGAGACGAACATGACCAGGAAAAGCACGTGATTCATCTTTTTGACCCAATTTCCTCACAATCTCAATCGCCCCTACATCCTAGTCAATTTTTCTGATCAAGCCAGCCAATAGAACAAAAAATTATCCAATCAAAGAACCAAGAACGCGATTATGACAAGAAGTATTAATTGCCCAATCTTGACCGCAGATGTCGGAGCTGTTCAACCACCGGAGCTCGCTGCCGGGGAAGATCCCGTCGGGGCTCTTCAACTCGTCGTTCGACCTGGACTGCAGCTCGTGGGCTCAGGACGCTTCCAGCACCAAGTGCCTCGCATTCAATGGCTACTTCATCTCCCTCCTGGACCTTCGGCTCAACTGCCGGCCGCTCGCCCTCGCGGAGCACGTCGTCGACGACGTGCCGGCGGCCTGGGAGCCGTCAGCCATAGCAAGGTACAGAGTACAGACATTAGCTCAATAACTGTCAGAAACCAATCACTCTTCTTTCTGTAATTGTGTTACAGTTAGATGATGACTTGGTCCCTTGAAAGAGTGCAAACTTTTCCACCACACTTGTGCCATGTGGTGTGAAAAAACGTATGCATGGTGGAAAATTGGGCTATACGAAAATAAGATACTAATAACTTTCAAATGCATTGCTCACAAAAGTACAATGAGGTAGTTTTTTTATGTTTCCTTCTTTTCCATCTTTCTTCAGCCTAGTAGTAGTCTGAACTCCGAAAATGCCACCATTGAGTCATTGATTAATGAAAGCGTCATGAATCAGATGATTTAATGTAAGTCAAGATGCAGTTTTCAAATCCATCATCCCATACATCTGAAGATTAATATCATCCTCTCTGTGAATTGGTGAGCAGTTTCATCGAGAAATACGGGACACACATCGTCGTAGGACTGAGCATGGGCGGCCAGGATGTGGTGTATGTGAAGCAGGACAAGTCGTCGCTATTGTCGCCGTCTGAGATCAAGGAGCACCTAGACAAGCTAGGTGACCAGCTCTTCACTGGGACATGCACCCTGCCTCCTTCACACAGCAAGTCCAGAGATCACAAGTTTAAGGTCAAGAAACAATGTTTATTAATGTCCATCTCAAACTGAAATCATGAGTTAACATCCACTAGATCATGAGGAGTTGAGAATAACCTGAAATGTACTGAAAAAAATCCATGATTCTGATTACAGCAGGTCCCTGAGGCCTTCAATGTATTTGATGCCCAAATAACACAGCAAAGGCTCGAAGTAATGACTACTCCAGTGTCATGCAAACAGGTACTACTTCTACTACTCTTGTAAGTTGCAACTTGCAACTATCTGTGAGTGAGGGATCTTAAAGCAAGTCATGCAGGGATATTTGCTGAATTTTAACTGATGCAGGGTGTGACAGTGATCTACTCCAAGAGGGGAGGAGATACAGCGGTGAGCAACCACTCAGAGTGGCTACTCACGGTGCCGACAAAGCCGGATGCCATCAACTTCAAGCTTGTGCCCATCACATCCCTTCTGAAGGGAGTGGCTGGCGTCGGCTTCCTTTCTCATGCCATAAACCTCTACCTGAGATGTAAGAGCTGTCTCTATTCTAGCACACATTTAGCCATGTCATATATATGCTAATGTGCATGAAAACATGCACATAACAATAGAAATTGCTTAGAATATTGATGCTAAAAGTGCACATAACAATGTCATCTACTTTATAACTCCCACATTTTCACAAACTTCTTTTACTTACTTTTGTGTACAATCCATCAGAGTGTACAATCCATCATAGAGTTGCAGCTAAAAGTGCTTAATTATGCCATCTCAGACAAACCTCCAGTAGCAGAGTTGAGGTACTTCCTGGACTTCCAGCACCACAGATTGTGGGCCCCTGTACTCAGTGACCTACCTCTCGGTCTGTGCTCGAACCGACAAGGCGATAGCCCAGCCTTGCACTTCAGCCTTGTAGGTCCAAAGCTCTATGTCAGCTCAAGCCAGGCAAGAAATCCTTGCTCGTTGTTTAGAACCATCTGCAGTCCAGTAGAAATGCTCACTTAACCACATGACAAAAACTAAATGCAGGTTAGCGTTCCAAAATTGCCAATCACTGGGATGAGATTGCACCTGGAGGGCAAGAAAAACAACAGGTTAGCTACCTTTACTTCCAGTTTGCTGTTGCAGCAAAAAAAATCTGTGAGAAGAATAACAAACTTCAGATTGTTAACTACTCCACACTATGATCAGGTTAGGCATCCACCTGCAGCATTTGTCAAACACCCCAATATTCGTCAGAGAACGTTCAGACAAGCGACCGATCTGGCGAGGATCGGAGATGATCTCTGACGAACGGTACTACGAACCGGTCCAATGGAGAATGTTCGCCCATGTCTGCACCGTGCCGGTGAAGTACGATTCCCGGTGGCGAGCCGCGGGCCAACAGACCGCATACATCGTCTCCGGCGCGCAGCTGCATGTCAAGGCCCATGATTCGACCAACATACTGCACCTCAGGCTCTTGTACACCGAGCTGTCAGGATACACCGTGGTGCAGTCCAGATGGGCGCACAACACGGCGAGGCTGTCAGGTAAAGGGAGCTTCCTGTCCAAGTCGTTCGCGGCGGCGTCTTCGGGCGCCGTTGAGAAGGAGGAGCAGCAGCAGCCGGCGAGAGTTAACATTGACTCCGGCGTGTTCGCCGGAGGGCCACCGGTGCCTGTCGGGACACAGAGGCTGCTCAAGTTTGTTGAGACGTCTCAGGTGACCATGGGGCCGCAGGACAGCCCTGGACACTGGCTGGTCACAGGCGCAAAGCTTGATGTTGACAAGGGGAAGATCTCACTGCATGTGAAGTTCTCACTGCTTGCTCCAGTTTCGTGACAAGGTGCTCAAAGTATTGCACAGTACTCTACTGCTAGGATATAACCACTGTAATATGAGACTTTCTGTCTCCCTTCTCCCCTATTCTTTTCGATTTTTTTTTTGGCGGGGAATCAGGCCTGCGAAAACTCAACATGGGATGTTTCTACCAGACGGAAATGTAAATCAGTCATAAAATTTAGTGGTAACAGTTTGACAGGTTCGATTCTTTTTGTAACATCCCAATTTTTGGCATTTTGTAAAATAATTTTCAAAATATTTGGAGTTCAGAATTCCAAAATTCAAAGTTCAAATTTAAATCAAAATTTTTTCCATGTCCCATATGATCCACTAGAAAATCCATGGGGGTTAACACTGCGGTTGGAATAATAGAAGTGATATCATTCAGAAAGGAACAAGCCATCATAATCCACAACACTAAATTCTCACTTGACCTTTATGTTACATACTTGACTGACCTAAAAGTAATTATGGGTATGGATTGCCTATCTTCCAATGGGGTATAGACTGTGAGTTAAAGAGCTCATCCACCAGGAAACCGGATGGTTCTAGACTGTAATACTTGGGGATCACAACGAGACCGAAACTGTCCAATCCTAGTTTGGCCAGCATCGAAGGGAAGTGAGTGAGAGACATACTAGTAGTACAGGAATTCCCTTACGTATTTCCTAAAGAGCTACCTGTTATGCCTCCAAACCGTGAAGTAGAATTTGCTATTGATTTAATTATAGGAGTTGCGACTATCTCCAAACGACCTTATAGGATGAACACACGGGAATTAGTGGAATTAAAGAAGCAGCTAGATGGATTAGAAGAGAAGGGATTTATTAGGGAAAGTACATCACCATGGAGAGCCCTAGTTCTATTCGTAGAGAAAAAGGATGTAGGGTTAAGGCTATGCACAGACTACTAGGAATTCAATAATGTCACCATCAAGAATAAGTATACAATACCCAGAATAGATGGCTTGTTTGACCAACTTAAAGGAGTCTGCCTATTCTTGAAAATCGACTTGCAGTTGGGGTATCATCAAATAAAAGTCAATCCAGTAGACATCTAGAAAACCGCATTCGTCTCCCGGAATGGACACAATGAATACACCGTAGTCCCATTTGGGTTTACCAGTGCACCGACAATATTCATGAAACTCATGAATAAGATCTTCATGAACCTCATGAATAAGATCTTCATGAAGTATTTGGATAAGTTCATCATTGTCTTTATTGGCGACATTCTAATCTACTCAAGAAGCAAGGAAGAACATCTCCAATATCTCATAGTAGCATTGAAAATCCTTAGAGAAAACCAGCTATATGCAATGTTCAATAAATATGAATTCTGGCTAGATCAAGTAGTATTCCTAGGGAATATCGTGTCTAGAAGGGGGGATAGAGTTAGATCCCACCAAAATTGAAGTTGTTACATCATCGGAACGGCCAACCAACACAATGGGAATCATAAGCTTCCTAGGATTTGCCGGATACTACCGCAGATTCGTAAAATGATTCTCTCAAATTGCATCTCCACTTACCAAACTATTAAGGAAAGATGTGAAAATAATTGAACAGAAGCTTGTAAGCGAAGTTTCCAAGAATTAAAACAACATTTGACCACTACACCAATACTAGCCCTACCTAAGGATGGCATTGAGTATGTGGTATTCTGTGATGCCTCGAAGTTTGGGCTAGGATGTGTGTTAATGCAAAAGGAGAGAGTAATAGCCTATGCATCCAGACAATTAAGGCATCATAAAGTAAATTATCCCACTCATGATCTAGAATTGGGAGCGGTAGTGTTTGCCTTGAAAATTTAGAGACGCTATCTCTATGAATCAAAATGCATGCTATTCAGCGATAATGAAAGTCTTAAATATATTTTCACCCAGAAGGAGCTAAATATGAGGCAAAGAAGATGACTAAAGCTTATAAAAATTATAATATGTCTATAAATTACAATCCCGAAAAGCTATTATGATTGCTGATGCCTTAAGCTGAAAGATTCATTGTAACCACGTTGTTCTTGAAAACCACACCTCAAGCCTTCTACAAGAACTGGGTAAGATGGAGATAGAGGTGAAAATCACTACTTCAGAAGCCACCATTGCATCCATGATCTTCCACCCCACCCTGCTAGATGAAATCATGGTGAGACAAACCTCAAATATTTTAATCATGGAAAAAATTCAATGAATCAAATCGAGTCAATCATCTAAATTTAATCTAGATAATCACGGAGCCTTATGGAATTAGGCGCAAATTTGCGTGCCAAATGATCCATAGATTAAAGAAACCATCCTACACAAAGCTCATGATACATTATATATAATCCACCCTGGTAGCACAAAAACGTATAGAGATTTAAGAGGAAACTTCTGGTGGGTTAACATGGAGAGAGAAATACCAGAATACGTAAGTTAGCATGACACCTGCCGAAGAGTAAAAGCTGAACTTCAATGCCTAGCGGGATTACTAGAACCATTAGAAACCCCGAATGGAAATGGGAAGGCATATGCATGGACTTTATCACAGGTCTACCCATGACACTCAAAAAGAAAGATGACATCTGGTCTATTGTGGATCTACTCACAAAATCAACCCACTTCATTGCTATAAATTAGAAATACTCCTTTGATAAACTGGATGAACTATATCTTTAGAAAATAGTCGCCCTTCATGGAGTACCAAAGACTATCACCTCAGATAGGGGTTCAATATTCACCTCAGGCTTTTGGAAGAGTTTACAAACTATTCTACGAAACAAACTAAACTTTAGTATGGTTTATCACCCATAGATTAACGGCCAAAACAAATGGGTGAATCAAATCCTAGAAGATATATTAAGGGCATGTGTGCTAAACTTCAGGGAAATATGGGATAAACATCTGCCCTTAGTATCCAAATGGCTCCATATGAAGCCCTGTATGGTAGAAAGTGTTGATCACCCATCTATTGGTATGACGTTGGGGGAGAGACCACTATTAGGTCCTGACCTGGTGCGGGAGAATGATGAAAAGATCCAGATAATCCAAGAATGGCTTAGGATTGCCCAAAACAGACAGAAGAGCTATGCTGATTGATGTAGGAAAGATCACAAGTTTGAAGTTGGAGACTATGTGTATCTGAAAGGGTCACCGATGCGCAGAGTTCACCGATTTGGAATAAGAGGAAAGCTAAGAACTCATTATATTGGACCATTCAGAATTCTAGAACAGAAAAGCACCCTAGCTTACCAATTGGAATTACCTAGTCCGTTGTCTAGAATCCATAATGTGTTCCACGTCTCCCAACTCAGAAAATGTCTCTAGGAACCATCACAACAACTAACCAACTTAGACATACATTTACAAGATGACCTAACATATGAAGAGCATCTTGTGATGCTACTAGAGATCGAGGATCGAAAGTCAAGGAATCAGACTGCGTTTCTGCAAAGTACTATGGAAGAATCATTTGGTCCGACATAAAGCCTACCCCAATCTATTCAAGTGAGCTCCAAGTTTTGGAGACAAAATCTTTCTAGGAGGGAGGTTGAAATGACCCTCACTTAAATAGTGCAAAAACTTAATTAAGAAATAATTATTAAGCAAATGGTGTAATTACAACACATTCAATTACATCATTGTACGATCGGAGGAAAAATATTACATCATTTAAATACACATAGAGCATAGAGTGACATGAACAAACCCTAATTATTACATCAGTTGCATCATCATAGTGATTAAAAAAAACAAGATTACAACATTCATCATCCTACAATCTCGATTGCATGCATACATGTGTAGTTACATTTCCAATCATCTAAGTAAATCATAGGTGTCGTGGCTAGGTCAATGCAAAAATCTGTGCTGGTTAGATAGACCAAAAACCTAGGGTTTGAAAAATCCAAGAGACAATAAAAGCAGGAGAAGAACATTGCCGTTAGGACTCATCCAGTTTAAAATATCAAAACATAGCACTTATTGAGATACCAGAACCATTTAGAGCTGGTCGGCACCTCTCGCTTTAGTGGGCTTCGTCATCCGGCAAAAACCAAGCCAACACCCACTTCAAATTTTATCGACCTTACCTTAAATAGTGGAGAACTGAACCACAGTGCCAAAACCACCCCAAGGACCTTCGGTCCCTAGAGGCAACCCATTTTCCACTACGCACAGAGAAATGAGATGAAGCCATGGATAATATCAAGATGAGAGAGAGATAGGAGACCACGTCCATTCTCTGCATAGCCAAGCCACCAGAGCAAGAGAGAAGACAAACTCACTTTGCCTCTACCCCCATTCCACCCCTCCCACCGGCGACGAGAGCAAGAGAGAGAGAGATGGGAGTTAGCACCACCAAAGAGGCGTCAGATGGAGGAGGCATTCAAGAGGAGTTAGGGAATTTCAAAGAGGAGGGAACCGCGACCATGGTGGGTCAGGAGCAAAGAACTAGCTGAGACAAGAGGGGGCCAGAGGAGGAGAAGATTGACCATCGGGAGAGCACATGGGGGAGGACTACTGCTACCACCATCACCAACCCATTCCCGACCTGACCAAACCAATTAGGTCACCCCATCCCTGTCCCTTTCCTTGTTCTCCACATCTCACCATAGCAAGCACCACACATCATGGTGACCTCAGCAATCGAGTAGAATAATAACATAAGGGAAGGAGGAGCTTGCTCTCACCTTAACCAGATATGCATGAAGCATTTAGACTTAAATTTGATGATCAATTGCGCAAAATTAAGAATGTGTCTTGTGTCTCTTATGAGGCTTTGAAGCTAGATGTGGTTGTGTATAAGGAGAGATACACTAGAGCTGTTAAGAGCCAAGCCTATGACTCTTGTGTCACCCTTGCCAAGGAGAATGATTATTTGTGGAAAACCCTTGAGATGTTCTCTACTGAGAAAAAGAACTTAAATATGATTCTAGATCAATCCAAGGTTAGTAAAGCTAATAGAGGTTTAGGTTTTAACCCCTATGAGCATTTCAAGAGTCATCCTCCTAAGGTAGTGTGTGTAGTTGAGAGTGAGAAGTTTGAGCTTGCCCCTCCTAAGCCTACCAAGATTTTGTTCAAGTCTGTAGGATTTGCCCAGTCCTCTTTTATTAATGTAGGTACTCCTACTTCATCAAGTTTGACCCCTCAAAAGGTCAAATACCATTGTACCTTTTGTAAGAAGAAAAGTCACATCGTAGAGTTTTTCTTTAGGTGAGCCAAGAAACTATGTCATGAATGTGCTAGAGTTTTGAGTAGTCTTCAAGATCAACCTCGTGTAGCTAGTGTTTCTAGACCTCGCTTTGTAGTTGGGTTCTTTGATTCTTTTGGTGGACTTAGACAACAATGTGGTTGTAGGTTCCAGAAGAGTAGGTTTAGGTCTAGAGCTACCCCTAAATAGGATTTTCATCATTTTGGTCCACGACGAGGATTTGAGAGGGGTTTTGGTAGCTCTAGGTCACGTCATGTTGCATATCACGCTAACCCACACTTTGAAGCTTTTTCTATTGGTTGTGTGTCTCAATACCGGATACCCCGTTCTTATATCACTAACCCCAGTACCGAGGCACAAGTTTTTTCTATCTCTTTGATGTAGGCTTTAACGTGAGAAGGAGATCATATGATCATGTCAGCTTCTTTGGCTCTTCTACCTCACTTTGGGCATCTAGTGATTACTTTCACTTTTCAGGATGCAGCTTGCTCAGCTTCGACTACATCACACTACCAAGCGGTGTAACGCAGATTCTTACTTGAGCTTTGTCAATTCCCTGCTTCCATATTCAACATTACATAGTATTTGGGAGCATTAGGGTTTTTAGGTCTTCAAGGTGTTGTGAGTCACACCTTCTATTCTGTGTCTTTCTTAGACAAATCTTTTCTCTACTAGGTTCTTAAGGATCTCTTACCCTATCTAGGTTGATCTTGCTTCTTCTTTCACTAGCTTCTAGTAGTGGGGTGGCTAGAGTGGTAGATTCACTCCTTAGCAGTGTGTGTTTGTTAGGTTAGAAACCATATGGTAGAGAGATTTTCCCTTCTTGCAAGATTTTTCTTTTTCTTGCTTTTAGTTCTTGTTTTCATTTACAAGTAGTTCTAGTAGTTTAGTTCTTGCTTCCTTTTTGCATCTTGCATACATGGCATCACATTATAGATATGCATTTTAGATAGGGAAAATTTGTTCGGTAGCACTGAAAGGTCACTGCTTTCGAAAAATACCACTAAAAAAACCGGGCTCCAGAAATTACCACCAAAAGATTCATCTCGCTTCGGGATTTAGCACTCTGGACAAAAATGCCCTTACCCCTTCGCTTTATTTTAACTCAAGCAAAATTGACTTTCAGTTTACAAAGTAGTAAACAATGCAGTAAGTTGACAATTTAGAACCCAGATTATTATCTGTTTAGGTATGTGCCTTAGTACGTTGCTCATCAAACCGGCCGGAGGCGTTATATCATGGCGATGAGTTATAGCCAATTTAGTCCATATTAGTCCTATTTATCGTATAGCAACTATAGTCAGCATTGGGCAAGATAAACTTGTCTTTGTTGAGACTAATGGCATGTGCCTTCTCTACTAAGACCTGCATTGATTTTTTATTATTGAAATAAAGAAAATGCTATGGCTGCAGGACTACAAAAGCTCTCCTACAGGATATTCCATTCGCCTCTAGACCTTTAGCAAATTCTCTAGTGAAAGGTTGCACAATTGGCTGCCTCTCTTTCTAGATCATTTGGTGGACTCCATGGGTCGGAGATTTATTATATTCAACTAGTCAAGTGCCAGTTATTCAATTACCATGGGTTTATAATTACAAATAGTTAATATATTTTAATAGTTGAACGTGATAAGAAATTCTCATGAACTTAGACACTATAAAGATTTGAAATGATAGTATCATAGTAACAAAAATCAGAAATGTTACCCAAAAGTGATAAACCATCCATGGCATGAACCAGAACTTCAACCATCCAGCTATTCCTGATTTGAGAATGATCAGCGGCCATCCAATTGCCATGAATGAAAACACACTTGCCAAGCTTATCTTCACCCTTGGAAGTTCATTTGGTTTGAATTTTTTTAGATCAAAGTGCCAAATCAACCTCACAAGTTACATAGTCAGAAATGTTATTGCCTGGAGCAGTTGATGAGAAATAATTCAACAAAGTAAATGACCGTGTGATATGAAAAATGTTGGAAAAGAAATACCAGTGAACAATAACATCCATGGCCTGATAGGACCGTAACCAAATATAATTGCCTTCCTTAGAAAAGAAGATGATTCAATCTCCTCTTGCCAAACAGGATGCCATGCAAGATATCTCGACAACCCGGAGGTTACGCAAAGGTAAGAATTTGAATGACCAAAGTGGAATTTGTTTGGAAATGTTTAAGGCTTTGAGGTTATAATATGGCTTTTAACTCATATGCACACAAAAGATACACAGAGGAGGAGCGAAGGGGTAAGGACATTTTTGTCTAGAGTGTTAAATCCCGAAGCGAGGTGAATCTTTTGGTGGTAATTTCTGGAGTCCGGTTTTTTTAGTGGTATTTTCCGAAAGCAGTAACCTTTCAGTGCTACCGAACAAATTTTCTCTTTTAGATATGAGCTTTAACTATTACTCATTTGTGATGTAATTTTGACTTGATATTACTCATTGCTATGTTATGTCTACTTAGCTAGCTTTGTCATATTTTTATATGTATGATTAAATCATTGCCATACTAGCTTAACTTGCTAACCTAAACTTAATTTCACAAGTGGTGTCAATTTCTACAATTGGTATCTTTTAAGTTTGTAAGGATAAATCTTTTGACTAGTTTGCTCTCTAGTGATTCTTTTATGATATATGTCATGTCAAAAAATATTCTATTGAATCTTTAATATTTTATTAAGATATATTTAGTACTACGCTAATTCTTTAGTAAATCATGTATTGCTCATTGAACTAGTGCCTAACTTGATAAAATGATCTCTTTTGAGCTAAATAAAAAATTTTACACTTGAATCTCAGTAATTACTCTTCGTGAGTCTGCTTGTCATTCTTTTGGTATGAACTTAGAGGGAGTTTTGTATGACTGAGACTATTCTTTTAAATATAATGCTTGATATGGTCAACAATATCTTGAGATCAAAGAAAATAAAAATAACTAAAATAGATTGAAACTCAGGAGGTAGTTGTAGATGGCTCCTAGTCTAAAACTTATTTGATTGAGATAGACTATAAAAATATGATAATTGGCTGAAACTTTGGAGGCAGTCGTGGATAGCTCCTAGTCCAGAACTTGTTTTGCTAAGATAAGGCCTAAATGCTTTCTAAAATATCAAGAATGACTTTTATCTAGTACTTGAGCATAACTGACTAAAATTGAACTTTTAGCACTTTAAATGATATGATTTGAGATTCTTGGTTCTATTTAATCTTCTTGACGTGACTTAACTCATACCATGACTAAGACACAATGAGCATAGAGTGTTAGGGAGAGTCATGAGAGGTGGCACTAGGTAGAGTGCTATGGTAGCTACCAGGAGTGTCAAGTTGTGTTTGTACCAAAATTCATAGTAGTGAATAAAGAATTGAGCTCTTGTGTGCAAGTGTTGGTCTCCCTAGTAAGTTGTACTTCTTAATACTTAGTGCTTGCGGGTTGTGATTCAATGTGAGCAGCTCAGCCGCTCGGAATCACTAAGTCCTAGCTTCAACGTGAGTGACTTAGCTGCCTAGAAGAAGAATGGTCTTGGCTTGAACGTGAGCAGCTCAGACGTCTAGAAACCAATAATTAATAAAGCACTAAGTAGTATAAAGGAAATGCTAACTAACTTAGGATAGTTGGTGTAACGTGTGTGTAGGTCTCCTCGTTGTGGGTGTTTGGAGGGTCCACCCCCAATTTCCAAAATTGGTATCAGAGCCAATGGTTCGGGACCATCATGTGTGGGAGGAGTCCGGTAAGTATTGGGCACTTACATTGGCAAGTGCACTCTTTGGTAAACGCAGGGTGCTTACATTACTCGGTGTGGTACCAAGAGGTGCTAAGGGGATATTCTGTTGAAGAACATAGTCTGGGATTGTGAAGAACGCGGGTCTAGGACCAAGTGTAGTTGATACATGGCGTCAATTGAAATGGTAGGCTCAATAGCCACAACTATGGCTATTGGCAGACCTGCATAGAGTCCTACCTGCAAGGTCGGGACTTATGAGAGGTCGTTGCGGGCACCGAGACGACAATTCCATCAAAGGAGAATGCAGAAGCCTTGTGGAAGTGGCGTATTAAGGCGGTTAAGGCTATACTCCTACTGAAGATGATGATCGAGGTGGACCTAGTGGAGCATATTCGAGACGCGGAGACACCGAAGGCGGCTTGGGAGACATTGGTGAAGCTATTCTCAAAGAAGAACGAAGTACGAATCCAACTCCTAGAGAATGAACTCACAGATATCTCACAAGGCACTCTGACTATCAGTCAATACTTTACTAAGGTGAAGAATATTTGACATGATATATCCCAACTTGACTCTGAGGAGAATATTAGAGAGGCAACGATGAAGATGATCATCATCCATGGCCTAAGACCCGAGTACAGTAGGTTTATGGCTGCGATGAGAGGATGGTCGATGCAACCATCATTAGTGCAATTGGAGAATTTATTGGCTAATCAAAAAGCATTAGCCAAGCAGATGGGCAAGATCATCTTGAAGAAAGATGATGGAGAGCAGGCACTATTCATCAGATGGAGGAATCCACTTAGAGGTTGAGGAGAGGCGAAGCAAAAGTGGACAAGAGGTGAAAGGTGTTGCCCAAAAGAGGGTAGCTATTCAGGAGGAGCTCAATGAGAAAGAGAAGAAGATCAGCATGAGTTGATAGAAGAAAGAAGGAAATAAGGTGAGTGCTTCAATTATGGCAAGAGAGGACATCTTGTTAGGGACTAGGACTATTGGAGTCCAAGGAAGCGCTCAAAGGAAATATGGCTACTACAAGAGATGTCATCCTGGACGGATGCATCAGTGAAGAAGAGTGGGATGCTCAAGTTGCAATCTCAATGTAATATAACATTTACTTTGCTAAAGACTTGACAGAGAGTGAGCATCAATTGACCGGTAGTATGACTCTAGAAGAATCTAGAGAAGAGGAAGAGGAGGAAGAAGAATGGGATGTAGAAGATAGCTTCTCCATAGAGGTGAGAGATCAAGATCTTCTTGGTGAGATTTTAGCGTTTGGATATGATAGTGATGAAGATTGGGAAGCTCTCACTGACGTCAAAGAGGATGCAAAATTGGAGGAAGAATACATTTCTTCTTGAGATGAGAAGCCACAACATGTTAAGATGCATATTGAGGAAAAAGAGCATGACACTCAAGGTATGCATCAACCAACACTCGAGTAGCTTCATCCTAGTCAATTGGAGGTTGACGAGTAAATGATAGAAGTATGGAGATCAAGGCCACCAGATCTCAGGTAGGATAATGTTGCACTTACTCAAGTTATTTTACCATCATACGAAGAAGAAGCTAGAGGACAAGTGTGGAGAAGGGTGAAGAAGAAAAGAAAGTTGGATGGCAGGACCAAGGTTGCACAAAAGGTCTGATCAGGATAGCAAGATGAGAAGAAGAAAGGCAGGAATGATATAGCACAAAAAATCAAAGGTCAAGCATAAGCAAACAATGCAGGAAGAAAGTATGCATTGAGGGGGAATGTTGAAATATGCAATGCATACTTGGACTCTTCTATAAATATTGGGAGTGTTCAAGAGAAAGATATTTCTCAAAGAAGCTCCTAGAACAAATTATCTAGCCATTCTTCATAGCAAAGGAAAACATCTAGACTAAGATATTTTGAGAGAGAACTCTAGGGATGAAATATTTGTAGACTGTAAGGTTTGGATGGTTGCCACTTGGCACACATCAAATGGTCTTGTACAACTATAAATAGGGGTGCTATACCCCCTCCTTGTGTGTGCCATACTAAGACACCATGAGCATAGAGTGTTAGAGAGAGCCATGAGATGTGGCACTAGGTAGAGTGCTAGGGTAGCCACCAAGAGTGTCAAGTTATGTTGTACCAAAGTTCATAGTAGTGAATAAAGAGTTGAGCTCTTGTGTGTAAGTATTGGTCTCCCCAGTAAGTCGTACTTCTTAGTACTTTGTGCTTGTGTGTTTTGATTCACCGTGAGTGGTTTAGCCGTCTAGAATTACTAAGTCCTAGCTTTAACATTAGTGACTCAGCCATCTAGAAGCAGGACGGTCTTGGCTTCAACGTGAGTGGCTCAGCCGCCAAAAAACCAATATTAATAAAGCATTAAGTAGCAAAGGAAAGGCTAACCAATTTAGGATAGTTGGTGTAGCGTGTTTATAGGTCTCCTCATTGTGGGTATTTAGAGGGTCCACCCTCGATTTCCAACATAACACAAAGTCTAATTAACAATCATCTAATAAGACAAGAATTTAGAGTGCAGTTAGGTGGTAGCAGATCCTATAGTCGTTTGAATTTTGACCGATTAATGTGCTGCTGTAAGAGAAATTTGTAGAATGCTCCTATCAAAATCCCTACAGTATTGAGCAGGCAACGAGAAGGAGATACGAGAACGTACCTATGGTACATGGAACTAATGATCGTAGCACAGACACATGGTGCAGCGCGGATGCCCCGGGTAGCGCAGAGGCTCCACCGCGCGCAACAACTGACCGTCTAAGCCTTTTTCGCCACGTGCCACAGGGCTAACTCCAATTAGCTTTAGGTCGGTTCCAACGATAAATAGCACCGATTGGCAAGGCGCCTCACCGACCGAACCTAGCCTCGATGGCTCCCCCGACTATGAATACTGGGAGGGGAGGGGAGGGGGAGGAAGACTAGGTGGAGAAACCAAGAAAGTGAAGGAGTCAAGGACACGAGAGTGAGTGTGTAGCATCAGGCACTTCCTATACACAAAGCGCAAGTTAGAGCTTGGAAGAGTGAACTCTAGGCTAAGCTGGTAAGAAGACCAGTAGTTAGGCTGGGCCTTAGTTTTAAACTTTGAGGCCTAAAACTATATTATTTTCTAAGGAAAAAGTTCATATAACACCTTGAACTTTGCTCGAAAATTCATTTAGCACCCCCGAACTAGTAAACCGGACATTTAATCTTCCAAACTTTGCAATCTAGTTCAAATAACACCCTGACTCAATTTCGGATGGTGGTATTTCCCGCGTGGCGTGATGTGTGGATGGTTTTACCACGTAGGATGACATGCTGATCAAGTTTAGGTGAATGACAGGTGGGGCCCATATGGCCTTCTCTCCCTAATCGAAATAGAGGGAGGGAACTGCAGGGGCTGGTGCTCATGGAAGCACGGCTAGGTCCTCGGCTGGGGAGAAGCCTTATGGCCCCATATGTTATTGACCTAATTTGGCCATCGTGTCATCCTATATGGCAAACAACCCACTCATCACGTCACACGGGTAATAGCACCATACGAAACTAGATCAAAGTGTTATTTAAACCGAATTGCAAAGTGCGGAGGGTTAAATATCTGGTTTCATAGTTCAGGGTGCTAGACGGACTTTCAAGTAAAGTTCAAGATGTTATATGAACTTTTTTCTGAATCCTTGTTTGAAGAGAATTAAGGGTACACATGGCTAGCTTCACAACTAAAAATAGTGGCGATTCCTCATTTGTCACTATAAAATCTCAAGATTTGAATTATGCTATCCTTTGTCTCACTTACATATACATTCGTACCTCACATGTCTGTGACACGAGATACTATCATTTGTCTATTTTCTTGGGAAATATCGGCACACGGTATAAATCTATTGAGAATATTGATAGTGTCATTTTTACAATATTTCCAATTCCTACCTCTGATTTAATGATGCAAAAGAGTATTAGTAGTTATAGTATAGTATCATTTAATAGAGATACAATGTCATTAATTTTTTCTTAGTGCCTTCTTGGTCTATGGATGTGGTGTGCTTGGACTGGGAGACTCCTTGGGCTATGCATATTTCTGACATGTAACCAAAATTCAAGCTAGTTGGAATTAAGGCTAAAAAACCGGACTTAAATTTCACCAAATCCTGGCTGCCGTCAACGGGGCTACATTTTGACCCTTTGTCAGTTTTCTTTGAAAATTTTCTAACACATACACAAAAAAAAGAATATAGTTACTAGCTAAAAAAAACAGTTATTGGCCGGTTTAAATGCCACTACCGTCACGTTTGCATGTAAAAATAGATAATACTGGAAGTTTTCTATCACTCTCAACTCAAATACTTGACACGAATATAACATACAAAACGCTTAGGAGTAAAATACTTCACACTACATTACATGACTAGAGAAATATAAAACCCAAATCTCAAATGCATTACACTATATATAGATGAGAGAGGTCGCATCTTCAGCTATTTAGCACGTAACAACTACTGTCTTCCAAGCGCAGTCCTGAAAAGGGCATTCAGGACCGATGGGCAGCTTGCCATGATAAGCTTGGAACCCTCGGTCACCATGACAGCATCAAGATCTGCAGGAGAACTAATGATGACGTCGATGCACCTGGCCTTCAGCTGTGAGCAGTTAAGCTGCTCTGCAAAAACCAATGTTGTTGCGACTGTCTCCACATTCATGCCATTACTGAGCTTGTTTTTGCAAACCAGTTTAAGCCTATCCAATCCATACCTATCTGCAGCTACAAGCAAATGATGTGGCATACCTCTTGCTCCATGTCAATGACGTGATGCTGATCAAGTTCTGGCAATGTACTGGTGCTGCCATAGTGCCATGTACTTGATCTCAACACACTCTGAGCTACTCTCTTTCATGGGTCCAAAGAACTCAGCCATGAAAACAGGGGTTCTCGCAGCGAGTATGCTCTTGTGTGCCAAGAAGGATTTGCCTGAAACAAGTGTGGCGTCTGCCCCCTTCTGACTTAGCAAAAGTTCACCAAGGTGCAGGTGCCAGTCACAGCACGGATCTGCAACGCTAGGATGAACATTAGTCCCAGCTTCCCAGGTTTTTCTTAACACAGTGATGGTACACTCCACAACAAAGGAATCGCCTCTGAGATACTCGGATCCCAAAAAATCCTCTTGTTTTACAAGCAATAGTGCTGGGCCACAACCCTCTTGACTTTTATATTTGTAAGATACAGTTTTACTTCCAGATGGTGTGTGATATTGCGTCTCATGTACGAACCGACATTAAAGAGCTGCCTTCACATCATTCGTACATCCTTTGCTACAAAACACAAGCCGAAGTGCTATCCAGAACTCATGATGTTCATACTCAAAATAACTTGGATAGTAATGAACTTCCCAATTATATCCACCTACAGCCAGTCTACCGGATGAGATATAGTCCGAACCACGGAGTGCTTTGATTACTGAATAACCATTGGTCTTCAGTAGATGAACTGTGCACTCTGTCTCAGTGAGGATTGACGGAGACTGCATGGTTGACAGCCACTGAAGAATGAAGACTGCTTGGGTGGAGGAAAGTTGGAATGTGCAAAATGAACTAAGTGGTCCTCGCTTAATACGTTGCTGCAGGAAACAGACATTTCTGATTTCAGATCATGTTGGTCCCCACCACGATGAAACCATAAAAATTAAGCCAACACAATTTTAATAAATGAACACAGTTGAGTTCATGATCTAATAATGTTACTAAAGGTAAAAAGAACGAAGCATTAGCATGACTGAATAACAGTTACACATTCTGAATTCTGATGTTATTCTTCAGAGCATACAAGAGAAAATATGCTACTTTGTTAAAATATATGGAATGAGCAGAAAACATTGTTGGCACGTAATTTTAGATCACCAAAAAAAATTGAAATTAAAATTACCATTATCCACACCAAGATTAAAATACCATACTAATGTTTATGAGTAACAGCAGCTGTGTTGTTAACACACTCAGGCCATGGAAAGAATTAAAGACATTAGTGTACAATATTGAATTTCAAATTCCTTGTCAAGAATAAATCGACTTCTGTTTCAAATAATTGAAGTCATCATTGCGAATTCTATTCAAACCTAAAGATTTGTGTGGGCCACACTGGGCATTGCTTCAGTGCCTGGGAACATGATGCCACTCCTAGGAGCCTGGTTGTGCATTTTGCCCAATTGTCTGCAAAAGGTAGTGGCGCTAGGGTGCCAGGTGCGCTGTGGAGTGTGGACAGTTCCAAAAACTAGTAATAAAGCATGCTTTGAATAGATTTTAACCATCTGATCTACTGACAGACCTAATTGCCAATGTGCGGCATTTGCAAAACTGGAGAACTGCAGCGACTGGAGTTTATACCATCCTAATTGTCAATGTACATCGTTTGCTAAATCGGTGCTCGAGGGTGAAAAGAATCCTCCACTGTCTTTGCTTCAACTAACCCTACAACTAGTCGATTAGGGGCGAATGCAAGAACTTCAAAAAAGGGACACCATGGGATCAAACAGAAGATTATATGTCGCGACCGAATTACAAACTACGAGATCGACATCAGAAACAGCTCAAATTAATTACATACAAGTCTAATTACCAAAAGCCTAGATCAAGAATTTAGGGTGCAATGCAATCAGACGGAAGCACTCCCCAGTTCGAACAGCTATTTCTGTTTGATCGATAAAATGTGCTGCTATAAGCCTATAAGGGCATATACAATACAAGATGATTATACATGAATGTTTATAGAGAGAATATAGCTATATCATCAAACATCTGTGTAAAAGTTACTTTCTCTAATATAAACATCTCTTCTATGAATGCTTAGATATTATATTATCTTTTAATAAGATATAGCTATACACATAAACACATGCTAAGCACCGATGCTTATTTAAGTTCAAAATAAGAGTTTTAGGGCCTGTTCTTTTTTGCTGCGGCTTATGGCTTTTGGCTGAAATTTTTGAATTTTGGCTGTTTACGGTACAGATTACGAAAAAACAGATACTCATTTGCAATTTTGGCTGGTACAGATGTTAAGCTTTTAACGTGTACTACGTTTAACTTGTAGACCCCATCTTGAAAAAATACTTCGTTTAAAAGTTAAGTACTGTAGCGGCTGCAAAAAGCCGCCCGGCTTCTGCACAGCCGAACAGGCCCTTACCTACCTTATGTGGTAAGAAAAATTAATTTTTAATTGCAAAACATTTTTCTAAGCATTTGCATTGTACGTGCTCAGGAGAGATCTACATGTTTAACCGCCTCGACCGTTGCTCACGACCATTCCGGCCGCGACTGAACTAATCAACCGCACGCGCTCCTACCAAAATCCCCGCAGGATCGAGCGCGCGCGAGAGAGAGAGATAGAGAGAGAGAGAGACGAGTACGCACCTACGGCAGCATAGACACACGACGCGGATGCCTCGGGGAGGGAGCGCGGAGGCGCCGCCGCGCGCAACACCCCGACGGTACGTCGAAACCTTCGCCGCGTACCACGGACCAACCGGCTCCAGATCGATCCCAGCGACGAATCGCGCGGATCGGGAAGGCGCCTCGCCGGCCGGACCTGGCCTCGGTGGCTTCTCCCGACTACGACGAGGAGGGGGAGGAGGTGAAGAAAGCGAGCAAACTCTCTTCTTTCCTTTTCTAAGAGAGGGAGGGAGAGAGAGGAAAATGCCAGGGTTGCGCTTTGGGCTTGGAGCTGGGCTGAAGGGGTAAAAAGACCAGCAGTTAGGCCGGGCTTTGGCGCCAAGACGTTGCACAATTTCCTGAAAAAAAATTCGAAGAGAATTAGAGGGTACAGCCGTACAGGTCTAGTTTCACAACTCATCAGTTTCCACCTGCGATTCTGCATAAAAAAAATAAGGATGCCTCCACCACCCATAAGTAAACTCAGAAGCCATGCAGCACGAACACGGCTTCTCTGTTCTCTTTTCTCTGTTCTCCCCGTGTTCTGGTTGACGTAATATTCATCCAGAATCACTCATCTCTTTGCTAGTGAATCTAGAGTGATCTAGATCTTCACCACGTCAACAGGAACACGAGCACAGAGAAAAGAGAACAGAGAAGCCACGTTCATGCGGCACTTCTCCCAAGCGACACTTTCTACTGCGGTTACTACTGTATTTGATCTAAGGCCTTGGATCTTGATCGGGCGATGGAAGTACCATAGCATCGTGCTTCTCTGCACTTCCCTGCGAGTAGTAGGATCTGCCCATCACCCCATAAGCGTTACAGCATTAGCGGCGGAACCCAGAGCAAGTAATGGAGTGAATTCCAACCCAAACACCTGGGGCAAATAGAGCAGAAGCGATAAATCATGAGAATAACAATATTCACAACCTGGGCAACGGGGCCTGCAGAACCAAACAAACACGCTAGCTACATTACAGATGGGAGAGGACGCCGAGATCGCCCAGCCTATACATGCATCTGGTGCACTGCCTTGACAAAACGAGGGGGCGAGCCACACACACAGGGGTTAGACCTCGCCTCAGGACCAATTCCGCCACGGTACAGCGGCAATCACGTCAGATGATATCCGAGCCTACTCTTTTCCCCGGCCTAGGTATCGCAGGGTCATATTCTGTGCTATGATCTCGGCCACAAAATTAATAGGGAACGGGATGGAACAAATACAGCTCGAGAAATGGAAACTATCCAAGAATGACGCATGGGGGTTAGTGCTGCCGTCATTGGAAGTTGCGCGTTAACCCACTTCGTGGTGCGTTTCTGCAGGCAAGGAACAGAATTCAAGGTGATGTAGAAAAGGAACACATACGAAGATGTAATTTCACGAAGGCGGACAGTTAAGAAAATGTGATTGCAGCAGCACACAAGTAGGACCATCTGTGCTATCAGAAGTATGTACAGCATGAAAACTTGTCTCGGGTAACACTTAACACTATTATTATAATTTTAGGTTCGTATAGTTAAGCCTTAAGAGCTTTCACCAGTACCAAAATTGCAGTGAGGTGGTATGTTGCAAAGAAGAACCATTCTAAGATTTTGTTGTAGATGCAGTTCTGTACACCACACCAAACTAATAGGACATACCTAGAGGGTCTTGTTCATAACATATATTATGCAATGGTATGATAAGGTAAGAGAACTAACCACTAAGAGCAAATTTGGCCACAAAAAATGCAAGTGCGCCACAATAAACTAATATCCATGTGTAAGGAGATGTTAAGCAGAAAATGATATGTCGCATAATTAATGGCCAATTTCTTCCAACATATTAGACTCTTCACTATTTATGAGTTATGACCAACCAATACCTGAAGCAAGCATTTGTAATACTCCAATCATAATAAGATCTATTCGTGAAAATGTACCTTCCAGGAAGCAGCTGTGAACTTCCAGGCCCTTTTGAGTTACCAAGCCGCCTGGCTTTGATTTCTTGTTCCTTATCGACACGCATAGCTGCAACTTCTTTCTCCATAGCAGCAACCTCCCGCCTCATCTTTTTTGCCTCCACTTCCATTGCTTTCGTTAAGGTATCAACTTTCTTTGCTAACATCTGCAGGACAATAGGAGACAGACAAACTTTACAAAACCTAGCCTCCTGTCCACTAAGTGAATAAATAATAAATGGTTCCATACCTCAATTGCATCATCTTTGTCCTTCAGACTATGATCTTTTTCATAGCATGCCTTTCTCAAAGAAATTACCTCCTTCTGCAGCATATCATACAGGAAACCAGATACCATTTCAATTGAGTTGTTATTTGCAGTTTCATTAATTCTCTCGTCCGCGTTGCTATTTGCGCTTTCATTAGTTCCCTCATCCACATTTCCTTTCCAACTATCATTAGCTTCATGATCTCTAACAGCATCTGTAGATCTGTTAAGTAAATGAGCTCCATTTCCATGGACCTTTCCCCTGTCTAGTGATCTAGTTCCCCCATCAAATGACTTTGAAGTTCCTTTAGCGTGTTTTAGGACCAAGCTGCTGCTAGACGAAAGAGAGGATCTTGAATGAAAAGATGGAGATCTCCTTGCTAATAAACCATTTGGAGACAATTTAGGCATATTATCAGCTCCACCCAGTGACAACCGACGGGAAGGACCATTGCTGAAGCTCTTTCCTTCGGTAGGTGGACGACTAGAGCCGCTTCGTGGCCCTCTCAGTCCATCTTCTAAAACTTTCAGGCGTAACTGATATTTTTCCTGAGTTTATAAAAAATTCAGAAATTTAGCTCATCTAAAACAACTCACTTAACAAAGTTTTAGCTCACACTGAATTACAACAGAAAAGTTTGTGTACCTTTAGTTGAGCTTCAGATCGTGCTGTGCGTTCTGCAACAGCAAGCTTATCACGAAGTTGTTGCATTTCACCCTGTAGAAATAAATACTTATTGCAGGATGCGACTTATATGCTTTCGATAAAAGAACCAGCAGCAAAACGTTTAATTTCACCAAGAACAAGCATATGCCTGCATCTAAACAAAATACATCAACAAAGGAAAGGCAAAATTTAATCATGTCACCTGCAAGAACCTGCGCTCTTCAAGCCACTGTTTAACTGGCATCACTTTGTCATTAGAATCTTTCCAGTCATTCGCAACCACAACAGCAACCCTATTTGCTGTAACTTTTGCACGAGCAAGTTCACGGTCAAGTGTTTTTCTTTCTTCCTGATAAAATCGTTGAACATAAATAAGCATGAGTCAATTGTTACTACGGAATAGGCGAGTTAATTAATACTTGATGACAAAAGCAACAATCATCTAAGGATAGTTTCTTACATTCATTTCCAGAACTTTGCGCTGGTAATCTCTAACAGCATTAGCAGCTGCACCACCTGCAAGAACAGCCTCTTCCAGCTCTCTCACAGTTTGGCTAAGCTTTTCAACTTCTGCAACCTTTTGGCGATGCAACTTGTCCAAGATCTTATTTTCTTCCTGCAATGCATAAAGCAACCGATTAAGCACTTCCGTGGTTCCATTGGTATGTCAAAGTCATTTTCTCCTGATGACCAGGAATACAATACATGCACCCACATACATGACAGATCTCAATTTGCTTCATCAACTCTTGGTTCTTGTTTTGCAAGTCATCAACCATAGCAGCTTTTGCCATTGCAATTTGCACAGTCCTTTCTGCTTCTAGTAGTGCTGCCTCTTTTTGTTTAGTTAGACGATCTAAGGCTCTATTATCATCCAAGAGCTTTGTGGTCTGGAACAAACCAAGTAAACTTGTCATCTTCTTTGCTCATACCAAATACATGACCAATGAAAAAGATGGCACTCTAGGCAAATTAGAGGGTGAAAATAGCTGCGAACTATTAGGGAAACAAGAAATTCATCAACACAAACACAAAGATAGAAGAGGTGGGTATGAAAGACAAAGTATCACCTCTTGCCGAGCAAGTTTTAGCTCAGCTTCAAGTGGTGCAAGAATGGCTTCAATCGGCGGCATGTCATCGTCCTTTTGGGCTGCATGTACTCTTCGCAAAGTAGCTTCTGCCGCAAACTGAGCAGCCATTGCAGCCTTTTTCTCATCATTTATCTTCTTAGCCTCTAGATTCTGCAAGTTTTTCCCTTTATTAAAGTACAATCAAAAGAGGGATACCAGCAACAGGTAGACATAAATCATAAGATAGATACTTTGCTTTCTAGGAGAGATTCTGTCAGCTTGAGTTTCTCATCCATCCTCTCCAACTCATCTGTAAGCTGTCATCACAAGATAACAATCATGTTAAGAACAAAAATAAGTAATTATTACCACATTTTTTGTTAACAATAGAATAAGTATCAATCACAATCAGTAATTCAGCGCTGCAACTTTCATGAAACAGCAAGAGAATTCAATGCACATATGAAGTGCAACACTTTATCCTTCATTTTTTGTTATCTTCTTTTCTGAACGTCTTATTTCTTTATTCACCCAAGTTCATGGCCCGAAGTTCAATACATTTTGATAATAAGTAAACTTCACTATTGTTCTATACAACTATTGCAAATTCTCAAAGACCAAATGATAATTAAAAAAACATTGTTCCACTAAACCACATTCAATCATAGCTCAATGATTTGAGACAAAAGCAATATTGGTGCATTAAGATCATCAAACCGATCAAGAAAACAATGCCACCACGCTTGATCAATAGCACACTTTAAACAATTTATGATTTAACTTTTCTTTGACACGAAAGAAGGATATTGTATGCCAAGGCACAATTACGTCAAGTCCAAAAACTCAGCTATAGACCAGAAGAAGCATCCAAATCCTGGAGTTAAAAGATAACTTCATTACTTTAGTGCAGTTCAATGACTTAATTTATGAAGAGCCATGCCACCACACTTGACCAATCGACACTAGGGGGCAACAGAATTACGGATAAAGAATAACAGAAGATCAAAATAACAGATACAAGCTACAAGCATCTAGCAACCCAATCAATGGCAATGGCAAGATGGCAAAAATGAGCCTTGGTTTTTAAAGAAAAAAACCAATTTGGTTTGGATGCAGGCTCAATCATACAAATCAATACTGAAGCATCAGAATTTTAAAGTGCTGATTGCTAATCCGGTGAGGAGTAACCTGGACTGAGGCTACCAATCAGGCTGATTAAATTTACTAGAAAAAATAGAAACATAAACCATGGATTCCAAAAGCCCCAACAAATCTAATAATATCTAGCAAGTAATATGATGATGCGACAAAACAAATACATGAAACACTCATGGTCATGGCAGCAGGATAAAAAGGTGTGAGATCATAAAAGGATTATTAAAACGGTCACTCTACTAGCCGAACCAAATTTGGCACTACCCCACAACTACATCGCTTCAAGCCCCAATCCAAAGGAAATGGCCATCCGGAAAAATAGCAGAAACCGCATCACTACACCACAAAATCTAGAGAGAAATCGGCAATTACCTCCTCGACAGCCTTCTCCCGCGCCCTCTCCGACAGCCGCAGCGCGCGTATCTCCGTCTGGGCCTCCCCGAGCTCCCTCTCCTTATCTAACACCACAAAACCGCACAAAATCAAACCTTTCCTCCCCACCACACACACACACGAGACCCTAAAATCACCGAAACGAATAGCAGGAACAGATCAGCTCACCCCTCAGCTCGTTCTCGAGGCGTGTGAGCTCGACCCTGACGGGATCCGACCCGTGCATCAGCGCGATGAACTCGTCGGCGTCGAGGCTGGCCCGCACCGGGCCCCGCCGCCGCGCGGAGCCCCTGGGCACCGCCGCATTCCACTCCTCGCCGCCGTCAGCCATCTCAGATCTGAGCCCCTGCGCCACAGCCCAGCATCCAAATCCGCCCGCGACCGCCTCGGGAACCCGCGCGGCGAGCTCGGGGCCCGTCGATACCGCCCGCCGGATCGGGGAAACCCTAGCTCCGGCCTTGCTCCTCCCCTGCGTTGCAGTGCGTGTGTTTGTGGATGTGTGTGCCTCTCGGTCTCTCGCTTTGAGCAATTGGCCAGTTGCGTCTGTCTTGTTCAGTGGCGCGTTTAAAAAACTCGGCCAGGGCTGGGGGGACGAAGACTGGAAGAGCCTTTTGGACCGTAGTACTACTGTTTTTAGATAATTACCGTAGTACTAGTAGTAACAATGGTTACAGCCAAGCAGAAAAACAAGATAGCAGTTGCGGTTGTCTAATATTCTTTTCTAGGGAGCTGTAGTCTTTTTTTCTAAGCTTTTGTTTGTATTTTTTAATATAAAAGTAAATGGTAGAGATATCAATACGGATGACGCACATAATTTTGGATTTGAGAAGCCGTTTGAAAAATCTGCTTAAAAGTCAAAAGTCTTTTCGGCATTTTAACTGACTTTTGCCTTCAGTTTCTATCGGATGGTATTATTCATCAGACCTATCAACTGCAGCATAGAAGAACGGGACAGCCAAAAAGGCTTCGGCTTGAATGGCCGGTGAAGCCCGGCCTAGCCCGACAGATCTACTAGCCAAGCCAATAGGCAACACATATAAAACTATCATCTCCTTCTCAAATCCACTAGTCCATCATATATGGGCTCTCTCCCTCCCGGATAAGGCGACGATGTCCCATCCCCAACGCCAACACACCCCCCGCCTCCTCCTCCCCATCGAGGTCGCCAATGGGCGCTAGTTGAGTTCGCCAACTCCATACTCAACGAGGTCGCTGGCATCGTGCTTGCCTCCTTCGACCCCCTACACCCCTTCCTCAGCGTCCATCGGCCGCCTCTTCATCTCCCTCACCCCCTTCGACCTCCTACCCTTATGGATGGATGTAGGATGAAATGCAATCCGGGGAGAAATGTAAGGGCTCTTGTAGACTGTGGTGCCGTGGATGGCATGAACTGATGTTGTTTGCAAATGGTGGTATGGGAAAGAGGTTTTGGAGGAGAAAGTGTGAACTGATGATGTTGCAAAAGATCTATTTATTCTACAAATTTGTATGCTTCTTCGGCTTCAGCGTAGGCCTCGATTTTGTGACCAGGCTAGTCTTTGGGTCGGGCTCAGGCCTGGCATTTAAAGACTAGGCTTTTTCAAGCCCGGTGTTTTGACTGGGCCTAAGTCTACTTGACTACTATCTACCGTAGTACTAGCTGTGTTGTTAATTCCATTTCTGAGGCCATTTTGGTTTGCCTCTTGGTATGAAATACACCGGTACCGGTCCATTCTAGTGTACCGTTTCGGATTTTAAAATTTTAATATAATATATATATATATTCATATGTATAAATATGTAATTATATGCATATATAATTTTACTTAGAATCTCACTTTAAATACATACCCATAGCTTAAAAATGAGGAGTTACTTAATTATGCCCGATATTAGAATGGATGGAATGACCAATTCCGGTTGGAATAATTCCAGCCGGAATAGCCCAGAATGGCCAGTATTAAGGCTAATACAGGATTGAGTCTATTGTGTGCAATTTTAAGTGCCGATATAGCCTGTTTCGGATGATACCAGAATGGAATTGATAAGCTTCAGTACCAGTAGTATTCAGTGAGTAGTGGTATAGCGTGATTTTTATCGCTTTCTGAAGCCAAACATTTTTTAGTTGATTAAAGGCATGTTTGGGACATTGGAGTTTTATAGAAAGCAGTATAATTCCTACAATAATTCTACAAAATTACCCGTTCCAAATTAATCTCGTTTATTTATTATTATTTTTTGCATGCACATCGTAGGGGCTGTTCCTATCTAATATACTTATTTATTTAGAAAACAATTATGGCCTTCAACAATGTTTGCTTTAGCATTTACTTTCCCTAGAAGTCCTTTATATTACAATCTTTGCTTCATTGATTTTGCATTTTCTGCGCTGATATTAGGTACGGATTTCTCTAGAGGGCGTGTAGTCGTGTATGTAGTAGGTATTGTTTTAAAAAAAACCAAACAAATATATGTGCAACCAAAGCAAGCCTTGATTGATATCTACATCTAAGGGTGAAAAGTGGATATAAATTATCTATATTATTCAATTACCGTATTCGATAGAATACGAATATGACTAGATTTTCCCATCCGATTAATAATTTCCATCCTATTCGTATTCGTATTCTATTTCATTTATTTACTCTTACCAGTAATAAAAGAGTGGTGTTTTGGGTGACGTGCAGTCAGATACCCTCTTTGTTCCTTTTTACTTGACGTTTTTTATTTTTTACGGTCTTCAAGATGTGACTTTGACCCTTACCTTTTATAACTTTACACCAAGATATACTAATATTATAAAAATAGTTTTAATGATAAATCTAATAATATAATTTTCGTATAGCTAATCTAGATAGTTTTAAATTTATTTGTGATTAAACTTTAGAAAATTTGATAGCACGGATTCTAGGAAGTCAAGCAAAAAAGAACAGAGGGAGTATAATCTAACAATTAGCATTTTAGAATATTATAGCTTTATTAGAATTTATAAATATATTATAATAGAAATTAGTAGTCAAAGTTGCATTTTAGAGACTGTGTCAATGTCCAAAACATCACTCTTTTGTAACCGAAGGGAGTACGATACAAAAACCATGCATAAATTCTAACAATTAGCATCAACCATGACCAAGAAATTGGAAAAAATTTCACACCACTCAATGCTTGAATTTTTGGCACTTTTGGCATGTTTTCAACCCATATTTACAAAAATATTGTATGCGTGCGAGAATGACGAATGGCACTTCACGCCCCGGTGGCCGGCGGCGGCCACAAATGACACCTAGACCATCGGAGCCCGACCACCAAGCGGCAGGGACCTACCACCTGGGCAATGTGCGGTGCCCTCCCTGTCGCCCCACCATCAGACGATAGGTGATTAAGTCGGCTAATTAGCCAGCTTAATTACATGCCTCAGTTAGTATTTTGTATGTACTATTTGTTTGAATTTTCAAATATAGCAAATAAGCTGAAAAAATTACAAAATTTTATGTATAACCTTTTCACACAACGTATTCATTCTGTAATTTTGACAATTTTATCTTCTCTGAATATTGCTGAAAAATTTGTACAATTATGATATTTTTAGGATTTATTACATATAGCAAACGAGCACCAAAAATTACGAAATTTTACATGTAACCTCCCAACACAATGTAATTTATTGTGTAATTTTTGAAAATTTTATCCACTCTGAATATTACTCAAAAATTTATACGATTATAATATTTTATCCACCGCTGCCATTGTGATATAAACTCTGTCCCCTTTGAGCACTAGGATTTTGAACCAGGGAAACAAAGCGAATGGGGGACCGGGGGAGGCAGTGGTGGGTGGGAGGGGAGGAGTCGGAGAAATTTGGGAGTGGTGTACAAGGGAAGGAAGTGAAGGAAGAAGGGGTGGGTATTCAAAGTTGAACCACTGCTCTATTGCGTTATGGGCGGAGACATTAAGAAAACGTCAAGTATTTGGCTGACATGTGGGTCCTTTAAGTGGTGAGTCACATGTCAGTGAGGTATCGGAAGGATTCCGTACGAGGTTTTCTATTACGAAAAGGCTTTGGATAAATGGCGTAACGATAACAAAATGATAGCTGATTCGACAAGGGGTTACATGGCATGCAGGCTAAGAAACTAAGGATGGTACACATATGGACAAAGATGGTCAAACTACCGCGTTGATCGCGACCATTTGCCCTTCCTCGTGAGGTCGGCTTTATAGTCCTCACTGGTCGCGCTATCCTTGGTCGTCAGTTCGTGCTTTCTCTCACATTCCGCCTCACGAACCTCGCGCCTCTAGGTGAGCTTCCATCTCCCATCGGATATGCTTGCTTCGATCTTCAGGGCGCCATCGCTCCTCCATCCTCTCACGTGTTGTCTGTGCGTTCCACTCCTCGCAGTCCAGCTGGTCGTGCGGGTTGATCTCCTAGTCGATCCATTGATGGTATGTGTATAACAGATCTAGAGACTGCGGAAAGAGGAGAAACCTTGTTAGTGCGTGCCACACAAGAGAACTGGTAGAAGAATACAATGTAATCCGTCCTTACCGGATGGCGGTAACAGACTGTGTCCCAACGTCGGTCAGGATAGTCCCAGGCGTAGTTACCGTAACCCTAGTAACACATGCCCAAAATCAGCCGGTCTAAGGCTTGAAGAACTTGTATGCGTCCCTGCACCAGCAGAGAGGGGGCGTCTCCCCTACAGGGGGGTCTTGCGGCGAACGCTCAGTGGGAACGTTCAGATATGGGTTGAGGTTGGAGGTACGGGAGCTTTGTTTCTGGGAGGTGGCCTCCTGGCACATGCCGTTTGTTCGTCCCGTGCTATTGCAGCCCTTACTAGTCGGGTGATCTTCTCCCATTGCTTCTCCATTGTAGCGATGTGGTGATTTAGTCGTGATGAAGAAAACATGGAGCCAAAGGGGTAGTACTTATAGGCGAAGCCCACGCAGCGTACGCTTTGCAAGTCTAATTCGGTTTGAGCAAATTCGCGTCCACGAGGCAAGGACACGCCGGACAATTTGTGGACCAGTGTACCATCACGTCACTGCATAAAGCTGCCCCGTTTGGTCTTCTCAGTGTGTAAGCCCATCTGATTTAGTCTTTGCTCCCCTTGTTAGCTCCCCCGTAAGCACATTCGTCACTCTGTCCATGGGTCCCCCCTTGCCCACTCCCTCGCACGCACATTTGTCACTCTACACGTGTCGTCCCTCTCGCACACACATTATCACTTAGTCCATATCGTCCCCCTCGCTCGCTCCCTCGTCCGCACATATGTCACTCTGTCCGTGCCATCCCTCTTGTCTATTCCCTCATGCGCACATTTGTCACTCTGTCCATGCCGTCCACCTCGCCCGCTCCCTCGTCTGCAACGGGTTCCCTTTTCACTCGGCTACAAATACGGACCTCTCGCAATTGCTCATCACTCATCTCAACTGTGTTTCGCTTCTTGTTCTCACGCTTGTGGCAATAACATAACATGGCAGACGCCGACAGACTAGTCCAATTGTAGTCGCCTACGCAATACCTTCCCCTTGAAACAAGGGAGGACTTCGGCCCTAGCTACCGCTTGATATAAAAAAACGTGCCGAACTGGTATAGCCAAAATGCAGACACGGGGTAGACACTGTCGTGCAAGTCATGGATGACCACTTCGACTACTGACGACGTTTCTTTCGATGCCCACATTGGATAGAGTGTCAAATGTGCGAAGGAGACAACAGGAAAGGGGATAGCAGCAACACCCCGACATATGTGCGAAGGAGAGAGGTCACGTGCTGCAAAAGATGCCTGCCGTATGGTGGCCATGCAGCAGATGATTTCAATCGCTAATTAAATGAGTATCGCATATCGCTAATTATGATTAAATTAACATGAAATAACATGGTAAATTCGTAGCACATAAATTTTCCAAAATATTTGATAATTAGGTCAACTGTGTCGGAAGGCTGCGCTTAAAATTTCGTAATTACTAGAGCATATTTGCTATATGTAACAACTGCTACAAATAACACAATCCTATGAATTCTTGAGCAACATTCACACCGGATAAAATTATACAAAAACTACACAACCAATTACGTTATGTTAGGAGGCTACACATAAAATTTCATATTTGTTTGAGCTCATCTGCTATATTTAAAAAAAATCTAAGAAGTAATACATATAGTTAAGGCAGGTAATTAAGTCGATTTAATTACCTTCCGTCTGGTGGCGGGACGGTAGGGAGGGCGTCACATGGTGGCTAGGCGGCAAGCCCCTGCCATACAGTGGCCAGGCTCCGATGGCCTAGGTGTTAGCTGTAACGTGTTGCTGCCTGGTCACTAGGCAACAGAAGTACCATTTCTGTCATTCTCGTATATATATAACTATTTTTGTAAATACGGGTTAAAAGCATACCAAAAATGCCAAAAATTCCTCAATACCTTACCTTCAGCGTATATACCACTCAACCTAGACGACTAATCGCAGGTAAGACTGGTAAGAGTGGAATTCAAATCTGATAAAATTACCCACGCTCGACGGCAAAAACATCGACAGCCGACGTATCAGCCACGAGTCAGGACCACCTCCAACGAGAAAACGGTTTGCCGTTACGCGCAACGGGATCAACGGCCGGGCCCCGCCGTGGCAAGAGGGGAATATTGCCGAATGATCACTGGCCTCCAACGTAAGGGGGTACAGCACTGCAGCGCCAGTGTGCAGTGTCCGGTTCCCAGCTTGTCTCCCTCCTCTCATGTTCGAATGCCGTTACAAGACTTTCTTGCACTCATCGATACATGCAGGGCGTGTGAGGCCCAAAAGGTGTTGGTCTCTAGCTTTCAGTGCTTATAATTTATGAAATATATTTTTTTCTGAATAAATAAATATATTAATTGTTTTTATTTTTTTAAAGTCATTTATCGAAATAATTTTTTAAAATAGTTTATCGTAGTCGATTCATTCATATAAACGTTTATATTAAAATAAAAAATTATTAACTATATAAAAAGAAGAAGAAGAACACACCCTACGCGATCGAGCATTTGAGCTATGCTTCACACTCTTTTGGGGTCGTCTAAGCTACATAAAATGTTTATTTGTTAATACAAACATGTGACATTTATGATTCGCCATTGAATACGACTGTACGAGCTAATTAGTGCTGTGCCATTGCAAAAAAGGACATATGTTTGTTTGCAATTATTGGTCACAATTTTCCAAAAAAATGCTAAAATACTCTCCACACTTTCTTTTTCCTCACCCTTCCTTCCCCAATCTCTTTTCTCTCTCCTCTCTCTGCCCATCTCAGCTGGATGGCCTCCTTCAGGTGGGTTTTTTTTAACTACAACTGATGATTTATTGCCCATCTGAGCTGGATGGCCTCCTTCAGGTGGGTTCTTTTTAACTACGACTGATGATTTATTACTATGATTGATGATTTTTGATCCTAACGCTAACGTTTATACGAACGTACCGAATATCGTTAAGCCGCTTTGAAAAGATTGTCCCGATAAACTGTTTTAAAAAGGTGACGAAGAAGTCGTTCCGTTTGTTTATTCAGGAGAAACCATAAGACATAAGTCATAAGCTATAACATGAAAAGAGGGGGCTTCCTCTCCCCTTTCCCTATGCAGCTCTGAACCGTTGTTGTTTGCTCGCTCGTGTGCACCTGCTCACGCTATTGGCCTTGTTCTTTTCAGCTTATTGTTTATAGCTTCCTTCGAATAAACAAACATGATGATTTTTTCGCCGTCGTTTTGAAATGATTTACTTATACAACTTTTCAAAATAACTTACCAGTATTCAATTTATTAGCACAAACGTTAATATTAAGATTTTATAGCATAAAAAAAACACTCCTATCTCGTCGCTCTCGTGCACCTACTCACACATGCCCACTTGCACCGTTGCCATCGAATCTTGACGCTGCCTCCTAGATCCTACCTCACCACCGAACACAGCTCACTGTAGGCATGGGTAGCAGTGGCAGCGACATTCGTGGCCGACGCGCTGTTGGAGCCGTCAGCGCTTGCCGCCAGTCGAGCCTGCGCAACGGCCGCCTTGAGACCGGTGCTGCCTCGATCCAAGCTTCGCCGATCACCGAAGCGGCCGATGGCGGCGGAAATTTCTTTTGATTTTCTATTTTTAGGGAAGGGCAAAATAGCCATTTTGTCCTGTCAAATATGTTGCCTCTTCTCAGTTTAGAACAAAAATTCCATATTTCCACCTTTGCAATGGCATCACAGAACATTCCCTATTTTCCACCTTCGCAATGGCATTACAGGAATCAGCATATATGCCCTAGCTGTTAATATACCCTAGTGGACTCCTCGTCGGTCTCTGGTCTCATTCTTTTTTTCATGCGCATTATAAATTTTGGTTGAAATTTTGAATTTTGGTACATTTACTGACATATTACGGAAAGACCGATACTCATTTATGATTTTGGCTACTACAGATGTTGGGCTTTTAACGTGTACTACGTTTAACTTGTAGACCCTATTTTAAAAAAATACTCCGTTTGAAAGTTAGGTACTGTAGCAGAAACCAAAAGCCACTGGCTTCGGAGGTAGCCAAACAGACCCTCTATCCAATCTATCTCTTATCAGAGATCTGAAAAATACTTGAATCTAGAATCTAGAGGCAAGGAGAGCCCAGGGAGTAAAGGCCATAACAGTGCTGTACTTAATAACAACACGTACGCTAATTGGAATAGCATAACCAAGCTGCAGCTAGCTCAAAGCCTGAACATGACCATCTCGCTCCAAATGGCTTTAACTTCTAGACTTCTTAATTTCATTTTTTTTTGTATTTTACCTTTTTTTTTTGTTTTTTTCACTTATTCTTTTGCATTGTACCAAATGATATAACGGTGTTTTCTAATTTTTCACATTTTATTATAATTTTTTGACTCAGAAAAGCTAACAGCCGTTACAATGCAATTGCCTCACAAAAATCCAAAAGCAATAGATGCTGGCCGTTTGGAGCTCCACTGGTACAATTGGACATGAAGAACTTTTCTGTGGTTCCTAGTACACAGGGTAACACGGCATAATCCCAAAAACACTCTGCTTTGGCACAACGTGGTGTGCACCAATTAGCTTCTGTGCTCAATTGCCTGCTAGGATCAGCACCGGTGGAGAGTGTCAGATCAAACCCATTTCCCCCTCTTTTCCATTGCCAGTTGCGCTGAAGCACAGCTTTTGATCTTGGCAGGGTCTCTTACTGTGACCTTGGCAGAGAGGAGAGGAGAGGAGAATGCGGTGCTCAGCTTGACTCAAAAGGGCCACTGCAATCATGTGCATGCACGTGTTGAGCGGTCTTGATAAGCATCCTAGGTTATAGTTCTACTTACACCAAAATGAATCTTATCGACATGTATTACAATTTTGCTTCGTATACTAGATACGCCCTCTTGTAATTTCGAGCGAGATTGTTAAGGATAATACAGCTCGTGAGCAACTTAGAAGAGACCTTCAAATGAATTGAACAACACACACAATCTAACACAGGACATGGTAGAAGTCAGAATCTAGGTCGCATGACAAGCAAATTAAATGGCATCTAAGCAAGGGCATCTAAAGTAGTATGTGAGATGGATCGGAATTTTGTTGTGATGAACTATTGTTATTTTGGAGTAGAAATTTGGAGTTTGTAAATTTGCAGATTTTTCTAGACAGCTTGTATAAGCGGCAGTTTGACCGGCCAGCTTGTGTTGCTTCAGCCGAATTAGATGATTTTATAATATTTGAGTCATGGAATGATTTTGTTTGACCTAGGTCAGTGTATATGTGTGGCATGATGTATCTTTTAGCTAACGTGGGTTAATTTGTGAAGAACTTGTGTCCTAAAATAATTTATTGGTCTTTGGGGAAAATAGAGACACTTGGAGTCAACCATAATCAACGGCTTGTACTAGGGCTACGCTCATGGAGGAGCCAAGGTCTAGAACGATCAAAGATGCCAAGTGAGATGGTTGAGCTCAAGCATGGTATGCGAAAGATAGAAAATGTTGAAGGAAAATTTTAGCGACAGGTTGCACCATATGGCTTGGTCGGTCCAAGTGAGGTATGGTCCGATGGAACCAGAACGGGAGAGACTTGCTGACGCGTGATAAGCCAGTGGTGCATCTACATGTGGCAAGTATAGCGATTGCTTGTAAGGAAAGATGAAGACTAGGTCAAGAAATAGTATTTTAGTAAGTTGACCAAAATACCGAAAACTACCTTTGACTAAAACCGTAGCGCCTAGGAAGACGGTTCAGGTTAAGGAAGAACTGAGATGATCAAGTAGATCAAATGCTAAGGACTTAGCAGATTTGGGATTATGTGCTTTGAAAAACGTGCATAAGTGTAGTGAGTAAAACCCATATTATGTGGGGTTAACGAGTTTTCCCCATTTGTGCTAAGTTGATATTATCTATTAGGGTTATACAATATTCAAGTAGGTGGGCAGCAAGCTAGTGCTTAGTGCCTAGGTGGGGCCTGGGCGGCCGACTTTGCTATTGTGTGCAGTGGGCTACGTCGAGACATATGTGATGTTTTGGAGGAAGAATATTGGTATCTGGAATAACTTGTAATGTTGTAAATTTGATAGATAATGATAGACGCTTCATCACTTAATGTAAATTCTTGATGTAAATGTTTCATGTAAACCACCTTACTGTAAATTCTTGAATGTAGTTACAGTTTGGTAGAATAAAAATATGCATGGAAGATAAGTTGAACATCTCACATCTTCTACTCCCAAACTAGACCAATCTACCTGAATATATGCATGCACAATGGAAATCAATCGAGTCTATAAACATATCACCAAAATATTCTACCTTCAATATTCCACCCACCACCCTTCACCATATTTTTTTTTGCCTTTCAGGTGGTACACTAGTTAGTGTATACAACTGGCTCTTAAAAACAATGGGCGGCTGGTTGGTGTCAATCTCTATGCTTGGAGAGACCTCCTTCTGTCATTTCACGCTTACTGGAAAACATTTCAAAAGCATTAGTCGTAGTAAGAAAGCAAGTATGTTGCGTGTTCATGCTCTTATAATATGATGCCAAAGTCAATATTCCTAACAAAAGAGGTAACCACAATACTCTATGCTATACCACCTGCCAAATTGTCATTTTCATAAATGTTATGCTTCAACATGTGAATGTAAGAATTCATTTGTGAGGTACATTAACCCAGTTAAGAGAATGCATCACACAGATTGTTTAGTTGTTACATCAAATAGCACAATTATACCTGGCCAAAAAGACCATGAGAGCTGCAACTGCAATAGAAAGTCCAATCATTCCAATGAAGGTAGCAACACCATTCAAGCGAACCTATTCTAGAAAAATAAATGCATGTCAACTCATGAACTCGTGCAAAAGCTAGCAACAATTACAAGATCAAACTTGCAAAGGTGTTTCTTCACCAGGATCTTCGGATATGCTTACCATTAGCGATCCCTATTCAGTGTTAATACCAACAACGGTCACTTGGGACAATAAGACATAGTCACATAGATTAAATAAAAGTATAAAACAAGTTCACAACCACAAGTGACAAGTCATAAGCAAGATAGCAAAATGGTTCTTAAAGAAACTTCAATAAGGTAGCAAGCATAGATCAATATTCGTCTTCTTGTCTGTAATCATTTGTCAGAATCATTTCATTTTGATCAGATTCAAACTCAACATCCTCAAGATCCTTGTTCACCTCCTCTTTCACTTCACTTTCGGATTCGAAATCATCCTCATGAAGTTCTCTCATCTTGTGCTCCTATAAGGTTGTGCGGCTTCATTAGTCTCACTTGCTTCTTCAATGAGTTTCCATAAAAGACTCATCTTGGGGTCAACCTCCTCATCCCCACCTTCAATTACCCAATCTTGAGCATAAGAAGAGTGCAAAGCTGGAAGAACATCTATGTTATTTGATTTGCTATTACATCTATGTTATTTGATTTGCTATTCTCTATTGTTGAAAAGTATTGTGTTGAATTAAACATAGATAAGATTGTTGAGACGATGAGCATCTAACTTATTTCTCTTCTTTTTATATATCTACGAGTTGCAAAGTGACGGTTAGTTAAATACTTAGATTGAAATAGCGATCTAAGATATGAGACTTGTAAAACTTGAGAGTTAGTGAGTTACTATGTCAAAAGTGCTATAATTTCTTTCACATCCGGATGAACTTGAGGTTAAGAAAAGGATTCTTATGGCCAATCTTTGCAAGCGAGGAACATGACATACTGAGAGACCATATGAGAGGTGCTTTCATGTTGGTGATGAGTAATTGACTCGTGTTCTGAAAGTTTGAGTTTGATTTAAGTGGTTCGTGCGTGGGTTTTTTGACTAATGCAAATGTTGATTCCTTTATCTCGAGCGGTGCTATGTGATGTGTTTTCTTGTCTGTGATGACTACATGACTTTGAGGCAGAGTCGTGGCGAGGCACGGGATGACCGGACTAGGCACAGGCGGTGCTGAGGTCGGAGCGGTCGGGATGTGCCAAAGACGGCGAGGACTCGAGGTGGTTGCGAGGCTTGGACGACAAGGAATGAGGAAGCTTCCCAGAAGGTGCAGGAGTAGCGTTTTGGTAAATACGCAAGGCTGCACAAGAGGAGGTGGATTCGGTTTGGACTTAGCGGGTAAAACGGGTTATTCTCTTGGTTGAGTAGATCACAGGAGAGGGTTTTCAACCGATTTGTTTGATCTCAGTGTTTGTCAGCTCTAGATTGTTTTCGCCGAGTCTGCTTCACTTCTTCCGTCAATCTAGCTCTTGGCTCTTTAGTAGAGTTGTCAATCTAAGTTTGGTTCTACAGTAAGCATTCGAGTTTCTTGCTTCATAGCTATTATAGCTATCGGAGAAGAGAATAGTGAGAATACTTGGGGGCAATTTTTGAAGGCACCATTCACCCCCCCTCTGTTGCCATTTCTGATCCTACAATTGGTATCAGAGCCGGTAAGCTCTCTTCTATAGATCTTAACCGGTCTGTGAGCCATGGCAACGAACAAGTATTCCACCAAACCCCCGATCTTCGATGGGATCGACTATCCCTTCTGGAAGAGTCGGATGGAGACCTACATTTAGGCTCAGGGCTATGCTATCTGGAGAAAGGTCAAAACACGTTATGTTATTCCTGCTGATGAGAACATCGATGTGGCAAACATGCCTGATGTTGAGGCGAACGCTAAGGCGAGGAACATCATAATCCAAGGTTTGAGCCGAAGCGAATTCGATCGCATATCTCATCTCACGTCGACCTTCGATATTTGGGCGACCCCTGATGCTTACCATGAGGGGACCACTCAAATAAAGACGGTACGACAGGATCAGTTCAAGCGAGATTACAACAAGTTTGAAATGCTCGCTGGAGAGTCTCTCAATGAGTGTTTTGCGAGGTTTCACAAGATTTTGAGCGACCTCCGAGCGGTCGGTCTCACATACCCCGACTCGGACAACGCTCGTCAGATGCTGTCGGCCTTGGATCTGCGTGTTTGGGAGATGAAGGTGACCACCATCAAGGACTCGACTAACCTTTCGACCCTAACTCTTGACGAGCTGTATTCATGCCTACTTCTACCACCGCACCTCGAGGAGATCAGCCCATTCCTTTCGCATCTTCTGGAGCTAGTGGCTCTGTTCCTACCTCGTCAGCTCATTGATCATGCAAAAATTCACACCCACAAATGCACGGGTTGTCGCTAAGGTAGCAGCGAGATGTCGTGTTCTCCACAGGGACTAGAGTACCGGTGACATGACACTAAACCAAAGCCAAGTTGCACAAACTGGGGAATAAAACAAAGGAAAAGAAGATTCTTGACAAACTATTGGGATAGGAACACTTGTAATCGAAACTACTAACGGAGAACCAGAAGGAGAACTGAGTTAGAGAAAAAAAGAGAAGAAGCAAAGAAAGAACTGAAGAAGGTGAGAAAATGAAGAACTGGACGGGGTAAGAGACAGGAAAGGAAACTGGAGAGCTCACCCTACCAAGAGAAAGACAGAAGGGGCTAAGGAAGACATGCTAGCGAGAAAGAGGAAAGCGCTTTAGAGGAAGAGAAGAATCAGAGGTAAGAAGAAGGCTCGGGGACGGACTGAAAGATGACAAGCACCAGAACTATGAACCCACCCTTCACAGCAAGCAGAAGACAATTATCTACTAGAACATGAACAAGACAAATCAACAAAAATATGCAGACTGTGTTACTGCAGAGAACAAGAATTTAAATCTAACTCATGAACCACCTAAGAACAACAGTTCTAGACCAGAATCTGAACAGAACAGTAGGCACAAAATTTAACTTTACCAAAAGATCTAATCCAACATGACAGAGAATAAAGATATCACAGCAAGATATGAATCCTACGAGCAGATGCATAAAACTTCTGTATAACTACTAGATCAACAAGCAAAATCACAAATCTAAGCCGGACATCAGGATCCACATAGACATCTCAAGGCACAAGAACATGTAGAGTATTACTTAATAACCAGATCTACAAAAATATCTCATGCACATCACAGATCTGACATATCAAAAGTTGCAAGACAAAAGTTCCGAAATGATACAACCCATAACACAAGCAGATGAGTTGTTGAAGATGGTCTGTAGATGAAGCAGGCAGAGGGAAGCAGATCAGGCCAGAGGGAGGTGCAGAGGAAGCAGATCCGGTGAAGAGGAAGCAGATGAAGCAGATTCTGTGCAAAGCACGGTAGAGAGGATGCGATCCCATGAGGAGGAAGTAGAGGTAGCAGATCCGGTAGTAGCAGCCGTATAGGAAGCGGATCCGGCGAGGAGGAAGTAGAGATAGCAGATCCGGTGAAGAGCTTCTTCCTCCTCCAGAGATTCCAAGATTTGGTGATGCATTTGAGCAGTAGTGTGGTTTGGTGAAGGATGAAGGATGAAGATGGCTAAACGGGGTAGGAGTATGCTGGTGGAGCTCGTCGCTGGCTACGGCCGATCTCCGACGATGGCTATGGAAAGAGGCGTCATCTCGGTGGCGACTTCCCGGGGGAGGGGTGCGATAGCGAAGAGGACTCCCAGGGAGGCGATGTGAGATTTTTGCTATGGTGACCAGCTCACTCGGGAATGGAATCACTGTGCAGCTTATATAGCAGTTGTGCGTTTCCTCCTCTTGCGGCCGACGGCTAGGGTTTCCCTTGCCGATTTGCACTTTAGTCCTTTCCTTTTGGCGATTTGCACCCCTAGCTCCTTCTCATGCTGATTTTCTGTAAATTTTGCGCCTAGTTCGCGTCGACCTGCAAGAAAATTGCAAAACACTGTAAACAGTCCAAAAGGAGGGCAAATGTACATATAATTGATGAAATCATGGCCAATTTGAGCTACTAACAACATGATAATGATATGAAAACATACTACAAATATGATGCACATCAACTATATAAGCCCTGGGTTAAGTTACTGAGACTCTATTAGGATTAGGGTTTCCTTTTGTTGATCCTTATGCGTGTACTCTAGGCTTAGATCTTTGTCATCCTAAAGGATTGGCTACAAAATATTCATCTCCAAGTGATATGAACATCTAAAGTTCACCAAAGTGAGTTGTGCCAGCATTCTCTCTTGCGTTTTTAATTTGTTTGGTTTTCTTGTTTGGATTTTTTTATCTTTCCTGATATCAAGGACATGTAAGAGGTGGAGATATCTCTTAGAGATAAGATTCCATCCATCTAGGTATGATCTAGATAAAGCTCTTGAGTTTACTCGGTTTTTCCAAGAGAGATGATTTTGGATTTTTGCACTTGTGAGTGATTTATGTTGAATTCGTGCTATGATCTAGCTTGCTATGATATATAAGAACCCATCCAAGGTCTCTTAGATCATTTAAAACTCATGAGTAAGAGCAAATCGAGGTTTTACTTTTTTGCCCAGTTTTAGTGCAACTTTCCTTCAAATGAAAAAAGATCACAATTTTGGCAACGATTTTCTCGATCGTTGATTGGAATAGGTTCTTGACATTCTAGAGGAGCTGCATGCTAAGTTTCAAGTTATTTGGACCTTCCATGTGAAAGTTATGTGATTTTTTGTTTTGTTCAAGCTGAATTTCCTATGCTGATCTGAGAGAAAGGTGGTATCATCCATTACATGACGATAGTACTGCAGCGGTAGTACCACACACTACATGGTGATTGTACAGCTTTTCATAACTATTGAAGTAAAAGACTAACAATCTCAAGGCAAAAGATTTTTTTAAAAAAAATCATTTTCGGTGTGACTCCTATTCACCCTCCTCTATTCGTCATCTTCAATCCTACAGCTGTCGCCAATGGGAAAAACTGTTCCCAATCTGCACTGACTAGAACTCTTATCAATGTTGCTCATAATGGGTGTTTCCTGTTTATTAGTTCATGTATATTTCCTCCCTGCCCTGTGCAACTCTCTCAGTTCACAATCTGCAATGAACCAGTTAAACAACTCCATCTGCAAAGTATAATTATGTGCAGAAGATTTCTCTGAAGGGTTTCTGATCAGATTAAAATCACCTCCTAACATGATTGGATATTCACAGCTCTCTACTCTCTGTTGCAACTCAGCCGAAAAGGAGGCTTTTCTGTCATTGCACTGGACCATAGACATTCACCATCTCACAGACTCTTCTTGTCTTCGAGCTGTATAGTAGCAAAATATTATCCTTTATCACAGCTCTTAACTTCCAGGAAGTTTTGATTGGCTCCCAGCAGCAGACCTCCAGAATGACCTCTGGAGGGAATAAAGTTCCAGACAAAATCACCTCTAATTCCAAACTGGTTCAACTCTTTAACTGAGAAATCAGCTCTAATAGTTTCCTGAATAGCTACCACATCAATTTCACTTCCATGTATCAATTCTTTCAGCTGTTTACATCTACCTGGGATGCCCAGTACATCTTCCTGGGTTGCCCAGGCGGCCCCTTGCATTGCAAAATAGTATTTTTCATGTCGTCAGTCTCTGTCTTCCCCCACCCGTACTCTTTTTAGCACTCTTTTTCCTGGTACAACTCTTCCCTTGGGAAAATTCAACATGAGTGGGTATCAACTCTTTAACTCATCCACTATGTCTCCTGCATTTGTATTGATACTCTCAGAATCTTCCTCGTTTCCTACTACACTCAACTCGTTCTCTTGATCCTTTTCCAGTTCTGTTTTCATCTCTTTCTGTCTCCCAGCCTCAGTCAGCAGTGCGTGAGCATTCTCTTTTGCTATGATTGTGTTCGGCAAAATGATGTAGGAATCTCGACATAGGTGTTCAAATAAAAGATGTAGTCTAATATTTGTCCAGCGTCGAGTCTTTTTCTCGAGGCATTAGAAAAAGAGGGTAATGTTCTTATGTATAATGATTATTGAGAGAAGCTAAAAACAAAAAAAAACGGTGCCAGTGATGCGGATACTCATATGCTTAGTATTTTTTCAGTCAAATACATTATTTCACTGGAAAGAAGTATTGAGCCGCATTAAATATTGTCATGTGAATTTGTTTCTTAATGAATTTTCTTCTATTCGTGAGAACGATATGCTATCTTATGTCAAATTCTTGTTTATTATTAGGTTTGAATATTATGATGATTTCGGGGCCAAAGCAATGGAGAAGCACAATGAGGGTAATCATATTTGCTACCAAGAACAAAAAACTCAATGCCCATTGGGATAGAAAGGAAAAAGCCAAGCAGCCCATGCAGCTGATCAAGGAGGAAAGAAACATATGCAGTGGGAGAGCAACAGGAGAGAAACTCAAGAACTTAAAGCCCAAGTTTTGAACAAGATTTTGAAGGCCAATTCGGACCTCCCACATGTCCAACCGAATTCAAAATCGGATTCAACACAGAACTCAATTCGGATTCGGTTCGGGACAGCCCAACAGGCACCTACTAAAACGGCCATAACTTTTACAAACAAAGTCCGCTTGAGATGTTCTTGTACTCTATGAAAAGCTCTTGAAGTCTACTTTCATATGGATCTGACCTCACCTCTAAATTCCCTACGAGTCAATCATAAACTGCGAAACAAGCCATGTCATTTTTTCAGTCCGAGTCAAAGTAGGCCTAAGGCTTTGTAATCGAGTCCTATTCCGCCTCCAAGTGTTTGGCCAACTCTCTACCCCTTGTATCTCTTTAAAAGATAGCCTCCACCCCTGTAAAATTGAGACCACATTTGACAAAAATCAATCTATTAAAGTTTATTCGAGTTTAGCATGGCTGCCGAAATTCCATAAGGAATTAGGAGTGATTTTTTTCAATCAAGATCGTTCAGCCTTTCCGCTGGGAATTGGGTGCACGATAGATCTTCGCTTGGTGGTCGGCGAAATCAACACGAGTGTGTTTTGGCGAATTAAAGAGTGTTCGTCCCTTGCACTGGTATTGGAGGATCACTACGATTCATCAAGGCTTCCGTGAGTATCCAACCTACGTCGAGAAGATCGGGCGACCCCGTATCAGCCAGAGTTAGGATGAACAAGTGTCACAGTCGCGCTTAGCGCAGCATGTCACGGTGTTACTACCCGAGTGCCGAGTAGTGTATTTTGTTAAGAGTATTAGAGATGGAATAGAAATTGTATTATTGCTTTCCTTATATGCCTCGTTTTCCTTATCCGTATATGGCATATTCCCCTATAATATCCCTCTGTACTCACTATATATATTGTCCATTGGGCATCTTCAGTATATACATAATATTTATAACATGACATCAGAGCAAAGGTTAGGGATATGGTTTACTATAGCCGTCGTGGCTGCCTCGTAGCCTCTACTCGACTTCCACATCTACTGCCCCCGGGAGGAGCGATCTTCGCCCCGGGCGCTAACTTTTCCCGTGCCACGGCCGCCAAGATGTCGCCATCCCCCGCCACCTTGATGCCCGTGTTCGCTGGCCGCCGCCACCGGATCTCGCTGGGCCGTCGCTGGACCGCCGTCGGATCTCGTCGCGCCTAGATCCCGGTGAGCCGCCGCGACCGTCCATCTCTTGGACTGCCGTCGTTGCCCACGGCCATCTCGCTCGTCTTTGGCCGCCAGACGCCGGATCCGGCGAATCCACCCTCGCCTCGTTGCCACACCGCGGACCCAGCCCGGATCGAACCGCTGTCGACCTTGACGCGCCCAGATCTGGTCGCCGCCGGCCAAGTCCTGCTTGCATCTGGTTGTGCTCCACGACGTCGCCTGCGCCGTAGCCCGAGGGCCACAACTTTTGTCGCCACCACCGGTTACAGGTGGCCACTTCCAGCCGCCGCCCAAATCCGACAACCGTGCCCGCTTCCGCATCGCTGGGACCGCCCACACCGCCACCTCGCCATGGATCGCGCCCGCCTCGGCCGGAGCCACCCGCCTCATTGGACATCAAATATGCACAAGTGTTGGTATTGCTACTGCTAGAATTGGCTGGTTTGAGTCATTTTTCTTTTGAGTCTTTCATTGCGTCCATTTAAATCCGTAGATTCTCTTTCAGTTTGTTCAAATCGTGCGAGTCCAAAAATTTATTGTCAGTCATTGAAGTATAGAAATTTTGTTTTGCTTTGCAACAGCCGTCACTCTACTCTCTGAGCCGCGTGCAGATCATAGAAGTCGTTATGATGCCACCGCTTCTCTAGCCGCCGCCCCGAGCTTCTAAGGCCATCACGCGTCTTCTGCACCTTGAGCACTGCGCCGCCGCTGTCTTGGGCTTCGATCTGCGCCGTCATGCTTCTATCTATTTCTCTTCGGCTTGATTTGACAGTTTATTCAAAAACTGCACGCAATGACGACATTATCAAGACTCGAACTTCGAATTTTTCTTGTTTTAGTGTTAACTCTTTTCAAATACAATGCTATTGTATATGACTTGTATTTGAAGGAAGTGTTAAGAATATTAGAGATGGAATAGGAATTGTACTATTCCTTTCTTTATATGTCTCGCTTTTCTTATCTGTATATGGCATATTCCCTTGTAATATCCATCCGTACTCACTATATATATTGTCCATTGAACATCTTCAATATACACACAATATTCATAACATCTCTCACCAAAAGTACAAATATGAAGGACCAAATTGACCTTTGTACTCTTATGCCAATCTTAGTCGGTTGTGAATGGACAGATTGTATCCTACATGCAGTAGCACACTAATATCGTCTCTTTATTAGCCAAATACGAGATTTGGACGTATCTGTATGCCTTCCAAATTCTAAATATAACATCCTGTGCATAAAAATTCCATTTCTGACCCCTGTTCCGACCGCGCGACTCCGAAGGCTCGACACGTGGACAGTCCTGTGGTCCGGCACCGCATGATCGAGCTACAGTCTAGTCGTGCAGTCCGGGACCGCACGTCTTCACTGTAGCATGGTGGTCGTGCGCTGCTGATCCGCATGTTTGCGACAGCTTTGGTTTTGTTCCAGACCTAACTCATTACTTGTACACAAATAATATGCTTCGGTATATTAAAGGCTATGTACAGAAAGCACAGAACTCTTCGAATCAGTGTTTTTTGAGCATTATGCTTTTAATATGTGAGTATATGAATGACCATTTCACTTTATCTGCTTTGTAGGTGAACCCAGGTAATGCTCCGTTGGTAGTGCCAAAGACGTGCGGTCCGGCAGCGCACAACCACCTACTACAGTGAAAACATGCGATCCCGGATCGCACAACTCGACTGTAGCTCTGCACGATTGCCCACGTGTCGAGTGTCCGAAGTCGCGTGGTCGGAATGGGGGCAGAAACATAATTTTTATGCGTAGAATACTATATTTAGAATTGGGAAGACATATACGTCCAGGGTTCGCCAAATTCCTCGTAACCAAGCAAACAAGATCACAAGATCTGCAACACATACAATCCAACCATTATTATTGTTCTCTGTCTCGCTCCTATCATATCACAAGATTCACAAGTGAAACTCGCAAGATTGATTTACGTTGAGGCTGCAGCAAAAGAGCAATTATGCTTTTCCATTAGCAACACTAGCTGGACTCACCATCAGAGCTTGCTGGAGACGGCGATGGGCCTGGGCCTGGGCCGGGCCGGCGCGGGCTCCTTGGGCACGACGACGGTGAGCACGCCGTTGTCCACGCTAGCCCTGATGTGCTCCACCTTCACGTTCTCCGGCAGCTCGACCTCCCGCGCGAACTCCGGCTTCCCGCGCTCGGCCACGTGCCACACCGCCTCCTTGCCGTCCTCCTCCTTCGCCGCGGGCGCGGCGCCCCTGACGCTTAGCACGTTGCCGTCCTCGACCTGGATCTTGACGTCGTCCTTGCCCAGGCCCGGGACGTTGATCTTGACCACGTGCGAGGTCGGGGTCTCCACCCAGTCCATGGCCCCCATGGCGGACGACGACGGCCAGCCAGGGGCGAAGGGGCGGGCGTAGAGGAGGCGCCGGAAGGGGCTCCCGAAGAAGAGGTCCGCCATTAGTGCTGGCTGGGAATCGCCGGATTGGAATGGAGTCAGTGCGTTGGTGAAGAGACGAAGGAACGGAATGGACGGGGGTATTAAATCATGAACGGATTTGTGCTGTCGACGTCGGAGCGATGGTTCGAGAATCGAGAGAGAAGGTGGGAGAATGGCGTAGAGGAAAGAAAGAAGCCTCTGGAACATACGGTGGGTTTTTTCAACATCGTTTATTATTTTTAATTTATAATTTATGAATTTTAGTTGTTTGTAAGAAAAATTATAAAGAGAAAGACATCTACAAATGATATTAGTTGGTATAACTGAACTTAATATAGAATCTTCTATAATTATCTTATAAATCCTATCTTAAAAAATTCATCGTTCTAAAATTAATTATTATATCAAAGTATAAAAGCCAAAAACCAAATCCCTGCCGAACCGAGCCGATTTTGCTGCGTCTGTAGTTACTCGTCTTGTACAGATCTTCCGTTGGTTGCTACTTGCTGTAGGCTGCTGCGCGTCATTTGTTAGGGGTACAAAACAATCTTGCATACAATGACATACATATATACATATACACGTTCTCTACGTATCGTAAAAAGTTAAATGTGGCTCAAACGATTTCCGGAGCGCTTATACGTGGTTTCAATGTGTGCACCCGACTCAGGTGCGCGTCTTTTTCCGTCGAACCAATCGATCCATAGTTCAATGGTAATACTGTTTGGTTGGCAGTAAAATATTGAAAAATAATGAGTGTGTGCTATCCAACTGTCCAGTAGTCTAGTACTTGCTACTGTGCAACATCATGCACAGCTTCAGTCTGAAGAACGCGTTGCAACTTAGTCATGAAAGTTATAGAATACAAATTTGTATAAAAATTCAGCTAATTTTAGCACTTTTTTTCAAAAAGAGAAGATCACATTTTCTATAGGCCATGTTCTTTTTCCGCAGATGATGGCTTTTGGCTACGATTGATGATTTTTATGTGCGTTTTTTGATACGATAGCGAATGATAGAGGCGCTGACGTGGACGGCGCACACGGTTTTAAACTCGGGAACTTGTTTGAAGAATCTGCTTCAAAAAATCGTCTCATTTATTTTGATTTTTGGAAAAACCAAAAGGAAAAAACCCAAGAGCCTAAAACAAGGGGGCTACGGGGCATTCGTATTGGTTTCTACACAGAGAAGTTAGAAGTCAATATGAACATCTGGCTTCTCAAAGCGGCTTCTCTATTCCTTTTGCTTATGTCTCACTCCGAGGGCAAGACAAAGGATCACGGGCGCGTCACGCACCCGCACTCCTTTCATGCACACATCTCCCCCACTTTTCTCACCACTCGTCCTATCATTTTAAAAGCTACTTCTTTTAGCCACTACTATTCATTTTCAGCTAAAAACATCAGCCGTAACAATCGCAGATAATACAAACACCACCATAGTCCATAGAAACTCTACGGCCCAGACTCGTCGTGGCCACGAGGAGCCCAAAACAGCAGGAGCAAGCGGCACGTCAAGATCCCTCCCCCAAGCTAGGCCTATAGCGGACCAATCGTGTGGCACGGTAGAGGCCCAAGTGACTATCCATGTAGCCCGACCCACGCTCGACCGCAACGGTGGGTGTATAGCTGCACAGGCCGCAAGGGAACAAGTAGTTCACGTGAATCTTTTTGAGGCGTTTCTATGGGGAAACCCTACAGCTCGTCCTTACCATGCGCGCTCGTCATGTAGCTGTATGTGTGCACGCTCATGTGGTATATGCACCATCGGCATGTGCGCTGCGCGCGTCAGGCATGGAGTGAGAGCGAGAGCAGAACAAACTTGCCTAGAGTCTGCTCCGGAAGTGATAGTATATTTATCATTGTAGCGAGTTTTTTTTTCAAAATTGGCTCCCAAATGCATTTTTTTAAAATTTGTCCTTCTTCGTGACCACAGGAGCAGCAATAGGTGACATGTCATAGATGACAGGGGCGGATCCACATGCAAGCATTGATGTCACATGACAGCAATACTTTTGGACCAGATCTGTGTATCCCTCTCTCATTTTGTATTGATGACAACAAGTCAGCCTGTCATGTGACCTCAATGTCTCTCTAAAAGCAGCCCACAGCCTTTGATTTGGATAATGCTCGGCCGTGATCGTTAGTTGACAAGTTTATAGTGACACCATTGATGTAAAATTCTGGATCCGCCCCTGATAGATGAGCTCGATGATACCGACCTGTCTCCCATCTGTCAAGCTGGGTGTGCTCAACACTCTCCTGCTGAGCCTGGGGATGCAGCACCCACCTGCAACCTACACGGTTCACTAACGTCTGACACATTTCACCAACGCCTGTTGTGGTTGCTATCATCTGCCACGATAGGGAAATTTGGTAAATAATACGTGTCATCTATTGCTGTTTTATGGTCACGGAGAAAGTCAAATTTAAGAAACGTGCGTTTGAGGACCAGTTTCGGAGAAAGAAACTCGCTACGGAGCCAAATATGCGATGACTTCTCACTCGTCACTGGGACGCCTTAGCAAAGACGCCTCTCCCGGACTCCACCTGCTTTCGACTTTCGAGGCCCGCCTCACTTTGGAGTCTTTTGGTTTACCTCTCCATGGCATTGGTTTCGGTCCTTCCTGTATGCATGTGAGTAGAAAGAAGTGTCATTCAAAAATACGTTTACCGTACCTACATATTTGGGGCCGAGAGAAGCGGTGAAAAGACACGCATGACATTGCTAGTGTTACGGCATGGAGAATACATATGAAAGATTTGCACAATTAACAGAAAGATTTCATGCTTTTGAATTCACAGTCGGTACATGTACTTATTTAACTTGACTGGCTGTTCATGTGTACTATATTTTAGATCAATGCTGGTCCATGGCACGTATATATGCGGATAACAGTGCCAACCTCCGATGAACTTTCTTGCCCTATGCTCACTAAAAAAAAGGAGAATACCTAGAGGAACTAGGTTTTTTATTAAGAAGAAACCAGGCAGCCCCACTCGTTTCGGCTTCGGCTTCTAGCTTCTGGCTTATTTTTTACTATTTATAAATTTCGTCTTTTTTTTAATTTTTGAGCTTTTTTGCCGGCTCTTTTTTCTCCGTATTTGTTTGCGTTGTTTGTGATGAGGTAGCATATTTTTTATATTTTCAAAATTTTTTAGATTTAATGACGCCAAATAAGCTACCTTCAGCTGCAGTAAAATTTTAGCCGCTACAGTGTAATTTCAGCCATAAATCATAGCTTTTCACCCAACCTTGAAGAGGACTTGACTCCACACCTTCCATAAGCTGAGCTAGACCTGGTTCCTGCCCTATGCTCACTCATTAGTAATGATTTTAACAGAACCAAAGAGCGCAAATAAGATACGTTTGATCCATCCATTTTTATGAATCCCTCTTGATGACAACCCTTGTCGCTCTCATAAAAGTTGAAATTATTTAGTTCCTCAACCGCCTTACCCACCACCATATTATATGCTATGGCAGTACGCAAGATTGCAGTAATTAATTATCTCCAAGAAATTAACAACAATTTACATCATTACATGGGCCCATGCCACCAACCATCGCAATGAGATAACACCACCAACTACAATTTCGACATGAATCATATGTAGGTTTCTTACACAAATATATATAGAGAGAGAGAGAGAGAGCATGGACCGCACTTTAACTCCTTATTTTTGCGTAAATTTTCCTTAGTGGCTAGTTGGTAGCAGCCAGAATCTTCACTTGACACTCAGTACAGTGGCGACCTTTCAGCTTAGGTCATTGCAGCGTGGCTTCCCTTTTGTTTTGGCCTGTATAATGACACGACAAAAGATACCCTAAAAGATAAAAAAAGAGGCGTAGGAGAGATACTAAAGCAACGCCGAAGCAAAAGCCACCGACCGATCCAATCTGAGCTAAGTGGTGACCATCCTACTGCGCCCTTAATTAGCTTTTGCCTGCATATGGTTCAGATAAAAGAGGTAGTAGATTCACGAATATGCCATGAACACTAGCAATGGTGAACTTGATACAGATGAACGAATCAAGATTCAAACAATTTTCAAAACAAATTTGATCTTACCACCGACACCGCCGGCCCGTCTGACGAAGGAGAGGAAGATGATCACAAGGGCGACCGCAGCCACCAGGCCGATGATGATGGCAATAGTCTTCCCAGATTCATCTGATGAACAATGGAACAGAACAGCGAACTGTCAAAAATGTCAAACTAAATCTACTCCATATATGTGCCGTGCTGTGTTTGATATATATATATATATATATACTACTATACTACTAGCTTTGTGCAAAGTAGCCTAGTAAAAGGTTTAAAGCTACCCCGGAAAGCAGAAAAGGCTGAGCAGTACACACTACTCTCAGTGGGATACCAGAGATATCCCCCCTCCCGTTTCAAATTCCAATGATACAAAGCAGGATCAATTTGAATCTACTTTGTGACATACTGCTTCAGAGTAAGCTTAATGACACCAAGAAAGTGAATCCACATGAAAGTCTAGCTAAAAGTTCAGAGAGAGAGAAAAAAAAAGTGGAAGGCAAAAAAAGTCCTTTTGGTCTCCGTGATGCTTTTGCAGTTTGCACACACCATAGTTTGCTTGTAACTAGGCCATTTAATTGGTACCATCTACCATAGCATACAATATACTATGTCTGTGTGCAAGCATGAGAGAATACTTATGCTTAAGAGGTTGTTTCTATGATGGGGGACTTGGGGTATGTATAATTGACGAGGGCCAAGAAGATCATCAGAACGTTCTATTTGGTGTCTTAATCATTGACACCCTCCTTTGGTAATCCTCAAGGGAAATGTGGGGGCTACTCAAGCTGTAATCATGCCTAATTTCTAGTGTAGATTTGCACAAAAGGTACATGGAATTCCCCAATTTCAGCAAATTCTGCTCACACAGCAGGTGGCAGCACTAAGCCAGCATCAGTCAAGTTTTGAACCATTCAAATGTGTTGTCACTCCCTAACCATGTAGCATACTGTTTAAATTTTGCTCCTCTGACCAAAAGTTCTCTCTCTACAAGCTTCAGATGTTGTATTCTTTCTCAAACTGAATTAGTTAATGCATGGATTAAACCTGAAGAGAAGAAGCAATACAGGTCTAAAAAAGCCTAAAAATGTAAGATGATGTCTAAGAGGCACTCATGCGTTTTTGTATGTGCTTTGTCACGAGGCACATACAAAAAAAAAACACTGTTTAAATACATAAAACTACATTCAGTAATGGGTAGTCTTAACAATTGAATCGTACGCGTAATGCAGCGATAATGGTCCAGTCACGGCTGCAAGATCCAACAAAAAATTTAGAATTCCGTAAAAAGTAACCAGATGTGGCTCTCGCATCAACGTCATTTCTTCTGCATCCGTGCCGATGTGATGTACGCAAAACTAGATAACGGTAAGCCCGGAAAGATCCACGCTATACAATCATGCATCCAAAGCTAAAAAAAAGTACTGGATCGGCTGACCGGGCAAAGCAACCCATAGATTTCGCAATTACAAACTGGGAAGGACCCATTTGTAAGCGATCTATGAAATTACAAACTGAGAAGGATCTATTTGGAACACGATAATTCTAAAGGAAATAAGATATTATACGGTTGTTTTCTCCCTAACAATTATCTAGATTTATGATCGTTAGATTAGAGATTCAACGGTCCCTTTTTTTTAGGAGAAAGATTTTTTTTGAAGGGGGTGGGGGGAGAATTCATGGCCGTTGGATCTCTAATCCAATAATCACAAATCTGAATGATAATTAGAAAGAAAACATTCAGATGATGTTTATCAATACCTAGATAATAATTGTTCTAAAGGAATGGATAATAATTTCCGCGTTCCGAACAAGTCGTGATGCCCGAAAACCTCAACCAAAACTACGTTGCATACTTGCATGTTAGTATGTATGGTTCTCTTGAGTCAGCTCATGGATTTAGGACGACATATGGTAACGGTGCGGGCACACTTACGCGTACGGTCGCCGCTAGCGAACGACGTCAAGATGTTCTATAACCAGTAGGAATCAAGTAGGGCAAGAAGTAGCTGCTCACCGTGGACTTCGCCGTACGTATGCGGCACAAATCCATATGCGTATCCATTGCCTGCGCCAGCACCGCCGCCACTGATGCCATTGCCGCCGGCACCGACACTGCCGCCGCCACTGATGCCGCCTCCGTTGCTGGCCCCGGTGCCGGCATTGGACCAGAAGCGCGCGTAGCACTTGCCGAGGTACACCTCCCCTGCTGAGGCGTAGCCGCAGCCGGCCTTGAGCTGCGAGGCCGCGGCGGAGACGCAGTCGGAGCACGCCTTGGCGCCGAGGTCCCCCACGCACTGCGACATGGCCTGCACGTACCCGGCCGCCCCGGCACGGTACGAGCCCTCGTCGGCGGGCGCAGCGGCTGCCACGAGCGCGCCGAGAGCCGCGTCCCGCATGGCCACGACGCCGGTGTCCCCGCCGTCGCCGCCGCACTTCTTGAACAGCACCGTCGTGTCCTGCTTCCCCAGGAACGAGTCGTTCCCGTAGCGCACGAAGCACGCGCGCAGCTGCACCGCGGCGCCGGCGGCCGAGTTGCAGAGGGAGGAGAGCTTGGAGACGGCCGACCCCACGCAGCCGCCGCAGATGGCGGCGGGGAGGTCGGAACGGCACTGGTAGATCCCGACCAGGCCAGTGGCGGCCGACGGCGAGGTGTAGTTTGCGTAGGCGGTGTAGCCAGCGCTGTTGGTGAGGGACGAGAGCACGGTGTCGACGTCCGCCGCGTACTGCGACCCCGCGTCGTAGCGCGCCTGCGAGCACCCGGCGTACACGAACGCCGTGTAGTCGTCGGCGCCGCGCGCGCGCGTGCACAAGCACAAGCACAAGACGAGCAACGAGAGGATAGGGAGCGCTGCTGTTACAGCAAGCTTCGACATGCTTGCTGTTTCTGGTTTGTGTTGTGTTTGATGAGTTCTAACGAGAGTTTTCTTGAAGCTGAGGAGGCTCCGCTCAGGAGCGAGGAGAGAATAGCAAGATGCAGTAGGGAGGGAAGGAGTGTGCTTGTGTCGACGAATGGGCTTAATGAAGTATTTATAATTGGGTAATTACCTGGATCAGCTAAGTGTTAATGGTGTGAATATTTTTGCCTCCACTTACAAAAGTGAGGTGCCTAGCTGTACTATGTGGTTTAATGGTCTTGATGTGTAATATTGGGTCTGTTTTTTAACGGCTTTTAAAAATAATTTTTGGTTTTTTTTATAATATCTAACTTTCAAACGGAGTATTTTCTCAAGATGAGACATATAAGTTAATTTTAGTATACGTTAAAAGCCTAATATCAGTATTAACCAAAATCGCAAACGAGTATTTTCTCTCCGTAATCTCTATCGTATACAGCTAAAATTTAAAATTTTCAACCAAAAACATAAACTACAGCCATATCTCAAACATGCCCATTTGTCGATGTCCTGCCAAATGTTGTCAACCTCACTTAATGTGTATTCAAGATTTGAAGTATATTAACCACATGATACTCATATGAGTAGATTAGTCATGCTGATCGTATAGTACCCTAAAATTTTATTAAAATTCCATTACTGCCTACAAGCAACCATAAGTCTGGGAATTAAACCACTAGATGTTGGGATGCGAATTGGGTTTAAGTGGGTTAAATAAATTGGGTTCTTAATCGGGTTGGTTTTGAATAGGTGAACATAGATTGGAAGGGCGAATGAGTTGTGTTACCTCTTAAAAAGAGTTAGATTGAGGTAGAGTAAATCTAAAAATTTCAGATTGAAATTAGGTTGTGAATAGTTTTAACCTATAGTGTGGTCTAATGGTTCGGAGACAGCCACAGAGAGAGAGGACACGTCATGAGCAATAGATACTGCTCTCGCTGGCAAGGCCGTCGAAGCAGCCCGAACCTGCCTCCCCCTACCTCCCTTCCTCCACCGCAATCTTCTCCGTGCGTTTTCTTCCATTGGATTCCTTCTTTTCCATTTCTCTTTCCTGTTTGATGGTTCACTCTAGCTGTTCGATGAAATGCATCCCAAGCGGAGTTAATTTTCTTATGCTGTGTCCAGGACCATGGTGGGGCCGTGGGGCTCTCGGAGTGGGAGAAGCTCTTCTGTAACACCCCTATTTTTGGGAGCGTTATGAAACCCTCACAACTGCCCAGGACTGTTCAACTGCGAGTACATCCATCGAGTGTATAACATTGCCAATACAAGCTTACGAGCAAAAGAGAATTTTATAACAATATAAGGGCATTAAAGCCAAGTAACACAGCAAGGTCAACGACCTTTAGTTACATTTCAGCAGAAGATACCACAGGCATGCCTGAGCGGAGAACGACCCTAATTCCAAGCTTCGTCAATCTCGTAAAGCACCACCTCTTCGTCTTCACCTGCCTCCTTAAAGTTTGTTGTTTCTGTTTATGTTTTTAGCAAGTATGAGTACTACTACTGTACTCAACAAGTCACACGGAGCTTAACAATAACTATATGCATGGTATAACAAGTAAAAGGGAAACATATTTATTATTTTGGGTGGATGCAGCTTTAGTTGAAAATCAATTAAAGACTTGAAAGTAACTTCGTTAAGGTAAAGGGGTTTTCAAGCGTGATTATCAACCTTCCACATTACCAAACCATTCTCAACACTACTTATGTCTTGTTATTGGATTCACCCATTAAATACAGCTTCATTTACCGGAAGCACGGCGTATTCGAATACCATTTGTCATGACTCTGCAGAGCTGCCCTGCTTTACCCACAAGATCTCTTAACTCCGGCCAAAGAGTTAAGAAAACAAAGTTGTTCACTGCTCAATTCTTTATATAGCCTCCACCCAGTAGGTCCTAGATCCCCATAAGCTCGGATGACTCCACGGATCTCTTCCGACTCATAGCAGTCCTACTGTTGTATGGTTAACCACCTCCCATACGACTCACCCTCTGTCTCCCCCAACCAGTTGCAGAGGTTCAATCGAAATTGAGCAGTTACTACATCAGGTTTGACAAAGTCAACGCTTGTGGTTGGATGGGTACTATATTCTTTACTCAGCATAAGGGTCTAGTTCTTATATTTTTCACTGAGGAATTATCCATGCACAAACCCATATTCAGTGCCCGCGGCACTGCCACCAATCCACAACCAAGCCTCCACCCTAGGATAAGGTCTTCGGACTCACCTCTGTGATCCTCGCTTACCCTAGATCCATTTTTTTACAATTCTAGACAAATACTAATATTCTTAATAGTAGAAAGATTTTGATGAGTTTCTATTCTACCATGATTACATAGCTATCATATTTATTTTTAACTATGTCTTTGTCAAGGTGAATATGGCCATCAAATTAATCTGGGCTTTTTCAGGTGGTAGGACATAACTAGTACCATGTCATTCTAAGTACTTATTGTACACAAAATAGCATTGCGTAAATAACATAATGAAAATACTAATAAATAAATAAATAAATAAATAGAGGAAATATAGGTTCAATATGATCAAAACATGTGTGACTTGCCTTGCGGGTTTATGATTTTGATTAGCTCGTAATCTTCGGTGTACTGGGCCCGAACTTGACCTTCTCCTTCCTGCTCATGCGAACCTTCGACTTCGGAAGCTAACGTGAAACAATTAAAAATAAATTAATTCCATGCCCGAAGGACTAGGCTAGGAATAAACAAAATAAAAGAATAAAGAAAATCCAGAAACTCAAATAAATTGGGATTTTGGGCTTTTAGGAGGGCTATATGGGGAAATGGGCCTAAGATTTGGGTTGGCGGGCTCAAAACAAATCTAGGGAGTATAAACTTTAATTTTGAGTTTTACCGCTCATCTGCTCTATTCATCGCTCATCTGCCTCGCATCGCTCATAGGGCTTGAACCAGACGCAACGGGCGCGGCAGACGCGGTTGGGCTCATCCCACTCACCGGCTTGGTCGGACGCACCGGCGCGACGGCGAGCGGGTCCGGCGGACGCGGGCGGGGGTGGCGCGACCTCCGACTTGGTCGGGCTTGGCAATAATCCAGGCGGCCTGGACGCTACGGCGGGCGGTTTGGCTCGGTCGGGTCTAGTCCCACATGGGCGGGCGGTGCGGCTCGGCCGAAATGGATGGGGTTCAAGCGGGGACAAGTGCGATCGTTCTTCTTCCCGCTAGTTCATACAGAAAAGAAACAGGGAGAAAGGCGGCATGGCGGGCGGAGCTACTGAGATTTGCGACGGCCTTGGAGGATGAACGGACTCACGGTGGGATGGGGGTTCCATTTCAGGGGGTTAGGGGTCCGATGGAGGCGGCAATCGCCGGCGGTGAGCTTCCCCCTTTTTCGGCCGATTTTGAAATTGCGGGGAAAAGGAGGCTTCCTAGAGCAATTGGGTTGGTACTAGAGCAACATTAGGGTTTGGGTAGGCTAGGGAAGAGTCGTAGTGAGCTAGGTGGCCTTGCTAGGGGCGGCCACTGGTCGGTTTTGGTCGCGATGGGGCTCTCGGTCTTTGGGAGGTAGGGTGGCCGGGAGCTAGGGCGATGGTTGGGGAATGCTTTGGGAGTCTAGGGTTGTCACGGAGAAAGGAATTGGGGATTAGATGGTCGGAGTTCTGACATTGCTCTAGGGCTAAAATTTGGGGATTTCGGTGATTACCGGCAATGGAGGCGGCGGAGGGCCTTTGGGGCGTTTGGGTGGGCTTCGGGGATGTGTGGAGTTCATCGTGGGGGTTCAATTGCTTATATACACGAGGTAAGTCGGTTTGGATTGAGTTGGCCGGAAAAACGGGTAGAGGTGGCGACATCATCGGCGGGCGATGCGCCACGTCCGGCCGGTTTGGGGCGCCGAGAGGAAGGAGATAAAGACTGCAGGGCTCGTCCGCTCGGGCGAGGTGGCGGAGTCTGGAGAATTCGGGAAGGTGGTGGCGTCGCGAATGGGCGGCGGTGGCAAAAGCGGTACACTACCGCTGGGGCAGGGTTGGCGTGGCCTGTCACGGGCCTGGGAAGGCTGACCACCGCGGTGAGCTGGAGAAACGGGCGCAGGGGAGGGCAGTCACGCGGGATGCGTGAGGCGGCGGCGAAAACCGTATGGCGGCGTGGTTTTCAGACAAAAACAGTGCTAGCACATTCTCTCCCCCATTCCGGTGGTGCTGGCAATGGATTGGAGTGGTTTTGATGTTGAGATTGGTGAGAAATAGGTTGAGGAAGCAAGAAAATAAATCAAAAACAAAAAATCAATTCCAACTCAGATTTTGACAAAAATCGATTTCATTTCATCTTCATCCGCGGCGGCATCGCGCAGGATCTCCGCGCCGACGGCCGCAGGCGGCTGCAGCTCCGGGCAGTCTCCGTCGAGACCGGCGTCATCCCTCAGGTCTTTGGATTTCCTCTTGTTTGATGCGCACGCGTTCCGTTGAACTACTGACTTCTGAGGCTTTATCTTGTTTATTTGCTTGCTCTGCATTCTGCAACCAACTGCTCTTATAAACATTGCTGCTTGGTGATGGCTACACGCCAAAAGGTTCAGAGCAAGTGGAGCTAATTAAATTGCTCCAGTTTTATCCATGATGGAAAACTTCCGAGATTTCGTTATGGGCAGAGAATGAATCTTGCATCTTTCTTCTCACGTTTGACAGAGAACTCCAGATGTTTTGACAAAGATTTTCTCTTTCGCTCTGCAATGGCAGCACCGAGGAGAGCTCGGTGGTGAACATGGCCCTGACGGCCGTCCTGTTCATCATCGTCATTTGTGGGGGTCGTTGGAGACCGGCTCGGCGCGTGTTAGGGCCTGTTCTTTTCATTATGCTTATGACTTTTGGTTGAAATTTTGAATTTTGGTACATTTACAGACAGATTACGGAGAGATGATACTCACTTACGATTTTGGATGGTACGGATGTTGGGCTTTTAATGTGTAGATCGTTTTACTTGTAGACCCCGCCTTGAGAAAATACTCCGTTTGAAAGTTGAGATCAGAAGAAAGTTCAAAAGCCGCCGGCTTCGGAGGAAAAAAACAGACCCTTGAACTGGGGGCGACCGAAGTCATCGACATTCGACAGCGTCTAGTCCCTGAGGAAATAATGGGCGCTGGGAATGGGTCAGCCCGTATGAAGAAAGTGGGTTGGGTTTGTTTGGGTTCAAATGATATTTGGGTTGGTTTGGATTCTAAGGGATGACAAGTGGATTGAGTTGGGCTGAGAAAATTGACTTTTCTATAGGTTGGATTTCAGCCTATCAGTAGACCCACTCGACTTATACAGAATAATACTGTTGGAAAATACCAGCCCGGGTACATCGTGGGGATAGCTAGGCTTAACATGCGAATCGACTTTGCAAACTTGTCTTCAGTGACTCAGCGTGATAAAAAGCAACTATAGTTGGTGAAGTTATAGGCCGTATAACTTTATCTATTAGAGTTCAAATTTTAATTCTTATTTTTACATATATAAGTGAATATACTTACTGTCTCTGTCTTTTTAGATGTATGCTAAAAAATCATACTCACGTGTGTGTGGTTTGCATGAATAGTGGTGTGTGTGCACACGTGTGCCTTCCTCGTAATCACAAAATGAAAAACAACTCTTGTTCCGTAGCTATTCTAGTTTACAAGTCTACAACAAGCTTACAAGGCTACAACACAGGTAGCGATAAAATACTCATGGTCCTATTTTTTCTGATTTTTCAGCTAGTTTATAAATTTTATCGGTCGATACTATTTATCAGATCTATTCAATATAGTTAAAAATCACCGGTTACAGTTCAAAAGAACGGACCGACATGGCTTCTGAACGTGCTTTATATTCGACGTCCAGGCCCCTCGTTTTCTATTCGACGTTCGGGCCCCTCGTTTGTCGCCTGGGCTCCTCGGCGCCAGCATGCCCCCTTCCGCGCCGCGATTCCACCGGCCCGCGTGTCCGCCCGCCTGGCCTCAGGTTTCGCTCGGGCCCTAGGCCGCGGGCAGTTGCGGCTCGCAAGTTTCACTGGGCTGCGCCTTGGCTGGGCCGAAGGGCGTAAGCTACCCGGGAGCTCCCCTCGTTTACGCGCGCCGTGCCAGGCGCCACGGGCAACAAACGTGCGCCGCCTCGGCCGGTGCCTGCGCGGCGCAACTACAACGCGGCTTTTGCCCCGCGCCGTTCTTACCACTACATCTCAGGGCCGCGCGCGTGCGGTGGTCGCCCGTCTCCGCTCTAACCTGTGGACCACTAGGTGGGTGGCTGCACGGGGCCGTCCAGTTCGGCGACGGAGAAGGCCGGCTTCTGCGGCGGCCTTCCGACCGGCCGCTGCCTGCACGGCTGGACCGCACCGATCGAGCATTTTTTAAGGAAGGTAGGGACTTTATTTATTCTCAACATTCAGAGTTACATCCATGATTAGGATTTAGGAATGGCAATGGCCCTATTCCCGGTTCCTCCGTGGGAATTTCTTTATTAAGGGGAAATTCTTTCCCCATGGGGGCATAGAACTTGGTCCAAATCAATCTCCAACAAGGTGCGCAGGGATGGGGACGCCTTATACTTGTTTCCCACTGGGATCTGATAAGGACATGACAGGTGGGCCCTTGAACATATATTACTTACTAGTTGAGATCCGTGTGTTGCAACGGAGTCATTAAAATGGTGAGACTGAACTTACTGTCTGGCCAATTTCACACATCAAACATTGGAAAGCAAACGATAAAGAGAGAAGGGTGATCAGAATGCACGAGGAGATGAGGAAAGTGGAGAGGGTGGGCAGTTGTATCTTGAGAGAGAAAGGAGGGGAGAGACAAATGATCCAGATCAAATCGGGTGGTTGTAAAGAGAGGAGAGAAGAACGCACCGACGACCACCAACTCCTCTTTATATAATAATAGAGATATACCGTTTCATAAACATTAGATCTTAGCGTTATATACCGGTATTGTATACTTGCTTGGAATTTATGATCAATTCTTGCATCTTTTCCCAATTTAATTGTCGTATTATTGTTTTTTTAAGGAAACGGTTGGGGAGACCCCTACCGTATATAAATTAAAAACAATAAAAGGTTTATATATAAAGTATGGTATAGTCCCTTGAGGGATAAACACCATTAATTTAAAGAATCTAGCCAGTCAAAAATTATCTGTCTTTGCCGTTCTCTAACTCTATGCACCTGCAGAGCTAGTTCATTCTTAAAAAGAGCCTTCCAATTAGTAACACTTGGCGTAATATTCTCCAAGATTCTTCAATTCCGTTGCTTCCAAATGTGCCATGCAGCAATTATAAATATTTCCATGTAGAAGACTGAGTTGAAGTGTAACACCCCATTTCGAGCGTTAGAACGCCGCAAATCGCCTGTGATTGTTCAGCTGCGAGGACATCCATCGAGTGTATAACATTGCCAGCACATGCTCAAGAACAAGAGTCAACTTTATTACATTATAAAGGCTTAAAGCCAAGATTCACAGTAGGGTCAAATGCCTAATTTACATCACAGCCAAAAAGATACCACAGGCATACTCGAGTGCAGGATGACCCTAATCCCAAGCTTCTTCCACTTCAAAGAATGCTGTCTCATCATATTCACATGGCTCCTCAAAACTGGCAGTTTCTGTTTATGATTTTAGCAAGTATGAGTACAACTACCGTACTCAGCAAGTTACGCGGAGCTTAACAATAACTATATGCATGGCATATCAAGATAGAGGGAAACAGGTTTATTACTTTGTGTGGATGCAGATTTAGTTGAGAATCAATTAAAAACTTGAAAGTAACTTCATTAAAGTAAACAGGGGTTTTCAAGCGTGATTATTGACCTTCCACATTACCAAACCATTCTCAAATCTACTTATGCTTTGATTCTGGAATCACCCATCAAACATAGCTTCATTTACCGGAAGCACGACGTATTCGAATACCATCATTTTATGACTCACAGAGTTGCCCCGCTTACCCACAAGATCTCTCCACCCGCTGACGAGTTAAGAAAACAAAGTTGTTCACCGCTCAATTCTTTATATAGTCCCCGCCCAAGAGGGTTCTTGATCCCCATGAGCTCGGATGACCCCACGGATCTCCTCCGACTCATAGCGGTCCCATGTTGTATGGTTAACCACCTCCCATACAACTCACCATCCGACTCCCCAACCGCCAGCGATGTTCAATCGAACTTGAGCAAGCATTAAACCAGTTTGACCAAGTCAACACTTGTGGTTGGGCGAGTACTATGTTCTTTACTCAAGATAAGGGTCTAGTCCTTATATTTTCATCGAGGCCATAAACATGCACAATCCCATATTCAGTGCTCATGACCGCCACCATTCCTCAACCAAGCCTCCATCCTAGGGTAAGGTCTTTGACTCACCTCGTGATCCTCGCCACCCTAGTTCCAACTTTTCAAAATTCTAAATAAATAATAAAATCCTTAACAGTGAAAATATTTAGGTGTGTCCCTAAACTACCATATTTATTTAACTATCATAATTATTTCTCTATGTCTTCCAAGGCAAATATGTCCATCAAATTAATCGGGGCTTTTTCAGGTGGTAGGGCATAACTAAAGTCATGACATTCTAATATAAATTTTACCCAAAATATTGACTTGAAAAATATCATAATGAAATTACAAAATTAAATAAATAAATAAGGCAATTACGGGTTCAACATGATCAAGGATGCGTAACTTGCCTTGCGGGTCTATAATCTCGACTAACTCGTACTCTCCAAAAAATTAAGCTTGAGCTTGATCTTCTTCTTCCAATTCTTGAGAACCTCCGGCGTCCGAGGCTAACACAAACAAATTAAAATATATTAATTCCATGCCCAAATAATTAGGCTAGGAAAAGAAATGAAATTAAAGAAAGAAAATCTGAAGAAAATTAAATAAATGAGATTTTGGACTTTTAGGAGGGCCAAATGGGGAAAAGGACTTGATATTTGGGTTGGTGGGCTCAAAACGGTCAAAATGGATATAAATATATTTTTTTGGGATTTTTCTGGATTTTTCTGAATTTTTCTAGGGTTTACTATTCATCGGGCTCAACACTATTCCTGACTCGAACCAGACGCGCGGGTGCGGGCGACTTGATCGGACTCAACCAAGCCTGAGCGGCTCGGGTCGGGTGGAACAGGTGCGGCGGGCGGGCGCGACTCACCGAGTCGGCTTGGTCCGGTCGGGTGCAAGCCATGAGGCTGGGCGCGGGTCTTGCAAGACGGCAAGGGACGCACTGGGCGGGGCGGTCGGGTCAGGGTCGGCGTCCGGCAGGCGGAGGGTGCGGCTCACCGAGCGGGTGGTCTCGGGCTCACGGGTGCGCACAAGGGCGGTGCGACCAGGGAACAGTGTCGTCTTCCACCTCCATCCGCACGCGCGTGAGAAGAAAACAGAGGATGGTAGCGACGGCGGCCGGTGGTGCTAAAGTATTTTGCGACGGATTTTGGAGGTATGAACGGACTCGTGATGGAGTGGGGATCTCATTTTGGAGGTTGGTAGGTCCGGGGATGGCGGCAATCGCCGGCGACGAGCTTTTCCCCTACTTCGGCCGAATTTGAAATTGCGGGGAAAAGGAGGTTTCCTAGGGTAAATTGGCCGGTGCTAGAGCTACACTAGGGTTTGGGTAGGCTAGGGAAAGAGCCACGGAGCTAGGTGGCCCTGGTAAGGCTAGCCACTGGCACGGTTTTGGAGGTGAAGAGGCTTTCGGCGCCGGAGAAGAGGAGGGGTTGGGAGGCCGAGGCGATGATAGGGGAGGGTTTTGGGGAGTCTAGGGAAGCTACGGGCGAGGGGAATTGAAGAAAGAGTGACCGGAGTTCGGACATTGTTCTAGGGCTAAGAAATTGGGAGTTCTTGCAATTACCGGCAATGGGGGCGGCTAGGGTTCAATAGGATGTGTCGGTGGCTTCGTGGAGGTGCTACCACCATCGGGAGGTCTCCCATCGACTTAAAGAGCGGAGTAAGTCGGTTTGGGTGGAGTTGTCCGGAAAACGGATAGAGGCGGCGGAAACGGATGGCGGTGATGCGCCACGCCCGGCGGCTAGGGTTGCTGTGCGAGAGAGGACAGGGTCGCAGGGAGCTCCATCCACTCGGGAGAGGTAGAGAGGTCGGGAAACTTCGGAGAGGCGGTGGCGGCGACGGATTGGACCGACGGCGAAAAAGGTGGACACGGCGGCCTGGCCGCAGGGCTGGCACGGCCGGACAAAGGCCTGGGGTGGCCGTCCCGTGTGAGTGGCGAACCAGGCGCGAGGGAGAGGGTCACGCAGATGCGTGAGGCGGCGGCGAACCGGTGGTCATGGGATTTTCGGACAAACTGTGCTAACTTCTTCTCTCCCCCATTGTGGATGTGCTGGCAAAGATCTGGGGAAGCATTGCTTTGAGATTTGTGGAGAATAGCATGAAGAATGAAGAGATCCAAAGAAAAACGAAAATTCTTTTGTTTTGGAAAATTTGACAAAATTTGAGTTCATTTCAACCTACCCTCCTTAAAAAGGATCTCGACCTCGAGATCAACTCAGGCCAAGGAGTAGGTTGGGAAATTCTCACTGCAAGTCTGATTCTTTTCCCGTGTTGCCTCATCTGCGTGGTGATTTCGCCATCGAACTTTATGAAATCTGATATTCTTGCTTCTTAACTGCCTCTTTGTAGTTTCTAAAATCTGAATCGGTTCTTCTTCATAAGACAGATCCTCTTGTAGGTCTATGTCATCAACTGGTATCTGCTCTGCTGGATGGCGAAGACACTTTCGTAATTGAGACACATGAAATACGTTGTGCACTCTGGCCAGGTTTGGTGTCAGTTGTAACTTGTAGGCTACTTCTCCTACTCTTCCAAGAATCTCGAATGGACCGATATACCTTGGGGCTAGCTTTCCTTTAACTTGAAATCTTTTGACTGACTTGAAAGGTGTAACTTTGAGATATACCCAATCTCCTATTTCAAAGCTTAAATTTTTTCGACGATTATCAGCATAACTCTTTTGTCGGCTCTGGGCTATTTTCATCTTTTCTCTGACAATCCTGATGTGGGCTTCAGATCTTGAACAATTTGTGGTCCTAAGAACTGCTGCTCTCCTGCCTCATCCAATTCAACGGAGTTCTGCATTCTCTTCCATATATAGCTTCAAACGGTGCCATCTTAATACTGGCCTGATAACTATTATTATAAGAGAATTCTGCAAAAGGTAAGCATGTATCCCAAGCTGCTCCATAGACTAATGCATATGCCCGAAGCATGTCTTCTAAAATCGATTCACTGCTCGCTTGTCCCCGGTTTATGGGTGGTATGTCAGATCAAGGCTAAGTCTGTTCCCATGGCTTCATGCAGTTTTTCCCAAAATGTAGACGTGAACTGTGCTCCTCTATCAGATACTATTCTTTTTGGAATTCCATGTAACACCACTATTTTTGTTAAGTACAGCTCTGCCAGTTTATTCTTGCCATAGGTTTGCTTGATTGGTATGAAATGTGCCACTTTGGTTAGGCGATCTACAATTACCCATATAGCATCATAACCATCTCGGCTTTTTGGAAATCCGGTAATAAAATCCATACCAATGTCATCCCATTTCCATTCTGGGACTGGCAAAGATTTCAACAATCCTGATGGTTTCCGATGATCTATTTTATTTTCGATGTATCACAACAAGGCAATATACTCGTTATTTCTTTCTTCATTTTATTCCACCAAGATCTCTTTTTCAAGTCTTGGTACATCTTTGTGCCTCCGGATGAATAGAGAGTTGAGACGAATGAGCTTCTCGCAATATCAAATCTTTTAACTCCTTATCATCGTGTATACAAGAACGATTTCTGAATCTTAAAATTCCCTGATCATCTTTAACAAATTCAGTTGAATTTGCTTCTTGACTTTTCTTCATGAGCTGTTGTATTTCTTCATCTTTTTCTTGTGCTGATTTGATTTGATCCGTTAAAGTTTGCTGAATTTCTAATGCTGCTATTTGACCTTGTTCAACGACACATAGGTTCAACCCTTGAATTTCTTCTTGCAATGGACTGGGGCATTCCAGAATAGAGGCTATAGTATGGTACTTCTTTCGACTTAGTGCATCTGCGACAACATTTGCTTTTCCAGGGTGATACTGCAGATCCAGATCATAATCTTTAATTAACTCTAACCATCTTCGTTGACTAAGATTTAAATCTGGTCGAGTGAAGATATATTTCGAGACTCTTGTGGTCGGAAAATATCTCACAATGATTTCCCAATAAATAGTGCCTCCAAATTTTCAACGCATGTACTACAGCTGCTAATTCCAAATCATGTGTTGGATAGTTTATCTCATGTGGTCGCAATTGTCTTGAAGCATATGCTACCACTTTCCCTTCTTGCATCAGCACACAACCTAATCCTTGCTTCGAGGCATCACAAAAGATTTGAAAATCTTTCTCAGGGTTGGGAAGTATAAGTACTGGGGCTGAAGTTAATCTTGTTTTCAACTCCTGAAAACTTTCTTCACACTTATCTGTCCATTTGTATGGGTTGTCTTTCTTAAGAAGCTGGGTAAGAGGTCTTGTTATTTTGAGAACCCTCAATAAAACGACGATAATATCCAGCCAAACCAAGGAAACTTCTGATTTCTGTTACAGTGGTTGGCTGTTTCCATTCCATCACTGCTTTCACTTTCTCTGGATCTACTTTTACTCCTTCTTTTGTGATAATGTGTCCGAGAAAAGCTACTTCTTTCATCCAGAACTCACATTTAGAGAACTTAGCATATAACTGATGTTCTCTAAGCTTACTTAAAGCAATATGCAGATGTTGACGATGCTCTTCTTCTGTCTTGGAATATATTAATATGTCATCGATGAATACTATCACAAAACGATCTAACTGCTCCATGAATACCATATTCATCAGGTTCATAAAATAGGCTGGTGCATTTGTCAAACCAAATGGTACTACTGTGAACTCAAATAATCCGTATCTTGTGGTGAAGGCAGTCTTCTCACGGTCCTGCTCTCGGATCTTAAGCTAATGATATCCGGATCTTAGGTCAATTTTTGAGAATACCTTGGCTCCTTTGAGCTGATCAAACAAATCATCTATTCTTGGCAAAGGATATTTATTTTTAATAGTCACTGCGTTCAATCCTCGATAATCCACACACATCCTCTGACTTCCATCCTTTTTCTTAACAAACAAGATCTCAATACCAAGGGGATACACTAGGTCAGATAAACTCTTTTCCATCGCTCATCCATTTGTTTCTTAAGTTCCTTCAGTTCTTGAGCTGACATCCGGTATTGACGCTTTGTGATAGGTTTAGTCCCTGGTATTAATTCAATAGCAAGCTCTATGGGTCTATCCGGTGGTTTTCCTGGTAGCTCTTTTGGTAAAACATCTGGATATTCCATAATTATTGGTATTTTGAATACTCCTTCTTCTACCACCATATTCTGAATACTAGTTTTCATTCTCTCTATTAGTACTGGATCTGTCTTCACTATTATCTCTTGTCCTTCTGGACTTACCAAAGTTACCAGCTTATTTTCACAATCCACTTTGGCTTTATATTTAGTTAACCAATTCATTCCCAATATAACATCCAATCCCTTCATCTCTAATAATAATAAGTCTGTCTTAAATCTGATTCCTTGGATTTCTAGGTCTAGGTCTTTGCATCCATAGCAAGATTCCACTTTATTCCCAGCAGTTTGAAAGGAATAAGACTTTTGCAAAGGAGAGAATGATAATTGATTTTTCACAACAAAAGCCAAGGAGACAAACGAATGTGTTGCTCCGGGATCAAACAAAACCACGTAAGGCTTTGAGTTAACTAGGTACGCACTCAACGATGACGCCGTTGGCTCCTCGCCGCTTCTTCTCGCGAAATATGATTTATCCTTCCTTGCACCGGCTTCAGATTCCTTTTCCTTTTTCTCGCCGACATCATAGTCGTTGTCCGGGTTCTCGCCGGTTTGACTGTGAAGTGTCGAGTCTGTCCTCCTTCCTGTTTTGGCACCGCAATGAATTGGCGAGGTGAAGATGTTTGTGCTCTAACTTGGGCTTTTGCTACTTCTGAAGGTAACCCTCCTCGTGGGCACTGGTTCTTGTAATGGCTCGCTTGTCCACAATGATAGCATTCAATCAGAATCATGGGCATTGCCTCTGTAAGTGATTTCTCCACAATGATAGCACTTGATTGAGACCGCCCGACATTCTCATTAAATGTAACAGGCTTTGGTTAGTTTTGAATCATGATGCAGGCATGAATACAAATTTCTTTCCCTGCTGTCCTCTAAATTGGGGTGCTAGCATCATTTGCTTTCTAGGTCTGTCTGATGATGAAGTTCTTTGCATTACCTTTCTTTTTCTTGTATCTTCCAATTCATTCCTTGCTTCTTCAGATATAATAAGTTTATTCACCATTGAAGGCAAGTCTTTATAATCCACCATGGAAATGTGATACTTCAAAGACTTTTGTAATCCCTCCTTGAATCGCTCCATCTTCTTCTCCTCAGTTTTTGCTTCTTCAGGCGATCCGCCAATGTATTAAACGGTGAAGGTATTCGTGATCTGTCGTCCTCCTTGTTTTAATGCCGAAATTCACGACGCTTGGCCTCAACGACTCCTGCAGGTACATGGGCTTGGCGGAATGAATCTTCAAATTCCTTCCAGGTAATCTCCCTGTCTTCACTCATAGTCTGATAATTTACCCACCATGCTGCAGCTGGACCTTGTAACTGATGAGAGGCATATAAGACCTTTTCCCTGTCGTTGCACTGAATAGTGTTTAGCTTCCTTTTCACATCTCTGAACCAGTCTTCAGCTACCATGGGATCAGGTGAAGAAGAAAAGACTGGAGGTCTCGTCTTCTGAAAATCTGCCCATTTTGACTGCACAGGCATCCCTGGTTGATTGTTACCTCCATTTCTTACAGCAAATTGTTCTAACAGCCTGGCATGTTGCTCCATCATACAGATTTGATTTAATTCTGCTTGGTGTCTATTTTCCTCCATCTTTGCTAGAATATCTGCTAAGCTAGGCTGCGATCCTTCTCTCTGGCGAGAACTGTCCTGTTCCTGAGGTCCTTCTCCACCTCCTGCCATCTTGATTGCTTTGATGGGATTTAGAGGTTCAGATCTGTAGCGAGTTTTTAACAAGTCAGATAGGTAAGTAAGAATTTAGACTTAAGGTAAGATTAGAATGAAATAGATGAAGATGCCAGAGTGAAATAGAAAGATTGAGAGTTGAAGGGGTAGACTTAAAGATACTGATAGCAAACAAATTATTATTTAAAACAAAGTACTCTTTATTTATTCACACATAAGTTGGGTACATACTATCTTACAAAGTTCATACCACAACTTATTACATCACATCAAAACTTACTACTACAAAAGGTTCGACTACTCTAGCGTAACTCTACTCTAAACTCTATGATCTGTCAGGAGTCACCGAGGAACACCACCCAATTCCTCCGGGTCTTCTTCCTCCTCATCGATCACGGTCTCCTTGCCCTTGGACCGCTCTGATGCGTGTGATGACGATCCTCTGAAGAGTGTACGGCCTTGGGTCGCCGTCATCCCTTCGACTCCTTGCGGACCTTCGGGGCCTTCATCACATCTCAAGGCTTCATTTCGCTCCTTCCGCCGATAATGTCGTAGAGTCCGCCTTGAAGCCAAATCTCTGCCGAGCGCATATAGTCGATGTCGCATCGTCCGGTTTTCCTCGGTCATTCGGGCGACATGTCCGCTGAGAAGCGATAACCCAAGCGGCTTCCTCGCATCTTTGGATCTTCTTCATTCGGATTTGGCATGATCAAACCGGTTCCTTCTTCATCTTCTTGTGGAACGAGGTAGAAAGGTGAATCATCAAACTCCTCCTCGTAGTAGCGACGAAGATACTCCACGACCTTCTTTGCGGCATCCTGGATGGCGTCTGACTCCTCGTGACGGTAGGCGGTGAACTTCCGTCGAACGTCCGGTCTGTGTGGTAAAGGCTCCAAATATATCCAGGCCTTCCAATTATACAGCTTGCCATGGACCATCAGTGATCTCGTATGACACACCGGACGTTGGTGATCTGTCGCGTGGAGGTATCTCTGCATACGCCAAAGACGAGTGACCCATCCTGACAGCTCCTCTGGATCGGGAAAAACGTGATGCGGCATCAGTAAAACGCCAAATTTTGAGGTTAGAAAAGGGTGGACATAAATATTTTTAGAAAAACAAAATTTAATCAATATAAGACCAGCATAGATGAGAGAAAGATCTATATAGAAAATATTACTAAAATTTTAGACAAATCATTTTTATATCCAAAATAATTTTTTGGAAATATTTCCTAGTGCACTTAGGGTCTCCTACAGTCGAGCAAGTGGGCTCTGATACCACTCTGTAACACCCCCATTTCTGGGAGCGTTATGAAACCCTCAAATCGCCTGTGATTGTTCACCGCGAGGACATCCATCGAGTGTATAACATTGCCAGCACATGCTCAAGAGTCAACTTTATTACATTATAAAGGCTTAAAGCCAAGATTCACAGTAGGGCCAAATGCCTAATTTACATCACAGCCAAAAAGATACCACAGGCATACTCGAGTGTGATGACCCTAATCCCAAGCTTCTTCCACTTCAAAGAATGCCGCCTCATCATATTCACATGGCTCCTCAAACCGGCGCTTCATTATGATTTTAGCAAGTATGAGTACAACTACCGTACTTCGAAGAAGTTACGTGAGCTTAACAATAACTATATGCATGGCATATCAAGATAGAGGAAACAGGTTTATTACTTTGTGTGGATGCGATTTAGTTGAGAATCAATTAAAACTTGAAAGTAACTTCATTAAAGTAAACAGGGTTTTCAAGCGTGATTATTGACCTTCCACATTACCAAACCATTCTCAAATCTACTTATGCTTTGATTCGAATCACCCATCAAACATAGCTTCATTTACCTAAGCACGGCGATTCGAATACCATCATTTTATGACTCGCAGAGTTGCCCCGCTTACCCACAAGATCTCTCCACTCCCGCGACAGAGTTAAGAAAACAAAGTTGTTCACTGCTCAATTCTTTATATAGTCCCTGCCCAGTAGGTTCTTGATCCCCATGAGCTCGGATGACCCCACGGATCTCCTCCGACTCATAGCGGTCCTACTGTTGTATGGTTAACCACCTCCCATACAACTCACCATCCGACTCCCCAACCAGCCAGTGGATGTTCAATCGAACTTGAGCAAGCATTAAACCAGTTTGACCAAGTCAACACTTGTGGTTGGGCGAGTACTATGTTCTTTACTCAAAGATAAGGGTCTAGTCCTTATATTTTTCACCGAGGCCATAAACATGCACAATCCCATATTCAGGCTTCATGACCGCCACCATTCCTCAACCAAGCCTCCACCCTAGGGTAAGGTCTTTGGACTCACCTCTGTGATCCTCGCTCACCCTAGTTCCAACTTTTCAAAATTCTAAATAAATAATAAAATCCTTAACAGTGAAAATATTTAGGTGTGTCCCTAAACTACCATATTTATTTAACTATCATAATTATTTCTCTATGTCTTCCAAGGCAAATATGTCCATCAAATTAATCGGGGCTTTTTCAGGTGGTAGGGCATAACTAAAGTCATGACATTCTAATATAAATTTTACCCAAAATATTGACTTGAAAAATATCATAATGAAATTACAAAATTAAATAAATAAATAAGGCAATTACGGGTTCAACATGATCAAGGATGCGAACTTGCCTTATGGTCTATAATCTCGACTAACTCGTACTCTCCAAAAAATTAAGCTTGAGCTTGATCTTCTTCTTCCAATTCTTGAGAACCTCCGGCGTCCGAGGCTAACACAAACAAATTAAAATATATTAATTCCATGCCCAAATAATTAGGCTAGGAAAAGAAATGAAATTAAAGAAAGAAAATCTGAAGAAAATTAAATAAATGAGATTTTGGACTTTTAGGAGGGCCAAATGGGGAAAAGGACTTGATATTTGGGTTGGTGGGCTCAAAACGGTCAAAATGGATATAAATATATTTTTTTGGGATTTTTCTGGATTTTTCTGAATTTTTCTAGGGTTTACTATTCATCGGGCTCAACACTATTCCTCGGACTCGAACCAGACGCATCGGGTGCGGGCGACTTGATCGGACTCAACCAAGTCGGAGCGGCTCGGGTCGGGTGGAACGGGTGCGGCCGGGCGGGCGCGACTCAGCCGAGTCGGCTTGGTCCGGCCGGGTGCAAGCGGCCACGAGGGCTGGCGCACGGGTGCGCACGGGCGGCGGGGACGACCTGGCGGGCGGTCGGGTCTGGTCGGTCGCGTCCGTGCCAGGCGAGCGAGGTGCGGCTCACCGAGCGGGTGGTCTCGGGCTCACCGAGTGCATGGCAGGCGGGTGCGGTGCGACCAGGGAACAGTGTCGTCTTCCACCTCCATCCGCACGCGCGTGAGAAGAAAACAGAGGATGGTAGCGACGGCGGCGGTGGTGCTAAAGTATTTTGCGACGGATTTTGGAGGTATGAACGGACTCGTGATGGAGTGGGGATCTCATTTTGGAGGTTGGTAGGTCCGGGGATGGCGGCAATCGCCGGCGACGAGCTTTTCCCCTAATTCGGCCGAATTTGAAATTGCGGGGAAAAGGAGGTTTCCTAGGGTAAATTGGCCGGTGCTAGAGCTACACTAGGGTTTGGGTAGGCTAGGGAAAGAGCCGGCCGGAGCTAGGGTGGCCCGGGTAAGGCTAGCCACGGCGGCCGGTTTTGGAGGTGAAGAGGCTTTCGGCGCCGGAGAAGAGGAGGGGTTGGGAGGCCGAGGCGATGATAGGGGAGGGTTTTGGGGAGTCTAGGGAAGCTACGGGCGAGGGGAATTGAAGAAAGAGTGACCGGAGTTCGGACATTGTTCTAGGGCTAAGAAATTGGGAGTTCTTGCAATTACCGGCAATGGGGGCGGCTAGGGTTCAATAGGATGTGTCGGTGGCTTCGTGGAGGTGCTACCACCACTGGGGAGGTCTCCTATCGACTTAAAGAGCGGAGTAAGTCGGTTTGGGTGGAGTTGTCCGGAAAACGGACAGAGGCGGCGGAAACGGATGGCCGGTGATGCGCCACGTCTCGGCCGGCTAGGGTTGCCAGGGCAGAAGAGGACAGGGTCGCAGGGAGCTCCATCCACTCGGGAGAGGTAGAGAGGTCGGGAAACTTCGGAGAGGCGGTGGCGGCGACGGATTGGACCGACGGCGAAAAAGGTGGACACGGCGGCCTGGCCGCAGGGCTGGCACGGCCGGACAAAGGCCTGGGGTGGCCGTCCCCCGGGTGAGCTGGCGAAACGGGCGCAGGGGAGAGGGGTCACGCAGGATGCGTGAGGCGGCGGCGGAACCGGGTGGCTGCGGGGATTTTCGGACAAACTGTGCTAGCTTCTTCTCTCCCCCATTGTGGCTGTGCTGGCAAAGATCTGGGGAAGCATTGCTTTGAGATTTGTGGAGAATAGCTTGAAGAATCAAGAGATCCAAAGAAAAACGAAAATTCTTTTGTTTTGGAAAATTTGACAAAATTTGAGTTCATTTCATGAAGTTCCCTCTTGATCTTTCGACTTTAAGCTGAATGCCTGCTGCGTTGTCCCAATTTATTCCAATTACATTCCAACAGGGAAACTAAAACAGCAATAAAAAAAGATGGCTAATCGTCTCCTCTTGTCGATCTTGGCATAGGACACAGTATTGATCATCATGCACATTATAATGCAGATAAAATTGGAGAACAATCTATGTGTAATTCTTTTAATGTGTAATACAAATCTAATTCTACTAGCTGCTATGTTTCTAAACAATTCTACTAGTTGCTAAACAGACTAGGAGCTGATGAACTTATGAAACTGAAAACAAAGGGATGGATCAAAGATGAGTTTGAATCATCAAGTCAGCTGTTTGTGGAAACATAAACAAAGGAAGACTAACAATAATATGTAAAAATAAAAGGAAATATGAACTGAAAACATCAGAGGCTATCACGATCACTAATTCACTCACACACCACAATCTGCAAACAATTGCAATATCTGTGCAAACATGCATCAATTTTCATTACAGGAAAGATGAATCAACAAGTACACGGAATCAAACTACACTGATAATTTACTGATCCACACCCACACACATCATAATTTACAATACTTGCACACAATCACAAATAGGAGGGTATCCAGGATGTTCTTATCATTTCTTCTTAGCAGACTCCTTAGCATTCTTCCTCTCTTCCTCCAACTTTACAAACAGGTTGCCATCATAGACTTCCCTGACAATTTCCTTGTGAGGAAACCCTTGTCTTTGCAGAGGAAGTACAGCACTTTCCACTCTGTGAAGCCACCCACCCTGCAATTTTTCCCAAAAATCGAGCTCAAAAGAGCACCAATTACATTTTCCATTGTTCCTATAACTCCAGAAAACTTACCATCCTTTGAAATCTTTAGGCTCCCTGTTTCCTTGAAGCATCTCCTGCGGCTCTTTTCTTGTCAGGGCATCAGGCCTGGTGTGGGCATGCTTCTTAAATATCTCCTCAAACTTTTCAGGAACAAACCTGCAAGTTGACTGTTAGAGTTTAATCCTGTTTCCTATTGCTAGTCGTATCAGAGTACGTTTGCCATATACGTCGTGTACATAGTAGAGTCCGTGTATTAGAGTCCAGCCGTGTACGAGTTAGTTTCTAGGTTGTTGCTGTGTTAGCTATTGGTATACTGAGTATATAGAGGATGAGTAGAGCCATGTGAACAAGAGGTGAAAAAAACGTGAGAAACGAAAAGGCAATGCGATGTAAGAGTATGCATGCAGAATAAAGAAGAGAGAGAGGGGGGAGGTGTTCCCAGGGAAGAAAAATCGCGTGTGCTTGCGTGTTTTGTTTCTTGATGTGTTCAATTGTCTCGGGCTGAAGCTGCAGGTGGTCAAGGCACAGGATTAAGGAAGGAACTCGGGTGGTGACAAATGAGGCTATATGACGGGTTCTTTTAATATAACTTATGGCTTTAACGGATAATTTTTATTTTAGTGTGAGTGTTTGTACGAACGAACATAATATTAATATACCAATATTTCGTTTTAAAAAACTGTCCTAATAAGTTATCTAAAAATAAGATAAAAAAACCGCCTCATTTATTTGTTCAGAAAAAAAACTTTAAGGTACAAACTTAAAAAAACTCGTCCATATCCTACAGTAATCAGCACTAGCGTACGATGTAAATGCTGACGTTGGTGACATGTGCAAACAGCCCTGCGTCGACTTCGATCGCACCTGATGTGAAACAAAGATTCCGAGTGGCGACACACGAAATCGGGGATAAGAGTAAGGGCCTGTTTTAGCAACGGCTGCGGCTTATGACTTTTGGTTGAAATTTTTGAATTTTGGCTGTTTACGGTACAGATTACGAAAAGAGATACTCACTTGCGATTTTGGATGGTACAGATGTTGGACTTTTAATATGTACATCGTTTAACTTGTAGACCATATCTTGAGAAAATACTCCATTTAAAAGTTAGATACTATAACAAAAATTAAAAGTCGTCAGCTTCGGAGAAAAAAAAACAAGCTCTAATACCGTGTCGTCGTCGTCGTCTTCCGCGCGACCACCACCGCGCGGAGACGGGCTCTCATCCTCTGCCTCCCGAGCCGATCAGGAGGCACGTAAGAGAGCTAGCTGCCGCGCCTCGTCACAGACCGCTCGGATGGGAGTGCGTGTGAATCATTTCAGGACGCCCGATCGATGTTCCTCACGTGGATGGACGGAAAACTACTCGTTAAATATCTTGGTAAGTTTAATGTGTCCGTTTTTGTGGGGTGCTTCTTGACCTGAGCCATTGATTTTCTCTAAGCAGACGGCTCGCATGGAATACGCAACAAATCAATGTCCAAGACACTTACACCATGGGGTCTATCCCGATCCCCGAATCAAATGCTCCCTCCATGTATGAATAATTGTCACAGCTGACTTGGACTAGTCGAACTTTACTAGCAAAAAATAATCTCCGAAATTAGTAGCACGAAAATAATATCATTAGTGATGAGGATATAATAATTCTCGAATTATTGCGTATTATATTATCCTAATATACCCATTATCGATAAGGAAAAGATTTTACAGGATAGTTGTAAGTTTTTCTACGACTACCCTCTAATCGTAAGTTCTTCTACGACCACATAGTCGTAGGTTCTTCTACGATCATATAGTCGTAATTTTTTCTACGATCATATAGTCGTAAGTTGTCTTATGATCACCTTGTGGTCGTGAACCTTCCTGCGACTAGTTTATCTCCAACTAGTTTGTCTTCGACGACTTACTACATCGTGAGTCCGTCTGACAAGGTAGTTAGAATATGCGCTTATTCTTAATAACCGCACATAATCTCTCTCTGACAACAACTGTCGCATGACGCAGTAGATAGTGCACACAGGTATATTGCTGCATCAACTCATACAACGCATAGACAATAATATTACAGATTAGAGTTTAAATTATGCCACGTCAGACGACAGTTTACAAAAAGGGCACGTAGACCAAATGTCTTCATCACAACTAAATAGCAGAAACGAAAGCAAAAGTAAGACCATAACCACAGGCAAGCGACTGGGGATAATGTGTGCATTATATGTTACCCAAACTTAGATAACATATGTGCACACAATGTCATAGGTCTAACTTGTCCATGATCAGAAAACGTAGATGTCGTTCTAATTTCCTTCATCATTCCTTCCTTTAGTAGCAGGGGTATCTTCATGGTCATAATGGTCATGTGTCCCTGTTTCTGTTTTGGTAATGCGAGTGTAAGCACAAATCCATCGTGCTCAACGAGCTAACACACAGAATACAGTAAATAATAGGATATAATAATTCTCGAATTATTACGTATTATATTATCCTAGTATACCCCTTATCGATAAGGGAAAGATTTTACAGGATAGTTATAAGTTTTTCTACGACTACCCCCTAATCGTAAATTCTTCTACGACCACATAGTTGTAGGTTCTCCTACAACCATATAGTCGTAAGTTGTTTTACGATCACCTTATGGTCGTGGACATTTCTGCGACTAGTTTATCTCCAACTAGTTTGTCTTCAACGACTTACTACATCGTGAGTCCGTCTGACAAGCCGGGTAGAATGTGCGCTTATTCTTAATAACTGCACATAATCTCTCTCTGACAACAACTGTCTCACGACGAATAGGCCATCGTGTCTCTTTGACAATAACTCCCATCGAATAGTTATCACCTGAAACATTAAGGCGTCTTTTGGCGCCAGACAACGGCCGGCGCTTCGCCAACTATGTAAAGATTGATGTCGGAGAGGAAAAGGGAGGAGGAATATAAGTTAGATATAGTCCAAGGCATTTCGCATTACATACTTGATTGTAAGCAATTCTCTGAGCAATAGCCACATAAGAAGCATGGTTATTATTCTCTCATGAGAAGACTCGAACATGTATAAAAATTATCGTGTTTTTACTCTGCATAATTGCAAATGCAGTCTTTTAAGAGATTCCCCAAATTCAATAAATCATATGTAACATCGGTATTAAAACAACGAAAGATAGATTTGTTGGAACCAAACAATACAACAAACAAGGCATGCATGCTAGCCAATGCCAAATGGGGTGCTTCGAAAGGAGCGGTTATTACATGCGCTCCTATCACTCAACCGTGGCCACATGTCACATTTCCAAAGTACAGTAAAATCATAGTTGGGTATAGGAATCAACAGGTGTGGCGAACCGATCGCGCCGGCCATTCTGGCGATTAGCTTTGCTTCACGCAAAACTATTGGGAGGCCAGAGCTTTCTGGACGGAAGGTGCAAGTCTTTAAACCTTTTTTGTGGCCTTGCAAGTCAATTTCCCAAGTTCGACAAATTCCCCGGATTGCACTCCACTCTAAATTGCATGTTGTAAAGTGCACAGATACGTTCGAGTGATGGAGTCTTCAAAAGTTAGTTCGCTTCATGCTTTTGTTAGGATCAGAAGACGGCTATTTTGGTGGTGATCATTTTGGCTTATTTTTGGTGGCTTATGGCTAAAAAGCACTGTAGCTAGCTGAAAAAATACTGTAGCTGACAGAGGCTTATTTAACATAATTAAATTTAAAAAAATTAAAAAATATAAAAAATATGTTAGCCCATCACAAACAACGCAAACAAATACGGCAAAAAAAAGAACCGGCAAAAAAACTCAAAAAAAGCCAAAAGTTCAGAAAAAGATGAAATTATGAATAGTGAAAAATAAACCAGAAACCAGAAGCTGAAGCCGAAACAAGCAGGGCCTTTATCTTATCTTCTCTAGTTGCTCAAGCAAACCGCCAATCACACGCACCTATGTACCAACATGCATGTGATGCCCAATCTGCAAGAAAAAAAAATGCCTCTGCTGATTATATAGTTTTATTATAGTGCTTGGTACCGTCGAGATAACTCGCTATATTCCGCTAACTAATGTAATTATGCATTGTATTAGTAACAATCACATATTTGTCTCCAACCCCATGCTTAGCAGCCTCACACCTTGGCTTCTTGTGCGTGAATGGTCTCCCTGACCAAGAGCATCCACATTAGCTGAACATTTCCGCGCTCTAATATGCTGGCATTCTTGATTGTTAGAACTTAGAAAAATCAATGTTAAATTTTTCAATGGTTACCTGATTTGTTAACCAATTGTTGGCCATCGTGGAACTGGTAGTTCAAAAGAAATGCAGTTCACGATCAATCATCGTTTAAGGCACTGTTCTTTAGGACTTCTAAAAGTGACTTTTGACTTTTGTTATAGTACCTAACTTTTAAATAGAGTATTTTCTTAAAACGGGATCTACAAGTTAATTATAGTACACGTTAAAAACCTAATATCTGTATTAACCAAAATCGCAAGTAAATATCTCTCTTCGTAATCTATGTCGTAAACAGCTAAAATTCAAAAATTTCAACCAAAAATCATAAACCGCAGCTAAAAACAACATGCCCTAATCACACGACTACAATTAGTAGGCACAACCAATGCACTTTAGTGACCAGATTTGTTCAATACTAAATTCTGGACATAAAAAACTTAATGGATGGCGCCTGAATTGAAGAGAAATACCATGTTAGCAGCCATTTGGCTTGCGATGACAGTCAACATAAGCAGGCTACAGCCAATGAGAATCAATCTGTTCTAGCAAAGTTGCAATTATGAAATTTCTTTTTTTTAAAATGTTGTATTGCAATTACAACAATGTGCAAAATGTTCTTGTTGGAAAGTATCATTACACTGGCCCCGCTCATTTCGGCTTGAGTTTCTGGCTTCTGGCTTATTTTGCACTATTCATAAATTTCGTCTTTTTCTATACTTTTGGTTTTTTTGAACTTTTTTGCCGGTTCTTTTTTCTCGTATTTGTTTGCATTATACGTGATGGGCTAACATGTTTTTTCTATTTTTATTTTTTTAAATTTAATTATGTCAAATAAGCCTCCGTCAACTACGTTGTTTTTCACCACTCTGAAGATTTTCACCATAAGCCACCCAAAAAAACAATTTTGAGTAGGGTATCATGAATTCTCCTTTTTCTCTGTCCAGTATGATGACAGATGCATCAAAGTCAACAAATCATAAACTGAGACCTGTTCCATGTATAGCTGTCTCCTATCTGTTCTTTTGTTTTTTAAAGACCCCATCCGTTCAACTTATCTCTACTCCTTAAAAACACGAGTTAGTAATCGTTTATGCATTCTCTCTAAGCTCTCTGCAGCCATCCGTTCTAACCACGAATGATCTGGGCCACCCTTTCCTACTTCTGCAGCCAACCCACAAAGCAATCACATGTTCCCTTCGAAAACAAAAGACAACCGGCTTCTCACCCCAACCGCATGACCGCATGTTGCCTAACCTTCCCCACACCCTTCCCTTCCCTAACTGTCGCCTGCCAGATCCCTTCCTCCACACACAACCCATCTCCTCCTCACCCTCCAAGCCGCTCCTCCTTCGCCCGCTCGCCTCCTCCTGCTCCACCACCATCCGCCGTCGCCCCCCAGCCTCTGCCATCGCCACCAAACGTCATTGTGCACACACCCGCCCCCGCACACACCACTGCAAGCCCTCCTCCGACATGGGTGACTCCTTCTCCAGCGACGGCCCCTTCGGCCCTAGCCATAGGGAAAGCGGCGGTGGGTGGAACCACCTCCTCTGCCCGCTCGCCTCCTCCTCCACGACCATCTGCCACTGCCCTCATCCTCTGCCACTACCATAGTGCCATCGGCTGCCACCATGCGCATACCCGCCCCCGCACGCGCCGCTTCAAGCCCCCTCTGACGCGGGTGACTCCTTCTCCGGCGACGACCCATTTGGCCCCAACCGTAGGGGAAGCGGTGGCGGGTGGAACCACGACTTCATGCTCCTGCAGGTCCAGATCTACATCTCCACCTCTTCCCACTACTGATCCAGATCTGCATCACCTCACCTCCTCGATGCCACCTCCATTCCTCGAGCACCTCCTCCTATGGTTCTGCCTCTCGAGTGGATCCCATGTTGTTGACCAGAGGGTCTCCTCTGCTCCTCGATTAGCCACCTACCTGACCCACCGCTTTTAAGAATTCCAGTGTCTCTTATCTCGCTTGCTCTCGCTTTGGTCTATGACTTTGGTGAAACAGTGTAGGTAGAGAAATCGAAGTCTACGTCGTTCGTCTCGTCCTTAGCCCTATATGTCCTCTATCCAGCTTCATCTGAGTACTCTTGGTAAAGCCCTAACCTCAATTAACTCCATTATCCACTATTTTGTGTTGTGATCAAATTTGTGCTTTGATTTCATATGCAATGAGATATGTTGGAAAATTAAATTATAAGAAAACATAAATATATGCAAGACATAAATTAAATTAAGACAATTTGTTTGCTTCTTGCATATACACATAATTCGAGTATTTACCATGGAACGAACGAGGCTAATTTGCTTTGTGATGTTATTTTATGTGCAGAGGTACATGTAGCTGCATAACGAAGTGGAGCTCTTGGCCCTTGGCATGGGTAATTTTTTACCTACTGAAGCTTGTTTATGTATTAATTTAGGCCTCTAATCAGTTAATTTAATCTCCAATAAGCTATGGTAAGAATGTGTGATTGAGATTTAGTAGTAAAAGGAGCCAATTTTTCTTTGGACAAAGATGTCATATGCCTGGCAATAGCAATTGCTTGTTATGTTCATGTGTCATTATATGGTACTTTTCTGCTTATAAAAATTTGTGTATGGTACTTTGGCACCTGTTAACTTAGTTTGTTGTGGCTCTTTCTTTACGGTATTATTTATGTTCTGATGAGAAAAAAATATTTATTTATGTTGCATAATTGTTCTTTGATTCTTGAGTTCTTCATCTGTGGGGCGGAATACTCATTGATTATTGATAAACGAACTAATACTGCTTATATAACAGTAGATTCTACATAAGTTTCAATTTGAAAAATAAGTATTGTTGGCTTCTCTGATGGAATAATATGTCCAACCATCAGTCCTTTAGTGTTTTTAGGCCATATAATTATACATGTTGAGTATGCAAAGATAGTTTCTGTTCTTTTCCTAATCTTGATCGTTTCTGCCTTTGTCATCAAGACCATGTGGCTCGTGATGAGTGGCAGGTCTCCATGAGAAAATGATCATTTTCAGGGAAGTTCTTCGGTAATCTACTCCACCTAAAGAAAACTTCACAAATTGTAAAGATAATTAAGGGTGGATATTACTTATTTACTTCTAGTGGTTACTTAGTTGAGCGCTTTGAACAACACTTTTGACATTTCTTCCCATAAAAACAGACTTCGTCTCTCTGTTCTTTCTTTGCCTTCAGATTTTTGCTGGAATTTGATGACAAGGCCACATCAATGCATAACCAACCTCTCTTTTTCTTCTATGAGAGCGAGCTATTTGACTGCGATCTTTGCGGATTGTGACTTATTTCCTTCTGACAGCATTCACTGGCTAATAAAACACCTAATAGACTGGGAGGACAGGAATGATGAATGATTAAACATGTTCAATGATCAAAACTACAACACATTCTCATTTGACAAAAATATTATAGAACCAAGGTCTTATTTGTATAATGTCTGTGTTCTTAGTTCTTACTACTTATTTTAGTTGACTAGACAGATTTGTAGTTGTTTATTCTTGATTTGCTTCCTTCAATTTGGAGTTCTAAGTTATGGATTAACTTGCAAATGATGACATGATCTGAACTTCAACATTTCAATAGCTTTGGAGTTCTAAGTTATGGAGTTCTAGTGCCCAAGCTAACAAGCTCACTTTCCTGTACTAAGAGAAGCACATCTCTTTGGTTCCTTTAACATCAGAGGAGATAGCGATGGATAATCTAAAAAGAAAGGAGAGGGAAAGTGAGAGACACTTGAGTAAGAACCAGCAAAATAGCGAACAAGTGAATCCAAAGCCAAACAAAAATCAACAAACAAAATTAACCACGCCAAGGGAAAAAGAGGGTTTAGTGCTGATGGCTAGGAAAGGGGACATGACGGAATTGAGAGAACCCAATGTCCATTCTCTGTACTCATGTACAAGGAAAATTTTTAACTGATAACGACTTATTTTCTACCTTACCTAGCTCTGTTTTTGACATCTTGCAGAACTATGGGGACGTTTTTCCTGACGAAGTACCACCTGGACTATCACCCAAGAGAGGCATTGAACATAAAATAGACTTGGTACCTGGTGCCCCAATGCTGAGCCGGCCACCATATCGCACCAACCCGGCAGAAACTAAGGAGATTAGGTGTCAAGTTCAAGACTTACTCCAAAAAGGGTATATAAAGGAAAGTCTCTCACCTTGTGTTGTACCAGTTCTTTTATTTCCAAAGAAAGATGATTCATAGAGAATGTGTGTTGACTGTAAGGCCATTAACAATATAACTGAGAGACCATGTGGAGGTCATCCCGTTGTGTATGATGAGTAATTGACATCGTTTATGAAAAGTCGAGTTTGAGTCGGTTGGTTTGGACCTAGACGTTGCGTGGCGTAACGGGCTCGGTCGGACTTGGTCGAACCTAGTCGTATGGGTTTAGGTTGCATATTCTAATGACTCGACAGGTTTGATCTCTATTTACGCTTTCATGTATCGAGCGGTGCTATTTGACGTGTTTCTTGTCTGCGTGGTCGCAGGATCGCCGAGGCGAGTCGTGGCGAGACACGAGGTGACCGGACTAGGCGCAGGTGGCGCTGAGGTCAGAACGGTCGTGATGTGTCGAAGACGACGTGGACTCGAGGTGGTTGCGAGGCGTGCGAGGCAAGGAGCGAAGCTTCCGGAAGGTGCGAGGAGGGCGAAACGGGAATTTCGCAAAAGCCGCACAAGCGGGAGCGGGCGCCGTTGGATTTAGCGGGCGTAACGGGGCGGAGACCCGTTAGCCAAGGGCTATAAATAGAGGTGAGGGGCTGCATATCCCTTAGGACACTTGAGAGCTTATTCATCCCATTGTGTGTGTTGTGTTCCTCCCAAGAAGCATGTAAGGCTCTTGGTGTTCTTGAGGATTGAGAGGGAGAGGATGTATTGAGAGTCTTGTAATCTTTCTTGTTCTAATGTTCATGCGTATCGGGACTTCTCTTATTCATCTTGCTTGTTCTCCTCTGTTTCTATTTGGATATGATATAAAGAAGTAGCAGTATTTCTTTCTCCTTTGCATGTGTTGTTTTCTAAGAGAGAAAGATGGAATGAACTGATGTGATCTTTGGCTTATATTTTTCAAGCCCCATGAGAAGTAGATTTGAGAAACTCTGGAAGCTTTGCTCTTGGTCTTATTTTCTGACAGTCTTTGATTCTTTCGGTTTCAGTACTCAGGCAGGGATAGCTGCTTATCTCGGTTTCTTGCCACATCCATTTCAGGGCCAAGATTGTCTTTTGGTCTGGTTCTCCCTTTCCTGAGGTTGTGTTTGCTGTTCTGTTTGAAGAACTGATCAAAGAACCTGAGAAGACAGTGAATGGGCATCTATTTCTTTGTTTTCACTTCACTTTCGAATTCTTGTGCAAGAGTTTTTCCGTCACCGCAATCGGCTATCCTTGAGTTTCTTGACTGCTTTTTCTTTCGGCCATGCAATATTTTCCTTTGTGTCCTCTCGCTAAATGACCTTGGTTGTCTCTTGTCAAAAGCCTGTTGTTGGCTTTTACTTTCTGTTCAAAGTATAGGTTCAGGCTTTGGTTAGTACTTCAGCAGTTTCTTTTCGCAGCAAAAGTAATCACTATTCTATTTTCAGATTCTTTACTGCTCTCGGCTGCTCCTGTTGTGCTGACTCAGTTTCATTACTTAGCAATTAGCATCAAGTCACTTTTCTTTTATTTCTTTTGCCGATCTTTGACGATTTTGCATGCAGATCAAATGCAGCTTTTTCATTTGAATTTTTATTGGTCGGTCTCGATTTATGCTGAATTTTTCAAGATCGCATGCTCCAAATTTCAGCAAGATTAATTTTAATTTTCTGTGAGATGCTTTGTTTTGCATCTTTTTGAAAAACAGTGTACGAATTCTCGGGGGCGATTTTAAAAGAGAGCGATATTCACCCCCTCTGTCGCCATTTCGGTCCTACAATAACCGTGAGGTATAGACATCCCATACCTAGACTTGATGAAATACTAGATGAACTTAGTGGCTCTACCATCTTTTCTAAGATTGATTTACGAAGTAGTTACCATCAAATTCAAATGAAAGGGGGTGATAAGTGGAAAACAGCTTTCAAAACAAAATTTGGCTTGTATGAATGGTTGATCGTGCCTTTTGGATTAACAAATGCAGCTAGTACTTTTATGAGATTGAGGAACCATGTGCTTAGAGCTTTTATTGGCAAGTTTGTTGTGGTTTACTTTGATGATATGTTAATTTACGACAAGTCCCTTGAAGAACATACTGAACATATTAAGTGTGTGCTTGTTGTATTGAGGGAGAAAAAAATTGTACGCTAATGTTGCAAAGTGCACTTTTTGTACCAACAAGGTAGTCTTTCTTGGTTTTGTTATTTCAGGTCAAGGTGTGGAGGTGGATGAGAAAGTTAAGGTAGTCTGCGAATGGTTGCCTCTATAAAACGTAAGTCATGTTAGGAGTTTTCTTGGGCTTGACGGATTCTATCGACGACTTGTGTAGGACTTTAGCACCATTGCTGTCCGATCAATGAATTGACAAAAAAAAGATGTCCCATTTCAATGGGGTGAAGCACAAGAGAAGGCATTCGAAGAGCTGAAAGCTAAGTTGACATCAACACCACTCCTTTCACTACTGGATTTTGGTAAGACATTTGAATTTGAATACGATGCAAGTGGTATAGGAATTGTTGGAGTGCTCATGCAAGAAGGTAGGCCTATTGCATATTTTAGTGAAACATTAAGTGGTCTAACTCTCAATTATTCTGTTTATGACAAAGAATTGTATGCTTTAGTGAGGGCTTTACAAACATGGCAGTGTTATTTATGGTCCAAAGAATTTGTGATATACTCAGACCATGAATCTTTGAAATATCTTAAGGGCCAACTAAAACTGAATCGAATACATGCAAAATGGAGTGGGTTCATAGAATCATTTCCTTATATTGTAAAGTATAAGAAATGCAAAGATAATGTTGTAGCATATGCTTTGTCTAGGCGCAATGCTTTGCTTTCTCAGCTTGATGCTAAAATTCTTGGACTAGAAAGTATCAAGGAACTATATGTCAGTGACTCTTATTTTGCTAAACTATATTCTAAGTGTAGTAGCAGGAAGGGCTGTGAAAGGTTTCATGTGCATGATGGATTCTTATTTAGAGCTAACAAACTATGCATTCCAGATTGTTCTGTTCGATTATTGTTGTTACAGGAGGCTCACGTTGGAGGACTTATGGGACATTTTAGTGCAAAGAAAATTGAGAGTGTTCTGGCCGATCATTTCTTTTGGTCAAGGATGAGGAGCGATGTTGAGCGTTATGTGCTGCGATGTGAGACATGCTACAAAGCTAAGTCCCATTTGAACCCTCATGGATTGTATACTCCTTTATCAATTCCTAATGCTCCATGGGAGGATATCTTAATGGATTTTGTTCTAGGTTTACCCTGGACTAAGAGGGGAAGAGATTCCATTTTTGTTGTAGTTGATAGGTTCAGCAAGATGGTTCATTTTATTCTCTATCACAAGAGCGACGATGCTTCACACATTGCCGAATTGTTTTTTAGGGAGGTGGTACGACTTCATGGCGTACCATGCACGATAGTTTCATATCGTGACACCAAGTTTTTAAGCTACTTTTAGAAGACCTTGTGGGGGAAGCTAGGAACCAGACTATTATTCTCTACAGCATGCTATCCCCAAACAGATGGACAAACATAAGTTGTGAATCGAACATTATCCGTATTGTTGCGAGCTATTCTGAAGAAAAATTTAAAGATATGGGAAGAGTGTCTCCCACATGTGGAATTTGCATATAATAGGGCAATACATTCAACCACTAAATTTTGTCCATTTGAAATTGTATATGGTTTCAAACCTATTACTCCCATAGACCTTTCGCCTTTGCCTTTGCAGGAACGAACCAATTTTGACATAAGCAAGCATGCTGAATTTGTGAAGAAGTTGCATGCGAAAGCGAAGAAAAACATTGAGAAGAAGACCAAGCAGTATGAGAAACAAGCAAACAAAGGTATGAAGAAGATATTGCTCGCACTAGGTGACTAGGATGGGTTCATCTTCGTAAAGAGCGCTTCCTAGAGCAATGCAAGAGCAAACATCAACCACAAGCAGAAGGTCCATTCAAAGTGCTTGAGAAAATCAATGACAATGCTTACAAGATATATTTTCCTCTAGAGTATGGTGTTAGTACAACATTCAACATTTCAGATCTATCTCCCTATTTTTGACCATCAGAGTTAAGGTCGACTCCTCTTCAAGAGGGGAAGAATGACGAGGACATCACCAATCTTGTGCATGCTAAAGAACTATATGACCAAGTGAACGCTAACTTAACTCTCATTCCAAATACCAATAACTTGGTTGTGCTTCCAATCTATTCTCCTTTCATTGAACTTAGATGCATTGGCAAGGAAGGCGAGAAGTGTTAAGATGGGCCAATCTATTCTCGTGATTTCATTGTTCTCCAGTGAGTCCAGGCATTCGCGCGTGTCAAGTCTTTGTGGTCGTAAGAGTACTGTTCTACGAGTCCTGTAGTAGAGTACTATTATATGAGTACTGTAGCATAGTATTGTTCATCCGAGTAATTCTTTCGAGTACTCACGGTCGAAGGATCGAAGCTTCCAAGTACTCACGAGTAATAACCGCATAAGCTGATCAATGTTGTGCGAGAACTAAAGAGTCAAGCTTGAGTTCCACCCAAGAAAACCTTTCAGCTACCCTAGAAAATTGTTTAATTTCTATTTGCTTTCACACCTAAACTAGGAGGGGTGTTCCTAGTATAAATACCCATGTACTACATCCATTTAGGAACTTTTGATGATTCTGAAAAACCAATATATGAAAGTGCAGCTAGCCTGCTTGAGTTTTACTCCCTTTGCTCTTGTGAGTTCTCTTGGATTCGTGAGAAGGATCCCTCTGGGATTCCCCTAGTTCGTGCTATACGGTTTCGACCATTTTGTATGGATTAGTCCTAGCTTGTGGTTCTGCGATTATTCGGATAGCGGGTCTGAGTTCTTGTAGCTTCGGATCGTCTTCCCCAACGCACGGGTCGCAACCAACCTTGGCAAGGATAAAGTTAGGTATCCCCACTGTTCTTCAGCAATTTATCCTCAATATCTTGCCTACGCCGTGAAGATCGGGCCACCCATATAGCCCTCCTTCCATCACCTAGTTTCTCTCTTGGAGGCTCAAGTGCACAACAACCTCGTCTCTCTTAAACCCTAGCTCCTCCTTATATAGTGGAGGCTCACATAAAACCCTAACCAGGTCACAAAGTGGATTATATCCACTACACACACCCATAAAAACCCGTTAACCTATTACACAATTGGTGTTTTCACCCAATACACTCACACATGTTTTTCAAAGCGTTATCTTCATCCTTAGCTTTAAAAGCCCGAATCCACCGTGTCTTGTCCTCCATGAAGTCTCCTTGACCTAATCCAATTAGGCCAACATCGTGGTTTTACAAACCGCCCATTTTTCTGGTTTTAAGCAAATGACCTTATTGCATCTCAATCGACTTTTCCTGATTCCTTAACTTCGAAGCATCGTCCATGCTTTTACACCTTCCATGTGGCTCCAATGACCTCCCACCAAACCTCTCACATGTCTGGATGCCATCGAACTGTCATAACTTGAAAACGGGCCCAAGTCACTTAGCGCACCGCATGTTCTGCTTGAACTTGACCACTTGTACATTCCATGGCCCTTGTCCATCTTGTACCTTATTTGAATTCAACCATCTCACCCGTCATCTATGACCATTCTAGACTTTAATTCTCCTAACCAAGTCCTAGTCCTCCTCACCGTTGAGTGTTGATCATAGTTGACTCCAAACCATTTGCACAATAATAGATCAAGGAAATCATTTCTAGATACAAGTTCATTCCAACCTGACCACATCAGTCCAAATGTGCATCATGCAACACATATGACATGAATCCATAAACTCAGAACCATATCCAAATTCAAATTTCAATTTCCATTTTGAAGCACCACCTTCCTCTGAATTTTCCCTAGCCGGTCTAACCGCTCTTACATGCCAGTCATCCGCCATGGTCTAGCCGATCAGACCAATTAACCTCACCAGAAAACACTCTCTAAACTTTTTAGTTAAACTCTATCTAGTTTCAGGTCTATTTTCCATTTTCAACGACACCTAGTGCGAACATATATCCAAACTTGTCTACCTAAGTGATTGATATCCAATTCCCAAAAACTCAAAGTCGATCTGACCACCAACACCATACCAGTCAAACCAGCTAGTTTTAATCGCCATGGCTTGCCCGATCAGACCGCCTCTCAGTAGGCCCTAGACTAGATACCGTCTAACCACCTCTCAGTAGGCCTAGACTAGATACCGTCTAACCAGCCCTACATGGCTGTCATACCATCCATGCACAGGGATCAGACCATCTCTGCGAAATGGTCAAACTAGCTGAGGAATGCCAACACCACTGAAACTGCTCAAACTCAAAATCTAACTCAAACATTGGCAATCCTTACGCAACAAAGCCAAATACTTGTTGCACATCATAAGATGTCCTCCATATGATCTCACAACAATAAGTTAGGATGCAATGACATTGGGCATTATGCAGTAAGAATATGGTGAATTTGTCATAAAAACAATCTAGCGTCCATTTGATGCGTTCTGTATAAATCGTACAACAGACCGATAAGCATGACTTTTATGAGGTAGAACAAGTGCCTTACATTATCAGCATAACAATCCCATGGACACAGAAGTTCAAAGTTTACATTAGAATAATCTTACAGTTTGAAGTGATCGATTAGAGCTTTGCTCGCAAGGTCTCGTTTAAAGAAGCTCCCCAAAAAATCAGAAATGGTAAAATTCCTGAACATTGGTGGGTTTTCTAAAGAAACCAGCTCTGGCAACGGTCCATAAAAAACTGAGTCCCCTCTCTTCCCAGGATTGAAAAAGATGCCGACTGAAACCCTGGCTTCTTCATGCGAATTCATTACCACCCGGTGTTCCACGCTCTTGTACTTATCGTTGGACAGTATCTGATGAAAGGATAGGATAGAAAAACAAGTTGGATACGGTGATGGCATTACGAAATATACAAAGCACAACGCTTCTTAAAGATGTGCACTGCGGAACAATACTTTTATGTGTCGTAGTTATCAGACTAACAGAAAACATGCTTATGTATAAACCATCAAGCTAAAGAAATATTGTCTTAGAGAATATGAGAGGACCATGATATTATGCTCTGTTGAAGCGACGGTTTCCTTTTCCAGGTAATCTCATCATCTTCTTCTTTGAGAATTTGCCACGTAACAGCATTCAATTACCACAGTTTTCATCTTCAGACTTGGTAAATCTGTCTATTGGAAAATGAAATGTACAAAACGAGTACTAAACCCAAGCCAAGTACATTTAGATAAGAATAGATAATGATAACTGAGAGACTGAGAGGAAGATTGCAATCCACAAAGCTATTGTCTTCAGCACAGCAACAGCTTCTGTTCAGATCACATGTTTCCTCTTACACCTACTTTAAAATTTCTAGCATTTCTAGTATTTATTGTCAGTTACTCCTAATAGACTCCCAGCGATCACAGCATGTCCAACGTTCAACATTGAATTGAATTTTGTTCAGCTGCAAAATTAAATTTTTTCTAACAATCCAGTTTTCAGTTTTGGAAAGAGGTGGGCAGTTGCAAGTCATGAACTGGTTTTCAGATACGGAGTTGTTCAGTGTTTGATTCCCTCAGAAAAATGCCACTAAATTATTTTCCTCCTGTCTGCACTTGTATGGAGCTGTGTCCTGGGGCTATACCTTTATGATGGGTCATCTCTTGCTCCTCTGATGGCATCACTGTCGTGAGGCTTTTGTGCAGCAACTTGGGACTGTGTGGCTTCGTACTTCGTGCAGCTCTAGCTGGTCAAGTGCGCGCGCTAGAGAGTACACCGTGTTTATGCACAGGGCACAGGTAGCATGGCTTTGCTAACCATAGTTCTTCAAACGTCTCTCAAGCCTTTGTTCACGAGCAATTAGGATGGTAGTGAACTGGTTCTCAACCGCCATAAGTGTCACTCTGGCTCCCTCTCCCTCCTAACTCCATGCTGCCCTTCAGTGTCCCCTAACTCCATGCTGCCCTTTATTGTCCCCAGATCTCAGTTCATCGCCACCAAATTGCCCCTAGACAAATCATGATGGTGTTGTATCACCTAGAGACCTCACAGGCCTCCTACAACATATGTGGGGCATGAAGTTTCTTTGGAACAGTGCATCGACATGAACCACCACCTTCCTTAGTCGCTCTTGAGCAAGCTTCAAGATCCCAGTGTGAAAACTCCAATCATAGACACCATGGCCAGTTTCTGCCCAGATTTAGCCAGAACCCTCTAGAATATTGATACTAGAGATTTTGGAAGATCTAGGGACTAGGGAGCACAAAAATGTGAGAAAACAGAAACAAACAAGTTGACCAGAAGACCACTGGGAACAGCACAGCTTCCAGAAATCAGAAGGGTATCGGTTTTTCTCCATGACTTTATCTGCCTTTTCTTTTTCTATTTTCACCATTTAATTATATCTAGAATGCTTAGGAAAATTAGTGACTACTGATCTCCATTGTTCTGTGGATATGTGTCTCACTTTCAAGTATTAAATTGCCAAAAAAAATTGCCTTTTGTCCTAATCTTTAACTGCTCATGTTAGCGTCTTGATAGCTCTACAAAGATATTGCACTTGGTAGAATTTGAATTTAGTATATCTATTGCTAGTTCTCTGTTTTTTTTACCTTGTGATCAACATATTAGCTATATCAGTTTTCAGCAATACTCCCTCTCTTAATACTGATTACTTCTGAGAGAAAATCTTCTGTACTATGCATTCTCTAAATCTTGATCAGCCTGTGGATTTTCACCAAGAAAGAGCAGAAGATAGAATGTTGGAACATGTTGCTTAAGAGAAAACTGGGACACTTCAGTGCTGTTCCTAGCATATATTTTGTGTTGGACTGAATGGATTTATTTGTGTGATTAAGTGGGATATTCAGATGTTTATTGATACCCTTATGCATACGGTTTTTTATATAAAAAACACTTATGGATACAGGGTTCATTAAACCATCCATAAAGAGATCTTCAGTCGTACTCGTAGCCCCTCTAATTTGCTAAACTTTGGAGATAAAAAAATATCCCATAGCTTTTATTTTTGGACAGTTGAAACTCCCACAGTCCCACTGGATCAATTTCAACAGCGTAGAAAATCATATTTCATATTTCCTACACTTCAGGTGGATGCACAACATGTGAGCAAAATGACACCAACTATGCGTGGTCCAAAATCTATGGACCGTGTGCTAGTACAGCTAATGCAGCACATAGAGTTACCTACACAAGAATTGTCGTCACATCAAATTTTATAGCTTTCTTTCTTAACACATGAAACTAAACATGTTCTTTAGTTCTAACTACTCAAAGGCTCACAGGCTTGCTAATCAGTGTACAGACTAAAGCATTAGAACACGTCCAGAGTTCCTAATTGATGTGGATTGAACTGAATTGGTAGCACACGGGGTATAGATAATTCAAATATGACTTGAATTGGATCGAACAGACTGTATTTAGAATTGAATTCAACTGGTAGCATTTGGGCGCCGAACAAACCCATTTCACCTGCAAGAGGTCCCCGACATTGATCACAAGCGAGCCGGGCACAGGCTTCGCGTCCACCCAGTAGCTCTCCCCATCCTCATCGGTGTGCTTCACCTGCAGGCCACCGACACCGTCCTGCGCGAGCACGGTGAGCACGCCGGGGTCGGTGTGCGGGACGATGCCCATGGTGCGCTCGGGCTCGGGGCACACCGGGTAGTAGTGGCAGACCATAACCTTCCCCTCCAGGCAGGAGGCCTCCTCCAGCGTCACGGCCCCAAGCCCGAGCCCCTCGGAGAGCAGCGCCATCACGGCGCGGGCCACGGCGGTGGCGTGCGCGTCCCAGTCGAGGATCTCGGCGCGGCAGACGGGCGGGATGAGGGCCGTGTTGGGCCGCGTGGGCGCGAGAGCGATCTGGACGGTGTCGCGCCAGCTCGCGGCGGGGGAGCGGTACAGGTCGACGTTGGATGAGTAGTTCACCCCGCCCTCCACGGAGCGGCCGTAGTGAGCGGCGCGCTCGGGGGCGGGGAGCTCGTGGAAGGCGCGCACCGCGGCGAGGGCCCGCGCGGGGTAGTCGGAGGGGACGAGGGCCTGGTAGTTGACGAGGTGGAAGAAGCCCCAGTCGCTGGCGGCCGCGGCCACGGCGGCTGCGGCGAGGGGCGCGGGGAGGGAGAGGTCGACGACGGGGATGGAGACGCCCGGGGGAGCGAGTGGGAGGGAGGCGTAGGGGTCGGGGTGGAGGAAGAGCGCGGGGACGGTGGAGACGCCGGACTCGACGAGGCCGCGGACACCGGTGCGGGACTCGTCGAAGGCCTTGACGAGGGCCGCGCGGTCGGACACCGGGGCGGAGGATGCCATGGCCGTTGGCTCCCTGTTGATTGGAGGGGGAGAACTGGGTGGGGTTGACTGAAGTGGGCCGCGGGCGCGATCGTTTATAGTGCAAAAAAGCTGCAAATTGCAATTTTCAACCGGCAAGCAACCTGTAGAAGGAAGCAACCAGCTGGCCGGAATGTAGAAGATATCTTCTACAGGTTGCTTGCGGGTTGAAGTTATCCACTAAACTAACAGAATTTGTTATGAGATAATTCATTTCTTGCCATTAAGTAAGTCCCAATTTCATAATAAACCAGAAGATATCTTCTACAGGTTGTTTGTTGAAGTTATCCACCTCAGTAATAGAATTTTTATGAGACAATTCATTTCTTGCCACTGGGTAAGTCTCATTTTACGATATGCCACCGAGTAACTGTGTATTCATTCTATATTATCGGGTTCTGAAATTTACGTATTTGTCGTCATCCACCTGTCAATTGCTTGCCATTAAATTCACGATATGCCACCGAGTAACTGTGTATTCATTCTATATTATCGGGTTCTGAAATTTACGTATTTGTCGTCATCCACCTGTCAATTGCTTGCCATTAAAGGTGCGTAAAGACAATTTGACCCTGTGAACATGTCATTCTCTCCTCTTGCTTTATCTCTGCAATTGGGACCCGCATGTAAGAGCCTTCTTATACCTTTTCTCTCCTCATTCTTTCATCGCCCGCGTGACCAGCGATACAGTAACCTAGTCTCTTTGTTCCCTTCAACAACAAGTTGATGCACAAATTCATCACAGGTGGCGATGGCGCGACCGAGTCGAACACAACGTGTCGACGCGGCCCAAGTCCATGCTATCCTTGTTGCCCTCTCCTGCTTGTACATCGACATGTGGTAGAAGACACGCACGACATGTGCGGTGGCATATAGCTCGTGATCACATCAACTCGGGCAGAAAAACACCACAGTTGTCGCCAACCAAACCTCCTCCCCGATGCTCCTCATCCCGTCAATTGAATCGAATTATTGTTAGAGACCACTGCCAGCGAGCTTTTCTTCCTCAAATCTGAAGCGCAAGCCGCCTGAGCTCTGACATTGACCAACCAACCTCGATCTCGCAAATCGTGAGCTACCTCGACATCTATTTTGTGTCGCAATGCGTTCCACACCGTTCTCATTCAACCCCCAAAGTTAATTTGACTTTCTTGCTAGTAGGTGTGTAGAATCAAACTTCTTCCCTAACTTCGTCGTGGGTGAGGCTCCGTTCAATTCTTTCGTACCCAAGCACCCCCTCATTCCCCTCTTCATTTTGACGTGATCTATTTGATGTTTCATGCACTATGGACCCACGCGCCCTATGTGTCTGTTCCATCCTGCCTCCTGTCTCTGTTGAGCACCATGTTCCCGATGCCCATCTCCTCAAACCATCACCACCATCGGCTTCCTCATGTTGAGCATGTGCTTCTTTTTGCCTATTTTTTGGAGCTTCGCTGCCATCCCATCACCATCTACATATGCAGCCTTATTGCCCCTATGGCTACCTCCAGTGTGAGCCGAGGAGCAAGATCAACTCCTATATTTTGCGTCTCTCTCTGTTCCTTACAAGTGGAAGTTCCTAGCTCTTGCTAAAGTGCACGAGCATTTTGGCCATTTTTTTAAGAAGGACATACGTAACTAATAGGGTCAGATGGGAAGATGACGACAATGGCATATTGTGTAGAAAATTTGAACCCCGATAGCATTGAATGAATAAGGAGTTATTCGGTGGCAGGTTATGGAAGAGAGAGTTATTTTATGACATATAATAATTTTCTCAAAAATTTAGTTTTGTTGAAGTTATCTAAGCTGTCCAATCATGAATGATAGCAACACCATCACCTCTTCCTCGCAAAAAGAAAAAAGAACCTCATCACCTCACATGTGTTGTTGAAGCATTTGGTAGTAGGAGCATGCAGTCGAGGAGTAGCAATTCCTTTTTTCTTCTTGGGAGGAAGCATTTCGAAGGTTTGTGACTGCAATTAATCACTTAATCATAATTCCTTATCTTACAAAGCTCCATATTTCGATCAATAGGGAAAAGAGGAGTGAAGCTGTTTAGGATGCTAGGGATAAGGAACGGCTATTGCACCGTATCCGTGGGAAGGGAAACCAACAGACGATCACCCCCACCGTCCCCTTGCCAGGTTGTGCACCTCATCACGAGTGTGCTGCCGCATCCCCTTGCAAGCACAACGTACATGTGCCTTCCAATTTGAAGAAAAAAGAAACTTTCAAAAGCAATGGAAACTTTCAAACCGGATAGGAAACTTTCGATTTGAGTGGGATACATTCAAATCCGGTGCGGGTTCTAGAATTGGGTGGGGAAGCTTTCAAATCAAACGAGAATCTTTCAATTCGGATTCTAAAACTTTAACTTGAAACTCAAACTTTCAATACGAGATTTGCAGAAATTCCACCTAAGGGCAAAGAGGAAGAAGTTGATGGCTCCCCATCGACAGCGGAGAGCGCACGGAGAGGCACTATTCACGGTAAGGAGTGTGGCATTGTTAAGGTATAGGGTTGCACAAGGAGGAAGAAAGCAATTAAGCTAGCAGCGGGTGACGAGCTTCGATGGCGACGGGTGTGGGTGACACTGGCGTTGAATGGATATAGGGGTGCAGGGGCGTTGATTGCAAGTGGCACGCAATATTGCTCGATGCCTTGGTACAAAGAAGATTTGGGAGGAGAAGTAGCGAACAGGGAGGGTGGGCTTGGTCTTTGCATCTAACGGCTATGAGCGCATCAAAGTAAGGTGTCGGTTTTTTTGCTTTTTAGTAGCTTCTCTCAGTAACCACTATTCATTAGACTAATAAATTATAGCCAAAAATCATAAGCTGTAACCTAAAATAACAGACCCGGTAAAATAGTTACAAATGGTGTCGGCGTGAAGGGAAAGTTACACGTGTCCGTGAATTAGTCATTTCGAGGGAAAAGGGCGTCGGAGCCTTTCTCATTGCAGCATCAACGAATGCTAATTGTCATGACATTGTCGAAGCCGGTTGTAACGCCCCCTAAGCCCTTGGTCGCCCCTCCCTCCGGCGAAGCCTTTCCTCATCAAACAATGCTTTTTAGGATGGGGTTTTCTTGGTTTGTTGTTGCTAGTAGACTTGGGCTTGCACATCCATCACACAAGACGTACCACCAAGAACGCCAACAAAGCACCTCAAGGTCTCACAGAATGTTTAGTCAGATTACCTATATGCCATAAGATTTTAGGCACTTTTCGGAACACAGGAATTTCAGAGAGAAGAGTTTAATTTCTGCAGAAAACTGAGAAAATTTCTCCATTGGTCCCAAGCCCTAACTGGGTGCAGCGCTGTTGATGCAAAGGTCCAGAATCTCGTACACACGAACCGACGTACTCGCAAAAGCTAACCCAGCACCGCACCGGATGCGAAAGCCCAGCCCACGAAGCCTCCGCCCCTGGCCCATTTCCAACAGATGAAAGCGCTATTGAGCTGAGCCACCCACCGTCGCAAGGGAAAGGAGAAGAAACGAAAGGGAACCCAAAACAAGTGTGCACTGCGAAGTCGAAATGGCGGAGGCGGCGGGCTCGAGCTGGGGCACGTAACTCACGCGCAGCTCATCTCCGCCGGCGCGCTCCCCGGAGGGGCCCCCGCCGCCGCCGCCGTCGGCGACTACCAGCTCCCCCGCGCGGCGGCTCCGGGGCTCCACCCCTCTCGTCCTCACGCTAGGGTTTTCCCCGATCCCGAATCACTGTAAGCCGCGACGACTTCTCTAGGTGTTTTCCTTCTAGTTCGAGCTTACGGGAGCGTAGGTTTGTTCTCCTAGTGGTCGGATTTGGGAATCGTGGTCTCGGATACGAGGGGATCAGTGTAGCTCTGTTCTCAACTAGGGTTAATACTTTGTAGCGTAAGTTGGGAAGCGGATTTTGTGGGGAGATTTTTGGGGAGATCGAGTTGGGACATCGAGCTGCTGCTGTAGTTAGTAGCTTTGAGCGCGCTATGTGGTGGAATTGGCCTAGTCCACGCAATAATTCCAGCATCCTGTGTGGCGAAGAAAAGCCTGTACGATCAAATATTTGGGCTTTTTTTTGCCCTGATCGTGGGATTGAGATTTTTTTGGTGTGGTCTCGGATTTGCTTGATGTGTGCACCATCTTGCCATGATCTGATTAATTTGCTTCTGGTTGCACTTAATTGCTTGGTGAGTTGTATTATAGGGTGGTATGTCTTGTTAGTGATGCTTTAGTTGATTGGTATCATGGAGCTAATTGCTGTTTTTAATCAGTGGAGCTATTCCATTGCATGCAGGGAATGCTGTAGGCTTGTAGCTTGTAGCGATGTCCCATGCCATGTATCATGAAGCCTGAAATACCAAATTTTCTAAACTTTAGGCGCGGATATAGTGATATCCCCGCTGTCTTCTCTGTAAAAGCTTACACTAAAGCAAGATCATGCGTCACAACTGCTATCAATATACACAGCATTAGATGTGTGTTGAGCATGCAAAACCTAGACCAATATTTTTTTGAAGTTCTAGCGTTGGCAATTTACTATAGAGCTATGTTTGTTTGTAATTTACTAAATCTGCTACTATGCATTAACAGTTTGCATCTATAGTCCTGAAAACATCCTGCCGCTTTATCTATACTTAATAAACTGTATTTGATGCTTGAAGTCCGCCACATCTGTTCATTTACATGAATTACTGGTTGCCTGTTACAAATATTAATTGGACTATGATTTGTTTATTTTCTTTTTGAAAAATCTCACTCTGAAGACAGCTAGAGTTCACAAATGGCTTCATCACAACATGTTGAAGTGGAGGCTGCAAAGCTTCTTCATAAACTTATTCAGGAGTCGAAGGATGAGCCTGCTAAATTAGCAACAAAACTTTATGTGGTATGCAGCTCAACCAATAATGCAGAAGGGCATGAAAAACTTTAAAACCAAACCATAACCTTGCTTCTCCGTTTGATCATCCAGATATGCCAACATATGAAACTAAGTGGAAAGGAACAGTCGCTGCCATATCAGGTCATATCAAGGTGAATATTCGCTTTAGCTCTTCACTATTTTTTAAAGGAAAAATTCATCAATTTAAATTCAAATACTAGTTAAAGTTCTTTCTTTTGTCTGTGTGGAACAGAGTTCTTTAAATGTTCTTAGACTGAAAAAATTGTCTTCCTTCCTTTATTGTCTTTAAATGTTCTTAGTAGCACCATTGAATGCTATATGTTTTATACTAGATGGTGTTAGATTATTTGCCAAACCTATGATTTGCAATCTGTAGTACCACAAATAATCCTATTTGGTCTACCGTTTACATGGATGTTTTAAATACAAAGTGAAAGGATCCTATGTAGTTCAGAAGGTTCGATGAAAGTTTTCACAACATAGAGCTTGAGTTTTCATCTTTTCCTAATTCCAAAAATGTTTGAACCATCTGTAACTTCTGTCGGCAGGGCGATGGAGACTGTTGTAAGCCAACATGGAATTGATATGGATGCATTGCGATCATCGCGAATTCCATTTGCTGGTGGTCCACAAGCAGGGGATTCTAGTGGTGCTATGTCAAAGGACAAGGAGATCATCGGTAGTCAGTCTCCCATGGTTGGAAGTGATGCATCCCAAAGTAGTGGGCAAGCTGGATTATGGCAGTTTCCATCAGGTAAGCAACTTGAAAGGAAAATTTCAGTTGACTGTTTTAGAGATATGAATATGATTTGCTGATGCATTCTTTTATGGTGTCAGGTTTAACAGATATGGCAAGGCATGGGCCGGCTCTTTCAGGTAGGGTTCCAGGAGGACAAAATAGGGGTGATGTTGCAGGAGCTGATATTCATCAAGGCTCCATGTCGCAAAAGAGTGGTAGGTCCTCCGGAGTCGAAAGCCCTGCAAGTCTGCAAATGGAGGACACTAGATCTATGAATTCACATGATTCTTTGAAGTCCGATGAAAAAACAAGCAAGAAAACCTCCTCTTTGAAGAGAAAAAGGATGAATTCAAAAGCAGCAGGGGACTTGCATTCTGGAGACAACTCCAAATCGGATGCTATCTCTGCTGGACACAATATTGGAAAAGGGAAACAGACCGGCAAAGCTGGTACACAAGGTCAGCCTTCCAGGGGAGTTGAGCATGAGCAACCACATACACTGCAAGGTGCTACTGCTCAGGTGCAACCCTTACCTGGTGGTGCACCTTTTATCAGGGCTCACACGGAATGTCCATCAGCTTCTGCTGGGAGAACTATTGACAAGGCTAAACCATCAAATCCATTCACAATGTCACAAATTTCAAATTTTTCTGAAGGACTGGCTTCTGGTAATATCCCTGCTGAGTTGCAGAAAAGTATACTGGGAGGAGCAAATTTGTTTAATGCTGGTTTTGGCTGGAACCAAAGTCCTCAAGGTCCAATGATGAAGAATACTCAAGGGTCTGTTCCCAACTTAATGAGGCCTGGAGTCAATGTTGAAGGTACTTTCATTAGAAAAAAAGAGACATAACAGCCTTATTAAAGACATTGAAGTTCAAATTCTTATCTTAATGAGCTTGCGTATACTGCAGGGAAAGTTAATGTAGGGTCGCAAGGGTCTTTTAACCCTACTTCCACACCACAAATGGATTTCCCCACAATTCCTCCTTACATGTCTTCTTCCTTTGGAGGCGGCTCACAGTTTCTGGACAAGGGAAAGGACTTGGCTTCTGGCAATACTGGCACTGAACTTCATTCTGCTGCTAAAGCTGGAGCTCATTTGGTTATTACTCATGTAAGACCTTTAGGTCAACCCATAAAGATTCTGTGTGTTAAAATATAGGCTTGCATCATATTTTGGATACACTGTGACCTTTTTTTAGAAAGTCTTTTTAGCGAAATGCTGAAGTTTTGTTGCCGTGTTTGCTTATGTTAGATAACTTGTCCTGGGTCACTTTTCTTTTTTTAATAATATGTATACATTGCAATACTGTACCTTTTAAGCATTTGTTGGCAAGTGCCAAGTAAGAAGGGCATAAGGTTATAATCGAGCTTAGCACATAATGTATTTTATGCAATGTTTTGATGAATCTTTATATGCATGCCTTAGTGGATTTTCTGCCAGGTTGATCATCTGCTAGTGTAACCTGTTTCAGTGACAGTCAGCCAGGTTAAGAAACTTTGTTTGGTCATCTAGTCCTCTGTTCATTGATATCTGTATCTCCACTAGTTAATGCAATCGTCCAGAGGTACTTTATTTTACACACACACATGTTATATTACTTTGCAGGGCAGTCCAATGCAAGAAAGGCAAGGTATTAACAGAGTACCACAGAGGGCCGAGTCATCTTTGCAAGATGGCAGATTATCTTCGCTTCCAAATAGAAATGTTGGGCCATATCAAATGTCTCACACCTCTCCCAACATAACATTCAAAGAACAGCAGTTGAAGCAGCTCAGAGCACAGTGCTTAGTATTTCTTGCATTTAGGTCCGTGCTTTCTTTCATATCCTCATTTTTGTGTTGTTCTTGCACATAATACATCCATGGTTAGCGGATTGTAGGATGATTAGTATCCAAACTTCATTTCTGTAGCACTCATGTAGGCTACTCTTTCTTGTAGAAACAATTTACAGCCCAGGAAGGTGCACCTTGAAATTGCGTTAGGTGGAGGGCACCCTGCAGAAGGTAAGAACTAAGAACAGAACCCATTGCATGAGCTGTCTGGTTTGTCATATTCTTGATGAGATTATACTTAAAATCAGGCGGCGGTGCAGGTCAGAGAGGTAATGAGAGCAGAGTGGCTGATGTTTCTGGAAGGGAAAATGGAAGCAGTCAGGAAAACACTGCTATTTTTGGTAGGCAAAGTGATATTTCTAGAGTTCCATCCACATCTGCAGGCAGTATTGCAGAAGTTGATTCCTCATCGAAGGACCTAGAAATTGTGAAAAAGAAGGGCAAGATAGCTGAGCACGAGAAGTCGTTGATGGAAGTAGAAAATATCCAGCAAGCTGTTATACAGGGACCTGGTTCTGAAATGCGATCTCAAGAAACAGTACCTCCCATGCCATCTGGACCACAGCAGTCATACTTTCAGGGGGATACAAGAAGAATTGCCCCTGAGACCTACAGGGCTGATGCAGAAAATTTGAATAGGAATTTAAGTTGGGGAGGCCAGGGACCATCTGCTTTGGGTGGTAATAGGCAACATCCGAATTTGGAAGCTGCCTTATTGGCCAAAGATCGGTTACAAGATGAAGCATCTAAAGAATCACTTACACCTTCCCTTCATCACATGCCTGTTGATGGTTACAACTCCAATTTACCAGGAAAGGATCAAACTCCAGAGACAGCTGGCAATGAGATTGAAAATTGCAGCCACATGTGGGAGATGGTGTCCGATCGATCTGCCGATGAAGGAGACGAGGATTTGTCCGAGCATGATGATTTACCATCATCTCCTCCAAAGTACACAATGACTGAAAAATGGATCTTGGATTATAAAAAGAGAAAATATGAAGAAAATAAAAAAAGGGTTTTAGAACAGCAGAAGGCACATAAAAGAATTTCGGCGTCCTATGAGAAGCTAAAGGTCTCTCACTACCTTTTTCACTTTGAAAGACTGGAAATAGGAAACACATCATTTAGAAATGTCCTATACGTGTTTATGAGTTGTCTATGTGTTGCTGTTTCATATATACATGATCTTTACCATTTCCAAAATTCATCTTTTCTTCACTGTAGCAGTGGTTTTTCTGCAGTACATAAACAGATATGTGGATATTGTGCATGCGTGTGTGTATTTGCGTTACACTAGTATATGTAGCATTTTGTCCTCTGTTGGCTGTAAACCTTGGTTGCAAAATTTTAATTTCTTATGTTGCTTCAGGAAAATGTTAGTTCATCTGAAGATCTTTCCGCGAAGACAAAGAGTGTCATTGAATTGAAAAAGCTTCAACTTCTGCAACTTCAACGTTGTGTGCGCAGGTTTGCCTGTCATTGGAGATCACCAGTGTTTAATCTCTCCTTACGCTAACTGTATGTTTTTATGGCTGTACCAACCCCGTTTAATTTCTTGCTTCTATTGGGCAGTGAATTTTTATTAGACTTTTTCAAGCCTAATACAGCTGACTTGGAGCGTGTGAAAGCAGTAAAGAAACACAGGCATGGACGCCGTGTGAAACAGCTTGAAAGAATTGAACAGAAAATGAAGGAGGAAAGGCAAAAGAGAATTCGTGAGAGACAAAAGGAGTTCTTTGCTGATATAGAAGTCCACAGGTTGGATAACGATCTCTCTTGGATTCTTCATTTGAGTTCTTTCTTTTTGTAGGCGATATTTGAAGTTATTTCTATGCGATGTTTCTCAAGTATTTTGTAGCATATATGTTATGGTTCATTTTTCATTGGGTAACTCACGACTGAATGATGTACATTATTAATGATTTAGGTTGTGTTTGGCAATGCAGTGGCTTTCTAACAGCACTTATTATTTTCTGTTTTGTGTATAGGCTAACTAAAATGATACCGTCTTTTCTCAGAGCAATAACAGAAATAGTTTACCAGAACTATTGGAGCTAACTAAAGTTCACAGTTGAGCACAGCAAAGCCAAGCTGGCCCTTGAACAATCAAATATAAGTAGGCTGAGCTGAAAGACATCTATCTGGAAGGAATTGGTGGTTTCCTCAAATAAACATATTGGAAAAAAAAACTGTACCAGGATATTTGATTCAGCCTAGTTACCTTTGTCTTAGGGTCAGTTTGCCGTTGCTGTGCTTATTTTGAGAGCTGCTGTTGAAAATAAGTTGTGAAAAGTCTTGGTGTCAGTTTGCGGTTGCTGCACTGTGGAATTTAGTTGGTAGGGGAATATTTACTAATTCCAGTAAGATTTTTCTGTTACAGCTCCAAAAAACATGCTTTCAACTAATTATGACATCCAAAAAGAGAAATAAATAAGTGCTTTTGAAAAGTCACCGCAATGCCAAATGGAACCTTACTCTTTTGGCAAATCAGATTAAAGTTTGATAAAATCTGTTATCCAATGGGCAATGGTTGTCCTCTCACATTTCACCTCACATGTTCTTTTTTTTTTTTTGAACATACGGGCCGGAGAGCTTTCTCATATGCTCTGTAACGCAATAGTATATCCGCTTGCAACTTGATTAAGAGAAAAACAGCTAGCCAAACACCCAAATATCTAAAAGTGGCTCAACTAAATGTGATTATCATAATCCACCACAATGTCAAACGGAGCATTACAGTATATACTCTGCATGCTAGTAAAGTTTGTAAACGCAGCATGCTCGTGGTTTATGCTCATTAAACATTTTGTCCATATTATTTGGTAATGCCTTGCCTATGGAACTTGCAGAGAGAAAATGGAGGACTGCTTCAAGGCTAAGAGAGAACGCTTGAAGGGTTTCAATCGATACATAAAAGAGTTTCACAAGCGGAAAGAACGAATTCATCGGGAGAAGCTGGATAGGATCCAGAGGGAGAAGATTAACCTGCTTAAGAACAATGATGTTGAAGGGTATCTTAGGATGGTCCAGGTGAGTCTTGTTTGCTTTGTTTTTAATTTGCTTTTATATTTTGAGCTTAACACTTCAATTTAGTTTCTCAGTATTTGCTGGACTAAGTCACTTCTGATAAGCATTGCTACCTTGTAGGATGCAAAATCTGATCGCGTTAAGCAACTACTGCGAGAAACTGAGAAATATCTACAGAAACTTGGGGCCAAATTACAAGGTGCCAAGTCTATGGATGGCCGTGCATCTTATGTTTCTGATAAGAGTGACACTGCAAACGATATTGAGGATGAGAGCTACCAGCCACAGGTTTTTCATCGTTTCTCGCTCTTAGTCTTTGATTAGATGCATTCTTGTTGAAGATTTACTAAACTGTGTTTTCCTCTTTCCAGCATTATCTTGAAAGCAATGAAAAGTACTATCAATTGGCCCACAGGTACCACATTGATTGGATAGAATTATATGCTTTGCTAGGTCACTAAATTATCATACTATGACCTTCTGATGTTCATTATTTGCTACTTAACTTTCAAATCCTTTCTAATTCTTCCTAGTTGCTTACATGTTCTAGTGTGAAGGAGATTGTAAATGACCAGCCTTCTTATCTTGTGGGTGGGAAATTGCGAGAGTAAGTTGCGCTGCTCATCTTTGCTGCTTTTTTCTTTTGTGTGATCTAGATTTTATTAGTTCATTGACTTTTGTTTTATCTCTGCTACTTGTTTGACCATTCGTTACTCATTTTCTTGAGTTCTTACTTGCTGTGCTACATTACAGGTACCAGATGAATGGTTTACGTTGGCTGGTTTCATTGTACAATAATAATTTGAATGGAATTTTAGCTGATGAGATGGGTCTTGGTAAAACAGTACAAGTAAGATCTAGTGCAGTGCCACTCAGCATTTCTTGTTCTTTTTTGTGTTATGTGATTAAAATAAGTACCTGAATTCTGCTTATTTTGCCTTGCTACTTTGGCAGGTAATCTCTTTGTTGTGCTACCTTATGGAAACAAAAAATGATCGGGGACCATTTCTCGTGGTTGTACCATCGTCCGTTCTTCCTGGATGGGAATCCGAACTCAACTTCTGGGCTCCTAGTATAAATAAAATTGCTTATGCTGGACCTCCAGAAGGAAGACGCAAAATGTTCAAGTAAATGCTAAATTCTTCGATTCAATCCTTGCTTTAGTTCATGTGAAGATTTTGTTCACTTTAGCTAGTTTTTTTTCAGAGAGATGATTGTTCATCAGAAGTTCAATGTTCTTTTGACAACATACGAGTACTTGATGAACAAGCATGATAGGCCAAAACTAAGCAAAATACAGTGGCACTATATAATAATCGATGAAGGGCACCGTATAAAGAATGCATCTTGTAAGCTCAATGCTGAATTGAAGCATTATCGGAGTTCTCATCGGCTGTTGCTGACAGGAACACCTCTGCAGGTTCTAAAGTCTGCACTTGTACTGTTACATTTTGATTCTATCTTTGCTTTTGAAGTAATGCATGTCTTCAACTGATTGTTTCATCTATTTATATAATGCATGTCTTCAACTGATTGTTTCATCTATTTATATAATGGTCTCTATATTAAGTACATGTTACTGAACTACAATTCCCCATCTCTCACACACACCTGTTGCTAATTTGGTACACTTTTTCTGTGAAGAACAATCTTGAGGAGCTGTGGGCACTTTTGAATTTTCTGCTGCCCAGTATATTTAACTCATCAGTAGACTTCTCTCAGTGGTTTAACAAACCATTTGAAAGTAATGGTGATAACTCACCCGATGAGGTAACGCTTCAATTTTCTTTGTTTTGTGCGGTGTAGCATTGTATTGTTGGAGGGAAACTATGTTTGACTTCAGTTTTCTTTTTTGCCTAAAGGCCTTACTATCAGAGGAGGAAAACTTGCTGATCATAAATCGTCTTCACCAGGTTCTTCGGCCCTTTGTACTCCGAAGACTTAAGCATAAGGTCTCTGATTTCATTTGCAAAGTTTGTGCCTGTTTTGAGATAAGTTACATTCCAGCAATTCACCATGCATTTTATTTGAATTTCTAAGTGCAAAAAAGAAATCTATACTAACTATTTACTATTTTTGTCTCAAATTGAGGCACTACTATCGAGTACCAACCCTCCAGAATTAGCGTATCCACTGTTTACATTGTATTTGTAATCTATGAGGAATTAATAAATGTTCACTTGCAGTACTATGTAGTTCAGCTTTCCAGATATCAGCTGATTCAGCAAACATCTTTGGATTTTCATTTTCCTTTTGGGTTCTTAATATGTCTTACTTTGTTGGATGAGATTGCTCTGTTCATCTTTGCTGGGTTGGGCATTGCAGTGGGTGAAGAGATAAAGATTCTCCATAACTAGGTTACATAGCACAATGCAAGCTAAAGATTCTCCATAACTAGGTTACATAGCACAATGCAAAACAAACACAAAATAGCAATGCCAGATTGGTTCTTATTAGCTTCGTTGCTCTACTTGATCTGTGATACAACGTTCTATAGGTTAGATTTTCTCCATGTGCTTGTACACGTCCATCTAGTTTCTTGGAAACCAAACAACATTACTTTGTCGGTTTCTAAATGTATGTCATTTTGGCATATCAGTACATGCGCCGTCATGATTTTGCAACTTTGAGTACCAACATATATGCAAAAACATCTAAATTGTCCACATGAAAAATAACACTAGTAGATCTGCCACTAAAGTTGCTTTATAACATTATGCTTTTGTCAACAATACTAACATATCATCATAAAATTCAAGGTTGTATTGTATCCAAGACCATGAATAGTAAAAGGAGTGCATGATGTCTGTTATTTGAGGCTTATTAGGTTTACTTTGTGTTACAGCTTAATTAAAAGCAACTAAAATGTCTGGTTCCCTTTCTCTTGTTTTTGAGACTTGATATTTGTTAATGAACCACTGTATTAAACAAAGTGAAAAGAAGTAATGCATCGTTGCATGTCTCTTACTTAGCAACTAGCCCATCAAGTTGGTGATTGCTTATTGTTTCCCTTTTGTATCTCGTCTTTATCTGTATCCAGATCATCTGCATAGTACAATATTTTTTATTGTGTTTTACTGCCTTCAGGTTGAAAATGAATTGCCAGAGAAGATTGAAAGACTGGTAAGATGTGAGGCATCTGCTTATCAGAAACTTCTCATGACAAGGGTGGAGGAAAACCTTGGTGGAATTGGAGCAGTTAAGGTGTATACCCTCACCCTGTCACCGTTCGGAGTTTTTCTTTTGTTTTCTTTAATACTTCACTTGTTAAATATTTCTGAGGTTTTGATCTGTAATATACTACTTTTCTTTAGGTCCGCTCTGTGCACAATTCTGTCATGGAATTGAGGAATATATGCAATCATCCATATCTTAGCCAGCTTCATGTTGAAGAGGTAGAATGCGATTCTACCATGTTGCCACATTTTGGTTATTTTTGTTTCCCTGTGTTCATCATCAGCCATTTGGGTTCTCTATGCAGATTGAGGGTTATCTACCTAGGCACTATCTGCCATCTATTGTGAGGCTCTGTGGAAAACTTGAGATGTTGGACAGATTGCTACCCAAACTCAAAGCTACTGGCCATCGGGTAAGTGAATTTTGACAGGATTTTGGTAGACTTGGAGACATCTCCCAAAGTGGATGTCTGGATGACCTACTTTAGTTGCAAGTTGAATTCTGTTATTTGTCTTAGTGTCTGCGTTCCCTTATTTTGGCAATGACTTCTGGCTGATCGACATCAATTACAATCATGCAGGTTCTACTTTTTTCTACAATGACAAGATTGCTTGATGTAATGGAGGATTATCTGATATGGAAAAAGTATATGTACCTTCGATTGGATGGGCACACTTCTGGTCAAGAAAGAGGAGCTCTTATTGATAAATTTAATGATCCTAATTCTCAAGCTTTCATTTTTCTGCTTAGGTACATTACTAGATTTACTAGATTGTAGCACTAGGAGGTTTTATCTGAATGAAAGAGTAAAGTACACCATAGGTCCCTAAACTTGTGAGTGTGTGCCACCTAGGCCCTTGAACTTGAAAATTGCACACTTATGTCTCTAAACTTATACATGGGTCAACAAAGGTTCAAACCATACTTTATTGGTAATTAGAGATGACATGACACCTTAGTTCAATATAAATCACAATTTGACCATCTGAGAGCCATTTGAAATTATTGGAGAAATGATATTTCTGGATTTGAAGGAAGTTTTCACATGTCATTGAAACTTTTACAAGCTTCTGACTGGTCTGAGTTAGCAATTGCATGGTCAAAGCTTTGGCTTAAATAGGTCAAAGTGCCACATGATCATTAGTTGCTAACTAAGTGTGATTTGGACCTCTACTAACACCTATACAGGTTTAGGGACCTAAATGCGCAATTATTAAGTTCAGGGACCCAAGTGACATGCACAAGTTTAGGGACCTATGGTGCACTTCACTCTAAATGAAACTTAGTGAACTCATGAATCTTTTTTGGCCATTGATTTGATTAGTTAAACCTGTTTACTTAACTCCTCCCTTCGTCCCAAAATATAAGTCCATTTTGACTTTTCACAGTCTCCAACGTAACACATTGACTGCAATTTTGCATCATGATGTACTAGCAAAAATAATAAAAAATATATATTATGAAAGTATTTTGCAAGACAAATCTAATGACTATTATTTTCATGTAGTCAATTTATGTACTCTTAACATATATTAATGGTCAATGTTTTAAAACCTTGACCGCACGGATCCCAAACAGACATATTGTGGGACGAAAGGAGTAATGAATATTTGAGCTCTAAGGTTTACTTCTCCCTTTTTCTGCAGTATCCGAGCAGGAGGTGTTGGTGTCAATCTCCAAGCAGCTGATACCGTTATCATATTTGACACTGATTGGAATCCTCAGGTAGCTAAAGTTTCTTCTAGTATTTCATTCAGGGAATATATTCTGTAAGAAAGTTTCTACATATCCATTCTTTCCTCAATTATTTTTCAGGTTGACCTGCAAGCACAGGCTAGAGCCCACCGAATTGGTCAAAAGAAGGAGGTTCTTGTTTTACGTTTAGAAACGGTAAGTGTTTTGTTGACAGTTCATTTATCACCTAAACATGTGGAAATTGAAGAGAACAAAGAACATCTGTCGGGGGTAAGAGGATACTTCATAAAGAAAAAGAATGATGTTTCCAGAATGCCAGTTTAGTTGTTAGTTGTTAGGGAAACCAATATTTTTTTTCGTTTGTGCGCTTTACCCCTTTGTTGGAATTTGGAAACTGTTGGAAATGGTTCTGTGATGCGTTATCACTACAGCATATTATTTTTTATGGCTTACACCCTGTCTGAAAGATAACATTGTCGTTATATATTGAATTGATTGATCAAAAAACTTCGGGCGTGCTTCTTTCTAGTGCTGGCCCTACTTTTTGAGGACTGGTGCTAGCTCTACTGTCCTTTTGCGTGCTGCAGGACAAAGGTCATGAAGAAGGGTTGGGTTGAGTATCTTAGATCAGTAGTGGATACACTATTTTCAGATATGCGGCTTGTCTTGGTATTCTAAACAAAGGACTGGTCCTAGCAAAGGGGGCTTATTTATGGATGGTTTTTTGGTGATGATGCCATCATCCTAATACTGTTATTGCCTAATTTTGGAGAATTGGCCGTGCCATAGTGACAAGTACGAAGGTTATTGCATTTAATTTAAGAAAGGGCAGTAAACCATGGTTATTGATGATTATCTTAATAAAATTAATTGTTGCTGCTGCTGTTTAGATGATCCTAACATGATTAGAATATTTTTTTAGTCTGCATTCTGCAGATATATTGTTCTATTTAAAATTTCAGGATTACATATAATTATATAAATAATTAAGTCACAGCATCCTTGCTTGTACAGGTTCTTGGAACATGCATCAAGAACTTCCTGTAGCTAGCTTTTTTTGTATAACTCACATTTTCTTGAAAAAAGCTGCTCTGTTAGTAGCTTCTTTTGTTTTCTTTCGGTAGTGAGTTTTTGAGCTTTTGCAATTTTTTTCTTTTTGCTTATGAGGTTTATTCATGGAACTTGAGAAACAAGGTTAGAAAAACTCCTGGTATTTGATATATTATAGCTGGATTCATTTACAAAACTTCAGCAGGAGAGTTTTTCTCTGGACCAGTTTGCGGTTGTTGTGCTGCACTGTGAAATCTTGTTAGTTATATGAATCTTTACTAATTCCAGTAAGAAGTTGCTGTTATGACTCAATAATGTTGCTTTTAATAACTGCTATGCCTAACGGAGCCACTGCAATGCCTAATGGAGCCTTTGCCTGCCTGACTGTTTATTTCTTAGAGCCTTGACAGAACCCACGAACGATCTTATGATACCCTGAATATTAAAGAAATAAATACTGCTTGTTCTAATGAGTAATGAGAACCAAGCCACTCTTTTGCTTCAGCTGAAAATTTCAATACTGCCATAACTTCCTGACTTGGATATACTTTGCTGAACATAAGGTCCGAACTGTAGAAGAGCAAGTCAGGGCTTCAGCAGAACATAAATTAGGCCTTGCTAATCAGAGTATAACTGCTGGATTTTTTGACAACAACACAAGGTCAATTCTTCTACTCACTTACTTTAGCTTTTTTTTGTTCCCTTTTTTTTTCTTTCCTTCATACTATGTGGTACCAATTGCAGTGCTGAAGATCGGAGGGAGTATCTTGAATCACTTCTACGTGAGTGTAAGAAGGAAGAAGCAGCTCCAGTGTTAGATGATGATGCTCTGAATGATATTCTTGCCCGGAGGTAATACTGGATTTGTTGTTAGCAACTATATAAGCATTGGTTTTAACAGTCTTTGAGACTCCTGATATTTTCTATGTAAATTACATAACATACCACTTTTCTCTCCTTGCAGTGAAGATGAGATTGACATATTTGAATCTATTGACAAACAAAGGCGAGAAGAAGAAATGGTATGCAAGATTTCTACATGTTTCTTTATGCTAAAATCTATGTGTTAGTTTCATTATTAATTTTTTTGTCTCTGCTTCTTCTAATGGAATTTGATTCTTGTAACCTTATAGGCGGCATGGCTAAAGGCTGTTCAGGATGGTTCAGCTAGTGGGCTAGATCCTTCAGTAATGCCTTCTCGTCTTGTGAATGATGATGATCTGAAGTCCTTCTACCATGCTATGAAGCTTTACGAGTCATCAAATGTAAAAAGTGTAAAGGTAAATGTGAGGAGGAAGGGTGAGCTTGGGGGCCTTGATACACAGCATTATGGAAGGGGAAAACGTGCTCATGAGGTCAGTTGTATGATTATCTTCTGTATATCTCTTTATTAGTGGTCGATATATTTCTATTCTAATTCGAGAATATCCTTGTAGGTTCGCTCCTATGAGGACCAATGGACTGAAGAAGAATTTGAAAAACTTTGTCAGGTTGATTCTCCTGAATCACCTCAAGCTGGTGGTATATCAAAGGATTTAGATATCTCTAAAGTGAGTAAGTTGGAAGTACCTGCAGAAAGTTCAAAAGAACCAGTGCAAGCCAAAAAGGAGCCAGCCCCGGCTGTTGGAGACTCCCCACCAGCTAAACGACGGAGAGGTAGACCTAAAAGGTCAGATGTTTCGTTTTCTCCTGCTACGGCCCCAAAAAATGCTGGAAGACAAGAGGTGGGAACTGCACTTGATGGAAATTCTGCTGCACCTGCAAGTATCATCCATCCTGCTGCACCAGCTACTACCATCCTTTCTACTGTTCCAGATGGTACCATCCATTGTGCTGCACCGGTTGCTGCCATCAAACCAGAGATTGACACTGAAATTAGGGGTAATACTACTTCTGTTGCTGCTGCATCAGCTACTACCATCAAACCAGAGATTGGTACTGAAGTCAAGGGTACTGCTTCTGTTGCTGTTTTGGAAGGGTCTATCGCAAAGGAAGTTGGTACACCAGCACAGAGTGGTTATGATCTGGTAGCTAGTCCAGCACCTCATCCACCAGCTCCTGCTACAGCTAGAGGCAGGAAGACCCAAGCAGGAGAAACACCTCGCAGGCGAGGCCGAAAACCGAAATCTCTTACTTCATGTAGTGTGGATGATGTTAGTCTAAACCCTGTGGTTGCAGTTGGTAGTGGAGAAGCATGTGCTAGTTCTGTGGTTTACTCATATCCTCAAGGGAATATGCTCTCATCACATGCAAGTGCTGTGGCAGGATTGCAGAAGGATTTAGTCACAGCTAAACCTGTTACATCGTTGCTAGAGGGAGCTAAGGGCAATTGCTTCCCAGCTCATGAAGGAGATAAAGGTGGAACTGTTACGACACCTGTAGCAAAAGATATATATGCTGGAACTGTAATGACTTCAGACAATGCCAGCTCACTGCTGCCAAACATCGCTTGCGTTGAAAATGTTGCATTGGTTCAAACGAGCTCTGAGCAAATCTGTTCTGCATCTACACCCACTATACCTGTGGTTTCAGAAGGGTTATTGAAAACATCACATGTTCTGGCCGTGGATAAGCCTGCCGAGAAGCAAGGTGCTTCACGTCGCCGCAGAAAGAAAACATCTGGTAGTGAGGATACTGGAGTCAGCACTAGGCAAAGATCAGCTATGAAGAAATCGTATAGTACTCCTGGTACCGCTGATAATGTTGGTGTTGACATGAGCACAGGTGAGAAACTAGGAATAGTGAAGGGAAGAGATGGCAGCTCACTTCAAGATACTTCCAAGGAATTACCAAATATAAACTTTCCTCCTTGTGAGAAGTCTGGATATGATTCGCAGCCAAGCACACCTATAGCGGTTCCCATTAATGAAGCTACACTTCCTAGTGATTTCAACGATGCCCATGCTACTCATTCTGAAATAACTCCTGCCAGAGAATCTACTAATCCTGATTGCCAAGATAGGCCAGTAAAATTGCACTTTGATGCACCTGTCTCTGTTGTTTCACAAGCTCAAGTGCAGCATAAGACAGGGAAGGACCATGTAGCAGTGCATTCTGAAGTCACCACTACACATTCTGAAATGGTTACTGCCAAATCATCGCTAAATCCTGTTAGTTATCATAAACCCGCAAATGTACAGTTTGAACCACCTTCTTCGCCTCATAATTCAGGTAAGGACATCGCTACAGTGCCTTCGAAGGTCGATAGTGCTGCTTCAAATAAGGCACCGGGTAGGAGGAGGAAAGGTTCAGCCCAGGAACCACGCACAAGAAGTAATTCAGCAACAGCTGCATGCGAACGTCGTGCACGACTTGCTGGATCAAAGCAGACAGATGATACTCCAAGCATGAAAGCCTGTGTTTCTTTAATTGAGCAACAGGAAACTGGTCCTTTGGAAGCAGAGCTTATTAACGCTTCTGTTTGTGAAGAGCAGAAGAATGCTGATAGTCATGTATGTGGTGAAGTGTCAATCCAAATGGGGATATCAGAGGCAAAGTTAGAACCACCAAACCAAACTGCTACCAAGTCAGGTGCAGCATGTACTGAAGAAACACTTGCCACCTTGAGCACCGAGAGTCCTGCATTAGCTGTATCAGGAGAAAGGAAACTTCCTGTAGGTGATATGCAAGGTTCTCCCTCTCTCTCTCTCTCTCTCTCTCTCTCTCTCTTATAATTCATTGTTGGATAGTACAAATGGCTCACATTACTCATGCATATCTATGCTGTTTCAGGTCTTGAGGTTCATAGTTCAGAGAAACAAACAAAGACTGTTCCAGCTGCAGAACCAGCATCTGCAAATGATGAAGAACATAAGGTGCATGAAGTACATCATAAGACTGCTGATGATAATATACTTCCGTCTAGTGCCACACAGGACACAGTGCAGGATAAAATTGACAGCAGTATTGATGTGGACCTAGCCTCTTGTCAAAGTATTGCTGGTTTTGAAGCTGAAAGGAATTATTCTACTATGATTAGTTTAGCAGATGGCCAAACTCCTTCGAATGCCTCAGATAAGGATACTGCTGCCCCTACGGAAGATGGCAATGGTCTGCAAAGCGAAGGTACTGCTGTTGATGTGACTAGTGCCAAGCAAGATAATGTGAAAGTTGAAGCCATGCAGATTGATGATATTTCTAGAGGCTTTTCTAGTCATTTACACGCTCCTTTACAATCAACCGATTCAAATCAGCCTGCAGAACAAAAGGAGAGTTTAGATAATAGTGGCTCTAAGTTTGCATCTGGGAAGAAACAGGAGAAAATGGAAGAAACTTTGGATAAGAATGGTGGTGACAAACCAGCCCGTGCTCAGACAAATGATGATTCTCACAGTGTGGCTTTAGGAGGACATTCTCCTTCAGAAAACAAAAATGAGGATAGTTCTGCCCAAGTAGTCGATGGTGGTTATTTATTGGGAGGAACTCCTGCTGAAGTCTTCGCTGCTATGAATACCGATGGCTCTGAGGAAGCTCACAATGTCTCGTCCACCCATTCCGATAAAGAGGCCAGCATGATAGAATTTGGCGTGTCTATCAATGATGATACCTCTGTTTGTGAAGTACGCAAGGATCCTGAGAGTCATGTATCTGGTGAAGTGCCAATGCCAGTAGGATTATCAGAGCTCAAGTTAGAACTCCTGAACCAATCAAAATCTTCTAGCCAGTCTGCTGCAGAAAATGTTGAAGAATCAAATGACAGTTTGTACATTCAGACTCCTGCATTAGCTGAATTAGGAGAAAAAAAATCACCTCGAGAATCCCTGAAAAAAAATTCACCTGGAGAATCCCTGAACCAATCAAAATCTTCTAGCCAGTCTGGTATAGAAAATGTTGAAGAAACAAATGCCAGTTTGGACATTCAGACTACTGCATTAGCTGAATCAGGAGGAAAAAAATCACCTGGAGGTGATGTGCATGGTATGCTCACCCTGTCCGTCCCTCCCTCTCCCTCTTCCTCCCGGCAGATTGTTATTCTTGATCCAGCTAAAGTGTCTCATGTTTTGCTAGATTTGAAAGAAGGCATGGATTTTGCTTTGCCTAAGATGCAGTGCATGATACCAATGCCAAGTCCTGATGAGAAGAGTATGCTTTGTTGTTATTAATTTCTATTTGTTAATAATGAGACTGGGCCCAGGTTACTCATGCACATCTGTGACTTTTCAGGGACTGAGGTTCATAGTTCAGAACAAGTGATGATGGTTTCAGCTGCAGAACCAGCATCTACAAAAGGTGGGTGCTTTACATAAAATTCTGAAGTAGTTATACTCGTACACACCAGTTATTAATTAGTAGTTTATCTCTGCAGATGATCAAGAACACAAGATGCATGAAGTACATCAGAAGACTGTTGATGGTACTATATTTTCGTCCAGTGGGGAACAGGATACACTGCAATATAATATTGATAAAAGCACTGATGTAGACTCGTGCCCTTGTCAAAGGAATGCAGATTTTGAGGGTGAAAAGGACCAATCTACTGAGATTATTTTAGCAGGCAGTCAAGCCCCTTGTGAAGCCTCGGATAAGGACCCCGCCCCCACTGAAGATGATCACACTGGTCTGCAAAGTGAAGGTACTATCGTTGATGTGAATGGTGCTAAGCAAGACTTTATGGAAATCGAAGCCATGCAGATTGATGATATTTCTAAAGACTCTTCTATTGATTTGCCTGCTGCTTTGCAATCAGCTGACTCAAATCTGCCAGCAGAACAAGATAGAGTAGAGAATAGTGCCTCTATATTTGCATCTTCGAAGGAACATGAGAAAATGGAAGAAACTTTCGATAAGAGTGGTGGTGAAAATCCAACCCCTAGTCATACTGATGGTGATTCTCATAATATGAATTTAGTAGGATATTCTCCTTCAAAAGACACAAATGAGGACGAATCTGCCCAGGTAGCTGATGTTGGTGATTTAGTGGAAAGTAAAGAAACTACTGTTGATGTCCTCTCTGCTGCAAGTAGTGATGGCTTAAAGGAGCTTTCCTGCAGCAATTCTGTTGCTTTGTCCTCTGGTTCTGTGATGCAAGACAGGGCATCCATCTCGGATACTGAATCAGTGCAAGCTGATGGTTCTGGGGAAGGTCATCATGGCTTCGCTGCTGACCTAAAGCTGCCATCATTTGCATCATCCACTCAATCCAGTAATGTGGACAGTGTTGTTGAAGTTGGTTCTGCTGGCAAGGACATCACTGTTCATTCTGTTGACACTGAACAGGAGCCAATGCAAGAAATCACTGTTGTTCCTCCAGAGGATACTGATTTGAATCGCCAAATCTGCACCTTGCAACTTGGGAATGACCCTCCTGCAACCACCCTCGTCTTGACAGTTGAATCCGATAAAAATACTGGTGATGGTGTTGGCAACTTGGAAGATTCTGGTGTTGTTGAGAAAGAAACAGAGGGTGTTCAAGAAACTGCCATTGTTGATCAGGAAGGAACAAAAGAAACAAGTAGTCTGCCACAACTTGATGGTCTTGGTACATCTTGTTCTGCATTGGGTACTGTTTGTGATAAAGCTCCTAGTGGAGAAGAGGTTGCTGCTAGTAGCCATTCTGAAGATTCCGGTTCAGTTGAGCTTCTTGTTGTAGAACCAACACCAACTCAAGAAGCTACTGTTCCTAACCAAGAGGAAATCATTGATGAAGTGGCTTTTAAGCATGGATGCAGCAAATCCCGTGGTGATTCTGCTGTTGTTAAAGGAGCAAAAACTACTGAAGAAATTGTCTATCCTGCTGAAGAGCAACCTGCTACATCTGAACTTGTTGAGGCACAACCAAATCCAACTGTGATTGGTGGTCTTATGCAAGAGGAATCTGTTGACATAGCAGGTTTGAAGAATGATTACTGCAGACCAGAACAAGGTTGCCCTACTGTCTTGTCTAAGCATGTTGCAAGACCTGAACCAATTCATGAAGCTCCTGTTGTTTTGCAAGTGGAACTGGAGGCAACGAATTCAGGGGATGGATTCTGCACAGTAGAGCATGGTGGTGCTTCATCTCAAACTGCAATGGAATCAAAGCCAATTCATGAAACTGCTGTTCCTATGCAAGAGGATGGTGCAGAAGCTAATGATCCTGAGCATGATAGTGGCACAATGGACCTTGGCAGACAGGGTGCTACATTTGTGGTTTCCGCCACAGAAGCACAGGAAGTTCCAGAAAGCACCATTCCTGTTCAAGAGAAATCTACCGAATCCAAGGACAAGATGTGTAATACAGAGGAATATAGTGGTGCAGCTCCATCTACCTTTGTTGCAATGGAAATGACAGAAGCCACAGGTTCTGATGATATATCATGCAATTTAGAAGCTGGAGGTTGTGCTATTGTTGCATCTGCTCTTGTTCCTGCTGAACCAGAATCAATCCAAGGATCTACTACTTCACTGCGAGTAGAAACTACAGAACCAATGGATATGGAGGGTGGAAGATGTCTGGAACATGGAACAGGTACTTCCTTATCTGCTTGTAATGTTAATGAAATTCCTGTTAAGGTAGAACTTAGTGTTGATGCTATTTCAGGAGTTCTTGAGCATGTGGAGCATGATGGTACAGAAGCTTGTAAAGGAATACCTGTGCCTCCCCAAGAGGAAACTACTGTAACATTGGCTACAGAACCAGAAGCAAATAAAGAGGTAGATGAACCTACTCAAAAGGAAAATGTTGAATCAGTTAAAATAGAACGGGAGTCTCTGGTGCATGCTGGTACAGCAGCTGATCTAAGTAAAGAAACATCTTTATCTCCCCAAGAAGAAACTACTGTAGCCTTGGTTACAGAACCGGAAGCAAATAAAGAAGTAGACATGCCTATTCAAGAGGAATATGTTGAATCAGTTGTCCTAGAGCCTGAATCTGTGGAGCATGCTAGTACAGAACTTGATCAAAGTATAGAAACATCTGTCTCCCTCCAAGACAAAACTACCCGTCCTACTTCAATGGAGATTGCAGGAGCTGATGACTCTAACCAACCTACTACAATGGAGATTGACCTAGCTCAGGAAACTGCAGAAACTACTGACTCTACTCAACCTAATTCAATGGAGATGGAGACAGTTCAGGAAACTTCTATGCCTATTCAAGTGGAAGTTGCTGAAGCAACTGGCTCCATTGATCGAGAACTAGTAAATTCTGAGTCTACTCAACCTACTCTCGTGGAGATGGAGCGATTTAAGGAAATTTTTGTGCCTACTCATGTGGAATCTGCCAAGACAACAAGCTCTAGTGATCAAAGCTGCAGTGAAGTGCCTTCAAATTCAAAGGTTAACACTGAATCCCTGCCTGATAGTGAAAATGCAAAGCTGGGGGAACCTGACAAAGAACAACAACTTCAACCTTCATCTGGTGAGGTTGTGGTAGTCACAGCTGATAAGCTTCCTAGCCAGGAGGGATTGGAAGCTCCAAGCACTGAGCCTTTGTCTAATGATGAAAATGAAAAGCCAGAAGAAGCTGATGCTGCAGCTGATGAGCTTACTGTTATCGGGGAAATTGAGGTGCGAAACACTGAGCCTTCACTTGGTGGTGAAAATGCAAAACTGGGAGAAGCTGTAGCCGAACAGCAATTGCAACCTTCATCTGGTGAGGGTGTGGTAGTCGCCACTAGTGAACTTCCTAGCAAGGAGGAAGTGCAAGCTCCAAACACTGAGCTTGTGTCTAATGATGAAACAGCTGCAGCTGATGAGCTTACTGCTATGGGGGGAGTAGAGGTGCTAAACACTGAGCCTTCACGTCATGGTGAAAATGCAAAGCTGGGAGAAGCTGAAACCGAACAGCAATTGCAACCTTCATCTGGTGAGGATGTGGTAGTCGCAGCTAGTGAGCTTGCTAGCAAGGAGGGAGTGCAAGCTCCAAGCACTGAGCTTGTGTCTAATGATGAAACTGTAGAACCAGAAGAAGCTGATGCCACAACTGCTAAGCTTCCTGTTATGGAGGAAGCAGAGGTGCTAAACATGCAACCCATACCTGATGGTGAGAAGGCAAATCGGGGAGAAGCTGAAACTGAGCAGCCATTGCAACCTTCATCTGGTGAGGATGTGGCAGTCACAGCTAGTGAGCTTCCTAGCGAGGAGGGAGTGGAAGCTCCAAGCATTGAGTATGTGTCTAATGATGAAACTGTAGAGCCAGAAGAAGCTGATGCCACAACTGATGAGCGTCCTGTTATGGAGGAAGCAGAGGTGCTGAACACTCAGCACACAACTGATGGTGAGAAGGCAAATCTGGGAGAGGCTGAAACTGAGCAGCCATTGCAACCTTCATCTGTTGAGGATGTGGCAGTTGCAGCTAGTGAGCTTCCTAGCAAAGAGGGAGCGGAAGCTCCAATCACTGAACCTGCGTCTAACGATGAAATTGCAGAACCAGAAGAAGCTGATGCCACAGCTGATGAGCCTCTCGTTATGGAGGGAGCAGAGGTGCTAAACACCGAGTCTGCACCTGATGGTGAAACTGCAAAGCTGGGAGAAGCTGATGTCGTGCAATTGCTACCTTCATCTGTCGAGGGCATGGCAGTCACAGCTAGCGAGCTTCCCAGCCTGGAGGGAATGGAGGCTCCTAGCACTGACCGTTTGCCTAATGATGAAAACGCAAAACTGGAGTAGCTGGGGCTGTTCAGGAATCGCTACCCTCCAATTTAGGATCAGATACATGCGAGCTGGATGGAATTACGATCCTACCATTGTCAACCACTGTACAGACAGATGGTGGTTCGGATCAGCCATTGCCATCTCCCAGAGGACGAGGGCGCAGGGGCTGATGAAAGTGAAGTAAATTATGCAAATGTTGTATCTAGAAAATATTAAAAATCTGTTGTACTTTAGAACCACTATTGATGCTCTATTTATAATTATCCCATCCTTATGCTTAAATTATGTCGTTAATTATTGTTAGTGCTTAAATACAGTGATGGTGGCGCTTGGCAGTTTATTGTGTTCTAACATGTAAATGTTCTTGCTCAGCTAATGTGTTTCACTGGAGCAATGTGCAACCAAAGAAAACTGAACGGAATGAGGCATTGATTGTACATACGGGATTATTTCACACAGACATGGGTTGGTTTGTTATGCTTGTAAAATAGCATGCTGTCTGTGAGTTCAGTCAATCGTGGGGTAACTTAGAAGCTGGAACTGATTTGATCTAGGGCTAGGTCCTGAAATATTGCTCTTCCAGTCGTACACTAATCCTTTGTTTTGGTGGAAATTTGTAGCCTTCACTAAATTGTTGCTGCCAAGTCTAATGATTTCATCTCACTTTTAATGACTGGACACATCACTTCACACATTGTAGGAATGACAGCCTTGGAAGTTGGGATGGTTTTTATTGCCCTACTTTGGTGAATTGTCTGTAGCTTGGTGATGTGCGGTCCTGTATCAGAGTACAGTTCAGACCAAAGGTTGTCTGCACCCTATATGCCTACGAAATTTTATCATCTATGGATGTGTTATTAACCAAAAGGAGTCATTACAAAATCTATGTTCCTTTCAGCTGTACAAGTTTCATACCAGAGTTCTCTCTTCTTTTGGTAATCTCCTTTCATCTTAATATTTTCCGTATCAAATTTGGATAGGAAATAAAAATTAGCATGGTGTTTTTGGTTTAACTGAGACGGCTGTATGATAGATTCTGGTACTCCTGCGTATGCTATGTTGTTTCTATAAATAATAGAAAGGACCTGGTATGTCTAACTGTTGTCGTGATGTCGTTTTCCTCTATTTTGGCTTATGGGATTGTAGACAAGCATACAGTCAGCTCATACGAGCAGGTTTCACTGTAACTGAGTTATTTATTGTTAATATCAATCAGCAATCTATTATCGTTTTCAGTTCTGGATATCAGTCCTGAGGGATATACTAATTTATCTTACTGTTTTCTGTGCCACATGTTAGGGAGACTAGGAGCTGTTTGTAGACTGCGATGCATGATGTAAATATGTAAGACTAGACAGGCAACAGAGGGGTGAACAATGTCTTTAAATTTTTCTTAAGTATCCATTTAACTCTTATCCACCAATAACTACTGAGCTATGAATATTAGAGTTAAAGTCTTATTAGAAAAACAGAGAAGCAATCTGAACAAAACAAGAAAAACAAAGCTGGCCAAGATCTGACAGCATGGTCAAAACTTACCACGCAATCGTAAATCTCAACAACGTGGTCGACGACTGACCGAAAGATCGCTGTCCGACTACTTGACAGAAATACAATGTGGTCGGCAGTCGATGACACTCGAAACCAGAACAACAGAGATAAAACACCAAAGAACAGACCGTGGTCGGAGACCAGCGCTATGGTCGAAATGTGACAACGTGGTCGTAAACACGACAACGTGGTCGAAAACAAAGCTCATGGTCGTAAACTCGACTATGTGGTCGATACCCGACAACGTGGTCGTAAATCACCCTAGTCGACAACCACCGAGACCAGAACCAACGTAGTCGTAAGCCAACGAGTGGTCGAACGATGAACGTGGTTAGAAATATAAACGCTGCGGTGAGAAACTAGAGCGTGGTCGAAGAAGTGAACGTGGTCGTACGTTTCTTGAAAGAAACAGAGAACGAACAGAGAGGCACAACCATAAGATTCAAATTAGGCATAACTTTTGATTAAGAGATCAAACGGCCGTGAGACTTTGCACACAAGAAGGTGAGGATCTCAAGAGGTTGCTCTGATCTTTAATTGAAAACTTAGCAACCGACATGAGAGCTTTAAAAGATTTCACCGAAACCACCCAAAACAGAGACTGAGAGGATAAAGAGACAATCGAACCATGCAAGTGGAAATATAATCGCGTTTGAGTATGATTTCCCAACACCAGGCAAGTCAGATCATCAACAAAACAATTGAAAGCAGAACTCTCATATCAAGAAAGTAAATAACCATCAAAGAACAGAGAGCGCACAACTGATACGACCACACCCAACTCAACTCCGAGCAAACAAAAGCAGAGATAAAGATAATATATTGCTCTGAGAGATGAGTCTACAGCCACTCCATCCAGGAGGACCAAGAGCACAAGTGCTCCATACCAAACTCTACGAACGCACGCAAGAAAACAAGAACACCGAAGAACTCACTGGAAGAGTAACTCTCCTACTCCTTTATAGCCTCTTGCTGTCGGGGATAACCCGTTAACCCCCTACCTACCACCGAGTTTTCTTACCCACACCACTTGCATCAATACGTTAACCCCTACAGGACAAACACCCTTTAACATAACAGCTTCCTTTTCATGTCTTGAGCAATTCACCAAATTGCCCCTCTGCCACCTTCCTGGAAGCTTCCTGTTTTCTTGCCGAGCACGCTTGCAACCACCTTGCAGCCTTAGTCATCTTCAACTTCATCTGACCGTTCTAAACCTCAACACTTCCCTGTGTCTAGTCCCGATCCTTCTACGCCTCACCATGACCTAACTCAAAAGTCCTGCAAACACCACTGACAAGCAAAGCATCACATAGCACCGCACAATACACAGGAATCATTAATCTGCATAAATAGAATGCACTTAGAGAACAACTCTGCTGGTCTTATACCACTTACGACTACTTGGATGTACAGGTCATGAGATACTCGTAGCCCTAGAAGACTTCCCAGTTGTTTACGACCACTCAGCAAGTCGTTACGACCATCGCACAGACTGTTACGACCACGTAGCAGACACTACGACCATCGCTCACAGCAGCTACGACTTTAACAGACTGGTCGCGACAACTTACGACTACACAGGCAGGGCACTACGACCACTGCACACAACCAGCAGAAGCTACGACTTACGACCACGGCCAGACAGAGCTACGACTATTGACCACAGCCAGTTAGAGCTACGACTATCAACAACGGCCAATCAGAGCTACAACTATCGACAACGGCCAGTCAGAGCTACGACTATCGATCACAAAGTCGTAAAATCGACTGCCGACCACAAAGTCGTAAAATCGACTACTTCAAAGTCGTAAAATTGATTGTCGACCAATAAGTCATAAGAACAACTGCCGACTTTAAAGTCGTAAAACTTACTGCCGACCAACAAGTCGTAAAAATGACTGACGACCACATGGTCATAAAGGCCACTGCCAACCACAAGGTCGTAAATGCTACTGCCGACTACAAAGTTATAAGGACAACTGCCGATCACAGAGCCTCACAGCAGCGGTCGAAAAGAGCAAGTTGTAGAGGGCAAACTTATGCATAAACCTCAAAACTCAAACTCAACCTCTAAAGCAAAAGTCAATTACTCATCACAACTATAGGGTGGCATTCACATGGTCTCACAAAATATGCACATTGTGGATCTATAGATGGAAGTTGGCATGCTACCATGGAAACTACAAGTACCTTCTCTTAGCTTACAAGTGCTACCTGAAACTTGCATCTTTTCCCAGGTTGAGTACTCCAAACTGACAAATATGGAGTATGGTTAATTTACTGCTTGGTATTATGGTTGCTCCAAAAATGAAGATGGTGCATTCTTTGTTCTAACAGGCTTAAAGTTGCCAGTCCCGCCCTTTTTTCAGTTCGATGCACTGTTTGCTTGTTCTTTTTTTGCTTTACGTTTCCAATTGGTTCCGATGTTTACTCAACTACGCTTGCATTATCTAACGTCTAATGGTTGCTGCTAATCTCACACTCGAGCTCCCATGATTTCCTCGATTGTAGGATTTTTATTTGATCCCTCGAAGTTCAGTGTTTTGATCACAAATAGATTCTTCCTCATGTTACAATTTTTTTTACCGATAATATGATCCTGCAAAACAAACAAGAAAAAACGCAAATGACAACCTCATACTGATGCTGTACAAAATAGGATTATTGGATCGCTCGGATTACTCAAGCTGTTGCCATCGCGCTGACATGTTGCAAAGTGAAATTTTAGTTGTACTGGCCTTGGCAGGTGGCAGAGCGAAAAGCGAAACGAGTGACCACTAAGCGATTGATTGTGTGATTACTATGCATCGCAACAGCGGGTAAACACCACAATTGCTTGCAATTTTTTCCAGGTCTCAGGCCAGGCTTTGGGCCCGCCGAGGTACTGTCGGGCCAGGCATTGGCCCTCTTGAGTATTTGTGAGCTTAGGGTGTCAGGCCCTAAAGATCCATGCTGCCTGCTCCGATTCATCAGTGATCTTTGTACGAGTACCGGCCACTTCGCCTGTATCCACGAGCGTATGCATAGCAGCATAGATCTAAGAATGCTCTGGTCTTTGCTTGCTTGTTTTCGCTCGTTTTTTTTTTTTCATTTACCAGAGGTGCCTTAAGCATTACTGTGTGGAGCTATATATGCCCTTTTTATCTTCACATACAAATCCAAATTGTTAGCTACCAACACCTCAAGGTATATATATATATATATATATATATATATATATATATATATATATATATATATATATATATATATATATATATATATATATATATATATATATATATATATATATATATATATATATATATATATATATATATATATATATATATATATATATATATATATATATGTATGTATGTATATATATATATATATATGTATGTATGTATGTATGTATGTATGTATGTATGTATGTATGTATGTATGTATGTATGTATGTATATATGTATATATATATATATGTATATATATATATATGTATATGTATATATATATGTATATATGTATATATGTATATATGTATATAGTAAAAATAACGAGTGCTCCTTGGTGTCTGGTACCATAAGTCTAAAATAGGTATGTATCATTTGCGAAAAATTTTAAAATTTCTTGGATATCAAGTTTAACTAGTTTACTAACTAGTTCAAACGAGTTCGAACTGAAATTTGAACTGTAGTTAACTTTTTATTGATAGTTTGATTGTAGGTATGTCGATTATATATATAAATCAACAAAGCATGTGATCTAAATTGTTCAAAACTTTGAATTGAGTATATTTTTTCAAAGGTATATGTTTCATTTGAATTGTTATAGATGGGTATATACCCTAAAGCGATATTTTCAAAAATATACCCGAATTTGGGTTGAATTCGCATTTGAAATCAAGGTACCCGGGCACCCGGTGCCCAATTTCGGCGTCTATGTATATATATATATATATATGTATATATGTATATACGTACATATATATGTATATATGTATATACGTATATATATGTATATATATATATATGTATATATATATATTGTCTATGATATCCTCTATATCTTATAGACGGTATTAGAGATAACTTCTATAATTGGTTATCTTTTTACATATTTCTATAGACAGCTTTTCTATACTGCAATGTGTCTTGTTTCTCGTGTTACAGCTGACTGTTGTATGAGAGACGGTTTAATTCTCCATGCTCCCTCTCTCTTCTCCATTTCATTTCGTGTCCTACGTGGTAAAACGTATAGACAGCTGATGTCGTATTGTTGTATATGCTTTCAAAAGCTAGAACTTATTGGTATATGAACCAAACAAGTAACTAGTAAAACGTGCCGTCAAAAGTAAAAAGGCTTAATTTACACCCTTGACTTTTGGTATTTTTTCTTATTATTTTTTATTATTTGTGATGATATAATAATTTTTTTAAAATTTTCTTAATTTGTTTTAAAAAAAATACCAACCGTTATCGTACAACTTTAACCTAAAACCAAAACTCCCTTCTATAAACTTAAACCAGCCTCGCACCTAACACGGCTGCATCGTAAGCACAGCAGTATCTCGTGCGTACGAACGTGGACCACATGGCGCCCACCTAGATAGGAACATTCTTTGTACCAACTTGCCGACTGGGCACCCCAATTATTGCTCTCTCCCGATCACATCCCTAACCACTATGGAAATGTCAGTCCGCTGACACACTGCCATTAGTTAATCACGGTTTAAGAGCTAGCCACTGCCTTAGCTTCTGATTTCTCGCTCATTTCAGCATAAGCTTCTCACTTTTGATTTATATTTTATTATTTATAAATTTTATTTTTTCTAACTTTTAAGCTTTTTTGAACTTTTTTGTTAATTCTTTTTTCTCTGTATTCATTTACGTTGTTCATGATGAGCTAATATGTTTTTTATTTTTAAATTTTTTAAAATTTAATTACACCAAATAAGCTATCATCAATTACAGTATAATTTCAATCAACTTTAGTATAATTTTAATCATATATTACTTTATTTCAGCCCAATCCAGCCGCAGCTAAACGAGACCCGTCCGTCGCCTTCGACGTCTCAGTGGGACGCGCGAGTGACTCACTGCGACAGACACGGGCGGTTGGGGCCCACACGACAGGGCGTTCTTATCTCTCTGGGCTGTGGGCCATGCTTCTCTGGGTTTGGTCGACCCTTGCTGATTCAGTGATTCGCTTAGCCATATATCTTAGTCAGGATTCGAGTTGTTTAAGTAGAAAGCAATCAATGATTGAGCAAAGCTATGAGCTATCAATTGCCTAAAAATATCATAGTGCTATATGTACCTCCATCAAACGCGCTGCAGGCTTTGCAGCTTCACAAGCTGTATGGAGGAGCGTTTCGACGTCCAACGTTTCTTCGTGACGAGAGAAGCCTCAGGCCATGTTGTTAGTTTACCAGTCACTTAATTAGCGGGAGTCAGATTTTGGCGGCGAACCAAACACTCAGTAAATCCGGTTTAGCTTTAGCAGATTTTGTCAACGAATCTTTACTCGCATTTCCTCTATCGGCACAAAGAATCTGGTCAACTATGTAAGATTTACATGCTGTTTGAATCCCAAACAAACAAAAAATGCACAAGCCGTTTCCCGTCACAACCCAATGTTCTGATTCGTGACTCCCTTGTGTGTTCCATTCCATCCATTCATCTCCATACCACCGGCCCGAGCCCAGCCCGGCCCGGGAGACCTGAGCCAGCCGCTGCCGCGCGCGCGCCCTGGGCGAGCCCAGCGGGCACAAGCCGTGGTCAGCGCGCGCGCACGGCGAGGAGGGCGAAACGCGAGGGGCTGGCGAGGCCGCGCGCCTACAAGGCGGCGTTGAGGAGCATCGGCTTGGCCGCGGAGACGAGGCGGTCGGCGAAGAGCACGAGCGCGTCGCGCATCCACCAGTGCGGGCACAGTTCCATGGCCTGCTGCGTCGTGACCCAGGCCCGCCTCCGCGCGGCCATCTCGGGCCACCGCTCCAGCTCATCCGTGACGCGCAGCGGGAACATGAACCCCTCGTACGTCGCGTCGTACCGCCGGCTCTGGTAGCACCACCGCCCCAGGCTCGCGCCCGTCTCACCGCGCACGCCGGCCTCCTCCAGGGCCTCGCGGCGCGCCGCCTCGTCCATGGACTCGTCCAGCTCCCACCCGCCCTTGGGGAACACCACCCCCGCCCCGGCGCCCTTCTTCTGCGAGCTGATCACCAGCACCTCCACCTCGCCGTCCCCGCGCACGCGGTACGGGATGCACCCCACCACGATGCGCCCGCCCGTGCTCGCGCTGTACCGCTGCAGCTCGCGCCCCTGCCTCGCCACCATCACCGCCGCCATGGATTCTTGGTTTCTTGGATCGCTTGCTCAGGCCTCGAGCTAGCTAGATCGTGACTGTATTCTCAAATATGGAATGCGATCGCGCTATCTTTGGATCTGCCAGTGGGAGGTGGAGCTGGACTTGGAGCAGACGGGGGTGGGGATTCATGGCTTTTAATAGGATTTGGGCGCACTCGCTGCGGCTGTCCGTGTCGTTGCCGAGTGGGCGGCGCGGCGCAGACGTGGCAATGGCAGGGCAGCGCGAGGACAAAAGGTGGGCAGGACCGCAGCACGGAGTGAGTGGGCGGATGCCCAGGTGGCGCTCCGAGTGTGGACCGGGTGCATGGCCTACGCTTCCTGTGGAGATGCTTGCTTGGGCAGCGGTTTGTTTGAGCTTTCTGGCCTGTCCATGCGTTTGGGGTTTTCGATGCCTGCAAAGTTGCCTTCTGTTTCGAGTAGAGGGGCGGCGATCTAGATTACTTACTTTTCCGATTGAATTAAATTGGCTCGGCCTTCTTGTTGGGTTAGTACTTGGTTTTTTTTTCTAGAAGCATGGAAAAGTTGAGTGGGCGATTCTATTGGAAACGACCGTGTATTCTTTGTCGTAGATTTTTATGCAGCAACCGAAGGAAAATATAATCCTAGTCTTTACTTACGAGTTGAATAGTTCAAAGATGAGCTAAAATTCTTTTGTAATGAAATGTTTTCAGATCCTATAAAAAGACGCCCAAATGTCACATTTCGAAAAGAAAAACCATTAGCACGTTTTGTGCAAATAAACATATGTGGGATTAGCTTTCGATTTTTACCATTGCTAATTCAACTTTTGAAGTCAAGACTACTAAAATCTAGTAGGTTTTTTCTTGTGACATGATCAAAAGAACGTGTTTATATTATCATGCTAGAGTTCATAAATTTGGTTTCTTTTTCATCATTTAAAAGGTGGGTTCCGATTTTCTTTTCGTAAAACAAAAACCCACTCCAAAATGCACGATTCAATAACTATATTGAACAAAAAAAAATATGTGGAAAATGAACACACCTCAGAAAAAAGATTAAGGGTCTGTTTGGTTGATACCTAACTTTATCACAACTAATTTTAGCTAGTTGTAGTTTGCCATACATTGTGGCAACAAAACTTAGCATCACGAGTATAGCAGACTTAGGCAAAAAACTGAATCTATGACGCATGAGTTATGAAGCTAAAAAAGTATGGCAAGCCTTAATTATGGCAATAAACCAAATACATGACTAAGAAGATATGATGCATATAAGATTAGACGTAACAATCCTACACCTCGCTCATTTCGGCTTGAGCTTCTGACTTCTAGCTTATTTTTTACTATTCATAAATTTTATTTTTTTCTGAATTTTTAGTTTTTTTTGAGCTTTTTGCTAGTTCTTTTTTCCCATATTTATTTACGTTGTCTATGATAAGATAATATTTTTTTCTATTTTTAAATTTAATTACACCAAATAAAAGCATATTTAGTTACAATATAATTTTAACTAATTACAATGTAATTACAATCATAAATCACTATTTTTGAGTCCAACTGAGCTGGACTGAGATCCAGTTATGCGGTAAACTTGGTGGGGCCGTGTCTATATGATCTATCCAATTATTGCAAAGCATACCCTGTAGTCCATGGACCGTGTCCACGCAAGCAGAGAGGAGGTAGGACAAAAAGGAGGGATAAACCGCGTAGGCGCGAGCATCTCCGCCTTCGCAGCTGCTTCTCTCATCTCTCCTCATCTCCAGCCGTCGGGACGGCGCTCGCGTCAGCCTCCTCCCTCCGCTCTCCTCACGCGTCTAGCCTCCACGCCCGCGCACGCGCTCCCCATTGTTTTCTTCCACTCCTCGCCTCTCGTCTCCTCTCATGCCTGCGTAAAACACACTTCTTAATTCATATACGACCCAAAAGGGCAAGCTAGATTCCACGGCCAATTCAACTCCATCTTTTCCATTACTCTTGCATCCACGTGGATCGTTAGTTAGTTCTTGCCGGACGCCACCATGTCGTATTCTGCAATCTATCTATTTTTATCATCCCCATCACTCCGTGCATGTGCCAACTGCATTAGTTCTTCCTGGAGCTTCAGTTTGTGCACAAAAAAAAAAGAGTAAAGGACACCGGCCACGTCATCTTCGATTAGTACTACAGTGGTGGTGCCGTGGTAATAGTTAGTGCTTTAGGGCTGCTTCAAGTGGGTAATGGACCTGTTCTTTTCGACTGCGACTTATGATTTTTTACTGAAAATTTTAAATTTTAACTGTTTACGATACAGATTACGGAGAGATCGATACTCACTTACGATTTTGGCTAGTATAAACGTTGGGCTTTTAACGTGTACTACGTTTAACTTGTAGACCCCGTCTTGAGAAAATCCTCCGTTTGAAAGTTAGGTACTGTAGCAAAAGACAAAAGTCGGTCGGCTTGTGACTTGCCAAACAGGCTCATAAATCGTAGTTTATAGTTTATTTTACAATATATTTACTACTGGTTCATTTTATATAATTAAATATAAAAAAATTATATTAGCACGGACAATACAACGAAATAAGAGAAGAAAAATAAAAAAAATTAATAAGCTAGAAAAAACAAAAAAAACCATAAAGTAGAAGCGGAGCGAAGCCTTAGGAACTATTCTTTTTCTCCGAAGTTGACGGCTTTTAGCTTTTGTTACAGTACCTAACTTTCAAATATAGTATTTTCTCAAGACAGTGTCTACAAGTTAAACGATGTACACGTTAAAAGCCTAATACCTGTATCATCTAAAATCGTAAGTGAGTATCTTTCTTCGTAATCTGTACCGTAAACAGCCAAAATTAAAAAAATTCAGCCAAAAATCATAAACCACAACCGTTACCAAACAGACCCTTAGTGACATCTCATCATTTGGAGCGTACATGTCGAACAAACTATCTAACCTGTGATGTGCTAGTAATCTGCACGCTGCGAACGAGCGAGCGATCTCTGCGGGAGAACGTGCGCGTGAAGGCAACGGCGAGGCGCACGCGTGGCACAGGGCAGTAGGGCACTCCACTACGTACCGCGCGCGCCGGCGCCGCTGTTTTTCCGAGGTCGGCTCAGGATTACTTGGGATCTGGCGCGCGCGTCTCGGTGCTAAAATGTCGCGGGCGCTGACTCTTAACTGGTGGAAAACCCGGATCTCTCCCTAATACTTTAATCTACAGTGAGTACTCTATCACGTCTCTCTCTCTCTCTCTATATATATATATATATATATATATATATATATATATATATATATATATATATATATATATATATATATATATATATATATATATATATATATATATATATATATTAGCTATTACTTGTATCTTTGTGAAGAAAAACCAATAAAAAAATAGAAGTTCTTCCCCTATCTCTTTATGTGTTCAATTTATTATTTGTATTACTTGTGTTTGATCCATCTCTTTTCTATAGGAGGAATCGATCTGACTGGACTCACTAGCGACGGTTTCTCAACACGCTATCAGCACAATCGCTCCGGTGGATCGCAAGGTAACCATTCGCAGATTAATTTACCTATCTAGATCGCTTTAATTCCGCAAATTTCGATCTCAAGATTGTTTTCTACGACGCAAATTTGCTCTAAACTACCGTGAACAGACTTGAAGTCACTGGCACAATGTCAATCGGTAGATTACATGAAAGAGTAGATGTTAATTGCACTATAGATTGAAAAAAGGAAGAAAATTCGCATGCAGCCGAACGCGCCGACGTCCGCCACGCCGTGCACATCTCCCGAAAGCGATCGTGCCACTGGCCCGCAGCCGCTCGCCCCGCACAGTGAGTCGTCGTCGCACCGCCGAGGCACCGGTCGCCGTTCATTTCCGATGGACTAGCAGAAGTATTAATTAAGAGAATTAAATTTATTGCTCAACCGGTTTTTGTAGAATTGTAATTTACCAACTACATATTGGGGACATGCAGTTCTGCACGCAGCAATTCTCATCAACTTTAGACATTGGCATATGACATCCATTCACCAATGCAACTAGCGCAAGGGTTAGCATCGAAAATTTCTCATCTCTGGAGGTTTGGGTGCAAGGTTTACGTACATATACCCTCTCCACAGCGTACAACAATGGGTCCTCTTCGAAAGTTTGGGATATACATTGGTTATGAGACAGCATCCATAATCAGGTATTTGGATCCCATGACAGGAGATTTGCATACTGTCTGTTTCGCTGATAGTATATTTGATGAGGATAGTCTTCTGACATTATGGGGAGAAATTCAACCCCTTGATGAAAAATGTTGGGAAATTATGTGGCAAGTCACAGGAATCTATGCACATGACCCGCGCACTAGTGAAGCAAATAGAGAAGTCTAGAAGATCATTGACTTGCAAGCATTAGCAAATCAACTACCGGATCACTTTAGTGATTTAAAAAATATGACCAAGTCGCATGTGCCTGCACGCAATGCACCGAAGAGGGTTGAAATATCAAAGAAAGTTGAAGGTATCTCTAACACTGTCCAGAGGCCTCAGAATAAAAGGACGAGAACTCCGGCTCCTCAAATCCCAAGTAACAGGGGATACCTGGTGAAAAAAGATAAGAAAGACTTAACACAACCAATCACTGAAGTTCGCCAGAACAAGAAGAAGAGCTAGTTGAGAACTGGCACTAGTGTGACACCTTCAGAAAAGGGTATACTGGATCTGAACATTCCCATGGAGGGATAAATCACATGGATGTGTGCGTACATATAACAGCTGAAATACTAAAGGGACTTGTCCCTGTAACTAGAAAGAGTGATGAGCAAGTAGAAGCACTAGAAGAATCAACCTATGATAAAATAGCTATAAACTGTGTGCATACGGAAAAATCTATGAATAGGACAACAGCCAATGTTGCTATTTATTTTGCAAAGAAAATTGTTACAATCATCGATCTTGATCCAGAGCATGTATCACTCGCTGAATGTAAGAAAGGATCTGAATGTATCCAGAGCCATTGTGGGCACCTCACCACCAGTCGATATATAGGAGATCTCATTTTGTTATCACTTATATCTTTGTGAAGGAAAACGTAATAAAAAAAGACATGAGTTTTTCCTCTATTTCTTTGTGTGTTTAATTCATTATTTACATTACTTGTATTTGATTCATCTTTTTTTATAAAAAATTGATCGAACTGAACTTGTAAACGACAGTTCCTCAACATTAACTACTGCCCGTGTCGGCCGGATATGCCCGTGAGTGCCACACAAATTACGTGCGTTTCATCCGGAGATGCATGTGCGCTGGCGAGCAAGTCTTCCCTTCTCCCTGACGTAGTGCATGGCAGCATGGGGACGGTCAACGTCTAATTCTCCTCCTGATGCATCACAGCTCATCTTCGTTTTGGTCTGTGGCTTGGTCCATCACTTTCTACTATAATAACTAATTATTAAACGATGTATTTTTATGAGACGTCCATAAATAAATTATAATAGACATTGTACCGAGTTCAGCTATACCGATTAAAATCACATACATCTACATATTGTCTCTCACAAACAGCCAGAATTAAAAACCATAAACCAAAAACCGAAATCACAGCCAAAAAAAGCCGCCCGATCCTCCAATACGCATAATACAACTACTACGAGCACATGCAGGGCTCGAGCGGCGGCGGGACCGAGCCGAGGAGAGGCGCGCGAGACGACGGCGAGGCGGCGGCGCGGGCAGCCGAGGCGCTATGGGCAGCTACAGCCGACGACCGAGGCGGCGTGGCTGCGGCGGTGGCGGCGGCGCGCGCGACGGACCGGCGATCGGCGGCCACGACCGAGGTGGCGACGCGGCCGTAGGGCGGCGGTGGCGATCGACAGCGGGCCGGCGGCCGGCAGTAGGCTGACGACCGGCTTCGCGTGTGGCGGTCGTACGGGGCCGCTCGTGCATGTTTTTTTTAATCTACAGTGCAATCAATATCTACTCTGTGATGCAATCTACCGATCGATTTTGTGCCGGCGACTTCAAGTTTGCTCGCGGTAGATTAGAGCGGATTTGCACCGTATAAAAATTAATCTAGAAATCGAAAACTTCGAATTCAGAGCGATCTAGATAATTCAATCTATTAGAACTTCGATGATTACCTTCGATTCACCGGAGCGAACTCGTGCTGATAACGTGTTGAGGAACAGTCGCTGGCGACTAGTCCGATCGATTCCAAAGCTTAATGCAAAACGAGATCAATCACAAAAGACAGAATAATAGATTGAAAACACAAAGAGGTAGAGAGAGCTACTGGTCTTTCTTTATTGCTTTTCTGATTGTATGTGTACAAAATCTGTCGGTACATTGGTAAGATATCTATCATAGACTAAGTCTTCAGACTCAGATTTCCTAACATCCAAAACTGCAAACCAACGGCATGCGCTACCGATCAGGATGACCGTTAATTAGTTGCCTCCCCACCAAATTAGCATCCACCGGACCAAGCATCCAGGTAACGGTGGTCTCCCTCCTTCCATTCACGTACCAAGATCGATCGAGCGGTTGTTGCGGCTGCATGCATGATTGCATCGCGGAGTATATTCTTCTCCTTGTTTCTTTGTGTCCCTTCCTTAATTTTTGGTGCGAAAGATAGGCTACCCATCTCATGATCCTCAGTTTCTCGTCTCCTGAGGATTCATTGCTCCATGATCCATGTCCTATCTGTGAATTATCTCTCTCTCTCTCTCTTGTCTTCAATCGAATTAGAGGAATCAAACGCCGTGTTCTCCAATTAATTGAGATGCTTAGCCTGTCGGCACCATTACCACTTATCAGGTGCAAATCCAATACACTAGTAAGTACACGCACATAAAAAGAAGAAAAAAATATTGCTCTTGGGTAGAAAAGTCGGAATAACAACATGGCAATCGACTTTCTAGATTGAATGAGTAGGCATGTCGTATCACGTACTGTTTGCCTAATGTACGCATATTGCATTATTGCTCTTGGGTAGAAAAGTCGGAATGATAACATGGCGATCAAGTTTCTAGATTGAATGAGTAGGCATGCCGTATCACCTATTGTTTGCCTGTCACATCCCCACATCGTCGATGTCAATTCGTATGGGTGATCGGGGTCTTTCGATCTCTGAATGAGCTAATACTACTATTGGGACGACCTCTAGTCGTACGACTATTAGTTTTTGTTGACTCGTTCTGATTAGAAGTATCTAGAGAACAAGTTCCCTGACGTTTGACAAGGAGCTCCATCAATGATGATTGGTGAGGCGATCGGATGGGATTAATTAATTCGGCGCTTCTAGAATATACTGCTAAACTGTGTGGGTTGTTTTGCACTGTAATTATAGTTTTTGGTTTTTAAATTATGATAATTCACTAGAGAAATTATGAAAAGATCTAAAATCGATATAGTGTTTATTATAATTAATTTATAAAATCTATCTTAAAAAATATAATATTTAAAAACTAATTATTATAGTAAAATACAAAAGAAATTCTGTGGAGGACGCGGGGCGACGGCACAGGGAAAGAAGCCAGAAGCCTCACTCCCTCTCATGATAAGCTCATGCCGACCTAGTAGACTTCAAAACTCCATACACTTACACGTATCTACAATTGCTGGCTAGATCATCCATATAAAATCTTTCTAGCTAGTTCTCTTCATGTTCAGTGTTGTGGACTATGGGCACGATGGACGTGTGCCTTAGGCCCCGCTCGTTTCGACTTCAGCTTCTAGTTTATTTTTTACTATTCATAATTTCGTTTTTTTTTGAACTTTTAGCTTTTTTAGTTTTTTTGCCGGTTCTTTTTTTGCCGTATTCGTTTGCGTTGTTTGTGATGGGCTAACATATTTTTTATATTTTTTAATTTTTAAATTTAATTATGTTAAATAAGCTTCTATCAGCTACAATGTTTTTTCAGCTAGTTACAGTGCTTTTCAGCCATAAGTCACCAAAAATAAGCCAAAATGATCACCACCTTAGGAAGCGAGTTGGAGCTATGAACAGACATGCTTGCTTCCAGCAGAATTCTATTGAAAATGAATAAGTATTATACATTTTTAACTAGACTTCCTTTAATTTATTAAACTAATCCATGTGCAATTGCTCCGCAAAAGGTCCAGAGATGCGTGCCTGCAGGATAGGACGTTCCAAACCCATATACAAATTATACTCTACATCTGGACAAAACACTCCAAGAGATAATGTGATTGAGATTGGCGAATTAGCACACTATGTGTGATATCATGATCATGGATGCATCCAGGATATGTGATATATTAATTTGTTGTGTGATTCGGCGTGTAGTGAGCCAGAAATTTTTTTGTTGTGTGATTCGGCATGTAGTGAGCCAGAAATTTGATATTGGATATTTTTTTTTGGGTTGTGGTTGTGGATTTTGGCTTATGTCTTTTGAATTTTGATCGTTCCTAAGATACAGCATGAAGAGGGAAATAATTGTATGTGATTTTGACTGGTATGACTAAACTCAGTATAATATTTATTATAGTTAATTATATATCTCATTTCAAAAAGATGTACCGTTTAAAAACTAGTCAAGAAACAAAAAGTCTTAAGTAGAGCCGAAACCACCCATTTTCATGTTAATCATTGGGTGCTCTAGCTAGGAGGTGCCTTAATTGTCATTTATTTAGTGCCCAAAAGAGTACAAAGGGTATATCTTTTTGACCGCACACAGGACAGTAGGACACATACGAACGTTCGTGATCACGTCTCGCGTGAGCATATTGTTGTCGATATCTTGATCGAATATTTATCCAGGCTTCTTTTTACATTTTTAATTGCTTTCCACCTAGCTTGCACGTTTAGGGTCTGGCGAAAAATGTGGCTATTTCGATATATGGATTTTCATCATTATAAAATTTCAGAAGGATTTGAGAAGTTTACAATCTAAATTGTTTGCTACACGTTCAGGATCTGGTGAAATATTTATGGTTACATAAAAGCTGAAACTATAGCTTTATCATTATAATGTTTTTTAAGAAGATCTATCTTTTTTTAGGTGCATGTGCTCATTTGGCACAAGTTCCGACTTTATTACTACTAGGTGCATGTGCTCATTTGGCACAAGTTCCGACTTTATTACTACTCATGTTAATAATGATATAAAAATACTAATGATGGCAAATGTGCTTATATCTTTTTTCATATGACAAATCTAAACACTTTTATATATACATTAGTAGTCAAAATTTTAAAAGGTTGACTACATACTTCGAGACAACATCTATTCGAGAATAGCTAAACGGCGCAAATACCAGGTAGAAACCATCATTTTCATGTAAATTACGTGGAAACCACATGTGAAAGTTTTCCAAAAAAATTATAAAAAAAACATATGTAGCGGAAATGATGTTATATATCCCTATAAAATTTTAAAATGAAACTCAATCACATTTAGAAGACATAAAATTGACAAGTAGCAAAATGAATAGTACTCCCTCCATTCCACGATATAAGTCCAAAGCCCACCATATGCACATACCAAGGAGGCACTGAATCTAAGAAAAAGTTAATATCATTAGACCATGTATACATTTATTAAATGATATACTACAACTACTCATCAACTTTGTCTACATTAAAGGAGGGGCTTCTTAAGAAATATTATAATATCTACACCTTTGATTCCGCAATTGACTTATATCGTGGTTTACCAAGAATAGAACTTATATTGCAGGACAGAGGATGTTATGAACAGTGAGAATTACTATTCACGCTAAAATTGCCTTTTTTTATATCTTGCAAACGCGACCTTGAAATTTTGTAGGGTAATATCATCTCCTATATGTATGATAATGTTTTTTAATTTTTGAAAACTTTCACACGTGGTTTCCATGGAGTTTACGTAACCTTGTGGATCGCTTCCAGTTAATTTATCACAACACCTTTTCAGAAGTGTATGTAACTGTGGGGACACCTCTGAATTTCTAGATGCCACCGTATTTTTGTAGATGTCTAGTATTTCAATTACGCACAGAAAGGTCATCGCACTACTTCAGAAAATAAAATACTTACAGAGTAGCAGAAATATGGTATGTCGACCAATTTTTGAATATGGCCAAAGGGCCAAATGAGATACACAGAAGAAGACCCAAATAAACTCCACATGCAAGCCTAAGCACAAAAGCAACCTAACACGCAGCTATCTTCATTTTCTGTGAAACTAACCAAATTAAGCAAGAATAAGAACACATAGTCCTCACTACTCAGTAAGCCACGATGGTAAATTTTCTTAATGCAGTGCAAGGGATTGAAATGAATGTCTAACAAGGAGGGTTTCATTGGACCTATAACAGCTAGTACCCATAGTTTTATTTGCAAAGCATTTAGTTTAAATCAAAAGAGAGTTCACAATTGATTTTTTATAGCAGGGGTTTAATGAATCAACTTCATCACTAATTTCCACATCTTAACCGTCAAAAGACTACTTATGCTTTGAGTTTAGGAATCACCCCACAATATAGCCCCACTGTTCGGGAATATGGCACATTCGAATGATTTGATTATTTCTACAGAGAGTGTCCAGTTTTACCCACATGATATCTACGACTTATACAGAGCCAGGATAACAAAATTCACCATTGATTCATAACATTAGTACCACTCAGTACAATGCGGGTCCCTTACCAAGCCTAGGTATGGGTAACTGCTACGCTGCTCTCAGGGGTCATACTGTGGTATAGCTCGGTATGTGGCCCATGCCAACACCGAACCTACTCGTGGCAGTGCCAATGAAAGTACCACAATAACTTAATTAAGTTTGAGTGATCGATCCTGTGGATGGGTAGTAATTATGTCTTTTTTCATGGCATAAGTTAAATTCTTATACACTATTGAGTGGGGCAGAAATCATCGACAATCACAACATGAATCACCATAATTTCATGATTGTGTGATAGACCACACCACACCTGATGCGACGATGGGTGTCTCAATCTTTCGATGAGAAGATAAATTCGGTAGTAGTCGCTCAACTCTCACGATCCTGACTATGAACTTGCAAGGCTCGAATTCACACAACCGCTGAACTGCTCGACAAATCATTATCAACCATGCACGAATACCCAGATGACCTGATCACGAAGATCAATTCCTGCATACACCGAAGAAGCACGCAAGAATAAGGTAAAACACAATCTGATGTATTGCAAATAGGATTGAAGCACTTGATATGATGGGATTCCAAATAAGGATCTTGACCGGGTGGTCTAGTCGACAAACGTAGAAGATATAAATTGCAATGAAGGCAAACTAAATATAAACGAAATCCAGACCCTAAAGTGTAGCACACATGAGACTATCTGGGGGGTGGCGGCCAGGGGGTGGGCGCATGCCCCTAGAGTTACAAGGCCCATGGGGCCAAATGGAGGTGGTGCAACACCATCCTGTTTCGGAATTAGAGATAATAGCAGATTGCACTACGCTTAGAAGGAATTTGGAGGTGATGCATGATCCGTTGGAAAGAGGATGAGATAATCTTTTCATAAGTACTCGTGAACCTCAAACGGACTCCGTATGTGAAAGTTATGCTTATTTGAAGTTGGTGTTATCTCCGGAGGCCGAATTGAATTCTAAAACGGGTCCAGCTCGAACTCTTGCTCATCTTGATCCAAAAGTGACGTGGTGTTGCACAATATATATATATATATATATATATATATATATATATATATATATATATCATTAGGTAGCATTATATAGTTTATATAATATAAAGACACTCCTAAAAACGAGCTCGCCTGATAATTTAAATGATACATATGAGTTCTTGTAATTAAAACAATAAGCATAGCAAATATGGTTATATCCATATGGGTCATGTCCTCATCAACACCCTTGCTAATACTTCCAAACCGTCACTCTTGATGAGTGACTCAACATGAATAACATAATCCATTTCAAGTATAAGTTCCGACACATCAACTCGTGATGGTAGATGACATGTATGATAAGTGATTGTAGTTTTTCTTCTTTTACTACTATGCCAATCTAAAGTATGGTGCACTAGCTCTACTTTTATCAAGAAAAAACAGATCAAATTATTATCAAGAATAGCATGTAAGTAACGCAATTAAAGACATTTACTACTTAGGCATGATTATTTAAAAGTAACTGATAATAAATAATATTAAAAAATAAATAATATAAAAATAACCTATATGTAATATATCGAACTAATAGAAATTTAGTATGATCAAAGATCACGGCTTATCTTGCGACTCGTTCAATAATTAGCAAGTAGCAATTATACAAAGATCAACACGGTGGATGCGTTTGATCGACCGGTGGACCCGGCGATCGTGCCGTTGATAGTAATGGATGGCGATACATCACTAGCGCACGCACGCTAGCATAGCCGGTCAACGGTCAGCGCTCGCGAATTGACTGGTCCAACAGCCAGCGGCCTGCTGCTTTTGGAGCTGGACAACTGTAAACCAGCCGTTCTTGTGGTCAGCACCGCGATGCGTGACCTGGCAATACAAATTCTAAGTGAAAAGTGTGCTGGTCTACACGCACACTGGCTACCAAAAATCGTGTCAGCTGTACATAACCATGCATGCGTAGGTGTGGTGCCGACATGGCACTAATTTTAACCAAGGACGCGTGATTCATGTGTCCTGTGCACAGTCTGACGGCTTCAGTATCTAGCTAGCGCTCTCAGCATACAAGTCTTTTCATCAAATGAACATCAGATTTGAACAAAACTATGCTGGCATTCCTTGAAGTCTTCACCGGGGAAAATTTTGTTCCTGTCATTCAAAATACGTATAATATCATTTTTTAATAAAAATTTGCTTATTTTGTTTTTTCTAACCTCCTGTTAGTGCGTATTTTATTTTTATCACTCCGCCCAATTTTTCATCAAGTCAACAGGGTTTCACTGTTAAAAGTATGCAAAAATATCAGAAAAAATATTAAAAAACTAGAAGATACAAACATATTAAGGGACCACTTCTAAACGATTTTTTTTTACAAAAATCACAAAAGTTTTACATCAAGAAAATTTAGCAATGCTCCATAAAAGTTGACGAAACTTAGGACATGTTCTTTTCAGCTTCTAAAAGCTATTTTTCGGCTTTCCTACAGTAACTAGTTTTTAAACGGAGTATCTTTTCAAGATAGGGTCTACTAGTTAATTGTACTACATATTATACTGACTTTATTTATATCGGCAAAAACCGCACGTGAGTTTCTGTTACTCTGTAATCTCTCGCACAAACATGTCAAAATCCACAAGTTGCAGCCAAAAGCTACAAGCTTCAGCCAAAAAGAACAGACCCTTAACATGTTTTCCTCCATGTAATTTTTTGAGAAACGTTCCTAGTGTAAATTAAAAAATTGTCCAAAGTTATTATTAAACTTTTCTATATTTTTTTGGATATTTTCTTTTTTTCTATGATTTTCTATTTTTTGGGATTTTTTATATTTCTTAACTGTCAAACCTATTGACTTAGCAAAAGAGTAGACAGAGTGGTAAAAAATGAAATAAGTACTAATGGAAGGATGGCAAAAACGAAATGAGCAAATTTTGGATGGTAGAAACGATGTTGCATATATTTTGAGTGGCAGGAACAAAAATTTCCCTTTCATCAAATGAGCATCGGAATTGAACAAAACTATGCTGATATTTTGAACAAAACTATGCTGATATTTCTTTCTTAAAGAGAACTTCTGCAGTTTCACAATTGCAAAGGGCTAGGGTGATAGCGTCATGGCCGTCCAATTAGCCAAAATCTTTCCAAATGCTCCCTCCTCTCTTCTGCCAGCAGGTACACCCAGTGATACGTTTGGTTTTGTTTCTTTCCGTGCGCACGCATGTGACAGTAGTATGATGTATCAATTGCACTGTTGCACCGCCCTCCAAGTTTGCACCTTGTGATCTTATTGTCTAGTCTAGGAAATAGAGATGTTGGCCTTCAGGATCTACCACAGATAATTAAATATGGCTAAAGATAATTAAATATGGCTAAACTTAGTTCTGATCTTCGTCTTCCATGTTATAGCCATAAGTATGGATGTATCAATACATTGAGTCATTATTTCCGTCATCTAAAACCTCATATTAAGTAATAGTGAGTACAAAAGTGATCTTAACAGGGATGAAGTGGGCTACTTTGGACAGCGTGTCCACTATAACCCATATGAAATCATATCTGGTTTGGGTCTTGCGCAACGCAATGATAAAATTCATACTTACCTCCTCTCATTTCCATTATGGAACTCTTAATGGTTGGAGTAGTCCTGCTGGTCTCTGGTGTTCGGCCTTAACTTAATGGCATACATCGCACATGGCTACATATTCGGCTACCTCCTTTTTCATTCCAAGCCACCAGTATATTTCCTTCAGATCTTGGTATCTCTAGGGTGAATTGAGTAGGTGGACACCTGTGCTTCTTTGAGAATCAGGGTCTTGATGTCTTGGTTATTGGGCACACATATACTTTTTTGAGCCACAAGGTGTCTTTATCGTCTATAGTGAATCCTAGGGCTTAGTCTTTCTTCATGTCCTCTTTAGTTTTCATGACATCTTTGTCAACTTCTTGTGCTACTCTAATATGGGCTTCTAATGAAGGTTGAACTTCCATCATGGAGATACAGCCTTGGTCTACGATTTCTAGATTGAGTTGTCTAATTTCCTTATGAAGCGCTAGTTGGTAGTCTCTAACTATGGTGGTACTGCAATAGGCTTTCTTGCTTAATACATATGCCACCACATTAGCTTTTTTTTGGAGTGGTTGTGAATACCGATGTTATAATCCTTGATTAATTCTAACTATCTCCTTTGCCTTAGGTTTAGATCTAACTGCGTAAAGATGTAATTCATACTCTTATGATTGGTGTAGATCTCACAGCGATTACCGATAAGGTAATGCCTCTATAATTTCAGGGCATGTATTACTAATGCTAATTCCAAATCATTAGTTGGATAATTCTCTTCGTGTGGCCTTAGTTTTCTGAAAGTGTAAGCTACTACCTTACTTTCCTGTATCAGTACGCATTTGAGTCCTTGTCTAGATGCATCATAGTAACTGTCAAAGTTCTTCCTGATACCTGGCAATACTAGCACTAGGGCAGAAGTTAATCTCTTCTTTAATTCTTGAAAACCCTATTCACAACTCTCAGTCCAAGTGAATTTCTTTTCTTTTTTTAATAGTTGAGTGAGTGGTTAAGCAATATTAGAAAATCCTTCAATAAATCATTGGTAGTAAATGACTAATCCAAGAAAGCTTCTGACTTCGGTTGCAGACGATAGCTGTTTCCATGGAGGACAGATTCTACCCTAGACAGGTCTACATCAACTCCTCCTATAGACATAAAGCGTCCTAGGAAAGTGACTTCCTTTAGCCAAACTTCGCAGTTGCTGAACTTGGCATAAAGCTTATGCTCCCTGAGTTTCTCCAAAATATGTCTTAGCTGCTCTTCATGTTCTTCCTCTATCTTGGAGTAGATGAGGATGTTGTCAATGAAAACTACCCTAAACTTGTCTAGGTATTCCTTGAGTTTTTTGTTCATCAAGTTCATAAAATATGCTGGTGCATTAGTCAGTTCAAACGATATGACGATAAACTCAAATAATCTATATCTAGTCAAGAATGTTGTCTTAGGTATATCTTCTTGTCTGATCTTCAGTTGATGGTATTCTGATCGTAGATCGATCTTGGAAAATACACGTGCTTCTTTGAGTTGGTCAAATAGATCATCTGTTCTGGGAAGAGATACTTGTTTTTTATGGTGACCTCGTTGAGGGCACGATAATCCACACACACATTCTCATGCTCTTGTCCTTCTTCTTAACAAATAGCACCGGTCATCCCCAAGGAGATGAGCTTGGTCGCACAAATCCTTTATCCTAAAGCTCTTGTATTTGCTTCTTCAGTTCTTCTAGCTCGTTGGCAGGCATGCGATATGGCTTTTTGGATATGGGTGCAGTGCCAAGTGCCAATTCTATGATAAACTCCAAATCTCTATCTAGTGGCATGTCGCATAATTCTTCTGAGAAGACATCTAGGTATTATGTTACAACTAGTACTTCTTCTACTCCAACACACTTCATGCTATCCACTGTGAAGGTCTTCTGAGGTGAAGGGTTGGCTGTGACTTCTACTGGAATTCCTTAGATGTCCACTAGGGTTACTAATATGAGGGCACAATGGATCTGATCTTGGTGTTGGGATACCTAATACATCTCTAGGTTACATTTAGATCTTGGGAATCTATTACTATTAGGCTAGCTAGGAATTCTTCTTCCTTAATCTAAATTTGGGTCTGGGAATTACTAGATGGGCTTTCATATCACCTCTGGGTGATTGAACTATTAAAATGTTTTTTAGCAGAAATATAGGCATGTGGTGCCTCTTGATGAAATCCTTGGAAACAAAAGAATGCGAAGCTCCAGAATCAAACAAGATGATAGTGGGTACTAAGTTGACAAGGAAAGTACCTAGTACGATGACTAGGACTTCCTAAGCTTCTTTCGCGGTGATGTGGTTAACACGACCCCTACCAAAGCCTGGTGCTAGTCTGGCTGTTTGAGGCATTTGTGGTGCTCCTCGGCTTACTAATGGGGTTATTGGGGCTCTACCTAGAGTGTTCATAGGATTGGCCTTTACCAAGGTTTGTTGTTTCTTGGGGGCATCCGCTGGCATAGTATCCCTTGTTACCATAGTGGAAACAAGTGACTCCGGCTGCTGAAATGCTACTTCTCTGCTGGGGTCCTCCTTGGATAGGAGTATGGTAGATAGAGTTGACAGGGCATGGCACTGCTAGTGGTGCTCTAGGTGGTACAACAGGGGTAAATCAACATGAGGTAGGGGGTACCCGAGTCCTCTGTAAGTTTCCTTGGTAAGCCAGCTGGCATTTGCGGTTATTCTCGTGAAGTTGTGCTTGTTCTTAACCCCAAGGGACTTATCCACTAGATGCTGAAAATCTGCAAAGTCATGAGAGGATAGTTGTAACGCTATCCCTTCATGTAGGCCCTTCAGGAATCGCTCCTACTTTTCTTTGTCATCCTCTATGTCTAAGGGGCATAGCAGGATAATTGGTTGAATTTGGTAAGGCATTCGTTCATTGACATGTAGTTCATGTGGTTAGATAAAATATTATAAACATCATTACAACAAGTCTAGAGTTCATGTGAGAAATAAAGATAATAGCTCACTACCCAAAATACAACAATACGAGCTCTAACGACCTATCCTATAGGTCGGGTCTTACCTAGGAAGCTGTAATCCTACTCATCAAGAAATCATTCACAACCATGCTGGCATTGTTCCAGAGTGTAGGTAGGCGGGTGTGGTGGCGCTAGTGCAAACTGGTCATGGTGGTGAGGTACTGTAGGAGGCTCATCCTGCTATGCTATTGGCTAGGGATCCTCTGGGGCCAGGGCTAGGTTTTCTTGGTTGGGCTCTGCTTCAGACATCTCTTGATGACCGTACAGAGCTTCTTCCTGTTCAATAATTCTGTTTGAAGCCATTTGCTACATCTCGTAGAGATAGCGGGGTTCTAGGAGTGTGGTCCTTATGGTCCAGCTGGGCAAGTGCGAAGTGAGCCAGGTTGACGATGGTGGTATTCCTTTCGTCAGAAGTGTCCTTGGCTTGAGCTAGCTGATTCCACTGTTGTAGGTTCAAGCTCCATTAAGTTGGTTTTGGTGATAATGACAAATACAATTGTGAGACTAATTTATTTATTAACTATGATATTGCCTAGTCTTATTTCGATGTGATTAATGACAAATGCAAATGTGAGACTAGCTCATTTGTTAATTATGATATTGCTTAAGTCTTATTTGGATGAAAAGGTAAAAATTATGGAGGTATGCATTCGACATCATATTATATCTTAGTGCATTTCTCGGATCCAAAATTTAGACCGAACTCCATCAAAAGTCTAAGATGAATATGTGTGTGTGTTATAATTATACATTCGTATATGCACACATTTAGGAGGAGTTCACTCTATGTTTTGTGGCTTCATTAGTATTGATCAATGTTTCTTTTTCCACATATTAAGGATCTTTACTTTGAAACATATGTTTTGAGTATATATATAGCTTGTGTAGTTCATATGTACTCTTGATTGATTGAAACTCAATCATTTGCAATCGGGTTATCATCTAATTTCTTAATTATCTAATTCTCTTATTATGTGATTAATGACAACCGCATGTGTACCTTTACTAGCAATTAATCTTAAAGACAAACACTTTCATTCAATTGAGTTAATTGCTTGGAAAGCTTATTCTAGAATATACAATTGTTGTGTACATGTTGTATACTCGCAAATCATTTTATATCTCATTATTTGTTAAGATTGTCATGAATTACCAAAAGATCGTAAAATCTAGTCCCTCCATTATGAGTAAATAGTGAAGTTTTGATAATTAATGTGAATTGATTTGTGGACTAATATTTTTTATGAGTTGAATAAACAGGTTAATTTCTATAAATGAGGGTGACTTCATGTTTTGAAGATTATCAAGTCAAGATATGGGATTAAAGATGGCTTCATGAGTTGAAGGCCATCAAGAAGAGAAGATGATCACAAGTTGATCAATATCCCAAACAGAAGTTGATCAAGATTTCCAAGAAGAGATGATCATGAGCTGATCATCAAATCAAAAAAAGACACATCAAGTGCTGATGGAGTTCAAGCGTGGTTGAACACAAGCGTGGTTGAAGACCTGTGGTCGAAGACCTGCGTGGTCAAAGATCGATTACTAGACGTGGTCGAAGATCGACTACCCAACATAGTCGAAGACCGGTAGTACCAACTCTGTGTGAGCGGTCAGACCAGCTTGCGGTATTACTGACCTGTGTGGTGCGGTACGACTAGAGTTGCGGTATGACCAATTTATCCATGGTATGTTTTTTCTAGAGAGACATCATTTTTGGGAGATTTGCTGTCCCGTGGAAAATAGTAGTTCCGCAGTGTAGAGTGGTACTACCGTAGAGCAGTAGTACCAAAAACTGTGTGGCGGTACTACCGATTCTAGTCTGTAATGGCTAGTTTTCTGACCGTTACGTTGGGAGCGGTAGTACCGGCCTTATAATAGTGGTACTATCGATTGTCCTGATTTTGTCCCCAACGACTAGTTTCGTTGTGTGTGGGCTATAAATACTCCTTTGTGGCCGGTTGGAGAGCAGGTTGTTGGACCCTATGTCATTCCCTTGAGCTAGTGTGAGATTCTCCTCTTAATTGTGCATATGTTGCATCTTGTGAGTAAGGAGAGAGGTCTCTAGTTGCATGTAGAGGTAGATTTTGTATCTATTTGAGCTTGTGCATTCGTTGCACATGGTGAGAGTCAAGTAAGGGGCTTGACTTATTACTCTTAGAGGTGTCGTGCCCGGTGATCTTCTCAAAGAAGTTTGTGAGAAGACCTAGCGTGTTGTAAAGGTTGGAGCCCACGTACCCAGAGCGGGAAAAATCTACCACTAGTGGGTTTGAGATGGAAGGCTTAATTCATGGAGCTGGTCCAATTTATTTGGGCTTACCTCAACGTGGACTAGGGGAGACAGACAAATCTCTGAACATCATAGTAAAAAGGAACCGTGTCATTTATGATTTGTTCTCTTGTGCCCAATTTACATTCATAGAATTGAATTGATTGCTTTTCACCCAAGGATTTCATACCTTTGACATGGACTTTGGTTGTTGGTGCACTTAGGTGAACCTAGTTAATTTAGACTTTATTTGTGCTAAATCGAATTGATATATGCTTCCACATTATAAACTCGGTTTTAGCCTAGAAGGATTTTTAAAACCGCTTATTCACCCCCTCTAGTCGGCCTCCGCGATCTTACAAATGGTATCAGAGTTTGGTATCTCATTTGTTAGATTTCACCGCCTAGAGAGTTAATGGATGGCGACTAGTAATATAGTGACCTACATATCTATTTGATGGCATGAATTATGATAATTGAAAAATCCGCGTGATATGTTATTTTAAGGCCATGAGTCCTAAAATATAGTGGATTATAGATGTGGGCTTTTCTCCTCTATTGGATCCTCTTGCTCCAACAACTGAGAAAGAGAAATGCTTACATCTAGACGCTTAAGCAACTAACTCTCTATTTAGTGCCTTGAGTGTAGAGGTGTTCAATACTTTATGCAACCTCAAGAGCGCTTATGAAATGTAGACTAAAATTGAAGATAATTATGAAATGTGCCATGGTACAGGTGCCTATAAAATTCAAGCAACTAATGCTCTATTTAGTACCATCGATTATCTAGTTTGTGCCATGGTATAGGTGCCTATTGTAGCCTCCTAATGTCTACAACAACCTTAGAAGCAGGCGTTCTCTGTAGATATGAAGCATCAGTATCTACAAAAAAATTGTGCGGGAAAATATCAGTAACTTGTTTTGGAAATAAAAGGAAAGTAGGACGAGAGCAAGATACTAAGAAAGGGGAGAAGAAAATAGCAATACTAAATTAAAATAATGCTACTGGTTGCACAGTACTGGTCACACCTATCAGCTGTAGAGCCATTTTCTTCTAGAAAATAAACCAAAACTAAATTACAATCCCATGAGAACCAGCTACCAGTCTCAGTGAGCTTTTCCATTAGAAAAGTAATTCAAATTTAAATTTAAATCTACTGGGCCCCACTATTAGAGAGAAACTCGTTCTCCTTTGTTAAATTTTGGATTTAATCCAAATTTAAACATTGGAGAGCCCGTTCTCGCTCATTTTAACTCCAATCTAATGAAACTTGTTTGTAAATTCCTTTAACTTCAAGATCTATCTAATGGCAGTAAATCTTTTAGTTTTTAGTTTGTTCGAATTTTCATTTGAATTTATTTGCTCATTCGTGTGTTTATTGTATTTTCGTCACGTTCGTCCGAATAGAGTATGAGGAGCTGGAGAACTTTAGTTTGAACCACAACAAGACTTCTAAGACCACCCTGCTTGTGAGTTAGATGAGTTAATGCTTTGATCCTATTAAACCTAAATTGTATGCAAATTTATGTTTGTTTAAATTATCAAATTGCATGCTATTATTTGTTATGTCTACTTGACATTATAATATTATTGCACAATCCTTTGGACACTTGAACTACATCAATCTTTGTCTCCCTATAGACTATAATGGTAACTTTACTAACTATAAGTCGTACTTAAGTGTCATGCTAGTCCTGCTTAAATATCAGGTCATTAATTTGCTCTAATCATCATATCTTAGTCATGAAATTTGTTTTGGGCAGTCATCGAGGGGAAATAACTGGTATATTTGAGATAACTTAGTTTTGTGTTTCTCAAAAACCTAAAACTCACTGGTACCATACCTAGTCGGATTGTATGATGGTTGATATGGATGTAGTATGAGAAATTTGGTTTATGGTGTGTACCGCCCAGGTAGCTTTAAGGAGTGAATCCTTTGATGACCTCTCAATGTAAAATAGTACAATCACAAGTCTATAATGTGTACGACCTGAGTGCGGGTTGCATCGTTAGAGTGACCCATGAGTCATGTCACTGGTTTTAAACCGTCGTGGACATGGGTCATGCCGCAGGGGTATGCCACTATGTGCACAAGAGGGGGTTTGAGTATGGTGGATGTAACCTCACTCAGGTGAAACCTTAACAGGTGTAATCTACACTTGGGAATGCACTGTAAAGGCCTGTGATGATCTTACATATTCACATGTCCAAGGAAATATGTGAAATATAACAAGTTGATTATGTCTTGTGGGTAGTGTATAGTCTCTGCAGAGTATAAACTATTCGAATAGCTGTGAGGTCAAGGGCAGGCATGGAAACTTACTCAAGTTGGTTTCTATTTTAGAAATCTTTGTGGGTGGGATAAAAACTTGTTGGGCGGATGTAATCCTAAATTTGGTTTTTCCTGGGTGGATGTAACCTAGTGTTGACAATGGCAGATGTAATCCTAGTAATAAAAAACTAGCATATGGTGGATGGAACCATGTAACAGGTGGATGGAATCTTCACCATTATAAATATTGCTCACTTTCACTCTATTTAATGAAATGTGTTTTGGTTAAAATGCTAAGTCATAGAAAATGTTAATTATTGTAGTTTTCAAATGTTGCCTTAAGCAAATAAAAAACCCGAGCCTACCTTGTTGGACCTTGTATGTATAAATATTGCATTCTGTATGTTGGCTCATAAAGTACTATTGCTTGTGTTCACCCTCGCTCACAAATCCCTTAGAATCTGAGGACTAAGACGGCTATGCTTACTACAAAGCCTCAGGAGCTGATGATGAAGAAAATGGAGGAGCTTAGGCCATTTTTTTATAGCAGTTGGTTCTTACCACAGTTGTGTGTACATTTATTACCCAAGTCGGGTGGTACCTACCTCACATAATCTTAACTCCAGTCGCTTGCCTGTGGCAAGATGTGCCCTATCCCCTTTTGCTTACCGCTTCTGCTATTGTAATGAAACTATTTGGCTCGACTGACCTTTATGTAAACTCGATGTTTCTCCAATGCGGTCTATTTGAACAATTGTTATGCAATATTAATGAATGGTATGGTTTTTGCTAAGTATGAAATGATTCAGTGATGTATCTTTGAGCATTATCTACTGATCTAAGGAATAGTATAGTTGTGTCATAGAGGATTCTGGATTGGCTAAATCTGGGTCTAACAATATCCATACACAGAGTCATCACTTCCGTCATCTAAAATCACATATTAAACAACAATTAGTACAAAAGTACTTAACAAGTCTCTATAGTAGAATGCAAGTGCATATACATATATGTACATACAAGGCTTATCGAAGTGAAGGTCTTATGTGTCGGACCCAGATTTTACAATCCAGAATCCTCTGTGATTCCACCGCACTATTCACTGGATCAGTAGATAGTGCTCACAGATACAGTAATGGACATCAAAATACATATCATGCGGAAGCATAAATATAGTAATAGACTTACTCATGGGTCGATCAGGCCAAAATCATTAAATTGCAGCAGAGGAAGAACAAATCATACAGGTGAGATCCTCAGGACAAGCCTACAGGCAGCCAACTGGAGGGTTTGTGACCTAGTTTTTGACATCTTCATCTTCTTCATCCTCACGGTCAGATGTATCGTTGAAGCGTAGCGATATGACTTCTAATTATGAATTAATTGTGAGAGCGAGGGTAAGCACAAACCACCGTACTCCGCGAGCCAATACACATGATGCAATTAGATATCATGCAAGGCTTATCAAGGAAAGGCTCGAGTTGTTTTATTTGCCATAAATTTTCCTTTAAATATAATATATAGAAATTTCCTGAGACCTACCAGTTTGAACTAAAATATAATATGTAAAGGAATGCAATAATAATAGCGATCCATATTCCATCCATCGTTACATGGCACTGCACCATATGCTAACCTTTCAGCGTTATAACCGCTTATATTATCACTGCGGCGACACCTAGGGCAACACAAATCAGGGCTTTCCACTGCTCTTCACTTTTCCAATTCCACCCACAAAGTTGTTTTTGAAATAGAACTATATCTGGTTAAGTTCCCATGTTCGCCCATGACCGTGGGCACAGCTATTCGAATAGTTTTGACTCTGCAGAGTTTGTACACTTTCACCACAAGAGACAATCCGCTCGTTGCTCCACACGATTCCTTAGTCATGTAGTTGAGTAGACTATCATAATAACCTTTTAAAATATCTAGCCTCCTTTGTCATCTCACCCTATGGGCCGCTCCCACTTATAGTGGGTCCCATACGTTGCACGGGATGTTCACCACGGTTACTAGCGCTATTCGGGCTCCACTCCCCGCAATGCTAGTACGACTGGGAAACTTCACCCTCCACTCAGTGTCTCTTTAGGCCTCCCCTTGCCCTTGCATATCCTCTCCTATCCACTACCGGTGGGATGAGTCCGAGGGTTTCGATAAATTTACTTAGCCAAGTTGTATTTTATAGACTTGTGGTTGTACTGTTTTACACGGGTTATCACGACAAGATTCGGTCCTTAGGATTACTTGGGCGGTTCTACCACATTCCATATGCTATGCTTCCTTTGCACCACATTCCAGCCCCCAAACCATCCACAAGATAGATAAGCAGCTTGGGGTTTTTGGGGAGCATAAAATAATCATATCCAACATATACCAGTCATTACCACCATGACTGCCCAACCAAATTTTTTCATGATTAAAAGTGATGCTTCGGGCATTTCAACGCTCCCGAGTGTTTAAGCAATACTAAGCATGGCATATAATTACGGACTTATTTTCGAAAGGTTACTATTATAATTTTGTTAGGGTGACGAGGTTCACATATTCAAATGTTCCAAAGGAGGTGTAATACTAATCAAGTTAAATAGTGGGCATATAACTAGAATCTTAAATTAAACATGTATTTTGATATAAAATAATAGCATGCAATTTGATAATTTAAATAAAAGTAATTTGCAGAAAATATAGGTACAACATCATCAAAGTATTAACTCGTCTTGCGCAGTTTTACCACGGTCTTAAGCTCACTCAAGCTTTCTCATTTGTTGGTCTTGGTCCTGATCATCGAGGGTTGCTTCGGCTTCGGCTTCTTCCTCCTGGGTTTCGTACGCTATTTTTACGTGCGTGAAAATTTGGATAAAAATCAGCAAACCAAATAAACACTCGCAAGAAAATCCAAATGATTCCAAAATTCATGATTTTCAGTTCCATTAGATAGATTCTGGTTCTTGGATAATTTAGAAATGTGTTTCACTAAATTTTGTAGTTAGAATTAATTAATTATAATTATTTGAAGTTTAAACATAAGACAATTATATATGACATATCCCCTAATTTAAATTGAGTGTTATAGTCTAAATGTTAGTGGCTTAATTTTCAAATCATTTAATAGTTGAAAAAGGATCCTCATAATTGATAGGGCATAGATAATGGTCATGGTTTAATCGTGTAGTGGTTAGTTCTATCACCTTTACTAATATACATGGACTTATGACTTATGGTTTAGGCAATCTTCATTTGCTAAGTTGTCATTCCACGAGAGCATAAACCTAGACAACATTCCTACTAAGCCCCTAATTAATAATTAGGAGTTAAAATAAATATTCAAGGCATATTATTTACTAGCATATGATGATTAATTCATGATTAAATATTCAAGAAGCTCATTTATATCCTAATTAATTTTAGTATCTTTTATGGATTAATTCCTAAATTTTCCTTGATTTTTCTTTACTGAAAACGCTAGCAAAAATAATAAAAACCTAATATACTAAAGGTTGCAGGATGGGGGAATCGAACGCAGGTCACTGGGCTGAGCGTGCGCTCGGTTAACCAGTTGGGCAAGCAGTGTCTCTTGACTCACCAAGGGGAAGAAATGTAGAAGAGCTGAGGGTCGGCGGCTGGAACAGAGGAAGTCGGGGACGGCGTACGATCGGTGGAGTTGTCGGCGAGAGGCGGTCGGAGGGGAGCCGGAGGTAGCCAAAATGGGATGCTGGCGCCGAGGGGATGCTGAAGGTGGCACTGACGGGGACCGAGGAGCTCCGAGCCGGGCTGACGGCACGCGGCGGGGGCGGCTAGGGAAGGAGCTTGGCGCTGGCGAGGTACGGGCAAGGAGGATCTCGGTGGAGGGTGGGGACGACTTCGCCTAGCTCTGAGGAAGGATCAGGAAGGAATAATTGAACTGGCTCGGCTGGAATCGTCGGTGAGCCCGTCGGCCGGCCGTGGGGAAGAAGGAGGCGTCGGCGAGCAGGGAGGTCACGGGTGGTCGATTGCTCGCAGAAGGAGGGAGAGTAGAGTGCGGGGAGGACCGTAGGGGCTTCGGCGGTTTTTATAGGCGACCGAGCGGGGCTGGCAACGGGCGACCGCCGTGTGGTCATTTCGGGGGCAGGCGGCAGTGGCAGGTGGCGTGACCGGGCAGGATTTTGTGCGATTTTCTTTGTGACAATTCAGCGCAGTGGCTGCAGCTTTGTGCTGCGCGAGCCGGCTGATAGTGGGTTTGTGCCACGTGGCTGAGCAATGCGACGAAGCAGAGGAGAAGCTGTGGGCGGTGGCGTCGTGCCATGGGCAGGGTGGCGAAATCGGTGGCAGTGGCGGATGAACTGTGGGCAGCACGGGCGCATGGTTGCGACGGGAAGAAGCGAGGAGGAGGAAAAGGCCGCACGATGCAGAGGAAATCGGGGAGAGAAAGAGAGAAGACGACGCGGACGGCTCACGGACATGTAGAGTAGAGAGGAAACGGGGAGGAGGGAGAAGAAAGAAAAAAGAAAGGAGCGGGGCAGGGGCGGGCCTGCTGGGCAGAGAAAGAGAGGAGGGTGCTCGGTCGGTAGGGGGAAAAAGAGGAGGGGGAGAGAAGAGGGAAAGGTGGGGCCCACATGTAATAGAGAGAAGGATGAAAATGAAGGAAAAGATAGAAAGGCTTAGAATTTGGATTTTCAATTTGAATTTCTATTTCATATTTAGGATTATGGATTTTGTTATGAATTGCATATATAAATTTTTGAATGCTCAAACTTGGGTTTTATATGCTAATTAAATTAGAAGAAGGAATTTTTGGTTCAACCTTTTAGAGATATGTTTTAATATTCTTTTTGATTTTATTTTTATTAATCTTGAATTTGAATTCGAGGTTCTAGTATTCGAATTCATGATCTGCAATGCCATTTTCCCTTTGTATTATTTACATAATCTTATTTCTATTTGAGATTATCCTTGATTATTAATTTGCACGCCTGAAAACTCAGAAAGATTTCAAATAAATATTCAGAAAAAATTTGAATGCCAGCAAAAATGGAAGAAAAGTTTGAAAATTTTATATTTTTGAATATCCAAATTTTGGGATGTCACATTATGTCTCTTTTAGCATAAAGCCAATTGTCAAATATACTAAGTTAATTTCCAAATATGACTTAGCTATTTTTAGATTAGAACCAATATCCATTTTTGAGTCAAGTTCATCATGATAGCGAAATTCCTCCACTTTCATTTCCATACAAATTAGGCTATCACAACCATTAATAAGTAATCGTTGACTTATGAAAACTATGCAAGTATGATGTTAATACACTTTTGCTTATGTCCAGGGGCATGGCTATTCGAATAGGTTTTTAACACTCTATAGGAATTGTAAAGTTTTAACCACAAGATATGATTAATTCATAATATCGGCCACTACATGCTTTTGTAGGCGTGCAATTTAGAAAATCATAACAAGTCTTTTGCAATGCTTACCTTTGATGCTTACTCCCACTCTGGGGTGAATCCTCAACACTAGCGACAGTGACAATTTTCATCTTGGGTTATGCCTCACACCCAAGAGTGTTCCATTACTGTGCTACATTCCCAATAAGGGACCCAGTTGTTAGGGAGTCTACAGCCCATTACGTTTACAACATCCACCAGGGCGGTGATCATTATGGGTCACTCCCAACAATCACAACAGAAATCTAGAAATCCACATACTAATCTAAATGCGCAGGATTCACATTGGAGCTAAGCTAGTTAGTGGGTTAAGTCTATCCCATAACTAGACTTGTGGTTGTACGATTTGTGTATAGAAAAGAGAAGCATAAGGAATTGATCCTTAATCAACTCAGGCGAGACCAACCACAAATCCAGAGCTCATGCAATCCCTGAATAGCTATTCAAGAAATAACATGTGCAATCCCTGTGTAACACCCCAGCCAAACAATGGCCTGAAATGCTACCAAACTAACAACATAATAAAACTATGCTAAGGCATTCTATAAAATTTCGGCAGAGCCTCCTTTGTTTATTGATAAAAATGAAGTTCTAACAATATTATCAAAAGGTATGAATAACCGCAAGCAAAGTAATTTGGCTACTAAGCAGAAACATCTATAAAACTTAAGTAAAGCACAGAAGCAATATGAAGAAGTTCTAATCCATTATTACATCTTAATCTGAAGGTCATAATCAAATACCACTTGAACTAATCAACAAATAATAATTAGAGTTCTCTATCTTCTCCATGGTGAATATTTCGTGCAAGTGCAACAATACTAATCCCTCTTTATTCCCATGCATGCTGACCTCGTGAAGGTACCTAAAATAAACAAACAACAACAACAAAACAACATCAAGAGTGAGTCCAATGACTCGTAAAGTATAATCATAACAAATGCAAGCATGAACATTAACTCTCAAGTTAAACATATTACATATGAATTTCATGCTATGCATTATGATCAAAAGCTCCTCTTTCTCATCTCTTTCGCATTTTACCGGTAATGCGGTGTGCATCCGTCAATGCACACCCATGCCTGTACCCTCGGTGCGGGACCAATGCCCACACTCCAAGTGTGGGGACCTCGATCTTGATCACCGCATGATCAAGACTTCAACAATTCTCAATATGATGCATATATGTGAATGTATCAAAAGATAACGAGCATTCACCATACTACGCATCAACCAATCTCATAAATGCCATAATGTAAACAGAACATAAATAGCATTCTCAATTCACCACTTACTCATACTCACAATTTAAACAGTCATGATTCAACCATCATCCAAACAATTCAATAAATCCATAAACACACAGATTTTCACATCACAAATATACTTGCCTCAACCGCAAGAAAATGAAGAACACGTAGAAGGCACAACCCCCGGAATCCGCTCTCCTCCTGAATATTTAATTAATAATTACCAACATGACAGTAGCGGGTTTCTAGATATAAAATAACAGCAACCCCAATTAACCCAACAATTTATCTCAATTAAATCCCCAACTCCCCTCGGCCAAATCTGCCCAACCACAGACAGCCGACTTCCAAAAATCATAACTTTCAGTATGTAACTCCAAATTAAGAGTTCTTGGACTCTATAGAAAGATAATTAAATTATCTACAAAAACTTAGTTGGGGAGACTCTCTGATTCTGCCATTAACTAGCCGATCGAAACCCTTTTCTAAAGCATCCAAATTCACGTTGGACTATCTGGACAGCGCACTAAAACAGGCGTAACTTTCGCCCAGAAATTCGGAATCCGGACTTCTTTACCTCTATTGAAAGCTAAGAAACTTATCTACAACTTTATCAATTTTAAGGACTCCTGAATCGCAACTATTTCCGTCGCACAAACCGATCTACTAAACTCTGTCCAGAACTACCCCGATCTGCAGAACAGTAACACCAGAAAATTCATAACTTTCGCTACACAAATTCGAATCACGTGTTCTTGTACTCCCTGGAAAGATAATTAAACCCTCTACAACTTTCTAGAAGGGGTCCAGACCTGAATCCCGACGAAACTAGATCAAAACCGCCGAGAAACAACTACCGTCCCAGCAGCCCAGAAAACCGACGAATCTAACTTGATTAAAACCAATCTAGAGATTACCAGGATTACCCTTGGCGACACGACGGCGAACACGTCGGCGAACACGACGAACACGGTGACGAACACGCCCGCGATCTCCTCCTCTCTTTCCTCCGGATCCACGCGATGCAGCGACGAGCGTCGGCGACGGCGCACCGGGAGGAGACGACGACGGCGCCGGGAAGAAGACGTCGGGCAGCATGGGGCGGCGGGCTGGCTGGGGTGGGCGCGGGGTGGAGGGCTGCCTAGGGTTTTAAGAGGTGGCCTCCCTCCCTCTTGGGCCAAGAAAAACCCACAGGCCAAGGCCTAGGCCGGGTTGTCTTAAATTTTCATAAAACCCTCAAAACTCTTATAAATTTAATTATTTCACAAAGTCCTCTCTCTATTAATTAAACAATTAATTAAACAATTTCCGGTTACATTCTACCCCCTTAAATGAATTCGACCCGAATTCTAACGCAACCTCAACGAAAACAAAACAACCAACTAGCAATTAACTAGCACCGACGTGAACAACGCCGGTCTGCTTTCAAGCATGCGAGACTCCAACTCCCAAGTTGCTTCTCTCTCGGTCTGCTGCGACCAAAGCGCTTTGACATACTAAATATTTTTTTCTAATTGCTTGCACCTCGCACATAGGTTCTTGAAGATCCAAGTGGTTTGCCAACCTCCCGATCCTTGCTCCTTACATCGCATAACTTTTCACCGCTCTGGGCGTACCAATGATCTCGACTCACCAAGGCCACTCGTTGAACTTACGCCCTACAACACTTGAATTGTGTAGCTTTAATTCTTGAATGGTGGTGGTCTTACTCGTTGGTCAACGGTTTAATGAAGCCCACGCCCGGATCTTTCAAGTTCTCCTCGATACCGAGTCATACAAAGCGTGTGTATCCCACACTAGAACCCAAGGTAGTCCTAGTGATACACAAACCCTAAAACTTCGCAATTAACAAAAGCGATTAAATACACCTCGGGTTATCATTCCTTTAGTACCAACCCACACAATCAGCACACATATATCTCATGTTTCCATTCTCAATCGATCTCTTTACCTTAGCAATGAGCACCCCTTAAACACGGGCACACCACGGGGTCAAGGTAAACCCACTCTTTCACACAGAATACAACCGAAAATAAGGGATTCTTATTGCAATCACGCATCACCCACTCCCCACCAAAGGGTCAAATCATAAAGAAAATCGAGGATTCAACATAAGAACCTCTCCATCTTCCAAGTAGGTGGTTTGCAAACAAACAACACATACGTCAAAGGGAATCACTCAAATGTCAAACCTGTCCATTTTTTTCCTAAACCGGAAAAACCACACAAGCCAACAAAAGTCAACTCAAACCACAAAAGACTTTTCTCTCATCACGTAGCTCAAACAAGAATCGGGAGCATTTTACTACCGATTTTTTATTAAACTTCCTCTTGAATCATGAGGTTCCAAATTATCCCATACCATACTAGCTCAATTCTCTTAAATTGGCAACATCAACTCTATGTTCAAACCGAGTGCATCCAACACACTTTTGTAGAGGACTCTACTATTCTCATAATAACATACTCTAGTCAACTCCTCTTCCCACATGTTACTTTAACGAATAATTTCCAATGCACCTCATCGTTATTTTCACCCACCAACACTTCACCACAAATCTTAAGGACAATCAACATGAATTTCTCGGCTCACATACTCATTTACTACATCCAAAGGATACTATCAAGGAACATCATAATATTCGAATCCACTCCTTCCACTATTCTCACGCAATAACATTAGCCTCCAAGGTTCTAGCATAGATCACCAACCAAAATTTCCCATCTCTAAGGCTTCTATACATATACTTGATATATTTAATACAAAGACTCTTAAATTCAGTGACTAAAATTTCCACAATCAACCATACTCAATCATTAACAACCATATGAAACATATTCTCAACTTGATTATCTGAGAAAGATTCTAACTCGTGAGGGTTACTCAACGAGCTAAGTTATACATGGCAAAATTCAACAATCCTTACTATCCCAATAATTCCCACAACGGTTGGGCTTCTTCACAATTATAAACTCATTAACTACACCATCATAATCATTCTAATAATCCTTGCAAAGTACCCCATCATGATGCTCCAATAAAATTGATCAAGATTCCCATACTTTCAATAATTCCAACGTTCCAAAAAATGAACGTAACACTCATGAACCACACTAGGTTCTTCTAGTTGCAACAATAAAACTATTTAGCCCCAAGGACAACATCTTCTTTAAATCAAATCCTCATCGAGAATTATTCAACGAACAATTTATCACTCCAAGAATCTCAAGTATCTTGATACCCACAATCTCACCCGGACTAATCACAAAACCACACCAACCAGTTGCCATACACATCTTAAAGGTCTTTGCAACCCAAACTGCGTACCCTTTCTTGGAGAAGCAAAGAAGAAAATTTCAAGACAATGTCCATCGCAATAAACACAAAACCAAGAAAACAAAGATCTTGGACAACAAAGGATAAGACCACGGTGAAGGTGCATGCCTCCTCGAGACGAAAACATCAAATCTCAACCAATACGAATACAGATTGTCATTTGAGCTCGAAACTCTTAGCGGCGAAAATAAGAAGTCAAACACACTTCACAAAGATTGCACAACTTGACTTCAACCTTCAAAACTTTTATCAAACTTTTCCTTTTAACAAAGAGAACAACCTTCTTTGAATACGGTATCACCTTAACAATTCCAACAAAGAAGAGTTGAAGACCACAACACATTAATTCTTTAAGAACTAATTAAAATCCTCAACACGACACTTTGCTTAAAACAATTTCAGCTACCACATAAATCATGAGATCAAAGATCGCATACACACTATCAAAACTTTTGATTTAAATAGTACCAAGGAATTTATTCAAATTCTTCTATTTAATGAACCTTCAACATTACCATCATAACCACAAATGGACCAACATACTAACATCGAATAATACATTCTTAACAAGCATCATCATATCCTCAACTCCTTCATAAACTTTTCCAAAAGAAACATAAGAAATCATTGCATCATGTTTCTAATATCTAAGTAAGGTTGCAACTACTTGATCTAGGAGAACCTAGTGCATAAGCCACATAAATAGAACAAAGCTCTTAAACAAGATGATACTAGAACAAGATAATCTCGAAATCATGCTAGTATAAATTTCTTACTAGATTTCATATATTCCATTCTTTATTGGTGCTCAACTCTAACTTAGCACCAATTGATTGTACTCTATTCACTATTGGCAATAATTGATTATTATTCGGTCATAACAACATTCATGATCCTAACTCCATTTTACAATTATAAGACATTCATGAGCATAGATTTTGTATCCTACCTTACATTCAGAAATTAGAATGGAAATGACTTTAAACTTCAATGATACCAAACGTAAGACAAGTTTCTACAAGTCAATGCATCAACCTTCATCTATTCCTTTATACGTATTTCAACAATCTAGCATGGTAAAGATAGATGAAACTAGCAATTGTGCATGCTCATAAAGCATCTAAATAAAAGACATATTAAGGGTCAATATTACCAAGGTAATATTCTAACACCTCCTTACTTAATCATTCCAAGCGGTCGGATTAATTACTAAAGACACAGATAATTCAATTTATCCAATCATGATAGACATTTTAACAATCATAATAATCATTCCGGTTCTTATTACACACTCCTCAATAACTCCATGAGTTACTATCATGAGTAAACAAATTCTTAATCATAGTTCTTCTAAAAACTATTACAGGGCAATATCAAATTAAACAACTACACTTCCAAGGATACTAGTAAAAATTTAATTATACACTATGCTAACATATCAACTCGATAATTCAACCTTATGAATTAGTTTATCGACTACCACCTTCCACTTAAGCATAGCAAAACAACATAAAGGATTTTAACACTCTCTTTCAAAAGGAAAAGGAACAATAAACTTCAACGCCGAGGTAAAGAGAAAACATAGATCCAAAGCTTTCACATAACAATGAGTTTTGCAACTCAAAATTCGCATTAATAAAAGAAAACACCAAGCGAACAATGAGCCATGATTAGCAACAAGACAAACTCCCACGAAGGAACTAACCTTACAAATCAACAAAAAGCACGGTAGCAAAGTATCTCGGTGAGTCCGGAAGAAACAATAATCGCTTCAAGGAATGTAGAGACCAATTGCATACCCTCAACTGCAAGAACCACTATCTCAAAAGAAATTCATTAACTCCAATCACCAAGAATTGGCGAAATCAACAAGGATAATAACAACTTTTCTAATAAATTCACCATAACACCGCAATTAAGTAACCCGAGGTAGCTACATTGCTAATCCTCATACTACAAACAATGATATAATCGGCAATACCAAGGTAGCACATCACAACATCTACATCATATCATTGACTATTCTCAGTCATAACAGTCATAGGAGCAAATGATAATCATACACGATTATCAATAAGCATACAAGATTATCTCATAATGTAAATCATCAATATAACATGTCAAAAGCATAAATGCAATGCTTGACTCATCCCATCCTCATGCACCAGGTGTGTCAATTTAATAGTTTAATTACCACGGACCTAAAGCCCGCTCGATACCAATGTAACACCCGGCCAAACAATGGCATGAAATGCTACCAAACTAACAACATAATAAAACTATGCTAAGGCATTCTATAAAATTTCGTGAGAGCCTCCTTTGTTTATTGATAAAAATGAAGTTCTAACAATATTATCAAAAGGTATGAATAACATAAGCAAAGTAATTTGGCTACTAAGCGAAACATCTATAAAACTTAAGTAAAGCACGGAAGCAATATGAAGAAGTTCTAATCCATTATTACATCTTAATCTGAAGGTCATAATCAAATACCACTTGAACTAATCAAGAAATAATAATTAGAGTTCTCTATCTTCTCCATGGTGAATATTTCGTGCAAGTGCAACAATACTAAGCCCTCTTTATTCCCATGCATGCTGACCTCGTGAAGGTACCTAAAATAAACAAACAACAACAACAAAACAACGAAGAAGAGTGAGTCCAATGACTCGGCAAGTATAATCAGTAACAAATGCAAGCATGAACATTAACTCTCAAGTTAAACATATTACATATGAATTTCATGCTATGCATTATGATCAAAAGCTCCTCTTTCTCATCTCTTTCGCATTTTACCGTGCGGGTGTGCATCCGTCAATGCACACCCATGCACTGCACCCTCGGTGCAGGGACCAATGCCCACACTCGCAAGTGTGGGGACCTCGATCTTGATCACCGCATGATCAAGACTTCAACAATTCTCAATATGATGCATATATGTGAATGTATCAAAGATAACGAGCATTCACCATACTACGCATCAACCAATCTCATAAATGCCATAATGTAAGCAGAACATAAATAGCATTCTCAATTCATCACTTACTCATACTCACAATTTAAACAGTCATGATTCAACCATCATCCAAATAATTCAATAAATCCATAAACATACAGATTTTCACATCACAAATATACTTGCCTCAACCGCGAGAAAATGAAGAACACGTAGAAGGCACAACCCCCGGAATCCGCTCTCCTCCTGAATATTTAATTAATAATTACCAACATGACAGTAGCGGGTTTCTAGATATAAAATAACAGCAACCCCAATTAACCCAACAATTTATCTCAATTAAATCCCTACTCCCTCGGCCAAATCGCCCAACCACAGACACCGACTTCCAAAAATCATAACTTTCAGACGTAACTCCAATTAAGCGTTCTTGGACTCTCTAGAAATATAATTAAATTATCTACAAAAACTTAGTTGGGAGACTCTCGATTCTGCCATTAACTAGCCGATCCAAACCCTTTTCTAAAGCATCCAAATTCACGTCGGACTCTCTGGACAGCGCACTAAAACAGGCATAACTTTCGCCCAGAAATTGGAATCCGGACTTCTTTACCTCTATTGAAAGCTAAGAAACTTATCTACAACTTTCTCAATTTTAAGGACTCCTGAATCGCAACTATTTCCGTCGCACAAACCGATCTACTAAACTCTGTCTAGAACTACCCGATCTGCAGAACAGTAACACTTGAAAATTCATAACTTTCGCTACACAAATCCGAATCACGTGTTCTTGTACTCCTGGAAATATAATTAAACCCTCTACAACTTTCTAGAAGGGTCCAGACCTGAATCCCGACGAAACTAGATCAAAACCGCCGAGAAACAACTACCGTCCCAAAGCAGCCCGAAAACCGACGAATCTAACTTGATTAAAACCAATCTAGAGACTACCGGGATTACCCTTGGCGACACGACGGCGAACACGTCGGCGAACACGCCCGCGATCTCCTCCTCTCTTTCCTCCGGATCCACGCGGTACAGCGACGAGCGTCGGCGGCGGCGCGGGGAGGAGGCGACGACGATGAAGACGACGACGGCGACCGGAAGAAGACGTCGAGGCGGCAGAGGGGCGGCTGGCTGGGTGGAGGTGCAGGGGTGGAGGGCTGCCTAGGGTTTAAGAGGTGGCCTCCCTCCCTCTTGGGCCAAGAAAAACCCACAGGCCAAGGCCTAGGCCGGGTTGTCTTAAATTTTCATAAAACCCCTCAAAACTCTTATAAATTTAATTATTTCACAAAAGTCCCTCTCTCTATTAATTAAACAATTAATTAAATAATTTCCGGGGTATTACACCCTGCATGACTAATCCAAATAAATGGCATGTGCAATTCCTGCATGGCCAATCCAAAAAAGACAAGTGCAATACCAGCACCGGTCTCCTACCAAGAACTCACCAAAGTTTCCACCATTTTTAGAAAATATTTTTCTATTTCCAATGGTAACCCATGTTACCATTCTCATTATCATGTTTTCTATTTGCAATTGGCAATATTTGTGTTTTATTTTATTTCACCACTAAGGCAATTCTAAGAACAACAATAATCTAGTAAAGTTTAACTAATGGTGGAATTATTATCATTGTAAGTATCCTTGAGTGATATGGCAAGGAAATATCAACAATCAAGGAAGGGGAATATTAGACATAAAATGCATGGTATAACTAGGTAATCAATCTTCAACATAGCATTTTAGTAAATAATCATAATAAGCATGCATTTGTATTTGAAAGCAAAATATCAGCATTTGAAAACTATGTTTAATATGATCAATTATAAGGACTTGGCTTGAACAAATATGGCTAGGGTGGGATCTTGTTCGTCAGCGACGGGAGCGTCCGAAGCAAATTGAAATGAACCAAATTCAACACAACATACAGATAAAATTCAAGTAAACTCCAAAAATTATTATTTTGGTTTTGTTAGAAAGGTTTTGAATTTAGAAATAAAAATCACCACATTGAAATTGAATTGAAGAAGTTATGGCCTTTCGAAATTTGAATCGAAATGAAATTCCAAAATTTTGAAATTTCTAACAGGTGGGTAAGCTAGTATTTTCTTTTCTTTTTCAATTATTTTCCTTAAGTAAATATCCAGTGGCTGACATGTGGGGTCACGGTTCACATGGACTCGATCGACGTGGCTGTCTACAGAGAACGGGACCCATGTGTCGGAGACAATGATCCATTGACTAGGTTTACACGACGGGTTCATAGGTGGGGGGTCCACATGTCAGTGAGTCATGGGCTTAAACTAGAGTTAATTATGATTTCTAGCCACATAGGGCCCACATGTCATAGTAGTACTAATTACCTACTTAACGTTTAACTTAATCACTGAGTCAACTAACTGTCTGACAAGCGGGACCCATTAGTCAGTGAGACTGAACATAGTCTTGGAGGAGTCCACGGCAGAGCTTCTTGGTGAGCTCGTTGGTGGTGAGGGAGATGTCAGCATGCTTCTCTAAGGGACAAAATGGAATAAGTGGGCCAAGAGCTAACTATTGGTGGCGGCTCGGCGAGGCGCACTATAGCGGTGACGCTAGGCGATGGTACCGAGCTATGCTCAGGCCAAGGCCAAGTGCACAATAGGTCTAGGGAGCTATCTAGAGTGTTTTAGATATGGCTTGGTGAAAGATCAAGCTCCGGTTAAGTTGGTTTTGGTGTTAATGACAAATATCATAATGTGATTTTAATGATAATATCATATACCATTATGTTGTTTTAATGATATTGACAAATGCATATATGAGACTAATATGTTTGTTTAAGTTTGTTTATGATCAGTCTCATTTGGATGGAAAGGTGAAATCAAAAAGGTATGCATTCGAAATTATTCTCTCATATATTAGTGCATTCCTTAGATCCAAAATATAGATTGAACTCCACAAATTGTACAAAATGAATATGTGCATATGTATTCAATATACACACTTGTATGCACACATTTAGGGAGATCTATGCTTTTCTCAATATGCATATTTGGGATCTTTATTTTGAAATACATTGATTGGGTATATGTAACTTGTGTAGTTCATATATACTCATGTGTAATTGGGTTGTCAACATACTTCTCCATTATATGTTAATGGTTGAATAGTCAAATGACAACCGGATAAGTAAGCTTCGTGCTTATCTAAAGAGTATACAAATTGTTTGTGAACAAGTTGTATACTCACAAATCAATTTTATATCTCATAATTTGTTGAGATTGTCATGAATTACCGGTGAGCGGAAGTACCGGCATGTGTTGCGCGGTACTACCGGCTCCCGGAAGTTCCGAAGTCCCGAGCGGAACCTTTTTCCCGAGCGCCAAGTTTGGGCTCGACTCGGCGAAGTACCATGCCGACTTTGCGGTACTACCGTGGCGGTACTACCGGCAAAATGAACGGCGGTACTACTGCGCTACCGACCGTGTAACAGCTAGTTCGAAGCTCGACATAGCCGTTCTGTAAGCGTCGAGTGGGCGGTACTACCGCCATTGGCGGCGATGAGTTCCGCTAAATCACAATTTTTAGGACTTTGCTCAACGGCTAGTTTTTCGATGTGGGGTATTTATACCCCCTTGAGGCCGGTTGGAGATGTTGCTGGAGTATTCATTTGTGAACCCTTGAGCTAGTTTGAGGTTCTCCACTCAATTGTGCATGTGTTGCACTTTGTGAGAAGGGAGAAGAGGACTAGAGTGCATGTGTTGCCTCTAGGTGAGGACTTTGTGTCCAGCGAGCTTGTGCATCCGTTGCACGTGGTGAGAGTCAAGCGAGGGCTTGGCTTATTACTCTTGGGTTTGCCGACTCCTAGGCAGGCGTTGGAGGCGTCGTGCGGTGATCTTCTCAAGAAGCTTGTGAGAAGGCCCGGCGAAGTTGTGAAGGTCGGAGCTCACCTACCCGGAGCGGGAAAGAGCTACCACTAGTGGATTGAGGTGTTTCGGCTTAATTCGTGGAGCCGGTCCGATTTGTTCGGGCTAACCTCAACGTGGATTAGGGGAGAGCGGCAACTCTCCGAACACCACGGTAAAAAGAGACCGTGTCAAATTGTGGTTTGTTTCCTTGTTCCCCATTTACATTCAAGCAATTTACATTCATAGAAATAAATTGATTGCTTGCATACCTAGGATTGCAAACCTTGACCTAGAATAGAATTTGGTGCACATAGGAAATATTCTTGTTGTAGGGGATATTTGAGCTAAACCAAGTTAACTTACTCTTCCGCTTTAGTTACTTGGTTTAGGCAAATAGAAAAGCTCTTGATTTAATTAGCAATAATTTGTAGAGAATTTTTTAAACCGCCTATTCACCCCTCTCTAGTCGGCCACCTCGATCTTACAAGTGGTATCAGAGCGAAGTCTCTCATATATTAGACTTAACCGTCTAGAGAGTAAAGGATGTCGACTAATGGGTTTGTGCACCTAGATGAACCACCTCACTTTAATGGCCAAAATTATGAAAATTGGAAAATCCGCATGATTTGTTATTTTAAGGCCATGAGCCTAAATATATGGCGGATTGTAGATGTGGGCTTTTCTCCTCCAAAGGATTCTCATGTTCCAACAATTGAGGATGAGAAATGCTCATATCTCAACGCTCAAGCAACTAACGCTTTATTTAGTGCTTTGAGTGTAGAGGTGTTCAACAAAGTATGCAATCTCGAAAATGCTTATGATATATGGATGAAAATTCAAGAAGAATATGAAGCATCCACCTCATCCGATGAGGATTGCATACAAGAGTGGATGTCGGGAGAAGAATGTTCAACCTCTAGCTCCGACGATGAAGAATCCACCGTTCCCTCCACATCAACTCAATGCTTTATGGCAAAAGGTAACAAAAAGGTAAAATTTGATGACAATGATGACGCACCTTCTTATGATGAGTTGATGGACATGTTAGAAGAATTAAATGAATTCCTTGGGAAAGAAAGAGCTAGATTTAAAACTTTGAAGAATAATCATGTTTCTCTTCAAATTGATTATAACAAGCTAAAGGAAGAACATGAAATTCTTCTTCTCAAGGAATATTCAAAACCTAGCATGGATATAGGAATTACATGTAATTTGCTAGATGATATGACTTGTATAACTTCTAACTCTAGCAATGCAACTAAAGTTAGCATATCAACCTCATGTAAGGATTTATTAGATGATATGCCATTTATAGATCCTAGCTCTAGCAAGTCATCTAAAATAAATGTATCTACCTCATGTGAGGATTTGCTGGAAATTCCTTGTTGCTCAAAAATTGATTCCACTAACTCCTCTATGCATATTGAGACTAATCTTGTAGAAGAGAATATTGAGCTCAAGGCCCAAGTCACAAGTTTGAGAAAAGACTTGGAAAAGAGCTATAAAGGAAAAGCCTCTCTTGACAAAATTTTAGGAAGTCAAAAGTTGTCAAATGACAAGAGAGGTATAGGTTTCATCTCCAAGAAGGAGAATAGCAAGACAAGGCACAATGCAAGACACACTAAGAAAGTTAAGTGCTATGGTTGCAATGAGACATGTCACTTCGCCTCTAAGTGCCCCAATAAGATGGAAACCAAGATAAATCCATCAATGAAGAGGCAAACCGGCAACAAACAAGTCAACAGAATAAGAAGAGGTTACAATTGCCGTACTTGCTATAATTGCCGGGAGAAGGGACATTTAAGTAAGGATTGTCCCAAAGGTATTATTTCTAAGTCAATTTTGGTAAATGAAAATTATTTGCTTAGGAAAGATAAAAATAGCAATGTGTTTGCTAGAAATGTTAGTTCACTTAAAACTAATGTTAGGGCCATTTGGGTGCCCAAATCTCTTGTGACTAACATTCATGGACCCAACCAAGTTTTGGGTACCAAAATGTGCTTAAAAGCTTAATAGGTATTTGGAGAGGTATTGGAGGCTTGGCGTATTCATGAAGAAGTGAATCTCACCATATGCACATTGGAAGCCAAGCTTGAGGATGATCTTGCCACATGATGAACCAATGCCATCTCGGTAACAAGTATCTACATTTGTTGTATTTAGTCCCTAGCCTTGTGTAAGTTGCATTTGATGAAAATCATTTAAAAAAGGTGCTCTTGCTCTTATGCTTAAATTTCATTATTATAATCTTGAGCAAGATGTAGTGGCACATTAAGGGGGAGTGCTAAATCATGTCCATGTGTATCACATCCCTAAGTGTGCCCATATTAATTAAGTGCTAGCAATTTTTTTGAGCCATTTAGCCAAAAGTCAAAATCTTGAAATAATAAGTTTATCTTTGAAAATCTAGTTGAAAAATATATACAAAAGCATTTCAAAAGTTTTACAAAGGTTTTGGCGTTATAAAAACTTATTTCAAGAAAAATTGAGTTTCCAACCCAAAATTATCAATCTAGTATCTTGTCTTTGCTTTAAACTCAAAAATTGGCAAAAGTGAATTCTAAAAGGAATTTGAAAATATGTTCAATACCAAAAACCTAGAGTTGGCTATTTCAAATATTATTGGTATTCAAAAGTTTTACAAAAAGCCAACTAATGAAAAGATATTTGGTTTTGAAACTCGCCCAAAATATTGAATTGATCTAAGTGGTCACAATCTAGCACTTAAGTGAGGTTTGCCATTTGAGCTAAATTTATTGACATATATTAGCTCACAAGGGTATTTACAACTCATACAAATAATTGAACGCTTAAAATACCCCTAAATGCTCATTTTTGCATTCTTGAGAAAAATTGTTGAAAATGAGTTTATTTTGAAAAATTGAAAGCCTAACTTGTAAAAACTATATTGAAATCTTTTTTAATCTTTGTAAATAGTTGGAAATGCTCCACAAGTAGTTTTTGTCTTTGTGTGAAAGACTTTGGAGCAATGTACAACAATATATTTTTCTATCCCTGAAAATTCTTCCTTCTCCGGTCGCTCCAGTTTAACCGGAACTTAGTTCTGGTCATGGAAATTCCGTCGTACGAACTTCCGCTTGACCGAGCAGAACTTCCGCTTGTGTCTGGAGCTTCGGAAGTCCGCCCGACCCGTGGGGTCCTTCTTTTTCTCTCTCTCTGTCTCCTCTCGAGCGAAGCTCGCCCACCCCTCCTTGGCCTGCCGTGCTTGGCTCCCTCCTAGGTCTCTCTCTCTCCTCCTCAAAACTCCTCCAAAACCTCCCATCCGATCTCCAAATCCCTCGCGGTTTCCTTCATTCTTTTGGGATTTTCGGCTTGCAAGGGGTTCCACTCCTCCAATCCTTCAGGTAATCCGGATCAAATCCCCTCTCTTGCCCTCATTTTGAACCCTAGGTCAATTTCGGTTCAATCTCAAATCCGAATAATTTCTTGCGGTAGATTTGGGGTAAATGGTTATTTTTGGTGTCTTGTGGTGTTTACACACCCACTCCATGGAATCAATCCAAGAAAAACACCAAAAATCTACACGCATTGCCAAACCCTAAATCAGCCAGGGCGAGCGGAACTACCGCTCGGCGGTACTTCCGGATTTTGTACATCGGTACTTCCGCTCCCCTGGTAAAAACAGCAAGTTTTTATTCAAGTTCAAATATTCTTTGATCTATTCTTCCTTGACTCATATTGTTCCTCCTTGTTCTTAGATGGCAAGAACAAGCAATGGCGGGAGAAGGGCACAATCCCCTTCTTCTGACGCCTCCGAAGGCACTTCTGAAGCAAGGGATGACAGAGGCAAGGGCATTGCTTCAGAGTCAGACACTGAGACTAAGCAGCAAGTCAGTTCTCCTATGGAAGAATCTAAAGAAGATTTGGGTGATAGGGAGGAAGCACAAATTGATCTGAAGAAAATCACTGCAGATGAATATGCCAGGATAAGGCATATGAGTCAGTTCTTGCTGCCATGCAACTCCACCAATCCCAGATTCCACACTCAGTTTCAGGAGCATTTCTATAAGCAGCTATACAAGACTAGACAATTTGATGATCACAAGTTTGTGGATTGGGATCATCTGGGCTCTATTGCCAAATATGATGGAGCATATGGTATGTTTCGGAGAGCTGGTTTGCACCACCTTGTGGCTTTGAGGACAGACTATAATGAGGACATCATCATGCAGTTCTATGCCACCGTCTACATCTCGCCAAACTTTCAGCATATAGCATGGATGACAGGGAATCAGCCAGCAGATGCTACCAGGCATGACTTTGAGCTGGCTTTGAGGACTGAGTCCAGTGACTTTGAGAGAGTGTATGACAGGACTGCACTTGAGCTCTCTGCTATTTCTCAGTATTATGATCAGAGCTCCAGATTCATTCCAGGCAAGCTAGTTGGCCTGAGTCCTCTTCCTAGTCTGATCAACAGAATCATCAACCACACAATTCTTTCCAAGAGTGGGAATTATGATGCTATTCGCGGCCATGCATGGAACCTCATTGAGTATGTTATGGAAGGTCGCAGATTTGATGTTGTGGATCTGATTATCAGGGAGATAGCAGCTTCTAAGAATGACAGGATCAGGCGGATTAACTATGCTCCTTTCATTATGGCTTTGGTCCTGAGGAAGACTGAGTACAGAGGAGGCATGGACACTGTTCACAGGGCATATAAGCCCAGACCAGACCCTCCTATCCCTACTGCAGCCCGCTCTCAGTCTTCACGTCCAGCAGCTCCTCCTGCAGCTCCTTCTTCCTCAGCTCCTGCAGCTCCTTCCTCTCCAGCTCCTGCAGCACAGCCGGCAGTTGATGAGCAGTTCTCCCTCGCCAGGATCTACTCTGCCATTTTTCAGGTCCGAGACTCACAGATTGAGGGGTTTGCCTCCCTCTCCTCTCGCATGGACTCTATTGACGGGAGACTAGCCTCTTTGGATGGACGAGTTGCGGCCTTGACGGACTCTCACTCAGCCTCCTTCGCCTCTTCACTACTCGCGCCGCCGTCGTCGTGTTCCCTCTCCTTCGACGCCTCAGGAGTAGCCTCCTTCAGCATTTGTTGCTAAAGGCGAAGAAATTGAGTAGATGGACAAGAATAGAATAGATGGGCTAAAAATCTTACTCTTGTATCTTTTGGATGTAATGAACTCTATCTTGCTTTTGGATTGGATGGTTGTAATGACATTTATGTTTAATGCTATGTTTGAACTATGCTTATATAAAACTGAAATGCTTACATCTTGAGTCAAAATTTGTTATTTCAAAATGTGTGTTATGCATTCTTAGTTCTTATAAAAATAATGAAGCTAAATGATCCATGAAAATCCAATTGGTTTAGATATTGAAATTTTGTTGCAAAATCTTTCATCTTTTTGCTTTCAAAGGGCACCTTGCCATATCTTTCATTGGATAAATATCTTTCAAAAATTCCTGTTGGAGAAGGTCACCAATAGCATAAAGTTTATATCTGCAAAAGTTGAAATCATTTCAAATAAATGTGTAAAAGTTATGACATTTTTCTTCTTTGAAAAATGGCTGAAAATTCAAAACTTCCATGATTCTGAGCTGATTTGTGATTTTCATACCTTTCAAAGTGCTCATAATCTGAGGTAGATGCAATTATGAATTTTGATCCTCAGACATTAAGCTATACTGACAAATTTTTCTCAGATTTATTAGATATTTGTAAGTCAGTTTTTCAAGAAGCTTTTGAAGGCCACTTGGAATGCAAAATCCGGAAATGATCTATATATTACAAGTGCCTTTCATACACATGGTATCAAGCTCCTCATGCTCTAAATTGATATTAAACCCCTCCGAATGTAATAATCAATGTTATTTGTGTTCATTGACTCTTTTTGGTGGTTAATGCCAAATGGGGGAGAAATTTGAGATAATAGCTTTATTAACCATGGGGAAGATCAAGTTAATATTGTTATAATGCCAAATAGGTAAGAAATAATAGAAATGCTATTTGTTAATAGGGGAATTGTGATAATGTGTTTATCAAAGTGAAGTTAATTGAATGATGCCAAAATGTGAAATAAATTAAAAATTTTAACGATCAAATGTTGATTAATGCTTTCACCTTCTCTTATGCGCTTAATTTCATATCATTTGGACATGTTTACTAATATGCTATTATCATAAATGGATTTGTCATAAATCACCAAAAAGGGGAGATTGAAAGATCAAGCTCCGGTTAAGTTGGTTTTGGTGTTAATGACAAATATCATAATGTGATTTTAATGATAATATCATATACCATTATGTTGTTTTAATGATATTGACAAATGCATATATGAGACTAATATGTTTGTTTAAGTTTGTTTATGATCAGTCTCATTTGGATGGAAAGGTGAAATCAAAAAGGTATGCATTCGAAATTATTCTCTCATATATTAGTGCATTCCTTAGATCCAAAATATAGATTGAACTCCACAAATTGTACAAAATGAATATGTGCATATGTATTCAATATACACACTTGTATGCACACATTTAGGGGAGCTCTTTATATGTTTTGGAGTTTCACAAGTAATGATCTATGCTTTTCTCAATATGCATATTTGGGATCTTTATTTTGAAATACATTGATTGGGTATATGTAACTTGTGTAGTTCATATATACTCATGTGTAATTGGGTTGTCAACATACTTCTCCATTATATGTTAATGGTTGAATAGTCAAATGACAACCGGATAAGTAAGCTTGCTTATCTAAAGAGTATACAAATTGTTGTGTACAAGTTGTATACTCACAAATCAATTTTATATCTCATAATTTGTTGAGATTGTCATGAATTACCAAAAAGGAAAGATTGTTGAATCTTGTCCCTCCATTTTGTGTTAATGGTGAAGTTTGGTAATTGATGACAATTGTTTTGTGGACTAACGGTTTCCATGAGTTGATTGAATAGGTTAGTTTCAACAAATGAGGATGACTTGGGATGACTTCATGCGTTGAAGATCATCAAGTCAAGATGCGAGGAGAAGATAGATTCATGAGTTGAATGCTATCAAGAAGAAGATGGCTTCGTGTGTTGAAGGCCACCAAGAAGATGTGTCATGAGTTGATGCATGGAGGTGATCATATGTTGATCAAGAAAAGACCATCATGTGTTGATGGAGTTGATAAGGAAGATGCATCATATGTTGATGCATATCAAGATGATGACCCAAAGCAAAGGTATGACTAGCTAGGGCTAAAGATTTGTTCCTAGTCTTTTACCGGTCTTGGTGATTGGTTGGAAGACCGGATTGCTAGTATAGGTTGTCGTACTATTAAGAGGGGTCATGTCTAGTAGTTTGAGTCTCATCATGTGTTGATGGCTCATCCTCACCTCGCTAGCTCAAATTAACATGAAGCTTATATTTACGAATGTGTTTTGCAAATAGTTGAAGCTCATGTGTTAAAACATCTTTGCAACATGGGACTATGCATTGCGAATGTGTTTTGCAAGTGCTTGAAGTCCATGTTTCTATTCTTTGTAATATGATGCTTAGATTTGCAAATGTGTTTTGCAAATGGTTGTAGCTCATATTTAATCTTTTATGTCATGATTTCAAAAGTGTGCAAATGTGTTTTGCAACTTGTTGGAAATCATGTGTGATCCTGTGTGCATGATATCGTAGTTTGCGAATGTGTTTTGCAAAATCTGTTGAGATATCTGCCTTTGCTCGAAAAATCGAAGTACCGGCTTTGTGGGCGGTACTACGGTGAGCGGAAGTACCGGCATGTGTTGCGCGGTACTACCGGCTCCCGGAAGTTTCGAAGTCCCGAGCGGAACCTTTTTCCCAGAGAGCGCCAAGTTTGGGCTCGACTCGGCGGAAGTACTGTGTCGACTTTGCGGTACTACCGTGAGCGGTACTACCAAAAATGAGCGGCGGTACACTGCTGCCGACCGTGTAACGGCTAGTTCGAAGCTCGACATAGCCGTTACATAGCGTCGAGTGGGCGGTACTACCGCCATTGGCGGCGATGGTTCCGCTCGTCTGAATTTTTAGGACTTTGCTCAACGGCTAGTTTTTCGATGTGGGGTATTTATACCCCTTGAGGCCGATTGGAGATGTTCTGGAGTATTCATTTGTGAACCCTTGAGCTAGTTTGAGGTTCTCCACTCAATTGTGCATGTGTTGCACTTTGTGAGAAGGAGAAGAGGACTAGAGTGCATGTGTTGCCTCTAGGTGAGGACTTTGTGTCCAGCGAGCTTGTGCATCCGTTGCACGTGGTGAGAGTCAAGCGAGGGGCTTGGCTTATTACTCTTGGGTTCTGACTCCTAGACGGCGTTGGAGGCGTCGTGCGGTGATCTTCTCAAGAAGCTTGTGAGAAGGCCGGTGAAGTTGTGAAGGTCGGAGCTCACCTACCGGGCGGGAAAGAGCTACCACTAGTGGATTGAGGTGTTTCGGCTAATTGTGGAGCCGGTCCGATTTGTTCTAAGCTAACCTCAACGTGGATTAGGGAGAGCGGCAACTCTCCAACACCACAAGTAAAAGAGACCGTGTCAAATTGTGGTTTGTTTCCTTGTTCCCCATTTACATTCAAGCAATTTACATTCATAGAAATAAGTTGATTGCTTGCATACCTAGGATTGCAAACCTTGACCTAGAATAGAATTTGGTGCACATAGGAAATATTCTTGTTGTAGGGGATATTTGAGCTAAACCAAGTTAACTTACTCTTTCGCTTTATTTACTTGGTTTAGACAAATAGAAAAGCTCTTGATTTAATTAGCAATAATTTGTAGAGAATTTTTTAAACCGCCTATTCACCCCCTCTAGTCGGCCACCTCGATCTTACACTTGGGGACCTGGGGTTGTCAGACTACAGTCGGTGACGAGCAAGGCGGAGGCGACATAGTCGATAGTGGCAAACTTCGAATTTTCTACCTAGCTTCTTCAAATTGGAGGTGGTTGCATGATCTACAAACTAAGGTGAAGCTAATAAAGCAATGCTCATGGCTTTTTGCACGGCATGCCGTGTTGTCCACGTTGGCCGAGGAAGGGTGAACGTGACTGGGGCATTGTGGTCAATTCTAGAGTTCGATGGTTATCCTATAGGTTTAGCATTGAAGTGAATTGCAAGAAGGCTAAAAGGCTTACCGAGATATCGGGTGAGGGCTGAGAACAGTGGCGGTGATGAGCTTAGTCGATGTTAGGGAAGGTGATTGCGTCCTAGCGAATCTGGGCATGGCAAGGCAAGCAAAGGGACATGTTAGCATGGGGAAGTCAAGGAGAACAAGAATGGCATGATGGCCATGGCCGAAACTCACCCGAATAAAGGGAATGGGTGGCGAGGTTAAAGGTGGCGCTGCACACGACGATGAGGGGGCTTCGGGCTTCCTGAGGGTAAACGAGCAAGGGGAGGTGAGCACAAGGTAAAGGGGGGTAAGATGAACTCAGAGCATATGATGGCGTTGTTGGAGACTCACTAGAAGGCGAGGAATCGAACAACAAAGCTCACGGCCAAATCGGGGAAGCATTGGCTTGAGCTTGTTTTGTGAGAAATTGAGCACCTGAAGGCTGTGCACTACAGAGAGTGATTTCATCAAGGCCTTGCTCAACATGTTGTTTATGAGCTCAAGCACCAATATGTGAAAGCAGTTTCGAAGTTAAAAAAGAAATGGATTGAGTAGTTACTGACACCAAGTAGTTTGTACTTTTCAACTGAGCTACTGTCGTGTGTGTCCTACCAATATGGTTAACCAATATAGGGCACTTACATAGGATGCCATTGTTGATGACTGGTCCAATCTTAGTGTGGCCACATCAGTTGCCAATCTAAAGTGTATTTCTAGAGGGATCACTATCACACAAAATATACAGAATTAACTAATGTTTTTTTTCATAAAATCTAGAAGGTGCATGAACATGTAATCTTCAAAATATGAGAGTTTGTCACTAAGGTCAAGAATGACAAGGTGGTGTCATTGGGACAAGTCATCATGATATTGTCCAATATGTAGATGATGAAGGAGGTGAACTTTGGTAACACAAGAGGTTGTGCAAGATAGAAATGTGGATGGACCGGAAGGTGATAAAGGTCATAGTCACACAAGTTGTGTGTGGTCATGTGGACAAAATTAAGAGAACTAGTGAATTCTCCTTAGGATAAGGAAGTTGTCCCTGCCAGTTTACAAATTTTGGATGTTTTTGCCCGGGGAGGATTTGCCTGTGCTATCGCACAAATATATGTCGATGATTGCAACGAATAGCCATGAAGTGAGAAAGGCACTTGGATCAGCAAGTAGAGTATGTGCACACATTTTACACCATTGCTAAGTGGCTGCACGCTCTCAAGAAATTATCTGTATGCAAGAGAACAAGGGAGTACTTAACTGTGAGAGCACAAGGAGGAGCATCGAGTGAGTAGGGGAAAGAAGACAGGAGAGGGATTTATTATAAGTGAAAAGAGTCATGTGTCTGTTGGCAGTGACTCGGCTAGACACCGACTAATCGCCATTTTGGGAAGAAAGAATGGGTGTCAAGTTGAGGATTATTCGCCATGTGGGCACAATTAACTAAGGAATTCTTCTTAAGATACAAAAAGTCACCCCGTCAATTTACAAATTTTAGATGTTTTTTGGGGGAATTTGCCCCTATGCTCCTCCCACACAAATTGGAGGAGAGCTAGGAAACAAGAATAAATCATAATGGTTCAAGTTCAATAATAAGGAGGATGTGTAGGAGGAGAAGAGGACGGGGTAATGGAGTCGTGTGGCGTCATGGGAGGCATTGAGCTCAAGAATACCTTGGTTGATTTTCTCTTCCTCCATTTTCCATTCTCGGAGAATACCTTAGCCAAATCGACACGGGGAAAGAGGGTTGGAAAGGTAAGGACAACATGAGCTTGCTTGGCAGCGAGGCCTAGTATACGATAGCTAGCGGCAAGCCTCCATGACCAGTGGACAAGCCAAGCCTGACCTATCTCTAGCTTGGGGAGAAAAAAAGGGTGGTGAAAGGAAGAAGGGGGCTTAGTACGACTGGTGAGCCACAACTTGTCTGACTCAACCATACCTTCTCACATGGACGCCATGCCACTAAAACATGAACATGTAGATGCCATGTCCAGCTAAAACCTGGATGATTTAGGTAAGGGGCTTTATTTGCAATGGTTTTGATGGTTGAAGAGTGTGCAACAAATGGTTTCATAGTCGATGATGAAATTAGAACTCCGGGGAGAGTTAAGGGTGTAAAATAGACTTGTTTTTTTTATTGAAGACCACATGTGGCCTCCTGCAAAGAAGATAAAGATCCATTGATATGTGTGTGTGTTGCGCTAACGAGCGCGCACGCTACATGCGGGTCGCTAGCTAGATTCCTGTTGCACTTGAGCATAACTCGGTTGATGCATGAGATACTAACTTTACAAATGTAAGTAACTTGATACATTACTGATGACTAGTTAAAGATTCGTACGTTGCAACGGAGTCATAAAAATGGTGAGATGGAACTTACTGCTTGGCCAACTTCACACATCAAATATTAGAGAACAAGCGATAGAGAGAGAAGAGTGGCCAGAATGCGCAAAGAGATGAGAAAAGTGGAAGGGATGTGCGGTTGTATCCTGAGAGAGAGAGAGGAGGAGAGAGACGAATGGTCCAGATCAAATCGGATGGCTGTAGAGAGAGGAGAGGAGAACACACCGACGACCACCAACTCCTCTTTACATAATAGTAGAGATAACTTTATGTTCAAGAGATAGTAACTTTCTGTAGCATTGCAATGTGAAAGTTATCACGTGAGAACTTTCACATTGCAATGCTACAGAAAGTTACTATCTCTTGAACATAAAGTTAACGATTATAATGTTATATTCAGGAGATAGAACTTGATTTGCATGCATGCATGGAGCAGGAGAGAGAGGAATAAATGCACTTAACTTGTGATTTTCTTAGCTTGTTTACAAGTTAAAAAAGACAATAACTCTTTCACCAAAAGCCCAATCCGCAATCCGTTTTCATCGTTGTTTTCGAAATTATGAGCTTAACAAAACAAGATGTATGTTGAATATGTTTTGACACTGAGAAAATCATGTCATATAAAGTTACTATCGTGCATGAGTGAAGTTACTATCAAATACATATAGAGTACCTGCCAATTTTATAGTGTTACAAACAGATAATAACACTGTATGTGTTTGGCAGTAGCTTCACTCACACGACAGTAATTTTCCCATACGAGTTATTTGCTATTGACATGCATGGTTCTCTCACCTCTCAATGCATGGATATTGGTAACAAATTCACTCACATGCGGCAGTAATTTTATGAATTATGGATGATAATTGTAAGTAAGTTCATGCATTACAGATGATAACTTGACGTACATACGATAGTAACTTTACTATAATCAGCAAACACTAATAGCTGAGCATTGGGTGGGATGGTGGAGCGGTTGGCTAGTTGGTCAGTTAGGAGTGTGCCCTTATTCTACGCGTAGCTGCTGATTAGTGTGTATGTGTGTGTGTATGCATGCTAACTAATGTTCGTGCTTTGGTATGGATAAAAAATGCCATATTACTACTACACGTTGACATAATTGAGATTGGGTTGTTGATGGCAACAGGGTGGGGATGACAGGGGGAGGGGGGCGCCCTACCACAATGCCCGCATGGCAATTCCCACCAAGCTTCGTGGGGAAAAGCGTCCCCTGTGGGTATCCCCATGGGGATTGAAAAATATAGTTTAAATATAAAATTTTACTTGTTAAAATGACTTTATTATTAATTAATATTTATTATGTATATATATTTTTGCAATATACAGTTTCAAAACTTCTTAAATTATGATATGTATATACAAGTGTTAGTCAAGCATATAAGATAAAACACCTACATCATATTATATATATATATATATATATATATATATATATATATATATATATATATATATGAAATAAAATAACATATATTTGTTTTTTGGCAAGTCCCTCGGGTCCCGTGGGGAAGAATAGCCCCTGTCTCGGCCCCATGGGGATAATCTCCGCAGGGCAGATTGCTAGTCCTCTCTCTCTCTCTGGCGAGGTGAGACCCACGCCACCACCACTGTGCCGCCTCCTCTCTGCACCAACCGCCGTGCCTGATCCCTCATTGCCTCTTTCTCGTTGTGAGCTCACGCTAGCTCTGCTCTTCCTCACAGCCCACGTCACCTCAGGTCTACTAATGGCTTGCCATAAGCCCGCACAGTTCAGGGATGCCTAGATTCGGCGGCTGCAATGTGGCTCGCAGCAAGGTGGAGGACGACGTGGCGGCCCCGCTTTCCAGTTGGACGCCGACAGTGAAGGGAGAAAGAGAGAAAGGAGAGAGAGAGGGAGATGCATAAATACACAGTATGTATTTCATCCGTATTTTTCTTGGGCCCCAAATACGGGTGCGAATCTCAAAACGAAGCCAACGTAGATATGATGGGGGCATATATATGCCCGTGCCTCTGCGTCCTTGGCTTTGCCTCACACCCGGCAGAGCTATGTTATTTTTTTCCTTGTTTGATAATTTTTAGAGCCATGAAATTTGTATTTTTTTAGTAGATTGCTCTTTCTTTTTTGTTAGAGATTTTGTGCTTGTGCCTTATTACAGACAAAAAAAATCATATTGTCCCAGCACGTCAAATCGATATTATCAGGATTGCCCCTGCCCCTGCCCGACCCACGTCGTCGGTTCTGCCTCCACGCTCGGCCGTGTCGTGCCTTCGCACTTTCGGTTCTGCCACGCAGCTGGTAGATTGTTTTTTTTCTATTTTTTTTAGAGATTTTTAGGAAGATACAAAGAGAGTTGGGAGGGACAAATAAATAACTGCCATTAACTTTTTTTTAAGTAGTACTGATATGCAAAGGCAATGAAAAGCAGATACTCGCAGGTAAGCTAGGCACTATGGCCCGTGTTTGAATGGGATCTTGTTCACGTCGTTGAATCAGCACGGACACGACGTCGTATTTGGAGTACCTCATCGGAGCACAGAATGAGAGAGAAGCCCATTTTTTTCTCGCTTTTGTATCTTGGTTAGGACTTGAACAGTATGATGCACTGATTTTTGGGCCATATTGGGCCTGGTTTTCGGCCTATACAGAGAGAAAACATGACCCATTTGTAAAATGCAGCCGACGTCGACCTTCACGGGAAAGGGTTAAAAGGCAGTGCGAAACAGTGGACGAGAAGGTGCGCCTCGCATCCGCCCGCTCCAAATTTCGTTTCCCTCTCCGCAATTCAAATCTCTCCTCCCAAACTCCACCCCACCTCATCCCCTTCCCGCACCATGGCGCCCGCCGCGGCCGTGGCCGGCGCCGACGAGACGAGGCGCGTCGCGGGCGAGGTGGCGCGCGTGCTGGACGAGTGCCGCGCCTCGCTTGCCGTGCACCCGCGCAAGCTCCGGGAGCTCGCGGCGCTCCGCTCCTCCTCCGGCGGCCGCTTCCTCCCCGCCTTCTGCGCCGCGCTCACCCCGCTCTTCGACCTCCTCCGCCGCTCCGCCGCCTCCGACCGCGCCGCCCGCTTCGCCGCCGCGTTCGCCTCCGCCTCCGCGCCCGGGGGCGGCGACGGGTTCCTCGAGGGGTTCCTCCGATTCCTCCTCGCCGCCTCCGCCGCCGCGCACCGCCCCGCGCGCTTCCGCGCCTGCCAAATCATCTCTGAGGTGAGTGGGTGAAATTTGTGAAAAGTCTTGTGTCAATTCAAGATTTACAGTCAATTCTAGACACGAGTATTTGTTTTAGCTAACTTTAGGTTTGGTGAGTACTTGAGAAACTAGTATAATTGTTACAGGCAAGGTTGGTTTGTGATCAGTTCTATTATTCTTTATCTGAGCGTAAGCTTGGCCTGGTTGTATGAATGTGCTCCAAAAACACCTAGTCATGGAGTTAAAAATCCTTTGATGCTTGCAGCCTCCCTCTCGGAAATATTTTTTTGGGGTCTAGTTATACCTGCAATTTTATTTGAGGTAATTTTGTTGTTTCTTGGGGCTTTTCAATTTGGTTGCCAATAAGTTTGTAATTCGAGCAGTTATTAATTCAGCTCGTGTCGAGAGGACCATTTCCACTTGTATTGCTTACTGCTAACATTTGCAATTCTTCATTCCTTGTAGATTATAATGCGGTTGCCGGATGACGCTGAGGTGAGTGATGAGGTTTGGGATGAAGTGATTGATAGCATGAAGGTTCGGGTTCAGGATAAAATCCCTGCAATTCGTGTTTTCGCTGTGCGTGCATTGTCTCGTTTTGCGTCTGACGGGGAGGATGGTGGCATCGTTGATCTCTTTCTTGAGACTCTAGAAAAAGAACAAAACACTGTATGTCAGATCATTTTAATAGCCCTAATATGAATGTTGGATTTGTTGTTGCTGCATATGATTGTCTGATTTAGGCCTTGTTTCATTTGTGAAGGAGGTCCGGAAGACAATAATTTTGTCTCTTCCACCTTCAAATGGTACATTGGAGACAGTAATTGCATCAACGCTTGACATGAGTGAGTCGGCTAGGAAAGCAGCGTATTGTGTGCTTTCAACTAAATTTCCCCTACAAAGTCTTAGGTGAGTAGTTCTGTCTGTTAGAAGTATAAATGACCAAAGCCAATGCATATGTGTGAAATGCGCAGCTTTTACCATGTGACTGAATCGATGGTTTATTTGTTGTTCAGCATCAAGCAGAGGACAACTCTCCTTCACAGGGGGCTCTCCGATAGGTCTGAATCAGTGAACAACGAATGCTTGAAGATGCTGAAGGATGAGTGGCTTGTAAAGTATTGTAGTGGAGATGTCATTTCCCTTCTCAGGTTTCTTGATGTCGAGACTTATGAGTCAGTTGGAGAATCTGTGATGGGGGTGCTTCTGAAAGATGGCGTGGTGCGAGTGCAAGATGGGCAGACTATTAGGCAGTATTTCACTGCAAATACTGAGGATGAAGGTAAATCTGAAGAAAACATGACCCTTTTTCTTAGTTTAATATTTGCAGATTTCTTTTAATTTTAAATTATGTTCATGGTGAAACCTGAATCTCTGATGATGGGGCATGCAGTTGACTTTTATGAAATAAGTAAGCCTAAACATAATAATGAAAGCATCAAAGCAGCATACCCAACTAGACCAAACTGTGTTTTCTCAACTTGATTTGTTTAAGAATAGTGTATACCAGAAGTATCAATTATCTTCCTCTGCTGGTTGATATCATCATCTGCACTATATTTTCAGCAGAACAAGTTTCCAATATTCACCTCATGGATGCTGAAGTTGCTCTTTACTGGAAAATCATGTGCAAGCATTTGCAAGCTGAAGCTCAGGTAAGCATTGGACTGTTTTAGCTTTGCTATGCACCACATTTATTGAATTATTGTTCCTGACACTCTTGCAAGAAGAAAATGATGCATATACACATCATTGTTCTCAGTTATTCAAGCTTAAAAAAAGCTGGAAATCACTTATAAGGGGATTTATGAGAATGGGATTTGTGGATCATGCACGCAGATTTCTCCCTTTAATTTGGTTGTCATGTATGCTGGCAGCTGGGGCTTTTTGATTTGTTGCCACACTTTGCTACATTCTAGTTAGGAACTATTTTTTAGCTGAGTTTGACCTTTCGTGGCCACCACCTAACTTTTGGCGGATAAAAGGGTGTGGTATGCCACACTTTGCCACAACTAGGTATCTAGGTGTGCCAAAGTGTGGTAATGAACTAAATAGTCCTCTACAAAGGTGCTTGGTATGGTAAAAAGTTAATGTTTGTCCCTGTTCTTTTCAGTTTATGGCTTATAGCTTCCTCCGAACAAACAAACATGACGGTTTCTCCACTGCTATTTTGAAGTGGCTTATTAATTTATCGGTATTCGGCTCATTCGCACAAGTGCTTGCGCTTAGGCCAAAAGCTATCAGCTGTACCCGAAAAGAACACACCCTTTAGTGTTTAATATGACTTACTTAAAGAAATGATCCAGTGCAAACATCACTGATCATATGTTAAGGGAGATGGGACTCTTACATGTTGTAATGTCTCGTACACTAATGTTATTTGGAAATTTGACTCACGTATAGATCAATAGTGCTTGCGGTTACCAACTTCTCATATTATTGCTGCATGTAATTTTGAGTGAGATTAAAAATGCGTACTTTCTGTTAATTTGCAAAGGGTATGGTTGAATTGAGCAGAGGGTCAAGGTTGTGCTACTGAGTACCAACTGATACTGGCTTGTTCCTGGATGAAAATCCCTTCTGAATTAAAATAAACATCAACGCTTTATTTGGTTGTGAAGCACTGAGACTAGAGTATTAAGGGTCAGTAATTATTCTTCAGGTCAAAGGCAAGGAGGCTGCAACAACTACAGGCACAGAGGCAGCGGTATATGCTTCCGAGGCTTCTGATAAAAATGATCTTCTAGATGGTGTCCTTCCTAGCACAATTGCTGAGTATGTTGATTTGGTAAAAGCGCACCTTTCTGCTGGTAAGCATGAGTTATGATGGGCTGGCTTTTCATAAAAAAAACAACAGAAATTGAGCATTCTCATATGTAAAACTAATTTCATCACCTACTTGTTCCATTTCAGGACCAAATTATCACTTTGCATCACGGCAACTTTTGTTGCTTGGTGAAATGCTTGACTTTTCTGATACCATGAACAGGAAAGTTGCGAGTTCATTTCTGTATGAGCTTCTGACCAGACCTCTTGAACATGAAGTTGATGAAGATGGAAACAAGATTGCCATTGGAGATGGTGTGAGCCTTGGAGGGGACAAGGAGTGGGCCAAAGCAGTCTCAGAATTGGCCAAAAAGGTCCATGCTTCTATTGGTGAATTTGAAATGGTGATTGCCACTGTTGTTGAAGAGCTGGCTAGACCTTGCAGGGAGAGAACTGCTGACTTCATGCAATGGATGCACTGTCTTGCGGTGACAGGTCTTCTTCTAGAGAATACCTCAACCCTACGGAGCCTGGAAGGCAAAGCGATTGAACCTCCTGAACTGCTTCAATCTTTCTTGCTTCCTGCAGTAAGTCCGATTGTTCTGCGGTCCTCGAGGCGTATAGTACTTTATATGCTAATATTATATGACTCTTCTAGGCATTAAGTGCATGTGCTCTTGGGGTTCCTCAGGTTAGCACTGGTTCTGAATTTGCTTCCCTCGATCTTATCTCATGCAGGCAAAGCAGAATCATGTTGACGTACAAAGGGCTGCTTTAAGATGCCTTTGTCTTTTTGGATTGTTAGAGAAAAGACCAAATGCAGAGTTGGTGAAGCAGTTGCGTTTATCTTTCATCAATGGACCTGACCTGGTTAGTGCCATGGCATGCAAGGCCTTGATTGATCTTGTGACTTGGCACGGTCCACAAGAAATAGACCAAGCTATTGGAATTGAATTGCTGGATGCTAACTATGAGAAGACTCAGTTTACTCCTGTGGACATCTCTGATTTGAATGATGATGATCTAAATATTGGAGTTCTCAATATTCTATTTTCTGCGTTTCATAAAGATGATTGGGAATTCAGCCTAGAGGGTGACAATCATGATAATGTCCCAACCATTCTTGGTGAAGGTTTTGCAAAAATTCTTCTTCTGAGTGAGAACTATGCAGGCATATCGGCGGACTTGCATCCTGTTATCCTTGCTCAGCTTGTAAGATTATATTTCTTGGAGGAAACGAAAGAACTCGGAAGGTCAATTGCTCATTTTGCACCCTATATTGTTTCAAATTGTCTTGCAGCACCCTCACGTGTGTTTATTTATCCAGATTGAAACAGTGTCTGTCTGTCTTCTTTCATCATTATCCAGCACTTTCAGACAAACACAAGGCAAGTTGATAAAGCATACCATGCATTCTAGCTGGGGCCTGTTCTTTTTAGCTGCGGCTTTTGGTTTTTGGTTGAAAATTTTGAATTTTGGCTGTTTGTGACATAGATTGCGGAGAGAGAGATACTCGCTTGTGATTTTGGTTGATACAGATGTTAGGTTTTTAATGTATACTACAATTAATTTGTAGATCCTGTTTTGATAAAATACTCCATTTAAAAGTTAGGTACTGTAGTAAAAGCCAAAAGCCGTTTTTAGAAGCTGTAAAGAACAAGCCCTAAAATTGTTTTATGTAAGCTAAAATTTCAAAACTAAAATTACTGACTGTACCTTTCCCTTTTTATAGAGGTGTGTCTCCAGCGCATTTGTACCAGTCATGAGAGCCATGTGGCCAGGTTTATATGGTAATGTTGGGGGTAGTGCCCATGTTGTTTCAAAAAGGCGAAAATATGCAGTCCAAGCTGCTCGTTTTATGGTCCAAATGGTACAAACTCCATTATTTTCAACGGAAACTACAGAGCAAGCTACTACAAGTCCTGAAAGCCTTTCCAGTTCACCAGACCCGTCAAACAATTTTGACATCAGTGAGGAAGGGCTTGCCATCCGTATTGCAGTGGAGGTACTACCGATAGCTCTTGAAATCTACACATGATTCTACTATTGCGATGTACTAAACATCCATTTCACCTGTTGTCTCATGTGAATTACACTAAATTTTGTTAAAGAATATCCGTTAAGAATAGTGGGCAAAAACTGACATCAAATGCTTGGAATTTTCTAGGTAGCAGGTTGCCCAGATAAGAAGACCGCAGCTGGGAAAGCATATGCTTTGGCATTGTGCAAGGTTGCCGTGCTTCTAAGATTCCGGCAATCAGAACAGAAGGCCATCAAGTGCATGAGGGGATTGGTAAATTCATTGGCTGTTTCAGCGGCTTCTGATAGGGACCTTGTGAAGGAGCTCACTCAAATGGCATCACGGCTTAGATCACTTGATGAGTGCCCGGAAGAAGAATTGACACAAGACCAAGCTGACGCCATATTCAGTACGCCCAAATGATTCACATCTTGCCCGCACTAACAGATCTTATCATTCTCGTAAGCTCATATTTCTATTGATTTGCATCGTACCTTGTTTTTGTTATATCTCAGAAAAACTAGGATTGGATGGCGGCTTCAAGTTGGACACTAATCCAGTGGTGCCACCAACACCAGCACCACGGTCAGTCCGGGCCGCTCCCACCAGGAGAAGAACGAGACGGGAACCATCCTCCGGCGATGACAGTGACGCAGAGGGTGAAGAAGAGAACTCGAATGTTACATCGGCGAGTAGGGTTCCAGCCACTCCCAACATGACCGCGGCACGTTCTCAGAGAGCAAGCAAGACTGCCGCCATGAGCAAGATGTCTGCGAAGCCTACCGTGACTTCTTCCGACAGCGAACCGGACGACCGATGAGGATTCGTCCGACGAGGAGTCACCCGAAGTCCTAGCATCTCGCGACTTGGGAGTTTCTGCTGGCGTTCTTAACCGAAAGAACCCAGTGATAGCTATTTTAAGTATGGCGATGACGTATTGTCACCGCACTATGTATTGTTTCATGTATGTATGCTTGCAATCGCCATGTTCCTTTTGAACTAGCAGACACTGTAGTAGTGGTCAGACAGGGAGCTGTATGATAACTGTTGCTCGTCAGGGAGCAAAGTTGGAACTTTGTGGTCTTTTCAAGCAGTGTCCAGACTCCAGATCCCTGAACGCTTGTGTTTTTGGCTTCTAGCAAATGCGTTTAAAGTTAGGTCCGGACTCCTCAGGCTTAAGCATATTCATCTGATTTCTAGTTCCAGCACAAGATTTATACTACAATTGAAAAGTAAAACGGATCCTCATCATATGGACAAGAAGACATTTGCCAGCAAAATAGGAATTCGTGGCTTTTTCTTTGTCAGGCTCGCCGCAAACGTAGTCTCATCGCATTTGGTAATCCTAAATTCCTAATTAATTGATAACATTCAAAATAACCATGAAGTTTCATACAGCAAATTGGCTTCTGTGGATTGAAAATGTTAATTGTTCTTCAGCAAATTTCCTCAGACTGAATCCATGAAAAAAAAAAACTATTGATTTGGTAGAGGAAGAAAGACACTGAAGAGACGCTGAAAAGCAGCCATAGCCAAAAACTATTTCAGCCTATGACTTATAATTTCTCTCGAACAAACAAATGAAACAACTTCTCTGTCGCCGTTTCGAGGCGGCTTATCGAAAAAGCCTTTTAGCAGCGGTTTATCGGCTTTCAATTCGCTCGCATGAGTGCTTGTATTAGAGCTAAAAGTCATAAGCCACAGAGCAAGAGAACAAACCCAATATCATGGCTAGCCTAGAACTAGAAATTGCAGCTGAAACCTGATGTTAAAGTTGCAAAGACGACATGTCAGACATGTGTACACAGCTGACAGAAGACCAACAGTAACTCAGCAGCAAAAGCAAACATAAAATAAGCTCCAAGTCTCAAACAAAATTCCAACTTCCACGTGAATGGATGCAGCATCTTAGTCAACATTCATTGCCCCAGAGTGATACTTGTCCAGCTCCTTATCCGATTGTTCAGCAGATTTCTCAACAGGTCCCTTCCGTCCGTAACCACGTCCACGTCCCCCTACCAATTACCAAAGCTAGGTCCACGGCAACTACCACGGCCTTGTCCTCCCCCTCTTTGAGCAAAACTGCTGCACTTCCACCTGCACATAACACAGTCCAGTCCATTCATTTGAAGGAAGCTTGTTTACTAGTCATAGGAGGGAAGATGCACCGCCAGTAATTTTTATCCAGGGTAAGAAACTACGAACATATCAAATCATCAGAACCTACCCAGGAAGGAAATTAGACGAGCCAGCCGCACCTCGACCAAAGCCACCTGTACCAGGCCTGAAAAGAAAGCGTTTAACATCCTAAGTATCAGGAACAAAATGCAGAAAATTCCAACTGCTATAACATGATTGGTACATCCACTTGCAACAGGTATCCTAAGGCATGCACTTGCAAAAGAAGAGCCATACATCATTACGACTTCTCTCTGTCCTCTACCCCTTGCACCAGGAACAACACTAACACGGGGTGCAGAAGCAGCAGCCAAACCTAAATCTGCTCCTATCACTTCGATCTTCATTGCCTTCCCATCAAGGCGCACGTTATTATACCGTTTCATACTTTCAGTGCCGCAACAGCTTCACTCCTCGTAGTGAATATCACCTCAGCTGAACCCTGTTCAAGAATATCCATGAAAGTGATGAAACTTTGAACAATTTTTTTTTCAGACATGTACCATAACCTCTACTGAAGTAAAACGATCAAGTAGCAGTACCGGCATATCCTCTGTATCATATTACCCGTCATATTTTAAGAGAAGCACTTGCATACTTGTATAAACTTTCAGCAGCAGGTTGATTGATCAGCGAAATTAAAATCTTAAAAAATTGAATTAAATAAACAGTGCTAGCTATTAGTATGGGGAGTTAGGGCAAAAAGGCCAATGGCTCTCCAAAGCAAGATTTACTAAAAAATCATAACTGCCCACACCGATCTTGTGTGCGCGCGTGCTGGGAGAGGCACATGGTCCAAGATCAAAGTACCTTTGTGCAAACAACACCGAAGTTCGACATAAATAAATATACATTACACGTTGCAGGAGCTATGGATAAATACACTGTTCTTACTTCAACATGCATCCAAGGGTTTTCTGATATGCATCTTCACTGGTGAACCGGACTAAATTCTTGGTTATAGTGTCAAGCCAATCCCATCAAACTTCATTACAAACAATCAACGTATTATCCAAACACCAAACATGCAATCAATAGATGCATGACCCAGTATGTGCCAGGTCAGAAGTCACTTGCTCTGTATTTGGAAGTTGGAACATAACACAAGAAATGTGCAAACAAGATTAGAAAAATGAATAAAATATGCATGTCATAGGAAAGACCAAAGTTTCATAAGAGACTTACAGTTGGACGTCTATTATTGTCATAATGAACAGCACAATGCTTCAAATGACCCATTTCAGAAAAAAGTTCCTGAAGCAAAGTTTTGGACAGAGAAGACCAGCTTAAAAAAATATCAAACATGAATGAGCTGTCAGATATTCCAGCACGCATAACATAAAGATCCATCTACCTGTATATCTTCTTTTGTCACTCCATAGGGCAAATTTGAAATATATAGCTTTGTACCAGTTTCTATCCCAGAAAGCCAGCAGCCACCATGCTATCCTCAAACAGATCGTGTCTCCATATAAAATCCTTGGTTTTGTTGAATGACTGGTGATATTCCACAGCATGGAAATGTTTACCAAAATAAAAAAAGCTTGATAATAACATTGGTTAGTTACGGCAAGCTGAAGGAAATAAGGATGAAAAACAAACAAAAGTTGATCGGCACTGGTAAAATACATCATCCGACCTTAATGGTCTGTTAAAATAGAACAAAATTGCTAAAAGTTTTCAGGTAAAAAACAATAGAATAATTAAATATAAGTTAATGCACTACCTTTTACTATTTACATTTTCTAAGTTCATAAAGCAACAAACCACAACGTCATTGGTAATTTTCGTCAATTCTTGTCTCTCCACGTAGAAAATAAGTATATCATTCATAAAATCATTAGCAATTAATTGAAAAAGTTAATTAGATATTTGTATGTTCAACAATTCACAACAATATAACAGAAAGTATGTCTAGTGGCTTACTTGACATTGTGCTCAAATACTACAATTTTTCCTTTGATTTGCAACAAGCTAGACCGATATTCCAAAAATCAAAATTGAAACCCTAAGTCTTAACCTTACAATTCGACAAAAATCAATTAACAATCATCATAATGAAACCATAACTCACAAATTTAGCCCTTATTCTTGAAACAAATGGAAGAATTGAGAGAACTTTAGTGCAAAGTACGTATTGATCGGTTGGACCAGAAAATGCTAAAATAGTGTTTTCCTTTTTCTTTTTCATAGATTCAAATTTTTTGAGAGTCCATTCTCCTTTATACGAACTCCGATTGACCAATTATTCTTCCTAAATTTATCTAAAATTAAATCTATATTTTGGTTCTAGTTTTGTTATTTTTGGATTTTATTTGGTTATTTTTTTTGATTTATTTGCGTTTCATTCGCTTTCTTTCTCGTTAGATAACATCTTCGAAGAAGCAGAAACAAGATTTGAAGATCAAGAAGTGGTAACTGAGCATGGCCAAGGTAAGTCGTGACCTTTGAATATGTTGAACCTATTATTTCAAATCTAGGTATTATTATTTTATTTTAAATTATTATGTATTGCTAATTTATTGCAAACCCTTGTACTTGGTAGTTATCAACCAATTTTGATTAAATCATTTTTTATATAATTTGAGTGCCATGATTTCATTGTCTCCATAGGATGGTTAAATATCTAGTGATGCAATATTAGTATCCACACGTAGTATGCTTAGCCATGTTTATTAGTACATTGGGTTTATTGTCACATTGATCAATTAATTAATTTTGACTTAATGAGATATTAAATCATGCTGGTAGCCATAGTTATAAAATTTATGTACGCTGATAAAGGTAGTATCATTGGTGTTGGTTAAACAAAATAATTTTCACTTGGGCGAGTGATCATGCAGTAAAGGAGGTGCTATTACATTGGGATATGAATGCTTACCCTGGGTTATGACTAAGAACTTAACTTTGTTGTCATTGATCTGAGCCTTTCCGTACAACCACATATCAAGTATAGGGTAGATCTGACTAATTAATTTGTGATGTTTCATCTTTGATTTTACTATTGAGATGAATATGGGTGTGGTTGTACCCATTAGCTCATATACATGCAAGAGGGGACTTTCTGACTAGGTGGCATGCCTACTCGATAGTGAAATCTTAGCAAGCCAAATTGGGTTGAGATTGAGTATTGTAAAGGTCTTATGATAATCTCTTAGGTGCACACTTTTGGAAGTGTGTTAGACGGATATTATAAGTCGATTATCTTTTATGGGTAAAGTTATGCAACCTCTGTAGAGTGTAAAACTATTTGAATACCCATATCTCTAGTTACAAATAATGCTCGGTGATTTCATACGAGAGGAAAAATTTCATAAAACGAGTTTGGTCAGGAGGTGAATGGTCAGATCACTTTCGATTTATTCAATTCCTTTGGATTATTTACTTAATAATCATTTTCAAAGTGCATTTTAATCTATTTATTGTATTTATCCTAAATTATTGCTTTTTGCAAAATAACCATTCGGCCATCATTTGATAAGCCTTACATCATTATATATTGCATCTTGTTACAAATGACTTACTGAGTATTCTATGTATTCATGACTATATCTTTTGTTGCTCAGTTGCTGAAGGAGAACCATATCAGGCAGAGATATTTGTAGAGGAATGCTTCACGGACTAGGACTTTGCTCCCTGGTTGATTGCCTATGGCATGTCGAATGGCTTTCACATTTATCTTTGTTTTTCGCTGCTAGTTCTGTTAGGCCCTTCAGGATATCATTTTGTAAATTTGTCCATAAGGTCGCTACTCTGATAATTCATAGTTAATTGTGATGATGGTTGATATCTCATCTATATTACCACTGTGTGCACTAGTGCAGAATAGACAAAGAGTCCATATTTGTATATTTGGGTCTCAACAGAGATGGTAGTAAAGCCATATCGACTGTAGAATAGAGCCATAGTTAGTATGATCGATTTAGCCAAAATTTTCAAAATCTATTTTCTAAATCAAACCAATAAAATTAATATCTAGTAATTCTCTATTCTTCTCTTATTCTTAGGTTCTTATTCCTTACCATTCTGGAATATTGTTTTCAATTCTTAAGTTGACTTCTAATACTCATAATGTCCATAGTTGTCTCGAGTTTCCCATAACCAAAGTAGAGGTTGGCACGGAACTCTTCAAATTTTGCTGCGAAGTTTGGGATCAAGGAAGCACCCATTTAGTTCACAATGCAGTAAGTTGAGAACCATGCTGAAGAGGAGAATGAGCTGATTGAATCACTGACTCCTTTGCTTGAGAAGGAAGATGAGGATATGGATGCACCTACATCATCTGAAGAGAGCCAAAAAGGAAAACATAATGGTGCTATCATCACTCAAGGTGAGTATGCTTGTGAAGAACTACAATTGTTTACTGTTCATGCTACTTTAGAGCAAAAATTAGAGGAAAACAATTCTGATATGCACATATTTCATGGAGAGAATTTAGACTGCATGCATTGATTTGAGTGTTGAGAATGAGTTGTGTTCTAATTTCTTGCACAAATCTTTGACATAACCAGAGCTTAAACCTGATTTTCCCATTTTAATTCTAAATCCATGTGCTGAAGTAAATGCCTTTAATTCTGTCAATGTACAATTGATCCAAGCTAGAAATGAGTTGAATGAGATTTCTTCTTCGAACACTTTAGGTTATATTGAGATTGATCATCCTTATGAACTGAGATGTTTAGAGAAGAAGTTATTTGAGATTCCCAATTTGTTTTCACTATTTTGTTATAAAATTTATCTAATAGGCGAATATGATGAAAAGGGAAGTTGCATGGTTCATAGAATTTGCATAATTTCAGAACTGAAAGGTTCAATTTTGGAGAAGGAACACTTTTATGTAGAGAAAACTAATAGCACTAACCTTAATATTTCTAGTTCATCTAGTATTATTTGTGAGGTACAGGAAAGCTTTCAGGAAGAGGAGCGTTGTGGGCTGCTTTCATACACCATAACCATTGCTCCATTTGCGTCAGAAAAGAATTTGTCTCTCATTAAGATCATCAATATCAGGGAAGTCTTCTCTAAAATTTATTTTGATTCAGTTATATACTTAGAAAGATTTGCTACACCTGTGAATTTATGTATTGTCCAACAAAACATTATTGGTGAAGATCCTTTCAAATTGTTGTTAAAAGAAAGTACGACGAACACAAAGTCAATTTGCTGGGACAATATGATAAGAATGAATTTTATGCGTCTCATGTTTACATTAAAAGTTATGTAGTGCTGTTCTACACTTGTTTTTATGTTAATAGGTCACAATCCAATACCATATTTTCTAAAGAAGAGGAGCCCGACAAGACACATACATAAATAGTTCTAACACCATCCAATGGGAATACTTTCAATCAGGTGCACTTGTTTCAAAGAGGTTTTGCTTTGTTTGATAAAGAACTTATGATATTACATAAGGAGAGTTTGTTTCATCCTTTGTCATGTACTGAGATTTATGATCAAGAATATGCAATGCATGAGGCTACACATATGTTAAAACCAAGGGTAGTTTTTGGTCAAGAAGGGGAAGATGATGTAACTACGCCACAAACACATACGACCATAGCTCTCAAGATTGAACAAAAGGTGAATTTGTTTCTTTAGCTTTAATTTATTTTAAATGAGAATATGATACTACCTAATAATAAAAATATATATTTGTGCAGTTATACAAGGAGGATTATATCTACACTACGCGCTCGTGGTTGGGGTCTAGGGAAGCCGATCAACACATCAAAATCAAGTACACACCTTTCCCAATTCTTCTCAAGGTTTTCACGCCATTTCTTCTACAAGTCAAGCCAAAGTTTAAGTTGGACATATTCTGGAATCCAATTCGCCCTCCGGAGACAGCACCGAGTTCAAACGTGCATAAAATTTGCATATGGACTTCATTTGAAGTGTATGAGTACAGGATGGAAATCTTATCTCGTTCTCTTTCCAACGGATCTGGCCCTATCTTCAAATTTCTTCTGTACATGCCGCAATCGCCAAAACAATCTGACGTTGATTTTAAATCCGAATAAAAAGATGTTGCGCCACCTCCACTTAGGCCCATAGGCCTTGTACCTCCTAGGGTTGCGTGCCCACCTCCCTGACCGCCACCCCTGTCTCTCTTTCTCTCTTAAATAGCCCTATGCACATCATTCTTCCTTATATTTTATTTAGATCAGTTTAGCCCCTTGTGTGCAAACTCCACGTTATCTCTTATGTCGATTAGACCAACAGATCCGTATTACAAAACCTCAACTATCCTTGTGTAACTTATATATCTAGACCAACAGATTATCTCTTATCTCTTATGTCAATTATCTTCGTGATCAGGTCAACCGTTGTTCTTAGCGAGGTTGATAACGACAAGAACATGGTACAGCGATTGTTGGACGGCTTGATCGTATTTCGGCCAAGTAACCTCGTTGTCAACGGCATTCTCTGCCAATCAAATTATCATCCACTGGAAGATCGGAACCAATCCTACATCACTCACCGTCGTCGATACACGGACCTCTCTTCGTCTCTTCCCCTCCCTCTCCTCCTCTCCTCTCCTTTCCTCCTCTTCTCTCCTTTACTCTCTTCTTCTCTTCTCCCCCTCCTCTCTTTTCCTTCAGGTGAAATGAGCCATCGGCGCTCAGTCGATGCACACGTGGTATATATCCTAGTGGCTCAACGGTCGAGCGACTTGGTCACGTGTCGCTCAACCGTTAGGCAACTAACGCAAGTCGTTCAATGGTAGAGTGATAGATGGTTGTTACTGTAAAATAAAAAATATAGATATATTACTGTAATTCAAAATAAAGCTTCTATACCGATTTTCAAAACATTTACATCACTTAGACATTTTCACCAGATATTCAAGTGGGTTCTTTTCGGCTGTGGTTTATGGCTTAAAATTTGAATTATGGCTGTTCGCGAGAGGCAGTACGCAGAGGAAAATAGTCATATACGATTTTGGATGGTACAGCTGAACTCAGTATATTTTTACTATAATCTTTCTATTAACCTCGCTTTAAAAATCATAATATTTAAAAACTAGTTACTATAGCATAAGATATAAACCATAAGCCATAAGTGTAGTCTCTAATCTCCTAGTACCAAGTCGACATGTTAAAACATTCCTCGCTTATCTTCGAAAGCTCCCCACGACCAAATGTCGTCAAAGAAAGAAAACAATTGCAAGATTTCTATCCACATTTTTCGCACCACACACTGATTAGTTTTTCTAGAATATACCCATACTCTGATTAGCGATACATGAGAAAATAATCAATTTTGTTATAGAACACAAGCAAAGAATGGAATGAGAATACTAATACTCTGATTAGTTTTCCTAGAATATACCCATACTCTGATTAGCGATACATGAGAAAATAATCAATTTTGTTATAGAACACAAGCAAAAATTGAATGAGAATACTAATACTCTGATTAGTTTTTCTAGAATATACCCATACTCTGATTAGCGATACATGAGAAAATAAACAATTTTGTTATAGAACACAAGCAAAGAATGGAATGAGAATACTAATACTCTGGTTAGTTTTTTTCTAGAATATACCCATACTTTGACTAGCGATACATGAGAAATAAACAATTTTGTTATAGAACACAAGCAAAAAATGGAATGAGAATACTAATACTCTGATTAGTGATATCAATGTAGGATTTGGTGCGGGGAGTTGTTGAGGGCTCGCATCATCGCTGTCCACTTGCACATTTTTCGCTGTCCACTTGCACATTTTGCACGCGTAAGTTTCTCTACAGGTACTTGAGACTCATGGATGACCTGGTACAAGAGTTTGAAATATCATAGAGATAAGAATGATGGGACTATTGAACCGTTGAACACAAGTCATTTTCTTACCCAATTAGTTGCCTCTGTCTCCGTATGCATGCGAGTGAGAGCTGCCCACCATTGCCATGCTGGTGCCGGAGCATCCAGAGGGAATTCGCCAACTGTGTCTGACCATTGTGGGCATATTCTTCAGATGGTTTCACATTTCTCTTGCTGGATCAAATGATAATAAAGTACTAGTTGCCCTAAATCCGGGTCAAAGCAGCAGCAACAAGCTGGCAAGGGTAATTAGCTGTCTTAATTATCTATCCAATCTCTGTTTACCCACAACTGCTTCATCAATCTTTTAAAGATCATAACAGTCATAACATGGTCAAAATCCACAAGGAGAACCGATCGGCTAGGTTCGTATTAGCTGCGGCTGATGACTTTTGACTATAGTTGATGACTAAAAATGAATAATAATGGCTAAAAAAATATATTTTTTGAAGGAGGGGTGAGCCGTGAAGAAAGTGGGGGGATATAGGTGAGCGAGATGAAAACGAGAGGAGTAGAGTACGTGATGTGCTCGTGATCTCTATCTATCCCTAGAACAATACGGGAGCGAGAATAGGGAATAATCTACTTCAAAAAAACCGGATAGAATCCAATACGAACATCATCTTTTAAAACATTGGAAACGATACCATAGCCTCGTGGTTTTGAAATGTTATTAGATTCTTGAATCCAGATACAGGTAGAGACGGAGGCAGCTATTATCCTATTTTCCTCAGCGACCACCTACCATAGCATATTTTTATGAAGTATATTTTTTAAGACTACATGTTTGTATTCTTCTTGTATTGAGCTGCTACTTAGAAAACTTAAGTGCTCCCATGGAAAATTAACATTCGGAGTGCAAGCTTCGATTTAGTTGTGGGATTTTTTTCTAAATTCTGATAAGAATTGATGTGATTTTTACAAAATTCTAAAAATAATACTACGTATCGAACAGTTCCAATGTACTGCCTGAACATGAGAAACTGAATTCGAAATTTTGAGGAAAGATCGACAATTGTCATCGTCCTAACTTCCTGCTTCAAATGGCTTCGACTTCTAGCTATTTCTAACTTTTAACTTATTTAATTTAAAAGCTACTTGGAACATATCCGTTTCTACCTTCTTTTTGAGCTTTTGTTTTTTTTATTTTTCATTGTATTGTACGTGGAGATATAATGGTGTTTTCAAAATTTTTCTTATTTTTTATTTTCCTTAAATTGAATGAACCAGAAAAGGCTAACATCTGTTACAATTTTAACCAACAGCCATAGCTGAAAGTCATAAGCTTAAGCTCTATGCATTCTTTTTTTGTTTCGGCTTATGGATTTTGGGCCGTTCGTGAGAGAGTACGGAGTAATAGAAACTTACGTGTGATTTTAGCCGATATAAATAATGTCGCTATAGTTTGTACAATAATCAATATGGAGATTCTATTTTAAAAGTTAAAGTATTTAAAATTAGTTATTATAATAAAATAAATAAGTAGTTTTTAGAAGAATACCTCGATCCTCAAGCGTTGGGCATAGGGTTGTAAACGAGCCGAGCTCGAGCGAACTTAGTCTTCCAGACTCGAGCTCAGTAGAAGCTTGAGCCGAGCTCGAGTTGGGGTCCGAACTTGAACCTGGGCTCGAGCTCGGCTCGGTGAAGCTCGATAACAATTAAAATAATTTATTATGCACTATTTTTCAATAATAAGAAAATTTTAAGTTCGAGCTCGGCTCTAATAAGCTCGATAACAGTCAAAATAATTCAAATATACATTAATTTTCAACAATAAGAAAAGCTCGAGCTCGAGTTCAACTCAAGTAAGCTCGGTAAGAATTAATATGTATTACTATTTAAGTTTGAATCGGAACTCGTAAACTATTCGAGCTCGGCTCGGTAAAGCTCGTGAGTTCGAGATCAAACTCAAGTTCGACTTTTTAAAATTTGAGACGAGCTCAAATCAAACCTAGAATGAGTTTCGTGAGGTCCGAGTTTTTTTTACAGCCTAGTTGTCCAGCCAGCCGCGTTGACTCCAGCTCGTGGTTTCCGTGAGAATACAGCAAGAAATCCGAAAAACAAAGACCAAACCAGCAGCAGCCGGAGGTAGACGACCACAGTACCGCACGGACCAGCCGCCCCGCGCAGCCACCCCACCCCACCCCACGGAACCAAGCCCACCGCCTCCGCCTCCGCCTTCGAGCCCGCACCAAGGCGCAGAGGTGGCGCGGCGCCGCGGGGGCGGACATGTCGGTGTCGTGCGGGCTGGAGTGGGTGGTGTACCTGGGGTGCGCGCGGTGGGCGTGGAAGCGGCTCACCTACATCGGCGCCTACGACAGCGAGACCTGGCCGCCGGCTGAGCCCGCCGACTTCGAGCCCATCCCGCGCATCTGCCGCGTCATCCTCGCCATCTACGAGACGGACCTCTCCAACCCCAAGTTCGCGCCGCCCGGCCGCGGCTACGCCGACATCGACCCCAGCTGCGTCGTCAAGCGGACCACCTACGACGACGTCGGCACCGCCTGCCCGCCCTACATCGTCTACGTCGACGACCGCCACAAGGAGGTCATCCTCGCCGTCCGCGGCCTCAACCTCGTCCGCAACGCCGACTACAAGGTCCTGTACCGTAAGCGATCCCTGATTCCAAGAACCGAGAATTGCGCCGGAATGTGCCCGGGATTTGAAGGGACGGGTCGATTTCTTGCAGGTCTTGATGGACAACAAGCTCGGGATGCAGATGTTCGACGGCGGGTACGTGCACCACGGGCTGCTCAAGGCGGCCAAGTTCATACTGGAGAGGGAGACGGAGACGTTGCGGGAGCTGCTGCAGCAGCACGGGCCAGAGTACAAGCTCGTGTTCGCAGGGCACTCGCTGGGCTCAGGAATCGCCGCGCTCATGACGGTGCTGGTGGTGAACAACCGGAGGGAGTTCGGGAACAAACCCAGGAGCCACATAAAGTGCTACGCACTCGCGCCGGCCCGGTGCATGTCGCTCAACCTCGCAGTCAAGTACGCCGGCGTGATCAACTCCGTCGTGCTGCAGGTACGGCCTGCTGTTTTGAAATTAGCTGTTGAATTTGCTGCCTTAGAATAATTTGCCAATTGGAATGGTTGGGGTGAGAGGAGGGGGAGCAATTTGCTTAAATGTGCTTTGCTCGTGGCATGATTGGAATTTCTGTGAAAGATGAACTAGTTTCATTGTGCACAACGGTAGGAATCATGTAGCTGGAGTTGTGCTGTGGAGGAAGGTAGTTTATAGGAGGTTTGCTGATACCAGCTGATGATGCCATGTTTGATTCAAGAAGAAACTAAGCAAGGTAGCAATCCGTGACCTGTTTGCCGTGTTGTTTGGTGAATTCAATGGATGCAGCATGTCAAGTTCTATTTGGTGGAAGGTGTATTTTCGAAGAAACTGGGATAATGAGCCTGGCCATGTAGTATGGTATTTGTGGTGCTGTAACTTGTGCAACTTCTTTATGTTGATTGATGGTTCTGCTTGTGCTACTATATCTATTATGGTCTTGTTTGATGCTGTATAAGTGAATAGCTCATGAACTCAACTAATCCTATGTTCTCATTTTAATGTTAAAATTTACCATCTACGGTACTAATTACATTATTATCTCTTCCCAAGTTCATTCCTCACTGTACAGTGTCTTTTGCCAGGATGACTTTTTACCAAGAACGCCAACACCATTGGAGTACATTTTTGGTTCCATATTCTGGTAATTTGTTCCCATTCAGTTTCTCCAACTGCATATGTAGTTCTATGTTTCTTTCAGTAAAAAACTCCACGCAGTGGTTGAATTTTTCACCAGGCCTTTATGCTTTGGACAGCTTGCCCTGCTTTTTATTCCTCATTTGCTTGAGAGATACATTTAAACAAGACAAAAGAAAATTTAAAGATCCTAGAAGGCTATATGCTCCTGGTCGAATGTATCATATCGTCGAGAGGAAATTTTGCAGGTAATTGGTGCTTTGTTATAGTAGCTAGTTAGCTACTAGTTATTAGTTAAGTCATGTCGATATGTTTATGCTATAAACAATAAACCTGTTATTCATGCTCTTCTAGTAAAAGGAAGCTTCAGGGCTGTGTGTTTGTTCATTATTCAGACTTCTCATGCTTTAAGAAAGGATTCGGTCATCATGGTTTGTTTTAAAAAAAATAGCAAGCAACAAAGCTTCAGTCTGTTTGTGCTTTGGCAAAATTGGCTACATGGCATTGATAAATTGTAGCATTTGCTCGTAGACAATAGTTTTTATGCCTTCGTTGAAACACACTGCAGTTTTATGGTCTTTACCAGAAGACATCAGAATCATGGCTTTTGGCTGTGGCTGAAGGCTTTTGTCTGCGCTTTTCCAAACGGCGGAGATGTCGATGCGGATGGCGCACACGGTTTTGGGCTCGGGAAACCGTTTGGAGAAGCAACTTTGAGAAGCTGCTTGGTATCAGAGCTAGGGCTCTGACCTTGTCCTTGTTCTTCCGTTGCTCATGCCGCCGCCGCCACCACCTCGGCCGAGCCGCCGCCGCCGTTGTCGCCAGAGCTGCCAGCCGTCGTTATCCGAAACGCACGGCCGTCGCCGCCGAGCCGCAGCCGCCGCCGCCAGATCTGCCGCCGCCGCCGCCGTTGCGAGCCGCCGCCGATCCGCCGGATCAGCGTTTCTAAGTGCCGATCCGTCGTTGCCGGGCCATCGCTCCGCCGGCCGCCTCTCCCTCGTCGTCACCGCTGGGCCGCCACTCTCTCCCCGTCGTCACCGCTTCGGCCAACGCAACGAAGTGTGTGACCGACAGGAACGAGCTTTTATCATTTTGTAAAAAAAAATAAATTAAAAAAAATTAACGTTGTTCTAACCGCCGTGTCGTCCAGCGCCGCCTGTTAGACTTTGTTACCTTAGTCGTTGCGCCGTCTAGCGCCGCCTACCGATGGCTTCCGTTTCATCTGCTGCGATCTCATTCTCGAGAACAAAGCTTCATGGAACGAACTACATGTTATGGTCTTCTCTCATGGAGATCACGCTTGATGGTCTCCGCCTTGGGGATATGTCTCCGGTGCACGCCCTTCTCCATCGTCGCCAGTTCAGCCTCCTCCTAGGCAGTCTACTTCTGCACCTCATGCAGCAGATGAGGCTGCCAAGAAGGCGGCAGAGGCTGCTGCTGTTGCTGCTGATGCTGCTGATGAGGCTTTTTAGTATGCCATTTACGCTTTTGAGCGCTGGTGTGCTGATGAGGCCCGTGTTCGTGCCATTCTTGTGGTCAGCGTCGACGACTCCATTCAGCCAGATATTGTTGGTCTGCGGTCTACTCGACAGATCTGGGAATACTTACGTGAGCGATACCAGCAGGGTAGCGATGCTCAGTTCTTTTCGCTTCAGCGTGAGTTGGAGACGCTTCGCTAGGGAGATTCTTCCGTCGACGACTTTTTCCGAGTTCTGGCTAGTCTCTGGCGACAACTAGATGAGCTGGCCTCTCCACTATGCCAGGAGTGCCACAAAGTTCAAAAGACGGATCATGATCGCCTTCGTCTTTATGATTTCGTCTGCCGTCTTCGACCAAAGTTTGAGCCTGTCAGAGCTCAACTGCTGAGCCGCTCGCCACGACCGACTGTCACCGAGGCTCTTTCGACACTCCGGGCTGAGGAGCTTCGTCTCGGGTTAGCAGCACAGTCCGTTCCGACTGTGCTCGCTACTCCTTCGACTACACTGACGGTTCCTGCTACGACTACGGTTCCTTCCTGTGCTGCTTTCGCTCCCTTTTGCACCAACCGGAGTTCAATGCAACTCTGCAAGAACTTGGGCATGACTACCAGAGTTGTGCGGTGCGAAAAAAGCGGAATAAGGCGCGTGGGGTTGGACGATCCAAGGGGGGCAAGGAGGCCCTTCCTTCACAGGAGGACAGACCAACTCATCGAGATCTCAGCGAGGTGACTGTTCAGCAGCTCTGCTAGGCTCTAATTCAGCAGCTCTCTCACAGCTCAGCGGGTTCTGCCAGTCTAGCTCAAACGTCTCCCCCAGGTACCTCTTGGGTTCTAGATTCTGTTGCCTCTTTCCACATGACACCGGATTCCACATCTCACTTCAGTAGGACCTCCTGTCCTCCCTATCTCTGTACAGACTGCTGATGGTACTTCCTTGTCTGTTAGCTGTCAAGGTACTCTTTTGTTCACTGATTTTTCTATTCCAGATGTTTCCCATGTTCCCCAACTAACCATGCAGTTTCTTTCAATGGGACATCTCACTGGCCTTGGTTGTAAGGTTGGTTTTGACTCTCGCACCTGTTTCGTTCAGGATCGACAGACAAGGACGATACTTGGGACTGGCCGGCGCCGTAGGGATCGTCAGGGTCTCTATATTCTTGACTGTCTTCATATTCCATCCACTTCAGCTGCTCCTACCACGTCTCCTGCCATGTCCACCTCCACCTCCACCGCCACTGCTGCCACCACCCCTGGAGTTTTTGCGCAGTGGCATCACCGTTTAGGTCACATGTGTGGGTCCTGTCTTTCGTCATTAGTTCGTCAGGGTGTCTTTGGACGTGTTACTGTTGACATGTCCATGTTTTGTCGAGGTTGTAAGCTAGGCAAGCAGCTACAACTTCCTTATCATTCTAGTAAGTCCTTGTCTTCTCGTCCTTTTGATTTAGTTCATTCAGATGTATGGGGACCTGCGCCTGTTATCTCCAAAGGCGGGCATAAATTCTATGTTATTTTCCTTGATGATTTTCCTGTTTTACTTGGCTTTTTCCTATATCTAATCGTGGTCAGTTTCTTGCGATCTATCGTAGCTTTGTCATGATGGTTCGTACTCAGTTTGAGTCTTCTATTCGTACTTTTCGTTGTGATTTTGCTGGCGAGTATTGTTCCAGTGCGTTCAGACAATTTCTTTCCGAGCAGGGAACTCTTTATCAGTCTTCTTGTCCTGGTGCCCATGCTCAGAATGGGGTTGCTGAACGCAAGCATCGTCATCTGATTGAGACTGCTCTCATTCTTCTTTTTGCTTCTCACGTTCCACCACAGTTCTAGGCTGAGGCTGTTTCTACGGCTGCATATCTCATTAATATACAGCCTTACGCTACTCTTAAGGATGTCAGTCCTATAGAGCGTCTCTACTCTAGAGCCCCCTAGTACAGTCATCTTCGTGTTTTTGGCTGCACCTGTTTTGTCCTGCTGCCGCCTCGTGAGCGCACTAAACTGACAACCCAGTCAGTCGAGTGTGTGTTTCTTGGGTACAGTTCTGAGCATAAGCGTTATCGCTGCTATGATCCTTCTACTCGACGGATTAGGATCTCACGAGATGTTGTCTTTGACGAATCTCAACATTTCTTCTATCGAGATTTGGCTCCTCACACTGCTTCCACCATCGAGATGATCTCCTGGTTGTCTCTCCCTGACTCCTCACCCATTTCCCCCCTTTCCCAGCCTTCTGTACTTTCACCTCCTGTGTTACCTCCTGCAGCACCGCCTCTTGCTCCTATGGCACAACCGTCTTGTTTCTTTGGAGTGCACTACTCCAGACGTCCTCGTACTTCACCAGACCCTCCTAGTATCTTGCCGACATCCGATTCATCTGATGATGCTCCTCGTTACGCCCTTCGTGACCGGGCAACCATTCGGCCTCCTGATCGTCTTGGTTTCACTTCGACAGCTCATGCTCTCTCTGTCACTGAGCCTAGTTCTTATCGTGAGGCTGCTTCTCATTCTGAGTGGCATCTTGCTATGGCAGAGGAGCTTGATGCGCTTCGCCGTATGGAGACTTGGGATATTGTACTGACACCTGTGCACGCTCGTCCTTTCACGTGCAAGTGGGTGTACAAGATTAAGACCAGGTCTGATGGTACTATTGAACGCTACAAGGCTCGTCTTGTGGCTCGTGGTTTTCAGCAGGAGTATGGTCGTGATTACGATGAGACGTTTGCCCCTGTTGCTCATATGACCACTGTTCGCACTCTTATTGCGGTTGCTTCTGTTCACCGGTGGTTTATCTCTCAGCTGGATGTTAAGAATGTCTTTCTTAATGATGTCTTGCATGAGGAGGTTTACATGCCGCCACCACCCGGGTATTCTGTTCCAGATGGCCATGTCTGTCGTCTTCGTCGTGCTCTTATGGTCTCAAATAGTCCCCTCGTGCCTGTTTTGCGCGTTTTAGCTCAATGATCACCGTTGTCGGTTTCACTATCAGTGCCCATGATCCTGCTCTATTTATCCATGTCTCACCTCAAGGTAGGACACTGCTTCATCTATATGTAGATGATCATTCATCGCACATGTGAAGAAACATCTCAGTGAGCAGTTTCTGATGACTGATCTTGGCTTGTTTACATATTTCCTTGGGATTGAGGTTTCTTTCACGCCTGAGGGTTACTATCTCTCCCAGCAGAAGTATGTCTAGGATCTTTTGATCGATGCAGTCGACTGATACTCGCACTGCTGAGACTCCTATGGAGCTCTCTCTTCAGCTTCGTGCTACTGATGGTGATCTTCTTGAGGATCCTACTTGGTATTGCCATCTTGTCGGGGGTTTGGTATACCTTGCGAGCACTCGTCCTGATATTGCTCATGTTGTTCATATCTTGAGTCAGTTCATGGTTTGTCCTACTCATCTTCACTACAGTCATCTTCTTCGTGTTCTTCGCTACTTGCGTGGAATCATCTCTCGTCGCTTGTTTTTCCCTAGCTCTACCTCACTCCAGCTTCAAGCGTACTCTGATGCGACCTGGGCCAGTGATCTTTCTGATCGTCGTTCTCTTTCTGCTTACTGTATTTTCCTTGGCTCCTCCCTGATTGCCCGAAGACAAAAAGCGCATCGCAGCTTCCATTCGAGTGCAGAGGCTAAGTTGAGAGCTATGACAGCTGTGACAATAGAGATTACTTGGTTGAGATGGCTACTTGCAGATTTTGGTGTACCTGTGAGGGGACCTACAACTCTTATGACTGACAGTACAGGAACAATCAGCATTGCCCGTGATCCAGTGAAGCATGAGTTCACCAAGCACATTGGTGTGGATGCTTCATACACTTGCTCCCAGGTGCAGGAGGGTGTACTTGCTCTTCAGTTTGTGTCCTCAGAGTTACAGCTTGCTGACTTCTTCACGAAACCCCAGACTAGGGCACAACATTTGTATTTTCTCTCCAAACTCAGTGTGTGTGATCCACCATGAGTTTAAAGGTGTGTTAAGGATAGAATATAAAATATAATAGGATTGTTATTTGTTTCCTTATATGCCTTAGCATTCCTTATCTGTACTTGGCATATTCCTCTGTATATCCTTCTTGTACCCCCTATATATATTGCCTTTTGGGCCTCATGAATATATATACAATATTCATAACAGGTATATCATGGAATTTGCACTTAAATGTTTTGAGCATGATACAAGGACGTACTAGTTTCTCTTGGCCATGTTTTATGGAAGTATTTATTATTGGTGCTTGGCACATCTGGAAACAACGAAATGGCAAAGTCTTTGATCGACAACATCCTTCTTTGCATAATTGGAAGCTCCTCTTCAAACAAGAGCTCACTCTACATGTGTTTAGAGTGAAAGAATAATTTAAATTTCCCATCTTTACCTGGCTAGATTTCATTAGTTAATTGCCTCCGTGTGGGTTGTACATTCTCTTTTTTCTTTTTTCTTCTTGTACATAAACCACTTATTTCTTATATTTTAATTACACCCTATAGGCCTCCTGTCGGGTTTCTTGTCAAAAAATATTAGCTTGATTCTTGGAGAGAGAATACAGTAAATGTACCCAAAATGCCCCTCCTCTTCGTCCTTCTACCTCCCTCCCCTTCTCTTGCTTGCCATGGCCGCCTTCCCTAGCTTCACTCCCACCGCTGCCTTCCAACGGCCGCACTCCCCTAGCCACCTCCTGCCACAGTTCACTCGGCCTCACACACTCTTCTTCCCCATCGCCGAGAACACCCCTGTCGGTGGGCCACGCCACAGCTGAGTCCTTCCCACACCGCCCTGCATGTTGATCTGCCATCTCGTGCACCTCCGTTCGAGTTGACCGCGTCACCGCCTCCATCCTAATGCCCTGAAGCTTGTTGACCCTGTGCTGGAATCGCTCCGTCGTCAGAGGCTAGTAGCAGCGAGCATCTCCACCGTGCCATGGAGGCCAATGTTGCCAATGCTCCTTAGGCCATCCCTGGCCAAGACACTACCGCCCTTGGCATCCGATTTCCAATGCAATGCTCATGCGAGCGCTAGCCTGCTTCTCATCACCGCCAGAGTTAGCCGCAGGTGAGCTTCTCTCCTCAACCGCCGCCTCTGTCCTGTGCTGTTCCAGCAGCCGTCGTCATCTCCGTTGTCTCTAACCCTCGACAAATGGATTCGAAATACCCGGGAGCACACCATGCGCGTGTCTTTGCCGGAGTTCCGTAGGCCGCAGCTAGGGGCGGAGCCAGGATTTAGTGATGAGGGGGGCCAAATAAGCTATACATATGATGAGGAGGCCATGTAGCGCTAACGACAACAATATTCCTCAGAATATTTAGGGTTATAGTTCAAATTTGTCAAAGCATGAGGGGGCCTGTCCCCTGCTAGCCCCTTCTCCCTCCGCCCCTGTCCGTAGCCCTAGCTAGCCATCTACAACAGTGGCGACAGGAGTGGGGACCAGACAGAGGCAAACAGGGTCTCCACCAACTGACAGGGGCAAAACAAACTTTTCACCCACCAATTGAACTGGATGATGCTTTTAACGACTCCGATAGGCGGTTTGTTTGAAGAATCCAGGAGTCGGAACTAAGAGAGGCCTTAAAAAGGATGAAAGTGGGTAAGGCGTTGAGGCCTGATAACATCCCTATTGAGGTGTGGAAATGCCTAGGAGAAGTGATTCTTTGGCTAACTAATTTGTTCAAATGCATTTTTAGGTTGAACAAGATGCCAAACGAGTGGCGGAGGAGCACATTAGTACCAATTTTCAAAAATAAAGGAGACATTCAAAGTTGTATTAATTATAGAGGAATTAAGCTCGTGAGCCACACAATGAAGCTTTGGGAGCGAGTGATTGAGCACTGTTTAAGAATAGTGACTAGCGTGACGACAAACCAATTTGGTTTTATGCCTGGGAGGTCGACCACAGGCAATTTTCTTGCTACGACAGTTGATGGAGAGATATAGGGAGCAAAAGAAGGACCTTCGTATGGTGTTTATTGACTTGGAGAAAGCTTATGACAAAGTACCAAGAAAGGTCATGTGGTGGGCTCTCCAAAGAAAAAAGTCCCAACAAAATATATTACCCTAATTAAGGACGTGTACGAAAATATTGTGACTAATGTCAGAATATGTGGTAGTGTTACTAATGACTTTCCTATTAAGATAGGACTAACCAAGGGTCAGCGTTCAGTCTATACATTTTTGCTCTAATGATGGACGAGGTCACACGGGACATATAAGGAGGTATCTCTTGGTGTATGCTTTTCACTGATGATGTGGTGCTAGTTGATGAGGTAGGATAGGTGTTGATAGGAAACTCGAGTTGTGGAGGAACACCTTAGAATTGAAGGGTTTTAGACTTAGTAGGACTAAAACTGTGAGTATATGAGGCGTGATTTCAGCGGTGCCAGGGCAGATGATGGAGTGGTTTGACTGGACGGACAAGTAGTGCATAAGAAGGACACGTTTCGTTATTTGGGATTGATACTACAGTGAGATGGTGAGATTGATGAAGACGTGAGCTATAAGATAAGAGCGGGGTGGGTGAAATGGCGCCAAGCATCTGGTGCCCTGTGTGACAAAAAAAGTCTCTCAAAAGTTAAAGGGTAAGCTCTATAGGATGACGATCAGACCCGCGATGCTATATGGAGCAGAATGTTGAGCGACTAAAAGACAACATATACAGAAAATGATTATAGCAGAGATGATGCTGCGGTGGATCTGTGATCACACAAGATGTGATCGCATCCGCAATGATGATATACATGATAGGGTGGGGGTAGCACCAATTGAAGAGAAGATTGTCCAACATCACTTGAGATGGTTTGGACATCTCCAACGGAGGCCTCCTAAGGCACCGGTACATAGTGGAATTTTAAGACGTACTGAAAATGTAAGAAGAGGCAGAGGTCGACCAAGACTGACGTGGGAGGAAGCAGTTAAAAGAGACTTGAGGGATTGGAATGTATCTAAAGAATTAGCTTTGGATAGGAGCACATAGAAATTAGCGATTAACGTACTGGAACCATAAGAAAGTTTGAAGCAGTGTTTTAGTCTCTTGACTCAGATAGCAGGATGTACAACTTAGGGTTTTTGCATTGTAGGTTTTCAAGGCTCTCATCTCTTTGATCTTGAGAAGGTTTCATTCCTAGCTTACGCCAACTTGTTTGGGACAAAGGCTTTGTTGTTGTTGTTGTTCCCGCTCCTCTCTCCGACAGGTACTATATTTTAATGGCTTCAGTGTTTTGGCAAAGAGCTACAAAACTGCAATGTGTCGCAAAAAAACTAGTGTCTAGGTTCAAATGCTACAATTTAGTAGTGTCCTAAAGCCAATTTTGCCCTATAGTTTAGAGCAAGAAAGCTCTAGCCATCAATATTCTCGTTCACTACTGTTTTATGGCATGCATTTTCACAGCTAATGAAGAATACTCTAAATTGATGTACAGTTTTACGATGTTTGAATATACAAAGCATAGCCAGATTTTTCTCAACTTCCTTTTGTGTAGTTTTTTCCTTTAGTGACAAGAAAAAAGTGAAATAAAAATCTAAGAAAAAGAAGGTACGGAATACAGAAGCATAGCACACATAGGATATTTCGAAATTGATATATGACAAAGGTGACGATCTGTCTTATCACATTGGCTAGACATAATCAGATGGTGTAGGCCATTGTTTTATCACAGAAAATGGTTCATGTCAGTACCTACTGTTGATGTATGATGCCATAGCACAGCCTGCATAATATATGCATTACCAGTAAAATTTGTGTCTTCATATGTGGCGGTTATAATATGGAGCTTTGCCACATTGAGAATTACTACATTACTGCTCATCTGTAGATGTGGAAGATTCCCACCTGAGGTTAGAACTGCTATTCCAGTGGAAGGCCGATTTGAGCATATTGTGCTATCATGCAGTACCACTTCTGATCATGCCATTGCTTGGATTGAGAGAGAAGCAGAAAAGGCTTTAGAGGTAAGTGCACATTATACTACATATTGCTGATTTCTTCTAGCAATATGAATGCATGGAAATGTTTGCCATAGTTTGCCAGTTGTAAGCATCACAGCAATGACATAATTATTTGATTGTTAAATCTAGTCCTTTTTTATGTTTAGATGTTGATATGTCGATCTAATGTTTTGAAAGCACTTAGTATCATGAATCTGGATCTAATACGTTCGAGAAGTTTCATGGCTAGAAGGAAGAAACTAATGACAAAAATTTTCTATGCTACGGCTATATCCTACTCTCCTGTTGCATTAACTAAAGCAGCCACGTCAATGAATGAATTGCTCATCTGATATGGATGGATAATAGGTTAAAGCTCAGTGTTTCTTGCTTCAGTTTTTTTTCCCGGACTAGTGGTTAGGCCTCATCTGGTAATTCATACTTAGCACTTTGTGTCAAGCACTTCAGCTGGGCTTGCACTTACAGGATGTATTGTGTATGTGATTTTGTATAATTCAAAGAGAGACCTACTTAGTAAGATCACCTTTGCATTGCATACTGTTTGATAAGATGGATGCACACACGCACCTTGAATGACCTTGTAGGGTGTGCAGGATCTCAAAGCATTAGTTTCCTCATTGTTTATTAGGTGGTTAGGAGCATAAATCAATAAATTTTTGATAGATAAAAAGGACGCAAACACACTCTCCTAATATTACTGATGTGATTTTTATGGATTCCTGGTTTTTTCTGTACCTAAGTTTGAATTAGTAAACTTGAAGTGAGCCATACACGTTTGAGATTTGGCTTTGCACATTTATCCTTTAAAAAGATTTGTTTTTTTTTTCTCTTCTTCACGCTTTGCTTCCATAAGACAGTATAAGAGTTAGGAGCTAAATTTTGTTTAATAGTGCATTATTTGTGGAAAACAATCTTGTTGTTACTAGTATTGACTTGCAAGAGAAAAGAGGTATTGATTTCAAACAAAATGTGCAGAAATACACATCTCTGTAACAACAAACATTTGAAAGCTCCTATTGGCAACATTATTGAAGGACAATAGATCATTAGCGTGCATAATTGCCTAACCATCATTATCATGGTTCTTCTCACTATTTTCCATTGGCTAGAATTAAAGAGCCTACAAGAAAGTAATAAGGTTCGCTGTGTTGAAATTGCAGATACGATCATGTCGTGTATACTGAGGATATGCTGTTTAGATTTAGATTGTGTTTGTTTCTCTGTACTTGTAGATAAGTATGTATTCGGTTTGTAATGCACAGGTACTGTTACTTATCTGGCAATACGAGTATATAAGAGAAAACAGAGGCAACCACTTTTTGTGCCCTGCCTCTCCAAAATACAATCTCATCCTGAGTTCATTTTCTTTATGGTATCAGAGCTCTCAAGCATTGGCATATTGTGGAAACTGGCCTTGCGCTTTTAACACATTCTTGTGTTCCTCTTTATTTTTGGGACAATGCTTTTCTACCTGCTTGTTTCCTAATAAATTGTCTTCCTAGCCAAGTTATCAATTTTGAAACTCCTCTAGAACATCTCTTTGGAACAAAACTAGATTACACCTTTCTACGGACTTTTGGTTGTGCTTGTTGGCCGCATCTTTGGGCATACAATGCTCATAAGCTTGATTTTAGGTCACAAAGATGTGTGTTCGTTGGCTATAGTGACATGCATGAAGGATACAAATGTCTGAATCCCTCTATTGGTAGAGTTTATGTTTCCAGGGATGTGATTTTTGATGAGAAGATTTTCCCCTTTTCTCTACACACGAAAAATTCAGCCAGCAATACCTTTGTTTCACCTTCAGCACTTCTATTACCCTCAATCTTTCCATCGGCACCTACAGATTCTGTTTTTCCATCGACATCTATAGATTCTTCCAAACCTAACTCTCTGAATGATCCACATGAGCATGTCTACACACGAAAAATTCAGCCAGCAATACCTTTGTTTCACCTTCAGCACTTCTGTTACCCTCAAATCTTTCCATCGGCACCTACAGATTCTGTTTTTCCATCGACATCTATAGATTCTTCCAAACCTAACTCTCTGAATGATCCACATGAGCATGTCCATATTTCTCCAGTGTGTGTTGACCTTGATAATGCAAGAATCCCAGCAAATGCAAGTGATTGAACAAGATTTGTGTTGTGGGGATGGCCCCCGCTCGTATCCGTTCGGCCTGCTGGGCTGACAGGCCCAATAGGGCATGTAACAAGACATATATACCCTTGTAATAGTACCCTATGGTAGGGATGTTATTGTAATAAGTTCTTATGGTCATGTATATATACTCCCTTGGATTAGCAGGGGAGGGGCAATCCATCTTTTCCTACACTCACTCTCCTAGTCCTCTAGTTTACTGTTTGGTCAGTAGCCACAACAGTTGGCGCCGTTCGTGGGGAACGATGAGTAAGCTACGAGTTCAGGAAAGCAATGGCTCCCAAGAAAGCAGCGGCAACAACCAAGCGGAAGAGAAGCGTATTGGCGCGGGGTCGGTGACCGAGGGCCCGCTTCCCTCGTGGCAGCGCTTCCCTCTTGGCAGTGGCACTCGGCCGTTGTAGGGGTGAGTGAGAAAGGGCGGCAACACAGCTGAGACCGTTGGCCACGACGCAAACCAGATGGTCGGCATTGGCACCCGCATAGGCGTGACCGTCGGCCTAGGCACCCGCGCTGGCACGGCTGTCGACCCCAGTACTCGCATCGACATGGCCATCGGCCACGATGCCCGCGTGGACACGTCTGTCGACTTCGCCGGTTGTTTTGGCCCCATCTCCGGTGATCCTCTTCACTGCACAACTACACCTACCGGCTCCAGAGCCCAAATCGCCATCACCAACAACCTCGCGACCAACATCCCCACGTCAGTAGGCCTCGCTATGCGTATAGCGGAGGGTAATCTGGTGGTGGTCCTCAGCACGTTGCAGCGCGAGCTGATAGACCTTCGGAGTGCCATGCGAGAGATGCAAGAGGCTCGAAGTCAGCAAACGCCCTCGGCAGCGGCAATGGAGGTCGCGGCTGAGCGGGCGGACAGTTGTGAAGCCCTTGCTTTTGGGCTCTGGCGCGTAGACCCGGAGCCTCCGCTCTTCGTCGGCTTGCAGCAGTCTGCGTTGCCAAAAGATTTCAAGTTCCCTATCGTCGAACCGTACAAGTGCGATACGGACCCTTGGGAGTTTGTACGCGAGTACGAACCGACCATTGAAGCAGCCAGCGGAGATGACTCCACCAAAGTGAAGGGGCTGCCGCTAGCCCTCCAGGGGATAGCGCTCTCCTGGTTCTTCACCATTGCACCCAACTCCATATACGTGTGGGAGCAGATCCGGGACCGTATGTACAACAATTTTCAGGGAAATTACGTCGAGCAAATCGATGCAAGCCAGCTCTTTGCCGTCAAGCAAAAATCCTCAGAGAGGCTCCGAGACTACTTCAAGTGCTTCGTTAAGGTTCGTTGCCAAGTGAAGGATGTAAATGAGACGACCATCATCAACGCAGCAGTGCGAGGTCTTCGCCTGGGGCCGTTAGCCGAATACAACGCGCGCAAGCCTATCAAAACAGTCGCCAAACTCTTCGACAAGATGGAGGAGTATGCGAGGGCCGAAGAGAATGCGCAGCAGTGCCGAGGCAACATCTCCGAGTCGAAGCAAGCGCCCAACACCTCGAAGGGGGGTCCAGTCGGAAGCAGCGGAAGAACCAACGGCCCAAATACGTCTTCGACATTGATGGCGGGAGTAACGATAATAACACAAAGAGCAACAGCAGCAGGGGTTAGGGTGCGAGGTGCGCGGCTGAGGCGACCACCTCACTCGGTAGTGCCCCACCGTTGCAACGCTCCGAGATAGCGTCGCAAAGGATAGAGCCTTGGAAGCGCGGGCATGGTGGTTGCACGCGTGCAACAGCCTCCGGAAGGCCAGTTACTCCAATCCGCCCCCACCACTCTGTGCATACAGGCCTCCGATGCTGACAATGCCAAGTCATCAATGTCATCACAGGTGGTTCGTCGTTGGAATTTCCATCCGAAGGACAAAGGAAGGCCTACGCCTGTAGCCTCCATCATGTTGCCGAGGACCATCTGTGTAGTCGCAAGCAAACAATGATTGATGTATGCTTGCGCGGCATTCATCGTGAGTGACGACGCCTCCCTGTTCCTCCGCAGGCTACATAGCATATCCTCTGGCCCGAATACCTGAGGAGGGACTTCGACACCGAACTCGGTCAGAGCACCCTCCGAGGATAGCCGGCATTTCTCCTCTTCCGGCGGTGTCGACGCAATGCACCCTCCCGCTTCTTGGCGCAAGACCGAGTCTCGCTTACTAGCGTGCGTGCGTCGGAGATGGCCTTTGCACCTTCTATCACTAGGAAGTGGATGCGTTCATCCTTCGCAGCGCCCGCTGCAAGGGCACCCTCGGCGGATTGCCGGGCGGTAATGACTTCTGCTTCCGCGGTGGCTAGACACTCCTGTAGACAGCTCCGCTCCCGGTGCCTCACCGCTTGAACAACTCAGGTAAGAGCGAGGGCCTGCACGCAAAGCCAGACTTAGCAAACAAACAGAACTGACCTATCGGCGTACCTGCAAGTGCATACCTTCGTCTCCGTGTCCTCAAGGGCACTCTCCAGGAGCTCCGAACCTCACAAAGACAGCGCGCGCCAGTCCAAGGCCGTGTTCGCGTAGTCCGCGGCCCCTCGCAAACCTCTTGGTGCTTCTGGACAGGGCATGAAGTCCGCCACAACGAGTTGCCAGGACTCTGAAGCAGCGGCATCAGGAGTGGTCGGACCCAAAGACACGTCCGCGACGGCAGTGCTAGCCGGGCCGCGAGCGACTCCGTCACTAGAGTCCTATGCGCGCCCGGAGATCGAGGACAAACTGACACCGGGGACAGTGTCAGGGAGCAGATCGGAGAAAGTCTCACGAAATCGCGAGAGGAAGACAAGTTGCTCGTACCTGTAACACGGTTTGGGGAGGCCGACTGAAGGCCATCGGCGCCTATGGACCCCATGTCTCGGCCCGCCGAAGGGTCATCGGCAACAGCAGCCTCAGAGCGTACTACGAGGGCTGCGACGTCCGCATCGGACTCTGAGTCCCCCATAAACGCCGTCATCGCCAATCGAAAGCCCGCACAAGTGACTGCGGGTGGGGGAGACGCTCGAGCACGCTTCACCGCCCGAGCCTCTGGAGAAGCCTCAACGAACGGGGTCGTGCCTGTGTTCACAAGAGTGGGAGATTCTCGACCATGCGTTGCCACTTTAGCCACCGGATTGACCTTGCGTGTGGGTGATGATGGAGCCACACCCTCGGCCGCGTCGAGGGCTTCGCTTCCTACACCAACCTCGGGTCTACCAACGTCGCCGGCCCCGGGACTTGCAACGCTAGGGGCCTCCGTGCCGCCCACGAGATGGTCTTGCTCGGCCTCGAGGTCCGAGTCGCCATAGTCGGTACACTCCGACTCAGTCGCCGCGGCGGATTCCTCGACCTCGCTCGCTTCATCCACACGCGGGCACACTGAGCGCAGTGGCTGCACCGCGAGGGGGGATCGCGCACCTTGGCACGAGGGGGGTCGGGACGCGGACAACTGCTACTAGGCTCGGGACGCTCTGGCACGGGAATACCGAGGGCCTCGCACACCCGGTTCACGCGGCCGAGGTTGGCTGTTACCAATGCCCGAAGGCTATGCTCCTTCGCTATATATGGCTCCAGGAAGATGGCTGTCGCGCGCTCAACGTCCTCGAGGGTGAGTCCCGCCAGGGGTACAAAGCGCCGTCAACACCGCGCTCCTATGCAACAGAGGTAAACGTGGTGCTTACGGCATACTTGGATCGGCCATCCTCGGCAACGAAGCAACGCTAGGGCGGACGCCGTTGTCGTGGGTGGGGCCGGATTGAACATGCCATGGACACATCGACAGGGCCACACCATATATACAGTACTCCGCAAGATCCCGCATGTTGAATCAAAGGGCGACCACGACAAGCCTCCGGGCGCGCTGCGCGTCGTCGCGGTTGAGGGTCACTGATGGAGACATGTTGAAGTCCATCTGCCGCCCCAACCACCTCAAGCTACTGCCACCCTCCACCCGGTGGTAAAACCACCGCCGCATCTAGCTTGACTCCCACTTCGTCCTTGTCGAATTCGCCGGGAAAAGCTTTGTGCTCGCAGATTGAAGTACGAAATTGACGCTCCCCAAATTGGAATATTCGCCCTCCGCGAGCTTCTTCGGCTGGCAACGAGCGTCATGAAGGAACACGAATAGCGGGGGGGCTAGGCCACACCGTCTCCGCCCGAGAGGCCAAGCAGTACACCACCAGTCGAACGATGGCGTTCGGGGTTAGCTGAGCCAGCTCCAACCCATAGAGCCTAAGCACCTCTCCAACGAACATCGCCGTGGGAAACCGGAGACCGGCGTCGAAGTATGCGGCGAACACGACTGTCTCTAACTCGGAGGGGTGGGGCTCCACCTCACCGGCGGTAGGCAAACGGACCGAGTCGCAATCCGTGATCTTGTCATCACGCATCAGAGATTGAATCAGGTCTTCATTCGCCAGACTCTGCCCTAGCACGTTGGTGCACACGCCCTGCACCTTCGTCGCGTTCCAGCGCTTGTTGGTCGTCGATGAATCCCGTTCGACTAGATTGTACTCCACCTCAGTCGCCGACAAGCTCCGGCGGCGGGACATGCCGCTGCGGCATGACGATGCGCCTATAGCGCTGCGACGAGGATGGTGGTCACTACCACGAACCATTGACCGAAGACAAAGGATCACCGGCGGTGGCGGCGATAATGCGCGGAATGAGGTGCGGCGAAGCAACCGGCGCGCACGCGTCGGGCGCCGGAGCGACAATGCGGTCGGCGGGAGCAAGAAGAGCAACACTGCGAGCGGTGTGACAAAGAATACTAATAGGGATGTGTCCTTTTGCCCAGGGCACCACGCTTTAAAGGCAAACACCTTTTTCGGGCGACCCTTGGGAACTCGTGCTAGAGCGTGAAACGGCGCACTACAAGCCAATTAAAATGGGACATGTGTCCCTCGCTACACCAACAGCGACTAAACGTGGTCAACAAGACCGGACGTATGGGCCACTTCTTTACCAGGCCGAAGGGACGGAGGGAGCCAAAAGCCCTACGCAGCATGGTTTCGGCCTATTCGAGATAAAGCCCTTTACCATGAGAGGCTCCTGTTGTGGGGATAGCCTCCGCCCGTATCCATTCGGCCTACTAGCTGACAGGCCCAGTAGGGCATGTAAAAAGACATGTATACCCTTGTAATAGTACCCTAGGTAGGGATGTTATTGTAATAAGACCTTATGGTCATGTATATATACTCTCTTGGGTTAGCAGGGGAGAGGCAATCCATCTTTTCCTGCACTCACTCTTCTAGTCCCCTAGTTTACTGTTTGATCAGTAGCTACAACAATTTGCAACAGTACCGGCAAGGTCTGCAGTACCAAGAATTGACTCTACTGGCGCCGCTGACTCTACTGGCGCCGTTGCTGGGGAGTCTGTTGGTGCTTTGGGTGATGAAAATGGCATGTCATCTGCTGGTGCTCCTAATACTGCTGTGTCACAGAACATGCATCTGATGACGACGCAGTTGCGGGACAACATTAGGCAGCCAAAGAAGTACTCAGATGGCACAGTGCGCTATTCCACAGGGCATCAAGCTATGCTCAGCAGCAGTGGGCATGTAGGTGTTCCTGAGGAAGCCTACTCATGTGGAGGCTCCAGCTCATCCACAATGGAAAAAAGCCATGGACGATGAGATCAGTGCACTCCTTAAAAACAAAACGTGGCGACTCGTACTGCCAAAGAGCAGTGCAAACATCATTGATTGCTGTTGGGTGTTCAAGGTGAAGAAGAGGGCTGATGGGACAGTGGAAAGATTCAAGGCGCGGTTGGTAGCTAAAGGCTAAAAGCAACGGTATGTTCTCGATTATGATGATACGTTTAGCCTCGTCGTTAAGCCTGCTACAATCCGATTGGTCTTGTCCATTGCTGTTTCAAGGGGTTGGAGCCTTCGGCAATTAGACATCCAAAATGCTTTTTTGCATGGATATCTTGAAGAAGAGGTGTATATGAAGCAGTGCCCGGTTATGAGGATAAACAATATCCCAACCATGTCTGTCATTTGGATAAAGCCTTATATGGCTTGAAACAAGCACCACGGGCTTGGTTTTCAAGGTTGAGCTCGAAGCTTCAAGCACTAGGATTTGTGCCCTCCAAAACCGATGTGTCCCTGTTCATATATGGCACCAAGGGAGTCACCATCTATATGTTCATCTATGTTGATGAAATAGCAGATAAGATCATGTCGTGTATACTGAGGATATGCTGTTTAGATTTAGATTGTGTTTGTTTCTCTATACTTACAGATAAGTCTTGTCTTCGGTTTGTAATGCACCAGTACTGTTACTTATCTGGCAATACGAGTATATAAGAGAAAACAGAGGCAACTGCTTTTTGTGCCCTGCCTCTCCAAAATACAATCTCATCCTGAGTGTTTTCTTTACGCTGGAACTTACAGTTGCAACACTGATTTGATAAGCTTCACAGTGGATATTTGCTTATAATTACAATTTACAGCTACGTGTTTTTGCAGCTAATGATGGAAAGTGAGAAGGCAACAACTGCACCTGCTCAACAAAAGATGGAAAGATTGCAAAGTTTTGAGGAAGAACACAAGAATGCCCTCCAGAGAGCAAAGACTTTAGATGTTCCCCATGCGGCAAACCTGTCTGAAGAGGAGATCCATGACGGTGCTAGCCCTGCACCACCATCTGATACTCATGGCGAGACGACCTCAGAACCAAAATCTTCAGGAAGAACTAGTTGGGATGAGCTGATGGATCAGCTTTTCACCAGGGATGAAGATGGGAAACTTGCTGTGAAGAGGGACATCATGGCAAGGGACATTGTTATCGAGTGATGAAGAATCTCAAATCTCAAGACTCCTTTTCACATAGCACTTCACTCTTTTAATCGGCTATATACAAGAGTACATTGTGTGGTGTATCATGTTTTTACCTTCGTGGAAATATCTTTTTGAGTCATTTTGCGATATAGCGAAAGGCGGCCCTAACTTCGCTAGTGCCAAGGGCTGTCACATGTATATGTAGACTTTACCTGTTCATTCTTGAATCTCCAAAGTCCAGTCTTGTAAGTCGATGAATACAGGTTTTGTATATCGTTTCTGCGCAAGGAACCAGAATTTATCACATATGTTTTCTTTACCCTTAACAATCCACTTCAATTGTTCATTGGGTGACGAAAGGATTCATGCATACTTATGGTCTCTTGCAATTGAGAACCAGATTCTGTGCAGGTGATGTGGAAATCGTTTGACGAAATGCTCCGTTCCCTTAACATTGGGACTCCAAACCTTGTTACTCGTTTGGCTCCAGCGTAGCGTTTGCACAGATCTTGTCCTAGGTCAACTTGGGAGCATAAACTAATGAGTAGCCTGTAGTCACTAAGATAATGTGCATAGAGAAACCCCATCCTATGTATGCATTGTTTTGTTCTATTTTTACGATCCGTTGCTCCTCGAATGTAGAAAACAAATACTGATACACTGCCCTAGCTGATCCACTTACCCAGATATTGAACAATAGAAATCGCGCTTCAAGGTATAAAAAAACAGTTGGAAGAAGTAATCCAAGATCTAATAAAATTGCCATTCGTTTTCCCTTGTTTGTTTTTCCTTTTTCTTCATGACACTGCCCTGATCCTCTAGATGAAGCAATTGAGGCAACTATGTTCGGAGAATGTTCTTAAAAACATGGGGGGAAAGGGGGTCGTCAAGACGATAGTTCACTTGAAAAAAAAAACTTGCGCGTAGCAAATCCGCCACCAGCACGTTCAAGGCTCTGTTTTGGCAGAATGGCCTTGATAGGAATTTAAGAGGAATTGTACTACTTCTCAGCAAACTTATTGTGAAATTGCTACGAAATTTCTATGTTCAAAGCATGTGACGTCAATCAACCTCTTTTCATTGCAAAACACTAGCAGATTCCTCACTCGTTTCGGCTTCAGCTTCTGGTTTATTTTTCATTATTCATAAATTTCGTATTTTTCTGAACTTTTGGCTTTTTTTGAGCTTTTTTGGCGGTTCTTTTTTCCGTATTTGTTTGCGTTGTCCGTGATGAGTTAGCATATTTTTTGATTTTTAAATTTTTTTTAAATTTAATTACGGCAAATAAGCCACTTTTAATTACAATAAAATTTCAGCTGTTACAGTGTGATTCCAGCCGTAAGCCACAGTTTTTCAGCCCAACCGAGCGGAGCGAGACCAACAGCTCATTAACCCTCGAATCGAAATCGAATCCATCACGCGGTGCCATCAAGAACTGTCAGGAGTCATGATCCAGGAGGAGCTTATCATTGCACAGCGGAGTTGGGTCATGGCACTGCTCGACGTCCCAATCCGCATGGGCACATATGCTCATGTGCATGCACGCACCGGCGCCCGTTCCTCACAGGTTACATCACCAAATCACCGGAGAAGCTGGAAGAACCAACAAGACATGGTGCGTCGTGCCATCAATGGTCCTGGTGAACAGACGGCTCTCCAACCGTGCAAGCCTCTGAGGGTCTTGCGATATTTTTTTAGGTGAACAGGAGGTGCTCTAGCTCATGTATATAAATAAAAATAACTGGTGAGATTTAAGACACCTCATTCGTTCTAGGAGAAAGAAAATTCTACAATAATCTTAAAAAGAAAATTTCTAGAAATTCTTACATTAATCGAGAAAAAAGATAAGTATCTCCATCACTTATTTTGATGGGCCAAATTATAACGATACAGATTAATCGTATATGTATATTAGAGTTGTATAGCAAATATAATTATTTTTAAATTATAAACAGTAGAATTATATATTAAAGATAATTGTATCATAATATCTAGACATGCAATTGTGCGGATAAATCCGCTAGTTTTTATTAAAACAGAGAGTTCTGTTTTAGCTCGAGTACATAGTAGCAGTTTACAGCACTTTTCAAACATTCCAACGACACCACGAACATCTAACAATCACATTTCTTTCCTACTGAATCATTAAGCTCCCAGTCTCCTTGGTAAGTTTTCCTCTTCTTTTCCTTCTTCATTCTTCACTTCTGTTACCATCTCATCTTCTCTTCCATTCCCAGCTTGGGATGTCTTTCACCGAGGTTCAACTTCTTCATTTGTATTCCAACATCAACGTCTTTGTCAGCAATTTATCCGCCCGACCATAGTAATAATCCATCTCCTGTGACAATGTATCCTGAAAAAGTAATCTCCATATCCTCAGCTTGGATAAATTTGATAGAAATAGATCTAAGTTTAAACATCAATAAAAGCATTAATCTCTAGATCAATTCAAGAACACCTAGCTAAAACATTAGAGCGGAAAACATAAGTGCGTACCCGAGAGTCGGAGAGGCCATCATGGTGAAGGTGGAGTTGCGACGAGAGGGAGGTCGGCGTCGGTGAAGCAGAGGTGGCCGAGGTCGTCGTGAACAGGGACGGTAGGTGGTTGGCCTTCGTTCACCTGAGCGCCCAAAACAGATCGGGCTTTGTTTTTGGGTTCGTGGAGGTGGGAATAACTCACGTCATAGCCTCTCTGCCGAAACCCACGAATATATTGGCGCTAGGTGACCGGGACCATAACCAAAAATAGCTGGTAGCGCTTAGATCATTGCGCGAGGTGGAGACCGAGTCTCCACGAAATCTCGGGCGATTAGCCACGAGATCAACCCAACATTCTCCCCTTTGATCGTAAGGCTAACATCATAAGCCCATCCTTTGATAAAACAGCATACCAAGGCAATGTGTTGTATGGTCAATAAAGTACCATACAACCTCAATACCTATAGCGTACGATTTATATCTTAGAATGGTTATTCATTATTCTTAATGGGAGTTGGTTTGTTTTAGGTCCTTTTATCCAGAATCAGAGGCTTTCCAGTAAACCCATGCCGGCAACATGATCACGAAAAATACTGGGTGGTAAGCCTTTCGTAAGCGGATCTGCAAGCATTAACTTAGTACTAATATGCTTGATAATTATGGTTTGAACCTGGACTCTATCTTTCACAACATGATACTTAATGTCAATGTGTTTGGCAGCACCACTTGACTTGTTGTTATTTGCATAAAAGACTGCGGGTTCATTATCGCAGTATAAAATGAGTGGTTTAGATATGCTGTCTACCACTCTAAGTCTCGGGATATAATTCTTAAGACATACAACCGCTTTCGGTAGCCTCATAACATGCCACAAAACTCGGCTTGCATCGTTGAAGATGCCGTAGGGTTTGTTTAGAGCTTTTCCACGAAAAAGCTCCTCCAATGAGTGTGAAGATGTAACCTGACGTGGATTTCTTATTATCAACACATCCCGCAAAGTCTGAATCTGAATAACCAATAACATTAAGGCTATCAGAAAACTTATATGTGAGCATGAAATACTTAGTAGCTTGCATATAACGCAAAGCTTTCTCAACGGCTTTCCAGTGGTCTAGTTCTGGATTTGACTAATATCTGCCAAGTATCCCGGTTACAAAACTAAATCAGGGCGTTTACATGCTTAAGCATACATAATGCTTCCGACAGCTGAAGCATAAGGAACCGACTTCATCTGATCAGTTTCATATTGGTTCCTTGGACATTGAAATGTCTCGGACTTATCGCCTTAACAATAGGAGCAAAGAGCGAGCACTTATTCATATTGTATTTCTTTAGTACTCTGTCAACGTATGCATTGTGAGATAAACCTAATATTCCTTTAGACCTATCTCGGTGAATTTCAATGCCAAGAACATAAGAGGTATCACCGAGATCAAAAATTGGATGAAAGGAATCTCTTGGTCTGGAACAGCATATCCTTATCGCTGCTAGCCAATAAGATATTATCCACATAAAGTACTAAGATGGTGGATTTACTCCCCTTGAACTTAATATATATGCAGTTATCAACTTTACTTTCCATAAAATCGAAACTTCTTATGATTTTATCAAATTTGAGATACCACTGCCTCGACACTTATTTTAAGCCATAAATGGATTTCTTAAGTCGACATCTCATATGCTCCTTGCCTTCCACGACAAAACCTTCCGGTTGGGCCATGTAAATATTTTCTTGCAAGTCGCCATTAAGAAATGCCGTTTTAACATCCATCTGATGCAGCTCTAAATCATAATGAGCTACAAGTGCCATAACAATTCTGAATGAATCTTTAGTTGAGACGGAAGAAAAGACGTCATTATAGTACTTCCCTCTCTTTGTGAGAAGCCTTTTGCTATAAGCCTTGCTTTGAATCTTTTGATATTTCCCTTAGAGTCATGTTTTATTTTGTAGACCCATTACAGCCTACTGTTTTGACTCCGTCAGGAATTTCTACTAAGTCTCATACATCATTAGTGCTTATAGACTTTAGTTCATCCTTAAATATCTTGAATTCTTAAGTTGTGCTGATTTTCAATTTCAGCCTTAAATATCTTGAATTTGTCGAGTTATTCAAAGCGATCTTTAATGGGGAAAAATAAAACCATAACGGGAGAAAAAATTAGCGAATGTGATGAAAAAAAATCAAAAACATCCACTGATATCACAGGAAAAGGACCACAAATATCAATATCATCAATGAATGTGATGAAAGAATCAAAACCATTCACTGTGAATTAATTCTAAGAGTCATGTACTGTGAGTAGTTCTCTTCTTTATTTGTTTTATTTTCCTTTAATGCAATCAGTGCAGTGGTCTGAGTCAAAGAAATCTAAAAGGTGAAGAATTTCTTCTTTAATGAGACGCTACATTCTCCCCCTCGAAATGTGGCCTAAACGACAGTGCCACAGTTTCGAAGAAGTCTCATCATTAATATAAAGATACAGGGAAATAATTAAGATAAAGCATATAGAGCTTTTCTTGTTTAAAAGCAAGACCATCTCTTTAAATACATTTATTGTCTATAGAAATATATTAAAACTAAGAAAACCTACACAATTTTTCTGAAAATGCCACAGTCGCTTGCGTATGGCATTCTCCTATCTTTGGATGTTGCAGCGGAAGCAATATGAGACTTTGGTGCATTGTGCACTCTAGGCCCCGATTTATCTGAGTTAGAGGAGAAATGCAGCTTCTTCTTGGATTTGAAGTTCCCTTGGAACTTCCTTTTATGAGAGCCACCGATATTAAAAGCAAAATCCTTCTTTTACATTCTTATTTTCTCTTCCTCCACGGACACACGTGGCGATCATATCGCTAATGCTCCATTTCTCTTTCTGAGTGTTGTAATTAAATTTAAAGGTTGTGTACTCAGAAGGGAGTGATGTCATAATGAAATGAACCAGAAAACCGTCAGAAATTGCCATGTCCTTGAGTTTTTCTGCCATATCAGTCATCATCATGATATGCTCTCTTATACTGCCAGACTCATCATATTTAGAGGTTAAGAGCCTCTGAATTAAGGTACTGGCATAAACTTTAGTGGAACCTTTGAATTTCTCCTCAATTGAAGCCATGTAATCTTTAACTTTTTCAGAATTGGGAATTACTCCCCTAATCATGACTGAAATTGAGGTTTTCATAATCATAAGCGACAAGCGGTTAGATCGTTCCCATTTCTCAGCATTTTCATCATAAATCTTCTTCTTCTCGAAGAAAATTCTCCTCACCCTCGGTGGGAGAACGGAACGCCTACTCTTAGGGCATAATCAAAGTCCAAAACGTCAAGGACAACATAAATTCGTTCTCTCTCCGAGAAAAAATTGCTCTCCATGAGCTGCTCAATATTATTAATTGTGGCGGCAACGTTTGAAACATTAAGTGCTGAATTTCAATATACAGGGCAAAAGAAAAAATAGAAACGTCATAAATATATATTGCATGTAATTAACCCTACGTTGGTCTGATTAATAACATGCAAAAATAAATTACAGTTCAAATTCATATCACCGTTGGGCAGAATATGAAAAGAACTTAATTATATATGGCAACATATGATTATAAACAACGTTGGTCAGAGTATAATCATATGAATACATAATGTCAAATTTAAGCGTAAAATCTTAAAATTAAATATCTCGATGGCGACATATGATTATAAACAACGTTGGTCAGAATATAACCATATGCATACATAATGCCAAAGTTTGAACATAAAATCACAATATTTAAATTGGCGACATATGATTATAAATAACGTTGGTCAGAATATAACCATATGCTTACATAATGCCAAAATTAAGCATAAAATTTCAGAAATAAAATATCTCATTGGCGACATATGATTATAAACGATGTTGGTCAGAATATAACCATATGTATACATAATGCCAAAATTTAATCATAAAAACTTTAAATTAAAATATTTAATTGGCGACATATGATTATAAACGACGTTGGTCAGAATATAACCATATGTATACATAATGCCAAAAACTAAGCATAAATTCTCAAATTTAAATATCTCGTTGGTTCAATTTAAAATTTGAGATTATTCATAAGAATAACATAATTATTCATCATAATTTGGGCCTCTGAAAAAATTAATTAATTAAACAGTGCATAATAATAAACTAAAACAAAATAAATGCACTGAAAATTAAATTTCTGCTGAAAAAATGACATCAAAATAAAATTTTGGCTAAAAATTCGGCCCCAAAAGAAATTCGAACTGAAAAACGGCCTCAAAATAAAATTTGAGCCAAAATTCGGCTCCAAAAGGAAAATCGGGCCGAAAAATCAGCCCATAAAAACAAAAAATCCGCACGCAACCCATCAAAAATATGTGCGGCCTGGCTGGCCGAGAAAACGGCCCAAAAGGCGCACGGCCGGCCCATCTCTTCACGCGCGTGGGTCAGCCGAAAATGGCCCAAAAGCCGAGAGTTATGTGCGCCGTCGGATCAAGATCCGACGGCCGAAAATACGTTCGGCCAAAAAACGCATCGGCCCAATAAACGATGGCCGTCCGATCTAATCGGACGGCCGAGATGCATGCGGGATGGGGATATACCCCCGAAAACCTAACCCTAAGGCCTCACTTTACCCCTTTTCCTCCGAAAATCACGGGTGTGAGCGGCGCGCGCTCATGCGGGCGGCGGCGGCGCGCTGGCTGCGCCAACGCCAGCGGCGGCGCGTCGCGAAGTGACGGCGGCGGCGCCGTGTCGGCGCGCAGCGCGGCAACCGCGAAATGGTGACCGAGCGGCGGCAATGGCGGTGGCGGCTGCGACGTGAAGGCTACGGCAAGCGCGACGGCCGCGGCGACACGCGGCGGCGCGCACACGACAATGCAAGTGAGCGGCGGTCCCGAGAGGCGGCGGCGGTGGGACTCCCGGCGGCGCAGCGGGCGGCTCGTGATCGCCACCCGCACGGAGCAAAGGTGGCGGCCTCGAAGCTGCGGCGGCAGCGGATAGACAGCGGTGGCGGCGGCTTCGGCGACGGCTCCGGCGCCCAAAACCGAACCGATCCGGTTCTCAAAAGGTAAGTTTTCCGCCGCTGATTAGATTTTTTTTTGGTTTGCTGCCGATCTTAACCTTTATTCGGGACTTTGATTTTGGGGATTTTTCATTAGGGTTTCACAAAAAACCTTCTTCTAAAATTCTAAGCCGAAATTTTTTTTTTAGGATTCACCTCCTTCTTTATGCTAGCCGAACCAAAACCTCGGTTTCTAGGGTTCAGGAAGATCTAGGAATGGCTCTGATACCAATGATAGAAATAGATCTATGTTTAAACATCAATAAAAGCATTAATCTCTAGATCAATTCAAGAACACCTAGCTAAAACATTAGAGCGGAAAACATAAGTGCGTACCCGAGAGTCGGAGAGGCCATCATGGTGAAGGTGGAGTTGCGACGAGAGGGAGGTCGGCGTCGGTGAAGCAGAGGTGGCCGAGGTCGTCGTGAACAGGGACGGTAGGTGGTTGGCCTTCGTTCACCTGAGCGCCCAAAACAGATCGGGCTTTGTTTTTGGGTTCGTGGAGGTGGGAATAACTCACGTCATAGCCTCTCTGCCGAAACCCACGAATATATTGGTGCTAGGTGACCGGGACCATAACCAAAAATAGCTGGTAGCGCTTCCGATCATTGCGCGAGGTGGAGACTGAGTCTCCCTGAAATCTCGGGGCAGTTAGCCCTGGAGATCAACCCAACAAAATTTTCTCCATATTGCTTCACATTGTGCCAAGCTTTGCGCTGAAACACAATATCATTTCGACAATTCCATAAGCACCGAAGTGTCACAGCACTAATTGAGTTTAAAATAGCATGTTTCTATTACTCATCAAGAATCTGCATATAGATTCAAAGTCATAAGTCAATGTTAACTTGAAGGATCTTAGCAATTTCTTTCGAAATGACCTTAGATTAATAGTCTCTTTTTCCCCCACAGAAAGCACAACCCAAAGGTTAGGTTCAACAGTATTTCTTTTTGCAATGTTATCCGTTGTCATTAATTCAGTGCATATATTCAGTGCATATACCTAAAAGGTTCGATTCTTATCGTTTTCGGTTCCACTGTTTTGCGTATAGCGGCTAACCACCATTTGTGGCATTGTCATTGTCAATGGATCTATAACCTATATCCATTTTTTTTTTCTTGTAGGTCTAGCTCGGTATTATATAAATAGAGATGATCAAACAAGACATGATAGTAGCCTACTCTGTCATCATTTAGCAGGTTAAGAAACATCATGTTTTCATAGTTCTAATTTTCAAAGTTGGCCACATGTGATTTCTTCTCTACGGAGCTATAGCACGTGAGATTGTGATCTAGAAAGGTAAGACATCAAAAGTGGAAAAAAAATATCAGCGAGGGTCTTGTGAATGGATACCAAAGGCTGCAGAGAGATTGGGTACAGCTGCTGTGCCTGACTACATCTGCATATGCAACTGTGAGAATCATGAGATTACACGCATGTATGTATGTCTCATGATTCTACCTAGACCAATACATGGCAGTATGGCACGCACACACACCACTCAGACGCTCAGAGACCCCGAGACTTGCCCATTTCGGTTTCAGCTTTTAGTTTCTGATATATTTTTTACTATTTATAAATTTCGTCATTTTTTAAACTTTTATCTTTTTTTAAGTTTTTTTGCCGGTCTTTTTTTCTCGTATTCGTTTATATTGTCTGTGATGAGCTAGCATATTTTTTTTCTATTTTTAATTTTTTTTTAAATTTAATTACACTAAATAAGTCACTTTCAGTTATAATAAAATTCCAACCGTTACAGTGCAATTTCAGTTGTAATTCATAGCTTTTCAGCCTAATCGAGCAGGGCCACAGGCATCCGGGGCGAGCCACCCGTCCGGTTCACGTGCACCGGTTAGGTTCAACCGCTTGCACCACTTCTGCGCGCATGCATGCAAATGGCCAAACAAAACCTGACCCATCCGGCGTCTTTCCGTCTTGACTCGATTGAAGCTAGCTCTATTTGACTGATGCTGTAATAACCCAGCTATTTAAGAATTAAGTCGTGGAGATATAAATTGATTAAACATGTAGTACTTCTTTTGCCTTAAAACATATCCATGTACTATTATGTGTTCTAGGTAAGGTAGCTGTGGGGGCATATATAGAAATCTGAGTGGCAAATATAGAAATTTGAGTGGCAAAAATACCATCTTTAAAAAGAAAAGGGAAATGTTTTTTAGGCTTACGGAAATGGAGACTGTTGGCTACTATTCTGCTGCCAATATATCCATATTACTGGCTGATAGATGTAGAACTAAAATTTAGAGGTGCTCATACGACAAATAATTTGAGACATGCGTCGATAAAGGTTGTACCTTGATAATTGATAATAGGTGGGGATGCTACGGGTACTAAGGGTCTGGTCGGAAGTAGGACACTACGGGACTGTTCTTTACGGTTTTTAAAAGTGGTTTTTGGTTTTTGTTATAGTACCTAACTTTTAATGGAGTATTTTCTTAAGATATGATCTACAAGTTAATTATAGTACACGTTAAAAGCCTAACATCTGTATCAACCAAAATCACAAGTGAATATCTCTCTCTATAATCTCTGTCATAAACAACAAAAATTCAAAAATTTCAGTCAAAATTCATAAACCGCAGCCCCTAACCTGGCTGACCCCGTTAGGTCCACCCCTGATTATTGGCTTCATACTCCGACATGTAGTAACTCAGTTATAATCCTTAAACACATCTTGGTATCCAAGGTAAGAAGATATGTTTTCCCCTAAATAAATTATTGTGACTAAATGTGTCCTCGGCCGAGAGCCCTCACGATTTTCATGTATATATTCAGTGCTCCTTTCTTCTCCAAACGACCAGCATTAAGAATCCGTCCACATGCATGGATATATAATGCTATAAAGTTGGGCTTGGAGTTGGTAGCCGCTTGTTGCTTATGGGAAAGCAAATCTCAGTTAAGCACGGAAGCATCTGCACATAAGTCATCGACTTTTAGTTTTTGCTATAGTACTTAACTTTCAAACAGAATATATTTTTTAAGATAGGGTCTATAAGTTAAACGATCTACACGTTAAAAGCTCAATATTTGTACCAACCAAAATCGTAAGTGAGTATCTATCGCTCCGTAATCTATACCGTAAACAGGTAAAATTTAAAAATTTCAACAAAAATTAAAAACCATAGCCGAAAAGAATAGACCCAAAGTGTGTCGGCCACTTACAAAAGATTTCTTTGGATGCTGCTCAGTTAATTAGCCTCTGCTAAGCGTACTTCGTCTGTTTGGAAGCACTGCACGGCTCTGAACCTCTGATCAGTGCTTTAGTGCAAAGATGGATGGATGGATGGATCCTTCACTACTTTAATTATCCCTTGCTGCTTTTCCCTACTTTAAAATGCGTGCCAGTGTTCTTCTGGGTGGTGCAAGAGCACTAGATCTTCTTTAGATCACAAACATATGTTGCAACTTTACAACTTACATATACTCCCACTGTTTCATACCTTATGTTATTCTAGATTTTTGGCACATTAATTGAGCTGTGGAAATATGACTAGCACAATCTTTCTTCTGATTATTATCTCCTTTTTTAAAAAAAAAGACAAGATAATGTTAGTCCACACATTAGCTGGGAAAATAAATGTTTGGCTAGACGGGAAAGGTCGATCCATAGTTGTTCCAACTAGTATGGCACCTGATTTTCTGGCTAGCTAAAGGTAAGAGCTCATTCGCAATCAACTGCAAGTTAAACGGGTTGTTTACGTGAATTTTTCTATATTTGATCATGCGACCTCTTGGTGCAAATTAAAGTCTTATAGGTACTTTTAAAAAAATTGTCTTATGGTAGATACCTAATACTTCCTCTGTCCATAAATATAGGTTGTCATAAGTTACGTACGGTTAAACTTTAACCATTAATATATGTTAATGTATATAGATTGACTACATAAAAAACATATCATTAGATTTGTCTTGAAAAATTCTTTCATGATATATATTTTATTATTTTTGCTAGTATATTATGATAATAAATTATAGTCAAAGTCTTACATTATTGATCTAAAAAGTCAAAAATAACCTATATTTATGGACAAAGAGAGTACTAAGGAAGGCTCCAGTCAAGTTTATCCAGAGAGAAGATGGGATGGATCATGATACCGTGGAGCAAAGGAACGTCGGTTATATGTTATGTTCCTCCCCCAATTCACGAGTGGCTATTACAGGATTCAGTGAATACAAGGAAGAATTATGGAGGGGGAAGAAAGGAGATAGGGACAACAGAAGAACAAGTTGGGGAAAGTTCAGAGCCAATGGTCTCTCTCTGGTATAAATGTGGGTAATATTTTAATTCTAAATTTTATGAGGAGATAAATACAATAAACTAGTGATGCAAAACTTACTACTAACAGCAGGCTACACATCATACTTCAGAAAATACTCAAAAAAATATAGTAATAAAGTCGTGCGTGCGCGCGAACAACTTACTTGTTAGCCTGATGAAGAACAAGAAGCCGCGCAGACTTGACGCAGTACAAAACGTAGATGACGTAGTGCAGTAAGCGGTCGCGCAGATGCGCTGCCCAGAAACCTTATTGCCGCCCCATGCAGGTACTCTCTGCGGCAACGGTTCGGAGATAGCCGCTCTCCCTCCTTCCAGGTGCACGCCGGGAAGAAAGTCGACGAGGTTCAGACGACACAGCACCACATCACAACAGCAGAGCAGAAAGTAGAGGAATAATGGAGGTGCAAAATTCTCTCTATTTTCCTGGACGTCTCCAGGCCCTTTTAAGGGCGCTACAATTATTCACTACTAACTGTTGCGTTTTAAACAGAATTATGCACTGGTAACTGATGAATTAAGCAGTGTAAATTCACTTGTAACCGCCTTATTCAAATGTTTGAATCTCATTCAAACAGAGAGAGTGGTGCATGGTTCAGCAAAAATAAAGATGGACTTGGTTTGCCAAGTGGCGCACCACGTCACGGCATGGTCGCGCGTCGCAAGTCACAAGTCACGCAAAAATATGTGAATACGCGTGTGCGTGTGTGACTAGACAGAACCCTCCTCATACCATCTCTATCCATATTCAAGGAGTGGTGAGGACTCCACCTTATAAATCGGTCTTCCTCACCTTTTCTTAGTAGTATGGTACTAAACCATGCATACTTTGGAATTAAGGAAATAGGCCATAAAATGGGCCAATTTCTAACACTCTACATCGATACCCCTCTCCTCTGGTTGCTATTCCCATATGAGTTGATTTCCTTCTTGGGTGTGCCAGGTAGGTCCCAACTGGGAGTCACACAGAGAGGCCATTTACAAGACCCAATCCTCTTGGGAATACCTGCGGCTAGGCCTCCTACTCCTTTTGTCGGTCAAGCTGGTACTGGTTGTCATTGTTAGGCCATGAATCGGCTTGTCCCCAAGCCGGTGCTGCTGGAAACCTGCACAAGATGTCATTGTAATATTCCCAAGTAGAACTAGATGGAGAGGTACCCGACCATTGCACCAGAACATGCGTTGATGAGGAAGCCCCTTTCTGATGGAAACGACGATCCAGGATCTTGACTGGTATACATTCTTCATCCGGTTATGGAAGTTCATGTTGAACCCTTTGTCCGGGTGCCAAAGCTTTCTTCAGATGGGAAACATGAATGACCAGATGGATACTGCTTGTTGATGGCAACTTGAGCTGGTAAGCTACAGCTCCAATCCTTTCTTCTACCTGAAATGGACCAAAGTATCGGAAAGCAAGTTTATGGTTAGCTCTCATTGCCACTGAGGACTGGACATAAGGCTGGAGTTTCATGAAAACCAGTCCCCAACAGCAAACTCTCTCTCCAAACACTTAGTATCTGCTTGAGTCTTTATGCGTTGGCCCTATTCAATGCTGCCGTAGACGTTCAGTCATGATTTCCCTCTCAGATAGCCAAATTTCAAGTCTTGAACAACACAAGTTGAAGTATCCGCAACACCAAAATGGCGTGGAGTGTGTCCGTATAATACTTCAAATGGTGATTTCCCAAGTATCGAATGTGACGAGGTGTTGTACCAAACTCGACGAAAGATAGCCAGTCAAACCATTTCTTGGGACATGCACGCACAAAGCAACGAAGGTAAGCATCTACACATTGATTGACCCTCTCAGTTTGCCCATCCATTTATGGATGGTAAGCCAAACTTATCCTCAATTGAGTCTGCACAAGCTTAAATAGTTCTCTCCACAAGGCACTAGTAAAGATTCGATCTCGATTAGAAATGATAAATTGAGACAAACCATGTAACTTGAAAATATTGTGAAGGTAAGCTTGGGCAATATGTGGAGCAGTGAAAGGATGAGCTACGGCAACAAAGTGAGCATACCGCGAGAACTTGTCCACTACCACCATGATACAGTTGAAGCCCACTGACCTCGATAATCCTTCAATAAAATCCATTGACACAGTCTGCATGTGTGTTCCAGGACTGAAAGCGGTTGGAGCATCCCAGGATAACGAACATGTTTAGCCTTGGCTTGTTTACAGATAATGCAGGAAGCGACGTAGGCATGCACGTCTTTCTTCATGCCCATCCAAGCAAACAATTTGCGGATTCGACTATAAGTTACTTGGAATCCCAAGTGACCTCCAATTGCGCTCGAATGCATGGAGCTAATGATGGTCTGGTATAATGCTGGATTGGAGCCAATCTAAACTCGTCCCTGCCATCTCAGTATACCATCCTTCAATTGAAATCTCGGGCGCTGGGGATTCTCCATGCTCAATTCCGTTATTAGTCGACTGGACTTTGGATCTCTAGTGTAACCCTCGGCTACTTCCTCTAGCCACGAAGGAACGTAAGTGGATTGGTCTTTTGAGACAGAGTGTCAGCAGTGCGATTCTCAACTCCTTTTTTGTACAATATTCGGTACTACAACCCTAGCAACTTTGCCATGGCCTTTTGTTGCCACAGTGTGGATAGACATTGGTCTCCCAAATGCACCAGACTTCTGTGATCAGTGCGAATAAGAAACTCCACGTGTTGCAGGTAGGGTCGCCATTGCTCCACAGCCAAGAAGATGACTAAGCTCTGCTTTTCATATGTCGACAACCCTCGTGTTCTTAGTCCTAGAGCTTTGCTAAGGTAAGCAATTGGGTGGCCTCTCTGCATCAAAACTACCCTAATCCCCTTCTCTGAGACATCTGTCTCAATCTCAAACTTTTTGTTGAAATCGGGACGGGCCAACACCAAAGCCGAGACTAGAGTTTCCTTCAGATCTTGGAAGGACTCCTCCTTTTCTATTGTCCTGTTGAAAACAACATTTTTTCTTCGATAGCTCAATCAAGGGTAAGCTGATTACTCCAAAATTGCACACAAATTTGCGATAATACCCGCAAGACCCAAGAATCCTTGGAGCTCCTTGACATTGGTTGGTGTTGGCCATAGCTTAATTGTCTCAATGTTCTTACTATCAGTGGCTCCTCCATCATTACTAATGACATGTCCCAGATAGGTAAGGCTAGACTGAGTAAAGGAGCATTTGGTTTTCTTGATTCTCAATTGATGTTGGGAAAGAATGTTGAAAACCTGTTGCGGCACCTCCACATGCTCTTCCAGAGTTTGGCTATACACAAGGATATTATCAATGAAGACAAGTACTCCTTTTCGAAAGCAATAGAGCTAAGATGGTATTCATTAATCCTTGGAAAGTGGCCGATGCACTTGTCAAACCGTAGGACATAACCTTAAACTCAAAATGTCCATGATGTGTTTTAAATGTCGTCTTATGTTCATCATCTGGCTGCATTCGGATCTGGCGGTAACCTGCATGCAAATCTAAGCTGGTAAACCATTGAGAGCCCGCCAATTCATCAAGAAGCTCGTCAATGATGGGAATGGGGTATTGGTTCTTTATGGTGATTGCATTCAAGTGGCAATAATCCACACATAAATGCCAAGTCTAGTCCTTCGGCACAAGCAAAACTGGTGAAGCAAACAGGCTTGTGCATGGTTGAATAATCCCTTGAGATAGCATCTCTTTGATTTTCCTTTTAATCTCATCCTTTTGTGCTAGCATATAGCAGTATGGACGCAAGTTAACTGACTACGAACCTTGCATCAGTGGAATCATATGGTCGAACTCTCTCCTGGTGGCAACCCTTGTGGTTCCTCAAATAGATGTGCATATTCCTTGATCAAGGTCTGGACTGACATAGGTAATTGCTCAGTTCCTTCCTCGGTTCCTTGCTGGTTGGACACATCCACTTAGTGCAGCTCACCACTTGGTAATGGCCAAACTAGCAGCAACAACTCCCATGGCGATTGTGGCTTACAGCATGGAAAATAGTCAACAGGAGCACACGAAAAACAGAGCTAGATTCCTCATGCAGTCGATGAGCAATACGGACAGAGAGATATGGGTTGAACGGCACATGTCCAATTTGTGGGCATGGGACCACCGGTGGAACCAAGGATTCTGGTGTTACGTGACAGCGGGATCAGCACCTTCAACCCCTCTGTAAACCTCTTGTCTAAACTCAGTACACCTAGTTTTTCTTAAAACCCAATAAACAAAGCACTAGTAACCTAAACTTTTAGTAGCTAGCATCAGTCCACGAGGAGCCTCCGCTTCTCTCAGCCTGTAAGACAACTCCAGCAGACAGAGCCAGCCCAAGAGGGAGGACCGCAACAGGCCACAACATTCATTTGATCAATCCCAAAGCGTGCCACTTCGCAACAGCCCTCGAGGCATGTTCGTCTCGTACGGTCGGCCAAGAGATGTACACATTCTCTACATAACCGCACCTAACCAGGTAGCGATCGATCACCGGAGAACAGGAGAAATCTCCTGCTATTTCACTGCAGCGCCGCATGGTCCCTATTGTCTTGCACCCTCGCCAATCGAAGGAAGTTTAGGTCCACCCGATCAGTATGTATTTTGCTCTAAATTTCTCTCAATTTTTCCAATTTGTTTCAAGAACAATGGCTAAATTTGTGAGTTAGAGTTTCAATATGATGATTGTTGATTTATTTTATTGAATTGAAGGGTTAAGACTTAGTGTTTCAATTTTGATTTTTGGAATACTGGCCTAGCTCGTTGCAAATTAGAGGCAAAATTGTAGTATTTGACCACAATGTCTAGTATTAAGCCATTGGACGTATTTTTCTACTATATTGTTCTTGAACTATTGAAGTTACAAATATATAATTGATCTTTTCAATTAATTGGTGATGATTTTATTAATGATATACTTATTTGTTGTGTGGAGAAACAAGAATTGACGAAAATTATTAATGATGTTGTTGTTCATCACCTTATGAACTTGAAAGAACATAAATACTCAAAGGTAATACATTAAATTACATTTGATCATTCTACTAATTTTTATTTGAAACCGTTAAGTAATGTTGTTCTCTTTTAACAGGTCATTGAGATCGGATGTTGTATTTTACTAATGTTGATCAACTTTTGTATGTGATTTTGTACTTAGTTTCTTCAATTTGCTGCAACTAACCAATATTATTATCAGGCTTCCTCGTATTGGTAAACATTTCATCACTATTTCTTTATCATCATATACTATCACCGGTTATGTTGAAGTATTGATGTTAAAAATTATCAGACATATTACTACTTAGCATAAAATTACTTAGAAATTATATGTATTGTTATACGTGTGATGAAGGGGTAAACCTCATTATTTTTCTAGTTTCGCCATGGGATAATACGTTTGGAGCTGACAAATCCAACAGCAAAACTCATTCCTGGTCAATCAATCAGGTGACTGGATACAAAGCTCAACATTGTTAATTTTAACTAAAGAAGAGACAGCTAGACAATGACCGATCAAAAAAGCAGGACTAAAATCATTTGGGCTAGTTTCGAGCCTATGGAAAATAGGAAATGGGGCATCTTTACAGTGAACAAGCCGTGCATTCAATTCGAGGCATGTTCATCTCATGAAACCTGGCCCTTTGTCTCTGAGTGGTACACTTGTACAAGTACAACTAGTCAAACTGAGCATTCATCTCTCAGTTAATCACAACCCCACAGGCTTGCACTCACTTCAGTTAAGACCTATAGGGTCTTTTTTTTCAATTTTTAAAAGATGTTTTTTAGCTTTTTTATAGTAACTAACTTTTAAACAAATTATATTTTTACGATAAAGTCTACAAATTGATTGTAATACATACTATAACGACTTCATTTATATCGGTTAAAATTGTACGTGAGTTTATGTTATTCTATACTCTCTGTTATGAATAACCTAAAAATCATAAGCCGTAACTAAAAATTATAAGTCAAATCTAAAAAAGATAGACACATAGTCATAGACGTCCTTGACCATTGGCTAACTGAGCTTGTACCACGTGCTTCTAGGAAGAAATTTCTTCCAGGGTAATCTGGTAGCTCTTTATTATTATTACTTTTAGGAATGGCCTGGTTGCAAAAACACCGTTGTTAGCATGAACGAAATAAATGATGATACCTAGAGATGGCAATGGGTACTCGAAACCCGATACCCGGTGGGTTTTTACCCTATTAGGGTATGGGTCTGAGTCAATTTCCTAACTCATGGGTCTCTTAATGGGCAAAAAGCCCAACCCATCGGGTCTGCCGGGTTCGGGTACGTTCCTATAGTACCCAAACCCGTAAACCCGTGGGTAATATAAACCCGATCCATAGGAGTTATAAACCCAGGCTCCTAGGCAAACCAGCCCAGCTCATAGCCCATTAGTCAAGTACAAGGAGCAGTTGATGTCTCTTCTTTTGGTTTTAACTGAGTTGTGAACTATGAACTTGTAATGATATGCTATGCCAGTGAACTATGAACTGAGAATTGATGGAGTGAACTAGTGATGTGCATTATGGATTTGTCGTTGCTTGTTTCATGCATAGTAGCATATAAATTGAACTTATTGTTGACTTGCTAAGCACTGCACTGTTCGCAATCTGCACAATGTTGACGACACGGTGACCCGTGGGTACCCGCACCGAGTGGGCATGGGTCTGGGCAAAAATCTACACCCGTCACGGGCATGGGTTTTTTAGCGGGCACGTTCAACTTTCATGGGCACGGGTTTGGGATAGCAAAACCCAACGGGTTTGTGCCCGTTGCCATCTCTAATGATACCGTTGATTTGTTTGTCATTGTCATCTCAGTTCTTGTATACCACCACAATCTTTTGTAACTTGGTATGATATATGCCACACTCATTTAGTTTTGCTGTATTTATCTACAACCTATCATGCACACAGAACAAGAAAGTATTAAATCTAACAAATACTTAATGAGAAATAACCATATATATTATTATATTATTAAAGTAAAGGCAAATGGTGCCACCACGTCTGCTCTTAAGGGATAGAAATTTTCACATTAATCGAAGAAAAAGAGAAAGATTCATACCGTTGGTCATGGTACATACAGATTATAACGATCTAGATTAAAAGAAAAGGTCCATATCAAGTATATTCCAAAAAAATAACGATGGCGAGAACATTCTCTTTATCGTTAGGCAATGTCTAAAACAGATATACCGATATCAGTGAAGATACGAGATCACCGCATTTAGTGAGGAAGTCATAGCGTTGAGGTGGCCAATGTTGAAGAAGAGAAGCAATCGACATAGGAAAAGAGGGACATCGAACACATATAACATTATGCATATATATATACATGCATATATCTGTACAAATAAAAGCACGAACGTACAGAAACAAGGAGCAAAGAGGTCGAAGTAGAGATGGCACAACCATAGGGAATAGACTTAGGGCCACCCGAGAGAGCACGACGGGTGTCCTTAGCAGGGATCAGTGACGATTGTACATGTATGCATATTTGATGTTACAACGGTCAGCATTAAATAATAGTTGAGAGAAGTAGAGTATTAATATTGGTGAAGTATTGTATTAGAATGCGTAGGAACTAAGAGATTGTATTGAATTGGGTAGCAGCTAAGAGGGGTTGATCAAGAATTGGATGTGCTATTGAAGGTTGAAGCAGAAAAATTGTAATTGCGAGAAGAGATAGAAGACACATGGTTCGGTGAAGCAATCGACATATGAGGGATTATAAGTTCAAGTTAGATCGTCCATGGTGCATCGATATATACGTGAGCAATATACTCTAATATCATGTAAAATAATAAGATTGCCGCACACATAAACGTATTGTTTTGAGATTAAATTGAGGTACATGCGCATAAATACATTTAAAAAAAAGAGTAACTGATGGAAGAAGAATAGTGGCATGTAACTATATGATCTATGTATAATGGAGAGTATTTAAGAACCTCAATCCATCAGCTCATGCTTCAATTACATTTCTCAAGTTGTATTTTTCTTCAAATTTCTATTATCATTTTCAATGTTTATGATGTATTAAAACCCTAAATAGCATATAAGATATGTAAACATATTCTAAAACATCTAAATTATATCATTTGATATTAAAACTCTAAAATAAATCTAGCCACGTAAATGCACGGGTTACCATGCTAGTTTCTATTAAATGGCATACCATAACCACTTTTTTAAAAGCACTTAAATAGTGGTATAGAGAGGAAAAATATAATAACTACACTCTAAATTCTCTCCATAGATAAATATATTAAAAAATACTTATGAAACCATCAACAAATATAGCGAAATGGGTTGAGGAATAAGCCTTGCGTCCCTTCAACAGGAAGGCTCGCAAACATGTCTGGAACAAATCCCAAACCCTCGGTTGAGGCAAAAAAAAAATAGTCCAAAGCCCCCCACAAGGACCAAAGCAGAACCACCCGAATCATACCAAGCTCAAAAAAGGCGAACGCATAGTACGCCAACACCAGAAGGGCAGTTGGACCGGTGGCTCGATCGTAGGACCGTTTGAAACGCAGGGAAACTGCATAGAGATTCCACATGAAGTTTTCAGAGAAACTACATGCGATTTATTCTTACGAGATCGCGAGGAAATCCCGATGCTCCAGTCGCAGCATCACGGATTGCGTAAATGTACAGCGTGCAGCCTTGCACAGTCTTAAGAGTCTAGACGTGCACTCGCCCTGTTCACTCACGGATGTTTGTAGCTAGTCCCAAGTTACCAAATGCCGATAGAGGAAACGAACGAGGCCACCGCCGGCGCTGGGTGACTCCTCAGCCACGTCTCCGTCACGGCACCACACGCTCCCGAGCCCAACTAACTGCCCCGCCAACCACTTATAAACTCCCCTCCTCCTCCTCCGATCCCTTCACCACCACCCCTCAGTCGCGCTTCCGCTGGAGCAAGCAGGGCCAATGGACCTCGACGCCGACATGATCCCGTCCTCGCCCTCCGCCGACTCCTCGCCGTCCTCCTCCGACCTTGACACCGAGGTAAGTAGGTTCTTGGAGCTGTATGATTAGTTGCATTTGTGTTCATGTTGGTGTTCTTGTGTTGATGGAGTTGGTTTTGGTTTGTTTTTAGTCGACTGGGTCGTTCTTCCCGGACCGGAGCACGACGCTGGGGACGCTGATGGGCGTGTCGGCGTTCGGCGGGGGGCAGCGGCGGGCGGCGAGGGCGTCGCCGGGGGAGGAGATGGAGAGGCCCCCCCGGGCTGCGCCGGAGGAGGAGGAGGGAGGCGCGCGGGCGGGTGTCGGCGGAGGCGGCGGCGGCGGCGCGCGGCCGCAGCCTCGGAGGGAGCTGGTGGAGGCTGTGCCGCGACGACGCCGGCGGGCCGCCGACGTCGCTGGGTGAGTTCTTGGACATGGAGAGGCAGCTCGCGGGCGCCGGCTTCCTGTGCGACGGCGTCGGTGGCGCACAGGAGCGGGAGGCGGCGACGTCGGTGGCGGCCACGGCGCTGTTCGAGGACGGGAGGGTGCGCCCACCGCAGCAGCCGGCAGCTGCTGCCGCGGAGGAGAGGGGGAGGTGGCGGCTGCAGAGGGCGGCGGATGGGTCGTCCTCATCATCGTCGTCGTCGCTGGCCAGGCTGCCGGTGCTGATCACCGGCATCTGCAGTGGCGGAGCGGGTTAGGGGTGATGGCTGCTATTAATAAGTGGCTCTCGAGGGGTGTTCATGTGAAAGTGGAGTGAATGCTTCTTTAAGCTTCTTTGTCTCCCTTCTTTTTCTTTCCTCCTATGGATTCTTTTGTCGCTGTCCGCTGCTTCTTCCTTACATTAATTATTATTGTGCTTTGGTCCTTTTGGGCCGGTACAAAAACTTGTTTGATGCTTCTCTTTTCCCTGTTCCCTTTTGCTCTATAATGCACACAAAAAGAATCAAGAGTAGAATACATGCTACTCCTTTGCTCTGCTCTTGTGTTAGCAGTCATTGGTTTAGTTCAGTTCTTTTGCAATTGGTGAACTAGTTGTGACAGTGCTTACCTATGCAGCTCCGTTTCATGGCAAATCATACTCTCTATTCCCCCTTAACAATGAAATTAGGGTCCGTTTGGAATACAGGAATTTTGCTGAAAAACAGTTCAATTCCAGGAGAATTCGGGGATATTTCTGCGTTTCAGACGGATTTCAGCATTTGGAACGGGTATAAGGTGATAACGTTTTTGCAACAGACAAAGTAGAGTTGTTTTTATCTGTATTTTCCCGCCACTGTGCTACCAGTGGCAGCTACTAGTACTCCGTCAGCATCCCAGGCCTAGTACAGTACGGTACAGCACTGGAGCATTTTTGTCCGTGCCGGTGCCATGCAGTTCAATTCGATCGCACGGCAGAAAGATACACCGCCGTGCCTGAGTGCCAGAACATAGCCGAAATCTCAATTACGCCATCACTCTGGCATGTGATCTGCATGGGTTGATCGGCAATGGTGAAAACGGAGCAAGGGAGATGGAGATGCTAACTTATGACAGGAAGTCTCACGAAACCGTAAATAAAGTATATCTTTGCAGAAGCACGTAATTATGGATACAAAAAATTAATATAAAGGTGAAACAGCTAGACAAAACAACACGAGAGAAAGGGATTGAAGCTGAAGACACGGGAGAAGAGAGTTGAAGCTGAAGACAAACTGCATGGCCAATCTAAGGGGAAATGGGCTGCACGGATGGCAAACAAAGTTTGTTAGTGTGATTCTTGGTTTAGTTTAAAATTATTTTAATTATATTTGTTAATTAGTTAAATATTAAAATAAGTTGATTTTAAATGAATTTAAATTTTATTCTAGCTCTGCTTAGCTCGTTTGCTCGCTTTAAAAAAATACTTTTAAACTATACTAAAATAATATTAAATCAAACTACGTTAATTTAAAAAAACTCCGTAAAACTAGAACTTGCTCGATATCCAACCTGCACAGGGGTGCTTCAGCACCCTAACGTCGGGCGTAGTTCCGCCCCTGTTGATCGGTCACCCTCCGACGCAGCAAGGCCCACACTCCCTGCTTAATCCATACAAACGGAAGAATGTCTCATGCAGCAACATCCGTCCATCGCTTCCTTCATACATGTATCTCTCGGTGATTGGTGCGTGTCACTTGTTTCGCTTGGGGCATTAGCTAGCGGCCGGTAGGGAAGCTGTTTTCACGACCTTCAAAGGTGTGTTATTTTTTACTTAGTGGTTGATGGCTTTTGATTCTAACATGAATGTCTATGTAAAAGAATCGAATACTGATAAGTTGTTTCGATAAAACTGCCCTAATAAATTATTTTAAAAAGACAGAAGATAAATTATCTTATTTATTTATTTAAAGAAATCCATAAATCGTAATAAAAAAAAAGAAGGCATCCTAATTCGTGCTCTGATGGGATCAGCAATTCAAGAAGCGGCATCGGTTGCCATCTGCACGGATGGTGGTGTGGGGTGTAGGGTCGATTTGTTGGGCCCACACAGTTCCTGGCTGCTGCCAAAACTGCTTCCTCCAATCCGAGCAGCGATCGATGCCACTTGGGCCTGCACGCACCTCGCACTTTTTAGCCATGCATGCATACCACCGGGTGGCAGAATGATGAGCCATGCAGCTGCAGGCCTGCAGCTGCTGCCGGTTTCAAGCAAGCTTTGGATTCCAGCAAGGACCCAAAAGACGGAAAAGGACCCAGCGCCAGCACACGACATGGCTAGTAATAGACGATGTTACAGATGCTTTAGCGATGTGAGCGTTCGTTGGGCACTAGTTCCGGCAGATGTTGAGGAATGCTAGACGGCCCAATAGACCAAACATTAGGGGAGAACTGATTGCATTGCAAAACCAGATGGATATCATCTTCTCATCGCATCAGGCATGCTAAAGCTAAGACGATCTAGTAGAACACCAGTTACGACCAATCCTTGTTCCTGCCATTTTTTACAGGAAACGATCGGCGCCATTACACGTCATCACATCAATATAGCGGTAGGCAACAGGACGAATGAGCCCATTGCAGCCCATAGAAAAGGAGGCGTACCAACCAAACAGGCTCATACGGCCCACACCCCCAAAAGCCACGTTTTTCTCAGTCGTCGCCTCCCGACTGGGCCGGGTTGGGGTGGGCGGAGAAGTAGGCGAGGAGGCCGAGCAGCGGCGCGTTGATGTAGGTGGTGGGCTCGGACTGCTGGAAGACGGGACGGGCGTCGGGGAAGGCGTCGCTGGTGTTGCTCGGGCCGCCCACCACGGCGCCCACGAGGAGGTTGGGGTTGGGCGCCGCACTGGCGTAGTAGGCCGCGCCCGCCTTGCACCCGATCATCGCCGGGTGGGCCGACACCGCCGGCAGCGAGCTCGCGCGGTGGTGGATGCGCCGGGGGAACCGCGCCCCGTACCCCACCATGTACGACATGCGCAGCGGGTTGTCGCCCAGGATGTAGTCCACCTGCGACGCGCGCGCGACGGGGAAAAAAACGCGTCAATTTTGCGGTGAAAGAGGCGTGTTTCGAGCGAAAAAGACGGTGGGTTTCGGGGGTGGGCAGCGGACCTGGCGCTTGGCGACGCGGCGGAGCTGGACGGGCGAGGCGGACGACGTGCCGCACGGCACCCGCGCGTTGGCGTGGCTGAGGTAGTTGGAGTAGGCGAGCAGGAGGAACGACAGCGACGTCACGTGCTGCATGTTGCTGTTGCCCACCTTGAACAGGAGGCCACCTGCGTGCGTACATTACATCGACGCATGTGTTCAGCAATGTTCCTCGACACGTTACATTCTCCAGAGGTGAACCTTATTAAGGAGAGGATGGTTAATTAGGCTCGTTGGTTAACCTGGGGAGTACTGGATCTGCGGGTGGCTGGAGATGCCGGGGAGGAGGGTGCAGATGAAGTTGTCGGCGTTCACGCGGAAGGACTGGAAGTACTCGTCCTTCCCCATCAGGACCTCCTGTCGAACAAGCAGAGCAGATCGGCTGTCAGTGGGCTAATCGAGCACTTAAATGTGATAAGTGAAAAAATAACAGCGTGGTTTAGGCACTCCGCAGGGCAGGGAACACGAGGCCCGTGAGCACTGAAAAGGTGCCGTGCCCACAGCCCCTGATACAAGCAACGTGCAGAGCACAAGCCCCTAGGGTTAGACGGACCGGGGTTACCGATGAGAGACAAACATACTGGACTACTTCGATCCACTAGTCTATCAAATGGCTAGCACTGATAAAGTGTGGGTGACAGTGCTTAGGTATTGATTAATTAATCTATCCAGGTAGAATCTGGCCACATGACTCAGTAATCGGTGCTCATGGTCTCATGCTGCGGGAATCTAGAAATGCTAATTATACAATAGTACTAGCGAGTAGCTCAGTAAGATCATGGCATGCCGAGTACACTGCCTCATGACAGCAGGACCCTGCAGCCAGGTCTGGTGACATGACCATGGCGATAAGTTTGACAACGGGGTATGTCAGAAATCCCAGAATGCGCGATTAGTTACGTATACATCATGTCAGTCTAATTGACTTCACGCGCTGATCAACCGAATAGGTATTGATGAATGGATAGAATAGAAACGACAAAGTATATATATATATATATATATATATATATATATATATATATATATATATATATGCCCTATCTGCAGAAATGTTCCATTTAATTATTAATTAATTAATAGTGTACACAAGATATAGTAAAATGTATACTACGCTGTAGTACTTGAAAATGCGGTTTTGGCCAATGATCCCGTTCACAACCCGGACAAAGACGAGAGAGAACATAATCCAACATCGTCCAATCACTAACGCAGATAACACCAACAGCCCAGGGCATGCGACACCACACATCATCACCAGATTCTAGTAGCAAAAACGCAAGCTGCACACGAAAGGAATATCGCAGAGGGAGGCATGACGCGAGACACTACTAGCTAGTGGCAGCAACATGCTCTCGAGCCAGTCCAGCCCCACATGTCGAGCCAAAAGACGCAGCAGAGCGCGCGTGAAAAGGTTCCCGATCGCCCATGCCCATCTCGCACAAGTGCTCGACTTTCCTAGCACAACATGTTACACGTACCACGGCCCTTTTTTTTCTGCTTTTTTGTGCCTTTTGACTTTCCAGTACAGAGAGAAGCCGAAATAAACGGTGCAGTTTCTCCGATCGGTTTCTTAAAGTAATTTTTCTAACTAATTTTCTGAATCTAAAACAGTATATGTCGTTAGCTGAACACTAATCACTACCACCTCGAAAAACGCAGACCTACTCCTCTCCTAGCTGCTGGTCCTAAATCCTTGTCACAGTTAATTAGTCAAAGATTAGATACGGTAATTAGGCACCACCACCATGTCTCAAAACTTGGGGAGACATGCCAAATGAGTCAATGGCATGCAGAGGCCTGGTACGCGCTGCGCCCACGCCGGAGAAAAGCCACCGGCGTCTCGAAAAACGCAGCCCTGCTACTCTGCTAGCTGCTGGTCCGAAATCCTTGTCACAGTTAATTAATCGAAGATCAGATACAGTAATTAGACACCGCCACGCACAGTGCCATGTCTCAGAACTTGGGAGAGATGCCAAATGAGTCAATGGCATGCAGAGAGGCCTGGTACGCGCTGCGCCCACGCCGGAGAAAAGCCGGGAAGCGCGACGTAAGGCGCATGTGCCCGCCCGCTGGCCAACGCAGGACACCAGAGTAGGAGAGGCAAGGCTGGGCCATGAGATTGATCAGTGCCGATGTTGTACGCAAACCGAGTAGTGTGGCGTCACGCAGGACACGAGAAGAGGCCGAGAGCTACCAAACGCACTATCCTATACTACCGGACCTTTTGACACTGCCAATGCAAGTACCGTTTCATGGCGCAATGCAGTAGTCTCGTCAGCAGCAATGTGCAAGAAACTACAGGTAGGAAGTAACACATATCCATTGCGATGGTGTGCGCGGTGGCTGGACGGTTTACCTTGGAGATGAGGACGTTGATGCCGGCGTGCTTGTTGTCCCAGCCGAACTCGTTGATGGCCTCGCTGGCGCCGAGCACCACCTCGTTCCTCTTGATGTACTCGCGGTACTCCCGCCGCCGCGACGCCTTGTGCAGCCACGCCGCGCCCCACAGCAGCTCGTCCTGCAAACGCGGCGACACACCGTTCAGCCATTGTTCATCCACCGCCCGTTGCTGCTACTACCAAAATCGACGGCCCACGTTGCCTGAACGAAACTGCTACCGGCTACGCGCACGCACCTGGTACCCGGAGTAGTCGCAGTAGCAGGGGCACACGGCCGCGTGCAGGCTGCTGCTGTAGGGCCCCCTGTACTTGTCAGCAAACTCGAACACCTTCACAAAAACACACACGAGAACAAAACTCAAAACCAATTTGTTTGGTTTGGTTTTGCTATTAATGGGGAAAAAACATATACATTTATGCCCTAACCAGCGGCAGTGAACGGCCTAGCTAGCTAACGGCGACGATGGTGGCGCAGCAGCTGCTGCGGCAGTGTCAAGCAGGCATTTATTTGCACGCATTAACGGCGCACGCAGCAGCTTTAATGCGCTTCCCAAAGCAAGAAACGGAGAGCGGTCAGTATAATGGTTGTGGCTTACGGCGACGGCGCGGTCGAGCAGGCGCTTGGAGTATGCAGGGTCGGCGTCGCGGAAGACGATGGAGCCGGCGGCGAGGGCGGCGGCGGTCTCGGCGGCGACGTCGGAGCCCGGGTGGGCGGGGTCGACCTTGTAGACGGTGCGCGGGGTGTCCATGTCCTCGGGGCGCTCCCAGCAGGAGTGGTCGCGGAAGGCGTCACCGACCTGCACGTACACCGTGTCCGGCGTGGCCGTCGCCTTCATGAGGTAGTCCGTCGCCCACCGCACCGCCTTCCGCGCCTCCTCCGCGTGCGCGCCGAAGCTCCGGCCGAAGTCGATCAGCCCCCACGACATGAGCGTCGCCGTGAACGCCATCGGGAAGCCGAACTTCACGTTGTCGCCGGCGTCGTAGTACCCTCCCGTCAGGTCCACCTGCACACACAGCCACATTCCCCAAGAAAGCGTCACAACCCACAACGGCTGATCAAAACAAGCAATCAGCAGTCATCCAAGAAACAGTTCGTACGCCGGCGGCGGCGCCGTCGTTGAGGGCGGAGTCGCGGCGCCAGCGGAGGCGCTGGTCGGGGGGCAGGCGGCCGGAGCGCTGGCCCTCGAAGAAGAGGATGCTCTTGTGGAGGGCGTCGCCGTAGTCGTGCTGCCCGGACACAACAGTCGCCGACGCCGCGAGCAGCAGCAGCAGCAGCGCAACTGTAACCACCACCATTGCCTTCGCCGGTGGCGCCATTTCTGGAAGCTTGGTATTGGTGGTGGTAGTTTAGTTGGTTGGTGCTGTGCGGCGGTTCGGACGCTGGGGTGGCGTGGGGAGGATTTAACAGGGAGGGAGAGGCGGGCGGACCGGGGTGGCGAGTTAATGGCATGTGAGGCTGCGCAGAGAGGGAATGGGTGGGGGAAGAGAAAGCGACATGGGATGCTGGGAGCAGGCCAATCAACGCGCGCCACGTGCGCGTCGGAACGTTGCGGCGCCCGGTACGAGGACGGCGCCGTGCTTCCGTGGACCTGGTCCTTGTTAACGTTGCTGCCGGTGGAGACGAAGGGCTAGCACTAAAGTTCTCACGTAAAATGGACAAGTAGGTATGTATAAAGCGAATTTTTTATACGGATAATCTATTTTTTATTTAAAATTACAGAAATATATTCACAGGAATTTTTTTATAAAAATAGGCTCCAGTCGCCTAATGGTTGGGCGACTGAAGCCTGTCGCCCAACCCAGCGGCGACACCTGGTGAATCTGCCAACCGTTGGGTGATTAATTCCAGTCGTCCCACCGTTGGGCGACTGGATTCCAGTCGCCCAACTATGTGGCGACTGGGGGTGTGTTAAAAGCGCGGCGCGCTCGGCCGCTGTTTTCATTTCTTGTTCGCAGCCAGAGCGATCGAGCGAGAGCGAGAGAGGAAGGAGAGGAGAAGAAGAGAGGAAGAAGGGAAAGATGAAGGATTTAGTAGGTAATTTTTTTGTATGTTATTTTTGTTAGTGTTAGTAAAAACTATAGATGTAAAAACTTTAGTGTAGAAATTTTGTATAGTATTTTTGGTATAGAAAATTTGTAGTACACATTTTTAGTATAGAAAATTTGTAGTATTCAATTTTTAGTATAGAAAATTTAGTTAACGTAATTTTATATGAAATGTTAGTGGTAGTAAAAATTGTAGATATAGAAAATTTAGTATGGATATTTGAGTACAATTTTCAGTATAGAAATTTTAGTATTTGTAGTATACATTTTTTTAGTATAGAAAATTGTAGAAGTAGAAAATTTAGTATGGAAATTTTAGTATTTTTGATATATTAGTGTAGAAATTTAGATGTAGAAAATTTAGTGTCAAAATTTTGTATAGTATTTTTGATGTATTATTGTAGAAAATTTAGTGTAGAAATTTAGATGTAGTTCATTTAGTGTCAAAAATTTGTCCAGTATTTTAGATGCATTATTATAGAAAATTTAGTTTACAAATTTAGATGTAGAAAATTTAGTGTCAAATTTATACGTATTAGAAAAATCAGTAAATATTGAGGGTACAAATTAATCGTGCACGTTCATTGCAGTGGGTTACGACGCGTTTATTTTGTAGGTAACTTGAACTCTTTTTGTAGGTATGGCTCGTGATGGTCGTGACTCCGACTGGCGGTACCTGCTATTGGACGAGCACGTGGACCGCGTGCACCGCGCTTCCCGTCGTGTGCCGGCACTGGGGAGCACGGATGAGCCGGCTGAGTTGGGAGTGGTTCGGACACGCACACCTCGCGTGGCCTGGGGACTCAACCCCCGTTGGACTGCCAGGTTTGCAATACGCCAGCGTTTTAGTGTTGCCGTAAGAACGTTCCGTGCTGGCCTTCACTTTGTTTGTAGGCTGCGGGATGTCGGGCTACTCCCTCTTGCCCGGATGGTGCAGGCCACGGAGGAGGATGGAGTCGCCTTGGCCGCGGGCGGGGACGATGCGGGCGTGGAACGATCACGACACTTCCCGTTCGATCATTCCCTGCTGATGGCTTTAGTGGACCGTTGGCGGCCTGAGACGCACACTTTCCACCACCTATTCGGGGAGATGACGCCAACCCTACAGGATGTGTCCCTGCTTCTTGGCCTTCCGATCGAGGGAGGCACTGGCTTCCTACCGGAGGCCCTGGCCGAGTGGCGCGCGGACATACTCGGCAGATTCGAGGGGGTCCTTACACCGGCCGATGACCACCACATCTTCGAAGTGACTCAGACCCGTGGGCCATCGCTGAGGTAGCTCGCACAGTACCGGGTACGCGGTCTTTATAATCGATCGTGTATTCGAACCTCTTACTTGCACTATTACATACTAATAACAACTTGTTTGTATTCAGGTGGAGCGCATGGATCCACAGGCAGACGATTACCAGGTCTCGTGCCACTTGGAGGCGTACGTGTTGTGGCTATTTGGTTGGGTGCTCTTCACCACCAGCCACGGCAACTCCGTGCATGCGTGCTTTATCGCTCATGCGAGGGCGATTGCGGACGGCGAGGCCCCCCCAGGTTAGCTGGGGATCGGCTGCACTTGCCACGACGTACCGCGGCCTGTGCGATGCGTGCGCGAGGATTAAGGCGAACTCGATCCTCGCGGGTTGTCCCCTACTGCTGCAGTTGTGGTCATTCGAACGCTTCAGCCTCGGACGACCTGTGCTAGACAACATGGGTCCGTACAGGCCCGAGATGTATCCAGGGGGAGACATCGACCGGCCGACGATGGGCTCTCTTTGGTGTCGTCAATGAGTAAGTATTATCACAATCAACTATTTTCTTCTTATTAACGATGGTCGTCCTTAACAACTTGTCTTTCTTGCAGGTACAGTTCGCGCACGTGCAGTTCACGCGGGCGTACCTACCTTTTGTTGAGCAGTTTGACCGCCTCACAGTCGACGACGTGCGCTGAGAGCCTTACACATATACGACACTGCAGGCCCGTGCTCCTGACGGGCTGTCCACACTATGCTTTCGTGACCGAGCTTTCTGGCTCACGCGCCGGAAGCTCGTGTACGATATCTTCGTGGAGGACTACGCACCCCAGCGAATCATGCAGCAGTTTGGACTACAGCAGGCGCTTCCTATACCAGTCGGACCACCGCTTCCGTGGCACGTGCACGCGTGAGTGATCGCTTATCATAAATATGTACGTACGTACTACTGTGTTCGCACAGGGGGTGTACTCGACATATGCCCCTTGTCCAGGCGCGATGATCTTCACTGAGGGTACGTATCGTACGATCTCTGTTTTATCACAATATTTTATATCTGAAACTAACGATATTACTTTCGCAGGTCATTTCGAGTCTGAGTCCCGACACGGCCCCACCGCGAACCCAGAGGATGTGGACCAGTACTTCTCCGAGTGGGTCAGGCGGCCGTCTGGGTCTGCACCTCCTGAGACAGCACCAGAGGTTCTCTCCGGCAGTGCCCTTCCCAGTGCACCGGAGGGAACACAGCCAGAGTTGCAGCTGACTCCACCAGCTCAGAGGCGGGTGCGACATGTTCTTGATCGTTTTACGTTTTCAGAGCGTCGTCACCCGTTGCACCGGAGGACGGCCAAGCAGGGCCGACATGGGCGTGGGGATGAGGCAGGCCAGGGTGGCGCCTGATTGTACACCATTGTTTCATATACTGCTTACATTTTTTATTTACCATGTGAACTTTTTAGTATTGTGTCGTACTTACTTTTACTCATTACCTACAACATCCGAATAGTGTGCATCAAAGTATCACTTATCGTCGTATGTATCAATTGTTTTACGGTCAATCATTCGTAAAAAAAATTTGAAAAAATTATTTACGCACCTACAACATACAATGAACATAGACTTTTATTACAACTTCAGCATAATTTTTACCAGTTTAAAACTATAAAATTGACAAAATCTAAAACATTCACGGGGGACGTATCTAGTCGCCGCTCCATTGGGCGACTGCATGAAAATCGCCGAACGGTAGGACGACTAGATGCAGTCGCTCCAAGGTAGGGCGACAGGTATTGTGTTGCCACTGGGTTGTGCGAAAGGCTCTAGTCGCCCAACCATTAGGCGACTGAAGCCTATTTTTGTAAAAAAAAATTATGTGGGTATATTTCTGTAATTTCGAATAAAAAATGGATTATCCGTACAAAAAATTCTGCATAAGGGTATCACGAGTGTATATATCATAATAGATTTTATGGCGGGTCATATTTAATTGTTAAGACCGATTCGTTATATTTGAAGCCACCGCTTTGCTGTAACAAGGGCCACACCTAAGTGTTAAGGTCGACATGTGCCAGTTGGTAGTTGGCTGGTGGGGGAGAGAGAACAATAGGATTAAAAGATAATTGTATTTTAATGCTTGTGGCCAGGTCTTTAGCTTGAGGACTGGCCTTAAGCTTTTTTGTTTATGGCCTATCCTGTAATGTATAAGGTTGACCTTAAGGTGGCTTATGACCCCCTATTTTCATACACTCCGGATGCTTTAAGTTTTAGGTGTTGATAAATATCATCCGGATATTTTTCATTCTATGATTTATATCTTCCGATAAATAAATAAAATAGTTTTTATCATTTTTTTAAAGTAGCTTATCAGAACAAGTTTTTCAAAACAATTATCGATATTCGATATATTTATACAAACACTCACGCTAGGGCTAAAAGCAATCAGCCAGCTGAAAAGAACATCCATTAAGTACAGCCTTGTATACTTGGTTTGGGATTGTTGTGTTGCGTAGATCTTCAAATAGCTTTTTTTTTCGGGCTGTGGATGTTTATGAGCAACCGAGAGATCATAACATCAAATTCAGAATATTAAAAAAAAACATACCTATCATGTGTTGGCAGAACTCGAACTGTGTATATTAGGCACAAAATATAGATAACATACCGGTTAGACCAGCTAGCATTGGTGCAAAAGAGTTATTTTTCGAAGGAGTACGCACAAAAATATGTTAACAAGGCTAATCATCGGCCAACTCTGAGCGAGACGACTGACCCATTTGGCCAACAGCAGGGAAACCGCCAACACGTTTGTGGACGAAGCGGGCCGCCCCACTGGCCTACACGGCGACGGACGATTGGCCACGTGAATTAGAGTTAATGGGCAGGAAATATTACCAAGGTCTGGTAACAAGAGGGAAAAAAAAGCGTTAGATCAGTTCATATTAGATAATAAAATATGTTTTTCTACGATCTATAGTATCAAACTTTTAAATAGAGTATTTTTTAAGACGAATCTACTAGTAGATTTGTAGTAGACAATATGGCAACTTCATTTATATTTGAGTTTTTCTCTGTCTTACGACTTCCCTACAAGTTGTTACTATTTATAAGCTAAATCTAAAAATCATCAGCAAAAGTTAATATGAACACCCCCTAAATTTCGCAAAGTTACCAAATTTTGGACGGTTTAAAACAACTGTGAGCTGGCTTTGGCTTGTATGGACTATAATAACTAGCTTAAACGGTCTGTTTTTTCAAGGCATAGTCAACAGAAAGATTGTAGTAAAAAGTGTACTGAGTTTAGTTGTACTAGGCAAAATGGCATGCGACTATTTTTCTCTACATACTGCCTCTCATGAATAGCAAAAATTCAAAATTTTAAGCCATAAGGCATAGCCCAAAAGAACACACCCTTTATCACAGGAGTTACTCCATTGCCTCTAGGGGTGAGAAACGGTAACAGATAATCTGATTTATCCGATATTCGTATCCAAGAAAATGCAAATGTGGTAAGAAAATTATGTATTTGAAAATATTCGTATTCAAGACTATTCGATTCGTATTCGATCCGTTTCCGGAACCCGGGAAAAACCTGGACGAATTTTGTTATTTAAAATTTGAATTTAGGCAGTTTGAAACCGGTAACCGTTCCGGTAACCAATAAAAAACCGGTGAAAAACTAGTAAAACCGCTGGGTATTTATTCTACTAAGATTTGTTACAGAAGTTGTAGGAGGATATTCGTATTCGATCGAATTAAGTACATATTCTATTCGAATTCGTATCCGTTGTGACATTTGATTCGTATTTATATTCGAGAATATTCGAATTCGAATTCATATTCATTTTAAAATATGGATTCGTATTTATATGTTAAACTATTCGATCGTCCTAATTGCCTCTAAGCCAAACAGCTCAAAACATATGCAACCATACCTGCCAAGTCCTTCGAAAGTCAAGCTAAGTCCAAAGCGCATAATATGTAACAAAAATAACTTCGTCGAAGAATACGCGCGTTATCAACGGTGCATTGTAGGTTATCAAGCAAAAGGTGCCATGAAACAAAGCTAAGCACAACAGGTGTGTGGACGAGGTGTAGGAGGGCCGGCGGTCAAAGCAGGATTGGCCGGAGCCTGAGGCGGGATGTGACGGATCGAGAGGAGAGGGGGGCCCGGCGCCGGCGAGGTCACGTGCCGGAGGGGAACGTAAACGATGGGGGAGACTGAATGCGCGAGACGACGACATAGGAGTATGTACTTGTGTAGGATTGTAGCGTAGGCCATCTTGGCCCTCGTGGGGCACGGCATTGGTGCTTAACTGTCTATCATACGGCGCTCAGCTGAGAGCGTTCTTTCCTGCTGCGATTAAGTTCTTTTTTTTTTTGCTACGGTTAAAAATTTATAGTTATAGTTACTAGTTTTTCATCTTAGTATGAGCGTTTGTGTGAATGAATTAAATGTTAATAAGCTGTTTTAAAAATGATATCTTAATAAACTGCTTAAAAAGATAATAGAAAAATTGTCTGATTTATTTATTCAGAAAAATCATAAGCTAAAAAGAGCAGAGGAATATGTCCACATAGTGGTTGCCTTGTACTCCACTGGTTGCCCGTATTTTGCTCGTATGCCGGTAATTGCTGCTGTAGCCTGTAGGAGTACTCAAGACTTGAGTACTCTTTGCCTGGCCATAACCGTTAGCCAATCATGCTACCGATAGGCTAATGAAGGGCGGTGTGTCGTCCTTACACCTTAGATGATGATAGACGGAGGCTTCTTTCTAAATAAGGGGGCTACAATTACAAATGTACTGTTTGTTTGACTTAGATTTTTGTCGCAATAAGGGGAGGGCATAGTGGAACCAAAGAACTCTGCTAGTAGAAAACGGTTCAACTCTCGTAGTAACCAGGAAAAAAATCGCGTGTTCCAAGCCGATCTAAATGGATGTATAGCTATACTACAGCACATGAATACATGAGAAATGCTAGTGGAGCTCTAGGTGATCCAAAAGGCTACTAAATCATCAAGAATAATTACCAACGAAATTTTCTTAAGTGGTGCTCACTTGGATTTAAAAGCAATGGATTATAGTTTATTTTATACACCACAGACAATAAAAAAGAATAACAAAAAAAAGAAAAAGACAAAAAACTAAAATAGCCATATCGTCAGAAAAAAAAGCAAAAGTAAAAAGTCAGAAGCAGAAACTTTTATGAATAAATTTTACGAGAATTAAGGTGTCGTTTGGCTGGACTCAGCTTCTCGCTTTTGGGCTTCGAAGTTTGGGCTCTAAGGGCATCTGCAATGATTATAGCTAACAACTAACTATAAGACTTCCACATCATTTATATAATACACACTAAAGCTAGCATTCTAAAGAACTATCTATAAGGATATCTATTTGATGCTTACATGCACACACAGAATTTATAGATGCTGCATCGTTTGGTGTTATAGACTAGTGCTTAAGGAAGAGCTGGCTCGGTTTTTTTGCATACTCTTTTTCCTCCACATAGGATATATGCTGATGTGTACATGCATATAGCTAGCTAACTCAGACCATTGCAGATGCCCTAAGAGAAGTTATGAAATCCGGGCTTCAAATCTGCAGTTCATTTTAAACTCGGCTCTAAATTTTTATTTTATTTTTTGGCTTCAAAGTCTTGAGTGTTTAGCCTGAAAAATGACTTCAAAGTCCAAAAAATTAAACCGCGTCCGGCCAAATAGGGGCTAAGTTTCCAAGCAACCGCGATGCTAGCAACTGAGGCCACTTGATGCAGTGCAGTAAATATGGCCGTTGTGGATAGGGGAGCCGTAGGGCGGAGGTTGCTACAACCCCCAAACAAAGCCACTTTACCGATGACGATCCAGTCGATTCTGAATGCCCATAATTAGTTAAGCTTTTTCACGTTTGTGGATAGTAGAGTTCTTTCCGGGTAAAAGAAGCGCATCGTCTCTCCCGAAAAGCTTCCATCTGCTTAAAAGGCTCTCAGGGCAACAGTTTGACCGGCGACGTCAGAGAACACACGGAGACCGTAAAAGACTGTACATTAAGCTTTGTCAATACTTTAACATTTTTTACTCGCTCTCTCTCCAGTAAGAATCTAGAGCACTATCTGGAACGTTCTTTCTACTTAGCTCCAAACGTGTCCTCCTAATGATACGAACAGATTGTCCACAGCTAAAATCAGATCAAATCAAAATGCTGGCAACGAAGAAAGAAGACAACAATACATGATAAGATTCAAAGGTGAATCTGCATATGGCAGGCTTGGCACGTTCTCGTGATCTTGCTGCGATGAATCCAAGAAACAAGGAACAAAACAACCAATAGTGAAACCACATGTATGAGCAGATCCGCCAACAAAGGACACGCAGCGGAACCAACAGTTCTATCGGGTTTACGTTGCAGAAATGCACATGCACATTGCAGTATCAACTGAGCCCCGCTATTACTGCTTCATCAGCCCCACTGTAACTGCAATATCAACTGCACATGCCGTATGTCCCCACGCAGTACGCGAGATAAGATAAAATCATAAAAGCATGATAGATTCGAGAAAATATCTTGCCACATTCCTCCGCTGAAAACCATCGATAAAATGCTTCTGGTGTGGAAAAACAAGGGTCAAGATTTGATTGTGTTTTCGACCATGATTGTGTTGTAAGTGTGCTTCTCGGTTCTGTACCCGGAGAAAGATCCAAGAATATCTCACATTTCCTTCAGAACAACATAACAGGGCTAACAAGAGTCAATCAAATGTCCATCCACCACTCCAGTTGTGTTTTTTTCCTCTGAAAGAAATTGGGAACAAACCAGGTACTACTGCCTCCTGCCCCGTCCTTTCTTTGATTGCTGTTGTTCTGCCTGTTCCTTCCCCGAAACATCACTTATATCAGCTGCACAGTGGAAAGGAATCCAAATTAGTGAAACAATTTAGAACTTGATATACAGTAACTGTACCCCGGGAGAAAGCAATGAAAAATACCATCAGGTCCACGAGTCATAAGAGCAAAAAAGATATTGTTCAGCTTTTCCATCTTCTTTGCATCCTGAGCTTGATCTGTCTTAAACTTCAAGCACTGCAGTCATCACGTTTCAGTCAGCAAAGCAGCAGTGCTTTATTTCAATCAAAGTTCATACTATATGCAGCTGACACCAGAATATCAGAACAGTTAGCCATTAATAAAGGACAGCATACAACGTAAATTCGCTGTTACCGACATAATAAAAACATTCATTGCAGGATGCCAACAGCACATCTATAATTGAACAGAAAAGGAACAAATCCATATATGGTCTTTCAAGAAGATGGTAATAAGCTACACTTTTTAATTGTTCTGTAGTTTAATCAGCTGAACTCCACAACACTTGCTTCTATAAGAAACAAGCAGGAAGAGATATCTCCGAATTCTACACATCCATCATGCAACCCCAAATCCAGATTATCAGATTAAATAAGGTCAAGTTTAAGATTTTGGCTTTCTTTACGATAAATTTTAGGAAATAAGGCCCACAAGGAAATAAGGCAAACATTGCAGTGATGGTGAAAAAAATCAGCATAAAATACAAGCTAAGTGAACCAATAACATCATCACGAACTTAAAGTTATGCCCTACATGAGTCAGTACATATTAATGCACAGCAACCATTCTGGACGGTTAATCAGTTGAAATAACACTAGAATAAACACCGGACAGGACCTTAAGTGCTGCTGCTGCAAAAACTTAATAGAGCATATTCAAGGGGAAAAAAATAGGAAGCACATGGATAGCCTTTCTAATAAACAAAAGGTCAACAATAGTCATATAAAATTCATTTATTTAGAAAGGTACATATTGTACAAGTCATCAAACAATATTTTCACACTGAAATATTCCATGATCCTCTGTCAAACTTTCTTCCTAATATGGTAAACTGATCTCCAACACTGATATTAGAATGCAATTGTAAACAAAATATAGCTCTTAGTGCCAGTTATTTAATAGGTAATTAGTACAAAAATTGGGTACCCGGCCTTTAATGCCGAACTATAAGCTAGGCAAATTATACTCATATGAATAAATGGATATTACTTCTATGAAACATAATGATGACACTGCATTCACCTATAGATCAAAAGCACACATTTGGCATGAAAGTGGAGTCACTAAGTAGCTTCGCAATTCCTTAGTTAAGCACAACATAACATTGGTACTCGCACACAAGGGACAGAGTGGTATTTGCATGGATTAGTTGCAAACTTGCAATTATACATTGCTCTGACAAAGTTATACATTGCGCCCAACATGCACATCATATGAGACTAACATTAATACCGCTTATAATTTATAAACTGTTTATAATTTATGTAGTTATTAAAACTAATGGTATGTCATGGGCCTCATGGTTCATGTGTGGGCATCATAATTGTAACTCTGATGTCACCCACCTTCACAGCATAATATTTTGCTCAGGGGGTTGATAAGTACAACTAAAAGTGACTTCCGCGTCTCACTATACGCATGCTACTATGCCAGCCAAATAGTTGCTAATAGTTGAGTGTTCTAACATTCTCGCTGTACATCATGAAATGAGTTTGCATTGCTATAAGTGCCTAGTTACTTAGGTCGTGTGAAATATAGGTGATAAGCTGCTCATCCACACAGAAAACAATAAAATAATTAGGAGTGGTCAATTTAGCATTATATTTCATACTGTCAAGAGTGTCAGTTCCTTTGCATGCATACATGCATACGTACATATATATAGCCTTTTCCATACTCTCGGGAGTACATACTCCCACTTCTAATATATCACTTAAACAAACGTGTTATACTTATTTATCACTCTTGGTATACTTAAATATTAATTCTAAGATATTCCAGTGCGATTTGGTTAAAAAAAATTCATCAGGATCATTTATTTTTGTTATATACCATTTTCTATATATAAAAGGAGTATATACACAAATTATACTATAAAAAATGGACTTCAATGATTTTGATTTTTTTCATAGAATTTACTTTGAAGTATCTTATAATCATTATTAGAGTGTATCCAAAAGAGTAAAGAGGTATAACAACATCATTTAAGTAGTACATAAGAAGTGGAAGTATATACTCCTAGCAGTATGGTTATTCACGAACGCACGCATGCACACATATATGCATGTCTACATACATAAATACATACATGTATATAAGAAGTGGGAGTATGTACTCCTAGAAGTATAGAATCATATTCACGCACGCACACGCACACACACATATATGCATGCATGCATGTAGAGGAAGCCTTTTCTGTACTCCTAGGAGCACATACTTCTACATTCAATATACCACTTAAACAAACATGTTATACTTGTTTATCACTTTTGGTATAAGTAAATACTAATTCTAAGATACTCTAATATGATTTAGTTGAAAAAAATTCATCGGAATAAATCTGAAAATCTACTACAAATAAAAATATATGAATATGTGTTGTTAGGCAGATAGTGAGTCCACTAAGGTATAAGTTATGATTCAGAGATGCATGCTTAGAAGATGAAGTAATCTGATGGCTTATGTGTAGATGCAGCACCTAAGAATTCCACAATAGAATAAACATGTTTCAAGTTACATATTAACAAAAATAGTAGCCTTCTGCACTTAGCTAATAACATAAATCAATTCAAAGTTCATACATGATGCTATATGCAAAAACTGACTAGTTCTTGAAACGAATTGAGCAAGAGGACCGCCTGCTAATTCATTAAGAGAGAAGGAACAAAAACTAACTAGTTGGCACAATAGTACTTCATTCCTATATAAGTTTGCTTCAAGTAGAAAGGAAAGTGCACATGCCCACATTTGGGTCACTATAGTGGAATAATAATATTCAATAATTCCTGCTAGGCTTTTACAACTTTCAACAAAAATCACACAATCACACTCAGATTTGGGATATCAAGCAGCCATGTCAGATGCAATTAGCGTCTCACTATCTTTTCTGAACTTCAGAACAAGCTTATGATCGAGTCTAACCTTAGATGAAAATAAAAGGACAACTCATCAAAAGAGAGACTACTGATGAATTTTCCGAATGCTGCTTTTCATATAGCCCTGCTTGCGCAGTATTCTCTCACGGAACTTGCTACTACATACCAAGATATGTCACAATCCACACAACCAATAAACAATCTAAATCAACACAGCAAACCACCATGCGAGACACAACAAAATTGCTCCATGGGAAGCCGCATTTTCCGAAGCACATAATCTACCAGAACCCTCGATCAGCTCGATTCTAAGTTGTAACACGCATCTCGCAATGGCACCGTAATCGGCATCTAAACTAAGACCAATTCCCCGTCTAGTAGGAATAATGAAACGAGCACAAATCTAGGCAAAAGAAAAAGGTGGGGCGCGGCACCTCGCGGTCGTCGGTGACCTTGAGCACGAGCTTCCCCTCGCAGTGCCGGTACTTGACCACGTAGCGGGTCTGGAGACAAACACAACGGATTAGATCGGAAAGCGGGTAGGGAGAAGGAGGGGGTTTGGATGAGGGGGGGATCGGGGAGGAAGGAAGGATAGGCTCGCGGCGTTACGGCGGTGGGGTCGGCGCGGAAGAGCTGCACGGACCGGTCGACGAACACGTCCCATGAATCGAAGTACACCATCGCTGCGGCGCGGCGATAGCCGGCGGCGAGGGCTGCTGCGCGGCGTGGTGTGGTCGGATCTGGGGGTTTGCGGACGGCGGCCGCCGCGGTTTAAAGGGAGATTGGAGCATTTGCCCCATACATAAACATGGAATTTGATGATTTGCGTTTATCTCATTGACACGTGGGCGCGGACCCACATGTCATTGAGACATCACGCAAAATCATCAAACGAATGAAAGGCAAGAAAGATCAATTACCTCCGGTTTAAATAGGGTTTGCTACTCCTGTCGGCTTTTTTTTTTTGAGTGGTGCGATTTGCGTGAGGAAGGAACGAACGGTTCCGCTTTCGCTCTTCTTTTGGTCAGAAGTTGGAATTTCTTAAATCTTTGCATAAAAGGCTGGGAGCACATATAAAATTTTATTTGATTGATTGCTAGATGACTCATGGCTTAAGAGTTCAAAAAAAATCAGATGACTCATGGTTGAGATAAGCGTCATGTGTTTTTTGGAAGTTCTAGGGCCTCTTTGCAAAACAAGAATTACAAACGAAACAGGATAATTCCTTTAGGAAACGAGAAAAAATCGTGCATTTTAAATAGACACCAAGCGCATCTACAGTGATATGTTGATGCGAATTCACGTGTTTCAGAAAGTCCCTAAGGGCATCTACAGTGTTGTGTGCATGCCAGTAGCAAATGTAAGGCCCGCAGGCCACGGCTGGTGACTTGGCTTTAGCATTCCGGTTCTGATGTGGGAATCTATTATGTGATCCAGTATTAAATTCAAAAAATCGAAGCTATAAAGGAAGCCAAGACTCTTCCTTAAGCAGTCATGTAGTGGTGGCTAAATAGGTGGTATGGCTTAATATGGTATGGACCTGTTAGGTCTTAGCCCATCAGTCTAAACAGGTTATATCTTGTTGGCATGTGGGTTGGGCTGTAGACCCAAACATAGTCTAGAGAGCTGACGGGCCATGTCGGGCCGGCATGGGCCCATTTAGCCTAACAGGCCAACGTGGCCTGTCTAGCACGTTTCAACTCGAAAAATCTAAAGAAAAAAAATAATAACTTCAAAAATATACAATGTAAAAAATACAAAATAAATTATAGAAATATAACAATAAGCTTTATTAATGTTTAAATGGCTACCTCGTTAAAAACTTTGTCGAGTAAAAAACTCAAGTTGAGAAAACCTTGGTAAAAAAAAGTATGGACTATAGTTCTACAGCACATGTAAAAAATGAGAAATGTACAATGTGCATCGATGCTTTAAGTGTCGTTGTCTAATAGAGATTGTTGAACATGTCTGTCAACTCTGTATTCTCTATATAGTGTTGAGCTCGTATACCAGCTTGTTTTCAATCGTTTACTGTTAGAAGAACTTTCACCATCTCACTCGTAAGACAAGTTCTTCTCTCCTCCAATATTCTTCTAGAAAAACTAAAAGCGGACTCAGAAGAAATCATCGAGACAGAAACAATTATCACACCCCGTGCTAATATAAATAGCATCAGATATGTTGGCTTATACCCATGCCACCATCCTAAAATGTAGAAGTCTTATGCCTGGTTATCCACGAGATAGCTATCTAGAAAGGCGGATTGTTCTCCACTGATACAGATTGCTCCAGCACTTGACGTTGTAGAACTTGATCTTTCGAAGGAACTTGATGTACCAAAGATTTTTGCCCCACATATTTGTGTTATTACCTATGGTGGATGCTGGTGGAGGTCATTGCAAATGAACACCCTGAAACTTTAGTTCATACTTCTGAAAAAACATGAACAATTTAGTACAAACAACTGAAAAATATCTGCAGTTTCACTCAGAAGTGAAAGAACATTAGTGAATGCTTCAATTTTAGCTGTTGAATCTAAAATAAATGCAAATACATATAAATATGAAATCTCTTTTCGATATTTTCAATATTTAGTTTTCATAGCACAGACAGCCTCTTGTAACACTATGTCATTTTTATTAGCTTTTAAGTGACCCACAATTGCAAGAATACGATGCACAATTAAAGAAGATGTTGGATGATACACTTCGGATAAAGCAACAGTGGAATCATAAAAGAGTTCCAAAAATGCTAGTAGCTTTTTAGCAATATACTAATGCTGCTCAATCAATACTGTATTGCTATCAAGCTGTGATAGTGCGTGTGAATAAAAACAGAAAATGTCCTCTTATGGGGTAAAATGTTCAATAGCATCATATAAGTTGAGTTACACTTTACCGGCATGTCCAAACCGAACTTTCTTGGACGTACACACATCGCAATGCAAAAGTTCTTATATGCTGCAATTCTTTGGTTATAATGATTTACAAAAGAAATTGCATCGCGAAAACCTTGAATATATGGATCCAACCTCTTTAAACCGCATTTAACTATAAGATTAATAATATAACATACGTATCGCTGATGTAGCAAGAAGAACTCAGTGTATGTACTAAATAATGGGTGAGAATATCCATTGTCCTAAAGTTTACTGTAGCATTGTCCAAAGCAATTACAAAAAATTATTTGTAAGACCAAAATCTTCCACAGCTTTGATAATATATTCTGCAATATTCTCACCCTTATGTACTACGTCAATTAGTTTAAATGCTATAATTCTCTTTTCCACTACCCAGTCATCATTAACATAATGAGCAATTACTCTATATGTCCAAGGTCAAACCCACAGAAAATGTACAAGTATAAAAAAATTCTTTTTGTTTAGCACGATCATTATTATAGTATTTAAGTAAATCTCGAATTGTTGTCTGTCTAGAAAATGAAGAAAATATAGAATTATGGGCAGTTCTAATGTAGTTTTCGAACGCTTCAGGCTCACCAAAGTTTATTCGTAGATTCTGAGAGGCAATTAAACGGCAAATAGATTCTCGAGCTCCCTTAGAACTATAATGCCTTATTTTTCTTTATATCTTTGGGCGTGTCTAATCAAGTGTCCAGTTCTACCTGTAGACTTTGCAGACAAATTATGATGATAAATTTTATAAATAACATATCTTACCTGAACTCTGGCCTCATTACACTTCATTATATTGTCAAAATCTTGCCACACTCCGATGTAGTGCGTTTGGATCGCTTTGCTCGGTGTTTGCAGACGCAGTGTCACTCGTAGAGCCTAACGATGGTACAGTCAGGGTTTGCTCTCTCGTTTGAGGTGGAGGTGGAGCCATTTCATTTTCAAAGGATGAAATATTTTCCGAAGCAATTCCGTAATTACTCATAGGAAAATTATCAAAAATTTTCATAGAAAAATGTACAAAACTACAAATTGTAAATAGAAAATTACACGATTATCTATTTTACATCATAAAAAATAAAAAATAAGAACAATAAAATATATAAAAATTAGTATTGTTACCTATTTTGTTTACTGTTGCTGGATTTTGAATTTTTGGATTTTTGCCAAAAATATTTTGAATTTTGCTAAATGATCACAAAGTGAATCAAAATTTTCACAAGAGAATTTGGTGAACAGATTGCAGGTTGGATGGTGGCTGAATGAGGTGGTTTGTTGCCTATTTATAGAATTTTTTGAGATTTTTCATATTTTAAACTCCTATGCGGCTATAAAGTTCAAAAATTTGACTGCTATGTGGCTAAACGTGCTAAAATCATTCTAAACGGGCTAAAAGCATGCTAAATGGGCCGTGCCTAATAGGCCTTTTGTGCCTAACGGAACTCTATCGTGTCTAACGGGCTAAATGGACTTATGTGCCTAACGAGCCATGCTCATGTTGGGCTATGCTTGGCCCAGTACTATTTGTGCCATGTTGGGCCGACACGTTGGGCTGGGGTGGTGGCCCAAGCACAACCAACAACATTGTGCCTTGCCGGCCCATGCTTGGACTGAGTTTATAGTGCGGTGCTTCGGATTGGCCTAATAGGCACAACCTATTTGTCCAGCTCTACAATTATGCTTGGGTCCTCGTCTGTCTCTCTTCCCTAATTGTACCCGAGTGGCATGTTACAAAACAATAAACGGACCGTACCGGCCAGGCCTGATTGGGCGTGCCGTGTATGGGCCGGTATTTCAGAATGGCACGTACAGTAACTCTCCTATAATAGTACAGTAAAATGACTTATAGTTGGTATTAAAATTACTTGTGCTTAGGTTACTACACTCTTCTGAGTGCGAACAGGTGACTTGATACTAAAATTACTCGTGACTGACAGTAACATTACTTGTGACTAATAATAAAAATACTTACGACTCAGCGATTGACAGTAAAATTACTTGCGACTAGCAGTAAAATCCTTGAACTATCGGTGGCCTGTTTGACTAAGCGTGCCCGGGTAGTCTGGCATGGCTTGATCTCTCTCCGTGTTGTGACTAGATCGGAGGGCAAATACGTGGACTAACATGGCACAGTAACTTATTTGAGCCAATCGTGTCTGACATAATCAGATCATATCTTATCTAAACCAGTGTCATGCCAAGCCGGGCGGCCATTTGGCCAGGGTGGTCTGGATCCGTCCTTGACGAGAGGGGGATTAACGAACGGGCTTTTGGGTTGCAGGCTTGCAGCTCGGTAAATATCGTGGGTTAAACAAGTTACGCCTTACGGGCACAATCACAAGGAAACAGCGTTGTCTTTCAAACTCGCAAATGTGATCAGATGTTGCCGATCACTCACCGTTTGTTCACTTTGTGCCGAATACTGAATGAAAGATCTTAGAAGTGATAATTCTCAATTTTTTTCTTATAAAATGCTCTTCTGTAAAAGAATCACAAAAATATCGAAGCTATTGGCTCTTTTTTTTTTTTTGAGCTTTTGGTTTATTCGAAAATTGAAACAAATAAAGTGACTTCTTAAAACAGAATTCTTCAGACAGCTTCTCGAGTTTAAAATCGTATATAACATCTGCTGCTGTCTTAAAAAATATAGATAAAAATCATCGGCTATAATTAAAAGACATCAACCATAACCCACAGGAACATAGCCTTTGCCTTTTCGGTTCTGGAGGGAACAGATCCGCGCGCTCAAATCGTGAGAAACCATTTGGCGCCACCGTTCCCCCTCCCTCTGCATTTCAACCTGGTTTGCGATACAAATGGTGTCCAGAGTAGGTGAAAAAAGAACGAAAAATACTAATGGTGTGCACAACTAGTTTCCAAAGAACAAAAGCATGCACCACAATTCCCAAGCATACCGAAAATCAGCACTTGAAATTTTTTTAAAAGAGTACAAGACATACGCAACACATGTATATTCTCTACACACATAAGGAAATTATCAAAGACACATAAGATCTACCTTACAGAGGGTGAGCACATATTTTTCTACTAAACACGAATGTATGTATTTATTCCTAAAATCAGTGAATACTGATACTAAATCTAAGGCTTGAACCCTAATAGATTATATACACACTTACATGGATAGCAATCTAGCCACATACCTGCTTCCGGCAACTGCAAGTTTTGCTCACCCGGAGTTAGGTAACCGACCGAAACTGAATGGAACAGCGAACCTGAACCTTCTCATTCATCGTGCGCGGTTCACTCTACTATCTGTGGGTCTGTGTGGGCGCGTATCTGCCACAGAAACATGAGGCCAATTTCGTGCCTTGCTCACAACAAAGCGGCGATTACTCATCACGCTAACCACGGTCACTTTTGGTAACAAACAAGATAGTGGATCCAAAATATTCAACTGCAATTACAGCCGAGAGCGTTTAAAAAATACAGGAGCCAGGCCGGCGCAAGCGGCCACCAGGAATAGGCACCGCGCTGCCCTAAAACCCCTACCAAATCCGACCGTGACGACCATATCCCCTGAGGCATTTCATCGAACGCCCTGCCTGCGCCAACAGATCGACAAACGCTTGCACAGCCATTTCGTCCAACACCAGGCGTGCAAACTGCAAACCAAGAGCACATGATGTATCGATAAATGATAACTTGATTCACTACATTACATCACGAACAAGAAGCAGAAACACAACGATTAGAACAGTATGGAGCACCCAGTACATGTATTACCACTAGGACTAACATCCTGAGAAGAGAGAGAGAGAGAGAGTGAAAAGCGAACAAGCCAAGAAGCCATTGGCAACCCAGGGAGGAATGGATGAGCGGATCAGAAGTCCTCGTCGATGCTGAAGACGTGGTTGCGGGCGGCGCCGCCGTTGAGGCTGGACATGACGGCCGCCTTCTGGTAGTCGCCGACGCGCTTCTCGAAGAAGTTGGTCTTGCCCTGCAGGGAGATGAGCTCCATCCAGTCGAAGGGGTTGGCGACGTTGTACATCTTCTTGCAGCCCAGGGCCATGAGCAGGCGGTCGGCGACGAACTCGATGTACTGGCTCATGAGCTCGCCGTTCATGCCGACGAGAGCGACGGGAAGCGCGTCGCAGACGAACTCCCTCTCGATGTCGACGGCGTCGGCGATGATTTCGTGGACGCGGGCCTCGTCGAGCTTGCTGCGGAGGAGGTCGTAGAGGAGGCAGGCGAAGTCGCAGTGCAGGCCCTCGTCGCGGGAGATGAGCTCGTTGGAGAAGGTGAGGCCCGGCATGAGCCCGCGCTTCTTGAGCCAGAAGATGGCGCAGAAGGAGCCCGAGAAGAAGATGCCCTCGACGCAGGCGAAGGCGACGACGCGCTCGGCGAAGCGCTCGCCGCCGTCGATCCAGCGCATGGCCCACTCGGCCTTGCGGCGCACGGCCGGGACGGTGTCGATGGCGCGGAAAAGGCGGTCCTTCTCGGCGTCGTCGCGGATGTAGGTCTCGAGCAGCAGCGAGTACATCTCGGAGTGGATGTTCTCGATGGCGATCTGGAAGCCGTAGAAGGCCCGGGCCTCGGCGACCTGGACGTCGGACATGAACCGGGACGCGAGGTTCTCGAGCACGATGCCGTCGGAGGCGGCGAAGAAGGCGAGCACATGGGAGATGAAGTGGCGCTCGTCCGGGGACAGCGCGGCGTCCCAGTGGCGAGCGTCGGCGGAGAGGTCCACCTCCTCCGCCGTCCAGAAGGACGCCACCGCCTTCTTGTAGAACTCCCAGATCTGCGGGTACCGGATCGGGAACATCGAGAAGCGGTCCGACGACTCCGCCAGCAGCGGCTCCTCCGCGTCGCACGCGGGCACCAGCGTCAGCGCGGCCGGCATCGTCTCAACTAGTGCAAGATTAACCGGTGGTTTCTGTGGTGGAGTTTGGGGATTTGGTGACTGTGGGGATGGGGAGAGGGGGAGAGGGGGATTTATAGGGTGGGGAATTGGGGAGGGAGGTTTTGAATTGGAATGGATTTGGCGGTGGCTTGGGAGGGAAGGAGGAGCGGATAAGGCGCCGTGCGGGGGAAGATTGGGGAAAAGTTTTGATGTTTGCCGGGTGTTTCGAACTTTTTGGGGGAAATTTTTCGGGGGAGGACGAGGAGGGCATCCGGTTGGCGTTGCCAATTTGGGGGATTAGCTGGCATGGACTGTTGGGTAGTGACTAGTGAGGGGCGTTTGGGTAAAAAAAAAGATTCGGCCATAGGGGTGTTCCTGGTTTTGGCAGATACTTTTGTCTGCGCCTTTTTACAGGCAGTGGATGATAGAGGTATTAATATAGATGATGTATATAATTTTAAATTTGAAAAGTTATTTGAAGAATCTATTTTAAAAGACCATCTCGTTTCGACGTTTGACTTTTTAAATTATAGAGAAACCAAAAGTTAACAAAGGACGTACAACAAAACAAAGAACATACTCACGCACATCACACTCCCACTACACATCATACGCATATATGCGTGTGCATTCTACTAAAACATATGCTAGGTCTAGACGGAGATTGTTATATAAAACTTAGATTTATCTAGTACCTTATGAAGCATGAGTGCACACTTTCTCACTGAGCACACACGATAGTATGAGGTGAGACGCACTGAGCTGATCTAAACGATCAAACCCCGACTAGCGGGTCGCTTGACGGCAACCTTAGCTACTGAGCCAATGCTCAGTGCTCGGATGATTCGACCTTGTTCGGTTGTGAATTTGTGACGTGGCCATGTGAGCTCGGTGAATCTACTTTAAGGCCTTGTTTAGAGGTCCAAAATCTCGACCCATCTACGTGGATGCACTAGATTTTTGGACCTGTTCGCACAAATGATATTATAGCTATTTTTTCAAATTGGGTAGTTAAACATCTGTTTTTGCAAATCTAGCCCCCTCCCTGAGCTCAACAGTTGAGCCCCAAATGTGGCAAGTGATTAGCATAATTAGGGTTACGCTAATTAAATACAATTAGCACTAATTAAATATAATTAGCACTAATTAAGCAAAATCACTAATTAAAATGTGTGGTTGGACGGCATTTTGCCGAGCTGGGGGAGCTCCTCAAGCTCGGTGGGTACTGTCGAGCTCTCTTAGCTCGGTACGTATTTGCCGAACTCAAAGAGGGGGCTAGTTTGTAAAACGGATGTCCAAGGCCAAATTTAGAGAAAAAAGCAGTTACAACATTATTTATGGATAATGGCTCTGTCATATTTGTTTTCATATTTTTTCCTGGATGCAGATACAAATACAAATACCCCAGATATGAATACGGATGCAAATAGTATCCAATACAAATATGGAGTGAATATGAATCGAAATAAATATGGTCACGAATATTTTTTGGAACATGAAAACCCCTTAAATTGTATGCCAAAAATTAACGAAAATATATAACTAATTTATTTGATGCAAACATTCATGAATTGTTCATATTTTCAGCAACCACACAAAACATTAGCACTAGCAAGCTGTATTAATTAGTTCATCACAAACATAACACATTAACACTTAGTATACCACATTTAGCTCAAAAGTCATAACTCACAAGTCAGCACACATTCATACTTAGTTCATCACATACGTAAAACTTAGTTCATACATAGTTCATTCATTACAAACATAGTTCAATAATACCAAGATACCATGTCTCAAAAAAATGCATAGCAGCAGATCAACAATATCTCATCTTCCTTTTCCACTGTTCCTCTTCCGGTAGCACAGAAGAAGCCCAAATTTAAAATTAAAAAATCATCAGTGTCATTCATATAAATGTTCACATCACCAAGCTACTGTATATATTGAGGCAAACTAAGCTACCAAAACTAAGCATGTGAAGCAACAATATCAATGTTTTTGGAGTGTCATCACATCGCCAAGATTTGTTTAACAATATCAATAGCACGTGAAGCAACCATTGCCAAGCTCGCGAAGCATCTCTCAATGCCCTCCATATCCATCTCTGTGAGGATAGACTCACCAATATCTCCACCTTCATATCAAAAGATTAATTATGCTCATAGATTTCGTCACATACTACACATAATCCAATCAAACACAAGTGTATAACTCAATATTACCTTTTCGAGATGCTATAGTCCAATCTTTGATACAAATCAAAGCTTGCACGACTTCAGGATCAAGGCGACTACAAAATAGATCAACAACATGTTTGCCAGCACTAAAGCTGATTCTGAGGCAATAGTCGACACTTGAATATATAAGATATCATGAGCAAGTCGGGAGAGAATAGGGAGCTCAGGTTGCTTGAGCTTCCACCATGACAAAACATCAAATAAGATTTTGCCTTTTGTTTTCCATTCTAGTAGTGGTTGGTCCATGTACACTTTTAGCTCAGTTTTGGTTCCTTGACCTACAACACTACTACCATGCAAGAACGGAAGAACCTTTCAAGATCTACATCAAGATCATCATCACTCTCTTGGTCTAACGGTTGAGAATCAACTATTTGCACATTTGTAGTTGATGTCTTCTTCGAAGTTACTAGTGGGATGGACTCATTAGTTTTGAACAACTGATTAATGACACTCATGAATTTATCAACTTCTTAAATAGCATTTTCATAGTAAATCTTATCTGCAAAATAGTGTATCGGCTTTGTCCTGTATCTAGGATCAAGAAAACATGCTACAGCTAGAGCTATGTTGGACTTTTTCCAATACTTATCATATTTAACTTGCGTGGAATGAGCCATAATAGATACAATAGGATTAGGGTTATCACACCAGTCTACAATGGTAAGCTTAATCTTGCAAAAAAATTGAAAAATAGACTTGTTGTTGGATATTTAGTGCCAGAGAAGATCTCAATAGCATCATAAAATCTTTTCAAACATGTAGATATAGATTTTACCATAGTCCAATTTTCAGCAGTTGGTGCACATTTCACATATTTGCTTTTGTGTCAAAGAAAAAGCCTATCAAAAGCATGTCTATAGTAAATAGCCTGCTTTAATATGAGATATGTGGACTTCCACCTTGTTGGAACATCTAAGGGGGGGCCATTTGTCACATCTAAGTCATATTCTGATGTACACTTCATAAATTTCTCATACTGCAATGGAGAGTTCTTCGCAATTGCAATTGTATTTCTGATATTTGCAATAGCTGGTGCATTTTGCTTCAAACCATCTTATGCAACAAGGTTTAAAATATGATTCAATCATCTCACATGAAAAAATATACTATCACAGATCAAGAGAGCAGACTTATTGAGTTTTAGTACTACCTCCTTAGCACGTACATCATTGGCCAACGCATTGTCCAAAGTAAGGGTAAGTAATCTCCTATCAAGATTCTAGTCCACTACATTATTATGAAACTGTGCACACAAGTTCCTTCTCGAATGGTGTCCTTCTACATGCAAAAATCTAACAATTCTTTTCTGCATGTTCCAATTGTTATCTATCCAATGCACAATGATGCATATATTTTGGTTTGATGTCCACATGCCCATGGATGTACTAAAGCGATATACAAGTGTTTTGAAGTAACCATATAACTTCTTCTTTTCCTCTACAACGATATTCAACATATCTTTTTTGATAGTAATGCGACTCTTAATTGGAAAACTAGGCGCAATGACTTGATAAACTCCACAAAGTACTCGTGCTCAACAATATTAAAGAGATATTCATGCATGATAATTGCCAAATATATTTTTTCAAACTGTCAGCCTCATCATACCTATAAGTCTCAGTAGATGTAGGGCCTGTTCTTTTAGCTACAGCTTATAGCTTTTGGCTGAAATTTTTGAATTTTGGTTATTTGCGACAGGGATTGTGGAGAGAGAGATACTCGCTTGCGATTTTGGTTGATACAGATGTTAGGCTTTTAACGTAAACTACAATTAACTTGTAGATCCCGTCTTGAGAAAATACTCTATTTAAAGTTAGGTACTGCAGCAAAAGCCAAAAGCCGCTTTTAAAAGCCATAAAGAACAGGTCCGTAGTGCTGCTGTCGTCTCCACTATTCTTCAATTTTAGAAGCTACATACCTTCTTTGATTTGGTGCTTATTCGCCAAGTGATTTCAAAAGACTGTGCATCTCATACTCTCACAACTAGTTTCATACCTGCACTTTTTGCATTTAGCCCAATACCCTGTAATCATCTTGCCATCTGATCCTTTCTTCTTTTTCTCATATTTTGTATAGTGCTCCCAAATATCAGAGCTGCACTTCTTTGCTCTCTTCACATCAGGAGCAGGGATGTCGATCTTGGTACCAGTCTCACCAGTCAAGTCAATCTCATTCGTTGGCTCCAATGCACCAACAACTGGATCATAAACATTTATACCAGTGGAAGGTAGTTGTGGCACTAACAAAGCATGAGATGTACTGCTTACACTTGCTATGCTACTTCTAGTTGTAGATTCTATCACAACCTATCACAACATAGTGGAGGGAATACATAAGATATCAATGAGGCATGCATGTTTTACAACTGAAAGTAACTAAAAATATAACTGAAAAAATCAGACTATAGCTTGTGTTGGGTAAAAATTCATGACTAATAAGCCAAGTGACAAATAAAGCATGATGCAAATAACTGAAAATATCAGACTATAGCTTGTGTTGGGTAAAAATTCATGACTAATGAGCCAACCGACAAAAAAAACATGATGCAGATAACTGAAAATATCAGACTATAGCTTGTGTTGGGTAAAAATTCATGACTAATAAACCAACCGACAAAAAACATGATGCGGATAATTGACTGCATCTCAACTGAAAGTACAACAAATTTAGCAGAAAAAGAAAATCATGTAGGCTTACAAATATATAGACTACAAACCAGATTACTGACAGTCTAACGCTGTATTTATATGAACTATTGTGCATTAGGAAATAGTAGCCCTGTTCAAACAACTGACTAGATTGTCATCCATTATTTAACACTGAAGGAATATATACGAACTATTGCGCATGGGGTAGTAGTTGCCCTATGCAAACTGCTGATTAGTTATTCATCCATAATTCAACACTAAAGAGGTCAAATGTATGTTCCAAAACTAACGAAGTTGAAATGGATACACTGGACAATCATGATTGACTTAAAGTGGACTTAAAACTCTTCTACTGTAATCTAAAGGAGACAATTTACACGTACGTAACTAGCCTCTAAAGGAGACAATTTACAACAAAGGGGAAAAGTGTGCATGCTTACCTTTGGTGGGAAACAGGGCAGCGGCGAACGAGACGGGTCACAAAAGGTGCCATGGGGCGGAGCCGCTGGAGGTGCAAGGGAGCTGGTTGAGGCACGGGGGCCGCAGGTGGAGGCCGGTGAGGTGGCCGACGATGAGGCGAGGTGGCCGGCGGTGGACGAGATAGGGTGGCCGGTGGCGAATGAGGTGGGTCGCAAAAGGGGCTGTGGGCGAAGCCGGTGGAGGCGCAAGGGAGCCGACTGAGGTGTGGGAGGGAGGCACGGGCAGAGGCCGATGAGGTGGCAGGCTGCGAGGCGAGGTGACCGCTTGAGGAACGATCGAATGGGTGGTGGTTTGGACTTTGGAGGTCGGCTTCACTCTGCTCTTGAAGAATGATGAATGACTCGTTCGTGAAATCGTGAGTGACAACACTTGTAGAGAGACTAGTAGGAACCCTAAAAATTGAGAGTGGTGGATTGACGTGATGGGTCGGTCGGCTGGCTTAGTGGCTTGGGTAGTTGGGCTAATGGGCTGAAATACCGGATATCCAGGCTTCTTATTATCCGGATAATCCGTATTCATATTAAACGAATAACATGTCTACTGTATCGTATTCGTTTTTGACAAAAAAAATCCGTATTCATTTCCGATCTGAGAATCATCTGACGAAAATCCGATATAAGACAATTCGAATTCGTTTTCATCTAGATCGGTTAGAAACTATCTGATCCGTTTTCACCCCTACCTTTAGCATGGAAAGCACCATATGTATTGCACTTCATCAAACCAGAACATGCTAGTTACTTAGTTATGTCATTCCTTGTAAAATCAATGTAAGCTTTGATAGTAGTACTTTTTTAAACAAGTAAGCCATGTTAATATTAATATGACTAACGCTACCATTTTCCCAAAAAATACGACTAACAATATGGACAAGAAATGTTCAAAATGCGGACGCTTTCGGTCAGGCCGTGTGCGACAGGTGTTTCTGTGAAAAAATACTAATTTAGTGGTACTAATGGGGCAAGTAGGGCTGATCAGCGAAAACATTTTTGGCCAAAACGTGAATTTTGGTTTTCTCAGCGGGTCTAAAAATTGATCAAATCAGTGTATTTTCGTTCAAAATTTGAGGTTGAAACAGATTTTATAAAAAACACTTGGAAAGAAACACTTAGCTGGCCTAGTGGCGAGGATGGTGTTGGGTGAGCATGAGCTTTGGTGAGTTCAAACCCAAGATCAACACTATTTTTGTTCATTTCCCCTCAAAAATTCAGATTTAAAAATAAAAAATCGAATGATTTTTTTGAAATTTTCTGAAAATTTTGAATTTTGGATTTATCGGTGGAGGGCAAATTTTTTCTGATGATGTTTTCCCTCGGGCAGATAGCTTTTGATCAGAAGGCTCCCATAGGCCACAAGTGGCTTTCAGAATTCGTTGACCGTTAACCAAAGTAGAGTTGAATGGAACAATAATCGAGCTCGATTTGAGGGATTTTGTGACGTTCAAACCCCAAGATCAACACTATTTTTTTTGTTTTTTCATTTCCCCTAAAAATTAGATTTGAAAATAAAAAATCGAATATTTTTTTGAAATTTTGGATTTATCGGTGGGGACAATTTTTTCTGATGATGTTTCCCTGGGCCTGATAGCTTTTGATCAGAAGGCCCAAATAGGCCATAAGTGGCTTTCAAAATTCGTTGACCGTCAACCAAAGTAGAGGAGAATGGGACAATAATCGAGGTCGATTTGAGGGACTTTGTGACGTTCAAATAGGACCTAAATATGTATTTCATCCAAGATTGCTGAATCATCCTCCAACGATCTTGCTTGTGTTAACAGTTAAACATAGAAATAATTATATTACTTTTATATTTATGATCTTTTAAATAATATGTTATTTTATCTCTTGAATAAATATATTTCATATTGATCAACAAGTATGTGACTTGTTAGTGGAACTCTTTGTTGAACTTAGGAGGACACTTTGGTAATTTCTCAATTTGAAAAAAAGAGGAAAACTGGCCGATAGGGTCCACCTGTCAGTGGGCCGATCGAGCGGATAAGGGGAGGAGATGAGTCTCCTCCTGTGGCCGGTGCGCATTCGCGAGTCCTTTGGATCTGGCCTTCACGCTCGGGGCGACGGAGGCGGCGTCGGTGTGGGCGCTTCGGCATCAGCCACGCTGCAGCCCATCGGCCCCCCTCCTCCGCTCCGCTATAAGGCTGGCCTCCTCCTCTCCTTTTGGTGCATCTGAACACAGTGAGTTCTCCTCCTTCCCTCTCTCAAATCTCTTGAGGTTCTTCGATCTCTGTCTTGGAAGGGCTGCTGGCTAGTTCTCTCAAGCCACCAACAACCAAGGTGCTCAAATCCCATTCTAGGGTTCTTCCGATTTGAGCTTTTGGGAGAGATCAAGAACGCACGAGTATTTGTGTTATTATCTTGTGCTTGTGAGTGGTTCGTGGCCGGAATCACTGAGGTCTTGTGCGGCATCCCCTACCTCGGCTTCCTCTTGGCTTTGGCTGAGAGAGGAAGATCGGCATTGTATCTCCGTGAACCATCTTCCCACTTGCCACAGTGGGTTGATAGGTTTTCTGGGACAGCGATTTCATCGTGCCTTGCCATTTCCGGTTTCTTCAGGTGATTTCGAATATCATTGCACAGTGAGTGTTATCTATGTTCATTCTGTGATCTGCTGTTACTAGCTGATTATTGTGAAAAGAGATACTTGTGGGAACTGTCATATGTTCTATGAATTAACTGGTCTTGTTCTGAGATTGAATCACAAAGCTTGAGCTCTAAATTGGTAGTCTTTTTGGTACTGCTTCAGTAGTTAGAATCTTTGATTGCAGTCTATGATCACCTGTTCTTTTGCTTATAATCTATTAGCCATTTCGGCTTATTGCATAACTGGTTCAGTCGGGAGTCTATACTTTGGAACTTTATCAAGTTAGTTGGTTAAATCACATATCTATTTGGTGATAATTTGTTCTCTGTTAACTGATGGCTGAACATTCATGTTGTAGAGCTATTTTCAGTGATCTTTTCTTGTGGTTTTACTGCTGGCTGAAAGTAGTATCTAACTGAATTTCTTAGAGCTCAAGGTTTGATTCACATTTTGACATATTCAATCAGTGAAGAGTATAAGACCATAGTAGCGGAACGACCAAGATTGAAAATCTTGTGTAACCCTACATCTGAGAGCACTAATCATAATCAAATACATATGTTCATTGCAAAATCTTGTTCACTGTTCAAAAATATGTTATACATGGCACTTTCTTTATCTAGCATGGTTCATTTGTTCAGTTTATATTCTTATATGAATGGCATGGTAGAATTACATGTTTATATGCAATTTATGTTATTTATATGTTGCTGGATATGCTGTTTAACTATGCTTTGTTTGACTAGAATTAATTATAAATATTTGCTTATACCATATACATTACAACACTCTTTATTCATATTTTATTATTAGTCTAAATTATCTCTGATCCTATATCCTTATGTGGGATAATTATGCTTTATAGATCCGCACATGTATTGATTGATAATAATGTTTCACGGATCATGAATATAGAGATATCAAATCAATAATGTTGACATATATTAGAGAACATGGTATTTTATTGACCACCATGAGACACTGCGGAAATTATTATATTCTTAAGTGTCATCAGTTGGTATTATACAAAGTGTATGTATGATTCTTAAACATGAGATTATCATAGTTTACTACATGTGTAATAGTTTATTTAGGTGTTGCCAAACACTACTCAGTAACTTGATGGTCATAAAGATAATTTTCGGATTTACTATGAAACATACGGAAGAATATGAATGATCAAGATGTAATTTGCTTCTCCTGTATAACGGGAGATATATCTTTGGCCCATGATATAATTGGATTAAGGAAGTGCATAGCCATGCCGAATGTGGTTGATGAGTCAATTACAACTGAGTAATTCAGTATAGGTTCGAGTGAAGGATTGAGCTACCATAGGATGGCACGCTTTTCGCCTTGAGTTCAATTTGGTGTCGTGAGGCAAAGAGATCGGTACATGAACATTATATATGTTCGTTCGATATGATCTTTATATATATTTGAAAGTCGCTATATCCTGCTAGGAAACGTTACCGACTTGTGGACCTAAAATGAGTTTTCAAGTTACAACTAAATATATATATGAACCTACAGGGTCACACACTTAATATGTTAGAACACATCATTTCGGATTAGATCTGTCACTAATAGGCCAAGTGGGTTTCGCATCTTGTTGGCCCCAAACGTAAGATTGTATCGATGAGCTATATTAAGAGAGGTGCTGGAAGATATATCTTGTACACACCCATCGAAATCTTACCCGTCACCTCTCACATGCCTTGCCTTGCGCACTGGTGTTATTATACTGGTGCATAACATTCCTCCTTGGACGTATAAACTTCGGAAGAGGCGCTGCTGCGACTATGGCACTATTCGGGATGATCGCGACGAGACAATTGGTTCGTGGAGATCGACTACTTCTTTTACACTAACACGCGCCACGTTCAATCGGGCTGTTTTAACCTTTCTTCCGTCGCGCTACGCATAGTGGTAACGATTAATGCATTTTTACTTGTATGGCTACTTAATTTATAGGGTAGAAATTTTAATTTATACTATTGTAGTCTACTCCGCATCCCTAACAGCGTGCAGACTTGCAGTACGCCCTCGCTTCATCCGCCAGGTTAGCAGCATCCATGGTCGCGTAATTGGCGGCATGGGGAGGCTCCCGGATGACACCCACGGCGGAGGAACATGTCTAAGGCTCGCGGAGAACCGGACAGCGGAGGCGGTGGAGGAACATGTCTAAGGCTCTACTTTCAACACATGGATTTTACATAAAACACATGAATTTCAAACGAGGACTAAAGAGTCGAATCAGGCAGAAAGAAACGGGTAATGCGGGCTGGTCAGGGTCAACAGCAAGGGCCGGGAACAGCTAAGAAGAGATGGTTTGTTTCCCTTGGAATGAAGAAAGGCGCACCCACGGCCTAAGGCCCGGCTCGATCGGTCCGATAGCCTAAGTGGGCTGCCCGTCGCGCAAGGCAAAAACACCAAAAAGCTAAGCCCAACCGATGTCCTTTACAACCCGAGCTTAGACTACGATTTCTAGCCCAAAACAACTCGGCCCTTTCTTAGGCCCGGCCCGGTCTGAAGCAATGCTGCTGCTTGCTCGCCTTGCTCACTGAGTGAACGTAACCGTGTGCCTGGCTAGTTCGGCAGCGAGATGGTTACTTGAATCAGATTTTGTTTTTGCCAAAGCCACTCGTTTTCCAGGCCATTTTGGAGGTGATCATGAGAAGAAGCTGATGAACAAGCACCTGGTGCTATTCAAGAGAAGGCCACCATATTCCTCCTTGAACGAAAAGAAAACTATTCCTAGCCGTATTCCTAACCAATTCTTGATCTCCGCACCATGCAAGCTAAGCCATCAAAAACCGTTGCAAGGTGAGCACAACAATTCCACAACAACCGCAGCTACCACCTATGCTCAGATGCCAATTCCTCCCTCTGTTCTTAAATTTCAAGACTTTTCTCACACGATTAGCTGTTGCAATTCATTCACTGCACCCAACCAGGAGCACAAAATTTTCACACTACCGGAAAGACCCAAACTTGCAGGAAATGCCATATACCCCTGACTTGCAGTGTCCCTACACAGCGTACTATAAAACCATTGCCACTCCATGAACCCTAGGCCATCTCCAAGTGCTTGCACAACACAAGCACACATCATTCACCACAAGGGGAAAACACAAGAAAGAGCAATGGCAGCCCTCGCCGCCGCGGTCACCATTGCCATTCTCGCGCTTGCAACTGTCGGCGTAGCTGTGGCGGCGACAGCGAAGGGCCCGGTGATCTACATTTTCGGCGACTCGATGTCGGACGTCGGGAACAACAATTACCTCCTCCTCTCCATCGCCAAGTCCGACTATCCCTGGTACGGCATCGACTACAAGAGTGGCTTCCCCACCGGGAGGTTCACCAATGGCCGGACCATCGGAGACATCATGGGTAAGTGCAGATGCATGTAAACGAGTAGTACTAGTTTCGTCTGCACGAATGGCAAGATGTGATGTTTCGGTCGATGCATGCAGCTGCCAAGTTTGGCGTCCCACCCCCGCCGCCGTTCCTCTCCCTGTACATGACCGACGACGAGGTCCTCGGTGGCGTCAACTTCGCGTCCGGTGGTGCCGGCCTTCTCAACGAGACCGGCATTTACTTCGTAATCTACGACGAACAATGCGCTTCACTCTTTGCTGCTGAAAATTCGTCTGTGACATCAGTGTGGGCTTGCAATTTTGCAGATTCAGTACCTGTCGTTCGACAACCAGATATCGTCCTTCGAGCAGATCAAGAACGCGATGATCACCAAGATCGGCAAGAAGGCAGCAGAGGAGGTGGTCAATGGCGCAATCTTCCAAGTTGGGCTTGGTACAACACCTTGAAATCTCTTCAGCTCAGTTAATTAATGGGAATTAGCTATCAATCTGGCACAAGCGGATATTGCTTTGCAGGGAGCAACGACTACGTCAACAACTTCCTGCGCCCATTCATGGCGGACGGCATCGTGTACACGCACGACGAGTTCATCGGGCTCCTCATGGAGACCATAGACCGGCAGCTGACGGTAAGAATCGATCGACCGGTCGAACGAACACACTACTGTTTCAAAAAAAGTTAACACTAGCATGCATCACTGCACTGACGAACTTCGGTTTTGCAGAGGCTGTACAAACTCGGCGCGCGCAATGTCTGGTTCAGCAGCCTGGCCCCGCTCGGCTGCATCCCGTCGCAGCGCGTGCTCTCCGGCACCGGCGAGTGCCTGGACGAAGTGAACGCGTACGCCGTGCAGTTCAACGCCGCGGCCAAGAAGCTCCTCGACGGCCTGAACACCAAGCTGCCCGGCGCGCGCATGTCCCTCGCAGACTGCTACTCCATCGTCACGGAGCTCATCGACCACCCGCAGAAATACGGTAACCAACACGCCCTACGCCTCAATCGATCTGCTCGATCTGCATGCTCGAACACAATAGTGATAAGCTTTGTGAGGGGCTGCATGCATGAGCAGGGTTCAAGACGTCGCACACGTCGTGCTGCGACGTGGACACGACGGTGGGGGGCCTGTGCCTGCCGACGGCGCAGCTCTGCGACGACCGCTCGGCGTTCGTGTTCTGGGACGCGTACCACACCTCCGACGCGGCTAACCAGGTCATCGCCGACCGCCTCTACGCCGACATGGTGAGCGCCGGCGCCGTGCAGGACAACACCACCACCTCCGCGCCTCGCGTCGACGGTGCAACGCCACCAAGCCACGCGGCGCCGCCTCCCCAGCCTTGATCAAACCGAACCGATCGACCGACCGACCTTGTGCGCCCAATGTCAGCCCATTTTCGTGTTGCAACTAGTGTTTCGTTAATTAATCTCCGCTGGTCCAAACTTCAATGTGCTCGGTGCAGTTAAGCAAAAGCTTGTGTGTGGTGAGTTGAGCAGACAGCAAGGTCAAAACTATACTATCGCGATTGTACAACATTTTGGGTGGCAAAAGAATGAGATACTGCAAGTTTCCTACAGCTCCAAGAGTCCCGAGTTGTTCACGGGTTTTTTTTGAATACGCAAAACGCTTGTATGTCTTTGCATTAAAGATAGAAGGAGAGTAACAACAGAGACAAACGTGTTACAACTACACGTCCTCTTTAACAACGAAGCTTATCCCATTAAGGTCTCCTCGAAAGAACGCAATGTATCAACCGTTACTTCACTGTAGCGGCTAAAATTTCACTATAACTAAAAATAACTTATTTAACGTAATTAACTTAAAAAAATTTAAAAATAGAAAAAATATACTAACTCATCACAGACAACGTAAACGAATACAGGAAAAAAGAACCGGCAAAAAAGCTAAAAAAAGACAAAAGTTCAGGAAAAACAAAATTTATGAATAGTAAAAAATAAGTCAGAAGTCAGAAGCTGAAACCGAAACGAACGAAGCCGAAATCTTATATAGAAGCAGAATACCGGATATCTTGTTCTCGCAACAAACCAACAAATCTCCACAACCCTCAGAAAAAGAAACAAGGAAAGTGCTAAAGAACACCTAAGTGTTTTTTAGATTAAAAATACTCAGATTTTGGGACGTTGGATCTTTATCTAACGGATTCCTCATACCCTCTAAAAAATGAATCTAGGTTGTTGAATCTCCATCCAACGGATCCCCCCATACCACACCCTCAAAAAAAAAATATAAGTGCTCCGAATTTAAGGCGTTAGATGGAGATCCAACGTCAAAAAAATCTGAGTGCTCTCGACCCAAAAAACACTCGAGTGCTCGCTGAACACCATCAAAAACAAATCTCCACGTCATGATCGACCAAGCACATCCACATCCACTAGCGCGCAACTGCTAGCACCTTTGTCGCGCCCGTTGCATGCATCTGAACGACGACGATGACGCCGACAGACATTGTAGTGGTTGCGTTCCACGCTCTATTCGCCGTCACGTTAATGCTAGCACTATTCTTTTGCTGTGACGAACCAGAACGGGAGTTCGTAGATCGAAGGGTCGCACGGGTGCTGGTGGCGGCATTGGAGCTGGCACCAGCGGCACCGGTGGACGTCTCCTATGAGACACCGTATTACTAGTCCAACTCGGTTTTGAAACATACTAGTATCATATTCGTACGTTACAAGGAAATTTAAAAAAGTGTGATACATAAATATATGAGATCCTAAACCGTACAATAAATATTAATTTTCTGTCATACACGCATTAAGCAAATTATATCTCTCTAAGCAGTAAATAAATAAATTATAAACAAATGTATACTTTTCAGGATGGTATGTATACTTTTTTTAGACATCCTCTTTTTTATGTGTGAATATGAAGGTATTTACAAAATACGTTAAAAACTATGGACTCTGTTGTAAAATTTTTATGTGATTCACACTGGAGTATCTTATAATTAGTATATGAGTGTACCTAAAGTAATAAAGAAGTATTTCTAATTCGTTTAGATGGTATATCAAATATGGGAGTAACTACACCGGGAGAGAGAGACACTCCATGTATCAAGTACAAGTAGCAACACCTCGAAGTATTGTAGCTGATTTAGAAGTAACTGTTAATAGCTCTAATTCATTGCTAATATCACATAACGTTTGCCGGCATTCAAACCTTTTTCTGAGGTGTTTGCCGATTATAATCTGGCACATTTTGGATAACTAGATTACTTTGAGATTTGCACATATGAAACCCTATTACCCTACTAATAACACTCAAGGTCCATAGTGTGGCCTTTCATTAGTATTGCCGGTGCGGGCGACATACAGCCCACGTATCCTCTGCCTTAGTGGAGGGAAGGAAGAGCCACAGAGACCTATAACGAGCAAAATACTATCTCATACTGTAGTAGCACCAGGGGCTGAACTAAAATGAAAATGACTAGGATTCACTATTTCACAATACATATAATAACATATATAATTTTCAAGAAATATTGTGCTACGTAATAATGTGCCCGGCAATTTTTAGCACTAATATTTCAACATAACTGATGGCAGTGCATGATGATAAATAACTAGTGATCGAAATGCTTACCAAAATGAAAAATTCTAATAACACTATAGGTTAGTTGCAGCAAATTGAAGGAACTAAGGGCGAAACCATTTACAAAAGTTGATGAGCATTGGTAAATACATCATGAGACCTCAATGGCCTATAAAAAAGTGAACAAAATTACATAAAAATTTCAAGGACAAAAGTATAGAATGATCAAATGTAAGTAAATGCATTACCTTTTAGTATTTATATTATTTTAAGTTCATAAAGTGACAAACCACGATATCATTGGTAATTTTCTTCCATTTTTGTTTCTCCACACAACAAATAAGTCTATCATTTATGAAATAATCACCAATTAATTAAAAAAGTCAATAGGATATTTGTATATTCAATAGTTCAAAAACAATATAATAGAAAATACGTCCAATGGCTTACTTGACATTGTAGCAAAATACTACAATTTTGCCTCCGATTTGCAATGAGTTAGGCTAGTATTCAAAAAATCTAAATTGAAAACCCTAAGTCTTAACCTTACAATTTGACAAAAATCAATCAACAATTATCATATTAAAACCCTAACTCACAAATTTAGCCTCTATTCTTGAAACAAATTGAAAAAATTACGAGAAATTTAGAGCAAAGTACTAATTGATTGGGTAGGCCTAAGCTTCCTTCGGTCGGTAAGGGCATGAGGCAACAGGGACCAGGCGATGCAGCGACGACATAGCAGACTAGGGAGGCTAGTGGTGGCAATTTCTCCCATTATCCAACGACTGGTGCTGTCCAGCTGGGTGTGGCTATACTACGGGTGTGGTACGCATATTCTGGCCGACTATGCGAGACGAACGAGCATCGAGAGCTGTTACGAGGTGACATGCTTAGGGATTGATCAAACGGATGTCGTTGCCTATTGTTGTTCTCCCTCTTGCGCTAGCTCAAAGGCTGGCTCAGCTTGCTGCGGTTGCCGCATAGGCTGAGAGACAGTGTAGGCTTCTCATAGACTACTGCTAGCTACTTGCACTACTACAAAAGGGTCATCCTAGATGTCTCATCATAGACGGTTCAACACAAACCATCGGTGATGAAGTTACCATAGACGATTTTACAAGATGGACCGTCTAAGTTCACCGCAATGGAAAGAACATCTGTGATGACCTACTTATCACAGACGATTTTTATGCCAACCGTCTATGATACATGACAGACGGTTCTGAACAAAAATCGTCTATGATGTCTGTACTTATCACAAACAATTTTTGTAACATTACAGACAGTTCGAAACAAAACCGTCTGTGATGACCTACTTATCACAGATGGTTCTTTACCTATAACCATCTGTGATAATTTTTCAACTTACCCGATCTCGCTGAATTTGAATTTCCCACTTATCTCGCTAGATTTACTCTTTAAAATAGAAGACTCGACTATTCTTCTCATCATCTCCTCTTCTCTTTCTTACTTCTCCTCCACTCCTCTCCTCTTCTCCTCATCTCCTCTTCTCTCTTCTCACTTGTCCTCCTCCACTTCTCCTTGCCAAATTTTTTCTTAAAAATAGAAGGCTCGGTAGCCTCTAATTCTCCTCATATCCTCTTGTCTCTTCTCACTTCTCCTCCTTGATTCCTCCCCTCCTTCCCACCTCTTCTTCAATCCCATATGTCCGATTTTGCTATAACTTGGATGCCCAAAAATTTGGCATCTAAGCCATGGTAAAAATAAAGACTTAGCTAAATTTTGGGCATCCAAGCCACGGTAAAAATACAAACTTAGCCAAATTTTGAGCATCCAAGGCACAATAAAAATGCAGATTTGGCCAAATTTTGGGCATTCAAGTCGTGATAAAATTACCTACTTTTTTTAAGTTTCGATATAGCTATCACAGACGGTTTTTACCAAGAATCGTATGTGATAACTAACTATTACAGATGGTTCTAGTTTCGAACCATCTGTGATAGCGGACGATCACAGATGATTCTAGTTCTGAATTGTCTGTAATACGGTTTTCACAGACAGTTCAAAAACCGTCTGTGAATAACTCCTATTATCACTGACCCATGAAGTCAAACGGTTCAAGGAACTGTCTGTGATGAACTTTTGTGTGGTAGTGATGGAATTTAAGTCGCTAGTGTTCTCTTCATTGAACTTCAAGAAATTAACCGGGTGCATCAAGTTTAGGCTAGGGGTTCACACATGGACTAAAGGTGTTGATCCATGCTAAATTTTTTTGGATCTAGTGTCCTGTGACACTGGGTGAGCCAACTTGGCTCCACCCCTGAGCTGTGCAAAGGTAGAGCATTGTAGGTCCGTGCCTTCCCTCTGTGTAAGTAAGGCAAGGCAGAGAATGTGATTCCACCGACCACCACCTTGTGTCAGCCATCTAGTCTATGAAACTATCACAGACAGTTTTTATTTACAACCGTATGTGTTTTGTCCTTTGTCGTATGAACTACAGAAGCTACTGAGACGAGAGACAAATTCATGGAAAATTTATTACAAAAGTCCCCGAAAAATAGATTCCCAGATCTTAGTCTTCTGGGCTTCATATGCTTCTTCTTCGACTTTTGGAGTTGGTTGATCAGCCGCTGAGTTCTAATACTGTGTAGATTGTCCTTGCCCTCTGCACTTTCTCCTCTAGCGTGGGCATAACATTAGCACGGTCCAGAATCTCATAGAGGATGCCATGATAAGCTTCCTCAAAATCGGTCGCTTCTGCTTGATCGGCAATGTTATTCATGTGTCTCTCCACTGTCATAAGAGGTTCTTCCGCTTTGTGCACATTGTAGATAAGAACGAGGCTGAGGGCGGTTTCCCTTTGCTGAGCGGTAATGAGACATATCTGTCGACGGCAGATGATGAGGTCCAGCTTACGGATGGAAACGAGTCGAGAAAGGAGAGCAGGGCGTGAACGGAGGAGCTGTTCCAGACGTAAATTATTGACCGTATGTGTAAGGTTGTGGCCGAACAACTCATGATTGATAGATGAGAGGAATGATATCAAAAGAATGTTAGATGCTAGTATTGAGAAATCTTGTGAAGAAGATGAGAGGACAGTTTAGAAGAGCTGGATTAGGGTGCACATATTTAAGCGTTATCACAGACGGTTCGTATACCAAATTGTCTCTGATATTAATATCATAGATAGGAGGGAGTATGTTGGAGATAATCTTGTTGCTTGGATTCTATTGGTGGTTTGAGTCATAGTTAGTTTCAGAGTTTGTTTCAGAGTCGGTTCAATTTAGAAGAGTCTGTATTCATTTTTGATACTGTGTAACGTAGTATATAAATGAAAGAAAACCTGAGGAAAATTTGTGGTGATTGGAGTACCACCAAAAAAGATTTCGTTTTTTCTATCGCTCAGTTGATTTGTGTTGTCGTCATCGCTTATCGAGAAGAAAACAGAGGAAATACGAGTACTCAAATATTACAAGTGTTTGGGAACTCGAAGGTTACGAGTAACTGAAGCACTCGAAGTTTACAACTACCGGTCGCAGTCGAAGCTTTCGAGTAAGTACAAACCGGTCGAAGATTTTGAGTAAGTGCAAAACGGTTGAGGCGTTCGAGAGCTAACCGATTAAAGCGTTCGATTGCGAACCGGCCGAAATTTACAAGTACGTACAAAGTAGTCGAAGATACGAGTACTTACAAAGCTCTCAAAGTTTACGAGAGCGGAGCGGTCGAAACCAACAGCGGGCAAACCTGGCCAGTTGCAGATCGGAGATAACCATCTTGGCAGATATTGGGAAGCTGAGCAGGAGTTTCATAGATTTTGAATTTTGCTTTGTTAGCGGACATTGTAATAATGTGGCACATGCATGTGCTAAGCAACTGTCTCGTAGTTTGAAGCGGTGTGTGTGGCTTGAGGCACCCAGCTTCATTTAGGAGATCATGTGGCGGTGTGAGTGTAATCCCGCTAAAGTCGAAAAAAAATACCTTGACCGCCAGCCCAGAGCCACCCTTTGCGCTCATAGTCATAGCTGTTGCCGGCCATTAAACCAAAGCAAAAATGGCCTTACCCGATCTTGACGGCCTTGGCCCAGCACGAGGCCGCCTTTCCGGGCTGAGCGTAAGTAGCATATTGTGCCCAATAACCCGTGTGGCCCTAACGTCTTTCTATATTTTCATCAATAGTGGTTTACATGATTTTTTAAATTTAATAAATGGTAGATAGATATTATTTACCTCTTCATATTGTTTGAGATTAGTACTACTCTTGTTGGAGAAGAAAATATAAAATCACAGCTCGTTTTTCTTTTATTTTTCCAATGTAAAAATATGCTGGACGGGATAGTCTAACAAGTCCCTACTAGCTTACCGAACTGGGTCTGGGCAGCAAAAATTGGCCTAGAGTGAACCGGCCTTATTACCAGCTCGGCCCGGCCGGTCATTTGCCTAGGTGATGTATCCTACAGCCAGTGCTGCCCTCACCACTTGGAAGAATCGAGGGTTGGGCCTGAGTGATTCTATGGGTATGTTTGGATTGTTGTCCAAACGTGCCAAACCAAAATATTAGTGTGCCTTCATGATTTGGTTAGTGTTTGGATTGATATCAAAATTTTGTCACGTCCAAAAAATTTGACAGTGCAAACGTTGGCAGATTTGGGGCGGCAGTTTTGCTCGCCAAATATTGGTCATGCAAGAGATGAGGTGGCACTATATGAGTGGGTGCATTTAATGCTTCTATTTTTATTAACAAACTTCAAATGATAATATCTTTTAAATCGTATGTCTGATTTGTAATCCATTTGAATCATGGTATTCCTTGCAATTTAATCAATAAAATAAGATATAATTGGCTATATTTTGGTGAAAAAAATAGATGCCATGTAGAACCCACATGCCATACTCATATCTGGAAAATTTTTGGCTATATTGGCATAATTGCAATTCAAACATATCTACTATACCAACTTTTTGGTTATACTCTTATTTTGATCGTACCTAAATTTTGATAAGGTTGATTTGGGCTCAAACCAAAGGTACCCTCCCACCATGATTCGAAACAATTTATTCGGTGACGCTGGTGGGTTTGAATTCAAGTTCTACATCTCTTTTTCTGAAATATGTGCCTGTCCAAGTTGCTACCCTACTACGAAACGTACTAGCATATCCTCCCACCGTTATCACGTGCGTCGTACCAGCCGGATATATAATTCATGCATGCATCTCAAGGCATCTTGCCCTCGCAAGAAACAACTTTCTACACGACGAGATCACGACCAAACACGTCCACGGTCACGTACGTTACGTAGCGCGTCCCGCGCGCGGCATGCATCGGAGGTCGGAGCGACGATGCCGATCCCGCCGGAAGAAATCGCAGTGATCGCGTGCCAAGCTCTGTTTGGGATCGGGCTAGTCGCATGCTGGTGCTGCAGCCGGGAACCGGAGCCGGAACGGGTGGACGGAGGGCGAAGGGCCCCGGGGACGGCGGCGGCACGGCGGGCACCGGCTGCACCGACGACAGCGCCGGCGGTACAGAGGCCACCGCCGCCGCCCGCCGTGACAACGCTGCCGTACTTCCCGTTCGCGCAGGGGAGGGCGTCGGAAAGGCTGGTGTGCGCCATCTGCCTGGAGCTGCTCCGGCACGGCGAGCTGTGCAGCGAGGTGCCGGCGTGCCGCCATCTGTTCCACAAGGAGTGTGCCGACGTGTGGACGAGGAGCAGCAATAGCTGCCCTCTGTGCAGGGTTAAGATCGCGTCCGGGCCAACAAGATCAAACGGAGGACCATCTGCTGATGACATGGTGTAGTTGACTAGTTGTGATCAGTCGCAACCGATGAAAAGGATCGTTTCATCTGCCTCGTATGTTTGATCTACGATACAATGCGATTAGTTCGATTAGTTTGGTCCTGCTGTATGGTGTTTGGATTGATCGGTCTAGTCCATTGACTTCAGGCCAAACGGTCGTGTTTTCCTTGGATTATTTAATTTTGTTGCTTCGTAATTTGAGGGCACTCATTCTCGAAAGCGTAGCAGTCAGATGGTTAAATTTTGACCAGCTGTTACTGATCCCCCAACTCGAAATTTGCAGTTATTTTTGTGCTTGCTAGTAAATTTCCTCTTTTTTTCCCCAACTCTTGCGAGTTACATACATGTATACTCCCTTTGCAATTCTAGTCATATGCAAGGGGCGCTCTCACGTGTGTACCCTGCTGTGTACTTGTGTGGGTGGTACTTTTGTCCAACCATGTCTAGCAATTCGGTAAATTATTATTTTTTTTTTCAAAAAATGGCTAGGAGCTCTGCATTACTTTAAGAAGAGGTAGGCACCCGTGCCGATTACTAGGATTCATACCCAGGCGGGGCAAGTGTTCGACAACGTCATCTACCAACAGAGCTACGTTCAGTTCCTATTAGGACTCTTAATCTAATGGACCTAATTACCATATCCATTAGATGCTACTTAGCAAATATATAATTTCCAAGAAATTTCTGACCTAGATCATATCTTTACAAGCACGTACGTTATGGCAGGGGCTCTCTCGGCTCGCCGATACTTACTTCACATGAGCTTTGCCTATCATTCGCAAACAGACAGACAAACAGAAAGGATCAATCAATGCCTGGAAGCATTCTTGGCTGCTCAACACATTCTTGCCCTCGTCAACGGCCGAAGTGGTTACCACTTGCAGAGTTTTGGTACCACACAAACTTTCACTCGGCGTTGGGAAGAACTCCTTAGGCCATGTCCAATGCGACTCCACATCTGATAGCTCTGACGATGATGCAATTGTATTCCATGATCACATTGCCGAAGTGATGGATGATGATTTTGATGTCCATTTAACTGCTGCAATGGATGCTTATATAGAAGCACGGCTTTTTAGTACTGGTCGCTGCCGCCGCAGCGGCCGCCGCCGCCGCCGCAGCGGTACGAGAAGGTACATCGAGAGAGATCGTGAAGCAGCCCATGAACGTCTCGTGTCAGACTACTTCTCTACTACGCCGGTGTACACTGATGCTATGTTCCGGCGTAGGTTCCGAATGAGAAGGCCCTTATTTATGCGCATCGTGGAAGCTCTTGGCGAATGGTCACCATTTTTTCACCAAAGAACAGATGCCTTAAATAGGCCAGGATTCTCGCCTTTGCAAAAGTGCACAACAGCCAGTCGAATGTTGGCTTATGGGTGTTGTGCTGATTCCATTGATGAATACTTAAGGATCGGTGTAAGCACAGCAATAGAGTGCCTAGAGTATTTCGTTGAAGGTGTGAACAAGGTATTTGGTCCATAATATCTTCGACGACCTACATCTGAAGACATTCATCGACTGCTGCAAATAGGCGAGGCTCGTGGCTTTCCAGGCATGTTGGGAAGCCTTGATTGCATGCATTGGGAATGGAAAAATTGTCCGGTTGCATGGCATGGCCAATTCACTCGAGGTGATCAGGGAGTCGCTACAGTGATGCTTGAAGCAGTGGCACAACAAGACCTATGGATATGGCATGCATTTTTTGGTGTTGCTGGATCAAACAATGACATCAATGTGTTAAATCAATCACCATTATTCACCAATGTCTTGCAAGGGCAAGCCCCTCTGGTTCAATTTACTGTCAATGGAAGACAATATGATATGGGCTACTACCTTGTGGATGGAATATATCCCGAATGGGCAGCATTTGTGAAAACAATCCCTCTCCCTCAAAGTGTCAAGCATAGATTATTTGCTCGTCATCAGGAAGGGGCAAGAAAAGATGTAGAGCGAGCATTTGGAGTTCTACAATCTCGTTTTGCCATTCTACGTGGTCCAGCTCGATTTTGGCAATGATCAACCCTTAGTAAAATCATGTATGCTTGCATTATAATGCATAACATGATAGTTGAGGATGAGAGAGATTCATACAGTGTCCAATATGACTTCAACTACGACCAGGGGAGAGATCCAATACCACCAATGAATTCACCCATGGACCAATTGATGGGTTTGCGGTCTTCTAGATGTAAATGCTTCTATTCGTGATAGATCAAGCATATCCGTTTGAAAAAAGATTTAGTCGAGCACATTTGGCATCGATTTGGAGATGGTCAGATGAACAGTTAGCTATATAATTATTTTACTCAATAAGGTATGTTCTAGTTTGCTTAGTAATGTAGTGGTAATCCATGCACTTGCATTGCTATGTACGCATTCAAACTTATCACATCTGTGTGTGTCATGTCATTATTCACGTGAACATGAAAGAAAAATGATAACCAGACATCTCAATAAAAGAAGAAACTTCAGTTTCAATTTATCCATGTACCTGTATTTTTCGAGCATTCTTTGTTGGCATCCGCTTTGAAGCAATCTGTTGTGCTACTTTAGCTAGCAAAGGAATACTGACGAAGATCGAGTGTTGTTGATGTTCCGGGCACTTGATGAAGTATAATTTGCTTATATGTTCAATCCAGAGAAACATCTGTGTGTGTCATCTCATTATTCACGTGAACATGAAAGAAAAATGATAACCAGACATCTCAATAAAAGAAGAAACTATCTTCTCAATTTATCCATGTACCTGTATTTTTCTGAGCATTGCTGTTGGCATCCAGCTTGAAGCAACTGTTGTGCTAGTTTAACTAGCAAAGGAATACAGCAGCATCTGAGTTTTGTTGATGTTCGAAATGTACGCCAGCTGATGGGTTTTGTTCCACCTCCGAGCTGAGATTCAAATGAAAAAACTATTAGTAGTTTTTTTCGTCTAGATGCAAATGAAAAACGCCCTTAAATCTCCATCTACCCACAAACAGCATTTCTATCTAACCTAATTCAACTTAAGACCATCATAGTAGTGAGAAATCAAGATCCCACTGCATCGAGACTAGATCGGTTCAGAACTTGAGAGAGCAAGCAATCGAATCAACCATGCGATGGCGGGGGAGAGAGATAGAACAGGACGAGAGCTCCTCAGAACCCTAAGCAGGCCCTCACAATAGGGAGAATCAAATCCAACATAGCAGGTGTTGCTGGCGCTGTTGCTTTTACCTCACGGTTGAGGAGGCAAAGTTGATGCGCAAATCGGAGGCAAGACGAGGCGGCGGAGCGGAGACGAGAAGCGAAGGCCTGCGTCGCATCTCTCTCCGTCACGGCGTACCCGCCTTGATCTGCTCCCTCTTCTCCTCCCACCGCGGCTGTTGCGCTGGGTGGAGCACCACCGGTGAGGTCCCGGTTGTCGCCGGTGAGGAGGCGGGCTGCCGGAAGGGGGTCGCCCGATCCGAGGGAATGGGTGGCGAGGGAATGCATCCGGGTAGGTGGAGGAAAGCGGCGAGCGAGCGAGGCGAGATGCATCTGGAGGGGTAGGTGGAGAAAAAGTAGGTGGGGGGAGAGAGTGTCACGCGGTAGTTAAGGATGTTTTATTGCTATTTTTTGTTGTATGTATAGATTGCATTGGAACAGGTAGACGCTTAAATAGACTCTTAAGTTTTTTAAGCATCTATATAATATTTATCTGCATTGGAGACTATGGCTCTTACATTAGCTGCTTATAATCTCTCTCTCCTTAAGCATTTATCTAAGCGTCTTTGCATTGGACATGGCCTTATGGCCGTCCTCCTCGCCACTTCCGCATTTGCAAGCCTGCACGGTTCCTGATCTTGAGGAATGGTTGAAAGAGAGGGACCTGCTAGCACGTTTTCTCCAACAACAGCTCCATCATCACTAGTTGAGACTGAGAGTCAACAAGCCAACATCTCACGTCGTTCAATTCAAATGCATTCTCTTTGCTGTTACCCGCTACAAGTACTCTGTCTGCAGCAGGGTTTGTTCGTGAATTCATGCACACCCCATGCTGTTTATCTTCAACAAGAAGCAGTTATTTGACCAAGTAACTGCACAAAGTACATCCTTTCTTCATGCGCTTGACCCTGTGCAGCGCATTTGCGTTCGGTCCATGAGACTTTCGTGGTGGCACATGTGTGCATGCCAGCGACGGGATAGGAGAAAAGGGCAGTTCTTGCATGACGTTGACCTCGGACATTTCCTCCTTGGATCGCTGCGGTACATCTGGTGTGAGCGTGTGGACAATGATTCGATTAAACTAAAGGAGAATAGGTTATGTCGAGGAACCGTCACTGGCGATTAGTCCGATCAATTTCTCTATTATGTAAAAACATATCAATCACAGAAGACGTAAATAGTAGATTGAAACACAGATATAGAGAGAACTTCTGATCTTTCTTTATTGCTTTCTTTCTCATGCATGTGTATACAAAATAACCAATAGTACTCTTTATTTATAGCCTAGTGGTGAGGTGTCCACCATGGGTCAAGGCTTCAAGTCCAAACCCAGGTTTCCTAACACTCCCCCTTAGACACTCATCCGACATGTTCATATCTCATCAAAACTCCATAAAAACCCAGTGAAAAAAATTTAGAGAAAGAGTACATGATACATGTTATGCTGCGTTGCATGAATTGCCTCATTAAAAACCTTGGTCGAGAAACTTCAGGAAAACTCGTCAAGGGAAAAAGAGTATAATCCACCCAATTTCATTTAATCTTCAGGATTTATTCTTTAGGTACTCGATCTTCATGACCAAGTTTTAATAACGAGTTTGAGGAAAATCTCCCCCTTAATTCTGCACTTCTCTAAGTTTCATCATTCCAATTTCTTGTACGCATCTTTCAAAACTAGATACTAGGAGTGACTTAGAGAATAAATCTACAAGATTTTCATATGACTTAGTATGCAGTATCTTAATTTCATCCATCTTTTGCAATTTATGAGCATATAAGAACTTGGGGTTGATATGCTTTGTGAGATGACTCTTCACGTAGTCCGTCTGCACTTTGTGTAACATAAGCTGCATTATCTTCATAGATAATTGTGGGAGCTTACGTAATATTCATCCCACATGACTGCTGGATGTGGTGAATCATTCGTCGGGGCCAAGCACATTCTCGTGCGGCTTCATACAGTGCTATGATTTCTGAGTGGTTCGCCGAAATTGCTGCAAGACTTTGCTTAGATGATTTCCATGAAATTGCAGTTCCACCACATAGGAATACATAACCTGTTTGTGACCTTGCGGTATGCGGGTCCGACAGGTACCCTGCATCTGCATAGCCAGTTATATTCAAGTCTTGGTTTTTTCTGTGGAACAACCCAAGGTCCTTGCTTCCTTAGAGGTATCGGAAGATGTTCTTTATTCCCTGCCAATGCCTTTTAGTATGTTCTGCACTATGCCTTGCTAATAGGTTTACAACAAATGCAATGTCCGGTCTAGTGTAGTTCGCTAAATACATAAGTGCTCGTACTGCACTTAAGTATGGGAATTCCGGCCCCAGGATTTCCTCCCTCTCTTCCCTAGGTTGGTATGGATCTTTTCCTTGCTGTAAAGATCTCCCGATCATCGGTACTTTCGATGGGTATGCCTTCTCAAAGTCGAACCTTTCTAACACCTTCTGGGCGTAGGCTTACTGATGTACTAATATTCCTTCAGGGACATGTTCGAACTGTAGGCCTAAGCAATATTTGGTTTTACCCAAATCTTTCATTTCAAATTCTGACTCCAGGTAAGAACCTGCTTCTTTTATGTCTTACATGGTCCCGATGATATTCAGATCATCTACATATACTGATACAAAATCCATTCTGGGATCGTCGTATAAATACACAGGGACAATCTTCATTGTTTGTGTAGCCTTTTTTGCATAGCAAGTCGCTTAAGCGATTATACTACATCCCGCCTGATTACTTGAGTCCTTACAGTGATTTCTTGAGTTTCACACTGTACATATTTCTATTCGCTCTGTCTTGGTTTGGGACAGGGATACCTTCAAGTATCTTCATATAAATTTTCGAATCCAAGTTTCCACACAAGTATGCAGTTACCACATCCATCAATTTCATTTCTATGTTCATGTTTACATCCATTGAGATTAAGTATCTAAAGGTGATTCCACTCATGATTGGGAAGTAGGTTTGTTTATAATCAACTCCTATACGTTGAGTAAAACCTTATGCAACAAGTCTTGTTTTACATCTTACAACTTCATTTCTTTCATTTCTCTTTCGAACAAATACCCACTTGTGCCCTACAGGGAGCACATGGGGAGGTGTGCGGTTTATGGGCCCAAACACCTCTCTTTTGTTCAGAGAAAATAATTCAGCTTCTATTGCATTCTTCCAATCTTCCCAATCTAATCTTTTCTTACATTCAATGAGCGATGCAGGCTCCGGATCAAGATCGATGATTGTGAAAATTTTCTTTGCAAACTAGATATCAACATTGGCTTTTGTCCTATTCATGGGCTCTCCCGTGTGCACATAGTTTATAGATATTTCATCATAAGTTGCTTCTTCTTATGCTTCTACTTGCTCATCGCTTCTTCTAGTTGTGGTGGCAAGTCCCTTTAGTTTTTCAGCTCCGATATGTGCGCATACATCCATACCGATTTCTCCTTCCATGGGAATGTTTAGATCCGGTATGTCCTTTTCTGAAGGTGTCATACTAGTGCTAGGTCTCAACTAGCTCCCCTTCTGGTTTTAGGGAACTTCAGTGATCGGCTGTGTCAAGTCCTTCTTATCCTTCTTCAACAGGCGTCCCCGGTTACACAGGATTCGAGGGGCCGGAGTTCTCGTCCTTTTATTCTGAGGCCTCTGGACGGGATTAGGGATACCTTTAACTTTTTTTGGTATTTCAACCCTCTCCGGTGCATTGCGTGCAGGCACATGCGACTTGGTCATGCTCTTCAAATCACTAAAGTGATCAGACAGTTAGTTTGCTAATGCTTGCAAATCAATGATCTTCTAGACTTCTCTATTTGTTTCACTAGTGCACAGGTCATGTGCATGGATTCCGTGGCTTGCCACGTAATTTCTCGACATTTTTTATCAAGGGATTGATTTCCTTCCCCTAATGTTGGGAAATTATCCTCATCAAATATGCAATCAGCGAAACGAGCAGTATGAATATCTCCTATCATGGGTTTTAAATACCTGATTATGGATGCTATCTCATCACTAACGTATATCCCAGTCTTTGAGAGAGGACCCATTGCAGTGCGCTGTGGAGGGGTTATAGGTACATAAACCTTGCATCCAAACATCCGGAGATGAGAAATTTTCAGTGCTGACCCTTGCGCTAGTTGCATAGGTAAATGGATGTTGTAGGGCGATGGTCTAAAGTTGATGAGAGTTGCTGCATGTAGGACTGCGTGTCCCCAACATGTAGCTGGTAAATTACATTTCTACAAAAGTGGTCAGGCAATAAATTTAATTCTCTTGATTAATGCCTTTGTTAATCCACTCTTGGTGTGGATATGCGGTATAGAATGCTCAACTATAATTTCCATTGCCATGCAATAATCGCAAATGTCTTTGAAGTAAATTCTCTGGTGTTGTCCATTCTGATGGACTTTATGCGATGACCAGGGAAAATATTTCTAATCCGAATTATCTGTGAGATCAGCTTTGCGAAAGCATGGTTTCTCGTAGACAATAAATATACGTGCGACCATTTCAAGGAAGCATCGATGAGCACCATGAAATATTTAAATATCCCTGATAGTGGCTATATGGGACCGCAAATGTCTCCTTGGATGCATTCCAGGAATGCAGGGACTTCATCTTTCACTTTCAGAGTAGAAGGTCTAGTAATTAATTTCTCAGTGGCACATACGGGGCACACAAAATCTTTGTGATTCGGAAAATTCTTTACATTAATATTATGTCCCTATGAATTGTTAATTATATTTCTCACCATCCTAAGACCTGGGTGGCCTAATTTGTCATGCCAGAGACAAAAGTTCAGAGCTTCTAAATACTATTTCATAGCAGCATAGGCTGCAAGTGCCTTGATGTTGGTGTAGTATAGCCCAGTTTCTAATGAAGGAGGTTTTTCTAATACCCTTTTTCCATTTGCTTCGCGCTTCGTAATGAGCAGGTATTCCTTACCGTACTCTTCTTTAGTCTCAACATGGAAACCATTAGCGCGAATATCCTTGAAACTTAGGAGAGTTCTAGTTGATTCTGAGTACAATAAGGCTTCTTGAATGACCAAAGTTGTGCCCATTGAAAGTATAATCGTGGCTCTTCTTGAACTATTATACAAGTATCGCTACCAGTGACTGTTGTAAGGCTGCCAGCATTCTTACTAATCGACTGAAAGTATTTTGTCTCTCTTAAGATGATTTTCGTTGTGCCGCTGTCGGCTAAGCACACTTCCTCCATAGGGTGCCACACGTGTTCTAATATAAAGTATTTTATTAATATGAATCAGAAGGCGATCAATACATAAATAAAATACTTCAATATCAGAACATGTCATGCCATTATAGACTGAATAAATGAATAAATTATTCAATATCATCCAACCATCACGAGAAAATAAAATTGTTTAAGTACCATCCATGCAAGTTTTAACTTATTCTTCCACACAAAAGTAAATGACAATTAAAGTCTAAATGCATTCTGTGCATTAGACTGAATCTGCTAAGAAGTCAAAGACTTCGGCTACTATCTTCTCGAGGGTGATATTCTCTTCCAGAGAAATCTGGCGGTGGCAGCTACAATGTCAAAATGGGGTGCTGCTGTTGGAATGGTTTCAACCTCCATCAGCACAGGCAGTTGCTCAGAACTCTCACCCTCAATAGATGCAAAGTGGGTTTCATGCTGCCCTTTACCATCCTTCTTCTTCTGAGCTTGGAAGACATCGATGACATGCTGCGGCTCTTTACAGATCCACGACCAGTGCCCCCACTTGCCACACTTGTAGCAGGATTGGTCTTGCTGACCATAGGACTTGCCGTCCCGCTTTGGTTTGCTTACCTTATTTTCACGTGGAGCATCTGACTTGCCTTTTTGGGCTACGGTCTTACCCTTCCTTCCTTTTTTCTTCATTATGGGCTTTCTCACTTTGTAGCTCTCGACATTGGCTTCACGTCCAGTGGAGCTCCCAGGTGGCTGTGTGACGTAGTTCTTGCAGAGAACTTCATCCTGAGCCTCTGCAACCTGCATCATATCGATCAATTCAGCATACTCTGTCTAGCCATCTTGACGATTGTTACGTGCAGACATCACTGCATTGGGGGTGGAAAGTGGATAGGGTCTTCTCAATCTTCTGCTCATCTGTGATATGCTTGCCACAAAGTTGAAGATTGGTACAAATTCTGTGCAGAGCAGAATTGTACTCCCCGACCGTTTTGAAGTCAGCAAACCTCAGTCGGATCCATTTTTGCTCTGCCTGAGGAAGAATGATGTACTTTAGCCTCTCGAATTGCTTCTTAAATACAGTCCATAAAGCTAGCACGCTCTTCTCTTCTATGTACTCATTCTTGAGATTAAGACAGAGATGGTGCCTAAGGAAGTGAAGTGCCTAATCATTTTTCTCAAGGATGTATTAGGCATCTTGCGGTGCACCAATCCCAATGGCAGCGCAGAGCTTCTTGGCTCCAAGTACTATCTCGACATTGGAAGCACAAGTCAAGTAGTTTACTACCGATAAACATGCATAGATTTACTGCAGGTAAATTGGACAGAGGTACAAAAAATTCTCGTAATGTTTCAGCATTTTCTATGAATTTTACTGTTAATTTCGGTGATCAAAGGCAATTTTAAATAATTACGATTAACCAAAATAGTAAATAAATACAGAAAAATATAGAAAATAATAATGAAAGAAATAAACATGCTTCAAATGCTAAAAATAATTTAAATTTCGGATTCCCGAGGCCCTTTTATGCCAAAATATGAATTTTCAGTGAATTCTGCAATTTTCGAGGGTCTATACGCAGTTTTTTAGTCCAGAGAAATTTTGTGCATAATTTTCTAATTTTTCGAGGGGTTTTCTGCAAAATTCGCGACCATCTGAATAATTGGAGGACCTATTCATAATTTTCAGTATTACGGGGGCCTTTCTGCAAGATTCGGGACCCATATGCAAAATCTGAGGGCTCTTCGGTAATTTTCATAACTTAGGGGTCCTTTCTGCAAAATTGCCGGCGCCATAGTCCGACCGGGCCTTAGGCCTTTTTTCTCTTTGGCCGGCTGGCCCACACGGCCCGTGACACCGGCTTAAGACGCTGGGTTAGGGTTTCCCCTTCCCGTCCGTGCTCTGCTGGTGGCGGCGGCAGTCGGCGGTCGGCTCAGGCAGGCGCGGCAGAGCGACCGGCCGAGTGGCGGCCGAGGGGTTCTGGCTTCGGCGGCGATCGATCTTCCGGCTCGGCCAGCGGGCGGCGGCGGAGCGACCGGGCCGGCGGGAGTCGGCGGCGGCTTGGTCAGCGGCCGGCGGTGGCGTCGCCGGCCATGCGGGCGTGTCGCGGTAACCGAGGCGGTGGCTGCGGGCGACAGTGGGCGGCAGTGCAGCAGCCGGCGCGCGCCTCCTTGGGCACGACAAGAAAGGCGTCGGCGGCGTGCGGGCGTGGAACACGAGGAAGTCGGCGCTTGGGCGACGGTGAAGCCGGCGGCACGCATGGAGGCTTCGGCTGTGGGCCGAGCGGGTGGCGCTGTCGGCGGCGTCGGCTACGGGGAGGAGGTCCAGTGGCCGGCGGCCATATCACGTACGACAGCAGCTTCAATTTTTTTAGTACTCCTCATCGATTGGAGAACTTCGACTAAGCACGTTTGGTTGTATTTGAGTTTTACAGGTTGTAACAAAAAAACGCAAGCAAGTATACGTATACCAGCTTGTTGTCCAACCATCTATTGAAAAAAAGCTGATAGTCCAACTAGAAGAAGCCATTGTTTTGTGGATTAATTTGTTATATGCCACTGGATCAATCCTAAATATTACATATTTCACAAAATTTTGGAAATTCTTAAATAAATCCTTATAGTAGGCAAAAATATTAGGTATCTTCTCAAACAAAAATAGGGTATTAATTTGTTGCGCGATCATGCAATATTTAGGCAATCGCCCATTTGAAGCAGCAATCAATACTCCCTATATTACACCCGGGGATTCCCGGCCTTCCCCTGTGCCACGTCACATTTTTTTGAAAAAAACCCTTCGCTCTTCTAAAATATAATGTAATCCCAGAATTGGCGGCTTCCTAGCCCGTCCACGTCATCCGGTTTGCAAATGAGCCCTTCGAGTTGGCCGAAATCGTTCCAACGCTCTTCGTTTGCTGCTGTCTATTTGATCGCCCCACCGGCAAGATCCATCGCCTCAGCGCTTAGCTCCATGTGTTCTTGCGAATCTTCGCGTCGCTTTTCTCATGGCGTGACGCTTTCCTGGTGGTACACCGCAGCTAGCTTCTCCACAGCGCCCATCGTCTCACTCCCTGCCCCAGATCTACTCCTCCCGCTCTCTACCGACATCGCTTGCTCTGCCTCTGCTAGTCTAGCTGCCCCTTCCTCCTCCGCATGCCTTCTGGTCGAATAGATCCGTCCTTCCATCTGTGTGTCCCAGGCCCATGCCCTATCTCTTCTCCCAATTCCCTCGTAGCGGTCTCCATCTCAGTCCCTCCCCCAGATCTACTCTGCTGCTCTCCACTGGTATCGCTTGCTCCGCCTCCACCGGTTGACCTCCTCCCCCTTCCTCCTCCACGTGCCTTTCGGTTTCCGTTGGATGTTCTCGAGAAGACCTTGCTCTGTCTCCTCCGGTCGACCTCCTCCCCCTTCCTCCTCCGTATGCCTTCCGGTCGAATAGATCCAGCCCTCCATCCACATGTCCTATTCCCTCGCATCGGTCGCTGTCTCAGTACCTCCCCCAAATATTTTCCTCTCACTCTTCACCAGCGTTGCTTGCTCCAGCTCCACCAGTCGAGCTCCTTCCCCTTCCTCCTCCGCATGCCTTCCGGTTTTCGTTGGAGGTTCGCGACAAGACTTTGCTCCGCCTCCATTGGTCGAACTCCTCTTTGTTACTCGTCTGCGTGCCTTCTGGTTTCCATTGGTGGTTCTCCAGAAGACCTATACAGGTTAGCGGATAATTTCTAAGCCATCGAGCTCCTCCCCCTTCCTCCTCACACCTTTCGGTTTCTGTTGGAGGTTCTCCACAAGACCTATACAGGTTCGCTGATGATTTTTGAGTGTTTTTTAGGTTTCCATTCATGTTCGTTTTGATGAATAATTTATCGGAATATGCATGTGATTTTTCTCAGGATTTGGTTTGGTTTCTGATGGTACACATGATCTGTATCCGTGGATCCATGGTTGACTGCGACGACAACTAGAATTGCCAGCTCGACCACATCTTCGCCACTAAGGTACTTTTACTTGCTTGTTCCCCTTCTTTCTCCAGATCATATCACCATATACACTTAATTCCTTTGTTGATTTCTACTACCTTCTTGTAGGATGCCAAGGTGTCACAACTCGAGCACGCCTTCATCAGCGAAAGCAGGGTCAGGTTTGTGATCATAATACCCATCATGCTCAGTAACGGCCCCAAGTACTTCACAGTTAACCTGATGGGATACAATTAGATTTGGTGACCTCCGTTCTGTTACTTTGTGAATATGCCATATTTCCTATAGTAAACATTGCTTTGCACCTGTTTATTCTTCGACCACGGTCGGTCCCTCGACCATGGCCAGCCCCTCAACCATGGCCAGCCCTTCGACTGGATCTATTTCGACCATGGCCCTCGTTCGACCACGGCCAGCACTTGGATCACGACCCTCCTTGGAGTACGGCCGGCACTTGGACCACGGTCGGCCCTTCGACCACGGCCAGCCCTTTGACCACTTTTCGACCACGACGGCCGGCCCTTCGACCACGGCCGGTACTTCGACAGCAGCCGACCCTTCGAACACAGCTAGCCCTTCGACCACAGACGACACTCCGATCATGGCACTCCTTCGACCATGGCCGGCCCTCCGACCACGGTCCTCCTTCGACCACGGCTGGCCCTCCGACCATGTCCCTCCGTTGACCACGGTCGACTCTTCGACCATGGACCTCCTTCGACTAATGCTCTTCCTCGACCAAGGCTGGCCATTCGACCATGCTTCAACCACGGTCAACCCTCAAACACGGCCCTCCTTCGAACACGGCCGACACTTTGACCACGACCCTCCTTTGACCATGACATGAGCCTTGACCATGACTTTCCCTTCAAACATTTTTGACCATGCCTACCCTTCGACCACACTTTGACGACGCCTGTCCTTCGACCATGCCCTGCCCTGCGACCATTGTCGACCACAGCCAGCCCTTCGACCATGCTTCAACAATGCTTGACCTTCGACCACGCCCTGCCCTTCGACCATTTTTGACCACGACTGGCCCTTCGACCATGCTTCGACCGTGGAGACGGCCCTTCGACCATAGCCAGCACTTCGACCATGGCCGGTACTTTGACCATGGCCGGCACTCCGACCCTTTGACCATGCTTTGACCACGACCGGCCCTTCGACCACCACCCTTCTTCGACCACGGTCGACCCTCGATCACGGCCCGTGTTTGACCACAGCTAGCACATCGACCATGGCCCTCCTTCGATCACGGACCTCCTTCAACCATTGCCGACCCTTCGACCATCGACCTCCTTCAACCAATGCCCTCCCTCGACCATGGCCGACCCTTCGACCACACTTTGACCATGGCCGGCCCTCAAACATAGCCCTCCTTCGAACACAGCTGGCACTTCGACCACGACCCTCCTTCGACCACGACGTGCACTTTGACCATGCTTTGACCACGCCCTACCCTTCGACCATTTTCGAACACAGCCGTCCCTTCGACCACGCTTTGACAATGCCTACCCTTCAACCACGCTATGCCATTTGACCATTTTTGACCACAGCCGGCCCTTCGACCACACTTCGACTATGGCGGCTGGCACTTCAACCACTGCCGATACTTCGACCACGGCTAGTACTTCGACCATGGCCGGCACTTTGGCCATTCGACCATGCTTAGACCATAGCAGACCCTTCGACCACTGCTCTCTTTTGACCACGGCTAGCACTTCGACCACAGCCTCGACCACGGCTTCGACTTCGCCCCTGTCGATGTCGACCACATCGTCGACTTTGACCACGACTCGCATTTGACCACGGCCGGTCCTCGACTACAGCCTACGTTCGACCATGGCCGACACTTCGACCATAGACCTCCTTCGACCACGGACCTCCTTTGACCAATGCCCTCCCTCGACCACGGCTGGCCCTTCGACCATGCTTCGACCACGGTCGTCCCTTCGACCACAGCTAGCCATTCGACCATGCTTCGACCACGCCCTACCCTTCGACCAATTTCGACCACAACCGGCCCTTCGACCATGGCCCTCCTTCGACCACGCTTTGACCACAATCGACCCTTCGACCATGGCCCTCCTTCGACCAATGACCTCTCTCGACCAAGGCTGGCCCTTCGACCATACTTCGACCATGGTCGGCCCTTCGACCATGCTTCGATCATACCCTGCCATTCGACCATTTTTGACCATGCCCTACCCTTCGACCATTTTTGACCACAGTCGGCCCTTCGACCAAGCTTCGACCACGCCCTACCCTTTGACCATTTTCGACCACAACCGACCTTTCAACCACAGCCCTTCTTTGATCATGCTTCGACCACGGCCCTCCTTTGACCACGCTTCAACCATGGCCAACCATTCAACCATAGCTTGCCTTCGACCACGGCCGACACTTCGACCACGACCCTTTCGACCATGACTTACACTTGGACCATGGCTTCGACTTTGACCTGGTCCTTCGACCATGGCCCACCTTCAACAATGACTATGCTCTCGACCTCGACCACGCCCTCCATGTCAACCATGACCCTTTCGACCATGACTTCCACTTGGAGACCACGGCTTCGACTTCGACCTAGTCCTTCGACCACGACACTTTGACCGTGGCATTGATTTCGACCATGGCATCAACGTCGACCATGGCCCTTCGACCACGACCACAACCTCGACGTCGACCGTAGCGCCCTTCGATCATGCCCTCGACCTTGACCACGACTTTTTTGACCACGACTTCCACTTTGACCACGGCTTCAACTTAGACCCTGTCCTTCGACCACGACCCTTCAACTACGGCATCGAATTCGACCATGGCATCGACATCGACCACAACACTTTGACCACGACCACGGCCTTGTCCTCGACCACGGTTTTGACCACGACCACAACCCTTCGACCACGACCACGGCCTCGACCTTGACCTCGACCACAGCTTCAGCATCGCCCACGTCGACTTCGACTATGGCGTTGATGTCGACCACAACGCCCTTTGACCATGGCCTCAATTTTGACCATAGACTACTGCCCTTTCGACCACGAACACAACCTCGACCTTGACCATGGCTTCGACTTCGCCCACGCCAACGTCGACCATGGCGTCGACGTCGACCACAATGCCTTTTGACCACAGCCTTGACTTCGACCACAGACCATGGCCTTGGCGTCGACCATCGACCACGGCCCCCTTCGACCACGTCGATTTTGATAACGGCATGGACTTCGACCACGACACCTTTCGATCACGACCTCGACTTTGACCAGGGCATCGACTACGAACACGACCCCCTTCGACCGCGTCCTCGACCTCGACCACGACCCCTTTCAACCACGCCCTTGACCTTGAGCATGACCCCCTTCGACCACGACTTCTACTTGGACCATAGCTTCAACTTCGACTAGGTCCGACCACGACCCTTCGACTACAACATCGATTTCGACCACAGCATCGACGTCGACCACGGTATCGACTTCGACCATGGTCCTTCAACCACAGCCCTTCGACCATGACCAAAACCTCAACCTTGACCATAGCCTTGACCTCACCCACGTTGACGTCGACCATAGCATCGACTTCGACCACATCGGCCTTCGACCACGGCCTCCACTTCGACCACAGACCACAGCCTTGGGGTTTGCCATTGACCACGACGTCGACTACGAACATGGCGCTCTTTGACCATGGCCCCCGTCGACCACGCCCTCGACCACGGCCCCCTTCGACAATGCCCTTGACCTCAACCACAGCCCTTTCGACCATGACTTTCACTTTAACCACGGCTTTGAATTCGACCCGGTCCTTCGACCACGGCCCTTCGACTATGGCATCGAATTCGACCACGACATCGATGTTGACAACGGCCCTTTGACCATGACAACGGTCTTGACCTTGACCACGGCTTCGACGTCGCCCACGTCAACTTCGACCACAACGCCCTTTGACCACGGTTGGCCCTCCTTCGAACACGGCCGACACTTCGACTACGACCCTCCTTCGACCATGGTAGGCCTTCTTCGGCCACGGCCAACACTTCGATCACAACTGGCCCTCCTTCGACCACGGCCGGCATTTCGACCATGGTCGGCCTTTCGATCACGACCTGCCTTCGACCACGACTGGCCCTTCGACCACGGCCGACACTTACAGACACTAATATTTCTTGGTTGATCAAACATATTAAACTACGTATTTTTATTCGACGCAATGTAGTGCGCTACCCTATCTACTTACGTATATGTTTTTTACATGTAGGTCCTTGTTCTTTTAAAAAACCCCTCCATTTCCCCCATAAATACGTATGGATCCTTACTTTCGGTTTTTATCATATAGAACACTATGTCACGGTTACTCTTTTACTTCAATATTTACATGGTAGCTGTCGCAGCATGGTACCGTGTTTCCGCATCTAGTATATTCAAACACGGAGGAAACGGTCAAATTGGAAAGAGCATTCCTCCAGCAAAATCGACGTCACGATTCTGCAACCGTCCACCGCTCTACCGTTAACAGCAGTGCTTTAAATTTATGAAATTTAGTTCATCGAAAGCATGAAAGCACTGTACATCAAAAGGTTTTTTCCGCCAAAGAAGTCAAACTTCCGTATTTCGAAATTGAGTACGAACAAAAACGAATGGCATGCGTATGTGGAAAATTTTCAGGACGCCCGTACGAGGGTGACAAGAAGTCTTATAACTACTTTGTTCATATTATGATTTAGCTCGTATACATACATCACTCTTTTCTTATGGGGCTTGAAACTGCACATCTCTCTGTCTTTTAGAAAGGAAAACTGCGCGCCCCTCTTATCGTCTTTACAAGATTACAGGCGTATGTACTGTTGGGAATTGGCCTATAAGTTAAGACCTATTTTCTTTAAAAAAATTCTAAAGCAAACATTGTTTAATATTATATTGTTTAGTCAAGTGGAGTGAAAGCAATTTATAAAGTAGAGCTCTTGCCATTTCTTAAAACATGCGACACATGATATGAGGAGGATTTAGTTAAACACACACGTACTCATGTATTTGCGTATTTTCGTGTGTAAAATTGCTTGACTTGTGACTTGTGCCGTATAGTAGTGCCTCTCCTGACACTTTAAATTTACTTTTAATTTTGCTAAATCATGCCATTATCTCTCTCCTTTTAATTAGTGATGAGACTGCTTAATTATTATTATTTGGTTTGAATATTAGCAGTTACCAATAAATAATTTACCAGTTTTCAATGGATTATTTCAGTTTAATAGCGTCAGTTATTAGAGAGTAATTCACACATATATAAAAGATCTAGAGACGTCTAGGCTTGGCAGACTGAACCCATCTATTTCTTTCTTACATTGCTTTTTTCCTCTCTGGTGAATTTGTATTGAGTGTTGAGCGACCGGGAAGGAGGGAGAGCGGCTATATCTGAGCCATTGCCGCAGAAAGTACCTGCACAGGGCGGGAATAAGGTTTCTAGGCAGTGCAACACGTGCGACCGCTGTTGCTCTGCTTTATTTACGTTCTTCATTGCATCAAGTCTGCGTTGCTTCCTATTCTTTATCAAGCCCAACAGTAAGTCATTTTGCGTGATCGATCGACTTGTTGTAATTTTTTTTACGTATTTTCTGAAGTACAATGAGTAGCCTGTTGTTAGATTTGTTTGTTTTATAAGTAGTCTTTTATTATGTTTGTCTTATAGTAAATTTTGAAATTAAAATATTACCTATATTTCTAACATGTACCCCTTGCGTCTTTACAAATATTTGCATGTTGTTTCTTTGTAGGGGAAGATTTGCATTCCGTCGTCTGCAAGGGAAGATTTCCCTTTTGTGCCTTTTACACCTGAACGGCAGATAATCCAAATCCTGAGTACAGAACCCAGAACTAAGATAAAGAAGAAGAGGAAACAGCAATATTGGAGCTACATACTGCCAAGGTTGTCAATATCGTGATACGTATCGTAGTATCGTATGATCCTATCAGAGATAGATGACACAAATCATAATATGGATCGAAATCAGGTAGTATCTATCAGAACCTAGAGCATCAATTTCAGAACCCTTTGTGTAAATCACACTAGTTCAAGATCAGTTAGTGCATACATTGGTAACAGAGATACATATCAAGCACAACAACAAACTTCATTAATTAAAAGAGTATGGCATTATGGCCAAAGTTTACATCCGCGGCCTATAGGCTAAATTTAAATATAAGCAGCAGAAGGTAAAATCAAAGCGGAAGAAACTCAACAAGCATGCCTATAAGCAAACAATAGTAAGACGCAGCCTACTCGTCCTGATCCTCGAAGTCGAAACTGAGAGACCATGTGGTGGTCATCCCGTGTGTATGATGAGTAATTGACATCGGATTAGAAACGTCGAGTTTGAGTTGGTTGGTTCGGACCATGTCGTTGCGTGGTGCAACGGGCTCGGTCGGACTTGGTCAAACCTGGTCAATAGGATTAGGACGATTATTCTGTTGATTTGACAGGTTTGGGCTTAATTTGGTGTCACTGATGCTATTTATGCTTTCATGTATCGAGCGGTGCTATTTGATGTGTTTCTTGTCTGTGTTGGCTGCAGGACATCGAGGCGGAGTCGTGGCGAGACACGAGGTGACCGGACTAGACGCAGGTGGCGTTGAGGTCAGAACGGTCGGATGTGTCGAAGACGACGGAGATTCGATGTGGTTGCGGGCGTACGACAAGGAGCGCGAAGCTTCCGGAAGGTGCGGGAGGCGGTCGGTAAATCGTAAGGCTGCACAAGCGGGAGACGGCTCCGTTAGGGTTTAGCCGGCGTAACGGGTTGGAGACCTGTTAGCCAAGGGCTATAAATAGGTGTTGGGGGCTGCATATCCCTTTGAGGATCACAAGTGTTTTAGTGCTCATTCATCACTTTGTGTGTGTGTTTCTCCTAAGAAGCATGTGAGGCTCTTGGTGTTTTTTGAGGATTGAGGGAGAGGATGGATTGAGAGTCTTGTAATTATTTCTCTTGTTCTAATGTCCATGCGTATGGGGATGTATTGTCAATAAAAACCCTTGTTTGAGCAAATCAAAGATCTGTCCCGTGTGAATTCAATGGATATACATCTCATTAGTCTCGGTTGCAGTATGTGAATCTTCTTCTGCCGTGATCTTCTCAATGAGTTTCTTTGCTTCGGTTTGGCCTGCGGCAGGCTGCTGTCTTTAGGTTGTGCTTTCTTCTTTTACCTTCATTCTCCAGTTTGCAGTTCTTATTTTTCAGGTTTTAGTTGGTTGCTTTTGTGCTGAGTTGTGTCTCCTGTACAGTCCTTGTCTTGGCAAAGTGGTAGTGTTGTTCTGAGACCTCTGTTCAGCCGAATATAGTGGAATACAGTTTGAATTTTCAGTTTCTTTGGTTTTGAGCGCTCAGTTTTCAGTTCTTGGCAGCAAGAATATTTACTGTTTGTGATTTTTTTGTTGCTAGGATGATTGCTCCTGTCCAATCCTTTTGATCAATCTTGATCCTGAGAGTGAGATTCTTGTCTCAATTAGATCTTGTTCTCAGATGGTTTTTCTTGGCTAGTGGAGGAAATTACAAATCAAATCTTCTGACCTTGGTTCAGTTGTTCAGCCTTTTAAGTATATCTTTCGGCTGCTATTTTCAGGTCTGCATTCGGCTACTGTTTTCAGTTCAGATCCTGCTGCTTCAAATCTGTTTTGGTCTCTCTATGCTCCTTCTGTTTCTCGTGTGGGCAGTATAGTATTTGTTGTGAGCAGCTGACTCCCTGCTGTAGACTGCTTTCGACAGAGGGTTGTCAATTTGTTTGAAGTTTGTTTGCAGCAACCAATCTTTTCAGTTCTCTTTTTGTCAGCTCAGCTTAGCATCTTTGCAGCCTGGAATCCTTCGGCTGTTTCTTCCTTTTTCGGACAGAATAGTGTTCAGCTTGTTATCATCTTTGCAAAAAGTCTGTTTTCAATGAATGGCTAATTCTTTGCTGCAGCTACTCTTGCCAGAAGATTTCGATGAAGTTTAGGAGAAAAGTTTACTACTGATTTATGTGATCTCTGCTTTTCTTTTTCAGATCCTTTCCTCTTCCAGTTTTGCTTTGTGTTTTCCTTTTCTGTTTTGTTTTGCCGAGCAGGTTATTTTCATCTTTTTCAGTTACAGCCAGCTGCTCTCTGGACTGCTTTACTTCCCTGTCATACTCTCTTTTTCAGTAGTAGTAGCGAGGTGTTCTTTTGATGGATTGACTCCTGTGCTCGACTCGAATTGTGCTCTATCTTTGGTCTGGGTGATTATTCTGAAAAGCACAACAGTTTAATCTTCATTTCTCGACTGTGGTTTAGGCTTTGCAGTAATCAATGTTTATCTTTTTCGGTCAAGCTTCAGGCTGCAGGGCTTGGAGACCACTGTCAGTATTGTGCCTCTGCAGTGAAATATTTATTTGTCAGTCTTTGTTCCTTCTTCAAATCCGTTTTTAATAAAGTCACCGTGCCTCCTGTTCTTAGCTGGTTCTTCTGTGAGTCTTTTCGGTAAATCGGCAAAAATGTTTTCGGCTTCCAGTGAGTGAATTTCTTCTTCTTCATAACTCCTATAGCTACTGGAAGAAGATTGTGTGCGAATACTCGGGGATAATTTTGAAAGGCACCATTCACCCCCCTCTGTTACCATTTGCGATCCTACAGAAACAGTGCTCCTCTGAGCAACATAATAGCAATGGTGAGAACATAAAATGTACTCTGCAAGTTATACAGAAAATACAAGATTACTGTAAGGTTGACAAGTGAAGGCATATAGGGTTATTTGAGCATAAAATAGTATTTAAAGAAATACGGTAAATAGATAGAAATTACCGAATTTAATACAATAAGTAAAAACAGTAATGTAAGCAAATTAATACTGTTAGCACAGACACCAACCTGACATTAGTCTAACCACGGGTATCCCACCCAGACCATCTTTCCCAAAAGATCTCATATGGATTCTATCAATCCATAAGCATTTTATAAACCATTTTAAAATACAAAGTCTAATACATGAAAAACTTTACTCAACTTACCCATGACCGTGCGTACGGATATCCATGATAGTTTATACACTCTGTAGAGGTGGTACAATTTTACCCACAAGATATGATTATCTTATAATGTCGGTCATTACACGCTTCCGTAGTCATGCGACTGAAAAATCATAACAAGACGTTTACAATACAAAACCAGCAACCTAGCCACACCTCCATTAATGTTTCACCACTACATGAATCCACAAGTTGGGGCTCCCTCTTGTGCTATGTGAGACTTCTCGCAGCCTAAGCCACATTCACATTCAACCTATAGCGAGACTCAGACTGGGACCCACAAATTAGTTAGCTAGGACTATTCTACACCAGCCTTGTGGTTGCACGTTAGGGCTTTATAGTAGTAGTTCACAAACCGGTCCTTAATTTGACTTAGGCGCTACCTGTATAGCCCTTGTGCCTGGTAACACCGCTGTGTCACCGAACAACAATGTGTGCCAGCAAGCACCCACCATCATACCATTTGCCTAAGTGTAAACCATGTTTTATATTTTATTTTGAAATATTATGGCTTTTATTGACTCATTAAAGTCAAGAATATATTTTAAGAACTTATCATTTTATGTGAAAAAGTTATCCCAAGCTAAAGTTTACCTCTAAGCATGAATAAGCAGTTCTACAAAAATATTCTAGTTAATACTATTGTACTAACCATAATTTTATTCTTGGGTAATAAGGTATCTGGAAATTAATATCAATGGAGGAATTAACAAGTAGGCAATAACTAAAGGTAAAACTGAATTGAAATACGTTGAATAAAACTATGCATGCAGAATAGTTTAAAACAACATAGTTTTATTTACAATCTAGGATCAACATGATCAAAGAGTGTAACTTGCCTTACTCCGCGGATCAGTGAGAATTGTGGTCAAAGAAATACTCGGAATTATCGTAGTTTACACGTGAAAATAACCCACCAAACTCAAATAAAATTCAATAAACTCCAAAAATTTAAAAACAAGGAAGATTTGGATATATCTTGATTTTACATGAATTTAAAATTTTGAAGAGGTTCAATCAGAGTTAGGATGAAGAAATATGGGCTTCCGGAAGTTTGAAACTTAGAGAAAAAGGAAAATTAGGAATTATTTTTGTATGGAGAAATCAATTTATGACGTTAGAATCAGATTTAGGATTTTTGGCCGATTTATTTTTGTGAAGGAAATTCATGGAAATGCTGATGACGAGGATATAATAATCCTCTAATTATTACATCATTATATTCTCCAATTATGTCCCTTAACGATAAGGGAGAGATTCCATAGGGTAGTCATAAGTTTTGCTACGACTACTCATTGATCGTAAGTCTTCCTATGACCATACAATTGTAAGTTTTACTACGCCTACTCTTTGGTTGTAAGTCTTTCTACGACTATATAGTCATAAGTCTTACTACGACTACTTCTTGGTCGTAAGTTTTTCTACGACCACATAGTTGTAAGTCCTAGGACGACTACTTCTTAGTCGTAAGTCCTTCTACGACCACTTATTTGTAAGATATCCTATGACCACCTCGTGGTCGTAAGTCAATCTGCAACCAATATATTCCCAGCTAACTTGTTTACGACGACCTACTTCATCGTGGGGTCATCTGACGAAGCGGTTAGAACATGCGCTTATTCCTAATAACCGCACACAATCTCTCTCTGACAACAACCGTCATACAGCGAATAGGCCACTACGTCTCTCTGACAGTAACTTCCGTCAGACAGTTATCATCTGAAGCGTTGATGCATCTTTTGGCATGGGACAACGGCCACCGCTTCGTCGACAATATAAAAGTTGACGTCAGAGAGGATGGGATTGGAACACATTTTGGATCAGGAGATAGTGTTAGTTATTTTGTATTACTCTCATTTGTAATCAATTTCTCTTAGCAATAGCCACACAGGACGTAGGGTTATTATTCTCCCAGGGGAATGCCCGAACGTTTATAAAAATTTCTGTGTCTTTACTCTGCTTGTTCATGCACCGAGTCTTCTAGATTTTCCCTAAATCCAAACAAATCATACATAAGATCAATATTAGAACATCGATAGCTGGCATCGTCCGTGGGGCCATTCTAATAAGACTATGGTAATTTATTCGTCGGCAAGTTCTCTTTCTTCTGATGTCCTCATGGCAGGGGAGTGGAACGAGGAGAACTGGTTTGACTTGGCCGACTATGCAGATATCGACATGGATACCTGCTACGACAATGAGTAGACGATGCTTGCTTCCGACGGTGAGGCTGTCTCTAGAGATCTATCCTGGGATCATGGAGACCATACCGCGGGAAAGGCTGAGGAGGGATCCATATCCCCCACAACAATACACCGGACGGAGGAGACACTTCCCGCAAATGGCAAGGCTTAATCCGACCATGGGTAGGGCTCGCAACACGACAATAGGCCTGCCCCCAAGTGTTCGAGTCCCCCGACGACCATCCGGGTGATCTCAGCGAGCCCTAGAATTGACAATTCCGGGGATCCATTGTCAACTGGTGGTCATAACTCTTCGGTGGAATCTGCAAAGAGAATGGGTGGGCTCCCTGTGAGTTCGCTTGTACTTTCATAGGGTACAGATCCAACAGGATATATTTATAATCCGGAATTCTCATACCTAGTGGGGTTTACTCTAGCCCACGACGCAATCTCACTGGACGATTTTTCAAACGAGGGGTCCTCCGCTGGAGGTGGAGATTCTAGACAGGAGGTCTTGCTCTCCCCACAGATTCTGATCACTCTCTCGGAAGAAGGCCTTCGGATGCTCCTCACCGATCACACACTGCCACCCTTCGTGAGGATGGCGAGGAGACCTCTAGTGATGAACGAGGTCAGTTCTCTGATGAGCGTGGGAGAAATCCTAAAAATAATCGCTCTGCTTTAGGTGTCCTCAACCAGCCTCTGAGATTGAGGATCCCGAGACCGCTCAAAGAAGGCAATTGGCTGCCTAGAAAGCTTTGCCTGGGCACTCCCAATATCAGTCTAAAGAGGCTCGGGAACTTCAACGCATCAACGACTTTCTCGAGAACCCGACTCCAGAGCTTGCTCGAGCGCTAGGCTATGACTAATTCACCGAGAGAATTGCGCGAAGACTTCACAACATGATGGACAGATTCTAGCAGCCTCACCGGCATAACTCTGGAAGTCAGATAGGTATGACTGCATCTAGTCATTCACATAACTCACCTCGTGGGTTCAACATGATGATAGGTCGTGACGGTCTCCAAACCACCACTCTAATCAAAGGAGAGTTCATCGAATGACTCCAGATCAGTGAGTTAACTAAGGAGGTGATCGATCACCACTTCGGTCAAGGAATCTGCTATAGCAGATGGAGTATGAGGAGTACGACAATCGTATGGACAAGGCCTACTGTAGGTTGGGTCCGTCCACTGTCAGGCATCATTGAGTACGATCGTCTGGTGACACCAATTACCCTTTCCCCTAAAGGAGGCATCAAAAACTTATTATCGGATGTTCAGCGTTCATCCCCAAACTCCAAGTAGTATGCTAGCCACCGCGGTTTAGTCCAATAAACATGGAGAAATTTGATGGGTCTCAAAATCCCATCGAGTTCCTTCAAATTTACACGATAGCAGTTCAAGAGGCAGGGGTAGACGAGCACGTTATGGCAAACTATCTTTCAATGATGCTTGAAGGTTCTGCTCGGTCATGGTTTGTCAACCAACTATTCGAGTCGATCTACTCGTGGAAACACCTCTGCAATCTTCTATTAGCCAACTTCCAGGGCACATACAATCGCCCTGGAAAAGAGGACGACCTGCACTGGATGCAACAGAACAACAATGAGACCCTCTGGCAGTTCATCAGGTGCTTTCGCTAGGTTTGTAATTCAATTCTGGAGGTCTCTAATGCTTTTGTTATTGGGCATTCAAGCAGGGTGTTCACAGTAGGAGGTTCACAAAAGACATTGCCTTGCATCCTCCGACTACCGTTGCCGAGCTTTTTGAACTAGTTGACCGTTATGCGACTACTGCTGAAGCGGTCAAATGCACCAAAACCATTGATCAGGTTAACCAAAATTCCAAACAGAAAGGTGAAGACAGTAAGAGGAAGGAGAATGCAAGAAGTCCAAGAGCAAGGCCAAAGGTCAGAAGCCTCGAGCCAAGACCTCAAAGGAAGTCTTAGTCGTAGGCGTAAGGAGCCACGTAACCCCAAACAATACTCCGATTGGGGCAAAGGCAAAGCACCTGTGTGGAAAGACAACAAGCCAAGGTGGTGTCCACTTCACAAGAAGGAGGGTCACGACCTTCGCAATTATCGAGTTTTCCAACGAAAGCTCGAGGATTACTGTTCTGGCAATGGACATGGGCAATTGACTGGTTGAATGAACTTGAACGAGCATGAGGACATGCCTTTCTAGGATCCAAAGCACACTATCGAGTATATCTATGGAGGTTCGTCCGCGTATGAGTCGAAGTAGCAGTATAAGGCTGTCAAATGAGAGGTAAACTCTATCGACCCATCCATTGTCAATAATCTTTCTAAGTGGTTAGAAGTCACCATCTCTTTCGAGAAGAGTGTCTATCCGATCCCTTCGACTCAACCTGGACGGTTTTCGATCGTGGTCGAGCCCACCATCAACAATTGTTGAATGAATCACGTATTGATTGATGGTTTTAGTTCTTTGAATATTTTATTTGTTAGTGCTCTGGACGAGATGCAAGTCCCTCGTACTAGAATAAAGCTAGTATGATATTCATTTCATGGAATCGTACCAAGTTCTTTGGCCAAGCCCATTGGCCAAGTTTATCTACCTTTCACGTTCGGATCTCTGAGCAACTTTAGGACAGAGAAAATCTCCTTCGATGTGGTTGACTTCAACTCAATGTATAACACCATACTCGACTGACCAACTCTGGCACATTTTCTGATAATGCTCACTATGCATATCAATGTCTTAAGTTGCCAGGACCGAAGAAAGTCATCACGGTTCGTTGCGAAAAGAAAATGGTGCTGACATACGACCACCAGTCCCTCGAGTTGGTCAGCCAACTACCAACTCGAGAAGCTACCAAGGCACCGCCTTCGAGCAAGCACTCAAAACCAAAAGTCACACTGAAGCTGAACGAAGAGGTCAAGGAGGTTCCTCTAGACCCAGCAGAGCCTTCGAAGACAATTCGCATTGGGGTTACTTCCGACCTCGCATAGGAAGACGTCCTCGTCACTTTCCTCTGGGCAAACGCAGATGTGTTTGCGTCGTAGCCATCCGACATGCCTGGGGTCCCCAGGGAGGTGATCTAGCATAGGCTAGCTCTACGGCTTGATAAGAAGCCCGTAAAATAGAAATTATGGAGATTTGCACCGGTTCGTCGCGAAGCTATCAAATCAGAAGTAGACAAGTTACTCAAAGCAGGCTTTATAAGAGAAGTCGATCACTCAGAGTGGTGGCCAATCCTGTGATGGTTAGGAAATCTAGTGGTAAGTGGCACATGTGTATAGATTATACCGATTTGAATAAAGCTTGTCCAAGAGATCATTTTTCGCTTCCTCGTATTGATCAATTAGTTGACTCAACTGCTGGTTGTGAAGTGATAAGTTTTCTAGATCATTCTCTAGTTATCACCAGATCAGTATGTCTTCAGAAGATAAATACAAGACTGCATTTATCACGCCATTTGGAGTGTTTTGCTATGTTAAAATGCCATTTAGAGTGTTTTGCTATGTCAAAATGCCATTTAGCCTGAAAATGCCGTCCAACTTTTCAGCGTTTGATGCAATTGACATTTATACATAAAATGGGCTGAAATCTAGAAGCCTATGTTGATGTTGTAGTCATCAAAAGCATCAAATGACTTAATAATATTTTAGACCTGCAGGAGACTTTTGACAACCGTAGAAAGCATCGCTTGAAACTCAACCCCAAGAAGTGTGTGTTCGGAGTTTCTTTAGGAAAGTTGCTCAGATTCCTTGTTTCGGCAAGAGGTATCGAAACAAATCCTGAAAAGACTAAGGCCATTGAGCAGATGCGCCCTCCGACCACTTAGAAAGAAGTTCAAAAACTCATCAATTGCATGGTGGCTTTAAGTCATTTCATTGCACACTTGGGAGAGAAGGAACTTTCTTTCTTCCAACTTCTTAGGAAACATGAAGGTTTTGAGTGGTCGAAGGAGGCTAATGAAGCCTTCGAGGATGTCAAGAAATGTCTTGTGAGTGCTCTTGTTCTTGTTTCTCTGAAGCCAGATGAGACACTCTTAGTATATCTTTCTGCCATGCCACAGGCAGTAAGTGTCGTACTCATTACAGAATGCGAAGGTGTTCAATGACCAGTATACTATGTAAGCGAAATCTTACATAGGCCTAAGGAGCGCTACCCTTAGGTCCAAAAACTCTTATATGCCCTCCTCATATCTTCGAGGAAGCCAAGGCATTATTTTTGGGCACACAAAATTATTGTGCCGTCTGAGTTTCCGTTAGGAGAGGTCCTCCAGAACAGGAAAACAGCGGGGCGCATGACAAAATGGTCGGTAGAACTTGGAGAGTTCAACCTCCATTTCATGTCCCGAATGGCCATTAAATCTCAGATCTTGGTAGACTTTGTTGTCGAATGGATAAATCCTGAACCTGTTCAGGATCCCCAACTATACGATTCCCACGACCAGTGGACGATATACTTCGATGGGTCGCTTACACTAAGTGGCTCAGGGGCTAGGGTGGTCCTGGAATCTCTTCCTGGAGAGACCTTAAAGTATGTCATCTAATTACTCTTTCCAGCTACTAATAATGTGGCTGAATATGTAGGTTTGTTGGCTAGCATACGAGCCGCTAAAGCGCTCGGGATTCGTCGATTACTCGTGAGAGGGGACTCTCAACTAGTTGTGAATCAGGTCAGCAAAGAGTATCAATGCTAGAGTTCAACCATGTCTCAGTACTTGTCAGAGGTCTGAAAGCTTGAGAAGCACGTTTTCAGTTTCAAGTTACAATATATCCCTCGGAAGGATTACTTTCTCATGGACTAGTTGGCTCGAATAACTTCTTCCTAATCACAAGTATCACCAAGAGTCTTCTTGGAGTAGCTCCAGAAGCTATCTCTGGTCGAAGCACCGAAGACAACTCCTAATGAGACAGGCTCTGTTGAGTATGAGGATACCTAGATGGCTCCCATCTACAAGTATCTTCAGAAGGGTTCTGTACCCGACGACGATCTCGAAGCAGATCATTTATCCCGTAAGGCCAAAATATATACTTTGGTCGATGGAGTACTCTATAAACAGAGTACTCAAGGGATTCTCAAGCGATGCATATCGCAGAAAGAAGGATTACTACTCCTTATCGACATATGTGGGGTATATGGGGAGCACACACCTATTATAGAATGCTGGTTGGAAAGGCTTTTTGACAAGGTTTCTACTGGCCAACAGCCCTCAATGACGCCAAAGAGCTGGTTAAGAAATGTGTACAATGCCAGTTTCATAGCAAGCAAATACACAAACCAACTCAGGCTCTTCAAACAATTCCTCTCTCGTGGCCTTTTGCCACCTGGGGGCTTGACATCCTACAACCATTCCCATGAGCACGGGGGGCTTCGAGTTCCTTTTCGTAATATTGACACGTTCACAAATGGATCGAGACTGAACCTATGACATGGATCACAACGGAAGCTGCAAAAAGGTTCATGATGAGAAGCGTGATTACTCGATTTGGAGTTCGAAGTCGAATATACGATAACGGTAAGCGATTTTCTAGTGAAAAATTCTAAGAATTTTGTGATGAATTGGGTACCAAACTTTGCTATGCCTCAGTCACCCATCCTCAAAGCAATGGGATAGTCGAGCGCATGAATGGCTAGATAATGCAAGGAATCAAGACTCGAGTCTTCGACCAGCATGTAAAGTGCTTGGGGGCTTGGGTACAGGAATTTCCTTCAGTATTATGGGTAATTCACATGACTCCTAGTTGGGCGACAGGAGAGAGTCTATTTTTTTTCTAGTTTTTGGGGTTGAAGCCATGCTTCCCCTGGAAGTAAAGATCCGATCGACAAGAGTTGAGAACTTCAACGACTCCAACCAAGAGCAATTCCGAGTGGATGATATCAAACTGCTTGAAGAGAAGAAGAATCAAGCCTTAATCCGATCTATAGTCTATCAGCAAGCCATGCATAAGTACCACGATCATAAGGTCTAACCTCACAACCTTGCTATAGGTGACTTGGTTTTGAGAAAAATTCAATCCTAGTCTAACTGGAACAAGATTTTCCCCAAGTGGGAGGGTCCTTACACCGTGGTCGAAGTCACACGACCAAGCTCTGTACGACTTGCTATGGAGGATGGCTAGATTCTCTCAAACTCTTGGAACATCGACCAATTACGTAAATTTTATGTGTAAACATTTTTATGCTTTCAATAAAGCTTTCATTTTGTTCAATCTTTATTGTTGTATGTTCAGTAGGGCTTCTTTTATGTTTGTTCGACCACTTTTAGTACATCTAATTTGTTTAACTGGTCGGAGAAGGGAACACCACTTGTCAAAGTCTTTCATCTCTGCATGTGGTGCTGCCCGCTAGAAGGAACTTCCTAGTGATGAACCGTTCTTGAATCTTGATATCAGCATAAAACAATTGCGTTGTCTACGAAAACGTTGAACAAGCATGTAAGAAGCATTATGAGTTTCTATCTTCTTATCGTTTATGTCTTCGATTTGATAAACCTGGTCGAATGGAGGTAACGTCACCTAGTCGAAGCCTCTCCTCTCTGCACGTGGTCCTGCCCATTAGAAGGAGCTTCCTAGCATTGACTCATTCCTAACTTTAGCGGCCAGAACATGATAATCGAATTCGACAACGATGGTCGATGACTACTCTGCTCTCTACATACTTTGCTCTATGCTATATGCTTAGTTTATTCATATAAACTATGTAAATAGTTGGGGGACAGGATAGAGTTTTTCATATAACTTTATTTCTTAGTCGTAAATTCTATCTCTTTCATTTTTGATTTTGCCTTACGAGTACTAACTATTCAACAAGATGAATTGTATGAAAAGTAAGGAAGTCTTTCATCATCTAAAGGTAAGTCTTTACAAAGTTATTGTTTGCAAGCTACTATAAAGAAGGAGAGTCGAGTTGCATCTCCTCTACGACCTTTTAACCAAAGGGTTTAGCTTCCTCGATCAGACACACTGCCTCTGGTCGCATGCCTTGAGTTTTGCCAAGACATAGTTTACAACGCCTTTAACTGCTTCCCAAATTGACTTAGCCTGTTCGGTCTTCAGAGTGGATAAATGCTTCTCTAATGCTCCAATTTGTAGTCCGATCATACTCGCATGAGTGGTTATGGTGTCCTCGGAAAGACCCATTTTCTCCACACCAAACCCACCGAGTAGATTGTTTAGAAGTACAACGTTGTCATGAAGGATTGCCCTCATCGACTTCGTCTCCTTTATTTCGATACAACTTCTGCAAATACAAGAAGAATGGCCAGGGAAATACTTATCATAGGATGAGTTAGCAGAACCAATTGAAGGTGAAGTTTTTCTTACCTGCTAATCGAGCGTCAAGCTTATCGACTTCTGCTTTGTGCTCTTCTTCCAATAGCTTCATTCTTTGGATGTTCTTTTTATAGATGCGAGTAAGTTCTCTAATCAGCTTGGCCTTTTCTTCGACCTAAATTTGAGACTTACTCGCTTCAGCCTCCTTTTCTGTCAAAAGAAAAGAGTAAGAGGAACACCAGAACAACCGAATAAATAGTCTTAAGTTTAGAATTTACTATTTATTTTCTCCTGCAGTGCTCTAATTGCAGAATTAGCCTTCATAATGGCTATTGATTGGTCGATATTTTTTCCTTAGCCTTTGTGTATTGACCCTCTCGTTGTCGAGCATAGCAGCTAAAAACTTTGCATCACTCTTAGACCTACAAAGGTTAAAAGCAGACATGAAAGCCTAGACAAGTGGTCAGAATAAAATACGACTACATAAGCCAGTAACTTACCATTTTGTTGCTTCCTTGAAGAGTTTGGCATTTTCTTGTCGTAGAAGCATGAGTTGCCTGTGGTATTTAGCCACAGTTGCCATGTCTTTTAACGCTCCCTAAACAAAGAAGGTTGGTGAGAGATTAGAAAAGACTAAGTAAGAATGTCTAAGTACTCGATACTTATGTTCATGCTCCCACGGGCAAACTTGGCAAGTACCCGCTTGGAGTCTTCGAGTTGATTGAGCTCGTCGATCTTGTTCACCACACCTTTTCGAGACGTTCATTGTAGAAAACATTTCCTTTGTTGGGAAGATCTTTTGGGTGTAGAACTCGACTTATAACTCGATTAGCAAAAGATCTCAATACAAACGTAGGGTTAAAGAATGCAGAGAAGAAGTTAGATTGTTCTTTTTCTTCTCCTTCTGTGGCTATACCTTCTTGAGAGTGAAGAAGAGCATACTCGATGTTTTCTTCCTTGCTGTAGCGGTCGGAAGGACTTCCAATTTTTTGACCAGTTATTTCTACCCCGTCTTTATCCACTTTAATTTCTGTTGCTAGACTGCTTCCATGGTCGTAGTCATTGTAGCTTCGACAGTAGCCTCTATTGCTGCGATGGTCGTATCCTCTACCACCTTCTCCACCGTGTCTTCAACTGTGGGTAGAGCCGCAGGGGGCTTCTCAGTAGAAGCATCCTTGAGCAGTGGAGGAGCTGAGATACAATCATGAAAAGTAAGTTGGTATTAAGGAAGACAGAGGTAAAATACTGTGCTTATGCCTATTATTTTTCATACCTTACTTTTGTACCCTTTATCTTGAATTTAGAAGAAACTTTCTAGAGATTAGTTTCTTTGACTTCTTTTCTTCGACAACGTCTGGTTGTATGAGAACATCCTCGATCATGTCTGGTCGAAGGTCTTGAGCAAAAGTTACTACTCCTTGTCCTTCTTGTCCCTCCTGGTAGTCGAAATCCGTTTCGACCACCTAAAGGACAGTCTCCTTCTTGATCATAGATTCTGCTGCTGCAACAATCTCCTTCACAAAGGATTAAATTTTTTTCCATCTTTTCTTTTCGAGTTGCTTGATAAAGCCTCGAGAAGTGCCTACTGAGTGGGTTTTAGTATCACAATAGAAGGGTACCTTAATCTTAGGAGTTAGTTGCTCAAATACAGCAGCCCCTATCTTACCTATGATACTTATGTCCACAAAGAATTGCTTGACGGGGGGCGCTTGGAGCAGTAGGAGGAAGGATAGAAAGGGGCACATTAGCAATTGTGCTCCCCTTTTTCTTGTCGGCAGCTTTAGTCAGCTGACGTCTCTTGGTCAAAGGAGCCTTAGCTTTTTCTGTCCCCCCTCTGATGACCATTAGTTCGATCCCTTGGTCGTCCAGACGATTGTTCATGCCTACATTCTACCAGAACGAAGAATACTATTTAGTCATCATTTATGACCACCTAGTCCTAAAGACGTTATCGGTTTTTCGATTACCTTTAGGTGTTCTTCTCTCTCTTTAGCTGATATGTCCACTAGAATGCGAGGAGCCTCCATTTCGAGTGAAGGAGTCTTCTCGCAAACGAGCTTGACTCGGGAGTCAATTTACCCCAAATCAAGATTTGTTCATACGGATGAAGTGGTTAGCACACAGAGCTCAAAACTTATATGTAATTATGAGTACGATTGTTATTTACCATTCTTGTAGTCTCTGGTCATATCTTTGTCTCCCGAGCACATCCACATGGGATGTGCTCGTCGCTTCAGGGGGCTAATACAACGGGTGATGAAATCTTTCAACACATGCCAACCAGTAAGCCCCTTGTTCCTCAGCTCTTTGATGACTGAGGTGTAGAGGGCTATCCAAGTAAAATCCTTTGTGACTGAGTTCCAGGAAGTATTCTTCTCAGCACCTTTCCCCACAAAGGAAAGGCTGTCTTCACTGGTCGTCTCCCAGTAGAACCACTTCTTCTTTTAGTACGGCCATGAAGACCGAGTGTACATCTAGATGTACTGCTCTTTCTTGCCGTCATGGAGCTTCAGAGCGTAGCTCCTGGCAATTTTGGTCTACCGACTCATTTTGTAATAATAACAAAACAGTTCAAGGTCCGCAGGAATCCCCAATTACGCCTCACACAAGTACACGAATATGTTCAACATGGTGATCGAATTAGGAACCAAGTTCATTAATTCGACCCCGAAGAGTTCGAGTAGGACTGTAAGAAAGGGATGACCTGGAAGGTGAAGGCCGCACTGACAACAAGCCTGGAACACCAAGATTTGCCCAACTCCCCTGATGGCCAGTTTCGTCCGACAGCTTTGATTCATCTCATGAATTTGCACTTAGGAATATTCTCAGTATCCTTCAATGCCCTCAATTTCGTAGCATGCATCTATGAGACCGGCCAATTTGATGACGGCTTAGTCATTTCCCCAAGTGGTTGGTTTAGATTTGGAAGAGATTGAAGGAAGAAGATGACTTGGTCGGCGGCGGAAAGCTCGAAGCAGCTTGGAGCAGAACGAGAAGTAAAGAAACCAAAAGTTACCCTAAGGTAAGCTTTTATAATAGTGCGAGTTATCTGTCTTGGGAACCGAACAGTTATCTCGGGAATCGATCCAACAAAAATCAATTGGAATTCATTAATTCCTCTGTTTGAAGTCTGTCTGGTGGATGAGGGTCGAAAAAGGCTTGCTTTCGACTATTGTTTCACCTATGACCACACTTTTCCATGTAAGTTATTTTCACTTGAAGTTGGAGGGCTAAATGATGAGGATATAATAATCCTTTAATTATTACGTCATTATATTCTCCGAGTATACAACTTAACGATAAGGGAGAGATTTCACAGGGTAGTCGTAAGTCTTACTACGACTACTCCTTGATCGTAAGTTTTCTCACGACCATATAGTCGTAAGTCTTACTACAATTACTGTTTAGTCGTAAGTCTTTCTATGACCATATAGTCGTAAGTCTTACTAGACTACTCCTTGGTCGTAAGTTTTTCTATGACCACATAGTCGTAAGTCTTACTACGAATACATAATCATAAGTTTTACTATGACTACTCCTTGGTCATAAGTCTTTCTACGACCACTTAGTCGTAAGATATCCTACGGCCACCTCGTGGTCGTAAGTCTTTCTGCAACCAACATATTCCTAACTAGCTTGTTTACGACGACCTACTTCATCGTGGGGTCGTCTAACAAAGCGGTTAGAACATGCGTTTATTCCTAATAACCGCACATGATCTTTCTCTGACAACAACCGTCACACATCGAACGGATCACTACGTCTCTCTAACAGTGGTCGTGAGCGGAAGTGGTCATGAGTGGCAGTGATCGTGAGCAGAGCGGTAGTGGTCGTGAGTGGCATTGGTCGTGAGCGGCAATGATCATGAGCTGTAGTGGTCATGAGCGGCAGTGGTCGTGAGCGGCAGTGGTTGTGAGCTGTAGTGGCCGTGAGCGGCAGTGGTCATGAGCGGCATTGGTCGTGAGAGGTAGTGGTTGTGAGCGGTAATGGTCATGAAAGACTGTAGCAGTCAAGAAAGAACTATAGTAGTCGAAGAAGACTGTAGCAGTCGAAATATACAGAGAGGAGTTGAGAGAGATCAACTCCAACAGTGCCATCTCACCTTGACACGGATTTTGAGGGAGTACGAAATTGGTCAGTGGAGAGGAAGAAGTTGCAGTGGTGCATGGCGTCGGCGGCGAAGGGGCTCTGGCGGTGGACTTGCTCGGTGGAGGGGCGACAAACGATCGCACAGGCTTAGTGAAGAGGGGGACAACGTCGGCGATGCGCTGTTTGGGCCAAGTTGTTGGCAATTTCTCGCCGATGCTCCGCTGATGGGTGGAGAGAGGGGAGTACGATGTGGAGGTGCTCGAGCGCACGAGAGAAGGGAATGAGGGACGGGAGAGGAGCGACACGAGTAGGAGGGGCTTGGGGATGGGTTTTATTGGCAGAGAGGATGGGCAAGAATGCACACACTCTGTGGACACAACACATGTGAACACTTTTGATCAACTTAGAGACACACGAGAGTTTGGTGCTGTATAATGCCGTGCAACTTTTCTATTCTCTTCTTATTTATAGTCTTTGGTTACAAGCAAACAGGCTAACAAAATGCCTAATACTTCTGGCCATGATCCCATGTACATGCCATCCAACGTCTGGATAGAAAGTGGCCTACACTTACGAACACAACCCCTAAGAATTTCTCCACTAACTAGCTACATGCAACCCACAGTCGATGGATACGACTTCTACAGTCGATATTTGACTTACAACTTTCGACTACTTCCCTGCTATAGTAACTAGTCGATACTTGACTTACGACTTCCGACCGCTTCCCTGCTACAATAACTAGTTGATACACGACTTACGACTTACGATCGTCCTCTGTATTCGGACATATCATCTTCAACACATACTCGGATGCTCCGACTTCAACGCGTACTCGGACGCTCCGACTTCAACACATACTCGGATATTCTGACTTCTACATGTACTTAGGGTCTCCGACTTTGGGGTCTCCGACTGCTACAGTACTCCAGAGTTAATGACACAGTAGTAGCGCACTACTGTGGTTGATGATGAGGTTTTAAGGTGGGAATAACCGGTGGAGAGTGTGGGGAATGATGGAGGTCTTCAATGGCCGCATTTGCTTCGGCTAACGGGAAGTAACGACCAGCTATTAAGAGCTCAGAGTGGGCATCGATGGCATCGGCTGGGGAAGAAGAAGAGCAAGGAAAGAGATGACAAGAGGGCCCCACTGGTCGGTGAGAAGAAAGAGAAGAATAGGGGAGAGGCGACAGATGAATAACACGTGGCACAAAGAACGATCATAATTGTTGGCTAAAGAGAGAGAGAGAGAGAGAGAGAGAGAGAGAACAAATGAGATCGAATGCACGGGATGCATCTGCGCGGTGATGGGGATCATTCGGGCTGGATACACCTCGGCTTGGGAGGAGGTTGAGTTTTAAAATTCATTTTAAATTTAAGAAAAGCTAGGGAACTTTAAAAACACTTAGAAAATAGCAAACAAAGTCCAAAAATTTTAGAAAAATTCATAGAAATTCCTGAATATATTTAGACGTAGAAAAAAATATTTCCAACTTAAAGTTGGTCTTTAAATTTTTACAAAATAGTTTTTAGCTTTGAAATTAATTTTTTAAATTCCAAAAAATTCACAAAAAATCCTGATAAAAGCCAAATGTGTTAAAATATTTAATTTGAAATAGGGTTTTTTTACAGAAATTCAAAATACCCTTTATTTAATAATATTAACCTAATTTTAATTAAATTACTTTTTCAAAACAAAAGACTTTTTAAAAGTAGAAAACCGGGAAATAAAATTTTGAAATTCAAGTAAACCAATTAACACTTATTTTTATTTTAAATTAAATTAATAATTTGTTCGCTGAAATGTTTTGAAATAAACAGTTGGGATATGACAGTATCACAGTGGGATCATGATTCAACTCGTATAATCGTTAGGATCAAGTAAGATCGTAGTGGGCTCATGATCATAACAATAAACTATATTAGAATATAAAATTTGATATTACCTATTGCTAGTTTAAGTTACACTTGTTTAATTTACTTTGTTTTTGTTGTTTAGATGTTGTTCTAGGTAAAAAAGTATTATCTTTGATATCTTGCACTTTTATAGTAGTTTATTAAAAAATAATGAAATAAGTTTTAAAAATCAATCTTAATTCAATATAACATGAATATGTGTATTCAAATTACCAAATTAAATTTAAAAAAATCTACTATGGACTTACATATTTAGAAACATAATTCAATTTTCATATAAAATATATACACTTATAAAAATCTGATAGAATCGTGATTCTACGATCCAATTTTACGATCCGATCTTGTGAGACGAAAAACCATTCTACCTTGGGATCACGATACTGCATACTGGAGCGTTCAATTACTACTCAAATCTATTTTACTCGGAAAAAGGATGGACAGAAAAGAAGTTACTACTCAAATATATTTTACTCGGGAAAAGGATGGACAGAAGCAAGTGTTGAATGTGTTACCGGAGCCCAACCCGGACAGTCACCGTAGGCATGGCGCCCTCATAGACGGGCTCACACGTGCAACTCGCCCCGCCCTCTCCTCCCGCCACGTGCGCGTCGCTCGCATCGCAACCCCACCTCTCTCTCTCCACTGTGGCCTGACCTGGCCCTCCTCTCTCTATAAATGCAACTCTGGTGCACCGATCTTACTTGGAACAGAGGCAGGCCGTCGTCACACAGAGCAGCGACTCCCAATTCCCAGGTCAGAGCAGAGTGATCGAGTCGTTTCCTTCCATTAGCACCTGCTGTTTGTTTGGAGGGGAGGGAGAGAGAAGGGGGAGGGAGGGAGGTAGAGGGAGATGGGGAGGCAGCCGTGCTGCGACAGGGTGGGCCTGAAGAAGGGGCCGTGGACGGCGGAGGAGGACCAGAAGCTCGTCGGCTTCCTCCTCACCCACGGCCACTGCTGCTGGCGCGTCGTCCCCAAGCTAGCAGGTGAGGTGGCCCGAATCCCCTGCTCCATCCGTACATGCACGAACGCATGCGTGCAATGTAACCTTACACGCATCTGTGACTGCGTGTGCGTGCGTGTGATTGTGCGTTGCAGGGTTGCTGAGGTGTGGGAAGAGCTGCAGGCTGCGGTGGACCAACTACCTGAGGCCGGACCTCAAGAGGGGGCTCCTCTCCGACGAGGAGGAGAAGCTCGTCATCGACCTGCACGCGCAGCTCGGCAACAGGTGAGTGTGTGCAGATCACAAAATACTTGGCGTTTTTGCGCCTCTCGTTCAGCATGCGGCTCGAGTTTCAGGCTTTCGATCTCGTCACGGATGACCAACCGATCGGTTGTTTGTTTCGTGTGCTTTTGCGCGCGCGTGCAGGTGGTCCAAGATCGCGGCGAGGCTCCCCGGGAGGACGGACAATGAGATCAAGAACCACTGGAACACCCACATCAGGAAGAAGCTCCGCAAGATGGGCATCGACCCCGTCACGCACCGGTCCTTGGAGGAGGCCCCTTCTCCCGCGCAGGAGCTGGAACAGCAGTTGCCGCCGCCGCAGCAAAAGCCCCCGCAGCTGCAAGAGCCGCCGCCTCAGCAGCACGGCGGTGAGCCCTTGCGGCAGGCGGCGGCGGAGGAGGAGTCGGCGGTGCCGATGATCCAGCCGCACGAGATCACGGCGCCACCGTCGCAGCCGCCGCCGGCGGCGGCCACGAGCAACTGCTCTGTTTCCCCTGCCTCGGAGGTCTCGCCGTCCTGCTCCTCCACGGCGTCGGCTGCCTCGGCGGTGTCTGGAGTAGACGTAGCGGAGTGGCCGGAGCCCTTGTACCTGTTCGGCATGGATGGTATCATGGACATGGGCTGGGACGGCTTCATCCCCGGCGGCGGCGGCTTAGGCGTCGATCCGTTCGACCAGTACTACCCAGGCGGTGGCTTCGATCAAGACGACTGGGTGTGATTCGATCCTAGCAGCAATGCACATAGATATGCCGGTTCTTCTCGCCAATTCGATCTCCCCTAGCTAGTAGCTTAGCCTCCATGTTTTTCCCCCTCAACTTCTCTCAAAAACCTGACCGTGCTGTGATGTGAGTGAGACCGATGTGCGTGCGAACGCGATGCGTTCCTTTCGGCTAGCTCGGTGGGTATGTCAGTGGCGCTAGCTAGCTGAGCGTGCGCGTGAGCGTGGTTGTGTCAGCTCCATAGTTTGCATGCGGAGGTGCTCGAGACTTTCCCGGAGCGGCTGATCGTGCCGATTGTCAGGACGCGCGTGCGTGGCGAGCGGGAGGCGTCGCCGCTTCTTTGACCTAGCGTGCCAAGGTCGTGGTTCATTTGCTGTTACAACGTGGTTTACCCCTCTCTTGTTGTGTTCCGGAAGCGTGCGCTGGATGCGTATTATTTTTTTGAGACAGCTGATTACAAGTGGTAAGTTAGTATATGCACATGCGAGAACGAGTATGTGCATGTCTACACACCCTCTGTTCGGATTTGCATGTTATTAACAGTTAATTTTTCAATTTGTGATATGTTTACCCTTATTAATAGCTCTTATCTTTAATTAGTGGCCCCAAGAGTCAACTCCATAGCACCAGGTTTCAATGCCAACCACCAAACCAATGACAGCCCACGAGCGTATCAGCAGCAATAACGGCTGCAATGTTTGCGACGGTGGTCTAAGGCCATATACAATAGATATAATAGACTGCTTTTTAATATCATCTTTAAATTTTTTACTATATCTAATGACAGCATTAGATATAATATCTCTAATAATTTATCTCTAAAATTAATTTTTCTAACTATTTCATACAGTGGCGGAGTCAGAATTTTACAAAACCTCAGACCCAAAACTAAAAAGCTATAAAGTTTATAACTAACGTCGAATACTATCAATACTGAGATATAACAAAAGTACAACATAAATGCACTATCGAAATAAAATTTAAATTCCATATTTAACGAATGACAAAATAGATAAAGCATAACAAAAAGTAGGGATGTAACATACCACTAGCACCAAGTAATTTCTGCTTAATTAACAAAGATTTGATTCATTTGGATCTATCATATCTTCATCAACAATAGTATAAGAACCAAAACTTGCAAGTGAAAAAATAAAATTGCATATGTAACTTAGGGACACAAGACACAACGTTATTTTTAATGTAAGAACTCAACACCAGTTATTGTTTTTAAAAATCATATTTATCTGAAAATGCACACTCATTATCAATATATCATAGAAGATATCACCAGACAGTATCGAAGTTAAATGACTGTCTTTGGAGCTTACTAAATAAGACTTTCTGAATCACACCTGCCCTGCCCTAGTCCCCTGGATCCATCCTCCTAGCCACTCTCTCTTGAGCCAAACTATTACCTGCATGTTCTTGCCTACGTGTGTCCTATCCCCATCAGTGATCCAAGAAGCATTTGGAGACTCCTATATTAGTACATCGCTAAATGCCCGAATTACCCAACAATAGGAATGCACCTGAATCGCTCTTGAGCAACTTGGTAGGATATTAATCCTCAATTTCTCGAGTAGATTTGACTAATCATAAAACTAGCGAATAGTAGAGAGTGTATTTGGGGGTATCTTTCGGAATCTTGAGGCCAGCGTCGCCTGCAAACCGCAGCAATGCACCACGAATCTTGGGCGATACGGTCGAAGCTGCAAAAGAGGAGATATATGAATGAAATCAAGAAGAAGGAGCAGAAAGACGTGGCAAGACCGAATACACCGGAATCGGAATTGCGCTTTGCGAGGGGGAGGAGATCTTGAAACTATCGCCGCCCAATGCGGCAAGTAGGAGAGGTGTTGGCGGGGGACGACGCCGGCCTCTAGCCTCCAGTGGTGAGGAGAGCTGTTGGAGCCTAGAGAGGAGCCGAGGTGGTGGACTGGCGCAGGGAGGGGGGCTGCGTCGGCCTCCGGGTGAGGACTGAGGAGCTGGAGCCTGGAGAGGAGGCACCGTCGTGCCGAGGAGCGAGGACCTGAGCTCCGAGGTGGTCTGGTGGGGGCGGGCCACGGGCGGACGATGGAGGCGAGGGGTGCTGGAGAGGAGGAGCGGGGGGTGGCGTCGGCCTCTAGCCTCTGGTGGTGAGGAGAGCTGCTGGAGCCTGGAGAGGAGTCTGAGGAGGCACTGGAGAGGAGGCGGGGGCGGCGGCGTGGCGCCGTGCGGTAGAGCCATGTAGAGGAGGCTGGGGGCAGCGCTGGGCGAGCCATGGAGACTGGAGAGAACTCAGTCAGAGGAGGTGTTCGGGTAGGGTTACCGCTTGCCTGCGAATGTGCCGCCACGCCTGAGAGCACTGAGGTCGGGCTGGGCCGGCTATGCCGCGTCGTCACCGCTTGGGAGTTGGGTCGGGCTGGTTGTGAATGTGCCTTGGGCCGGGCTGTAAACGTCAGGTCAAATTTTTTTTATATGCATACTAAAAATTTCTACTACTATTTTCTCCAGGCCTAACATTCCCGAGGCCCATCTCCGCCGCTGATTTTATATTATTTTCATCACATTTCTCCTCACACTTTATTACCATCTGTGTTGGTTCGTGTATTCAGGTTGTCTCTTGTATAAGATATGAAGCATTCTATTTTCTCACATTTTTTCTTCTTCACATAGGAATCTATTAATATAGTATAACTAAGAGATAGCTGAAATAGCACTGCTGAAAATGCTACTTGCCGCGTATGCCGCTGCGCTGGTCTCGGTCCGCTATGCCGCACGCCCAAAGACCCTCACTACCATGGCTGCAACAAATCCGGCAGTACTCCTAATCCACTATAGCAACTTGGCACTCTTGCTCTTCGGTTCTCTTGTACTGTCGTATGTATTGTGCCTAATGCAAGTACTAGCATGTGACTCTAATGTAAACATGCATGCATACGAGAACAATGGAATACCAGCTTGCCGTGGAATGGAGGAGTAAAGGATGGGAAGTCTCAAAAATTTTAGGATAGAGGGAAATTTTGTGACGACTTAATTATTATTCATTGACTGTTTCAACAAATAATAAGCCTATCAGAGTGTTACAGTATAACAATAATTAGAGATTAAATATAATATTACAATAACATTGTCACGCAGGGCTAAAGTCTTTTTCAAGGACACATCCTGAATATTACAACATTAAAGAAAACACTTCTATTCCAATTAATAATTATACAAGTACTAAGAAATATACAACATTGTATTAATTTACATATGCCCTGAGGGGCGTGCTCGAGTTGCTACTAATACTCTACTTGTCCTAGGTCTCATATAAGGTGTCACCTCATACAGGTCATACTCAAGATCATCTCCCTCTCACTCGGTATAGAATTCTTCTAGGTAGGCCTCATCCACACCAAGTGAAATCTCGAGGCTGACTAACCTCTAAACAAAGGAGAATAATAGCAAAGGTGAGTACAGAGTACTCATCAAGCATTAATAGCAAAAAATGCACTTTTATTATCATAATCCAACATCTCAGCAGTAGCAAAAATACACTTTTATTATCATAATCCAACATATCAATGAATCCATTCTCATCTCATCATATCTCTAAAATAAATATTTTAGGTTGAGAAATAATTTCAGATTGTTAATTTAGAAATTTACTGAACACTCGTATAACCAGATAGAACCTCCATTGGTTTTGTAGCCTCCAGTCTAAGAGACATGCATGAATTCATGATTTGTATTACACTGTGCAGGCTTATACCACTTTACTTATAGTCATCTTGATTTTTGTAGCGAATGGATCTTTGCATTTTCTTAGATGCGATGCCCAAATCAAAACACAAAACTTTTACCTCTATCTGAGTATATTATACCTCCTCCTAGCTAGTCATAATCATTTCTCTAAGGCGGTTTCTCACTCTCACCCAGCATCCACACGATTATGAGCTAGTCGTTGGTCTGGTCGGACGCACTTTCACCCGACACTCCACATTGCTAAATATATGTGCCGAGCTTATCCTTTATGGCCCTGAGTCTAATTGAGACATTGTCCAATTTTCTTCCTAGATAAATCTACATACCCAATTGTGGTGTGCATAATAACTTTGATAGAGTTACTGATCCTACCCGTTCTTAGTGAAACAATGGTTGATACGAACGATGCGGTCTATTACAAGAGCGAAGTTTGTAAGTTTTTAGATTTTACCCCTACGCAGAGGATCCTAACAATTTCCTTTATTACCTTCCCAAGGCACTCTTTGCCTACCATTTACTTATAATGCAGGTTAATTGCTCTATCAATTGAACCTGCCATTCCCTTTTCATTTCTTTTACATAGCATTCATCTAGATTAAAACATGATTTCATTTGATGTAGGGTGATAATATTTTATTAGGTAAATGCTTGTATTAACTAAAGATAATATGATCACATGTTCAAAGATATGCTTTCCTGTGAGTTGATCGTAGGTCTTGGTCTCCGGTGTGCTCGGGTGACACTCTTCCCCTGGACCCAGTTCTTTTCTTGCATTTAACACGTACGATATGGTTCAATTTACAGATATAAAGGATAAGCTATGTCGCATGTTCCTGTGTGACTCCCTAGGTCAATTTAGTCGATTGCAGAATTTACAATTAGAAGCTACTTTATACCTCCATGTGAAGTTAGTTTACTAATGATAAGTATTCTAGTTTAATATCTACGAACAATTATTACCTGAGTTTTGCAAGTTAAATACTACTTAAATGATTAGGCATGTGACTAAACGTGTATCGGAGTACTCAATACATCAATATACGAATAAATAATCTCTTCCCCCTCTCTCCCCACTCGGTCGGTCGATCTACTAGGCCTCAACCCAATAACCCCGGCTCCTCTCCTCTCTCTTGTTCACTCCATCACTTGCCTCCTCCCATCTCTGGCTCTCGGTCTCTCTCTCTCTCTACCACGTCGATTGCTCCTCACCAACATCACCACCCTCTCCTATGCTGGCTTCCTGGCCAGCTGACCCTTGGCGCTGTGCTGCCAACTCACTCCCCTAGCCAGCTTCCTCTCACTCATAGTCTCCTGCTACGCCTCGGCTCACCTCCTACTTGGTCACCGCCCCTGTGCCGCTCGACGACCGCCGGTTCCTCATGCACCTCCTCAACCCTCCACTAGTCGGATCCAGCTTCTAGCACTATGGATCCGACTCCGGCTGCCTAGATCCAAAGATTCTCCCTCTACTCATATTTTTTCCTTTTTGTTTACCTCTAGTTCTTGCTTTACATGTGATTTATTCTTTGATTTGAGTTGTTTGTAATAAAGACAAGGTTGAGGTAGTGATGGTTGTAGATCCGGTTGGTTTGCCATGACAGGGCTCGAGGTTTCTCACATGTTGGGGAGTGTGGGTGGTCATCGGGTGTGCATAATGGCCAGCGGTGGCACACCGTTGCCGCGGTTGGCTCTCCTCTGTATGCTTGTGAATGTGATGATGTGTGTAGTGTGGTCCCGTGATGGTGGTGGCAAAGATTGAAAATGGATTGTAGGGCTACCTTATTGGATGATGTTAGACTTGATTTGGGTAGAACCGTGGTTTAGTCTTCCAGGGGAAATGTGCTTGGCTCGGTTGTTCTCCAGTTGGCTAGCACTCAGTTCAGTTGTCGCCTCCTCCTAAGGTTGTTGTCCCCTTCTTCTTCACTTGCTCCTCCTCCTGGTGCCTTCTCCTCCTCGGTCCTGGTTTCCGAGCTTCACTCCATCTTCTTCCTCTCGATTGGCTCGGGGATTTGGGGGATGGGTTGGATCCGGTGCAATTTGGCTTGCTGCTGTGGCGATGGCTGGCTACTGTTTGGGTGAAAATGAACTCTCTCTCTCTCTCCTTTTGGTCGATCTCCCTTGGCCTTATCCTTTCCCCTTTGTGCCATGACTGTGTTTGGGTGATTTTCTCTGTGCAGAGACGAGTTAGTTTTGGGTATGGGTTGGCTGGCAATGAATTTGGAATCTGGAATGGATTCAGGTTCGTTTCTAATGCCGAATCATGGAACACTACGGCTACGAGAGGTGCCGACTGGCCTCGGACGGTCTAGTATCTCGATGAGCGAAATGCCCGTTTTGATAACCTAATGAGGGTTCTGATGGCAATCTGGTTTTCGATCAATTCTTTTGTTCGGTCTTTTTTGTTATCTTGTTATTTGTCTTTTTCACAATTAAATCTGTAGGTTACTCCAGAATATCCACTTAAGTGTAAATGTGTATGCAATGAATTCAATTGTAATTGTAATTATTGTATTCTTTGTATGTTATGGAAACAAATGTAATATTAATGAACTCTGATGTATGTTGTAAATTATATCTCTTTACTTTGTCATCTTTTGTTTTGAGTAAATTGCTGTACATTTTAATAATCGAAAAGGTTTACGATATCTTTGTTAACTGTGTTAATTTCGTGCCACAGTCGAGAGGTTAGCAACTACGGCTAGTTTAGAAATGGAGGACGTTACAAATTTGTATTAACTACCAATGTAGTTGAGAATAAGTGAGTTTAGTTAGAGTATGATATTTACGCCAACCAGCTTTTAATAGAGGTTCCTTAGAAAAACACTACTCAAAAAATCCAAAACAATATCTATTTAAGAAAAAAATTAAAATTTATTAAAAAAGAACGGAGGGAGCAGTTGGCAATGGGCTCTCCTGCCGTTAAGTTACGACAACACAGGTCTAATGCCGTCCGATCATGCATGTAAGGGATGCCGAAGACTGATGGCTCCGATCGTGATGAGGAAATTGCAACCTAGCGATTTCATGCATATATTCGAAACATTGATCGAGTGGATTATCAATTTCATGTATCTATTTGAAATATTGATCGAGAGCATTAGCGATTTCACGTATGTATTTGAAATATTGATCGAGTGCATGTTCTGCATGGTGGATGCTCCGGATTGATTATTTATGGTGGAAAAAATGAGAGAAGCGTCTCTTCTTCATTCTTGATCCAACCATTGATCTTGATTATTGATCATTTGATCCGACGGTCAAAAATCGGCAAATTGATCCTCTTAAGAATCTTGATACAGCGGTCGAAGCTGAACTCCGGTCAAGCGCTGTTCACCGATTACCGTTCGATTGACCCGGATAAATTTTGCATACGCTTCGCATGCGCGTTTCTCGGTGACTCGGTGTGACCTCATCCTTGCGCGACGATCATGTCATCTCTTCCGGTTGACACGAGCCCGCGAGCCCCACACGTCCACTACTACGACCTCTCCTCTGGCTCGACAGAATCTCTTCCTCTTCCCTGGTCCTTGAGCCCCTCATGCAAAATGCCAAGTAAAACCTGGAAAAACAGCGATCGATATGTCGATGAATTGATGATATCAACTAGTACAATCGGAGATGTCGCATATGAACACCACCTTTTGGGTATTGTTCTGCTGTGAGAGGCGTGAGCCAGAAATCGGAATGTATATATTGGCTTCTTAATTTTTATTTTTTATTTTTTTGTATTGTTTGTAAAGATATAATAGTATTTTTTTATTTAAATAATTTAGAAAAAATTAATAATCATTACAATATAATTTTAGAAAAAAAACAGAAGCCAAAAGCCTTATGTCTCCATGCGTAACGTGTCAGGCGGAGAAAAGCTCTGCTCGTTGTGTCTGATATTCTGATGAGGCGCGACCACTGGGACGGCAGTAGGAATCTTACGTAGGTTAAGCCCCCGTACTCAGGAATAGTATTTCAACAGGATCATCCGAAATCAGATTGCAGGTTTTTCAACAGGATCGTGAATCGTAGAATCGATATAGAATCTAAAATTCTATCGAATTTTATCAAAGAAATACTTTTAAAATTTACCATGTATTTCAGCACTACTACATTTTTAAAATTATACTTTGAGAACTTTTGTTTAAAAAAATGTAGTTCAAAGAAAATATTATTTGTTATTTATGCAAAAAGGAAAATTTTATAATTAAAATGATATATACAAATTATTATTTATAATAAATCTTTACATTCGATCATGATCCTATAATTTTTTTGTAGAATCATAATAATATTAAAATTCTATCAAATTAAGACTTTATTTAAGATCAAATCGGTCTAGTTAATCTAGGATGTAGAGTTATATGATTGTAAGACTAGAATCAAGGTTCTGGCAATCTTACCTGCAACCATCACGCGGCACGCCCTCGAGTGGGTTTGAACCGTCGGATCAAGATCAAACAGCTCTCTGCAGTCTTGACCTTACATGTCTTCTCTTAGTGGGATGTATGATTGTTTGTTCGGGAATATTCTTGAGCTGATCTGTAAAGCCCGGCTGGTCAGGCCGGATCACACCTCAAATTCAGCAAAACCATAAACTAAGATATCCATGCCTCGCGCCCAGGTTCAACTACAGTGACGACTGACGAGGGCGTATGTTTTGTGCTGAATTTTTGGCCCGTTGTTATGGGTTGCAGTTAATATTTTTATCTGTATTTTTTAAAATAATAGTACGTAATAAATATATTTACATAAACGATATACATAAATTTTAGATTTACTATTATAAAAGTGTGAGTTGGTGGTTGATCTATTCTCTCATCTCTTTTCTTAGCCATCTGATTTAATCTGGATCATTCGTCTCTCTCCTCCTCTCTCTCAGAGTACAACCGCACACCCTCTCCACTTTCCCATCTCTTCACGTATTTTGGCCAGCCTTATCTCTCTGTCGCTTGCTCTTCAATGTTTGATGATGAAGTTGGCCAGTCAGTGAGTTTCGTCTTATTATTTTTATGATCCCGTTGCAACGCACGGATCTTTAACTAGTTTATTTAAAAGATATACTTTGATAAACCATTCTATCTATTTTGATTTTTAGAGGAGCCAAAATGCAAAAGGCAAAAGAACGGGGCGTTTGCCTCCTGCTGTTGCGATACAGTAACGGAAGAGTGGCCGCGCGATACATTGACGGAAGAGTGGCCGCTACAGTTCCAAGTGGCGATCTGCTGCAGGCATAGCATTTTAATAACGTTTCGCTAGTACTATTTTTTTTTCTAGGGCTCATCACATGGCCCAAATAAATTGAACTTTTTTGGGCATGCGTCAAATGTTACAATGATGGGGCACCCAATTCGGTCTCTCTCATCGTGCCTGAGTGATGGGCCCCACATTTCATTGTCCCATGAGAGAGAGAGAGAGGAGCTTGTAGGGTAAGAATTTTGGTGGAAGCATGTGTCGTTAGCTCTCGTCCTCGTGCAGACGTGTGCATGTCTTGGTTTGCATATTTGGCGTTTTGTGTCAACTTCAAGCGCGGCACTAGAATGCTCATAGAATAAAAATGATTAGGGCCTACTATTTCACAATATATATAATTTTTAAGTAATATTATGCTACGTAGTAATATGTTCGGTAATTTTTAGTATTAATATTTTAACATATCTGATAGCAGTGTATGATAATAAAGAACTAGTGATCAAAATGCTTACCAAAATAAAGAACACTACTACAGAAAGGGTTATCACAGACGGTTCAAAAATGTCATCACAGACGGTTTTGTGAACCGTCTGAAATTATGGGTCAGTGATAATCGAAGGTTATCACGCACGGTTGTCGAACCGCTCGTGATATATCAATATCACGACGGTTTTGAGTTACAAACCGCTCGTGATATATCAATATCGCGACGGTTTATAACCAACAACCGCTCGTGATATCGATATATCACGAGCGGTTGTTAGTTATAAACCGTCGTGATATTTATATATTACGACGGTTTGTAACGAAAACCGTCGTGATATTGATATATCACGACGGTTTTGAGTTACAAACCGTCTGTGATGTTTCTTTATACCCCTGAATCTATTTCTGTTTATTGGCTAGCCTCAGGAAACGCTAGCCATGCTCTCTGAAACAAGCAGATGAACAAGTATATGTATACATACAATTCAGATCTCAATTCATTTGACAAATATATCACATTTCATTCACAAACATAAGGCATCCATTTCACAAATGAATTAATTGAAATGAAATAAAATATCCATTAACAAATTCACAATTACAGTGCGCAGTGGAACTCTCCATCTGATCTGATGACTTTACTGCACAAAAACCAAGCGAACTCTCCTCGAATTTTTGCAAAGTCCGGCTGTTTTAATGCAGATGTAGAGATGGGCGAAGCCTGTCGATAGGAAAATCAGCGCGCTTACATATATAACCTGACAAGTATGAAATAAATGGAGGAAGATTGACAAACCTTAGATGGTGTTCAAATTAAAACCGTCTGCGACGCCGTCAACACAGACGGTGTTCAAATTAAAACCGTTTGTGATAATGCAAACTGAGAACATATCTCTTGTGTTTCGTGTAACGTATCTCGATCGTTATCTGAGCGTCTATTCATTAATGTTTGGTATACGAACCATCTATATCATTAATGTTTGGTGTATCTGAACCGTCGTGCTCAAGGTTAAATATGCGCCTAATGATCCGGTCTTGTACATACGTACTGTCCTCTCATCTCTGTAGCTAGCATTCTTGTCTCATCTCGATCATCTCCTACTGTTCTTACGCACAATATGGATTCTCTCGTTCTTCTCATCATCTCCTTCCTCTCATCTGCTCATGAAGAGTTGTTTGGCGGAATCTTACGGTGTGGCCAAGCATTTACATCCGGAGCGGCGCTCGGTCACGCCCGCTCTCCTTCCCCAACTTTCTTGCATCCGTCACCGACCGATCATCCGCCGTCGACGGAGGCTCGTCATACACTCAAGACAGGGAAACAACCCTCACCCTGGTTCTTATATACAATGTGCACAAAGCGGAAGAAGCAATTGTGGCATTGGAGAGACTAATGGATAGCATTGCCGTTCAAACAAAAATGGCAGATTCTGAGGAATCTTATAATGCTATCCTCTACGAGATTATGACGTACGCTACTGATCATTTGCCACTGCTGCAGGAGGAAGTGCTGAGGACAAGGACAATTTTAACGGCGTTCGAGAACTCAGCGGGCGCTCCTCCAAGTCCCAAAGTCGAAGAAGAAGCGTACGAAGCCCAGAAGATTAGAATATGGGAATCTCTTTATCTCTGCGGCTTTTGTAATAAATTTGCCTCGAATTGAAATTAATAAATTTGCCTTTTATTTGTGATCCCCTGTCTCTGTACGAATTTGATTGGTTGTTATTATGACAGACGATTTTTTATTACAAATCGTCTATGATAATTCCAGATTATCACAGACGGTTTGTAATCTGAATCGTCTGTAATAACTAAAATATCACGAGGCGGTTCATCGGTAACAACCGTCTGTGATACTCGTCTTCTCCTACGCCGCCTACACAGACGGTGTCCAAATTAAAACCGTCTGTGTTAGTGTCGGTCACAGACGGTTTTGTCAAACCGTTTGTGATTGACCGTCTAGTATTAGGCTTTCTGTAGTAGTGGAAGCTCGATATTAATATTTCAACATATCTGATAGTAGTGTATGATAATAAAGAACTAATGATCAAACTGCTTACCAAAATAAAGAAGCTCGATACTAATATTGATTAGTTATAACAAATTAAATGAACTAAGGGCGGAATCACAACAAAAGTACATCATGCGAGCTCAGCAACACATAAAAAGTGAATAAAATTACTTAAAATTTCCAAGTGAAAAAAGCGTTGAATGACAAAATGTAAGTATATGTATTACTTTTTAGTATTTACGTTCTTTCAAGTTCATAAGGTGATGAACCACAATATCATTGGTAATTTTCATCGATTAATGTTTCTCCACATAGCAAATAAGTCTATTATTTATGAAATGATCACCAATTAATTGAAAAATCCAATAAGATATTTATATGTTCAATAGTTCAAGAATAATATAATACAAAATACGTCCAGTGGCTTACTTACTTGACATTATAGTCAAATACTATAATTTTGCCTCCGATTTGCAACGAGTTAGACCGATATTCCAAAAATCTAAATTGAAAACCCTAAGTCTTAATCTTACATTTCGACAAAAATCAATCAACAATCGTCACATTAAAACCTTAACTCACAAATTTAGCTTCTATTCTTGAAACAAATTGGAAAAATTAAGAGAAGTTTAGAGCAAACTACATACTGATCGGGTAGACTTAAGCTTTCTTTGACCGGCAAGAGCATGAGGCAACAAGGACTAGGCGGCGCCGTGACGAGATAGCAGGTGAGGGCGGATAATGGTGCCGATTTCTCCCATTACCTGGCAACTGGTTATTGCCCGGCTGGGTGCGGTTGTGTTGCGGGCGTGGTACGTGTCTCCTGGCCGACCATGTGAGATGAACGGGAGTCGAGAGCTGTTGCGAGGTGACAAGCTTACGTATTAATCAAATGTGATTCATTGCCTATTGTGGTTCTCCTTCTTGGGCTAGTTTAAGGGCTAGCTCAGCCTGCTACAGTTGTCTCGTAGGCTGGGGGGCAACAGAGGTTCCTTGTGGACTGCTACTATTAAAAATTTGGGTTGCTAGTGTTTCCTTCGTCGGACTTAAAGAAATTGACCGGGGTGCATCAAGTTTGGGTTATGGGTTCACACATAGGTTGAAGGTGCTGATTTATGCTAAAAATTTTTATATCCGGTGTCCTGTGACACCGGATGAGCCAACTTGGCTCCGCCCCAGGTTATCTTAATGAATTTTATTTGATATGATTGCGTGAAATTGATATCATGCAAATGCAACAATGATCCATGTCGTCTATTCAAAGTGCAAATGGCGCCATCTTTCAGCTGTTCCGATAAGCTACTGTTCATGCTCGCGTCGGTGCACGTAGTCCGATAAACGCAAAAGTAGTGTTGTACGCCAAAGATAAGATATATACCCCGCTCGTTTCGGCTTCAGCTTCTGGCTTCTAGCTTATTTTTCACTATTCATAATTTTGTCTTTTTCTGAACTTTTGGTTTTTTTGAGCTTTTTTGCCGGTTCTTTTTTTCCTGTATTCGTTTATGCTTGTGCGTGATGGGCTAACATATTTTTATATTTTTATTTTTTAAATTTAATTATGTTAAATAAGCCTCATCATTCTGAATGTTTTTCACCAAATTCTGATGCTTTTCAGCCATAAGCCACCAAAAATAAGCCATAATGAACACCACCTTATATAAGATACAATACTAGTCGGTGATGCTATAGTATTTGTTTTAGTTGGTGATGCGATATTTATGCTGATCCCACACACCATTGCCTCACCCTCACCTTATATAGGCCCTGTTCTTTTCAGCTTCTAAAAGTTGCTTTTTAGTTTTTCTACAGTAACTAACTTTTAAACGAAGTATTTTTTCAAGATAAGATCTACTAGTTAATTGTAGTACATACTTTACTGACTTCATTTATACCGGCAAAAATCGCACGTGAGTTTCTGTTACTCTGTAATCTCTCGTACAAACAGCCTAAAAGTCATAAGCTGCAGCCAAAAGCTATAAGCCAAAAAGAACAGGCCCATAACCATTCACAAATCGTAGAAACAGTTTTTGTGCTTTTGTTTTCGCTTCATGCATGTACGATGGATTCGATGGCTAATTAACATTTTTCATGTTAGTTTGTGCAGATGATACTCGGATCGGGCCATAAGTGCAATATCATCTCCTTTTTCCTAGTTCAATCGAATGTTAGCTTGCCTAATGTTAGAAACTTAAAACCTGTACTTCTCAAGTTCAGAGACGACGAGGTAGGCTTTGCTTTAGCTTAAAACCACCGGAAGCTTAAGCTCCTCCAAACAAGATTTGGTTTCTTAAAAAAAAATCGATTTGTATTGAGAAAGCTAAAGGCAGGCTATTTGCCTTCTCGGAGAATAAGCTTGATTCAGAGGGACTAGCATCATAAGTCACTTTTATTTACTGTAGTAATAAAAAACCTAGCTGTGGGTTGTTTGGATGGCTATGGGGCATTTGTATTGTTTTTTGCTGATGGATTTTGGCTGAAAATTAATAGTAGTGGTCGAAAAAAGTGGCTTTTAGAAGGAGACGAGCGGAGGAAAACATGAGGGAGAGATGTGTGCACGTGACGAAAGCGAGAAGAGTAGAGTGCATGATGTACTTGTGACCTTCTGTCTTATCTTCGGAGTGTGACGGTAGCGAGAGGAGTGGGGAAGCCACTTCAACAAGCTGGATGTTCGTATTGGTTTTATCTTTTCTAAGAAAAAGTCAGAAGCAGAAACTAATATGAACAGAGCCTATAATACTTTACCGTACCTAGCCATGGGTCTTGTGACGAAGTGGGTTAAGTCACATACAGCACAGGCTGGGCTGGCTCATCTTGTATTAGGCATCTACCTCTTTGAATTTCTCAAAGTGGTTGTTATGGGTTTTTGGTCTTAGGCCTAAGGCTGTTGTCGAGATAGGGTGACTTAAATCTTAACCTATTAGGACTTGAAGAGATGTGCTAGAAGGATTTCTATATGAATACTAATAGGATTAGGATTCTTACATCTCTTTGGAGGAGAACTAGGGGTACTATATAAAGACATGAGGGTGATCATGGAGAACACAAGCCACGAACCAATTCATAGGAAGAGGCACCCAAAGGATTAGAGGCTATGTTATTCTTTAGCGCTAGATTCTCGTATATGTCAAGGATCTGAGTGTCCTAGATGATTTGAGAGGGTTATGAGAGAGCGACAATTTTTTATACTCTTTTGAGATTGTGATTAAGAAATTTGCGGTTGGCTTTGTCAAATCTCTCTCTTCATGATTATTTCGTTATCGTACTTTGGTTTTCTCTACGGGGTTAATCTACTTTGTTCTTGATGCCGTGTATGCTCGTGCCGCATTATGCAACTCTGATCCGAGCGTAACAACTGCTTAGGTGCTAGCCGCATATTCTGAGTTGCCACAAATTAATCATGCAACTTTCACAAGACATGTGTGCCAAGACGCTAAGAAGGTGCGGTGCACAACAAGTGTAGCTATAAACTAAACGATTGCCAAAGAAAGATAAGTTTGCCTAACATTAGGGCACGTTCATATTGACTTTTGCTGATGGCTTTTGGCTTTAATTTATGAATAGTAGTGGCTGATAGAAGCTGGGGCTTTCATATTAGCTTATGACTGATGAATAGTACTGGTTGATGGATAGTAGTGGTTGATAGAAGCTGAGTGCATTATGTAAGAAAGAGTGAAAACAACTAACAGAATTGGGACATAACAAAATACATACTACGTTACGACATGCTGAAGCACAAAGTACAAGATTATAACATAGCCACGTACAACATTTGAAACCGTAATTCATCCTACCAAAGCGCACGCGATGCTATCCTGGAGAACGTCCATGAGTCTATCGGACCTCCCAACACTCCCAGCTGGAGACTCCATGTCCCTGCCCCCGCCTATGATGTAGCCCTTGTCATTGTCAATGTATCATCAGGTATCATTGAGTCGATGATGAAGTTGTACAAAACTATAGTCGCTACTATAACTATCTTCTGTGTCTCTATGTCGTAGCTCAGCACACTCAACATGATGCGCCACTTATTCTTCCAAACGTCTAATGCGCGCTCGATCACATTCTGAAGGGAGGAGTGGTGGTAGTTAAAAACTTCTTTAATCCCAATCGATTGTGCACCTCATGCAAAATTGAGTATGTTGTACTGTTGATTCCTGTAGGGAGCTAGGAATCCCTCGTTGTTCAGGTAACCCGAATCAACCAAGTAGTACTTTCCTGCAATGTAATACATTTCCTGGACTAGTTAGTGAACTGCACCCAAATCCACATACAAACGTGTAGGTCAGAAAGAGCAATAGAGGTACTAGCCCGTGGTTGTGGGAAGTAGTTCGCATATGTCACCATGGAATCCTATAGGACTTTTGCATCGTGTGCTGCACCACCCCACCCAACACACACGAAAGTAAATTGGTCGTCAAAGTCACAAACTGTGAGCACATTTTGACTGGTGTATCTAAGGAGGTTGTAGTGCCTCGATGCTACATGATTATGTACCGATACTGCCACATGCATATCGTTGATCACCCCAATACAGTCCTTAAAATGGGGGTCAAAATGTGGCTCCTTCAACCTCCTATGAACAGTGCAGAACTATGGATCCACTGGATGAACAATATCATGTGCCATATTGGCCACTGCACCCAATACCCTGATGAAGGTATTGCTGACATGACCTATGGATCGCTCAAATCTATTCTGTGCCTGAGATTTGACTAGGGGGCACCACACATCCATAAGAAAAGTCCAAGCACCTCTTTAGAGGTAGTCTGATGAGTTGATTGAAGATGATAGTCCCGCACAAGAGTTTTGTGCAATTCCTTAAAGACCGACCTCCTCATCCTGAGCATGTCTTTGCATGAGCGTGGGTCGCTTAGCCACTCCTTGACCCACTCTAGGCCAATTTTATTGGGCACTAGTCGGGGTCCGCGGGATGATGATTCCTCCTCGTCACCCCGACATGTAAAACACACCTTGATCGAACAGTCCAACAGATGAGCTTGTAGCGATTGAGATCGATATCCATCTCCGTCGTCATGCACGTCTCACTAGATGACGACATCTGCAACCAATTCAGGTGGTAATGAGAAAATGTTGTGAACAAGTACAAATACCTTGTAGCTGCATTATAGAAACCAGCTACTACGACAAATCAGTTATTGAAAATCATAATAGCACAACTAGAAAACCACTCCAACCGCACCACTCCACCACAGACTCTAAAACAGACAAACACTCCAACTTCATTACTCTATCAAAGAACCATTCTAGTAGACTCTATCAGACAATCAACTATGAACATGAGTTCAAAGACTGATATTCAGAGTTAAAAACAAACAATAATTCAGGCTCTGAACATGAATCCACTCTGAACATGAATCAATTCTAAACATGAATTCACTCTGTTATTCAGAGTTCGAAGCCTGAACATGCACAGACAGCACAACTATGAACTCTGAACGTTAACCTAAACATGAACATACAACACAATTTTGAACTCTAAACATGAACCTGAATCTGAACATGAACAGTTTTGTAGCACAGATCAAATCTACCGTGAACAGACATGAACAAAGAACTAATGAACATGAACATTTACTCAATGTCATAGTAATTTCAACACTACAAGCTGAACCATTGTGCTCAAACCAAGAACATGCATTTTGTCAGTAGTTTGTAGTATGAACTAGTGTGTCTTACCCAAAAATTAACAACCACTTTGCTATACCAAGAAATTAACATCTGGGTTTGAATAGTACCATCAATTCTTACTAGAACATGAATAGAGAGAACAATGAGCAGAAACAAGGTAGAATAATGAACCCAGCTCAATTTTGCTACAGACGATTTCGATCTCTGAACATGAACCTGAATTGAACCTGAACATGAACATTTTTGTAACACAGATAAAATCTACCATGAACAGATATGAACAAAAAGCTAATGAACATGAACATTTACTTAATGTCATAGTAATTTCAATACTACAAGTTGAACCATTGTGCTTTGCCATAAGTCAGATCAAATCTACCACTTTTGTAGGACAGATCAGCTTGCATCACTACCATAACACATTGACATCAATTTCAAACTCAAACAACATAGATCCGCTTGTAGCAATACCACAACACATGTAGATCAATTTCACACTCAACTAACAGGGACTGAAGTTTAACTCCAGTTATAACTGGAATAACATATTCATGTAATAGACAAGCTAGTTCAAACTTAAATAACTGAACATGCGAATAAGACAGTACTAGAGACAAATATGGCAAGAAAGATAGTTGTAATATGAAAGATAATAGGGACTCAAGTTTAACTCAAGTTATAACCTAATAACATATTCACTTAGCGTTCTTCTTGTCTGCCCAGCTCCTCCTAATCCAAGCCAACCACTCTAGGGTTTTGAAGTTAGCGAAATCTCATGGTAATGGGCATGCATGAGCAGTTGACTCGCATAGTAGTAATCGTCATTGTTCTCATGGGCACCACTATTAACGACAAGATCCATTAGCTCTTTCATTTTGTCCTTAGACTGCTTCATGAGGAGCGAGGTCGCGGAGGTTGTAGAACTCTTTTGGCCTCTTGACTGCTCGTAGAGGTCCATGAATCTCTCAAGCTACACATCCTAGTGGTTCTTCTTTGGTTTCTTCCTTTCTGGGGATTATGGCACATAAGGCTGTTTCCCTTTATCGCGAGCTGATGGGCCACTTCGTGCGGGTTCAATGGGTGGGCCACTGCCCTCATTGACCTCCCCGTCATCACCGAGCTCTTCACTAGGCACATAAGCATCTGCATTTGTGCATAGGGCCTCGTCGAACAGCCTCTCCAAGAGGTCCTCATGAGCGAGCATCGCCTGGCAGAATTTCATAATGTTCGCGAGGCTCTGCACAAAAGAGAAAGACATGGGCGTTAGGGAATGGGCAATCATCTCACATAACACATTGAAGAGTTTGGCAAAAGTCTCACCTTGGCATGATCCTCCCACCAGTCTAGCTCGGTAGCAATAGTACCGCTCTTTGGATTGAAGCCGAGGCCAGTAGGGTGGAGCTTGAGGGTCTTCCAATTTGACAAATCCCTTTTTAGTGTATCCCACTTTTTCTTCATTTGCTTACGGTTGTACCGCCAGCTAGTCCTCTCTTTGAACTTCTGAAGAAGGTTTGAGTACCCATTACCAGAGAGGCAGTTCACTGGCCAGTTGCTGGCGTCCTATTCCTCCAGGCAGAAGGCAATGAAAATATTGGTTGCTTCATCATCCTAAACTGTTGGGGCTCGGCGTTTGCCAAACATGTCCAAGATCCCTTTGCTGTCAGTGGCCAAAACACTCCATCATGCACAATGGATGACACAACAATCATGACCAAAATAATCAGCTACAAAGGACAGACTAAAAGCGAATCATGCAGGAAAGTATAAAAAATGGATTCTATGGGCAGAGCTTACCGTACAAGCGACATCGGCGGCGATAGGGAGGTGGTGTGCGTCGCAGCTTTAGGTGACACGTGGGCACGGCCGAACGACAGGCAAAACTCCAGGGGGACGATGGCCGAGGCTCCACGGGCCAGACACCGGGTGAGAGGGCGGATGGTGTGGGACGCACCACCGGGGGGAGCTGGGGATGGGGCCGGATCTAGGACTTCACCGAGCGGATGAGGGGGCGGACAATGTGGAAATTGACCGAACAGATGTGGGGGTCGCTGTTCTAAGTCTTGATCGAGTAGATGAGGGGCACCCATCAAATCTACATGCACAGATAGGGTATCTTGCGGTGGAGAGGAGGGAAGGATGGGGAGAGTGGGAGCCTGCGGGGAGACGGGATCAGCCGGTGTGGGAGTGGTCACCACATGCGAGAGGACGAGAGCAGGAGGGCAATAGAAATGGGGAAAGCGAATGGTCGTCTCAGGCCTTTGTGTCTTTTCGTGTGTGCGCAAGGGGCATTCAAATGCCACTTTTCCAAGCCCGCCATTCGAATACACTTCTTCTAGGAGCCCAAGCCAAAGCTAAAAGCGTATATGAATGGGGCCTTAGTATAGTAAAGCATAGAAGTAAATCAAACCATCACTATTACAATATTATGGTTTAGCTTACCTTCGTTCAAAAGTCCAAAGTCGGTAAAGCCTGAAAGCTAGCGTGGGCACAATCTTTTGAAGTTGGAGTGGACGAGGGGAATCCTGAAGCCAAGATGTCATGGGAGGTAGTAGCTCGAAATAGATACCACCTTAGTTACATCCATAAAGCCAACCTACGTATGTGATTGCCATCAATTCACAAAGTGCACATTACATTATATGCACACACACATAGAGAGGTGTTTTTGGCATATATGACACTGTTTGAATATGTATTTACAAAAATGCCACTATACACATGGGATTAGCAAAAATGACCTTTTGCCACCGATCACCGGGAGGCAAAGCTGTGGAGCTGACACGTGTGACCTGGATCCCCTTGGCAGTGCGGCAAGCAACCTGCCACCCGGCCACCATGCTGCCAAGGCCTGCTGCTCGGCCACCAGGCTCAAGGTTGCCTGCCGCCCTGCCACCGGGTGACAGGTAATTAGCTCCCACGATTAAGCACTGTAAGTACCAAGTTTAGGCGGCCTCTAATGGCCTGTCGCCTGGCCATCGAGCGGCAGGCTCTTGGCACCGTGCGACAGAGGCGACCTCACATGTTTCTTTTCTTTGTTTAATACGCATGCGAACAAACGGAGTGGGCCAAAGGCCAATGGCTCGTATGGAAATTGAGTGCTCATGTAGACACGACGAGGTAATAAACCACCGAAAGAGAGGTTGCGTCGCGTTTGTCTCCCCACGCGCAGTTCACTCCCGCCATTATCGGCACTTCATTATCATTAGCGCGTTGTGCTCTCGCTATAAATTACAACCTCTCTCGTAGTCGCTCTCGCTACCTCTCTTTCTCAATCCCTCTCGCAGTCGCTCTCGAAGTCTCGTAATTCTTCGCAGCCGGTTAGCAGTCATATTAGCAAATACTTCCTGTGTAATACATATATGTGTGCACACACACAAACACACACACATATGTGTGTGTATTTATGTAATTATTTATTTTATTGTAATTTTTAATTTGTAGTATTGTGCTGCCATTATATGTATGTATAATAGTCTTGTAGCACAACAATAGTCTTGGTAGCGCATACTTACAGAAATACCAAATGCCAGTGCTCTCATAATATTTCATAGTGGGTTTACACTTAAAATATGCTCAGATGCTCTCTCTCTCTCAATGATTTTTTTGTTATTTTGCTTGCAGTGTCTGACTGATAAAACTATCTTCAATCTTTTCAAGAAAGTTCCTAGTGATTTACTTCCAGTCTTGTGATCACGGGTAAATTATGCCTTCTCTCATAATGGTACAAGAGAACATATCTTGGATATAACACGTAAATCCTGAATTTCAGATTCTTAGTTTGTTGTCCAGTAGCCCTACTGATATAGAGAGCTATATTAGACCTGGTTGTATTATTCTAATAGTATATCTTCGATTAGTTGAGTCTGCATGGAGAGATGTATGCTTTTTTTATAATATCATGATAGTAGCCTTTTTTGGTTGGTGGTTGACATTTCTTTTCTACAGCCTTCTGATAATATGAGCTCACACCTGAATAAGCTTTTGAGTAGTTCTAGTGACAACATATATCTCTCTCTCTATATATATATGTGTGTGTTTATATGTGCTGCCATTATATTTATATACACACTCACTCACACACACATATGTACATATATGTAATACACACACACACACACACACACACACACACACACACACACACACACACACACACACACACACACACACACACACACATATATATATATATATACATATATATATATATACACACACACACACATATATATACATGCATATATGTATGTAGGTATATACATACATACATACATATACACACACATGTATATACATTTAATATGTATATATACATATATGCATATATCTATATATATGTATGTATGTATGTACGTATGCATGTATGTTTGTATGTGTGTACGTATATGTCTATGTGTGTATGTATGTACTGTTTCTTTCGTCGTAAATTTCAATTAATACAATTTTATTGTCATTATCAATCTTCGCACTAATGTTTCGTCTATCCCATTTCTAGAAAGTAGCTTCTTGAAGAGTTCTATTATGAGCACCACCGGTGCCAGTCGTGGATCACGGGTGGCGCAGATGGCCCTCCGCACTTCAAGCTGCGAGGAGGGAGGGATGATTGGGAGCTGGACGATCTCTACGTCTCAATCCTGCAGGCCACAGGCTTGTTGCCCTTTGCGAGGCTGGTCCCTATCAGATGCCAGTTGACCCTGGATGGCAGCCTGCTCTTGGTACTGGTGGATAAGTGGAGGCCCGAGATGCACACATTCCACTTTCAGTGGGGTGAGATGACAGTCACTCTGCAAGATATCTCGTTCTTGATTGGTCTCCCTCTTCGGGGTGACGCACGTGTTCCAGCCCCTACACCGACGGACTGGAGAGGCAGGCTGGCGTATCGGTTTGGCCTAACTGTCCCAGAGGGTGCTCATGTCATTCCTCACACTTGGTTGAAGCATTTCAGTATGTGCCCGTAGAATGCACCAGTCGAGGTCGTTAGGACGTACCTTATCCCGTACCTTATTCAACTCTTTGGTTGGAGCATGTTTCCAGCCACACACGACGATATTTGCAACCCCAAGTTCATCCGCCTCACCGAGTTTTTGGCTGACACGGAGGTTAAGGTGATGCCTCAGTACAGCTGGGGATCAGCCGTCCCATGCGCTACATATCGGGGGTTGTGTGACACTTGCCAGCCTGGCTGGTGTCATAGTACTAGCAGTCGGTCATCTCTGGGCTAGATCAACGAGAAGGTAACTTACATAGAAACCTATGTTTTATTTTCCTATTATGCCTTACGTTCCACTAACATCATGAAATTCTCCCGTCGCAGGTCCGCCGTTGAGATGCATCACTTTTGCCCTCTGCACACCCTACAAAGACTACCACTCCCCGTCCGTCATCTTCGCTACTCATCCAGGAGGTACGAGATTCACATTCTACATCCTAAATATTTATTGTGATTAACATCATTCCATCTAGCAGCCTTCATTTCAACGTGGGGGTAACGACCAGTCCACCGATGATGATACAAGCCTCACGGCTGCTTCCAGGGAGTGGTACACAACGCTAGGGTTTGCAGTGTGCGCAAGGCAGAGCTCATCGTTCACACCATACACAAGGTTTAGAGATTTCATTGGGCAGAGCTCCTTCAGCATCGCTGCCACACCGTACGGTGAAGGCTTGGGCTCCTCTGCAAATCGGAGATTTCTAGAGTCCCTCGTTCATGACTTCATCCCTGGTGGCCCCCAATTCAGCATTTCTCAGCAAGAGCATATCAATGCTTACCACCAGACACTGTCTAGTGTACCTTAGCATACTGTACCACTGCCGGCCACTCAACAAACGGAACGATCTTCATACCTCCTCCGAACCGACACGCAAGCTCCGAACCAACTGACGTACCCCACAAGACATGGTCAATGGAAGACAACACTACACACACCGAGGCAGACACGGCGAGGAGATAGCACTGGCTCAGATGAATGAGCCATATCGTATCCCGCACGATGTGTTTTTTGTACTATTATGTGTACTCCTTGCATAATTGAATAAAAAATTACACCATTAAGTCCACTGCTATAATATTTTACTTACATGAATTTTTGAGTAAAATTCATAATGAAAAAATTACAAGCAAATTACACAATGAACTACGCTGCATCGGGAAGCTCCAAAAAACTTTCAAAAGTTTTTGTGCCCAATTGCTATATCTAAAAAATTCTACGAGTAGTGCATATTAAATCACGCAATTAAACTAATTAATTGCAGGTGCTAATCACCTGGAGTCTGGTGGCCGGGCAGCAGGTTGCTTGTCGCACGACCACAGGGCTCCAGGTCACACGTGTCAGCTCCACTGCTTCGCAGCCGAGTGACCAAGCGGCAAAAAGATCATTTTTGCTAATACCATGCGCATACTGATATTTTTGTAAATACGAGTTCAAATGGTGCCATATGTGATGAAAATTCCATGCACATATACGTGAGTATATACAAATATATAATTAATGTATAGAGTTGTTAGGCCGATCTTGCCACCTCCATTTCAAGCAAGTATGCACCTTCTTATCTTAGTATTTTTTCAAGACAGAGTTTACTAGTCGATTATAGTAGATACTGTAGCGATTTCATTTATATCTAGGGCGGATGCACGTTCACAAATGTGGGCACAGGCTCCCGCACCAATTTTAATTTTTGTTGCTTATAGTCCTACCTTATACAGTATGTGTCCCCATATGTCAAAAACTAGTGCCGCCACATGTCAAGAACTATATCTATCTAAAAGAAATAATGATTAACACGTTGACAAATAGAGGGAGAAGAGAAAAGAAAAACATGTAGGACGTTGACAAAGCAAGACACTCACAAAAATGCGTGTAATAGTAGGTTCTCAGATTCATCCTAGATCATTCACTAATGGTAGGTTTCTTGATTTTGGTATATTGTCTGGCAAGTAGTTATTTACCATTGGATTTTGTCATAAAGTTAATTGATGTTACAAAATTTAGAATACATTACTACCTACTATATTATTGATGGATGTAAATGTGCAAATAGAGCGGATAATTTCCGTCCGACCGACCGACCGAAGGCTAGGGGAATGGATACGGAAGGAATAAATGGGTATCCGGCACTATCTGAGTTTGACTCTATGGAAAAAAAATATGGAATAGCATACAGGATGAGTGATGTCCATCCGTATATAGCAGTATGTCAAGTGATATGAGAAAGTCTGTTGTGACTTCACTTATGAACAATATAACATATATGCGAATTGCTACATCTAAACATGTAGGGAATACTGAGTGCCCTTCCTTTGACGTCTCGGCAATTAGTCTCTCTGTGCTGGCTCTGATTGCACCGTACTGTCCAATGTCTTATGTAGGGGTGCAAAAAAAAAACGGATAATTTTCGTCCGACCGACCATCCGAATGCGTATGGAACGAATACGGAATGGATAAATGGGTATATGGCATTATCCGTGTTCGACTCCGACTCCGAGAAAAAACACGGAATATGATACAGGATGAGCGATATCCGTCCGTATATACTCTATACCCCTAGATGGATGCGTTGATAAATACATATATAGAGTGTGAGTCCCAAGCGTTGTTTCTGTTCTAGATCCGTTACTGTTTATATCAGTCAAAATCACACACGAGCTTCTATCTTTTCGTACTATCTCCTATAAATAACTAAAAATTATTACTATTTGTAGAAAAAAACTAATACGAACGGTCGTGTTCCGGTGTGCTGGCTAGCCAGCTGCAGCTAGCCATTCGCGCGCGCGCGCACGCACTAGTGACAACACTACAGAAAGGTTTTTTTATTGTGCAACCGAAGCAAAGGTGAAAGAAAGGCCTCCTTGGATGCAGAATGTTCCATGTGCTGTTCCTTTCGTGATCTTGACCTGTGCTTGGTGGCCAGAATATTCTTGGCAGGGGGTTGACAAGTGTGTGATCGATGCGAGGAGGAGGTCCGGGGGTCACTGTAAACGGGCTGTTTCAGCTGATGGCAACGAGAAAAATGTCGTTCCTCGCAAAAAAAATAAAAAACAATGTTGTTAGTGGATGCTGTACCTGTACAGGACCACCGGTGGATATGAGAGCCGGTGCTAGATGGACAGTCGGTTCTGCCGCCACGTATCGCTCAGGTACAGGCTCGTATGGCCCTTCAAGCTTTTTTTCTTTTCTTTTCAGAGAGAGACAGGGAAAGAGAGAGAGAGATTTGTCGTAATTTGTTGCGAAGCCCAGGTGAGAGGTGACCTGAATCGGCCGAATCTTGTCAGTCAGGTATGCTATTGGCCCATCTTGTCGCAGAGCATACGGAATTGGTGAGCAGCACCGGCTAGGCCCAACTCTACTAGCTGCGGGCCTTCACTGCAACTAAGCTTCATTTTAGGCCCAGCGTCACAGCATTCACCCTTGACTTTTCCTCTTTTTCGAAACAACTCGTCTTCTTCTATGTGTAAATAATAACCCTTCTATTTCTATACATGTTCCCAAATTCTTAACGTTTTTTTTATATTTTTCACGGTCTAAAAAATGCATCTTTCGCCATTCGTCTTGCCACAGTGTACTTGTGTAGGTACTAAGAGTAAAAGCATTTAGAAGATACCAGTGGTCAAGATAAAAAAACTTGGAAATTGATGAGTACTTAGATGTTTTCTCACATTGGGAGTACTCCAAATTTCCATCCATCCGATTTTCCTCACGATTTGTGCTCCAGCTTCATCTCCAACGACAGTGGTGGCTCTTTGGTGATGATTCCGGTGAGTTAGTGTTAGAGTTCACCGGATTTAGGGTTAAGTTCAGTGGAGCCCCCTATAGAGGGAGGCGGGGGTCGGCAGCGATGGCACCGCTGGCCGTTGGCTCGAAAGAGGGTGGTGGGCGGCAACCGGTGGGCAGAAAGGTGCAAAATGAGAGGACAAAGTTAGGGAGGGAGGTGGTCGAGGGTAGCGGCTCTAGTAGCGGTGGCACCGCCGAAGTCAACCAAGGTGGCAACAAGAGGCAGAGGCACATAGGAGGCCACGGTCGGCGTTGGGAAGAAGAGGTGTGGGGAGGACGGGCAGTGGTGGAGAGGGAAGCCAGCGGGCCTCACCGGCGTCAAAGGTGACGCCAGCGAGACAGCTGGGAGGCGGTGTGGCGGCGGTGACGTTAGATTGGCAGCATGGTAGGGTTTGAGGGTGAGGCGAAGGAGAGTATTTATATAGTTGAGGGGATGATGTGATCCATTAGATCTGGATCCAAGGACTCCAAATTTAAGTACTTCTAAAAAGAGATTCAAGTTTTGCCTAGACAACTCAAAAAACTTTGGCCGATACTTCACACAGTCAAGAATTCATGATAAGAGGGAGTAGGTAGTCTTGACATGTATGAAATGAGCTACTTTGATCATAACCGGATTGAGTTTTGGGAAGTCCGGTGATGAAATCCATGCTAATCTCTTCCACTCCAATCTAGTATTGGCAAGGGTTGTAGAAATCCAGCAGGCTTTTGATACTCTACTTTGACTTTTTGGTAGGTGTCACATGTTTGAACAAACTCAGCAATTTGTCTTTTCATGCTAACCCACCAATATCTTTCTCTCAAGTCCTGGTACATCTTGGTACAACCTGGATGGATAGAGTAAGGGTCTCATGAGCTTCGCGCAGAATTATATATTTAATTTCTTTGTTATTGGGCACACAGATACGATTCTTGAACCAAATAGTTCCATGTTCATCCTCATTGAAATTGGTGCCTTTTTCTCTTCTCATATTCTTCCTTATCTCCTTGATATCCTCATCAACCTTTTGAGCTTCATGGATTTGATCTGGTAGGGTGCGTTGAATTTCTAGAGCGGAGAGAATACTCCGCTCTACTGGGTTTAGATTAAGACGAGCAACTTCCTCCTGAAGTTGAGTTTGAACCTCTTCTATCAATGTGCAGTTTGCATAGATTTTTCTGTTTAATGCATCTTCTATAACATTGACCTTGCCTAGGTGGTAGTGAATCCTAAGGTTATAATCTTTGATTAGCTCTAACTACAATTGCTGCCTCAGGTTGAGTTCTACCTGGGTGAAAATATACTTCATATTTTTGTGGTTCATGTATATCTCACAACGATTACTTATAAGATAATACCACCAAATCTTTAAATCATAGACCACTGCAGCTAACTCCAAGTCATGGGTAGGATAGTTACACTCGGGAGATCTCAACTGGCATGATGCATAGGCTACAACCTTGCCTTCTTGCATCAAGACACAACCGAGTCCTTACCGAGAGGCATCACAGAAAACCTCAAAATCCTTGTGTATATCCGACAAAACGAGTACTAGGGCTGACACCAACTTTTTCTTAAGAGTCTAAAACTCTATTCATAGGCTTTTGTCCATTCGAACTTTTTCTCTTTCTTCCGAAGTTGAATCATGGGCTTGGCTATCTCGGAGAATCCCGTTGTGAAGCGTCGATAATAACCGGCAAGTCCAAGGAAACTCCCGATCTCAATTACCAATGTAGGTTACTTCCAATCCATTATGGCTTCTACCTTGGCAGGATCTACTGCAATTCCTTCAGATGTCACAATGTGACCAAGAAAGGCTACATCCCTTAGCCAAAACTCATACTTGCTAAATTTTGCATAGAGTTGGTGCTCTCTAAGTTTCTACAAAATTATTCTGAGGTGTTCTTCCTGCTCTTTCCTATTCTTGGAGTAAATGAGAATATCATTAATGAAAATCATTACGAACTTATCCAGGTACTCCATGAACACCTTGTTCATCATACTCATGAAGTAGGCTTGTACATTTATTAGTCCAAAGGACATGACAGTGAACTCGTACTGGCCATAACGAGCGAAGAAGGCTATCTTGGGTATATCCCCTTCTCTAATTTTTAGCTGGTTGTATGTTGACCTCATGTATATATTGGAGAAAATACTTGCTCTTTTCAACTAATCAAAAAACCATCGATCCTGAGCGATGGATACATGTTTCTGATGATGGCGTCGTTGAGTGCTCTGTAATCTATACACATTCTCATATTGCCATCTTTCTTCTTGACAAAGAGAACGGGTGTACCCTAAGGTGATGAACTCGGTCAGACATAGCCTTTGTCCTCAAGTTATTGAATCTGCGTCTTCAACTCAGCTAACTCATTAACTGGTATGCGATATGGTCTCTTCGAAATTGGAGCAGTACTGGGGACTAAGTCAATCATGAACTCAACATCCTTATCTGATGGCATTCGAGGTAAGTTTTCTGGAAATATATCTGGGTATTTTGGAATGATTGGTACTTCTAAGCTTTGGAGATGGTTAAGGATACACTCCTCTACTTTAGGGAATTCTAGTGTGAAGGTCACTTTCACAAATTGACCATTAGTGAGAGTGATGAATCGGGTGGCATAATATATTTGACCACTATTCATGGATAATTAGTTCATACCAAGAATAACATCTAATTCTTAGCTAGAAATGGTACTCCTTCAATGAGTAGGCTCACTTTCGAACACAAGGTCCCAACTTTCATTTTTGCTCCCAGAGAATGAACTAGCATGAGATTGCTAAGAGGAACTAAACCCAACCCATTCTTAACCACAAAGCTTTGGAAATAAATGAATGACAAGCTTTGAAATGAAATAGAACTAACGCTAGTACTGAGTTTACTAGAAACGTACCCAACATGATGTCTGGGGCAACCTGGGCTTCCTCTACAGCGACGTGGTTCACATGCCCTTTAACGAAGTTCTAGGGCTTGAAAGCTTATCCTGAGTTTTGACCTCTCGATTATTCTACATTAGCTACAGCCTGAAGCTTCTTGGGGCAGGACTTGGCAAAGTGTCATGTCTCCTTACAGTAGAAGCAGATCACTCCATCTGATGGGGTGATGTTCTTCGGCACTTGCCCACTAGTAGGAAGGGTGTAGATTGCCTGAGGAGTGGAGCAGTTGGCCTGGAAAGGTGGATAGGTGGCTGCTGGCTTGAAGTTGCCAGATGGTGGCGGGGTGCCTTGGGCCTTGGGAAAATCTCCTGAATTGACCTTCTGAGTGGCCATCTTCCTCTTCTTGTTCTCCATCTCAACGTGTTTGCCCTCTTGGTGAATGCCTTACTGACAAGCTGGTGGAAGTTGCAGTAGTCGTTGGAGATCAACTACACCACAATGTTGTCATTGAGGCCCTCCAAGAACCTCTCCTGTCTTGCCTCATCGGTGGCCACATCTTGTAGTGCATAGCATGCTAACTGGTTGAACTTTTGGAGATACTCATTCACCATTCGTCCTCCTTGGCACAAAGCTCTGAACTCTCTCTTCTTGAGAGTGATGGTCCTAGAGGGGACATGAGCCTTGTGAAAGTTCTGCACGAACTCATCCCAGGTGATTGCTTGTGCATTGGTGTGAGTGGTGGTGAAAGTGTTCCACCACTCCGAAGCAGGTCTGTTCAGCTGATGGGAGGCAAAGAGGACTTACTCTCGATCACCGCATGGAAGATGTCCAGCTTTTTTCCAATGGCTCAAAGCCAATCATTGCATCCATCGGCTCAGTGCTACTAGAGAAGGTTGGGGATGCATCCTCATGAATTCTGACAGACGAGATTGTGGAGCCTGAGCTGCTGGTGGTGGATGATGAGCAGGCTAAGTGGGGTTGTTGATGGTCTAAAGCAGCAGTTTGATGAGTTGGTTTTGGTTGGCCATCATCTGGGCCCAGTTGGGTCCATTAACAGGTGGTGGTGGAGGGATGGGGGCGGATTGACCTCCTTGAGCTATGTTGTTGCTACTGTTGTTGCTGTTGCCATTGTCGTTGCTCCTAATTTTCACCATCTGCTTGGTGCTTCCAAAGGTTAGGAAAACATAGAAGGTCCTAAGGGGATCTTTATGTCCATCGTACAAACAATCCACAAAGAAACTTCCAAATAAAGGGAATAACTTAGCAAAAGCAAACTTTCAATAAAGCAAAAGCATCTTTAACAATAGATATATTAAGATAACCTTGTGGCTGTTAACAATGAAATTAGCACATTCTTTATTAACCTAAGATTTAAAACTCTTGGTATCCTAATGGGCTAGTTTAAATTGGGCTAGATACTTCTTGTCTCTTATGCGACGCTTCTTGGGTGGCAGCTCGATGTCGTTCTCTCCCTGCACTAAGGAGCCGTCATCTCCAACGTGGATCTCTGCTAACTCCTCCTTTACCCAGCGGAGCTAGTAGGTGACGAAGCTAAGCTCATCCAAGGTGGACTAATATAGATAGTCTAGAGACTTGGTAAGCTGCACCTGATGAACAAGCCTGGGGTCGTCCTCATCCTTCGTAGTCACGAAGAAGCTGTTGGAGTTGGTGGGGTACTTACTGGGATAGTACCGAAAAGTGGTGCCCTGTAACTGCACCTCGTAGATGTCTCTCAACTTGCGGATGGTCTCCCAAGTAGTGTCCTGGATATCGATAAGGAAGGTATCCCGAGGTTGTGGAGCATCGAAGGTGTGGAAGACGGCTTCATCTCCTATGTTAGCGTATATTAGCACCTCCACTCTCCAACGTTCTTGGTTACCATAGGACTGAAAGTACCCTTGGTAAATTGGCCGTGCCTTAAACTTCAACTGCTGAAGGAGCTCCCATAGGCAGGTGGCTAAGTATCTGGCATGAACTCCATGGGAAATTTTGGTTGGGGTCTCAGCCATCTAAAGTATTTGAGAAGAAAAGAATTAGAAAACAACTTTAATAAGAGAATGTAGTTAAGTAAGATAAGGAGGGAGATAAGTTTTTACGAGATTTTTGAGTTTATATTTTCTATTAAAATAGGTCCATATGGTGAACCAGTTCTACTTTATCTATGATCACATCTTGGAGTCATTACAGCTCTGATATTGTAACATCCCAAAATTTGCAAATCTTGAAAATTCAAATTCAAATTAATTATTTTAAAATATTTGGATCTTATTTGAATTTTTCTGAGTTTTCCGCTTTTAAAATCAATTTTAGAATTAAAAGAAATTTTAATATGAAAATATATCTTCAAAACATCTTAGAAATATTTTATTTAAGCTCAAAGGTATCTAAAACTTATATAAATTTTTCTAGAATTATAGAAGTTTATTTTGTATTTTAAAGGGCTTATTGAGTTTTCTAGTATTTTCGTAAATCAAAAATTAAAAATAAAAATTTTAAAACCCTCCTCCCTCCGGCCACGTGGACGGCCGGATCGCCTCACGCCGCCCCGCCATCCCACCTCGCCCCTTCCGTCCGCCACGTGGGTGGCCCCGATGCCACCACGCCACCCCGCCCCCATCTCCTCCGCTTGATCTCCTCTCTCTCTCTCTCTCGCCACCCGGGCCCTTTGTCGGCGTCTCCCCTCACCCGCCACCCGGCCCTTTGTCATCCCCACCTCCGCCTCCTCCTTCCTCATGCCCGCCGCCGCCATGCCGCCATGCCGCCGCTTGGCCAACGCGCCTCCCCTCTCCGCGCCCTCCTCCCCAACCACCCCGCTCTCCCCACGCCCCACTTCTCCCTCTCTCCCACGCCCCTCCCTCCTCTCTCTCGGCAACCGCCACCTCCCACTCAGGGACGACTGCCGGGTTCACTCCCTCGCCCCTATAAAACCCCTCTCTGAGCACCTCAGTCCTCCCTCCACCTTTCCCCCACTCCCTTTCTCTCACGGCCGCCCTAGCGCCCGGCACCGTGCACCATTGTCCCGCCGCCGACCTCCCTCCCGTCGCCGCCGCCTCGCCGCCGCCACCCCGTCACCACTCTTGCCTTCCCGCGTCGCCGTGAAGCCGCTCCACACCTCGGCCGCCTCTCCCCGCCGCCGGAGCACCGCGGCACCGAAGTCCCCGAGCCGCCGCCACCTCCTCCTCGTCGCAAGCGCGTCTCCGGCCGCCTCCGGTAAAACCCGAGCCACCACCGAGTTCCCCACACTCCTCTCCTTCTCCGCCCTCGCCGCCGGTTGCCGTGGCGCCGAGCTCCGTCGCCGCCGCCTTCCCGGCCGGCCCGGCCACCCGTCTTGACGTGGCGCCACGTGGCACCACGCGCGCGCCACCTCGGCCGGTGGCGGCCACCTCGGCGCCTCCCCGCCCCGTCAGCGCCACCCGGCCTACCCCGCCACCTCAGCCACCCGTTCGGTCCGTGGACCCGGTCCATAGACCGGGGTCCCACATCACTCGGTCCTCCCTAGGGCTGACGTCAGCATGACGCAATAATTCATTTTCTTTAGAAAATAATTCTAAAAATCCAGTTTATTCATTTTCTCTGATTTCAAACTTCCCAAGGTCATAACTTTTTCATCCTAACTCCGATTGAGTCCATTCAAATTTCTAAATTCCTCAAAAATTCCAATCTTTACATTTCTGCCATCTTTTCAAATTTTTGAAATTATTTGATATTTTGAAATTTAAATTTCAAATTTCAAATACCCTTTTCTCCCTCGTTTGAACTCCGATTCCATTGAAACCTCCTCCTAAATTCATCTAAATTTATAAACTTCATTTCAGTAATATTATTTTAATATCTGTACTTTTATTTGTATTTATTTGTCCTTTGTGTTCTCGTTTTACACGTAGAATCCGATCCGGTCGAAGAGTTCGCGATCTGCAACAAGAGAATCGAAATTCACCCACGAAGGCAAGTCTCCTTTGATCATCTTTGAACCTATGTTTGTGAAATGTTTTTCAATTATTTTAAATTTAATGCATTGCTATGTTACATAAAATGATAGTTTCTGTTGTAGAGATAATAGTTAAACCGAAGAATTGTTATGCCCTCTTTTGACTTTGAATACCATGTATCTTTGTAACCTTAGGATCACTTTTGACTCAATAATGAGAGTATTATGAACCTTTGATAATTGTTGTATCGGTAGTAAGATGCTTAGACAAGCTATATAACTTTAGTAACTTTAGATTGGAAACTACATTTCAACGAACTAGACTTTTGTTCAGAATCGAATAGCAAATGATGTTGCATCTGTTCATGTGAAATGAATTAAATTGTGAAAATCATTTTAGACCAGGGCGGATGGTTGGTTTGGATTGGTGCGGTTAGCACGAGATCTTGAAAAGTGTATGTTCCGCCCTAGTTAATTAAGGACCGACTCTTGTGTTTGTCCAGTCTGAGCACTACCGTACAACCACATGTCTATATGGGTGCGACCTAGGCGATTAACTTATAATAGACTAGTTTAGGTACCACCGATGGAAAGTGGATACCGGGGTTCTTGGTTATTCACGATGAGGACAGAGTTCTGTACTCATACGGCGCAAGAGGGGCTTACATGCGGGTGGATTTAACCCTCCGGTGAAACCTCGTGGGTGGTGTCTAACTAGACTAGAGTAAGGTAAAGGCTTTGTGATGAATTATCCGGGTCTCATGCCTAAGGAAGCATCTTGACTATTAAGATAACTTGTCTCTTGTGGGTAAAGTGTACAACCTCTGCAGTGTAAAACTATTCGAATAGCCGTGCCCACGGTCAAGGCGGGCAAGGAATGCTTTCACATGGTAGATCTTTATTTTTGGTTTAAAACAAAGTTTTGGGAATCAGAGTGGATAGAACTCTCGGGAAATTGTCTGGTGGTTGGAACCGGTGTGGGTGGTTGGAACCCGTAGTATCAAACTTGGTGGTAGAATCCTTGTGATTAAAAATGCCTAATGATTTTAGTTAGAATAATTTCTTGATTAAGCGTCGCCTTGAAAATAGTTATTGGTATTGGAAATAAAATGTCGCTTTGTGCAAAAGAGCCATATAGCCTTCTTTGTTAAACCTTGCATCTAATGCATTTTCCCAAGACTTGCGAGTACTTTATGTACTCACATGCTACATAAAATATATATCTCGGAGGAGTATGAAGTTCAAGAAGGAGGCTTCACTACTCTGCGGTTGGATTTGATGAAGGATTTCGGACGTTTAGGTCGCGCCCCGATCAATTGCCCGTGGCGTATTGATGGGACTTTATCATGTTTAATTTGCTTCACTGTGTTTATGTTTATTTGTGAGGTCTAGAAACCTCGTTTGTGTTGTAAGACCTTTGGTCAAGACTCTTTATAATATTGTAATATTCGTCTTTGGCAATGTAATCATCCTTTGTTTAGCGTGTGCACTAGCTTTGATCCGGGACTAGTCTTTGTAATACGTGAGGGTCGGATTTGGTAATCCGGGGTCCCGACAGATATCATCTCTATTGGACCCAGAAATAACACCTCTAGATCCTCTATGCCAATCACATTAGTTCAAAAAAAGCTAGTAAACACAGTGGTAACAGGGATACATATATGCATAATGATATACTTTATTAATTAAAAAGAGTACGAGACTTATGGCCAAGTTTTACATCTCCACAGCCCATTGGCCAAATAAAAAGGTAAATAATTGCAGCTTTATAGCAGTAGCTCATAGACCGATCCTTAATTCACTTAGAAAAACTTTCCACATACTCCTTGTGCCAAGCACTAACGTTGAGCCACCTAGCAACAACATGTGCCAGCAAGCACACACTACCTAACTATTTGCCTAAGTCTAAACCAAATTTTATATTTTATTATATCCCAAGCCTAAAGTTATTTCTAGCCATGTCTAAGCATTTGCTAGAAAAGTTCTCTAGCCCATACTAGTGTACTAACTAGAGTTTTATTCTAGGGTGCTAAGGTATCTAGAAATCAATGTCAAAGAAGGTATAACAAGTAGGCAATAACTACGTTTAAAACTCAATTAAAATATGTTGAATAAACATATGCATGTAGAATAATTTAAAATGACATAATTTTATTTGCAAACTAGGATCAACATGTTCAAGGTGTGTAACTTGCTTTGCTTCGCGGATTGGTGAGAGTCGTTGAAGTAGAACTCCTCAAAAATGTAGCAGTCTACACGTGAAAATAACCAAACAACGCGGAAGGTTTGGATGGCTTTTTTCATAGTTTGGATGGCTTTATATTGGCCGGGGGAGCGCGCACGGTGGCGAGGGTTTCTCATCGGACTAATGGCAATGTAGATTTAAGTGAGGGGTTAAGAGAGAGAGAGGATGCTCGCGGAGGGGAATCCATTGTGAGAATCAAGTGATTCGCAACCGGGCGGAGATATTTCTATTAGCATGTGCAGCCAAAAATGAAAAAAGGCAAGGAAATCGAAGCGAACTTGGCGGCGGTGCTCGGGAGAGAGAGGGGGGAGCTGGAGGAAGAATAAAGGGAGCTAACGGGAGGGGCTGACAAGCGGGCCCGAGGTGAGGTCAAAGAGAAAAGGAGAGAGAGAGGGCGAGGCGAGCAGGAGTGGTGGATGGCTGCCGCGTGGCAACGGAGGAGCAATTTGGGCCGTCGTGTGGAGAGAGAGCGGGGAGGGCATGTGCGCAAGGGGATGCGGCTGTGTGGTGGTGGGGAGGAATCCGGACCTGACACTTGTCGGCCCAAGAGAGTTTACGGCTTTAAATGTATTTTGAGATTTTCAAAAAATGCTAGGAAACTTCAAATAAGCTTAGAAAATAGCAATTAAGAGCAAAAAAAATTCTAAAAAAATTCTCATAAATACTACAAGGCAAGGAAAACTCAGGAAAAATAAAATCAACTTAACTTGGCTGCTTTATACATAGTTTCACTTATCTAGCTCTAGGCTTGAAATAAAAAGAAAAGGAAAAGAAAATCTAGAAAATTCCAAATAACTTACATAAAATAAAAACCAAATTTTTGTGATGTTACAGAATAACATTAGGAAATTATCATGATGGATAGAGCCAGTGAGAGATTTTGACTAGTCTTAGACCGAATTTTTTCTATTCTAGCCCTTTTTTTTGAAAAAAATTCACATTTAGGCCCCTGGTAGTTTTAATTCCGTTTTGGACCCGGGGTCGGCTCCGTGACCCACGGCGCCGAGGTAACACATCTCGGCGCCACGACCCACGGCCGAGGTAACGAGCCCACGCCAACGGTGGCTGCGATGGCGCCGTGCGTGGCGTCGGCGTCGTGGGTCGTGGCGCCGAGCTCGGCGCCGTGGGGCGTGGCGCGAGCTCGGCGCCATAGATCTTGGCGCCGAGTGTGAAAATACAAACCGGGCCGAGCCCCACCTCGTTCATTCCACGACCTCCGAACACGCGACCTGCCCCGTCCTCCTCCCGTGCCGCCTCCCCGACCTCCCGGCCCGCCTCCCGGCCCGTCGCCTCGCCGCCTCCCGGCCGCCCGGCCCCGCCGCCTCCCGGCCGCGCCTCCATCTCCGTCGCGCCTCCCACCTACCGGGTTCTCCTCTTCGCCACCACCGCGACCTCGGCGAAGGCACGGCAACCCTTCTTCCTCTGGCGAACACCTTCAGCGAGCTCGCCGCTTCCTCCACACCGACACCGTGGCAAGCAACATCTTCCCGACTCGGCTTCTTCCTCTACAACCTCCGCTTGTCTTGACACCGTTGGCGTCGCGCCTTCAAGACCACCACCTCCCGGATCGACGCCGCCAACACCTCACCTTCTCCCTGCGCTCTCTGCTTCTCCTCCTTGGTACATCTCCATATCTTCTCCCTTTATCTCTTTGCTACTCTTAATTACTGCTCTTTTTTGCATGTTGCTATATGAACTGTGAATGTTGGATAGCATTGTTATCTATGTTGGAATGTTGTTGATGTCTCACTGTGATTGTGCATGTGCTCACTGATATGTGATTTGAGATGAATTGTTGAGCACTGTAATGGATTCTGATAAGTTTGCACTATGATGAATGTGATCAGTGGTTGTGTTATTGTGCTCTATTAAATTGTTCTAGAATTGCTCTATGTTCTAGTAGTTTAACTCAAGAATTTGCGCATGTTGTTGTGCTCTGTTAATTTGTTCCAGATTTGGTTCAGAATTGCTCAATGTTCATATTGTCAGTAGTTTAATTTATAGAATCTGTTTGTGATCTGTAGAGGTGTGTGGTCTATGTTGGTCAGTGAGTTTGGTTAGTATTTGTGATTTCGATTGTGTTAGCTTGTTAGTACCCTTGTCAGTTGTTCTTGTTAGGTAAATTGTTTTGTGCCATAGCGGTGTTTGTGAGTCTCGTCGATTTAGCTAGCCAGCGACCGTTCTCTCCCTCATTCTCTCGACTCCTCCTTGCTTCTCGACCTCCCTTTCTCCTTCTTTCTAGCGGTCGGTAGTTAGTTAGATTGTCGGTCGGTAGTCGTGTTAGTCGTGTCGATCATCAACACATCACATCCAATCACCGTGTCTGCGCAGATAAATTGATCAAAAGTAATAGCAAAGTGCATAGTGTAAATACTCCAGCTTCTACATCCATTTATGATAGTGTAGGAAACAAGATCAATACATCTGAAACAGATCCAAATAGGGTTCACTAGGGCCTACTTTATTATGATCATGATTCTTTTGTGTACCATGGGAATTTGATGCTTCTTCATTTTGGTTGGTTTGAAGGTATTCATCAGTATGAACTAGATGGACAACCTAGTCACCCTATATCATGGAGGCGATGTGACAAGTGATGATTATGGAAATGTTCGATTTGTTGAAATGCAAAGGGTGCCTTTGGTATTCGATGATCGGCCGTCGTTTAGTGAGTTGGTTGCTAGGGCCCGGAGGAGGTACATTGTCACGCAAGCGAGGAGAGCATCACAGTTGAGGGTTACTTCACTTGGTTCGAAAGATACAATTCTAAAGGCGGTTGATCTTAATTGGTTGTGAGGATCGATGGGACACATATGTCAAAATGGTTATGAAGGCGAGATCAAATGTTTGGACCTTGTTGTGCGGAAGGTGTCCATTGATCCCACCCTCATGGTTATTCACGAACTACGTGATCATGCACCCTTTGACCCTCCTTACCGGACCTTGCGGTGGATGTGGAAGAAGTGCACGAGGTGCCCGATGCTCTATCGCCCGAGCGAGGGTCGATTTCTCAACCGATTCGAGTCGAATGTCGGACTGATGATGTCGTGGCGGCCCCTCAGGATCATCCCAGTAAGTGTCGAGCAACTCTTTAGCCTTTTCCCGTCATTCCATTCTTTTGTCTCAATCCCATCGTTTTCGAAAAAGACCATTCAATGTGAGGCATTCTTATGTGGAGCGGAGGTACACAGTTGTGTGCGAGAAGGAAACATGTCAATGGAGAGTTTGTGCTAGGAAACAGAAGGACACGGGAAAGTTCAAGATCACAAGAATCGTTGGCCCACACACTTGTGCCAAGTAGAGCTCAAGTGAAGCATCGTGATTGACCTCTACCATTATTGCGAAGTCACCGTGTCACATAGTAAAGGGAGAACCCAATATGAAGGTGAAGACACTAGCTGAAATTGTTAAGGAGAAATTTGGATACGAGATAAGGTATGGAAAAGCATGGAGGGCAAAGCAACGCATCTGGAAGATGATATATGGGGATTGGGAAGATGGGTACTTGTAGTTGCCAGCACTCTTCAATGCAATCAAAGCGGTTAATCCAGGCATGCATTATGAGTATGTCCCGAAACCAAACGAATGGACTCAAGATGGGATGCAGATATTCTTCCGTGCTTTCTGGTGCTTTGCCTAGTCCATCGATGCCTTCCGGCATTGTCATCTCGTCCTCTCCATTGACGGTACGTTTCTTCTTGGCAAGTACCGGGCACACCGATAGCCATTTCACGTGTGCGAAAACGCGTTGGTTCCTTTGGCGTTTGCTTTGGTTGAGAGGGAGAACAAAGACAGCTGGGGATGGTTCTTGCGTCTCGTTCGGAGGCACGTGGTCGGCCCCGGTAGGGAGGTTGGTGTCATATCGATAGACACCGGGCATACTTGCTGCCGTCAGAGCGGATCTGGGGTATCGACTTTGCACCACCGTTGGTGCACTCGGCATCTTCTTGAGAATCTACTCCGTAAGGATAGTAAGAAGGATAACTTTCATCCGCTCGAGGAGGTCGCTCGAATGCTTGAGGTCAAGTTCTTCGGGATAAGTTGGAGCGACTTAGTACTACAACAAATGCGTAAGGTGAGCGGTGGTTGGCGGGATTGATGAGAGATGTCGACAAATGGACAAGGGCTCATGGCGATGGTGGTCGGAGGTGCGAGTTTCGGACAAGCAACATGGCCAAATCATTCAATAATTTGCTTAGGGGTATCGTGGTATGCCCGTCAATGCTATCGTATCCTTCACCTTTACAAGCTTGTTGCTGGTTCAATGAAAGACACGCACATGCAATGGCGCTCTGAGTAAACAAGTGAGATGGGCGCCAAAACGAAGCACCACCTTGAAAGGGCAAAGGCGAGGGTGAGGCACATGAGGTACATTGTTTGACAACACCACGGGCACTTACGAGGTTGTAGAAAGGGTGGTACAACGACCGATGGAAAGCTCCGGTGACGAGGAGGTATAAGGTTGTCCTTATTGATTTCTCATGCACATGTGGTAAACCGAGGCGCACCACTTTCCTTGTTAGCATTACGTGGCGTGACAAGGCATCGCAACCGACTACGAGTAAGATACCTCGGGAGTTTAGTGTTGACAACCTTGTGCTTACGTGGTCTCCCGTTTGAGCCTTCAGGGATGAGGAGAGTGGCCACCATACAACGGCCCAAATATATTGCGGATCCGAGTAGCCGTTGGAACAAACGTGGAACCAGGAAGAGGACGAGACACAAGATGGTTATGGATCAACTTCCAGGAAGAACGAGGCGAGGGAGAGCAACCCCTTTCTTCGAGCCCGGCGAGAACCAATGTAGCGTATGTGGTAGACTTGGCCACAATTCACGCACATGCCATTGGCCACTTAGTCAGGTGCGAGTGCGTGTTTTTCGTTATGTTTCGTAGTTCGTCTAGCTGTTTTCACATATGCAATTTGCTATGTTTCTTGTTTAATTTCTTATTATTTCCATTATTTCATGCATGTTGAATGTTTTGTTTTCTTCTATGTTGGACTGACAAATTCAATTTTTTTTGTAGGATGGAGGCCATTCAGTTTCACCTGCTAGACCCGTACTACGAGGAGAACCACCGAGGACGGCTCACCGTGGAGGGGAGGGTACTGCCTTCATCACTTCCTGTGTAATTTCATTTTATGTTGCTGCATTAACTAAAAAAATTGGTGTATTCTATACAGGAGCTGCCCATCCTTCGTCCTCGAACCCATGACGGGTTCCTGGACATGCAGATGCGACGAGAGGTACACTCCCTTCCCGGAGAGGGCTGGCACAGGCGCCATCTCTTACCAGGTTCGCCGTGGGTTGCCCACCTTCAACCCCCCGGCCATCACTGCACTGATTGACAGGTATTGTCCTAAACCATTGCTCCACTTGCATGTTCATTGTTTATCGGCTATGTTCTCCTAAATTCGCTGACATGTAGTCCTCTTTTTTTGTATGATGTAGGTGGAGGCCGGAGACTCACAGCTTCCACCTCCCTTTCGGGGAGGTGACTATTACGCTCCAGGACACTCAGAAGATACTTGGTGTCGCCATTCACGGCCATCCAGTGATCGGACCGTGCGTGCCTGCTGGTTGGAGAGCCCGAGTGGAGGCATTCCTCGGGAGAGAGCTTCCTGAGGCGAGCCATCGCTTTATCTGGAGTTCCGATCGCATGGCTCCGGCAGACTTTCGCGGAGTGTCCTGCAGTCGCGGACGAGCAGACAGTTGCCTACTACTGCAGGTACGGGTGGATATCGAGCTGACTCGTCGTCTAATTGAGCTTTTTTCTAAATTTCACACAGTTTGCTTTAATATCATTGTACATATAATTGCAGGGCATGGATCCTGCACTTGTTTGGGTGCGTTCTCTTCCCCGACGGAACGGGGGACAGCGCGTCATGGATGTACATCCACTGCCTCACCGACTAGGACACGGCGGGGCAGTACAGCTGGGCTTCCGGGGTATTGGCGTTCCTTTACGCCACCTCTGCGGGCGTGTCGTCGGAGTTCGGCGAACTCGACGGTGGGTGGTTGCCTCTACCTCCTCCACCGTGGATGTGGTGTCGTCTACCAGTTGGGCGTCCCACGGTTTCTCCTCCTCGTCCGTGGTTCGCAGAGGTTCCTCTTCGTCGACGTCCGACACTTGCATATCTTTGGGACCAGGTCGTAGTTCCCTACGCCAGGACGAAGAGGGCCTACCTAGAGTACATGAACGAGCTAGATACGCTCACGTCCTCCAGTGTAAGTTAATTCCATTTGGTATCGTGATTTTCATTTATTAGTATGACCTTTAATGTTACATTGTTGCTATGCGAGTTAAGTGGGAGCCGTCTGCAGAGCAAGAGGTGGAGGCCGTTCGATTCGACACACTATGCGGCATAGGCGAGGCCCTCTGTGATGAGGTGCCCCTTATCTGCTTCTATCTTTGTTGAGTATCACCGCCACATAGAGTTGCACGCCGATTTGGTATGAGGCATTTGTGGCGATGGCGCCGTTCTCCACGTCTGTGGACTTGCACAAGTAAGTGGATTGCAACCTTGGATTCCAATTGCACAGAGCTATCTCTAATTTTAACGTTTGGTTTACGTGACATGCAGATTTGATCGTCAGCGACAGAAGAAGGTCACAGACTTCGAGCAGCACCACCACGCCTACGTTGAGGAGTGGGGACACGTTCGAGACCACGTGGGCGACAACGACGAGTCAGCACCAACGCGCACTTCCGGCGGTACCAGGTTTGGTACCAGCGTGCGACGCGGACCAAGCTTAAGGGACAATGGACGCAAGATGACTATGCCGACATTGAGTCCGACGAAGACACGCCATACGACGTGTCTACTCGACTTGGGACGCAGGTGGAGATTGCGCCAGTCCTGGACCGTGTGGTAATGTTCAATCTCATTGCTTATTTTCCAATAGACATAAATACCAGTTCATATAGCTAAGTATCCATTCTTTTGCTTGTTTGCAGGGCAACACTGGGAAGCGATGCATGCAGGACATCTGCGTTTCTCCACGACAGTCGACGACGTCAGGACGCGTAGCTTCCTAGAGGTAAGCTTCGACAAAACCACTCACAAAATTAGTACATGATATCTTCGTATCTTGTTGGTTAACAAAATGTTGGATGACAGAGGCTAGCAGCTCGGCTACGTCGTGCGGCTGGTCGTTGTGGTTGCAGCACAGGCGCGGCGAGCAACGTAGAAGTGCCCTCGACACGACTTGCAGACCCGACGCGGCGAGGGTCGTTCACGGGCCAGAGCTCGTCCCCCACGAGGAGCGAGGTCGAGCAGCAGACTTACGATGAGATAGGCCCGTCTCAGCTCGTCAACGCTCCTTCGACGCAGCCTACACAGCCCCTACCACGCAGACGCCGCCGCGAGCCTAGCCGTTACACTCCAGGCACCGACGCCCTTGCTAAGGGTAAGGGTAAGGCTAGGAGGCAGTAGTACTTATGTGTAGGCTAGTGGTTGGACTGAGATGTGTTTGTAATGAACTACTTGTTGTACATATGCGTATGTTATATTCATGTGATATTTGTGTTCGAATCCGTAGTCCGTACTTTGTGGTTCTATGATTCCTGCGATGCATTTATGTTTCCTGCGATGAATTTATGAATTTATTACGAACGGGTCACGCCTTGCCGACAAGAAACAACACATACATTGCACGTAAATATGTCAACTACTACAGACAAGAAAGTAAATACGACATATTACTAACTTAATCACTATGTCTATATGTCAAACGAGCCTCGTGGCACCCACATGGAGTGTTGCTCAGGGGGTCGCCTCGGACGTGGCTGACCGTCGTGGAAGTGGCACGCACATATGCAACTAGGGTTCGCGCAGCAACATGTGGGATCATAAGAGCTTCCTATGTTGACGATCTCCTCGTTGCCCCTCTCGCGTTGCATCTGTTGGCGGAGGTCGTTGTTATCCTCACCGAGAGTCTCGATCCGTCCTCCAACTCCAATATTACGCCATAATGTATCCACATAATAGACAATATACCGTTCATGAGGAGGGTCAATCCAGCGGGATAAGTCGCATTTTGCCATCTGCGGGAAAGGACGGTAAACATGGAGGGTCCATAAGCAATAACAAAAATGTAGTATTACTACTTTCTACCTCAGAGCGTGGGCATCGGAAGAAACGTCGCCCGCCATCGGACGGGGCATCCAGGACCTGCACGACAGCGTACTCATTGTGTCTACATTTCGGCCATGATGGTTGAGCACGCCCCTTGGTACCAAGCGATGCGTGCATCAAGATCTCCTCCTTTGTAAGGGAAGGTCTTCCTTGGTGACCCAAATTGACCGCCCATCCGCTTGACATGATATTTTCACCACGGAAGAGAACGCCGTTGTTCGATTTAAAGGGTTCTCTGCGTACAATGCCATGGGACCTCAACCTGGCTATTTATACCGAACGGGAATGACTTACTACAATGACCACAACCGAGTGGCGCTTTTATGCGATGACATGGCAAAGAGGCCGCCTTTGCGCGATGACATGACAAAAGAGGCCGCTTTGTGCGGTGGCGTGACAAAGAGGCCGGCTTTGCGATGACATGACAAAAGAGCCCGGCTTTGCTCGGTGACATGACAAAGAGGCCGCTTTCGCGGTGACATGACAAAGAGCCCGGCTTTGCGCGATGACATGACAAAGAGCCCGGCTTTGCGCGATGACATGACGAAGACCGAAAAGGCTACGAACTATGAATTTATTACGAGACTACAGGCTCTGAAAAACCTACATACGAACATTTATTGCTACATCGAATCTCGGAAAAGCCTACGAGCTGTTTCATGCAAAAGACTCGAAGGCTACGAACTATGAATTTATTACGAGACTACGAGCTCGAAAAACCTACATACGAACATTTATTGCTACACTGGAATCCTGGAAAAGCCTACGAGCTATTTCATGCAAAAGACTCAGAAGGCTACGAACTATGAATTTATTACGAGACTACAGGCTCTGAAAAGCCTACATAGGAACATTTATTGCTGAACTGGAATCCTGACAAAGCAAAAAGAGTCGTACGACACCCTCTCCATGGACTATGCCCACTGCACCAGCTAACACGCCTACATAAAGGCCTCCTATGTCTTCCATACCACATCTCCTCCTCAAGCCATCACAATACTACTACACAACAATGTCTTCACGGGTTCCGACCCATTTGGAGTGCGGAGTGGCATGAGCGCCCGGTGCCATTGCGGCTTTAGGACGATGTTGGGAGTGCAGACGGATCGAGTACAACGAGCCAAATACGGCCGTAGGTTCTTCAAGTGTCCAGACCTGGATGACGACTTCGTGGTAACGACGACAACTACATTTGTTTCTCATTATCGTTTTTCAACTTGATCCATGACATCTACCACGCCACACATAGGCTTGCACGTTCGTCGAATGGGTTGATCGGGTGTCGCCGGCATGGCCAAATAACCGGGCGGTGGAGGTGGAAAACAAGGACAATACTTTGTCAAGATGACTCGAGCACGCGAGGTGGCACGCCGGATGCGCCTTGAGCAAGAGCGCCCGCGTGATAGTGGCACAAAACCGTCGAAGGCCAAGGAGGATGCGCGCAAGCTCGTGAGGCAGCTCTCAAGACCAAGGAGGATGCGTTGCAAGCAATCAAGAGTGACAGGAAGAATGATGCGGTGAGCCATCCTCGGGGCCCAATAGAAAGGAAAACAACTACGCTACACCCAGTAGACAAAATGTAATAGACCCACGCTATCTACGGTCTATGCAATCCTAATATTATGCACTGTATTGTGTTTGCCTAGTCAGATCGATTGCACTTGAGACTACCGGTATGACGGTATTGCGTATCGGTGCTTCACTAAACTACAATTTAATAGAGTGCATAATGTTGCCCACCCATACCTGACTCATGGTAGCGTATAGGCACATATAATCTTGCACAGGGGTAATATTTCCACGGATTGTTCCCATATCTGACTCATGGTAGCGTATAGGCACATATAATCTACTCCAAAGTGAGTAATCACTTCTATGGTAATCCCGACACTCTTCACTTGTTCTCAAGTCAAAACTACATATTGGAGATCGCACACAAAAGCTACGGATTATTTTGAAGGCGCCGAATGAGGCGCCACCGGCGGCAATGGCAGACTCTGAATTTGCACACTCGGCGCCAGGATCCACGCAGCCGAGCTCGGCGCCACGACACTGGCGCCGAGATCTTGCCACGTCGGCGCCACGCAGCCACCACGCCGGTGCGGGCTCGGCGACTCGGCGCCGTGGCCCACGGCGCCGAGATGTGCTACTCGGCGCCGTGGGTCACTGCGCCACCCCGGGTCCAAAAACGGAATTAAAACTACCAGGGGTCTAAATGTGAATATTTTTTTTAAAAAAGGGCTAAAATAGAAAAAATTCGGAGTCTTAGATGGCTTTGCTATAATCATGATATAACATAGTCATAGAATGATCAGACGGCACTGTGACAAAAATTTGGGCATTTATTTACAATAAGAACTATGTAAGACTACACTCTAATAAGACAAGTGTTTTTATTTATAAACTTATCCATCCTGGTCGTAGGATAGCTGAGGATGAAAGGCATGAACAAAACTTCTCTAAACATATTCAATCTCCTGTTTCAACTAGTAGCAAAGATCGTAGAAAAAAAGTCTATCACTAGGAAACTCCTAGTAGGAGTGACCACATGCAGAGAGAAGAGATTTCGACTAGGAGGTTTTCCATGTCCCGACTAGAGTAAACAAGTGAAGAATAGAATGGAGAGGTGAGAAATGAAGCCTTTGAGCCCCCAGGATGTAAATGACCATATCAATTGTTTGTACTTTTTTTACTTGTTTCCTTCTAAGGAAAAATGCAGAAGAAGTTTTAGTCCATTCGAAACTTCCATATTTCTGAACAGGTTTGAAGAAAGATAATCCTTTTTCTCCTAACTGTGCTATGAAACGACTTAAAGCTATCGTACAACTGGTTAGTTTTGAACTTCTTTCTTTGTGGTCGGAGGACACATCCGCTTAATGGCTGCTATTTTCTTTGGACTAGCCTCAATTCCTCTAGTCGAGACTAGAAAGCTGAGAAGCCTTGCAGAGAAAACTCTAAACACACATTTCTTCGAGTTTAACTTAAGGTTGTGTCTTCTTAAGTTAGCAAAACTTTCCTGCAAGTCAGACACGTGGTCCCCAATGTTGACACTTTTTACTACTAAGTCATCAACATATGCCTCTAAATTTTGATCAATTTGTGGTCAAAGTTTTTCCATTAACCTTTGAAAAGTGGCACCAACGTTTTTGAGCCCAAACAACATTTTCACAAAACAGAAAGTTTCATATGGTGTGATGAAGAAAGTTTTATTTTCACCTTTTTTTTACTGATACTAATATGATGGTACCTAGATTATGCGTCTAAGAAGCTTAATAATTCACTACTAGAGGTCGAGTCAACAAGCTGATTAATGAGTTGAAGGGGAAAATTATCCTTCAGATAGGCTTTATTAAGATCTATAAAGTCTAAGCATATTTGCTATTTTCCATTACTTTTTCTAACTATTACAGGGTTGGCAAGCCACTCGGGGTGGCCAACTTCACAAAAGAACCAAGCCTTGAGAAGCTTGTTGATCTCCGACTGGATTGCCTCCTTTCGATCAGGTGTAAAATGCCACGGCTTTTGCTTGACCGGTGCTAGCCTATGCTCGATCACCTCCCTGGGGACACTGGGCATGTTGGATAATTGCCACACGAATACATCCAAGTTTGCTTGGAGTAAGGAGATGGGTAACTCTTCCTATTTAGGATCGAGTCATGTCCTAACTTGACGGTTCTCGAAGGCATGTCCTTGTCAAGAGGTACCTCCTTGACCTGGCTGTTGGGTTTTGGAGCCACCTCGGGCCTTGAATGCTTTAACTGCATTGAAGGTGAGTTAGTATTCCTAGTCGGTAATTCATCGACCCCTTTGAGAGATTTGTGGTCACATGCATAAGTCGTCTTTTTGTCCCCTAGAACTATTATGACCCCTTTTCACCCTAGCATTTTGAGGCTTTGGTAACCATAGCGTCTGGCCACTAGAAACTTGGCTAAAGTCGGTTAGCCAATGATCCCATTGTGTGCATTTTCAAAATCTACTACGTCAAATGAGATCATTTCCATTTGAAAGTTATTAGGACTTCTGAATGTAACCGGCAAGAACACTTGCCCGGTCGGTTTGTCTAAAGATCCTGGAACTATGATGGACGACATAATTCACAAGTTTTATTTTAGACTTGGGAACTTGCATTTCTTCAATAGCTCCCATAAATAAAATGCTAAGAGAACTATCCCCATCAGCTAGAGCTCGATTAACCTTGTAGTCGTTGATAATAGGTTCTCTATCGTAGTGGAACCTACCTGGTCCAATCAAAGGGATGTGGCAATCTTCTCTATCAAAGGAGATGGTTATTTCTATCCATCTGGAGGGCTTGATAGCAAATGGAGGATTGGTGAGATTCACCTTGTATTCCACGGTCTGCAGTTGTCTTCTGGACTTGTAGAAGGATGATGTGCTAAAGATTACATCAACGATATGCTTTGGCTCTTGATACTCCATTTCTTCATCTCTGTCCTCCTTTTTGGTGCTCAGTTCTCCTCCCTTCTCGATATTAGGGAGAGGACCCTTACTCGACTTTTAATCCTCAAGCTTCTTTTGCCAAGCACAATAGTTGCAGAGATCGTGCCCTGTCGTTTGGTGTAGTGGACATCATCTTTTGCCTTTCTTGGATTCATTAGTCGGAGCTTTTCCTTTGTTTCGACTGTGATAGGATCTAGAATTTGTATTTCGTACTCTATGTGTTTACTGTGTAAGTCTCATGATCAGTGGCTAGCACATATTTTAACAACATTCATATCATATCCATACATGATACATTTTAAAATAAAGTAGTGTATATAGGTAGCAACCGAACATAAGCCTACATGACGAAGTTTAAAACACATGGACCGACCAGCCAAATGGAAAATACAATAAAAATAGTTCAGCAAAACTGAAGATAAAAGAGGCATAAAAACAAGCAAGTTTGTTTCAACCCATCCATAGGCAACTGACTAGGGCAAGGCCCTAGTAACTGGCGTCATCATCGCCAAAACCTGTTGCGTAAAAGTAACCACAAGACGAATCTTCTTCTGCATCTTCTGAATATGTTCAACAAGCAACTATGAGTATGAAAATCATACTCCGTAGGTTTTTATATCAAAGTTATATAGTATACAAGCTGAGACAAAGTTAGCTGTCTTGTCTAGTTCAATTTGCAAAACATGCTTTCAATTGGAATAACGAATAATAGTTTGTAAATAGAAATTGTAAGAGAATTTGAATTTGATAAGAAATTAATAATAAAGCATAAATAGCACAATTTAGAACAATAGGCTTGCTACCCTAGGATTCCAAAACCGTGGCAATCGCTTTGCCGAACAAGCTATGCATGGATTTTCCATCTATACATTCACTATAACCATTTTATAAAATATTAAACTACTTATTGTGGAATATAACTAAGCTTTGTCCATAACTAGGGACACGACTATTCAGATAGATTTATACTCTACAGAGGTTGTACACTTTAACCATACGACACAAACATCCCACCATGTTTACATGTCACACGATACCATCGGTACCTGATTTCAGAGTTCATGACAAAGCTTTTACATTATTGACCCTAACAATCACCACGCTATGATTATCTTCTTAAGACAAAGTGCCCTCAAGCGTCCCAAGACTCATATGGTGTGTTAGTAAACTTTCTTTTCTAGCAAGGTCGCTCCAAACATAGAATCCCTCTATGCCCGCACTAGCCCAAAATCCCTACAATCTACCATCTGTGGTGAAGTTGCTTGAGCACGGTAACTTATTATATTAAGGCCTTCTCATAAAGGCATGCATGGTTGTACAACTGTACTTGGGTCTATGACACAATAGATTGATCTTTAATGACCTGGGCAAGACGTCCACAAGCCATAGTCTTGTGCTAACTGCACCGGTCTCCACAACCACTCGCCGAAATCTAAAATATATAGTCCTCTTATGATTCATGCCATGTCAAATAAGCTAAGTTGATTCTTGAATTGAGCTTTAGATTGAGCTATGCTAGTTCGTTAGTGAAGCATGAGTTAGTATTAACTCTTTGTTCTTGAACTAAGTCAAGAAAATACAAAAAGATCTCTTTTGTGCAAAAAAGCAGATCTCACTAATCCTTTCTCATAAGACGGCTTGCCATTACACTTGGCATGAACTCAGGGGAGTTTTGGATGACCAATATCACTTCCTTAAGCTTCTTGCTTGGAATATTTGTATAAGGCTTGAGATCTAGCACATGGCTTAATATACTAAATTTTGTGAAAAATGGTTGAAGCTCAGCTAAAACCAAAAATGAATTCAAAATGTGCTAAATTTTCTCAACTGCAAGTAATATCAAGTGCTTGAACAAAATGTTTCATTTTTGAACTTGTAGCATTCTAAATTGACTCGTTGGTAGCTTCTTGGTTCTATTTAGCATATTGACATGGCCTGACTTATTTTTAGATACTTTTGGCTAAATTATGAACTTAAGCACCTAGACATATTAAGAATCTATTTAATTTTAGACCATTGCTTATGTGGCTTTAGCATGGCTATACATGTTTTTCCATGATCTATATAATACTTTCACTTTTTATGACTTGGTGTAATACTTAGAAAGTCATTTTGGATAATTTTCATGGCTCATAACGCTCAAAATGAATAAAATATAGCCACTTCATTTTATTCATACTCTATCATCTTCCATGCATCTTGATGACTCCATTATCAAAGGGGAGAAAGAATGTTAAAAATGCATATCTAGAGTATGATTTGGGCTTTGTGCAATGTTTTTTGCTAATTTAGGAGTTATTGATCTCATCTTACCATAATCAAGGTCAAATCAAATAATTGTTCTTTCATATAGACCTAGAGTGAGATTTCCTGACTCATTCGGTGGATTTGAAGCATTTTGTGGAAAATTTATTATTTTCAGTGGCTTCACTCCATTTCTGCTTCATATGGTCATTTTCAGTCATTACATTCTTCTTGTGACCATTTTGGATCTCTCTTCGCAAAATTCTTCTTTTTTTCTCTAAAACCTCCTCCAATTTGTATTTTTGAATATTGCTAATGGGTTCATCAAGGGGGAGATTGAAGGACTATATGAGAATGTCTTGTTTAATGCTGTAATGAACCATTACAATATTTGAGAAGTGATCAATTAGTTTTGTAAAGAGTGCATTTGATTTGAACTATTTTCTGGAAGTACCAGACAAATCGGAAATACCGCAGGTGTAAGCATAGTAGTACCACATGTGTTTTTACGGTAGTACTGCAAGACAGAAGTACCAACGAAGTAGGGTATGTTTTTTCTAGAGAGGTCCAGTTCGAGTTTGCAAGGTGCGGAAGTACCACTTTGGGGAGCGGTAGTACCGCGGTGCGGTAGTACCGGCATGTTTAGTGCGGTACTACCGATCTTCACAGAAAAATAGGGTTTTAGGGATTTGAGTCATGGATTGCGTTGGGATGACTAGGTCATTGGAGGTTGTATGATGCATGTCTTGCCTAATGTAGGTAAAACTATGAAGAACTCGTGCCTGGAAATAGTTTCTTTATCTTTAGATGTGTAGAGTCACTTGGAGTCAACTATGGTCAACGGCGATGATCGAGGCTAGGCTCATAGAGGAGTTGAGGCTCAGAACGATCGAGAATGCTAGATGAGACGGTGAGTTCAAACATGGTACGTGAAAGGCGGGAAATATTGAAGGCGAGTTCGAATGGCGGAATAGCGCCATGTGGCTTGCACGGGCCAAGTGAGCCGTGATTCGGTGAAACCAGGTGGGAGAGACTTGGTGACGCGTAGCAAGCTAGTGGTACATTTACACGTGGCAAGCATGGCGATTGCTTGCAATGGTTGGTGATGACTGGGTCCAGGAAGGGTATTTTGGTAGTTTGACCAAAATACCAGAAACAATCTTAGATCAAAACCGCGGTGCATGTGTGATACGTTGGAGAGCTGTTTAGGTCAAGGTGAAGCTAGTTTGATCATGGCAGATCAAGGCTAAGGATTTAGCGGATGCACACTTATGTGCTTTGAAAAACATGTATAATTGAACTTGTGTGAGTAAAACATGTATATGGGGGTTAACGAGTTCCCTCATTGTAATAGTGGATCGTATCTACTAAGGTAAATAGGTGGCTGGTTGCCCACCTATAAAAAATGGTTAGGATGGAGACATGTGAGGTTAATCATCCAACCCCTCTCTCATGTGCTCTCTTGTTTAGGATTAGAGTTTGAGAGTGGAGCATTTTGTGTGCTCTCTATCCTCCAAGATGGAGTGACTACAAAACATATCTCCTAAAGTGGCAATACATCAATCTTCGATCCTCTCCATGTCTATCTCTTATTTTTGATTGATTTGCTCTTGTTTGGGTTGGTTTTGATCTCTTTCCTTTCCTTCTTGTAATCTTGATGTGCCAAGGACGTGTAAGAGATAGAGATAATCATTGGGAATACATCTTCACCCATCTAGACACTTTGATAGCAAGATTCACGAAAAAACCCGATTTTGCTTGACTTTGGCCTCTTTGGTCCATCTCTTGATCCGATGATTTTTGGCTTGGTTTCTGTTGTGAACTAACTTGCTGTAACGTGTGGTAATACATCTAGACCTTCTTGATTATCTTCATCCCACGAGCAAGTTGTATCCACCGATTTTGGTTTGAACTCGGTTTTGGTACAACCTTCCAACAAGGTCTCAACTTTGGCCATAAACTTCATGATCATTTGTTGAAATAGGTTCACAATATTCTAAAGAAGATCCCTGCAAAATTTCATATCACTTGAATCTACGGATCAAAGTTTCTCTCGATTTTGGTTTTTGAAATCGTGCTGAAAACACTATTCACCTTAATTTTACTGTAGCAGCGGAAGCACCATGATTACTGTAGCAGTAGTACCGTGGTTACTATAGCATGCGGTAGCACCGCAATTACAACGGTGATAGTTCTGTTTTTGCTGATTTTTCGTTGGTTTTCAGTGTTTCAATTTGCTAGTTTTTGTGGTACCTTTCTATCCTAATCTTTATAACTCTGTAGCTATTGAAGTGAAGAGTTAGTAAATATTTAGAGAAAAATGTTGAGGCACTATTCATCTCCTCCATTGCTTCTTTGGCCTTTCACACATTCATGCAAACATATATGGTACATATTTTCAGGCTGAGGAATTTATTGACGAAGCCGGTCTTGATGCTCTAGCAGTATGCATTGGAACTGTTCATGGAAAGTATCCCCCTAGTGGACCGAACCTCAGATTTGACTTGCTAAAGGTCAGGCAAATGCAAGTAACTCCGAAAGTATTCTGTTTGATCTTTGTGGCAGCATGAGACTGTTGTAGCGTGGAATATTTAATTAAGAAACTGCTGTAGCATAAAATATTTAGTGAAGATACTGTTGCTTGCTTAGTACTACCCTCTTGTAATTGTACCCACTACATCTGGTGAAGTTCTGTATAGGAGTACCGAGCAAATTGGATTGCTGTTTGGTCGAGTAATTTTCTTACAAAACTCAGTATGTTCTTCCGTGAAATGAACTTGTGAAGGTAACGGCATTTTCTTTTCAATTACGGTTTATGGTTTATGACTGTGTGTAGGACCAAAATGGCAACAGAGGGGGGGTGAATGGTGCCTTAAAAATATTCTCAAATATTCAATCCTATCTTTTCTCCAATAGCTAAAGAGCTGTGAAGAAGAGGATTGATTGTTCACTGGAAAACTCAGAGAGAACAGAGAAGAATCAGCCGCTGGAAGAAAAACAACATAGAACACCAAAGAATTGCCGTGGTCAAAAGATATCTCATGAAGATCAGTCACGGTCGTAAATCAAGGAAAAACAGAGAGGCGGCAGATTGAGTCCGACAATAGATTACCGTGGTCGTCAGACCGAAAATGGACGAAGAAAACAGTCAGCAGTCTAAACCGAGAAGATCAGACCATCGGTCGAAATCAGAGAATTACCACGGTCGAATCAGCTGCCAGAAGGTCTTTATCGTGATCGAAAGACAGCCGAGAAGAACTCATGACCGAGACAACCAGCAACTGTAGTCGTAAGACCAACTCAAGGTAGTCGTAAATACAGCAGCTGCAAGCTGCACGGACGACCGCCTGAAATGAGAGTAGCCACACGGCTGCCGTGGTCGTAGCAAGGAATATGGACGTAGTCGAACGGCAACTCGTAGTCGATAACCGAGAAGTGGTGCATGCGAGACGGAGAGGTCGAACTCGCGTGGTAGTAAGTCAATTGATGATCGAGCGGCCGACATGGTCGAAATGATTACCCGAACCGACAAATGAAAATAAGCGATAATCTTGTGATGTCGAAGCGAGAAGCGAGATAACCCGATGGTCGATATGCGCACACGCCCAAGATCACGTGGTCGTGGCTCGAGCAGAGCCGTTCCATGAGCACGACCGCAAAGACCAAAACCCAGATAACTTGCAAATCTTCAAACGAAATGAGGAGATATTTTAACCACAAAGATTCAGCATCCTCGGAAGAGAAATCACCTAGTAAAACTAAAGTCTTTGCAATGGTCGGCTAGAACGACACGGTCAAAACCGAAAGCGAGAACCGGGCGCATGACCGAGAGACACGAAATTTCTCCGATTCGACCTTGCTCTCGGGAATGAATCGCCAAATTGCCTTGAGCCGATTCTCTGCTCGAGCAAATCAAATATAAGCCAACTCTCAAAGGAAATACGAAGGAACGAAAATGAAGAGATGGCAAATAAATCAATGAAAACATCTCAAGAACGACCTCTCAACCCGGATCACAAACACGGACCCATCTCATAGATAAACTCTAACAAGTACGAGAGATGAGTCCTCTCAAATCATAACACGGAGGTTTCGCAACCACTCCCCACAGGAGGACAAGCTCTAGCCCTAGAGCACACACACAGATACACTCCCAAGGGAGGGAGGCGGTGCCTCCACGGCCTAGCCGACCAACTCTCTCAAAACACTTGCCTCCCTCTCCTTTTATAGCCTCACACTGAGACTAACCCTAATGGATCCATCCATTAGTCCATACTGGGGATAACCCGAAAACCCCATCTAACACCGGGTTTTAACACTCACTTTGCCCGCTAACTCAAATGCTTTGCCTGCTATCCCAACAGACCCGCACTTTGCCCGTTAGCGCCAACAGAATCCACTTCTTTTCTCAGGTGCTTTACGGAGGGACGGCTTCCCTTGCGGCTTTGGCATTTCTCCAAAATGCCCTCACACCGCCTTCCTGTCCATGCTTGCAACCACCTCGCAAGACTAGGTCTCCTTGGCTTCCCGGTCGTTCGGACCCCAACACCACATGTCTCGTCCCGACCATCCTAGCCTCACTGAGACCTATCTCCGACCGGCCGCATCGGCTCCGGTTCCTCATCGACCACCTTGAGCTCCGCCTTCTTTGGCTTCACCCGACTGTTACGGACCTCAACATCTCCCATGTCTAGTCCCGACCTTTCCAAGCCTCACCAAGACTTGTCTCCAAGATCATCTGGTCCCTCGACTCCTCCAGAGTCTAGTCTCGGTCTATTCCGCCGCACACGACCGCACCCAACCTCCCGACCGTCTCGACCTCGGCTCCTCCACGAGCCTAGTCCGGTCCTCCTCGTTGTTGCCCGTCGTGCTCGGCTCTGCGCCCGGCTCCGGTTCCTCGTCTCCGGCTCACAACCACCTCACCACCTCGATCATCTTGGCGTCTCCGACCGTCTCCGGACCTCAACACCTCCTGTGCCTAGTCCGGTCCTCCCACGCCTCACCATGAAATAGCTCAAGTCCTGCACCACACGGACAAGCAAACCATCACATAGCACCGCACAATACACACGACCATCACTCGGCACAAGTATCACAAGACAACACCGGTCGTAAATCCCTCGACCACCCGAAGCACAAGGCGAGAAGTGGTCAAAACCACGAAGACTTCCTGCTTCCTTCGACCACACAAAGATGTCGTCACGACCATCACAAAGCTCGTTACGACCATGCGGACACAAGCTACGACCATCACTAGCCGCTATGACTTTATCGCACAAAGTCTAGACCTCATACGAGCACTCTGTTGCACCAACCGAGACACTCGAGCCCAACAGAAAATAGATTGCAACAAGACCATCAAAATGATGAACCAATAAGTCCACAAGGTCCACAACATCACCGAAACCCAACCGACCGATTCCCATCATAATCGGACACCATATGTGCCCACATGACCGGTTTAATGAGCTCCATCGACCACGGTCGACATCCGCTAACGTGGTCGAAACAATGAGCGCCCAACGTGATCGAACGCCCGATCTCCCAACGTGGTCGAAACCCACGCGCCTGGCGTGGTCGAACGCCAGCGCCCAACGTGGTCGGCGCTCCCAAGCGCTCAGCGTGGTCGTAAACCCCGGCGCCGACTACCGATCACGACCAGCGCGTCGAAACTTCACAACGTGGTCGTAGATGGCCCTAGAGACCTCCGACCACGGTTATTTTCCGAGTAAGATACCGCGTGGTCCTCGCAGTCCGACCGACTTCGATCACGTCCAAATTCACCGAGGATGCTTTAACGTGGTCGTGGCGGCGGGGTGACCTTCGATCATGGCCAAATATTCGAGGGCTCCGCAACGTGGTCGTACTCCACCCGAGAGACTTTCGACCACGGCTAAACTTGTCGAGAAGGCCACAACGTGATCGTAGATCTCCACAGCGTGGTCGTATAGCCTTCCGACCACTGGTTCAATGCCTCACTCGGTTTCAACTAAGGACAACGTGGTCGTGGCGGTCTGGCGACAATTGTTAAGGCTTACGACTTTGCGAGTCACTCAAACCTCAAAACCAAACTCAATCTTTCTAGATCAAGAGTCAATTACTCATCACAACCATGGGGTGACCTCCACATGGTCTCACAATCTCCCTTGATGAGTATATTGACAAACACGTAAAAAGCATGAGGAAGAGTTAGTTTTGAACGAGAAGAAAGGATGGAGATGCAAAAGCCACACATGGTCTAGAAGAATGAAGAAGTGACTCAAGACCATGTTGACACAGAATGAAATGGAGCAGACAGAGAAAGATCAAAATTTCTACAGAAACTCCAAATCACACGAAAAGTACAGGTCTTGCTCATGGTCCAAGAAGCACATGACCATTGTCATAGCAAGATGACCAAGCATTCTCCCCTTAATGCCTTTTATCCTTCTCCCATCCCTTGATGCATTCTCCCATTTTAATGCCTTTTGCACCCTTAATGCCTTTTCTCTATCCTTCTCCCCTTTTGGCAATAAAGTCATCAAGATGCAAGGAAGAAACATAGAGCATGAATGAAATGGGTGACTACAATTAATTCATTTTAAGCAAAGGGAGCCATGAAATTATCGAAAGTGACTTCACGAAAATTATATCAAGCCATAAAAGTGACAATGCTATCTAGATCATAACAAACTATGTATTGCCAAGCTCAAGCCAAATAAGTTATGATCTTTAAATTAAATGGTTTGATTAGCATGTCGAGTCACTCAAGATTATAGTCTAGAAGAAGGTATCCAAACGTGAGTCAAGCCATGTCAATATTCTAAGTGGAACCACGAAGCTATAGTTGAGTCAATTTTAGAGTGCTATAAGTTCAAAATGAGACACTTTGTTCAAGCACTAGATATCACAAGTAATTCACTACTTGTAGTACTTTGGATACCACTTGTAGAATACTTGTAGTGAGCAAAATTAGCACAATTGGCTTTTATCAGAAATTCATGGTTGGTTTCAACCATTTTTCACAAGAATTTTTGTTTTCATAGCCATGTGCTAGATCTCAAGCCTTATGCGATCACTCCAAGCAATAAGCTTAAAGAGGTGATCTTGGTCATCCAAAACTCCCCCTGAGTTCATGCCGAGTGCAATGGCAAGCCGTCTCATGAGAAAGAATTGGTGAGATCAGTTTTTTCGCACAAAAGCGATCTTTTGCATTTACTTGAATTAGTTCATGAACAAAGAGTTAAGACTTAACTCATGCATCACTAATGAACTAACTTAGCTCAATCTAAATCTCAAAAACAGATTCAAGGCTCAACTTAGCCTATTCGACATGGCACGAATCAAAGAGGATCACTAAAGCCAGACTATTCACAAGATTGAACAAGACATGATTTGATTCAAGTTGTTCACATTTAATTAAGCTAGTATGGCAAGAGCTAAGCAACACATAGAAGGGCATGATAAATCAAGCTATCACAAGACATGGCAAGATATAAATCATGATATCATGTCACATAAAGATAATATTCGTGGCTCCAAGACGTACAGGCATTCATGTGAATGTGACGCACTATTGAACAAAAGAATGCACATGAGATGAACTCCCACGAAACATAGCCCGAATAGACGAAAGGATCCAACTCCCCTAGAGAAGGCAAAAGAGAAGAACCAAGAAATTTGGCACAAAATCCGAAAGAGAAGGTTCTAGCTCAAGGAGGTGATTCCCAAACACATCCTATCCTCATGGTCTCTAGTCTATAACCTCATACCACGGGCAAAAAGCACACTATGTCAATGCAAAAGACTCTAGTGGCCAAGAAAAGTTCAACCTAGGTAGAAGAGAATCCTAGAGAACCAAAGCCCAAACTAGGTAGTAAATAATCCTAGAGAACCATTTGGATGAGAGGTGTGAATGAGACAACATCACCTAGAGTTGGCTCCTCTCGCCCAAAAGACCCTCCTTACCACTAGAAGACATATACTATGCAAAGCCAAGTGGCGGGAAGCAAAACACTAAATATCACAAGGAGCAAACCTTTGTCCCGATCGCTTGGTGTGTAGTCGTGATCGTAGATGATTACGGGGTCACAGTCATATCCGAGTCCGCACCGCGGTGGAGTGATCAAGTCGCGTCTTGGTGCGGACCATGGTCGTAGTCATGTCTGAGGATCGGTTGTAGTCGAGTCCGGATCGTGATCGTGGTTGAGTCCGGCTCATGGTCATGTGTGTGTACAGCTCATGATCGTAGGCCAATTCGGGGTGGTCGAACACAAAACCAGGTTGTGGTGGTAGTTGCATCCTGGTCGTCATGTCCGTGGTCATGGTTGCTATGACGTGGTCGTAATGACAAAAGGAGCAGTCGTAAAGCTGTACCAATCTCCCCTCATTAATAACCTGCGGATTAAACATAGGGGAACAGTGGTGTCCTAGTCTTGGGGTAAATAATACACGTGCATGGATCGATCGAGACAAATGACCACAATCGGTAGCATTACAAATGTATGAGAACACGCACCGCCACAAGCTCAATCTAGCCCTCATCAAAAGCATCTAGAACAACAAGCCTAGAGCCACCCAATACTAGAAGAAGCTTGTGACCTAACCACAAATCTCATGATATCTAAGCATAAGCACAGACTAATGCTACCAAGATGTCATACAATTTATTTCATGCCATAACAGCAATAAGATCAAAGTATACAAGCATCACAATGAATCACAACCATACACATAGCGGATGACGGAGCGATCACGAAGCATATGCTAGCATGGATAAAAGCATGTATACTAGAAAAGATACAAAGGCATGAATAAACGCACCATCATGACACAAAGAAACTATCCAAGATATACTCAAGCTCATCTTGTCCATACATATGCATACATCATGTAGACATACAACATGGCAAATCAACATCATGAAAAGTATGCTAACATGTATAAATAATGATGAATGAACATAAGGAGCAAGATGTGAACCATGATAGATACTACGAGCACAAGGTCATGATGATACTTGACTTCTAATGCACACATTCTACTTAGCTCATGAAGTCAAGTCAAAGCTTAAGCATGTAACAAATACAACAAGGTACATGGATACTTAAGCGACATACACATAAAGGCATGACATGAAAGCATTGAGAGAAAACATGCCAAGATGGTACAAGTGAGCACATGAACAAGAACAACATGCCAATATGGTCAAACATGAGTATAAGGGCATGAAGGTATAGAGTAGCTCACAAAGTAGGTGGAGACGCTAAGCGTGAAGGTACATGCCTCTTGGAGGCCATGAAGTGGAGAACCAACAAATGTTCTAGTCACGTGATGAAGCGAAGACTAAAATCCATTCGATCACATGTTCTCCATCCAACGCCCGGACACCTACAAAAACAAGAACAAAGTGCCCAAGTCTTGGATCCCAAGTGGTTAGAAAGCGGATGCTTGAACCCAAGACTTGACACACGGCCACTCGGAAAAAGAGTGGTCGTTACGTTACTCGACTACGGTCGAGAAGAAATGAGCGTGGTCGTAGCACGAGAGGCGTAGTTTTGAATGACTACGGTAGAGATGTGATCGTTGGTCATTACAACCTCGATGGGAATTGCGGTGTGGTCGTAAGTCGCTTATGACCACGGCAATCGAGCAGCAGCGTGCTCAGAACCAGCAGTCGTGATCGTAGGGACTTTCGACCACGGTAACAAGCGGAAGTGTCCGCCGGCGAGACATGGTCGTATGCAGCTACGACTATGTCGAGAAGTCAAGTTGTGGTCGTGAGGCATTACGACTATAACGACGACACAGCAGAGGAACTCGGTTTACTACACTCTAGTAAGCTCATACTCCTCTACACAAGTGCGGTGAGTCAAAGTTTTAATTTCTCATTTGCAGATTTTAACATTCAAGTAGAAATTAAATTTTCACCGCTCTGAGAGAAAGACTCACAACCTACACATGAGAAATGAGATTTCAACCTAGCAAGAGCAATCTAGCAATTTATAATCTAGGCACCTCACAATATCCCGAAGAGCAAGTATATTCATCTTGGACAAGGCCAAGGTCATAATGAGTTTTTACCTTGCTCATGATAAGTCGACGCCGTCCTTATCATTATCATCCGTGTGTTCTCTAAGGCTTTCTCCTTCACGGCACTTGATCAACCAAAGGACAAGAATGTACCACAAAGCTCACACTTGTGGTTTCTTGCAAATAAAATCATCCTCTAGTCGAAATCAAGCCTCTTGTCGCAAAGGACATCATTGGCAAAACACCCCAATAAGATTCAAAGGAAAGTTTACAAGATTCCCTACTAGTTGCCAAGCTCCGGATCGGTTAAGATCAAATCTGAGCCAACCTTGCTCGATACCAATTGTAGGACCAAAATGGCAACAGAGGGGTGAATGGTGCCTTAAAATATTCTCAAATATTCAATCCTATCTTTTCTCCAATAGCTAAAGAGTCGTGAAGAAGAGGATTGATTGTTCACCGGAAAACTCGGAGAGAACAGAGAAGAATCACCACCGGAAGAAAAACAACATAGAACACCAAAGAATTGCCGTGGTCAAAAGATATCTCATGAAGATCGACCACGGTCGTAAATCAAGGAAAACAGAGAGGCGCGATTGAGTCCGACAATAGATTACCGTGGTCGTCGGGACCGAAAATGGACGAAGAAAACAATCGCGGTCTAAACCGAGAAGATCGGACCATCGGTCGAAATCGAGAATTACCACGGTCGAATCACCGCGGAAGGTCTTTATCGTGATCGAAGGCACCGATAAGAACTCATGACCGAGACAACCAAAGAATCGTAGTCGTAAGACCAACTCAAGGTAGTCGTAAATACAGCAATGTGCAAAGCTGCACGACGACACTTTGAAATGAGAGTAGCCACCACCGCCGTGGTCGTAGCAAGGAATATGGACGTGGTCGAACGGCAACTCGTAGTCGATAATCGAGAAGTGGTGCATGCGAGACGAGAGGTCGAACTCGCGTGGTAGTAAGTCAATTGATGATCGAGCGGCCGGCGTGGTCGAAATGATTACCCGAACCGACAAATGAAAATAAGCGATAATACCGTGATGTCGAAACGAGAAGCGAGATAACCCGATGGTCGATATGCGCACGCCCAAGATCACGTGGTCGTGGCTCGAGCAGAGCCGTTCCATGAGCACGACCGCAAAGACCAAAACCGGATAACTTGCAAATCTTCAAACGAAATGAGGAGATATTTTAACCACAAAGATTCACATCCTCGGAAGAGAAATCACCTAGTAAAACTAAAGTCTTTGCAATGGTCGGCTAGAACGACACGGTCAAAACCGAAAGCGAGAACCGGGCGCATGACCGAGAGACACGAAATTTCTCCGATTCGACCTTGCTCTCGGGAATGAATCGCCAAATTGCCTTGAGCCGATTCTCTGTTCGAGCAAATCAAATATAAGCCAACTCTCAAAGGAAATACGAAGGAACGAAAATGAAGAGATGGCAAATAAATCAATGAAAACATCTCAAGAACGACCTCTCAACCCGGATCACAAACACGGACCCATCTCATAGATAAACTCTAACAAGTACAGAGATGAGTCCTCTCAAATCATAACACGGAGGTTTCGCAACCACTCCCCACAGGAGGACAAGCTCTAGCCCTAGAGCACACACACAGATACACTCCCAAGGGAGGGAGGCGGTGCCTCCACGGCCTAGCCGACCAACTCTCTCAAAACACTTGCCTCCCTCTCCCTTTATAGCCTCACACTGAGACTAACCCTAATGGATCCATCCATTAGTCCATCTTGAGGATAACCCAAAACTCCATCTAACACCGGTTTTAACACTCACTTTGCCCGCTAACTCAAATGCTTTGCTGCTATCCCAACAGACCCGCACTTTGCCCGTTAGCGCCAATGAATCCACTTCTTTTCTCGTGTGCTTTACGGAGGGACAGCTTCCCTTGCGGCTTTGGCATTTCTCCAAAATACCCTCACACCGCCTTCCCGTCCATGCTTGCAACCACCTCGCAAGACTAGGTCTCCTTCGGCTTCCCGGTCGTTACGGACCCCAACACTACATGTCTCGTCCCGACCATCCTAGCCTCACTGACCTATCTCCGACCGGCTGCATCAGCTCCGGTTCCTCATCAGCCACCTTGAGCTCCAGTCTTCTTTGGCTTCACCCAGTCGTTCTGGACCTCAACATCTCCCATGTCTAGTCCCGACCTTTCCAAGCCTCACCAAGACTTGTCTCCAAGATCATCTGGTCCCTCGACTCCTCCAGAGTCTAGTCTCGGTCTATTCCGCCGCACACGACCGCACCCAACCTCCTGACCGTCTGGACCTCAGCTCCTCCCTGAGCCTAGTCCCGGTCCTCCTCGTTGTTGCCCGTCGTGCTCAGCTCTGCAGTTCCAGCTCGGTTCCTCGTCTCCGGCTCACAACCACCTCACCACCTCGATCATCTTGGCGTCTCCGACCGTCGGACCTCAACACCTCCATGCCTAGTCCCGGTCCTCCCACGCCTCACCATGAAATAGCTCCGAAGTCCTGCAGCCACACAGACAAGCAAACCATCACATAGCACCGCACAATACACACAGACCATCACTCGGCACAAGTATCACAGCACAACACCTGGTCGTAAATCCCCTACGACCACCCGAAAGCACAAGACGAGAAGTGGTCAAAACCCTGGAAGACTTCCCTGCTTCCTTCGACCACCAAAGATGTCGTCACGACCATCACAAAGCTCGTTACGACCATGCGACACTAGCTTCGACCATCACTAGCCGCTATGACTTTATCGCACAAAGTCTAGACCTCATACGAGCACTCTGTTGCACCAACCGAGACACTCGAGCCCAACAGAAAATAGATTGCAACAAGACTGTCAAAATGATGAACCAATAAGTCCACAAGGTCCACAACATCACCGAAACCCAACCGACCGATTCCCATCATAATCGGACACCATATGTGCCCACACGACGGTTTAATGAGCTCCATCGACCACGGTCGGACATCCGCTAACGTGGTCGAAACAATGGCGCCCAACGTGATCGAACGCCCGATCTCCCAACGTGGTCAAAACCCACGCCACAACGTGGTCGAACGCCAGCGCCCAACGTGGTCGACGCTCCCAAGCGCTCAACGTGGTCGTAAACCCCGGCGCCGACTACCGATCACGACCAGCGCGGTCGAAACTTCACAACGTGGTCGTAGATGGCCCTAGAGACCTCCGACCACGGTTATTTTCACGAGTAAGATACCGCGTGGTCCTCGCAGTCCGACCGACTTCGATCACGTCCAAATTCACCGAGGATGCTTTAACGTGGTCGTGGCGGCCGGGTGACCTTCGATCATGGCCAAATATTCCGAGGGCTCTGCAACGTGGTCGTACTCCACCCGAGAGACTTTCGACCACGGCTAAACTTGTCGAGAAGGCCTGGCGTGATCGTAGATCTCCACAGCGTGGTCGTATAGCCTTCCGACCACTCGTTCAATGCCTCACTCGGTTTCAACTAAGGACAACGTAGTCGTAAGCGGTCTGCTGACAATTGTTAAGGCTTACGACTTTGCAGAGTCAGCTCAAACCTCAAAAACCAAACTCAATCTTTCTAGATCAAGAGTCAATTACTCATCACAACCATGGGGTGACCTCCACATGGTCTCACACTGTGTCTGATGACTTTTGCCTCTAGAGTTAGCGCTTGTGTGATGAATCAAATACTGATAAGTCGCTTCGAAAAGATTGTCCTATTAAATTATTTTGAAAAGACAACAAAGAAACCATTACATTTGTTTTTTCAGGAGAAGACATAAGCTATAAGTCGAAAAGAATAGAGTGATAATTTCCTTCTTTATTAAGATATACTAGTGAAATTCGTTGTGCAAGTGCCAATAATCTCAAATTACTTTTGGAGCAGGAATGCATAGGTTTGGGGGTGAGGAAATTCAATGTGCTCCCGATACAGTAACCTGGAATCCCTTAAAAAGCTATAAAAAGAAATTTAGGTCATGGTGGGTTTTCTTTTTAATTTCTAAAAGTTACTTTTCGATATTTCTATAGTAACTATCTTTCAAATAAAGTTTATTTACAAGAAGAGATCTAGAAATTAATTATAATACACACTGTAGTGACTTCATTTATATTGATTAAAATCGTACACGAGTTTCTGTTACTAGTTCTCTCTCACAAAAAGTCTAAAAAAAAGTAAATCATAGTCAAAAACCACCGAAGAAAAAAAAAGGCCCGGCATCTGCCGAGGAAGCGATGAAAGCTGTTGTAGCAGAGAAGATACGCCTCTTTGGATCTGCTGGGAAAAGCCTGACTGCAACCCCACCGTAATAACCGTCGCCAGCAACACTCACCATTAGCCATTAGGGGCATGGCTATCTTATCGGGTTAGTAATCTTGTTGAAGTCGCAGTAACTTTCAGAGCGTTGCAGCGGAGCCCATAGCTCAAGTGCTTCAGAGTGAATAATGCCATTCCGTCATGTCCATACCGCTCCTTTATTGCAATTCGATGTCAGATAGTACAATCAAACGGCTATTGTCGGTAATAAAGTTCGTTGACAAATCTACACTGCCGTAACAAATGCCCCCGTTGTTAATAGACGGTGACGTGTTTGTTGTCGTTCTTCAGATTTCGCTTCGTGCCAGTTTTTCCTCCTTTCGGAAGCTGTTGCATGTCGGTAGTACCATGCACCAATTCTTTACGCTTTTGGTCCAGTCTGATACATGGTGCAGTTCATCTAGCGTGTCGGCAGTACCGTAGCACATTGTTTCTCAAATCTCGCCGCCTCCATCGGCGTGTCGGTAGGAGGTCTAGTAGCACGATGAGTGACGAACGAGCAGGCCAGGTGGCAGCCTCCATCGGCCTGCCACGCCCGTGCACCGCCGCAGGAGGTGGTGCCGAGTTCGGGTGGCACAGCAAGCCGGCGGGGCTCACCGTCTATCACAATGTATTTATCCTCTATCGTGTTGGATCTCTTGCCACGGTGTGGTAATATAGCAGGTGATGTATATCGTCTGTCGTTGTTTTTATAATTATAAAAAAAATTAGATTTATAACTTTACGTATAAGTGGCTGGCTTCATGTTTTTTTGGTAGGCTAGCTTGGAACATCCGATTCCTGGATGGCTTGTTTGGGCTGGAGTCTGGAGACATGGAGAATCATATATGAAAACAGGAGAAACTAGTTTAATAGTTTTGTTTTAAATTTTTGTAACTTTCCCATATTACTTGCCTTACTTATATGTGATGTTTATATCTGATTTGTATGGTGTTGTACTGTTGTCCCCTGATTTATTGGTGGATTTAAATGTGATGTTGTACTGTTGTCCCCTGATTTACATGTGAAATGCTGAATTTTCGCTGTAGGAAACTAGGAGTTATTAGTCAATACAAAATGAAACGGAGAAGATATTGTCATCTTATTTTTCAACAGAAGCACAATCCCACATGTGTAAGGGATGAGGTCACGTAAGAAACAATTACCTCGTGCTAGTGGTAAGTTAGCTTCTTATAAATGTAAACTTCATGTTGTTCGTATTTATTCATACACATGTTTGATTTACTATCATATGTTGTCTTTACAGGTTCTGGTTTATGTCCAGCTATCAATGAAGAAATGATAGGATAGGATAGAGAGCAAATCTTCGTAATTTAGGTACTTAAATTATGTCTCTGTCATGTTACGTTTTTTATATTTTGACATTATGCCATGTTTTTCTTATTATACTTTATGTTTACTTATTTAGTATTGAATTCAAGTTTCGTATCAGTAATGCAATTAGCCAATTACGATGTATTGTTGTTATATCGTGGTATGGGTACAAATTGGTGTTAGTTTTAGATTGTTAGAGTTTAGCCCGGGGCGTAGCTAAATCCTGGTTCCGCCACTGGGCAGGAGAAGAGTGCACGCCATTCATGACTACCTTGGACGTCTCGGAGCCAGATGCACTGAAGGTGACCTCATCTGCTCCAGTTCCAGCGAGGCAGCAAATGGTGGTGAGGCAGTGAATTGCAGATCCGAGTGCACAACGGCCTCCTGAGATCTGCTCGTCGCCGGCCTTGTTGAAGCTGGAGGGTGGCGTAGATCGTCAAAAGAGTGAATTGCCAACAACCTCCAGTGAGGATCCTTGCTTGCTTGGTCCACTCTGGCGGGTAGCGTACGTCCTATTGTCCATCGGACTCTCACTTGTGGATGAACCATAGCACCGATAACCACCGATTTTTGGTAAAATTTCGGTGAAAAGATTTTCTCTAGTTGTACACATCAAGGATATACGGGTCTCCCAACCAGCTTAACACCGGCTAGATGCCGGCGAGGAGGGGTTTAGGGGTCTTCAGCAGGGGTGGAAACGGATCGGATACAGTCGAATAGTCTCAAATACAAATACAAATTCATGTTTTTAAAACGGATACGGATACGAATTCGAACATTCTCGAATATGAATACGAATCGAATGTCGTAACGAATACGAATTCGAATCGGATATATGCTTAATTCGGTCGAATACGAATATACTCTTATGAATGTTGTAATCGACCGGTTTTTCTGATTAGCAGTTTTAAATTTAAATTTTGACATTTGAAATTTTCTCAAAATATGATTTTCACAGTTCATATTTCTGGCACCATTGTTTATTCGCACATGTAGCTTACACGGTAGCAATTGTATCCATCGACCAAAACTGTAAACATCACCTTGTTATGTAATGATCTCAGATTCCTGGAGTTCAGGCACTTTATAGTTTAGTAATGCACGCATCCGACCTGATAAATGGCAGTAGCCGCAGGCCACCGAAATGGTAGCAGGTAGAAGCAGTCGCCGGTCGGATTGTACTAGTTGAGGACTTGAGGTCTTGGCTCTTGAGTCTTGAGTACTAGTTGAGGAAATTTGGCAATGAGGAGTTGAGGAGTTAGTTTTGAGTCTTAAGTACTAATTGAGCGAAATGAAGAGTGTACTAGTTGAGGTCTTGGATCTTCCTCTTCCGCTCTTGGCTCTTGACGCTGTGATAGAGACACACTACTTACCGAGTTCGCTCTCGCCGCCAACCGCGCCTCGGACGCCAAGACCGCCACTCGCATCGCCAGGCAGTTGTGTGACATCCCAAAAATCTAAATTTGAAAATATGAAGCTTTTGAATTATTTTGCCGTATATTTTATTTGAATTTGGATTTTTATAGTGTTTCTTAAAACTTTGGTTGAGGTTCTGATGATTAAAGAAATTCATGAAAAACAAAACAAACATTAGTAATGCTATGAAAGAAAATATGCAAATAATAGAAAACTAAAATTTTAAATGCGAATCTGAAAAGATGATCCAGCATGAGGAGGGAGAAACCTGAGTTAAAATATAAAATCTCATTTTGGAAATAATAGCGTATATATATATATATATATATATATATATATATATATATATATAAACTAGAATTTGGACATTAAAGAATTTATAAATACAATTTGTAACAAAGGTTAAATAAAATCAATAATTCTAAATATGAATTAGAAATTCAAATTCAAATTCCAAAGTTTCCAAAGCTTCTCATTCTTTTTCCATTTTTCCTCACTTCCATGTGGACCCCACCTATTTTTTTCTTCCCTCCTTTCTTTTCTTCTTTTCTCCCCTCTCTTTTCCTCCTTTCCTCCCTCTCGCCTGGGCCGACTCCTGCGCCCCTTCTGCGCGCTCTGCTCCCTCCTCCCTTCTTTCTTCCTTTTCCTCTCTGCGCCGAGCGGCCTCTGCTCTCTTCTTCCCCGTGGCAGCCATGCACGCAAACCGCCGCCCCGCCCGCGGTTTCTTCTGCCACCCACCGTTTTCGGCGCCTTTCCGCCCCTTCAGCAGCTATGAGAGGCATCCGCCATCCCCATTTCCCCCGCGCAGCCTTCCTCTTCCCGCTCCAGCTCGCCATCGCCAGTTCGGCCGCACTGGCCGCCGCGCCTCACCCCGTCCCGGCCGCGCCGGTGATGTCCCCGCCGGTCCGACCGCGTCATGGTGCGCCCCAAGTGGCCTTCTCCCTCCTCCCTCAGGTAATTGGACTCCGGCGTCCCCGGCTCGCCGCACGGCCGACCTTCCTTGCCGCCGGCCAAAACCGCCATTTCCGCCACCGTCGCCCCCTCGGTCGGTCCCGGGCCGATTCATCGCGGTGGAAGCACCTCCTCGGCACCGTGAAGCATCCCGCCATCGGCCGGAGCTGCCGCCCACCCCACTCGCCGGCGACGCGAGCCCTTCCGCCCACCGCAGCCAACGCCGTCGGCTCGTTGTGGTTCCTCCGGCTCGGCCGTTGGCTCGAGAAGATCCCCTCCGTCCCTCTGACTCACGTGCGCCTCGGTTTTCTTCTCCTTCGCGCCACCGCCGCCCCACTCCACCTCCGCCTCCGCCAAAAACCTCGGCCACGCCCGCCTCGGGATCCCGACTCACGCCGCAACCTTCCCAGACCTTCTCACTTCGGAGACAACCCGCTTGCTGCCCCTCCGGCCGCCGGACTCGCCGGCAAGCCCACTTGCCCGACCACTGTGCATCTCCTCTGTTTCGGCCGGCTAGCCCCCTGTCTTAGTTCCCTGTTACCACTCGCTTCTTGATTTGTTTCCCCTTCCTTCGTGTAATACCGAGTGAACGCAGTGGTTAGCCGGGTGGTAATCAATTCGCCACCGTGTTCGATTCCTCCCGCAAGATTAGGAGTAGGGTTTTTAATCTTTTTATGGCTTCCAGTAAAGAAAAACTACAGAAAAGTTATGAAATTAATCCATAAAAGATGCTAGGATTAACCAGAGTAAAAGTGAGTTTAATACAGATTTAACCATGGATTAAATATTATATAACAGTGACTAATACGCCTCTAATCTTTACTTTAAAGCTTAAGTTGCTAGATGAAGGCATAGTGAGATATTGATTAGGAATGTTGCTTAGAGATATGCTCTCATGAAATGATAACTTAGTAAATAAAAATTTACTAAACAATAAATCATAAACTTTTGCGTACTAGTAAATATTGTAAGATTAGCCACCACATAGTTAAAACATAAGTGTTAACCCTATGCCCAAGCAATGGTGGGAATTCTTGCCAACTATAATACTCCAATTAAATGGGAGAATAATTTAGGGAACCTAATAAAAACTAACCAGGATGTAAATGAGATTAATTAATATTTATATTTGAACTAGTTCATGTATGCATAATAAATATGGCTCTGGTTAAATACTCAAAAAGATTACCCTTCATTGTAATATATGTGCTAACATTTAACATACCATCGTCAAACAAATCTCTTTGGTGGATTTAATTAAGTAACTATATTAATATGTGAATCTGATTGATAAGTCTTGCGAGATAAATGAATTTAAGCTAAAAATAAAGCTAAACCTAATAATAATAACTAAAGTATAGACAAAATATCAATGGTACTATTAATTAAATTTTAATGTAGATTTGGTAATAATGGCCGACATAACTGAATATAGCAAGTTAGGACTCGAGCAAGCGGATCCTAATCCAAAATAAATTATGTCTAGTGACAACTAAGTGCACATAAAATATCATACCACAAAATGCTAAAGCATAAACTATGAGATTAACTCGATAAGCTAAAATTTGCAAACATTACTTATGTATATATATCATATGCCCTGAACATTAGCACCCGACAAAATACACCAGTCTATAGGCCTAACCTGACTCATGGAATTTCCTTGATAAATATAAGAATAATAAAAGAAGCTATTAATAGAAAGATCGAGTTATCGTATTCCTCCACCGATCCTGCCTCGAATCACCAGTTAACTCATAACAAAGATAAAAATGAATTTATTTGGATTTATTTGGGTCTTTTGAGTTATTTGCTTTTATTCGTGTTCAGTCATTTAGCACGTAATTAGAAATTGGAGTCCTGAAGAATTAAAAGATCAGGCGTGATCAAGAGTGAAGAGAAGAAAAGGACCAGAAGCTCCAGAGAGAGCATCGTGTGAGCTCAAGACCGCGGTAAAACCGCGCCAGGCGAGTCAATACTTTGATCATGTTGAACCTACATTTTCTGCAAATTACTTTTGTTTAAATTATCAAATTGCATGCTATTATTTTATATGCAAATACATGTTCAATTCAAGATTCTAGTTATATGCCTATTGTTTACCTTGATTAATATTATACCCCCTTTTGAATATTGATTATGCGAACCTTGTCGCCCTAGCAAAAATTATAATAGTAACCTTTCGAAAATAAGTCTCTAACTATACGCCATGCTTAGTACTGCATAGATACTCGGGGGCGCTGAAATGCCCCAATCATCGCAATATTTTCAATCATGAGAAATCGTTTGGGCGGTCATGGTGATAATGACCGTATATGTGTTGGATATGATTATTTTATGCTCCCAAAAACCCCAACTTGCTTGAATATCTGGGCGGAAGGTTTGGGGGCTGGTATGTGGTGCGGTGGGAGCACAAGTTATGAAGTGTGGTAGAACCGCCCAGGTAATACTAAGGACTGAATCTTGTCATGATCTCCCACGTAAACAGTGCAACCACATGTCGTAAATTACAACTTGGCTAAGTAAGCGGTATCGAAACTCCCGACTCATCTCACCGGTGAGTGGATAGACGTGGGTAGCAAGGGCGAGGAGGCCTAAAGGGACACCGGGGGGTGGCGTTCACCGGTCGTACTAGCATTGGGGAGTGGAGCCGCATAATGCTAGTAGCCGTGGTGAACATCCCGTGCAACGTATGGGACCCACCGCAAGTGGGAACAGCCCATAGGGTGAGATGACTAGAGGAACTAGATATTCTGAACGGTCATGTGATAATCTGTTCGACCACCTGGCTAAGGAATCAGGTGGGGCAACGGGTTGATTATCGCTTGTGGTGAAAGTGTACAAACTCTGCAGAGTCAAAACTATTCGAATAGTCGTGCCCACGGTCATGGGCGGACATGGGAACTTAACCAGATATAGTTTTATTTCAAAAACTTTGTGGGTGGGAATGGAAAAAGTGGCGGGCAGTGCAAGGCCCTGATTTGTGTTGTCCTGGGTGTCGCCCCAGTGATAAGTTAAGCGGATATAACGCTGAAGAATTAAGCATATGGTGCAGATGCCATGTAACGGTAGATGGAATCTGAATCGCTACTATTATTGCATTCTCACACATATTATGTTTTTGTTCAAACTGCTAAGTCTCAGGAGATTTCTATGTATTATATTTCAAAAGCAAAATAATGATAAAGCTTCTTCGTTTACACAACAAAATGACACGAAGAATAAATAGAGTCCTAAGAAACAAAGATGGCTGTTGGTAGTAAGTACATAAAGGTATTGGTGGATTCAGATCGATCATAAAAAGGAAATGATAGCGTGGATGATAGGAGGAATAAAATTGGTGGAGTCTAAATGAGTATACAAGCTAGGTAGATGAATTAAATGAATCTTGGAGAATTAGAGAGTGAAGAGGAAATTGTTGGATTACGCCACTGATATAAATTCCTAGGAGATGTTGGTAATAATGGGATTATTAGGATTTACCCAAATACTAGAGGGATGATTTGAATCTTGGAAGTTTGGAGGGATAATAACGAATACGGAAGTATAATCTTGATCAATGATAACAATGGTGGATATATACTAGTAAGTCGTAGCCTTGACCTAATGGGATTGAAAGGATTTGATCTTGATGGGTGACTTGAATTAGTGGAAATTTAGAGATAAGATAATTGGAGTATAGACTCGATTAGTAATATTCTTGGTGGAGAAATATTGATGAATGGGTTGGAGATAGGTAATGGAAAAATAAGGTGGAGTATGGGAAGAGCAAATTATGGATTTGGATTATTAACAAAAAGGATAGAATTGATAGAGTATTCTGATACAAATGATTTCGGTGGTTTAAAAAGTAATCATGTTAAAGAATCATTAGAATTTAAAAGTGAGGAGTTGGTGATTAGTGATTGCAAGATTGGAATATTAGGAATCCGAAATACAAATGTATTGATGGATTCGAATAGATTTATGTATATAGGGAATATATGATCGGTGGACCCTGCTGTTTGGACTCTTAGTCAGCAATCAGTAAAGAAAATATATTTTTGGTGGACTAAGTCAATTATGGCAATCGCCGTGTGGAGTCCTAGGTGGCAACTATAACACTAGGGTTCAATAACGATAATGCTACCAAAAGCGATTTCTGGCAAATAAAACAACCCGAGCCTTTCCTTTGATAAGCCATGCATACTATATATTTGCATTCTGTGTATTGGCTCATGAGCACGGTGGTTAGTGTGCTCACACTCGCTCTCATAACAAAATCCGAATCGGGAATCGGATCACTACGCCAAGAATGCTTGGGTCTTGAAGGCAAAGAAGGTGAAGACGTCAAGGCTAGGTCGCGAACCTCCGCTTGGTCGCTGTGGGCATGTCCTAAAGGTCCCACCTGTGTGCTTCTTTCTTCCGCTGCTGCAATTTAATGATTTCGGCCTAATCGGCCCATGTGTAAGTTTACTATTATATTTACGCTTCCGCATGGTATGTATTTGATATTCATTTTCTGTATCTGTGAGCACTATCTACTGATCCAGGGAATAGTGCAATTAATCACAGATGATCCCGGATAATAAAATATGGGGTCTGACAAGTTGCCAACTTGCCACGCCCAGAGTCACGCTCGGTCTCGGACGCTCGGCTGGCCCAGACTCGCCACTCGGCACTCGGTGTCTCGGTTGACCAAATGAGTAAATGACTCGTGAGTACTAAGTCGTGACTCGTGACTCCTGCGCGGCCGCGCGTGACTCCCGCCTTGGCGTGCCATTCGTGCCATGGCGAATTGGCGATTGATTATTATGGCGCCCGGCGTGTCTAATACGAATACAAATACGAATACGGATGTTCTCGAATACAAATACAAATACGAATACGAATATTCTTGAATACGAATACGAATATTCTCGAATACGAATGCGAATACGAATATTCTTAAATACGAATATTGTCGAATACGAATACGAATATTTTTGAATACGGATTTTTGCTTACCATATTCACATTTTCTCGGATATGAATATCGGATAAAACGAATTATCCGTTACCGTTTTCCACCCCTAGTCTTCAGCAGTTTGGATGGGAAGGAGAGGGGAAATTGGAATCACTACCGATAACGAGAGAAGAGATAAGTGAATTTTATATATTGAGATTTCGGCTTTCAAATAATTTTAAACCATTTGTCGATTGTGGGCCTCTTCTTTTCAGCTTTTACAAGCTATTTTCGGCTTTTTCTATATTAACTGGCTTTGAAATAAATTGTCGTTTTAAGGTGAGATTTGCAAATTAATTGTAGTATACTGTAGCAACTTCATATTTATTAACCAAACCCTCACACGAGTTTTTGTTACTCTACACTCTCTCACAAACCACAGTCATAAACCATAAGCCGAAACCAAACAGAACACACCCTATACATACCACCCTTGCGTAGGGCCATCCTAATCTTTCCTACATGGTTATGTTGTGTGTATCTATCTATCTGTCTGTCTCTCTATCTATCTATATGTGTGTATGAGAATGATCCTATACTCTTAAGAGTACGTACTTCTACTTGTTATGTACTGCTAAAATGATGTTATTATATATTTTTATCTTGTTTTAGTATACTCTAATAATGATTATAAGATACTTTAAAGTGGGTTCGACAAAAAATTTTATCAAAAACCACTTTTTATAGTATAATTTATATATACTCCTTTTATATATAGAAAAGTGTATAGAGCAAAAATAAAGGAATCCGATGAAATTTTTCAACCAAATTGTATTGAAGTATTTTAAAATTAGTATTTAAACATACCAGATATGATAAATAAGTATAACATGTTCGTTTAAATAGTATGTTGGAAATAGGAGTATGTACTCTTAGAAGATATAGGTGTGTGTTACCCCCACTAAGTGCAATTAATGCCAATTCACTCTTATCTCATGCAGCCACATCACTTCTATTAGTCGCAACCTTTGGATGAAAATTAAGTGCTATAGATGTTCTCTCATTTACATTGTCTTCTAATTTTTTTAGACTAAAAGACCATCAACAAATATAATATAAAATAAATTAGTTACAGTGTAAAAAATCATAAACCGACTTATCTAAGCCTAACTGGGCACCCCAAAGGTACAAATCGTTCTTGCCAACGATATGGCACACGTGTCACCCAGAAATAATTGTAGCAGCATACATATGTCATGAGACAACGTCAGCTCAGCTGTGCAGACCAATTGAGCCTCCCTGATAGTGTGTCCCTTCGACGATCCTTCCAGGCTACGGGCCTGTTTGGCACGCAAGAAGCTAGACGATTTTTGATTTTTGCTATAATAGCTAACTTTTAAATGGAGTATTTTTTCAAGATAGGGTCTACAAGTTAAACGTAGTACACGTTAAAAGCCCAACATCTGTATCAGCCAAAATCATATGTGAGTATCGGTCTCTCTGTAATCTGTGTCGTAAACAATCAAAATTCAAAATTTTCAGCCAAAAACCATAAGCCGCAGCTAAAAAGAACAGGCCATATATAAATTGGGATATTTTTTATTTGCCACTGCAAATTTTCATAATTCTAACTATGCCATCTCTCATAGTTCCATATGTCAGTGACACGAGATAATATATCCAAACTTTATGCAATTTGTAGCCACATGTAAAAAAATCTCCCTGATAAATTTAGGTTGAACGTAAAACTCCTTTGTTTCCTCCTTTGAGGGTCCATCATGAACAGTGACAGACCTATGATCAAAACTTAGGAGGGTTAATAGGACTTACTGACCAGTTTGTCAAGTACCGAGTTGCCGGTCTACAGTAGCCTGCTGCATTGCCGTGAGTGGTAGAAAAACGCTATTATAGCTATTATGGGCTATCTTGAAAGCTATGATATAGTCATATTTTGCTGAAGGAGGGCAGCGGTGCTAACTCCACGGTGTGAAGGAGAAAACGGCGGCCGTCACGCGGTTTAGATAGAATTAGACGGTGACCACCTAGAATGAGACGTTGGCCAGTAATTCAAACTAATTTTTGATAAATATACCTTAAAATAGGAAATTATTTATTGAATAATACAATTAAATATTTATTTTTGCGAAAAAATAGTTGCATAAATATTTTCAGAAATATTACCTTTTCGCCTAACAGACTATCATTAGTATTGCCATATAAACATTATTTACATCTGTATTTGCTTTATTCTGCACAACCCTGAGCTAGTATGAAATAATTGCACATACGTACACGACCCATTACATAATCCATGTCAGTAACTGCTGGTATTGACTTACAACATACCAAATGGCTAACTATTTGGATTTCTTTATTTTCGAAGGTCAACTATCGTCCATCGATATTTGAGTATTGAGATTGGCTAAGTCCCTGAAATTAGCGTCCAGTAGACTTGTAGCCATGAGAGAGAGGCACCACACTAAGAGCTAAGATGTCGTTGTGGCTTGTAATCACCACTACAAATACAATCTTCTTCATCATGTAAAGGCTTTTTAAACCTGACAGTCATTCATATAGCTAGCGTGGAGCTGTGGGAGGTACACACAGTCGGCCGACGGTAGGGGGGCTGGCACCCCACCTGACCCACTGCTGGATCCGCCCCTGATCATGGATGATAACAACAAAACTTAAGGGCCTATTTGGAATCCAATAATTTTAAAGGAAATAGTTCGTTTCTTATATGAATCAAAAAAATTCCCACGGATCTGATGGGCCATATTTATGTGAGCTCAATATAGCTAAGGTGTTACATTGAAGCCGGATTCTTTTTCTAGCACAAATAAGAAGTAACCAGAAGACGCAAAGACAAGATTGCCATTTTCACCAGATTTAGAGCAGGACAGTTCAATGGGATAGCAGATTAATAGCAACACGGCAGAGCACAAACCAACAAAAGCTCAAATAATTGCCTTCGTAAGGAACTCGCGTATTTTCATTCCTTATGCATTTCATGTTGCAATGTAGTGTAATGTACACGTATTGTGATCTCTAGGCTCAGTCTGGATGGACAACCACCGTCGCCGTTCCTCTCCAGGGAGCTAGATCCTGCCTGTTGTGAACAAAAATAACAAACAAGAGGCACACATGGATCGACTATTCTACAAAAACCAAAGAATAAAGAAAAGAAAACAACGTGTCGCTTCCCATCATTCCATTTGCACCTGAATCGCCTGAACGCATCTGATGACTCGGTAATCAGTAACGGCATCAAGAGATCAAGATGACCATTGGTCAGGGACAGTTAAGAAGTACTTTGACATGGCTTTCCTGAACCTTTTCTTGTACTGATCTGGGGATATGATCGTGGGGAGTACGTCTTTGGAGCCACCCAGAATTCCTGATGCCTTCACCAAAGTCTCTATCTGTTTGTCCCACGTGTACTGCCGAAGATAGTCAATGATACCCATCACAAGCTCTTTCCTTTCTTCATCAATGCCAACTAAAAGGGAGTAGTCCATCACACCCACCGACTGAAAAAAAAAGGAATGCTCAATACAATAACATATCATGCATGCTAACAAGCAACGAGAGGTGCAATTTTTGTGCATCTCGGTATTATGATATCATCAATGAAGATGCTACAGAGAGAGTTGGTCTGAACGGTTTGCACAAATATACCAAATCAATTGCTAATATATACCACGCATTACTATATTTGCAAAGCTATACCACCGTTGTAAGGTTGACCAGCAACTTAAGTGCCACCTAATCATCCAGATCCATGTTGTCAACTAAAATGGCAAATACCAATCACACCAGCAAACAAATCGACAATCTGGGTCTAGCTTAGCCAAGACAATATTTTGGGTCTTTGGACAGCTTTTAGTCACACAGCCAAGCCTCCGGCTGCTAATGGGCTTAGACCCATCTAGGCTTTTGGACTAGACCAGCCTAAAATTGTAATTACACTGGATGAATTTTGGACCTATTGTTTTTGGGCTGGATTGGGCCAGGTTTTAGGTCTTTGTTTCAGTATTAGGAGCGGTCACATGGAGTCCTGACCTGTTCGTCCACTCTTGGAGATTCTCGCCACCCTAGGGCCTCGGCATCGGTCGTGTCCGCCTCTATGATGCTGACCGGGCCACCCTCCGTGCCTTCACCAACACTGGTGTCGAGCTCATCATCGGCGTCCCTGGCGAATGCCTCACCAGTCTCCACTCCCTCCAGCGCCGCCTCCTATGTCCGATCCGTCATCCAGCCAGCACTCCCGATGACCAAGATCACCACCATTGGGAAACCCTCGCGCCGCCACCATCTGCCCCCGGCTGCCACCAAGAACCCTCACGCTGCCACCATCTGCCTCCGTTCTCAGGTCACCACCAAGAGTCCTCGTGCTGCCATCGGTGGCAATTGAATCAGGAACCTAGCACTGTCCTCCGTCAGGGTGCCACCATCTGCCTCTGCAAACCCGGCTCTTCTCCACCGCTATCGTCAAAGCCGGCCATGTCCGGTTGTGGGAAGCAGAAGCAGAAGGTAATCTTAGCTACTAATTATTGATTTGATTTGGATTTGGTTGGTCTGTAATGATTTCTCATGGATTCACTCTTTTTTCACTTGTTCTTGATTCGGTGATGGGAAGCAGAAGAAGGCCGCTCTCTAGCTCTGCCTCCGCCTCCGTCGTTTTTATCACAGCCGCCGCCTCCTTCCTCACCTCCAAGGACGGCACGACAGTTAATCGCTGTTAATCAGTAGTCACTAGTACCGACTTTGATTCAAAGATGATACAAGTTAGTTGTTTCTTATGCAGCAATTAGCAGCATGAACCAATTAATCATTTTCACTTTAAAACATTTGTTAGTTTATTCAGGTGACAGAGATATGAGACAGTCCTGACTTACGAAGCTCTTTTTTTTATAGAGCTAGAGATCATGATGTCAACTATTTTTGAACATGAGGAAATAAGTGTTGCTCTAGTCTTAGGTAGCTCTTCATTTAAACACCATAGGGTAAACGGAAGCTTGAGATTGATTTTGCTCAATATCGATCTCGAAATAGGATTATTTGGCGAAAGATGTCTGAGTTGGATAGTTACTTGGATGAGGATCTTGTTTCAGATAGGAGACCAATTTTGACATTTTGGGTTGGTGGAAGACCAATCGTGCGACTTATCCTACGCTGTCTCGGATGGCACGTGATATTTTGGCAGTTCAGGTATCTTCCGTGCCTTCCGAGTCTATGTTCTCTACAGCAAAGTAGATCATTAACCAATATCGGAGCTCTCTTGGTTCTGATACTATTGAGGCACTAATCTGTACGAAAGATTGGTTTTAAGAAAGGTGCAAATTCTTCTTCAGATTGAGTTGGTAAGTGAAGGTGCTGAGCAACAATATCTTAGTCATGTTATGGTGCATGCATTCTGCACTTCATCCCCTTTGTATGCATTCCCTAAATCTAAGCATGCTGTCAGGTTGAACCTAAGATGGTTTGAGTCCACGTTACAGTTTGGGCTTGGGCTTGTACTTAGTTTTGTATAGTTTAGGTAAGCTCTGTTATTTTGCTGCATGCTCTATGGTACATTAGCATTAACCTTACTAATCTTTTTTTTAATAGAGCTAGAGATTCATGATGTCAGCAATCTTAAGAGATGGAAGGTTTTCTGGTATTTGCATGACATTAATTGATTGTAGGAAGGACTATTGACAATTTTGGACAGGAGCATATGCACAGTCTGTATGGTCTGCAACTTTCCTTTTTCTGCCTTATCCTGAAAGCCCCATCAATATTACCATTTTCTCCTGGTACAGCAGAAAAGATAGATAGACCATCGCTTACAGTTAGAAAGACCATTTTCTGCATGGTGCACTTAAGAGTTCACTAGAAAGTGGCTTAAGGTAGTTCCTCTTAAGCATGTTGTTGCAGCAGTTTTCTGAATAGCCAACATTTAAGTTGTATGTTTATTCTTTTATTGACATTAAGTACTATTTAAGTAGTTGCCTTATAGTTATCCTGTTTTTCTCAGGTACAGATTGAAACTTGGAAGCCAAGAAGAGAGAAGATGTGAAGTTGTTCAAAGCAGATGAGTAATTGTAATTAGAAAGGTTTGAGTGGTCACATGAATAATGAAGTTGAAACATTCTGAATAATATCGAGCTGATTTTTTTTCTTGTATTTGATTATTTTCTTTATGTACGAAGAACAGCTATGTGTTAATTCTAGCACACAAATGCATGCATGCTTGCCAGCCAAAGCAAGGAAATGCACGAATGCATGCCAGCCAAGTAAAAAAAAAGGTACTATGTGTTAATTCTAGCACACAAATGTATCAGTATGCTAGTTAATCATCATTTGTTTTACTGCAGTAAGTTTTTGTTTTAGTTCGTCACCAGTAGAGAAATGCATAAGTGATCAACAGTGATGTTTAGTTTTGTAAACATAACAGTAGAATGCCCCTACAAAAAGGAACATAGAAGATTGGATAGATGCTACAGTGCTTTCAGCTGTGCATGTCAATGGCTTGGATCAAGGTCCAAACCTTTATTTGGGCCTGGATTGGACATAGACTTCTTAGTTTTGGGCTTGGACTGGATTGGATCAAAGTAACAAAATTTTGGGCTTGGACCAGGCTCAAGGTTGTCACGGTGCTCTGGAGAGTCGCAGCAAGACCGGGACGCCTAGTCGACTAGGCGTCCGCCATGGAGATAGTTAGATGATAGTAATAAATACAAGTAATACCGAAAATTAAATAATCATGCAATATAATAGCACAAATTATCCAAATAACAAGACCATAATAGCAAATGGCATTAACATAACAAGGTGTTTATAGCAATAAAAAGAGAGCAACGTGTTTTGGTCCATTTTCCCATTTGGCCTATGCCTTACTTCCAGCCTATTTAGTCCGTCGGCCCATTTGTGCTTGTGCCGCCCCACCGGCCCATTTGCTTCTCTCGGTCTCCCCCCTTATCTCTTCTCTCTCTCACAGCTCTTCTCTCTCTCTGTTCTCATTGCACACGAGCAGCTCTTCTCCATCTCTCTCTTCATTCTCACCGCGTGCGCAGCTCCTTTCTCCTTCCCCTTATCCTCTCCTCGGCCTACTCCGCCGCACATACGCACGCTCCTCGGTTCCTCTTTCCTCCCTTCTCTCCCGATTCCAACATCTTACCTGTGCCCTATGCTCCGCCCGAGCCTCTGCTAGACTGCTACTCCGTCGCGGCGTCACCTCACACCTTGCAGACGCCGGAGCCCTCACTCCGCCTGAGTCTCTGCTGGGGTCTTCACCTCCATTGACGCCGTGCGTCTCCCACCGGATTCTTCACCTCCGCCTCAGCCATGCTTCTCGATGGTGTTTCCCGCCGGATTCTTCACCTCCGCCTCCCGCCGAATTGCTACCGCTGCCACTGCTCTTCTTCCCCATACGCCAGATCTGATTTCAGCTCACGCCTTGGGCGTCCAGGTAGTCCTGGCGACACCATGGCGCCCACAGCGAGCGCCTAACTCGGAAAAGCTGGGTGAGAGACCTCAGCGTCGAGCTCTAGGTGACTAGACGCTGACGCCGTAACAACCATGGTCCAAGCTTATGCTGGGCTTCAGCCTGTTAGCAGCCAAGCCCAAGCTTATTAGTGACTCGGTCAAGCTAGATCCAAGTCGCCAAATTGACTAATAACCTAACTGACAGTTGCCATGTTGACTAACCACTAGGTCTAGCTAGCAAGGTGGTACCAACATAACCAATCAATCTGGCAAGTGGCACCAATGTCATAGTTTTGGAAATAGAAAACGTGTCATGTGGCTGCAAGTTCAATTATTTGTTTCAAAGATCCACGTGCTGCAGATACATCAAAGGGCTCTACACTTCTACAGGTGGGTTCTTTTCTGCGTATGATAGCTTATGGCTTTTGGCCCTAGATATTTATCCTATCTCGTCATGCTCACAGCAGAAACGAAGTGCTCCAATGGCACACAAATTCTACCTCCATAGTCCATATAGATTAAGAAGACTTTTCTGGTTTCAATGAAAGAAACAAGGGCCGGCATGTTTGTCTGTCTAAAAAAACGGGAACACGTAAGATGGACAAAGATATCACTAGACTAATATAAATATTGAGGTATGGTATCCAAGACTCAAACCGATTCCAGACTATTTCCATGTTATTTCACAAAACAGTATTTCATAGTACTATTTGTGAAAAAGAAAACGAGTGCAGGACTCTTTAGTTCACCTAGCTTCCACCGAAACTGCATAGATATTAATTGATTTCCAGCGTTTTTCCAAGATATTGGTGTCAGAGGCCTTCTAGAAATACTAGGTTGGTGCACTATAGGAATATAAATGCGTAACTTCCAGCATACATAACATAGTGATTTAACAACAGCAATAGTAGTCACTTACTGCCAGAAAAGAAGTATCATTCCAGACAGCTCGTTCTAATCTTCTTTTTGCTTTGCTTCCAAGAAAAATGGGCTTTGTATGAAGTGTCTCTAATAGATTAAGATCTAAGAGAACCTTGTTGTTTCCTGATGTATCAGGGTTGTAACGGGAACGCAAGGAGCCTTTCAGGTCGTATATTCTTGATACCTTGCTCTTGAAAAAAAGATTTTCCATGACCATTACATCCATCTTCAGTTCCTTTCCATCTCTCAAGTTCTTGGCAATGACCTAGTGCATAAATGAGTCACAGTAAAGTTCACAAGTTTCAATCTCACGAGACTCCACAAACACATGAAAATAACACTAGAGCATGACAAACCTGGTAAAGACCAAGGACTTTAGCAAGGCAAGTTGGGCTTCCAGAAGATACAGATTCTGTTAAATATTTGAAGTACTCTTCAGCATAGTCCTCAAATGAATCTAATTCTGTTCGGGTCACTTGCTTTATGATAAATCTGTCGTCTAGTGTTTTGGCAAAGTATACATTACTCTTGCCACCTTGAGCACTCCATCTCTTGCAGCGACTCAAAGAACGGATGTAGTCCAGTTCATCTGGACAGCACTTCCTTCTGATTGCATCAAACTGCTTTGCAAAGTAACATGTTACAGAAAATTTTGCTTTATCGACTGAACACAAATTGTCATCCTCAAAAGAAACTGTCAAATGAATACACTTAGAATCATTTCCAGTTCTAGGTTGCGGTTGGTCAGAACCATAGCTCCACATTGATACATCTGAGCAGCTCCTAGAAGTGGAATTCCAATCCACAGAATTCAAGGCACTAAATCTGTCCAATTCATTACGCTGATCTAGCAGTGGCAACAAGAATCTATGATATTCCGGAACAGTCATGGCATGGGCTATCATGCTGGATGGCTCATCATCGTAAATTGGAACAACAACATCTGGAGCATTTTGCGGTAGAAGAAAACGATCCTCACCATACATCACAACAGGAAGTGACATATTATTTGTGAATGTCGAGGGCAAACCCCTGCCTGTTCTCTCAAGATGAGAATAAGCTCTTCTAATGTTTCCATTCGAATCATCAGCAGGTGATAACCTATTTTTGAAACTGATGGCAGAATCAAATGATTTGATTCTAATTGGCGCTGTAACCTTCTGGTATGAGGGATCATCAACCAGAGCAGCGGATATAAATGGAAGTGCCTCCATGATACATTTTGATGGATCATTAACAAACTGATGAGAGCCAGTCCATGCTAAGTCAATTCTGTCAGAAAGATTGGATGCAGAGGATTGTGACCTCTCCAATGTTTTTTCAAGCTTAAGTTCATCAGCCGGCACCCCATCACTCTGCATCTCACGTGGGTCCAAGACAAATTGGCCAGCTGAACCGGCATAGCCTTCAACAGACTGGAGGGATACTTCATCTATAATGTCGGTTTTCAACCCAAAATGCGACACAGTTGTGTCGCTCTGTTCTCTCCTGAGCAATGGTTTCCCAGCATTTGTGATCACTGTTAATGAACTTGACTGAGTATGTTCTAGTGAATTATCCATATTCTCCGGTGTACTGGAAATCTCAGCCTTTGGCTCTTCTAACAAGCTTTCAGGAAGCTTCTTGGGACAATGTGCATCAGTTGGCACAGTATGACAATTCACCTTGGTGAGCGAGTGCATCATGTACAGTCTGCGATCCCATGTGTGTGCATCAAGTACAAGATCTCGCCTCAAGCGATTGAGCTCTAGAACATCTATAGTTGGTTCAAGTGTATGCATGTCCTCCATGCTAGCAAATCCTGACAATACCTGAAAAATAATAAACATTCATGGCAAACAAATCAAACCTCCAGCACAGCACATAGAAAACCTATTGTACAACAGCAATTAATAAAACCATGCAGCAGTCGAACTTACGTCATACTTCTTCCACTCAACTTTAATCAAATCTTTAAGATCAAGAAGGTGCTTATACAATCCTGCCTTCATGCTCACATTTTGGGATGAAATTATCTTTTCAATGCAGTCAAGTTTGTCAAAGATCTCCCTGTAAAAGTGCTCCTTCCTACTGGCTAACTGCAAGTAAAACAATTTGAACAGGGAAATAAATCTCACAAACAGGATGTCAAAGGGGCACTTTCAGCACCATCTACAGGCCTATTTGCCCCAGCTTAACTTCTACAAAAAGCTAGCTTTGGGGGCTTATGGTGGAGAGAAGCCTAAAAAGCTAGCTTTTCATAGAAGCCGCCGTTTGGTAAAAACTACAAATATTAGCTTATAAGGGAGGTGGGATGGAGGGAGATGGGGTGGGGAATGGTTGAGAAGCCAAAAAAGCCACTCCCCCAAAGCTTATAGCTTTAGGTGGGCTTCAGTTTTTTGAAAAGCTGGGTGTCTGGCCAAGCTTCAGCCTGAAAATAGGCCAAACAGGTAAATAAACAAACTTAAATTTACATCAACATACATCAGCAGCCTCTTTGATGACCCAATGTTGAGCTACTGGATAAGCAAAGTCCAATATCGAAGCTGGCAAGTTGACAGACAGAACGTCTACAGGAGAATAGCGGAAGACAGCAACCATGCTTCCAAACCTGTTGATGGAGAATGCTAACATTTACATTGGCCTTAAAACTGAATATTTTACCACAAGGAGAAATCACATACCCATAAAAACGAAGACAGTCCCTTTGGAGGGAATGTCCACAACAGGCAATTCGATTAGCTGTTGTGCGATTTGAAAAGCTAAGTTCCAGAAACTTCCCAAAAGAAAGTCCACATGCTGCATCGGACATCACTACTCTTTGTGTTGCCGGAGGGATTCCGTCTTTCGGTTTGCACCTGAGGCACCTATGCCACATCCATATCTTCCCATCATTCTCCCCAGGTAATCTTACAGATGCAAGGTTTCTCACACTAATTGTCAGACTGCCTTGTTGATGGGTGTAACATCGAACATGAGATTCTGCAGGCTCCTTGCAAGATTCACAGCATGAAGTCTGGCAACAAAGACCAACATATTAATAAGGCAGTACAAGGTCAATGCTTGACTGCTTGTATTAATAAGGTAGTACAAGGTCAATGCTTGACTGCTTGTAAACAAATAGAAAATTGGATGACAATGTGATACCTGGTTAAATAAATCTTCATGGAAATATCTTCCAAGTGGCTTATCAAAATTACCATAGAATTTTATGCGAAAGAGCTGAGATTTCTTGCATACAATTCCTCTCAGAGGACATGCAATTGACAAGGAAACCAAAATGCTCTGTGGATTCTCAGATGTTGGGAAATATTCGTTGTGACTCTCGTTATGATCACGTGTGACTACTCCTGTACGTTCTTCATCTGATATATGATGCCAACCATTGTCCAAATCACTTTCAACTCTAAAAATCCCACCAACCCTTTCATCTCTATGAATATTATGACAAAAGTGTAGATCTGTTGCTGCCCTTTTTCTGACCCAGGTGGGTGAACTTTTGGATGTCTGAACACTTATGCTTATAGGTGGTATACAACCATTATCAAGAGAGGATCTTGGGGAATAAGGAAATATGCCATTAGTTCCACCAATGTGTTCTTCCTGATTAAAGTTAGTCCTCAAAAAAGATTGATCTGCAGATAACAATTTTAAAGAACCATCAAGGCACTTTGAATGCATGATACACCCATTTTCTGAAGTTCTGTCACCAACTATTTGAAAATGATTGAAATTCTGCGGACAATAAAATGATAAATAATTCCCACCATCTATATTCTTCTCAAGTGGAAGAGCTGGAAGATCTAAAGGAATCTTTGGTAGTGTTGCACCCTCATCTGCAAGATACGAGGTCTCAAGTGATAGGTGATATGCTGCAAATACAGCAAATTGTAGAGCACGTTTAACCTTCCTTAACTCTTCATAGGATGAGCCTCTTAAAAGGACCTAGGAAAACATGTTATTTTTATTAGATAAGTCATAAATCATAATCACAATATGGAAAACAACTCAAAACAAAAATAAGCTCCAAAGATGAGTACAAGATTAGAGACCTAAAACATAAAGTGTTTTGCCATCCTCAGAAGAAAAGGTAAAAGAATGGATAAAAAAAAGAGAATGGAAGTATAACATTTGGGCCAAACCACCAAAGTAACAATATGATGAGAATTGATCCTTAATTGATCATGGTATTGAATATTGATAATCTTTGAAAGGCGACGAATAGTTTTATGCATTACCGTGCAGCCCAAGCGTCTTGGACAACCATCAAAAAACATTAGTGTCTTGACAGACTTTCTGTTTGAGTTCTTTGGAGATGAAGATTCTGTAACTCTTTCAATCCAGAATGTTTGGCATTGTCCAAGGCTTGCTGAAGTGACATTTTCAATGGATGAAGCAATTTGAGCACCTGTGCAGCGTGATATCCTTTCAAGAAGTGATCTCTTGACGTTCAATACTAAAGAGATATCTTTTGCAAGAATCTGTTGAGCATACAACGGCACACTTTTTTCAACCAGCAAGACATGAGGTCGTTGGGCCTCTATCTTTGCAACTGCATTCTTAAGATACTCCTTTTCCTGTACATATCATATCACACTTAAAAGTCAATTATGGACATATTGAGAACAATCAGGATAAACATATCATAATTGAAAAATGAAAGAGGTGTGACCTGTTCAAGAATTCTGTTTATCGATGCTAGTTTGTTCGTAACCTTTTGGTGTTCCAGTGCTCCTCCCAAAAGAAGCAATCTAGGATTCTCATGCTTTGACACCATACGTTTATGTTTTACATTTTTAGAACAAACAACACCTTTAATGAAAGTACTGCAAACAGATGAATAATATTTAGCTCCAAAAACACCATGATAAAGATGCCACGTAATTCTTCGATACATGTAATTCATTGAAGGGTATACCTATCGTTGGGATTCCCTGATGCTACACATTTGACTTTGACATAGTCGGTGGGATCCATGCTACCACCTTTGCTTGTGTCTGGCCGAACAAAGGAAGCTGCCTGCCATGCTAATGAGGATAGTATGTCTGACCATCCGTCCACAGGATCAACTCCATGACCTTGGAGTAATTGGGACACAAGAGCTCTGAAATGCCCATGTAAAGCATTCCTTAAGAACTCTTTATGAGCTATATTATGTTTTCCTTTGATTCCTAGTAAATCATCATCACCACCATAATCATAGTTAAAATATCCGAAGATCTTCCCATCACCAACATCAGCGTCGTCGTCATCATATTCAAAAAACCCATTTTCAAAGTCATCGCCCTCATCCTGAGGCGGTGGTGGATACCAAATGAGTCTATTACTCTCATAATCAATTGGCTGTACCACAATCTTACGCTGTTCATCATCGCAGATGGGTGAATCAACAAAGCTAGAATAATCAACATCATCAGAGCCATGGCCAGAATTCAAAGGGTAGATGGGAGAATGTTGGCTGGAATGGCCACTCCTCCTGGAGGGAGGACTTGTGTCTCCTAGTCCCAATCTTTTCATAGGACTATCTACCGGGCTCGAAGACCCCAACCTGAAGGTATACATCCTACTAATACTCGTGCTCATCGAATCCGTATCAGAAGTGTCTTGGGAAAACTCACTCTGCGGGGAGAAATACCGCTCTGAGTCCTCACCATCTTCATAACAATCAATCCTACATCCAGTAATTTAAATTCAGTGAGCACACTATCAATAGATATTCCCTCCAAGGTATGTAAGGAAGTCAATTACTTACGTTGGTGTTGAACATCGGAGAGGACCAGGCGATGAGAAGCGCCGCCACCCGGCGAACCTCGATGTAGACGGCGTTGGGACGCGCTCCGGTGGGGACACCGGAGGCCCGTCCATACCGTCACCACGCTGCCCCATGGCACCACCTCGGCCTCCGTTGATAGGCCGGACGCCGAGGTCGCAGCACTCGCTGCCGCCGCAGTCCGTCATCGCAAGCTCGGCAATCCAAGAATCGGACCTGTGCGCGACGGGCACTCCCATAAAAGCAGCAAAACTGCTAAAAACTACCGAGGAGACCCAAACTAACACCTGTTGATTTCTCTATAGGCTCTACACCAAAGATGCCCTCAAATCACAGAAAAAACAACCACACCAAACCAAAAGCTACGAATCATCAGAGGGGAACTAAAAGGGACCCCGCGGAGCGCCTAATCCTAGAGGTTCTTGGCGTCGGCGCAGCCGAGGCATTCCGTCGAACACGCGGCGCGCAAGAAGGCGGCATGGCTGAAAACTCTTCAATCCGGAAGTAGCGTGAGGCGGGAAGCAGCGGCGGAGGCGGAGACCAAGGGCCAGTGGGGTCTGGGACGGGGGGAGGTGGGGAAGGGGAAGAGGGACTAGCCCATGGGGGAGGAGAAGCTTTTGCTGGTGCGGGAATGGAGGTAGATATATAGAGAAGGCAGAAAAAGGTAAGCGGTGTAGGAGGGAAAAAATGGGTCTGTTATTTTATGGGTTTTAGCTTCAGCTTTTAGTTTTTTGTAGTAACTAAATTTTAAACAGAGTATTTTTTTAAATAAAATCTATTAAGTTAATTATAGTATACATTGTACCGACTTCATTTATATCGGTAAAAATCGCACGTGAATTTCAGTTACTCTGTAATCTCTCACATGAACAGCCAAAAACCATAAGCCGTAGCCACAAAAGAACAGGCCCATATTTGTTGAATGTTGTGGATTTTAGGTCTGTTCTTTTTTGCTGACGCTTATGGCCCAAGGGGCTTATTCTTTACGGCTTCTAAAAGTGACTTTTGGCTTTTGTTACAGTACCTAACTTTCAAATAGAGTATTTTCTCAAGACGGGGTTTACAAGTTAATTATAGTACACATTAAAAGCCTAACATCTGTATCAACCAAAATCACAAGCGAGTATCTCTCTCTCCGTAATCTCTGCCGCAAACAGCCAAATTCAAAAATTTCAGCCAAAAGCGAGCATATTCTTTTCCTCCGAAGCTGACGGCTTTTGTCTTTTGCTACAGTACCTAACTTTCAAACGGAGTAAACGATGTAAACGTTAAAAGCCCAACATCTGTACCATCCAAAATCGCAAGTGAGTATCTCTCTCCATAATCTGTACCGTAAACATCCAAAATTCAAAAATTTCAGCCAAAAGACATAAGCCGCAGCCGTTACCAAATAGGCCATAAAGCCGCAGCCAAAAAGAACAGATGGCTTTTGGCTGCGGCTTGCGGCTTTTGGCTATTCGTGCGAGAGATTACAGAGTAACAGAAACTCACGTGCGGTTTTTGCCGATATAAATGAAGTCGGTACAGTATGTACTACAATTAACTAGTAGACCCTATATTTAAAAGATACTCCGTTTAAAAGTTAGTTATTGTAGAAAAGCCGAAAAACAGCTTTTAAAAGCTAACAAGAATAGGCCCTTTATTGTTTTCTCCTTCCTTTTTAATTAGTTTTTCCCTCTTTTTCTTTTCTTTTGCCTTTTTTACTTCTTTTATTGGTCAAAGCCAATGGGCAATGGACTTGTGTTTCTTGATGAAACAAATCTGAGAAAGTTTTATCTTATTTTTCTTTCTTTTTTCCTTTTGTTGAATATCCAATACGGATTGTGGATTTGAGTTGCCTTTTTGTTATTAAAATTGATTTGCGTCCACTTGACATGTGTTGTTTCCTATTAAGACTTTGCTACATGCGTGTTTTGCTCTATTTTGTGCTCTTAAGGTCTCAAGTGTGTCCTTTTCTCGTCGCAAAAAAAAAAGTATTTCCCTGCCTTGGAACCTTCCGCGTAGTTGTAATTTTAGTTCAACATAAGAATTTAAATTATTTGTACTGCTTATTAAGTAAAGGCATAAAAAATTGCTAGTAAAATAGATGAAACCCGTGAGATATAGACGGTGGCGGAATGGGTGAGACAGCGGCGCTGTGAATATTAGGTTGGTGAGGTGGTGGTGGTAGGGGAGGGGGAGATGGCGGCGAGATCACCGTCGGCCACTGATGGTGGAGGGAGAGGCGGGGGAGGCGGAGAAGGGGTGTGAAGCTGCCCACTCTGGAGAAAAGAGGGGAGGGGAGCGGTGGCAGGGGAACGGCGAGAAGGAAAGTGAGGAAGATGAGAGGGAAGGGAGTGGCGAGGCTATCCCATTAGATTGGGGTTCAATAAAATAGCGTTGGGTAGGTGCTCGTAAAAAATATAGCTATCTCAAGTGACTGTTGCAGATCACTGTAGGAGACATCCTTAATTACCCAATCTCAAAAAAGAAAGACATCCTTAGAATTCTCATATGCAATGCCGCAGTGCATCTCTACCATTGGTTCTTTTTAGGGCATGTTTGGATGTGTAATATTTTTGGAGTTTTTAGGGGATAGCATAGTTTCACAAAAATACTACGGTATAATAAATTGTTTTGAGACTTTTGGATACAAGAAATATTGTAATTTTATAAACCGTAGTATGTCACAGCCCTCTTTTTTGAAAATCGAGGTAACGCAGCTCCTTTGCCTCGTGCGTGGCTCCATCGATCTGAGCACTTATCATGTACAAAAAAAACTTACATATTGTATCCTCGTATGCATATCTTATGCAATTGCTCATTAATCTTCGATTAACGGAGCATTCATGAGATTTGGTTGCCATATTTACACATTAATTATATTCGAACCTTCTAAATATAGCTACAATAAAATGTGTTCGAATCATGCAGCCATGCAGGTGTGTAAGTTGTTTAATTTCTTGTAAATAATGGCTAAGTAGCCTTGTTTAATTTCTCGTAAATAATGGCTAAGTAGCCTAGAAACTTTGCGTTTGAATAAAATACTGTCTCGAATACTACAACTATCAAACACATTAGAGTTTTTTTTTCTCAAAACTGTACGAAACTATGGTATTTCATGTCTGGTACTTAAAAAACTGTGGTTTTCGGATATAGTTTTCAAATACTTTGACACCCAAACAGAGCCTTAGTTGTAATTTATCCTATTTCGTCTTAGCTATTAAGTAGCACGTAAAAACTACATGAGTACATGACGAATTTTTTGTACAAATAATTAATTTTTTATTCAAAATAATAGAAATATATATGTATCCATATTATTTTATAAAAATAGACTCTAGTCGCGTGACCGTTGGACGATTGGAGCCTCTCGCCCAACGGCCAAGCAACATGCAAGCAATCTGATGGCCGTTGAGCGAATTATTGCAGTCACCCAACGGTTCGGCGACTGAAAGCGAAGATAAAAGGGGGGTGCGGCCGCCGCGCCATCAACAGTCATAGAAAAAACAGAAGAGAGGGAGAAGAAAAGGAGACAGTGGAGGAGAGGAAGGGGAGGAGAGAAAAGGAGAGGGAGGAGAGGAGAGAAAAGGAGAGGGAGAAGAGGAGAGGAGAGGAGAGAAAAGGAGAGTGAGAGGAGCAGAGGAGAGGAAGGAGGAGAGGAAGAAGCAACTCTAGGTAATTTTTTTTCTTGTATTTGAACTTGTGTATATGTAGTTCACACATTATTTATTGTTAGTGTTAGTAGAAAATTATAGATGTAGATAGAAATAGTTCAATTTTTGTATAAAAAATTTAGTTAATGTAGTTTTAGTAAATTAGCAGTCGTAGTAGTGTGTAGTTGTGTATAATTTAGCGAACATAGTAGTACAAAATTAGCATCGTTAGCAAATTGGCATGTGTAAAAAATTGTAGTTGTAGAAAATTCAGTCAACGTTACGTACAGATTAATCGTGCGTCGAAATTTGTAGGTATTACAAAATTCAGTCAATATTTATGTTAGAATTTCATAATTTGCTTTGTAAAAAATAATAATACGTGATATTTTTGTTTAAGTACGAATGAATATGATGTCATTAGTACGTTGGAAAAATATGTGCACCATTGTAACTGGTATATATGCATTTATATCGATATGCCATGTAAATTGTCGAAACCATTAGGAATTATTTGCAGTAGGGGACAGCTCGAGAAGCGAGAAAAGTGCGGCGTCGGTGCGCGGGTTGCCGATGGGAAGTTAATACTACGAGGTTAGTGTAGTTGGTTACGACATGCGAACGATGGGTGAAATGTGAATTGTAGTATGTCAATACTTTCTAGTGTGCGATGCGATTTGACATGTTGCAAAATTGAAACATACATGCAGACAGACATCAGCAATGCCGATACCCACTACATTAAGAATGCATTACGGTGCTGGAACCGTTCGTGAAGGTCCCAATGGTGTTGATTTGAGCAGCTTTCCGCAAGCCACTTTGGTACACCCGGACGGCGAGAATGCTCGAATCTCAGATGTGATGCATTGGCTTACCCGAAAGTTTTTCATTAGACCCCGAAGTATGCAGTATCATCATACAAGGGCTTGGAGCCGGTCTCCCATGCACATCAAATGGGAGTTGAGAACATTGTTGCGCACAGTTGTGTGGAAGAGGTTTGTGCAAGGGTGTCGGCACCGTAGATACGAGTGTGTGCTGCTTGTGCAACCATGTCCATTAGAAGCTGTGCAAGGTCATGCGTACGGCCTTGCTCCGGGAGGTGTGAGCAGCTCGGTCGACCCGCATGTTGGCCAAGAGAAGGAAGATGACGAGGCCGATGTAGTACATGAAGGAGAGGTAGAATGGTCACGCCATGGTGCGGGAATAAGACAAGTCAATGAAGGGGAGCATATGGAGTACATAGTGCAGCAGATGGAGTGCGATGACCAGACAACATGGGCTGAAGAGAAAGCTGTACATGAGGATGAAGCTCCCGTCCTGCAGGAATGGAACCGGTTTGATGCTGAGGGTATTTCTGCACATGACAAGCACGAATCACCGTGGGAGTATCATGGGACAGAGGTTGGGTTGCATTCAATGTTTGCTGACAAGGCATCGCTGCAGGATGCCATCAAGTTGTGGGCCCTTTCTATGCAGCGGACTTTTTCGGGTCGTGAAATCTAGCCAAGAGCAATACACCGTGAAGTACGAGCAGACCGGTTGTTCTTGGAGGGTGCACGCACGTAGACCCAAATATGAGATTCACTAGATTGTGTCGAAGGTGGAGCCGCACTCTTGTATTCTCAGTAATGTTTTGGTGAGGCATCGTAACCTAACGTCTACCTTTATAGCCAATCTGATGTATGGAGAGATAGTGGAGAAGAAAGACATTGAGGTCATGCACATCGTGGTAGCTATCGAGAAGAAATACAAGTACAAGATTAGCTACGCGAAGGCGTGGCGTGCGAAGTAGAAGGCGTTGGAAAAATATTTCGGGTCTTTTGAGGTGGCGTACGACAATCTTCCTCGTATGCTTAAGGTGTTGCAGGACTGGAACCCGGGCATGTATATTGCTGTGCAGGATAAGCCTTCCACAAGGTCGCCAGGATATGCGGTGTTGCAAATGGCCTTCTTAGCATTTGGTGCTTGCATCGAGGCATTCAGGCACATGCTGTCGGTAATCTTAGTTGACGGGACCTTTTTGACCGCCAAATACAAGGGGCAGAACCTGATGGCCATACGTGTTGACGGCAATAACCAAATATTGCCGCTAGCCATCGCATTCATGGAAGTGAGAATTATGAAACCTAGTTGTGGTTCCTCAGACATATCATGGTTGGAGTTGTCGGTGCTCGTCTTGGTGTGTGCGTAATCCATAATCGCCATGCTGGGATTGTAAAGGCCATAAGAAAACTTCAGGAAGACCCCAAGGAGCCATTTTCTTGGCTGGATATAAGGAATAGATGGTGCATTCGTCACCTAGGGGCGAACTTTTTCAATCAGTTCCCAAATAAACCATTGATGAAGCTATTCAAGAGGCTTGCTATGCAGAACCAGCGGAGAAAATTTGATGCTTTGTGAACGTTGTTGAATGAGCACAGTAGGAAGCACTTCGATGAGAGGAGCAAGGGGCCGGTCATGCCTGGGGCGGCACAACCGGAATACTTGGCAGCACTCGATGAGCCTAACCCAGCTGGCCCAAGGAGGAGGAGCTCACGGAACATTAAATGCTTCTCGTAGTAGATCGAGGGAGAACCATTGAAGAAGTGGTCGCTGTTGCACGACATGGACGGCGCAAGATACGATATAATGACGACTAATCTTGTAGAGGTGTACAATTGGGTTCTTAAGAGCCTTCGTTCTCAACCCCTCGTCGCCATCGTGAAAGGTGTTCTGCACAGCACAATCAGGTACTTCAGGGAAAGGCACGCGAATGCCGCACTTCATGCGACTAATCCCTGAGCATTATACTCATCGAAACTTACGGTATACACCGTCAACGTGGGCCTCATCGCTAATGCTAGGGCCATCGCCGATGGTGAGGTCCCCCAGGTCAGCTTGGGTTCGACCGCACTTGCCGCGACCTATCGCGGCTTGTGCGACGCGTGCGCTAGGCTCGTACATGTCGTTGACCAACACACAGCACACGTCGTCGCACCGATTGACATGTACCCCGTGCACCTCACGCGTGACGCTCATATCACGATATGTTACATGTAATTTTTAAATATTCCCTAATTGCAATGTCACTGAGATGATTGATCGTTTCGTGTTTTTCCTACAGGCTGACGTTGGTGCTGTGATTTGGAGGGAGTTTCACACCATGGCGAATAGGATCACCAGTGGTGCGGAGGTGACACAAGAGGAGTCGTTGGTCGCTTGGCGTCGTGTGGAGGCCTAGGGTAGACGTGTGGTATCCCTGTTATCTTGCACGAGGTTACCGGCGGTCTCCACGCCCACGCCCGGTGCACAGATGGTTCATCCACCGATGCCGCCCCGACCGGCATGGCACCACGGGGGGGTTCTATTTGGGCACATCCTACACCACCTCAGCCGGACATGGCTGGGGGGTCAGCCTAGGGAGGGCCTCGTACACCACTAGGATAGCTGTTTGTGCATCATATGTATATCTCCGGCTTCCCCACGCAAGGGGCGTACTTCGTGCCATACATCCCTCTAGATGTGATGGCGCCAACTGAGGGTACGCTTCGCCTCTTGTCGGTTTTATCCCAATGCTTTATCTCATGAACTAACAATATTCGTATTGTAGGTCGTGTCTTCCCCCAGCAAGGATGGGGGGTCTACCCAGGCCCGAACTAACAATATTGTATTGTAGGCTCGAACTGGCCTGGGCAGGCGTCGGGCTCTGCACCTCAGGCCACACCACCAGAGGTTCTCTCCGGGAGTGCCCTCATCGGTGCACCATGGCTACACAGGTGGCGGCGTAGCCCACTCCACCAGCTCAGGGGCGTGTGCGACAGTCTCGTGATCATCTTACGTTGTCAGGGCGTCGTCACCCGTTGCAGCGGAGGATGGCCAAGCGGGGCCGTATGATCGTGCAAAACTGCACACCCGCAAGTGAACGGGTTGCCACTGAAATAGCGGCGAGTGTCGTGTTCTCCACGAGGACTAGGCGAGGCTACGGTGCTCGGCTAAAGCTAGATCAAACAAAACAGGGGAGAACTAAACCTAAAACAACTACTAAATGGATCGAACGAACTAAACAAACAGAAGACGACGGAGCGAACAACCGTACGAATGGACGTCGTACGACTGAACGAACAACATGACTACGACACAAACAATACACGAACGACAACGACTACCGATCGACGATATAAATAGCTACCGACCGCTAGACAGAAAGAGGGAGTCGAGAAGCACTGGGGGAGTCTAGAAGAACAAAGGGAGGTCGAGAAGCAAGGGGGAGAAAACGATTGACAGCTAACTAAACGACAACGGCAGGACAACACAAGAACACTACGACAAACAAACGCACAATCTAACTATCGACAGACCGCAGAAAGAAGGAAAGAGGGAGGTCGAGAAGCAAGGGGGAGTCGAGACAGCACGAGGAGAGGGAACGATTTCCGACTAGCTAGATCGCGCACACAAACATCACGGGAACTAACACCCGCACAAGTATAGGACACGAATACTAAACTAAACACAGACAGACACTAACCACTTACACTAGAACGACTAACAAATTAACACATAATCACAAAAGGCAATGCTAAGCGAGGATACTTGTGAAATAGCTTTCAGAGAGACAACTAACAAAATAATAGGACTACAGATTACCACACTAAGAGCATATTACCACGATACTACTAAATCTAAACATCACGGATCAATGAGCACCGGTCTCAAGCACAAACATTCACCACAGTGCATAATTCAACAATTTAACATACCAGGACTCCATATCATACCCACTGATTCTCATGCACACATCACAGTTCACATCCACAATAACAGATCACAGTGCAAAGCATAAATAAGTAATTAAGAACTTGAAGAAATAGAGGGGAAGAAATTAGACAGAACCGAGGAGGAAGAAGTAGCAGAGGGCGCAGAGGAGAAGGTGAGGCTGTCGGCGGCGCCGTAGAGGAAGTAGGGGGCGGCGCTGATGGAGGTCGCCGAAGATGATGAAGCCGTCGGTGTTGATGAAGCCGAGGCAGGAGGGGTCGATGCTGTCGATGTCGGCGCAGTGAATGACGGCACAGTAGAAGGGGATGGCGCGGTGGAGTGGTCGGCGTAGCCATGGGGTAGCAGGGGGCGGCGCTGATGGAGGTCGTCGGCGTCGAAGTGGAAGGCGGCGCCGAGGTAAGCGGTGATGGCTGAGGGAGTAGAGGAACGACCGGAGTAGAGGACGATGGCGCACCGGCGAGCTGTGGATCTTGGCGGCGGCAAGCCAGAGAAGGTGGGGAAGAGGAGCGGCGGCGGAGAAGAGGAGCAAGCGGCTGATGTGGATGGAAGGAGGAGGTGCGGTGGAGGAGCGGCGGAGGCGCACCGACGAGCTGCGGCGGAGAAGGAGAGGAGGAGGGCACACGGGAGTAGGCGGCGCGGTAGAGGAAGGCACAGAGGATGGCGGGAGGTGGTTGGTGGTGACGCACGGGTGATGAGTGGAGGCGGAATAGACAGGGCGGGCGCCGGCGAGTCCGACCGACCCTCGTCGGCGCCGGAGAAGGAGAAGAATCGGGGAAAGGAGAGCAAAGGGGAGGAGAAGTAGAAGAAAATGGCCGGCTTCCCTTCTCCCACAGGCGGCGCATGAACTTTCTTTGGGGATTTCGGCACTTTTTGATTTAGGCCTCCTAGTATCTAGGGTTTACAATTAGGTCCTTTCTTCTTATGATTTCTTTTGTTTTGGCCCTTCAGAACTCCGATTTCTTCGTGATTTGATCCTACGCATCCGTGACGACGCGCACATCTGTACGGAGCAGTCCCGAAAATCCAAATTTATCGTTTATGCGCCTCGATCGCGCCGACCTGCAGAAAAATATAGAAAAATGTAAAATAGTCCATTTCGAGCAATTAATTATAGGAAAACGTGTAAATGATGATAAATGGTTCCAAAATATGAAAAATATGAGGGTAAAATGACGGCTAAATATATATAAATATGACGCATGTCACCGTATGGGAGGACGCAGACACGGAGACGGAGGGGGCCAGGGTGGCGACGGAGGGGGGCTAGGATGTTGTTGGGGGTCATTAGTGCTGACTGTATACTTTTTGTTCATGTACAGTTTATGTTTGTTGTTTACGTAGTGATATTTACAATACTGTGGCGAGTTTAGTTCTACTTCTTCTTACCTTGTCGAGGCCCGCACCAAACGAATAGTGAAATGCATTGATGGCAACCACAACAATGTACAAACCATTCGATTACATGATTAACGACATTGAAAAATATTTCGAACAACAGGCCAACCATACACAACGTTGCCTATAGACGGAAGTAGCCTCGTGGTACCCACATGGAGTGTTGTTGAGGGGCCGCCTCAGACGTGGCTGACCATCGTTGCAGTGGCAAGCACATATACATCTAGGGTTCGTGCAACAGCATGTTGGGTCATACGAACTTCCTATGTTGATGACCTCCTTGTTACCCCTCTCGCGCTCCATCTGCTGATGGAGGTCATCGTTCTACTCTTCAAGATTTTCAATCCGTGCCTCCAATCAGCGATTCACTTCCACAATATATGCACGTACCTCGCAACATACCGTTCATAGGAAGGATCAATCCATGGCATGAAGTCACATTTATCCATCTACTACAAAGAAACATTAACATGGAAACTCTATTAGTAGTACTACAAAATAGACGAGTGCCTACTTGTATCCCGGAGTATGGGCATCGAAAGAAACATCGACCACCATCCGTATGGCCTTCTGCCACCTGCACAACCGCGTCTTGCATGTGTTTGCATTTCGGCCACATTGACTGAGCGTGCCTGTTTGGCAACAAGTGGTACGTAACGCCGAAGTCCTCCTTCTATTCAAGCGGAAGGTCCCTCTTTGGTGACCCGTATTCGACTGGCCCCTTGGTGTCTATCATGATGGCTTATTCTACGATGGAGAAGATAGTTGTTTCTACCAGCAATGCCTCATCCATTCATTTTATAGCGTAATTATGGTGTCATGACGTCATTCATAACACAAGATAGCTTTGCCCAGCGACAAAACCACACTGGCAGCTTTGCACAGTGACAAGACCACACGGGCCAACTTAGCACAGTGACAAGACATGACGGGAAAGCTTTGAGCAGCGACAAAACTACACACGACAGCTTTGACTAGAGACAAGACAACACGTGCTAGCTTTGACCAGTGACAAGACTACACACACTAGCTTTGAGCACTGAGAAGACCGCACGCGCCAGCTTTGCTCAGTGACATAACCGCACGAGTCAGCTTTGCTCAGTGACATGACATGACGGCCCAGCTTTTTGCAGTGACATGACAGCATGGGCTAGCTTTGAGCAGTGAGAAGACCGCACACGTTAGCTTTGCGTAGCGACATGACCGCACGGGCCTGCTTTTCGCAGCGACAAGACCTTACGGCCCAGTTTTGCGCAGCGAGAAGACTAAAGGGTGCAGCTTTTCACAGTCCGAAGACCTAACTGGGCAGTTTTGCGTGCCCACAATACCACACTTGGTAGCTTTGCGCAGTGATGGGACCACACACGCATCTTCATGTACCGAGAAGGCAACAAGGGGCCCTATAAAAGGAGGTTGAAGCGATTTCTCAGAGAACATTGCATAAGCAAACCTCACACTACACCAGCGCTTGCTTCACCACACCGGGATGGACAAGAGACAGAAGAAGCAATGGGACAAGATGATGAAGTAATGAGAGGAGACCTACAACCTAGCATGGTTAGCTGCCACCCACGATGAGAAAGAAAGGGATGCTGCGGCTCGGACAGAACAAGCCCAGCGTGCTATGAGCTCAGCTCCCCGCAATGACGTGCCCTATAGCAATAACCACATCCCGTACGTTCCTACCGAGCGTTCGTCGCAACACCAACTAGAGGGGGAGACACCCCCTTTGTTGGTGCTAGGACCCGTGCAAGTTTTTCAAGTCTAAACATCGCCTCAGCCTAGGTATACGTTACTAGGGTTACGTAAACTACTCCAGTGACTATCCCGATCACCGTCTAGACACCGCAACCTATCAGCAGCCGGTAAGGACTAGGTGCACAGTTTTCCCCTACCTTTTCTCCTTCAAAGTAGCTCTCCCTCCTTTCTCTTCTCTCGCTGCCGGTTTTCCTGGTGTCACGCTCGGCCACTTTCTTCTTTCTTCCTCTCTATTCTCTCCTCACTGCTCCCGCGTCGGCGCTTCATCAGCCAGCCCCCGCCTTCCCCTGTTCCAGCGTTAGCCCACCCTGCGCCACTCGTCACGTCCCCGCCTGGCCACCCCATCGCGTCACCATTTCTCTCCAAGCACACTGCCTCCATCAGCCACAAAGCGTGTGCGCCTGCTCCCGTCGCGTCTCCACCTCGGCTCATGAGCTCACGACATCACTTCCTTCCTCTCCCCTGTTCTGGCGTCAGCGCACATTCGCACCCATGCCCTGCGCCAACCATCCCGTCGCCCATGCCCTGCCAACACCCATGCTGCGCTCACATCGCCAGCCCCTTCCGCCAGCTATAAAAGCTTACTCATGCCCCCAGCCTCATCGCCCCACCTCACCCCCTCTCCCACCTCGAAGAATTACCCCGTAACAGCCTGTAGAAGCGCCGGCAACTTCATCTTCTCCAACACCAGCCAATGGGAGGGCTGTCGATTGGAGCTGCAGCAAGCCAATTCCGCCCTACCAGAGCTTCCTCAGAGCACTATGTCGCCATTCCCTTGCTCGGCCGAGCTTCTCGCCGCCCGAGCTGAGCCCGCACCATGCGCCACCTATGCCCGACGCCGTCTCATGCCGTCGGACCGCCATCAGCACCCCCGAGCCGCGCCAACCCCCGAGGTAGCCTCCTGTCCACACCTGGACACTCCCTTAGCATTCAATTGGACTCCGGTGCTGTACATCGATGTGTCAGCCCCTCCCATGTTCCACTGTTGCTAATTTTCCTCCATCGCTTCCCCTGCCAATTCCTCCCTCTGGAATCACCTACACACCTCCCTGGAGCTTCCCCAACCATCTTCGAAGTTCTTCCCTCACCCCAGCTCTCCTGCGTCGCCGTAGGCCACCACTGCTAGCTCGCCTCGGCCCTTCCCTGGCTCCTCCAACCGTGCAGGTATGATCACCAAGACACCCACCAGCTCGTGCTCGCCCCCTCCCTTTTTCTCTTCCTCCCAGCTGCCAGCGCCATGTTTCCCCCTCACCGCCGGCCGCATCGAGTCGCCGCCAGCCCACCTCGTCACTGCCTGGGCCAAGACGCCACTACCTATGAGATCACTGACCACTTCAAATTCTGTTTTGCCCACCACCTTCCCTTCCCTAGCTCCCCCTCGCCGGCAACCACCACCGCCCAGCCATGGCGCCACTGCTCCCCTGTTTCACCCGAACACCCCCTCTGCTTGTTCTCTTTGTAATCATCTCTCTCTCCCTCTTATCTGACATGTGGGTCCAAATGCTTAAGTGGCCCCCAAATCAATATTTAAATCATGTTCTCCCCTCAAAATAAAACAATTTGGGCAAAGCAAAATAATTAGTTAGAATGGAAAATAATTTAGTGATGAATGGAGCTATAGATAAAGATACTATTTATAATTATAGAATCTAAAGTTATGCAAAGTGAAATTGTCAAAAATTATATCTTGGGTGATTGCATGAAATATTAGCATGTTAACTGAGAAGAGGATAGAAATGGAATTATGAAATTGAAGTTTCATGCAAAATGTGTATACAGTGGTTAGCTCTGTAATGTTACGAGCCCCTTCTTTCCAAATAGTGATTAAGTGATTAAGGGAAATAGTTTAGTACTAGCTCACTAATATTTAACAATAAATATTGAAATTTAAATTAAAGGTTTCCTGGTAGATGATTAAATAAACCTCAAAAATAATTAGTACGCCATTAATATTCATCTTAAGTTCAAATAATAATAAAGACGCTACTGGCATATAAATTCGTATAAATATCCAAGCATCACAAGAACCTTAATTAAAATGACAATTGAGTTCAGATCAAGGTAATTAGCTAACAAGTTTGTGTAACTTAAATTAAAATACAAAATTAAAATTTGTGGGCATGGTAAAAATGTACCCTTGTAGATATAAATAATAATCAAACGTTCCTAAGGTGAATAATACCCAATCAAGGAGCATGAATTAGACAAAATATTAAAAGTATTTGAAATAGAGTGTCCACCTAAATTAGAGACTTTTCTGAAAAATAGTTAGATAAATGCGGATGATATGCATGCAGCCCACTAGTAAATATTTTAGTAAATTCTTGTATTCACTGTAAGCCCTATTAAAAATATAGACTCTATCATAAACATACAGCCGATCATGAAATATTAAACGGTAACTGTAAATTAGTAACGATAACGAAATATAATCATGTGTAACAGGCTCAATCAATCATAAATAAATTAAGATTAAATTATGCCAGATGTTAAGTAAAGGGATAAAATATCAATATCAGTTGATTCCCAGAGTGCCTCCAATTAAAAGGTCATATTAATATATATGTACTAAAATATAATAGCCCTAGGTCATCAGACATTGAAATAACCTCACCATATATATTTTGAAATAAACATTTAAACAATTATACTATTAATTGATAATTAGAACCACATAAAATGCTACATATCAAATTACTAGCAATATGAATTAATTCGATAAGCTAAAAGTCATATACATCATATATGGAACCCCTCCCTAATTCATAAATGGCAACACTCTACCAATACAATACTTAATACCCAACTAAACTCATGCACCTATCCATAGGTCTGACCTGACTCATGGAATTTCCTTAATAAATATAAAATTATAAAAGAAGTTATTAAAATGGGTCAAGCTATGGTATTCAACAGCCGACTAAAACTAACCATCCTCAAATCCGAAGCAGAATATTCTCATGAATATTCCTTTATCATGAACCCTCCTTGGCATCCGTCTCAGTGAATTTCCTTCTACCAATCATCGCTTCGCTCCAACCCCGTTTGACTCCGTCAATACTCCGTACCCAATCAACTTTATCTCAAATCACCCATTAACTCAAAATAAAGCTAAATTGAGTTTATTCAGATTTATTTGGATCATTTAAGTTATTTGCATTTATTTGGATTCAATCATTTAGCGCATAATTAGATATTGGACTCCTGAAGAATCAATGGATCAAGCGAGACCAAGATCCAGATGAAGATGAAGACTAGGAGCTCAAGATCCTCAAATGAGAAAACTTTGAGTGAGCTCAAGACCGCGGTAAACCGCGTTAGGCGAGTCAATAATTTGATCATGTTGAACCTATATTTTTTGCAAATTATTTTCATTTTAAATTATCAAATTGCATGCTGTTATTTCATGTTCAAATATATGTTTGTTTTAAGATTCTAGTTATATGCACATTATTTAACTTGTTAGTAGTACACCTCTTTTGGAACATTTGAACATCTAAGCCTTGTCATCCTAGAGAAATTATAATGGCAACCTTTCGAAAATAAGTATACAATTATGCACCATGCTTAATACTGCTTAGATAATCGGGTGCACCAAAATGCCCCAAGCATCACTTTCAATCTTGAGAAACTGATTTAGGAAGTCATGGGTGAAAATGGCTAGTATATTTTGATATGATTATTTTATGCTCCTAAAAAACCCCCAACTTGCTTAAATATCTAGGCGAATGGTATGGGGAGGCTGGTGTAGTGGTGCACGAGTGTGGTTAGTGTTAGAACTGCCAGATAACCCTAAAGTCTAAATCTTGTCATGACCTCCTATGTAAGACAAGTACAACCACACGTCTGTAAAGTACAACTTGGCTTAGTAGAGTTACTGAACCCTGAAAGTCATCTCATTGGTGGGGGAGACGGGTAATGCATGTGGCTGTCTGTGTGACGGCTTGAATGGAACACTCGTTGAGGGTGAAGTTTTCCGTGGCGAGCTAGTCGGTGTGGGTAGTCTAGCTAGGCTAATCGCTAGGGGTAGAACATCCCGCACAACTTATACGACCTGCCGGAAGTGGGAGAAGCGCATATGAGTGAGATGATGGAAGGAGCGAGGTATTTTGAAAGTTACTATGATGGTCTACTCAACCGCATGACTAAGGAATCGTGTGGAGCAACGAGCGAATCGTCTCTTGTGGGTAAAGTGTGCAAACTCTGCAAAGTGAAAAATATTTGAATAGCCATGCCCACAGTCAAGGGCGAACATGGAACTTAACCAGATATAGTTCTATTTCAAAAACTTTGTGGGTGAAATTGGAAAAGTGGTGGGCAATGAAAAGTCCTGATTTGTGTTTCCCTGCGTGTCGTTCCAGTGATAAGATAAGTGGTTATAACGCTGAAAGGTTAGCATATGATGCAGGAGCCATGTAATGGTGGATGGAATCTGTGCTACTATTATTACTGCATTCTTTTTACCCAAATATCATGGTTTAGTTTAAACTGCTAGGTCTTACGTAATTTCTATGTATCGTACTTTAAAGGCAAAGTTATGGCAAATAAAACAACTCGAGCCTTCTCTTGATAAGCAATACATGTTATCTATTTGCTTCCTATGTATTGGCTCGCAAAGCACGGTGGTTTGTGCTCACCCTCGCTCACTCAATTAATCCAGAATCAGGAGTCAAATCGATACGCTTCAGCAATACACCTGGTCATGATGGTGAAGAAGATGAAGAGGTCAAGAACTAGGTTGTGAACCCCAGTTGGCTACCTGTGGGCATGTCTTGAGGGTACCACATGTGTGTTCCATTTTCGCTACTGCATTTTATTGATTTCAGCCTGATTGGCCCATGAGTAAGTCTACTATTATATTTATGCTTCCGCATGATATGCATTTTGATGTTCAGTACTGTATCTGTGAGCACTATCTGCTGATCTAGGGAATAGTGCAATGGAATCACAGAGGATTCTGGATTGTAAAATCTGGGTCCGACAACTTCTCACTCCCTACCTCAGCACTGGACCACCACAGCTACCCTTGCTCCTTCCCACTAGCTCGTTGTCCCAAGCTCCAACCAGCCGCTCTACTCCTACCACCGCCACATTCGACCATGAGAGAGAGGGGACACCTCGGGAGATTGGAGCTCGCGTGTAGGAGGTGAAGTCAGAGATCTAAGGCGTGGAGGCATGTACATGGTGAGCTTCGATTGGGACGGTGGTGCTAGTCATGGTGAGCTTGGATTAAACTGAGGAGCTAGGCATGGCAACCTTCGTAGCAAGCTTTGATTGGGGCGGCGATGTTGGTTATGATGAGCTCGGATTTGGGGCGGCGGTGCTGGTCACAACGAGCTCAGATTGGACTAAGGCACAGTCACGACGAGTGAGGAGGGAATCGATGGAGGGTCTTCATGATGGTGGCGGGGGAGGCTACTGGAGGCGCGGAAGAAAGAAGCACAGGAGGCCACTAGAGGTGAAGAGGGAAGCGGTAGAGGGTCTCCACGGTGGCAATGGAAGAGGTGGCCACTGGCCGATTTGCTTTTGCTCGAGGAATTTGGGCAGCATACACCGTGAAGCGTGCGACACCATTGTTGGCCAAGGAGCAACAAACGATGCGGACACCATGTGGGATAAAACTGGCCTTTATCAGATCCGAGCTGTACTCTAGGTGGGTCAAAACCATGGTCAAACAAGCGAAGGTGTAAGGTTTGTCTAGTATTAAGAGATGGGGGATAGTTCTACCCAATTTTATAAACGAGGGATGAAAATTAGATGAACTGAAGTATGGGCTTTTTCCAAAGTAGCCTGATGCAAATTAAACAACTGATTACACTAATCTTCAATCGATATGCCTAAAATTTGTTGGGTGTTGTAAATAATGCACAGAAAAATAGAGATAAGAGATACTAATTTTTACGTGAAAAATCCTTACGGGAAAAAAGCACGGGCGCTCAAAGGCAAATCACTATAGTGAAGAGAGATTACAATAGAGCTTTGCTCGTGAGCACACCTCTTCCTATAGACTACTTGGGTGTATATATAGTGCGAGGGAAAAGAGTCCCACAAGGAGAGGAAACCGATTCAGAATCGGTTGCTACAGATTGGCACTATGTCTGATACAACCTGTGCATACACCTGTCATGCCACTTCTGACATGAGACGATGAAGTGTCCTACACGGACATGGTACAAATTGGATCAACTTTATCAATCTCCACCTTAAGCCGAATTTCCTCCAGTAGTCGAAGTATGTAATAAACTCCTCCAATTAAAATTAACATGAACACCTTGTACGCTGAAAGTTCATCGAACTAATCTTCAAGTAGAAAGACTAGAACAGTCTTGTCAAAACGCTTCTTGTGAAGCAAAATTTAGCAAACTAACAACAGATCTGAACACACAGCTATCAACAAAGCAGACGAACAAATCTAGGTATTCAACAATTCATAACCCCAGCAAAGTCTGAATCTATGCAACTGACCTCTTGAAACAAATGCTCAATCAGCAAATGGCATAAGCCAAAAATTCACCTGCGGCGCTGGATAGATAGCGAATAGCTTATATCATGGAATCTGATATGCTCCACCTGGAACACAAAAGTTGGCAAATAACGCTCATTGAAAGAGCAACTATTCAACAAGAAAGACTGGAACAGTCTTATTGCACTTGTAACTATCACGTACGTCAAACTGTCGGCTTCAAAAGTAATTGAACTTCATGACATGGTTCAAACTACTCCTATAAAAATGTCCGGATGAAAGAAACTCTTGTGCCGTCAATAGAGAATAAACTGCAGTAGACCCCTCATATCGAGCTGTGACAACTGTAAGACGTTGTAGTATCTATGCAAAAATAAAACTCCTTGCATGTAAATCCTTCATCTCAAACTGAAATTGGAGCAAAACCTTCACTTTCAAATAGCAAAACTCCAGAGAGTATCATGCTAGCGGCCATCAGGGTGTTATCAAACGGTGAATAAAACACCAAATTCAGTTGTTCCCATAACTAACATTGTTGTTTTAAGTCTTCTCAATCAAGTGTAGACCAAATTAACTCATTGTGTTGAAAAACCTACAACTCCACCTTAGACTCTTCATCTGCGGATCTTACCGTAGTAACCCTTAGAAGACGATGGATCCTCGATGAAATCGCCATTGATAAAATTCGCATGGATGCCGCTGATAAAAGACACAATGGCTTGAATTGCAATGAACTCCACCTTCAACAAAAAATATATAGTGCTGATGACACAACTTCAATGGAGATGGTGCAGTATGACGCCAGGGCATGGCGTTGGACGACATGGGCGGTGATGTTGGCGAAACTTGGCACTGGAACTGTCACCGGGGTAGAGCGCGGAACGACGCTCAGGATGGCGTGGGTCAGCGCCGAATTGGAGTCAAGATTTAAAACAAGAGATATGAATTTTTACGTGGAAAACTCTTGCGGGAAAAAACCACGGGCGCTCGAAAGCAAATCACTATAATAAGGAGAGATTACAGTAGAGCGCTTACTTTTGAGCACACCTCTTCCTATGGACTACTAGGGTGTATATATAGTGCGAGGGAAAAGAGTCTCACACAAAGAGGAAACCAAGTCAGAATTGGTTACTACAGATTGACACCATGTCTGGTATAACTTGTGTATACACCTGTCATGCCAAGTCTGATATGAGACGATGAAGTATCCTACACGGATACAGTACGAATTCGGATTAACTTTAATATTGGGAAATTAATGCAAGTATGATGTATCTCATCATCTCATATAACTACAGAATCATACCATACACATATAATTATCCTATGCAAACAGCCAAACAAAAGTGTATAGTAGGCATGGTAGTAGACGGTACTCAGTAGCACGATCAAATACATCGGTGTGATATGCGCGCAGCGCAATGTTCAAATAATCTTGTATTAATATGCATGCAAACTAATGATAATGTAATGAAGGTTTTCGAAGACAAAGTTAGCTTTAATTTAAGGCGCCGCCCCTATATATATATACCTCTCCAACGATCAAGTCACTGGTTTGCTCGCTTGCCTAGTGTTGTGCCCGAAGCATGAGTCATAAGATCGCGTGAGGCATACGTACGACCGAAAGAAGCATTATGTGATCATGTCATCAATAATGTAAGTAATTATTCCCTCCCGAATTATTTCTCCCATTTGCCATTTGCAACGTTGGATCGGGCCCCGCATGCCCCTGCTTGCCCATTGGACGGCCTAGGATTAAGTGGGCTCCACTTGTTTGGGTCTTGGAGTGCGAAATGTCTGTCATTGCTGAAGGTTACCTGTGATTCGTGTGTGCTTTTAGTCGTCTACATGTTAATATAAATTCTGTAGGTTCCTAGACATTGAAACCCTACATACTCTATTTTGAATGACGTTATTGACCATTTTTATGGTTGCCAAGATATGATTTTAACTACAACTTTTCATAACTTCGTAATAACATAAAGTAATAAGTCTATTTTATATCCTTAAACTCTGTTGGTTATCTAGATTTTAACCCTCAAATACAAAACTGGATATCCAATGACACTCAATGGTGATTTTGCCATGAAGACGGGCACGACATTGGTTTTGTACCCGCATGGCAGCTTAAGCACTAAGGGCAGCGAAATAAAAAACATTTCAGAACAGAGTAGCGGCTTGGTGACGATGTTCCGTTGGCTGCAGTCGGTTCTTGGAAAAGTGTTGGTACGGACGTGGTCTTGGGACTCTGGAACACACTAGAGACAAAGTTTGGTAGCGATGAACACCGGAGGTGATGGCGTGCAATGACGCACAGTGTTGGGAGGTGGCAACTCTAATGGCCGACAGTGCTACGGTGATGATCCAACATGATTAGCATGAGCATGACATGTCCCTAGACATTCTAAACCTATTGGAAGTAGTTCAATGGATGGAAGTGGCCGGTGGTAGTCCGTCAATGATGGGCTGGATCTGGAGCGGTGATCTTCGGGTGGTTTCGTGGCTCGATTTGGGAGGTGGGTAAGTACCAGTAGGTTTAGGAGACTACGATGCTCACCCTAGTTTAGGTGGAGATGGGGTGACGCAGCCTGGCGGTGGTGGGGAGGAGCTTGTCATTGGTGGTCCGGAGGGTTTTTGGCTGAACCAGCAGGAGCATAAGTACTAGTGGAGTATGGAGAATCTATTGGTAGTTTTAATTTGGATGTAGGAGATGTGTGGTAGTATGGCGATGTGGATGTGCCATGGCATGGCGGAAACAGAGGAGGGGCGGAACGGCTTGGGCACGGGAGCCCGATGGCGATGCTTCTCCGACAGAGGGAGTCAAAGTGCAAGTGATTAGGTAGACTTAATGGTTGGGAGTGATTCAATTTGATTGTAAGGGGTTGGAATGGGGAATTTTGGACGAGACTCAAAGATTCGAGCATTGTGGCTGTGCGGCTCATCGGTGAGATCGACGGCGATGACAAGGTCCTGCGAGGCTTCTGGGTGTGAATGCGTGCACAAAATCCTGATATGTCCATTTATGGGTGAGGGAAAGGCGGTTCGTGCATGGTGGCTTGATCGTGGCGCACGTAGCTACGAGCAAAGCGGCAAACAGGAGGTGGTGTGCATGCAGTGAGGCAGTGAGTAAGCAGCTGCGTAGCGCCACCCTTGACGTACGTCACTTGGCATGGATTTGCGGTGGCACACTCTGGCTATACTTTACATTAGCTGTATTGCCATGACATGGCTTCGATGAGGGTGAGTGACGGCCACATGGCACTGGCACTACTACAAAAGAGGCTAAACTGGACGGCTACATCACAGACGGTTCATACCGAAACCGTCTGTGATATTTTCACAGACGGTTTATAATAGAAACCGTCTGTGAAAATCTAGACAAAACAGACGGTTCGTTTTAAGAACCGTATGTCAAATTTCACAGACGGTTCGTAAAACGAACCGTCTGTGATAAGCGAGACAATGAGACGGTTCGCTTTAAGAACCGTCAGGAATTTCACGCACGGTTCTTAAAGCGAACCGTCTGTGATAATCGACAACACAGACGGTTAATTTTAATAACCGTCTGTGGTAATTGATCGATAACCAATAATTGGTGTATACCCTGGATTTCGATCTCACCCGTCCGCTCTCTCCGGATCGAATGACGGGCACCATTCCTCCCACCGCCGCCCTTATTAATAACTCCCATCTACATTTCCACCGTACTAGTCACGGTGAGTTCATCCACTAGCATCTCCCTCCGCTGTGAGCTAGCGCCTCCGTCGCAAGACGGCGGAGGCTAGACAACACACTCTTGCCGTAAGTGTCGTAAGTGTGTCTTGTTTAGCCTTACCATCGTGCCATGAAGGGTTCGTTAGCTTGTTATATCCTGTAACAAAAAATTTGCTTCTCCCTCCCGTGAGCTAGCGCCTCCGTCGCGGCACGGCGGGCACCGGACAACACACTCTTGCCTACCGTAAGTGTCGTAAGTGTGTCTTTTCACCGCACCGCCGTGTCATGAAGGGTTCGTTAGCTCGTTATCCTGTAACAGATCTGAATATGTGTTGTTGTGTTTCCGTGTGCATTTGCTTGTTTTCAAAGGGCATGTAACAAAAAAATTTGGACACCGTCTGTGTAGGCGGCGTCGGAGAATACGAGTATCACAGACGGTTGTTACTGATGAACCATCTGTGATACTAAAGTATCACAGACGGTCTGTATTAAAAACCGTCTGTGATAATCTGGAATTATCACAGACGGTTTTTTATTACAAACCGTCATCATAGTAACAACCAATCAAATTAAATGCAGAGACAGGGGATCACAAAATAAAAGGCAAATTTATTAATTTCAATTCGAGGCAATTTTATTACAAATATCGCAGATAAAGAGATTGCCGATTTTAATCTTCCGGGCTTCGACGCTTCTTCTTCGAATTTGGGACATGGAGGAGCGCCCGCTGAGTTCTCGAACGCCGTTAAGATTGTCCTTGTCCTCAGCACTTCCTCCTCTAGCATTGGCAAATGATCAGTAGCGTACGTCATAAGCTCGTAGAGGATAGCATGATAAGATTCCTCAGAATCTGCCGTTTCTGCTTGGGCGGCAATGCTATCCATCAATCTCTCCATTGCCACAAATGCTTCCTCCGCTTTGTGCACATTGTAGAGAAGAACGAGGTTAAGCACGGTTTCCCTTTCCTGAGCGGCAAGAAAACACCTCCGTCGACGGTGGATGATGAGGTCCAGCTGACGGATGTAAGGGAGTCGAGGGAGGAGAGCAGGGCGTGAGCGGAGGAGCTGCTCTAGACGTGGATTATTGGCCGCATGTGTAAGGTTACGACCGAACAACTCATGATGGATAGATGAGAGAAAGGAGATCAGCAGAAGAACAGCACTAGAATCCATATTAATTGGTAGCTAGTAAGAACAGTACGTATAGTAGGAGATGTGTACGTGATCACAAGAACAGCACAGATGAGAGTGTACGTATGTAGAAGACCCTGGCGCGCATATTTAATCTTCAGCACAGACGGTTCGTATACCAAACATTAATGAAATAGACGCTCAGATAACGAAGGAGATACGTTACGAAACACAAGAGATACGTTCGACTTTTCATTATCACACCGGTTATCGCAGACGGTTTTAATAAACAACCGTCGTATTGCGGCGTCAGACGGTTTTGAATAAACAACCGTCTGTGAAAAGCTGGTTATCGCAGACGGTTTTGAATAAACAACCGTCTGTGAAAAGTCGCTATAGCGACGGTCTCGACAAGCGGGCCCTACCGGGTGGTCGCAGCGTTGGTGCAGTCGCTAACAGGTGGGACCCACATGTCAGCGACGGATTTAATAGAAATAGCTCGACCTCAGGCGATGCGTGAGCGGGGGCTCGAACGCGCGCCGAGGGAGCAGGGTGAGAAAGAGATTGCGATGATAGCCAGGGGGTTCACGCGGTGTTGCTTACTCTATAAGGGTAATAATACCCTTTGAGATACCTTAGGGAGGCGGGGCGTGAACTATCATAGACGGTTGGAAACATGAACCGTCGTAGTGCGATGTCGCCCGAGACGGTTCGTATTAAGAACCGTCTGTGAAAATTTACGACTATCACAGACGGTTCTATATATGAACCGTCTGTGATATTCTAAAATCATAGACGGTTGGTATTAAGAACCGTCTGTGATATTGTTGACTTCACAGACGAGTCGTATATAGAACAGTCTGTGATAATTCGCAGACGATTATTAATATGAACCGTCTGTGATATATTGATTTCACAGACCGTTTGTGGTTGGAACCGTCTCTGATATTCTGCACCATATTAATTCGGGCGTCGACACGCTTACGTCGTCATTATTGCGCAGATCGGTGGAGCAAGGCGGTAGGCTTTAGGGAGTTCGGGTGAAAACATATCGCCGTCTTCTTAGTGATCGATCGGAGGTTAGTACTCAATTAATAGCTTAAATCTAGCTAGCTAGGTTTAGAAAGATGTTGTTAGTTTGCTCGATTTGAATGGGTAATCTTGGCTAACATTCTTTTAATTTGTTACTTGTGTAGCGTAGATGGACCGAAACTGGATGTACATTGAGAACCGTGTGAGTGAAGAGTACATCAATGGCGTGTCTGCATTTAGAAGAGCGACCGAGCTGGATATGTTGAAGAAGGGGATAGCATATATGTACTGTCCATGCATTGATTGTGATAATCTCAAGATGTTTAGCAACTCGGTATGATTGAAGCTCACTTGATTCAAGGGGTTTCGAAAAGGGTACAAATGTTGGACTAGTCGCGGTGAAGAGAAGAGTACACAAGAAAGTAGTAATGACATAGTTGAGGGAGACAACAACGATATGCCATTTGTGGACCGTCTTTCGATCATGAGGATAAGTCACGGATGACAACTGGATCGGATGTTACGTGATGCGAAGGGATCTATAGTGAGAGAGAGTTTGGTAAATTCGAGGGCTTGATGGAGGACTCGGAGAAACCTTTATTCTCAGGCTGCAAGCCGCAATACACGAGGTTGTCATCAGTTCTAGAACTGCTGAAATTGAAGGCAAGCAATGGTTGGTCCGACAAGAGTTTCACGGCATTGTTAGGTCTCCTAGCGGACATGCTTCCAATTGGAAATGTGTTGCCAAGAACCACCTACCAAGCCAAGAAGATTCTTTGTCCATTAGGAATGGAAGTAGAAAGAATACATGCATGTCCGAACGATTGTATCCTGTACCGTAAAGAGTATGCTAGCTTACATGTTTGTCCGGTGTGCAAAGCATCCCGATACAAGCGTAAAAATGACTCTGATGATGGGAAGGGCATTGAGGTGAAGCAAGGACCTTCTGCTAAGGTGTTGTGGTATCTTCCTGTAATCCCCCGTTTGAAGCGTTTATTTGCAAACCGCAAGGATGCAAGATTGATGCGTTGGCACTGGGAGCAGCGTAAGAAAGACGGAATGATAAGACATGTTGCTGATTCTGCCCAGTGGAGGAACGTCGATAGGATGTTTGTAGATTTCGGTGTGGAACCGAGAAATATAAGGTTTGGGTTGAGTACAGATGGAATGAATCCTTTTGGTAACATGAGCGTGAGACATAGCACCGGCCCGTGACTCGTGCATGTACAACCTTCCTCCTTGGCTGTGTATGAAGCGGAAGTATATTTTGATGTCAGTACTTATCCAAGGGCCGAACCAACCTGGCAATGATATTGATGTGTTCCTAGCACCATTGGTGGAAAATCTTACAATACTGTGGAACGAAGGTGTACATGTATGGGATGCGGACAAACGAGAGAACTTCACTTTACGCGCCATGTTGTTCTGCACCATTAATGATTTTCCGCCTTGGTAACTGTCGGGGTTGAGTACAAAAGGAGCCAAAGCGTGTCCAAGATCGCTAGATTATACCGAGAGTATGTGGTTGAACAACTCTCGTAAAGCGTGTACATGCGTCACCGTAGGTTCCTTCCAAAGTATCACCCATACCGCAAGATGAAGAAACAATTTGATGGAAAAAAGAGGATGACTCAAGATCAAGACCTTTCAGCGGGAAAGAGGTGTATGATATGGTCAAGGATATAAACGTTGTGCTTGGAAAGGGACGTAAATTGAGGAAGAACATATGGAAAAAGAGGTCGATATTTTGGGACTTGCCTTATTGGGAGCACTTAGAAGTTCGCAATTGCATCGATGTTATGCACGTAGAGAAGAATATATGTGACAGTTTGATTGGTCTTTTACTGAATATTCCTGATAAAACAAAGGATGGTGTTAACGCAAGGCGTGACTTGGTCGCTATGAACATCAGGACCGAGTTAGCACCGATTGAGACGGCTAAAGGCCGGACGTACCTTCCCCCAGCTTGCTACACTCTATCTAAGTCCGAGAGAACTGAACTGTGCCAGTCCTTACGTGGTGTGAAAGTTCCATCCGGTCACTCCACCAGCATGAAGAAACTTGTTTCCATGGAACATTTGAAATTAATTGGCATGAAGTCTCACGACTGTCATGTGCTAATGACACAAATGCTACTTGTTGCAATTAGAAGTATTTTGCCGAACAAGGTTCGAGTGACAATCATAAGGCTATGTTATTTCTTTAACGCAATTGCTCAGAAGGTCATTGATCCCGATGGACTAGATGCTCGCAAACCGAGGTGGTGACAACTCTTTGTCATCTAGAGATGTATTTCCTCCATCATTTTTGATATCATGGTCCATCTCATTGTCCACCTTGTGAAAGAGATAAAATATGCGCCCCGTGTTTCTCGTCACATGTACCCTTTCGAGAGGTACATGGAATTCTCAAGTCCTATGTACGCAATCGATCTCGACCGGAGGGTAGCATCATCGAGGTTATACAACGAAGAGGTCATTGAATTACGCATTGACTACATGGCTCGGTCGAGCCGATAGGTGTACCTCTATCTCGTCACGAGGGAGGCTAGAGGGTATCGGGACTATCGGAAGGAAAGCAATAACTCGGATCAAAATACGTATGCTCAAGCCCATTTCACGGTTTTACAACACATAACTGAAGTGACCCCATATATTGAAGAGCACAAGGACATGCTACGTCAAGAGAATGCAGGCCAGTCAGAAGTTTGGATCACGAGACAACACAACCGTCGGTTCAACGAATGGTTGAAGGCGCAATTGACTAGGAGGTCGTCAAGTGAAACACTACAATGGTTGGCAAAAGGGCCAAAATTTACAATTGTGAAATGGCAAGGATACGACATTAATGGCTATACATTTTATACAACAGATCAGGATAGAAAGAGCACAGTGCAGAAACTCGTGTGTCCGCATAGATGCCTATGATGCGCATGTCAAGATCACCGCCCAAGCTCGTACTACGGGCTTGTAGAGGAGATTTGGGAGCTTGACTACGTAATATTCAAGATTCCTCTATTTCGGTGTCGTTGGGTCCAACTCCCACGGGGTGTAAAGGTCGACAAGTACGGCGTCACTACCGTGGATCTCGAATGTGTAGGATACAAAGACGAACCATTTGTACTCGCGAGGCAGGTTGTTCAAGTATTTTATGTAACCGACCCGGCAAATAAGAAGCGCCATGTAGTTCTTCAGGGAAAAAGAAGGATTGTCGGTGTTGAGAATGTTGTGGATGAGGAAGAGTACAATCAATTTGATGATTTACCTCCATTCGGAGACAGCATCAGACTCGAGGAAGAACAAGGAGATGAAGCAAGCTATTTGCGTGTCGATCATCGTGAAGGGCTTTATTTAAAATGAAATAGCCAAGTGTAATACATATAACTATATATATTCCATTGTAGTTGTAAAATGACTCAAGAACTAGAAATTCCTCTATTTATGATTATGCTTGCGTTTTTTCCTAAATGTAATCAGAATATGAAGCGGTTATATAAATGGAACTGTCGCGATATCAATATCACAGACGGTTCTACATATATAACCGTCGTGATAATAAACAATCACGCATTTGCCTAGAACCGCTCGATAGTTTATTATCGCGACGATTATATATGTAGAACCGTCTCGTGATATTGATATCACAGACGGTTCCATTTATATAACCGCCTGTGATAGTTTTTCTTTAAATACCGATCGAGTTCTAGTCTGCGCTAACGCACTCTCCAAACGCCCCCTGCTAGCTAGGTTTTGCTCCCTGCGACGCCGCTCCCTCTCCCGACGCCGCTCCGACCCGACGCCGCTCCCTCCCCGACGCCGCTCCCTCCCCGACGCCGCTCGCTCTCCCGACAGTGGGTTGATAGGTTTTCTACATTAATTTGATTCTAGAGCTCAATAATAAAGTTTTGTTGCAACCCTATATCTGAGAGCAAATTAAAATCATTATCAACATGTTATGTTCTTGAAATACTGATTGTAGTCATGTTCCTTCTTTAAATCTGTTTCTATACATGTGTTGATCATATATGTTAAGTTTACAAAAGGATTAGCATGTAAATACATTAATGTTATGAATGCCATGCTAATGTTAAATATGTCATATATGATGTTCATGTTGAGTACATACATTCTTTGCAATGACTTAATTGATTCTTATATCAATATGTTGTTTAAGTCATTCATATGCCAAGATTACTATTATCATAATTGTTTGGGTGATTACTATTATCATAATTATTGGAATTAAAATAGAAAATATGCTTATACCGCAATAGCTTTTTCTTAGAAGAGAGATGGTGTCCACACAGGTCGTCGTCGTCATCTGGGTCTCACGCTCCCAAGATTGGAATAACTAAGCGTAGCCGAGGAGTATCGAAAGGCCGAGGGTCGAATGACAATCACGGAGGTCTCTCCGGCTAGTCCCTCTCAAATCAAGAAAGCAAAGAAGATCATTTCGGACTACCATGGATAATTGGAAGGCAACGGTCCCCATCACCATAGCAAGTCGGAAAGATTTGGCAAAGGATCACAAAATTCAGCTATGGGAGGAAATTACAAATTCGTTCGAGATCCCAGCAGAAGTACAGGAACTCGTGCAAAGGCACGCGCTACTCGCAATAGGAAAAGCATGGAAGAATTTTAAGAGCACTCTTGTGACGCAAAGACGTGGCCAAGGATCTCACGCCTTCACGAGGTATCCTTTCGTGTCGCCGAAACATGGGAGGCCTTTGTGCGAGATGAAGACAACGATGAATTTGAACAACAAAGTGTGGCACACAAGGCAATTCACCACAAAATACTCACCCTCACGCACTCGGCACCGCTGGTACGCAGTAAAATCCCGCAATGGAGGATGCAGGACGAGGTCGCAATCCGAATGGAGGCCTCCCCGCCATTTGCCGGGATCGCAAACGAGTGCGCTCGAAACTGGTTAAGAGCGAGGTCATCAACCACATCTTCGGGTGTCTCTTTCAAAAACCCCGCAGATGAGGAAGTGTCCCAACGCCTGGTAAGATTATGTTAAACTAAATAGTTGTTAACACATCTTGAGCTTCATGGGTTCAAAAATAACATGATTAATTGTCTCTTGCAGCAATCATTGACTACCGAATCTTCTCGTGGCTCCTTTCAAGAATACAGGAGAGAGATTTACTATCACGAGCCTTGGGAAACAAGGAGCACCTGTGCGCACACGAGGCTTGGGGTTTACGATATCTTGGAGACACGGATTTCAGTTACTCAGAGACATATAGGAGTAGGAAGAGATCCAAGGCGTACCGCAATGAACAAATGAAACATGAGCTTCGTGCTCAACTTGAGGAACAACTATCTGCCTCACTTCAAGAGCAGACTGCCTCACTTCGAGGAGAGATAGATTCATTGAGGGAAGAACTGAGACAAGTTCGCAACCAATCGCAACCCATCCCTACTACTGCGATACCCAGTCCCCCTCAACGTCGCAGTAGCTGTGCGTCCACACCAAATACTGAACATAGCGACGCCCATTTACCTATCGATGATATTCAGGTATTGTACCTCTTTAGAATGCTACATAGATCTCTCTAGTGAACGCCTTAACTCATCTTGTGTCATTATGTAGGAGCCCATGCCTTGCACCCTCAGAGTCAGGCTTCTAGGCTCTATTCCCGTTGACGCCGGACGAGGATGGCATATCCATTGCTATCAGGGATGTTGGTGCACGGTGTACAAATAGAGAACGGTTTTATAAAGGTTCAGGTGGACATGATTACTGATGTTTTTAAGACCGTTCCTCTTCAGAAGCCCCCAAACGAAGAGATTAAGACATTAGGGATATCGTCCACACATTCGCTCAATGGCCCAAGAGGACATCGCCTCGACTTGTCCGTGCCACGATCTCCACATCCAAAGGCCCAAGAGGACATCGCCATGGACTGTCACATCGGCTCAGTGGCTCCACCTCCGCTCGGTTCAAGGCTCGTTGCATCGGCTCCCGCCGAGACGCCACCGAAAACGTATCATAAGCGAGGTTGTAAGACTCAAGCCAAGAAAATTAAGGCGTGTCCCGGGCCATGGAAGTTCATTCTAGGAGTGTCGTTGGTCCCCGAGTCACAATTACCCCGGCTTGGTTTGGTTTGCAATACATTGCATAGCTGGTACATGATGAAGTCCAACATGAAGCCAAACCGGCAGAGTGCATTCACTCTGAGATATACGGAGGCGCATTTCCTCCACGACTCGGGCTACATCGTCGTGACATTCAAAGACTTATTCTTACTATTCAATCTCGACGAACTCGACGCCTCACTTCTACAATGCTGGACATTGTAAGTGTACTATACAATGAAGTTCTACATTCATGTTATACCGATAAATGTCATTACTCTTTCCTTATGTATAGATACATGATCCAACAAGTAAAGCGATCGCGACAACCAGTGGGTTTCCTTGACCCTCACTTGGTCTCCGAGCAATCTATCAATGAAAATGCCTCCTTCGTGGAAGGTTACATAACGAGGGGATTGATTGTCGACATCGACAAGGAGTATGTCATGGTACCCTTCAACCAAGGGTAAGTGCTTCACTAGTTGCCACACATGTTTCATTTTTACTTTACATGTAGCATGAACATAGGATTAATCATTATGACGACACACATGACTAGGCATCACTGGATTTTGATTGTGATTGTACCAAAGTGGAGCAAGGTAATATACCTTGATTCCCTACTTAAGAGCAACCACGACTTCAGTCGTGTGCAAGAAGTAATTAACAGGTAAACTCATTTCCTTCATACATAACTCTATTGTAATATTTCCTTCGTTTGCAACGGCCGGGCTAAGTTTTTGAATCACGAGGTCGTTTACCGCTTATGTTGCCCTAGGAGGAAAACACAAGAAATCCAAAGGACATCATGCGACACAACACGCGATTTTCGGTACCCGCTACAACACAAAAATCCTATATCACACTTTGTTATAATGCCTCTAGAAATAACCATGCAGGTATGTAATTCTATTTTGCGGTGCCACCAGCAGCTACAAGGCAACGATGTGGATTCTACGCTTGTCGCCACATGAAGGAAATCATGGATACTAAGATCAATGATCCGAGGTACCGTGTCCTTACAATAATTATTATTTTCTAATTATATATATGTAATACATGCTAATTAATGACTTAACATTGCTCCTAGCGACAGCGGGTGGATTTCGACAAAAGTGCATATGATCTTGACAATCTCATCGAAATTCGTGGAACCCTCTCTGAATTCTTAGTAGCAGAGGTCATAAATAAGGCTGGAGAGTTCTACCCCGGCAATTGTGATAATTAGATGTTGAAACATTGTATTCATTTGTGCTTAGTCAAACAAAATTCATTTGTGCTTAATCAAACAAAATTCATTTGTAAGATCTGTGTAACGATTTTCATTCTATATATGTAGTATGTGATGTTCTGGCCGCCTGTCACATTCATTTGTAAGATCTGTGTAACGATTTTCATTCTATATATGTAACGATTTGTGCTTATCTGTAATCTGCTTGCTTGCTTTCAGAGGGCATGCTAGCATATCCTGAGGCTAGCCAAAAAATATCAAATAAAACGGTTATTGCAACAGCTAACACAGACGGTTCGTTGTTACAAACCGTCTGTGATATATATCACAGACTGTTTCAAAGACGGCCTTTGTTATCACAGACGGTTTTTATTTAGAACCGTCTGTGATAAAATTCATATCACAGACGGTTGTATACAAACACCGTCTGTGATATACACAATATCACAGACGGTTGTATACAAACACCGTCTGTGATATTATATATCACGACGGTTTGTATAAAACACCGCTCGTGAAATAATCATATCACAGACGGTTATATACAAACACCGTCTGTGATATTGCGAATATCACGCATCGCTTTTATTCCAAACCGCTGTGCTATACGCAATATCACAGACGGTTTATTATACAAACCGCTCGTAATGTGAGTTATCATAGACGGCTTGGGAGCCGTCTGTGATAACCACCTATTATCATCGACAGATAAACACCGACGGTTCGGGAACCGCTCGTGATGACGATTCCAAACCGCTCGTGATAGGACCGTGCGTAGCAGTGTGGTGGGGTGCAGCATGGGTTAGACACACAGTGCCGAGCTCGTTGTTACGACAGTGTGTGGATGCAACAAGGGCAATGACATTGGCATTGTTTTAGACATGAGGTGTGTACGGCGGCAGAAGTGGCTTCTTGGTGAGTGCGGTGGTGTGGTGTCTACTTGGCAAAATTGCTATTGAAAACTGCTCTAAGAGTGAAACTAGACGATTTTGACAGTTTATTGGGGGGAGGGGGTAATTCATCCAGTTTTGCGTTTGAGGGTTGACATCTAAACAACCAACGAAGTTTAAGGGAGTAAAGTAGACTTGTTCCTAACATAAAATAGGCTTTCATCCCAAAAAAGTTCCATCTTGGTAAACTAAATTTCCTTAAGATTTGTGCCGCTTCCATTGGCCTTGCTCCCATTCATCTCGCATATTGCCACCCTTCTCCATATCCGACGCCTATACGTCTTCTCGTGTATCCATTGAAGTTGTTTAATTCGCGTAAGTTAATTGACTTTCTAGTTTCCAAGAAACACAAAAGAATCACCGACTAGTGCTCGACTTTCAGTTAAATGTCACAAGAATGGCAGCTCGCTATCTTTGTTTATTTTCGCACGTAAAGTAGGTATAAGGGCATCCACAGTGTGCAAAAATAGAGAGTCTTAAGCCACCTTAAGGTCGACCTTATACATTACAGGGGTGACCTTAAGCAGGCCATAAGCAAAAAAACCTTAAGACCAGGCCTCAAGCTAAAGACCTGGCCATAAGCATTAAAATACATTTTTTCTTTATCTGACAAGTGGGACCATCTTAAGGCCTAGTGGGTTATATACATTACAGCATTGGCCTTAAGGTTTAGATGGGACACACCTTAAGACCTCTTAGGTCATATACACTATAGATGTCCTAAGCGGATAGCATAAATGATGGCACTCTGCCTCCCAAGTCCAACAAATCAGCCCGCGACACGCACCTCGAAGCACATCACCGCTTGCGGGTGCACACGCCAAAACTTTCACCGGAAGCGTTCCGTACGTACGTACGTACGTATGAAAACTACTCCATACGACATATAGTGCAAATGCAGTGGTACGTCGTAGCAGTATTCCATCTTACTGTTTTCTCGTTGATACGTTAAAGCACATAGAATAAATGGTGACATGCACCACAATGCAGAAAAAACCTGTCACATTAGATGTATCACCTGCCTCCCAGGTCAACCAAAAAATAATCCTGTAGCACGCATCTATAAAAACACGTCATTGGCACGGCTAGTTATCCATTGGATCTTATACAACCTGACATTTCCATTTAGTTTTGATTTAAGGCCCGTTTTGAACATATGAAAGGAAAAAAGTAGAAATAAAAAAACATAGAAATGTGATGTTAAGCATAGCAGAATCCCACATGAAACTAAGAATATCAGAATAAGTATAAATAAGTGTTTAGATGCTTCACATTAAGGTTTTTTTTTTGAAATGACACATTAATAATTTTTGGAGGGAAGCATAACTTGAAGAGAAAGGGGGGAGATAGAGAGATTAACGTGAAATTCTTAAAGGAATTTTTGTATGAGGTTTGAGCAAATGTTTGCTTTTCTTCAGAATGTATAGGAGGCATTCCCTACTCCAACAAAGGGATATATATAGTAAATTTTTCCATAGGATTTGATCCTACAAAATTCCTTCAATTTCCCACTTTTCCCAGTGGGGCCTAAAATCTTGAGTCCCTGTTTTCAATTGTAATCAGATGTGAAGAAGTTTTTTTTACTTTGAATTTGAACCAGCAACCGTATGATTTTTTCAGGCTTCTAAGAGCATCTTTATCCCTTACATGCTGAGGTGGATAATCCACCGCGCTCTCTCCAAACTAACATTGTTAGCTATTTTTGCCGTAACCTTTACCTATGGTGTTAAGTGCTACAAATTTTTTTAATGATTTATTAGTAAATGCGTTAGCGCTAGCACCCAAGCTTAACTTTGATGCCTATATTCTGGGCTTAGCAACTATACTCACAAGATTACAATCCTAACACCTATGCTAATTAGATTATCTCATATCTGCCATTGCCTTAGCAGCTAGGGACGTACACGTACGCTCTAATGAAAACTCGTAACGGCCTGCTTGCATTTGCAGTATTGCACAAACCAACACATTTTGCAATAACATTTAGTCTAACTCAATATTACAACGACTGGTTGTAAAATAAAAGCTACTAGAATCATAGGCGCGGCGCCACGCCGCGTCAGCCATCGTACGTACCAAAATAAAAGAGACGATAATTCGCGAGGAGTTTTTAAAAAAACCGGGGACAAAAACGTATTTTCGGAAAAGGTAAAGGGGTTATTCGTAAAAAACGAGGACCTTAAAAAAACCGGGGGTAAAAACGCATTTTTGAAAAAAGCAAATGGTCTTTTGCAAAAAACCGAGGATCTGTACGTAAAAAACGGGATCCGTGCGCAATTTTCGAAAATACGGGGGGCCATCCTGCAAAACGGAGGGGCTAAAAAAATCCAGTGATCTTTTCGCGAGAACCAAAGACCTAAACGTAATTTCGAGAAAACACAAAAGTTTTTTCGCAAAATGACTCGTCAGATCGTACGCGAATTCTCCCGGGCACGCGTCGGCCGGAGCGTCGACGTGACGCTGTCCTCCGCGCGAGCATTCCCGCAGGCGTAATAGGGGGAGTATACGGCACAAGCAGCAGCAGCAAATAGTCGCCCGCATGGCATGGGCATGGCGCCGTGGTCTGTGGTTAGCAGCCGTCGGGTCCCTGTCGCGGCTCGCCTTTCGGCGGCACCGGGGGCCCCGCGACAAGCGAGCGAGACGTACACGCCGCGTGCTGGCGCTGCGATCCTGCGTTCGCGTGACAGGGTGAGCTGGTGCGGCGCAGTGCTTCTATCGGATCCTTCCTTGGATCAGAGTAGCAAGGTCATGAATAATGTACGGGTGAGTTCAAGTTTGAAGCTCCGTAGCTATTCTTTAAAATTGTAATCCTTTAACACATATTTTCATAAAGATGACTTCCTTCTAAAATTGAAAGGTACGATCAGTAGCATGTGTCACCTTGCCGCACTGAGTAGCTCGGCAAGGGTGCTGGTTCTGGGGGAAGAACCTGGCCAGGCCAAAATCCCTAATCTTGGCCTGGAACTTGTCATCCATGAGGATGTTGCTGGCCTTAATGTCGCGATGAACGATCCTCAGGTCTGACTCCAGATGAAGGTACTGCAGGTTTGCGCAATGTCAACGATGATATGGTACCGGGTCTTCCAGTTTAGAGACGGTGAACCATCAACCCCTGCAAAATTTAACCGGACCAAGTGACCAACGATTACACGAATGTAACACTTTTGGAGTGCCAGTAACCTTTCAAGGAAAATATGAACCAAGTAACAATCTTTTACCCGTACAGACTTGTTGTGTTCTGTATAAGGTTTTGTGCTTACCAAAGTGATGGTTTCATTTTTTACCTAGTCACGAGGCACTTAGGACAATATTTAAGCTTTTATCCATCTAATGTATGGTGATTTCACTAGACCCACACCTGTATTTTTCATGTCAACCCTCAAAAAAATCTATTGCAACCCTTCTATCCATTTTTTTATTTAATATTTTACATTAGAAACTCTACAAACAAAAAACACATTACAAATACCAACTTGGACCACTTGTCAGCCACACCATCCTTTTCTCCCACCCTCTCCCTCCCCACCCATCTCTCCCAGTCCCCTCCCTCACTAACTCTCCCTACCCTCCTTCTCGGCGTCCAATAGCCGACATGGCACGATTCACCGCCGGCGTAGCTGCTCTCTGGTTAGTGACTTGCGAAGCTCGTTGTTCTCCATCGCTTTGTAAAGCCCGTCATTCACTGTGGCCCGCACTCGGCGTCGTCATCCGCGTAGTCCACCGCGTGGAGGCTCACCGCCACTCAAATCTGACTGGATCCGGTCGTAGCCACCCAGATGTGGCCATCTCCGACATCCTCATGCCCGCTCCTGTCATCATCTTCCTTGCCCACTTCTATCGTCATCTTCCCCGCTGTCGTTGCTAGCGACGTTCGCCCTGATGCTGTTGTACTCATCCGATCCGGGACAAGTGCATGTCACTCTCTTCCTCCCTGCTAGGACCACTCCTTTCCTAGAACCACTCTCTTTTCTCCCCAAGCCATCGCCTCCTCTGTAGGCTACTTAATTAAACACATGAGAGCAGTTAATGGTGGTTCTATCAAGGGACACAATGGTTCAAGACACAAGCGTGAAGGCAGAAGGTGCCTATTACAACATTAATTGTCACCTCTTAGATAGCTATAAATTATGTTGCCTATGCACCACCAATAGAGATGGCAATGGGTACCCGAAACCCGATACCCAGTGAATTTTTACTCTATTAGGCCATGGGTCTGAGTCAATTTCCTAACCCATGGGTCTCTTAATGGGCAAAAAGCCCAACCCATCGGGTCTGCCGGGTTCAGGTACGTTCCTATAGTACCCAAACTCGTAAACACATGGGTAATATAAATCCGATCTATAGGAGTTATAAACCCAGGCTCCCAGGCTCCCAGGCAAACCACCCCAGCCCATAGCCCATTAGTCAAGTACAAGGAGCAGTTGATGTCTCTCCTTTTGATTTTAACTGAGTTGTGAACTGTGAACTTGTAATGATATGCTATGCCAGTTAACTATGAACTAAGAATTGATAGAGTGAACTAGTGATATGCCTTGTGGATTTGTCGTTGCTTATTTCATGCATAGTAGCATATAAATTGAACTTATTGTTGAATTGCTAAGCATTGTACTGTCTGCAATCTACACAGCTGTTGCCAGGCACGGACGACCCGTGGGTACCCGTTACCCGAGTGGGCATGGGTCTGGGCAAAAATCTGCACCCGTCACGGGCATGTGTTTTTTAGCGGGCACGTCCAACTTTCATGGGCACGGGTTTGAGATAGCAAAACCCAGCGGGTTTGTGCCCGTTGCCATCTCTAGCCACCAAACATACAACATTTTCATTCACATTCTTTAAAAACTCTTTGTCTATGGCAATAAAATCTCTGGGTGTATTATTGTTCCCTTAATTATTATTTACATAAGTTCAATAGAGGGCCCTGAGTCCTATGCATCGACAGTTGGTGACGTACATGAGGAGCGTTGTCGTCCGAAGATCCTCGTCGTGATGTTCTCAAGCCCTCGCATATGGACAAGGAGAACCCCTTCGACCTTGTCGACTATGCCAACCTCATGGATGAGGACTACGTCCCTAAAGAGGCATGTGAATGCAACTTCTACCGCGAGTACGTTCCTGAGGGAGAGTCTTTGTCATCCTTAGCCAAACCCATTGGGATCGAGGTGATGGAGGCGCCGCTACCGCTCCCAAGTAACTTCAAGGGTGAGTATGTTCCCAAACCTATTTCAACTAGAGAGGCAAGTGACAACCATTCCGATACCATGATGTCCACTAATGATATCGCTAACAGTGTCCATGATAAGATTATGGCAGAGCCATTTGCAGAACGCCTATTGTGGAATCTTGAGTACTACCCGTCCTCTTGTGAGGATGGAACATTTTCACTTTTCTTCTATTCAGAGTTTTGCGAATACTTAACCATCAATATAGGTGAGACCCAATAACAACAAGTAGAATGTGAACAACTTGAGGCCCAGGAATAGGCAATACGCATGGAGCATGAGTGGTGCAACAATGAGATACTTATACCGAATAGAAGGCACTGGAGGAGGCCCACCAACAGTTCTGTTCCAGCTTGCAGGGACATCCAAGAAGCCCAACACTAATGCCAATGGTGACCACTAACAGTCGTCGGTCACGCCTCAAGTTGCCCCACGAGCGTCGATAAGAGATTTAAATATTGTACCTTCTCCTTTGTAGGAAGAAACTCCAATGGAACACATTTGCATATTGGTAAGTGCCATTGCCAATCGTTTGGAAGGGGTAAACAATAAACATGATCTACAGATCATTGGTTCATTGGTTGCCGATCTCCAAGAGGTCGCAACAGAAGTCCAAAGCTTGTCGCAATTTGCATGATCTCAACTGGTTCCAACAACCGAAATGACGACCATAATTCTCGTCAAGCAAACTATCTGCCTTGACGGAACATATTCAACATGTTGACTCTAGGTGAACGTACTTACCATCATTTATCATAAAACATATGACCAAGTTCTCGATATGGTCGTGATAAAAGTCCTAACATGTGACCAGAACTTGGACCTTACACAGGGTGCAAGGCATTCTCACCCAGACTCAAAGATGTTACCTAGCTAGAAAAGTTCAATCCAAGCAATTTGGAAAAAGTTTAATCCAATCAATCTAGAAAGTTTCAATGGGACATAAAACCTCTATGAATTCCTCTAAATTTACACAACCGCTATCTAGGCTACGGGAAGCAATGGAAAAGGTAATGGCAAACTATTTACCTACTGTCTTAAAGGGTTCTGCACTACATGACTTTTTAATCAACCAGAGAATTATATCTATAATTGGGAAAATCTCTGTCATGCTATTTTAAACACCTTTAAAAGTTGTTGTACAAAACCAGGGAATAAGATGACATAAATCTCCTCTGTCAAATCCCTAGTGAAAATCTACGTCTGTTTGTTAAGAGATCTATAGAGGTCCATAATACTATTCCAAACATTACTGATGATTCTACGATTCGAGCTTCAGAAGACCTCAACATTCACCCACCAAGAAACATGATGTAATTGTTCGACATGGCTAATCACTATTCTGATGCCCACAAAACCATGGAGTGGAATCGCAAGGTCAATAAAGGCGAACCCCACTTCAACTTGGTCTTAAGGAACCCAAAAAGAAGGATTTCAAGAAAATGACCTGGTTGGATAGTTACAAGGGAAAGCACAAGAAGAAGGATAAGTCCAATCCTCTTCATGGGAGGTCATGGTTGTTGAATAGTGACCAAAGTAAAACAATGGCAAAGGATCTTGGAGAAAGCAAGGTGGTCATCAGAACGGGAAGTCAGAACCAACAGTGGTACGACCAATGCCAATGGTCATTGGTGTCCACTCCATAATGCTCCTAACCACGACTTGCACAACTACCACACTTGGCATAAGCGCATGGATGCTTTTTACTCATGTAAAGGGCCAATGCCAACCCTACCTAAGATTGGAGGAATAGACAATACTAAAGGTGTAGATGGAGATGAATAGATGTTATTCTAAAAGATAGAAAACAACGCCAATGTCATCTTTGGAGGATCTACTGCCTACTTGTCAAAAATACAATCCAAATCAACTTGGCAGGAGGTCAACAATATCAACACCCTTCCAAGAAAGCCAAGCTATCCAAAGTGGTCGGGAGTGCCTCTAACTCTCAACTAGGAAGATTGCCCAAAAGGTATGTCAATACCTCGTAAATTACCATTAATGGTTTTTTGCTACTATAAGTAATTGGAAAGTAGGAAGAGTCCTGGTTGATGGTGGTAGTTCTTTAGATCTACTTTTTCAATACATTATATGAGATGCAAGTTCCTCATTCTAAAATTAAAATGGTAATGAGTCCATTCTTTGGGATCGTACCAGGACCATCAATAATACCTATCAGACATATAGTGTTGCTTGTTACATTTGGAGATTCAAAAAAAATTTGAACAGAATTAATCACTTTTGAGGTTGTTGACTTTGAGTTGGCATACAATACCATTTTAGGAAGACCTTCTCTAACTAAGTTTGTGGCATCCACTCACCATGCGTATCGGAGCATCATGATTCCTGGTCCCAAGGGTGTCATCACAATCCAAGGTAATCAATCCATTGCTCTAAATTATGATGGTAAATCCTTAGAGATTATTGATCAATTTCCATTAAGAGATCTTAATGAAGCAGAGAACCCAAGTAATGCACAAAGGCAAAGCAAGGTGGCAAAGCTGAAAGAGACTCCTCAGCCTAACGAAGAAATGAAGCAAGTGCCACTCAGCCCTGACGACTAGTCCAAGACAATTCCAATTGGGTCGGGACTCAACAAGGAATAGAAATTAGAGATCATTGCATGGAAATGTCCGACATGTCTGGGTCCTACGGATGTTAATTGAGCATAGGTTAGCCATACGAACTGATAAACGACCAGTGAAGAAGAAGTTAAGACATTTTGCTCCTAACTGACAAGAAGCCATCCGAGTAGAGTTGGATAAGCTCTTAGAGGCCGGTTTCATTCGTGAAGTCATCCACACAGAATGACTCACAAAACCGGTTGTGGTCAAGAAAGGAAATGGTAAGTGATGCACGTGCATTGATTTCACTAGTTTAAATATTGCCATTCTAAAATATGATTTTTCTTTACCCCATATCGACCAACTGGTCGACTCAACAGCGAGGTGTGAATTGATGAGTTTCTTGGATGCCTACTTGGGTCATCATCAGATTAGCATAAAAGATGATGAGGAGAAGACTGCCTTCAACATGCCATTTGGTATCTACTGATATGCCAAGATGTTGTTTGGACTCAAGAATACTAGGGCCACATACCGGCGTTTGATGTAGAAGACCTTTGAAACGTAGTTAGGGTTCAATTTAGAAGCTTATGTAGATGATCTTACGTTAAAGAGCACTAAGTGATCTGACCATCTATCTGATTTGGCTGAATCTTTTAATAATTTGAATAAGCATGGCATCATGTTGAATCCAAAAAAAATGTACCTTTGGTATTTCTTTTGGTTCATTACTTGGTTTCCTTGTTTGTTCTCATGAGTTTGAAGTAAATCCAAAAAAAATATGTGCCATTGAAGCCTTATGACCACCTTTTACTGTAAGAACGGTGCAAGGTTTAACTGGTCAAACAACGATGATTAGCCATTTTATTTCTCAATCAAGAGAACGTCGGTTGCCTTTCTTTAAGGTAATATGTAAACATGATAAATTTCAATGGTCAGATGAAGCAAATAAAGCCTTTGAAGATATAAAAACTTATTTGGCTAAGCCACCAATACTGGTTTCACCTTATCCAGAGGAACCATTATTGATATATTTGGCTACTATGCCTAATATGGTTAGTGCAGTATTGGTCGTCTAACGAGATGGAGTACAAAAATAGTATTCTATGTAAGTGAAGTTTTATATGGACCCAAACAACAATAACCTAAGGTCCAAAAATTACTTTACGCTTTATTAATGGTTTCTCATAGGCTACAGTATTATTTTCAATCACATAAGATTATTGAGCCTACATCATATCCCTTGAGGAGTATACTCCAGAATCAAGAGGCATCTGGTCGTATTGATGGGTAATGGAACTTAGAGAGCTTGATATTTATTTCATTACCAAAACAACAATAAAATATTAGGCTTTGGCAAATTTTATTGCCGAATAGACTAATTCTCAACCACAAGAATAGAATGAATCCAACCTGGATGACCACTGGACTCCACATTTTAATGGGTCTTATGAACTCAAAGGTTATGGGGCTGGTGTAGTATTGGTTACACCACAAGGCTACCAGCTACAATATGCTGTGCAAATACAATTTTTCTCCACCAATAATACAGCAGAGTATGAAGGTCTTTTAGCCGAGCTCTGAGCAGCCAAATCCCTTAGAGTTTGTCGACTTTTAATGAAGGGTGATTCACAACTAGTCGTACACTAGGTTAGTGAAGTATATCAGTGTTCAAAGTCCAATGATGACTTGCTACTTGGGAGAAGTGACGAAATTGAAAAAACACTTTAGTAGTTGCAAAGTCCAATACATTTTGTGAAAAAGACAACATTCTAGCATATTAGTTATCAGTGTTCAAAGTCCAATAATGACTTGCTACCTGGGAGAAGTGAGGAAATTGGAAAAAATACTTTAGTAGTTTCAAAGTCCAATACATTCCGTGAAAAGACAACATTCTAGTATACCATTTATCAAAATTGGGGTCCTCATGATCACCTGTTCCACTAGCTGTATTTCTTAACGACAATAGAGGCACAAATGACCACATCAGAGGTCACCATCCTTGAGCATGACACAGATTGAGATCAATCATTGAAGAACTATCTTGTGCCTGGGACAATGCTCGAGGATACACATGAAAAAGATAATTTAATTCGAAAGGCACCAATGTAGAAAAGGGAGATTGGATCATATACCCTCCCTTTAGTTGGGAAATTGAGGATTTACCCTCCACATCTCAATGACATGTAGGGTCATCATAAGTCACTGACTCGTGGGCCAGGAGGGTAAATCCTCAATTTCCATCTAAATGGAGGGTATATGATCAATTTTGTCTGTAGAAAATGGTCAACAGTGGCCTGTATAAAAAGGAGCACATTGTGTTCTTATGCAACACATACTCCAAGAAGAGGGAGTAGAACTTTTAAAAGATATACATGGGGGCTTGTGTTGTGTGCACACTTCCTATAGAGCACTAGTCAATAAAGCTTTTGGACAGGATTATTACTGGCTCACCGCACTACAAGACGCAATGCATCTTGTAAGGACTTATGAGCAATATTAATTTCATTCTTGACAAGTGAACCAACTAGGAAATCAATTACAAATAATACCATTATCATGGACATTTTCGACATGAGGAATTGATATTATTGAACCCCTCTCTAGGACAACTAATATATACAAATTCCTATTCGTGGGTATTGATACATTTACAAAATGGAATGAAGCCAAGCCAGTTACTACTATTACGATATCATCAACAAAAATGTTCTTCATCAAAAACGTAGTCACACATTTTGGCATACCTAGTTGCCTTATTACGGATAATGGATCACAATTGATTAGTGGCTTGTTCCAAGCTTATGTCGATCGTGCTAATGGCCAGATCATGCAACGCATGAAGAAAAGGGTCTTTGACCACCTCAAGGTACGTTGGGGACTTCGGTAGATGAGCTCTACTTAATGCTTTGGGCTTTACGTACTATGACTAGTAGAGCTACTGATGAAACACCATTTCAATAGGTCTATGGAGTAGAAGCTGTATTGTCTAATGAAATCCATTTGGTATCTACAAGAATTGATAACCAAGACAAGGTCAATCAAAATGAGCAGCATGAAGATGATATCAACTTACTCGAGGAGAAGTGTGATCGAGCACTGGTCAAGTTTGTAGCCTACTTTTAGGGGTTACAACATACTACAATAGAAGGGTTCAACCATGCAACCTTAATGTGGGAGACTTGGTTCTTAGAAGAATCCATAATCAATCTAATTTGAACAAGTTATCTTCTAAATGGGAATGTCCTTTTACTATAGTATCTCTCACTCGATCAAGATCTGTTTTACTAGATATGGAAGATGATCGAATCATTTCAAATGCTGGAATTTAGAGCACCTTTGCAAGTATTATGTGTAAAACATTCTCTATTGTTAAGAAAATTTACGTTATTATTTATTGTATTGTATTTTATTTTATCACATTGTGCTTTCTATGATTCTATATTGCTATCTTTTGTGGTGAGGGCTGGTCTACATGATTTCCAACCATAGTTTCTTAATATATACAAAATCACTGGTCGAGTCATAAGATAACTTTTAGACGAGACTTTTCTTGTAAGCTAATACTTAGAAACTCACTAGGTAGACTTAATCTTCGACTTGCTACTAGTTAGTACTAGTATATTGTGAATGTATTGGTTGTACAACCTTAACTTTATCACACATTCATTACTCAGATACTGTGATCAGTGTACCACGTTGCTGGTTCACAAATCACAGTTGGGCCTAGTATAATACTAATAAATCATATAAAGCAATGACATCACAATATAAATATTTACAAAACCACATGTTCATTACATGCTCACAAAATGTTTGAAACTAAGATAATTAATTCTCTTGATGGCAAACTTCTAGTTTTGAACTAATGTGTCTGCGGTAGAGGCGACTTCTTCCTTTCTTCTCTGCATTACATCAGCAAAGTCTAAATCAACTGCTTCAACTTGATGAACAATGAAGTTAGAAAAAGAAGGAATAGTGAAAAATATCCCTGTAGAAGTGCTTCAACTTGGTGAACAGTGAAGTAACTACACTAGTCAACACTGTTCGAAGAGACTCCTCCATCGCTCGACTTCAGCTTCTGGCTTATTTTTCACTATTCATAAATTTCTTCTTTTTCTGAACTTTTGGCTTTTTTGAGATTTTTTGCCGGTTCTTTTTTTCCCGTATTCATTCGCATTGTCCGTGATGAGCTAGCATATTTTTATCTATTTTTAATTTTTTTAAATTTAATTACACCAAATAAATCATCTTCAGTTATAGTGAAATTTCAGTCGCTACAGTGCAATTTCAGCCATAAGTCACAGCTTTTCAGCCCAACCGAGTGGGGCAGTTGAGTATCCATGCACTTTTCCAATTCTTCACAAGTAGGATCATCTTTCTTAAGTATAGCTATAGTGCATTTGTGTTTTGTAGCAAGATTCTTCAACTGGTCAAAAGTGTGAGTCTGGATAGCCATATTGGAATTTGCGCTATTTCCAATTTGAGCAATTAGTGCTTTCCTCTCTTACTCAAGATTTTCAAATTTTGATAGGAGAGTTAGTCATATTGTGTCTATGCACCTTTCTCCGTTTTTTCTTGATTAAGAGCAGTTCTAAGTCCTTTAATTATTATTTTTAGATCTAGAAGTGGAAAAAAAGAAATTAATAGGAATATATGTTTCTATTACAATAGGCTAAAAATCTGAATAGATATTTACCTGCTAGTTCTTCTTGATGCTTAACCAAGAGATCATTGTACTTTTGTTGGAACTGGGGATGCTTAACCAAGAGCTCATTGTACACAAAACAAGGGCACAAAACGTGTGAGATACTGACGGCATGGATACAACGGTAAGCAAGTTGTTTATAAGGGTTTTATAGACTGTCTATTACATACTAGACCACTTCTTTCTCTCTCATCGTTCTCTCGATCCCATCCATATGTCAAAAACTTATGTGGCAAGATTAATAGACGGCTGATGTCATCCCATTGTATACACACTTAAGAGAAACAGGAAGTTAAATCTATGACAATCCATAAATTAAGTAAAATACAAAAGGGGAAAAGACAAAAGATAGTATTCACATAAAATTTCTATTTTTTTCCTAACTCTTTTATAGTTTAAACTTGAAACTTCTAAGGGTGTTGTGGTCAGGGAAAACTGTATCACCGAAATTTCGGTGGTTATCACCAAAAATCAGTGTTATCGGTGAGCACCAGTAAAAAATGTATCGGCCAAAAATTTTCGGACCTATTTAAAATTTACCTAAATTTCAAATAATTTTGCCAAAAAACCGAAAGAACCAGTAACCGGCAAAATTTAAAAAAATCGGTAATTTTTCAGTGGATTTCAACTGATACAAATTTCGTAATTTAAATTTGAATTCAAAAATTTCGATCGAAAAAACCAAAAGAACCGGTAACCGATGGTTTTTGGCCCTATTGCTACTCTCCGATAAATTTTGGCCGCCGATAGAGTTTGTGATATTCCATAGATTACTTCCTCAAATTATTTGGGAATTTTTTGTGTTAGTCCTCAAAAGAAATAGGTTTGCATGATTACACCTACCTCACTGTTTGTTTTTTTTAAAAAAAACATAATTTGTACTTGACATGTCTTGTATAGGAAAGGATAATTAGTGAATGTATACATGACGTCCATGCTTGTGAATTTGTGTCGAAGCTTACCCATATGACGGGCTGTAATAATTGCTTAGTTCTTTTAGAATTTTTAGTGGTTTTTATCTCTCTCAACAATCACTATTTATTAGACTAATAAAATATAGCTAAAAGCTATAACCGTAGTATAAAACAACATGCCTAATATGACATCATGACGCACTCGGATTTGTGTAGGGCCTACCATGAGCGGGAGATGGGACATACATTGTATGGTTAGTTTGGAGAGCCCTTTTTCTTTTCCCACAAGATAGATGACAGATTTACCAACGTACTCCTGTGAAATCATTCATTGAAATGAAATTAAAATAAAATGATGAACTGTTATGGATTGTGCAATCCTAGATCTATTTCAAATGTAACAAGAGTAAATATAACTATATCTGTCTTTGGATTTAGACAAGAACCGGAAGGAACCAGTATAATTCATTATCATTCTTGACCCTCAAAAGTAGTACACAATTACCATTCTTATATGAGATAACACACAAAGTTCAAAGCATAGAAGCATGTTTTAACAGCTGTGAACAAAATGATTAGACAGAATACTACTGAAAAAAAGAAGATGATGACGTCTGTTAACGAAAGGTACATAATTGATAAAGCACCTTTATGCTGCATTTTTCTCCAGTCCAACTTCGGGTTCTTTACGCTAGATATTATTGTAGACAAACTCTAGCTCTAATTCTCCAACGGGATGCTGGACCATAAGATTGCCGTGTTTGGTTAGAACAATGCTTGATATCTAGCTTCAAGTAAATCTAATGATTTGGCCATGTTGCCACATGTAATGCTTGAACCGTGTGGTTGGGACCAGCGTTCATCTTTCGGGATTTGAGGGTTTTTTTTCCCTGGACACCTAACGGTAGCTGGTAGCCTGGTAGTCGGCTGGCCGGTCAAATTTTCTCCTAGTTTGATTGAGATTTTCTACAATTTTGAACTTCAACCAATATATCCCATCGTGCGCTTCTTAAATCATGCAAAAGCAACCCAAAATAACAAGCTTCATTTTTTTTGTTACGTACTGTGCCAGTAACCACTTTCTACAGGTTTTGTAGTCCTAATTGGGACTTGGGATGGGCCTACTTCATAGCATGAGGTGCTGCTCGGTTAAGCTAAAATAAGCTGATTTATAATTAAAATTATACTGTAGCTGGCTGAAATTATACTATAATTGATGGTGATTTTTTGGCGTAACTAAATTTTAAAAAATTTAAAAATAAAAAATAGGTTAGCCCACTATAGACAACGCAAACGAATAATGGGAAAAAAAACCGGAAAAAAGCTCAAAAAGCTTAAAAACTAGAAAAAGAGAAAAATTTGTAAATAGTAAAAAATAAGTCAGAAATAAGAAACTCAAGTCGAAATAAACGATACCTGAGTCCAACAGCCGCGGCCCAAAGGTAGCTCCACAGATTATATTGCCCTCCTCTGCATCTGTTGGAGCAAGTTTTTAGCGACAAGCTGAAAACAGAGACCCTAACATACTTCGCTGTTACCATTACCATTTTTTTTATCATCATTTCTACATTCTTAACTGCACTTTTTTACTTGCGGAGAAACCCTCGGGCTTCTCTACAAGGAAGGAGGCAAAGTGAAAACGTGCGAAACTAAGCCGAAGCACGGGGTGAGCATTGACTACTTCCATGGCGGCCAAGCCAAATCAAACACCAGACAAGGCATAGTTGCACAGTTCCGCCGCTGTCCTGGCAAAAGCGGCATGCGGGGGGGCGAAAGGTACGCACGCATGGGCTCCTTTCTCGCTAATTCTACGGTTAAGTGGTCAACTTGTGTGTGTACCCATGCCTAACCTCGACGTTGATCCGCCTCGATCCTACATGTAAAGTGAGCCGTCACGCATCATGTCCACAGACCGGCCAATCAGAAGCCCCTTGCAACCGTGTAGCTGCACACGACTTCTGTCAGATCGGATTGGTTTCAGATTTGGATGACGAGGCATCTCGTGATGCTGGAGTACTGGTGCTGCTGGTTTCGGGCCTGTTTGTTTCCTCCAAACCGACGAACTTAACTTTTCTTCTGATCACAATTTTTAAGCAGTATTTTCTCAATACGGGGTCTACAAGTTAAACGATATACACGTTAAAAGCCTAACATCTGTACTAGCCAAAATCGCAAGTGAGTATCTGTCTCACCATAATCTGTACCATAAAACCGAGGCAAAATGATCACGTCCGTGTTTTCCTAATCAGTGATTTTTTTGCTAATGAAAAAAAGTTTCACAAAATGTTGAAAAAAAGTATTCTGGGAAATATGTTGAGCAAATTGACTTTTCTGGAAGTTTCCATGGAAAGATCCAATCCCGTAGGCCGCCAGCTCCTCTCCCCTGTTCTCCGATGCTCTCCTATCGTTTTGATTGATATCCCAATAGTACTGATTTCTTTAGCAAGTCATCTGTTTTTTGTCCGGTAAGCTAGGGCATGTATAAGTTAGGGTATGCACAGTAGCCTATTTTTAAAGTTATCTTTAAAGTCTTTACCTTATCTAAAATAGTATGCACAGTAGCCAATTTTTAAAGTTATCTTTAAAGTTTTTACCTTATCTAAAACAGTAGTAGAGACAATATCTCTAACAGTAAATTATTACTCTAACTATTTTAAATTATTTTTATCATAACTTCCTGTCTCACTTTTTTACTGTTTATGTTGGTTTGCGAGCTTAAATTGTTTCTTGCATAAAAGATAACATATTATCTTTTCTCATATTCTCTTTTATTCACATAAAATTTTACTTATTTTATATAGCTAAAAGATAATTAAGATTACACTATTGAATGCCCTTGCTCGCCGGATGTTCTTTATCCGTGATGCGTTTCTGTGCCGTATGGCCTGCAGGACCAACTTGTCTCGACGGCGACAACGACGCACAGAAATCGCCACCGGCAATTGTTGACAACCATGTTGCCTTCAGTAAACCTAGGGTCTCTGACGAGAAAGGTGGAAAGGTCAACTCGTAAACTCGATGGTAAACACGAAATCCGTTGCGAAACTCTACTCCACGCCCACGGCGCAGATCCGAAGGCGGGCGCTGCACCAATTCTTGCTTCGGGCCATTGGCTGCAGTGAATAAAGAGACACGGCCCATACGTAAGCGATGGCGGAGCGGGCCAGATGTGTGCGCCTGGGTCGAGTAACAACGGCGGCAGAACACTCACGGGCTCCGCGCGTCATCAGCCCGGGCGGGAAAAGAGGAAGGCGCACGCGGCGGCGGCCGTAATGCCGCTGCCGAACAGCCCAGGTATAGCCGGGTCCGTGTGGTGCCGACTCTTGGTTGGGCAGCCCACCGGATATTGGGCAGCAGGAAGAGGCGGTTTTTGATGGCCGGCACGATCTAGGATTTGTTCTTTTGTGGTTTTTGGCTTTAACTTTTGACTATTTTACAGTAAATAGCTTTTAAGCAGAGTGTCTTTTTAAGATATGGTCTACTAGTTAATTATAGTACATACTGTACCGACTTCATTTATATCGGCAAAAACCACACATTAATTTCAGTTACTCTGTAATCTCTCACACGAACAGCCAAAAGTTATAAACCGCAAGCCGCAGCCAAAAACCCGCAGCCACAAAAGAACAAGCCCCTAGTGTTTCGTGTCTTCCCAGCTCAGATTGTTAGGTCACGAAGACGAGAGGCGGACGGGGACGCAAGGCCTGCGGACGACGGATGTCGCGGCCCTGGATTGGCGGCAAGGGGCGGAGACGTGTGTGTATGTGCCGATTTTTTTTATTTATAGGAAATATGATAAATGCAAATGAAATATGTGGGAAAAGACGAGAGGGAGTTAGAAAAAGTCTAATCCAACAGACCTTATTTTTTGGAAGAGGAGGAGATTTTTTTGGAGGGGGTGGGAGGAGAATTCATAGCCGTTGGATCTCTAATCTAATGGTCGTAAATCTGGATAATAATTAAAAAGAAAATATTCAGATGATATTTATCAACATCCTTAGAAAAATAGGAAGGGCGACGGCCACAATGCCTGCGTCCCTATGGGAATTGGAATGCCAGCCTTGCAAGCGTCCGAGGTGTATGATCACCTCCAGCGCTGCTAACCACCCCTGTCACTGCTAGTTTATTCAAACACATCAAAAATATGTTTGGTCTTGTAACTCATGCTAGTCGTGTATGTCGTGCACAGCTAGAGAACATGTCGTTGGACCAGAAGAAAATCTTAACGATGAATACCATGCTTATGTAGTGGAGTATGAACAGAACGATTGTTTATCTTCTTTAGAATTTTGTGCCTATGTCATTAGCTTCATCTTCTATGTTATATATTCATCCTTTGACGTGGGCAAGAGAAAACAATTCCAAAGCTATATGCAGATATGTTGCTGCTGTCGGAAGACATGATTAGTAAGCCAATCGAGACTTTTATTGATTATTACACAGGAACACAGAGACTGATGAGTTAAGCCTTCTTCTATAATTAGTCCTAATATAAGTAAAGTTATTGATTACATAGGAATACAGAGATTGATAGGTCTCACACATCTACCATACCGTTTACCTCCATTGCCCGCCTCCACCTCCACCAACCACCCTCCTTCCTCATCTCCGGTGGCTGCGGCACTGAATCCGTCACCACCTCTCACCGCCTCTCCTCCTTGAACTCATCCTTGACCTGCTCGCCGCACTGCCGCCACTTCCCTCCTCAGTCCCATGGCCGAGACGGCATCACCGCTGCCTAGCCGCATCGCCACCGCTGTTGCACACCACTCTGCTTCCATCACCCTCCCTCCCTCTAAGGTAACACCGGAGAGGACGACGATGACCTTGGCTGGAGCACGAATCTCTACGTCAATCTAAAGCTGAGGAAAATCGACTTAGATTTTGCAAAATTTTCAGTCGCATGTGATTTAGCAAATCCATATTTTTTTAATGAAAACCTTTCATGTGAATATTAAAGTAGTTGAACATTGAATTCCACTCGTGTCCATAGCCAATATGTGAACTAATTACTGGTAGTCAAGTGGTTATCAAGAGGAAAGATGGGTCGATGGATAGGGAATTAGGGACACAAGCGCTGCTTACGTCCCCAGAGGGATGCAAGCATTGTGCATGTCCTTCCTATTTTTCTAATTCTCTCTCATCTTTTCCTACATATTTAATTTACATTAATCCTTTTTCTATCTCTACTAATTAAAAGGAGTTGGTGATGATGGTTCACCAGTCACCACCACTCATGATGGTGGTTCATCTGCTATCCCACTACCACTCTCTTCTTAAAAGCAATATGTGCTGATAGGTGGACCCAACTTATCTATCGTCCTTGCTTCCCATTGCCCACCCCGAGCCTCCTTGCCCTATGCCCCCACACGAGCCATCCACTCGACTCCTCTTTCCCCTACCCTCACGGCTTTGGCTTGCCTTTCCGTATCTCTCGTCTTCTGATCTCTCGCACACTACCTCTTCTCTCCCTTGCATCCTCCGCCTCCACAAACCGCCACACCTCTTCCTCCTCGACATCAGTCTCCTTTTCTCTCCCTGCCTCCTCCGATCTCCTTCCCCATCTCTTGTCCGCCTCCACATCCGCCACCGGGCTCCCCTTCCTCTTCTCTCCCCATCTCCTCCGCCTCTCCGATCCCCTTCTCTTGCGCGTCGGATTCACCGTCAGCAATGTCGCTAGCGCTGGATCTGCCTTCCCTAATGTCACTGGCCACAGAGCCATTGTCCCCAAGGTCACCATGGCGTGGGGAGAAGACGATGACTGTAGCCACCAAAGGGCGACAATAGTGCTAGCCAAACCACAACGATAGGCAAGGAAGAAGCTGGATTTGACTTTCTGCTCCTCCTCCTTCGTCTCCAAGAAGCAGCAACCCCCTCCCTGGCACTACTGCAGCTGTCACACCAAGACATGTCATCTACTGTCTCGTCTGTGCCATCTGGCCCTTTCACTCCTCCTCCTCCATCTCCAAGAAGCAACAACCCCCTGTCCGCTGCGGCTATTGTGCTAAGATCGCTACCAGCGCCAACGGGTGAGATGGCCATTGGTGGGGAGAAGAAGAAGGTGTCGGCACTCGTGATCCCCCATCCATGATGGAGTAGCTCGTGCCCGATATCACCACCAACACGCTTAGCTACCTCAACTACACCTGCCTCTGCTGCCTCTCCATGACCAACTCCACCATGCTTCACGCCGCCAATGATGACGATGCGTGGAAGGTGCTCTACCACAAGGTGTTATGCCTACCCTGCCTGCCCCCCTCTCCTCTGATCTCTTCCCTATCCCCCCTCCGATCTGGTCTCCGATGTCATCGTTTACGCGTAGTTTGGGCCAAGATATCGATCTCACTGTTGATGGGCTCCACTGTCATGTTCAGTTGGATTAATAGGAATTGATGAGACTTGGGAGGAGATTGCAATGTTTTGCAAAAAAATATTTATGGTCAATTGAAGTTTTTATTAAATTGAAATAAGTGGGATTTTTAATAAGTTAGTGTTCTTGCGCAAAAGTTGGATAAGAGAAACAAATTGGATTTTTATGTGTGCGTTCGTGTGCTTGATTTTGTTGTTTTCTTCTATTAGCATCTGTATTTTTCTTAACCATGCATGATGTGTTGCAGATGGGTCGATTACTTTAGTGGCTAAAAGAAAGGACTCACCCTGCCAAGAAGATGATAATTCTCTAGGTGATAAAAGATTGAGATATTCAGGGCCAGACCTTCCAAAGGTATGGCATAAAATGCTGACAATGCAAGCCTTATACTGCAAGTGTAATATCACCATGCATGAATGCTAGCTAAATATAGTACACATAACCTTACCATTAATAGTAACTAACAATGTTCTATTTTACAAATAACAAAGGAGTATCTTTGTCTCAACTCAGTGGAATGCATTATGAGAATACTATATGTTGGCAGCTACATAAAAGGATAAATTCACTCTTATCTCCTTATTTTGGTCAACTATCACAGGATGGGATCACTTAATTACTTGACGGTGTGTTAGTATAGCCAATAGGGCAATTTGAAGATCTACACTTTGAGTATAATTGGTTGGACAAATTGATTTCTTTTAAATCTTATCGGTTTTCCTTTTGGCTATTGTAGGAAATTAATACTCTCTACAGTAATAAAGTTCCTAAGAATTATATTGCATCGCTGCCTTGTTAAAATTCTTGCCACCTTTCGTCAGAAAAGAGTGAAAGACCCCAAATTTTCAAACCAAATTTTTTCCTGGATTTTTCCTGAATTTTTGGTGAATTTTTGAAAACTTTCCCAATTGAAAGCCCCTACCGAAGGCGCCTTCCTCTTCGGCCGAGCTTCCCTTTCCTCCCCCCCACTCCTTCCCGCTTTCTCCTTTCCCGGCGCCTCCCTCTTCCCCTCTCTCGGCGCCCGCGCCTTTCCGCTTTCCTCGGACGCCCGCTCCTTTCCCTCTTCACGGGCGCCTTCCTCCCCGCCTTCTCCCTTGCTCGTGTGCCTGGCGCCCATGTCCGCACCGCCTCCGCGCCCGGCCGGACAACCCGCGCCCCTGCGCCCCGGTCCGGCCGACACCTCCCGTGCCACGCCACCACCTCCTCCCTCGGCCCCACCCGCCGGGGCCACCTCCTCCTCTCCCCGCGGTCGCGCCCGCCCATGCCCGAGCTCACCGCTCCCTCACCCATCCTCGCCTTTACTCCCTCTGCAGGGCGGACGTCGCCCATGCGCGAGGCGACGCTCCCGGCAGACCGCGTCCTTCTGCGACCCGGCCGCGCCATGCCCCCAACCTGCGCCTGGCTTGCCCCGCACGCCGCCCCTCTCCACCCCTTTAAAGCCCCCAGCCCCGTGATTGTGCTCCCTTGCTTCCTCAAGCTCCCGAGCATCCACCCGAGCTCCCATCGCTTTGTCTTTGCCGCCGATCGGCCCCTCACCGCCGTGACCTCCGAACCTTTCTCCTTCTTTACTCGATTAAAATCAATTCTTTGCACTAACATGTTCCTCTCGCCTCTGAACGTGTTGGTGAACTCCCCGCCGAGAGCACTCTCCGCCATCGGCGGCTCATCGCCGGCCGAAAAAAGAGCCACCGTGGCCGGCCGCTGAGAGCGTCTCCACTCGACCCGCCACGCCATTGAGTCCCCTCACCCCGTGATGCTCCAGTGCCACCATTTTGCCCGGAGAACCGCCGTGGGGCCCCGGTGACCAAAATCGTCGCCACCTCCTCTCCGCAATGCGCCGCTGATCATCCTCCGTAACCCTCAAGGCCCGAAATGGGTTTCCATGGCGAACCCTACCCGGGTGCCCTTTCGCCGCCGGCAAGCCTTGGCGCCCGGCGCCGTCGCCACCATTGCCCCTCGCCCGGCATCAGAAGGCGGCGGAGGAGGAAGACGACTCCTCCCCGCGACGTGGCCCTTCCTCCTCCGTCCATCGCTCCGCCCTCCTCTGATCTCGGCCGCCCACCCGCGCCGTACCGCTTCGCCCGCGTTCCCCCTCGGTGGCCGTCGGATCTTACTTACCGCCCTTCATCCGAGCCGTCCACCCCGCCCCCATCGCAGCCGCCCGCCCTCGCCACGCGTCGGCCATCGGCCGGGCGAGCGCTTGCAGGGCCTGGCCGGCCTTGCTGGCCGCAGCACAGCGCGGTGGGGGCAAGATCAGAGCTCGGGCCGCCCAAGACTGCTTCACCGATTTTTCCAGGGTTTATTCTTTTCCAAAAATCCAGAGAACTCAAATAAATCCTAGAAAATCACAGAAAATCCCAAAAATTCCTAAATTTCACCACTTTGCTCCTTTTATTATCCTGAACCCAGTGGTGAACTCCAATTTCCAAAATTCATCTCCAGCAAAATCTAAAAATTCAAAGAGCCCTTTTCATTTGATATTTTATGCAATTTTATTTCTTTTAATTCTTTTATAGATTATTTTCCTTGCTTGATTATTCTCAAGCTAGGATTTATTTGTTTTATGTGTTTGCGCTAGTCTCAAGATCCCGAAGCTCGGGTGCAATCTCGGGATCCGAGCGTCGGCGTTCGAGCTCGCCGAGATCGTTCCAGTTCACGGCAAGTCGCAAATCCTTTGATCATATTGTGCCCTATGATGTTTATTTATGATATTACATTATTTGCATTATGCTAGTTGCGAAATGCTAGTTTAAAGTAAAGTGAAAATGTTTAGAATGACATGTGATATAGATCCGTCCTACCACCGAAAAATGCCATGTTTAATTTGTAGCCATGCCTTGTAACCCTAGAAATAATTATCTGTTAATCTAGACCACTATAGGTTATTACTATCATGCAAAGTCTTTTACTGATAAGGTCGTGGTCTGGGCCGAGAGAATTGAAAACCCGACCCTAGGGTGGGGTGGTATGGGACACCGTATCCTAGGGCGGAGAGTATCGGTGTGCAAGGAAGGGTAAGAGTGTTGTGGGAAACCGCGGGTCGGTCTTCGCCCACCACTTACCCTAGGTTGTGGTCGCGGACCTGGAGAGGTTACGGGCCATGTGAAAATATAAGGACTGAAACCCCTTATGCTTTGGCGATCGTCATAGCAATCGCTCAACCACAGGAGTTGACTTGTCAACACTGGTTTAGTAGCTGCTCAACTCGTTTGAAACTCTACAGGTGTTGAGGAGGCCGGAGGTTGGGTAGTTGAATTAGGTATGCCGTCTCGGATACCTAATAACGGTAGGGTTCACTCAAGCGGACGGGAGTTTCCATGTGCGGACCGAGTGAATTCTCACCGGTAGAGCCTATATAAAGATTTGAGCAGTGAAACGACCTGGCTTTCTTAACTCTGTCGCGGGAGTTAAGGGATCGTGTGGGTAAAGTTGAGCAAACTCTGCAGAGTCAATTAAATGGTATTCGGATACGCCGTGCTCCCGGTTATTGGAGCTGTGTCACTTGGGTGATTCCATCAGCAAAGCTTAAGTAGTTTTCTGAATGTTTTAATCTGGTTAGATGGTTAATTAACTCTTCATGAAAACCCCTGTTGTTTAAGGAGTAGTTTTATCAGCAAGTTTTACGAAAAGGTTTGCAAATAAAACTGCATCCACTTAAAGATAATAAACCCAGTATACTCCACTCCTTCGTTAATCCGTGCATATAGTAAGGAAGGGTTCCTTTGCGGTTTGCTGAGCTGGTTGTTGGCTCACGGCTTGCTAAATAAATTCTTTAGAAGATCAAGACGAAGGTGAAAGTCTCCCCGTTGAGGAAGTCCCTGAGGGCCTCTTCTTCGACGAGGATCCGTGGCTGTAGGTCTTCGCCGCGCTCAAGCGGATTCTGGAGCTTTTGTGATGTAATATTACTTTGGGCTTGCACGCCCCGCTGTCAAAACTCTGGATGTTAATCCATATGTGAAATATATGCTGGTCTTTTGTTGTAAGCGTGCAATGGTATACTCTTGCGCGACACTCCATAACTGTTCATGCGTGAATAGTTGCGGATTGCCGTGTCCGTACACGCCCTCGGAAACGGGGGCGTTACAAGAAGTGGTATCAGAGCAGGCTCTTTGACCGTAGGTTAAGACCTAAGGCAGCCTAGGAAGCGATTTTATCGCAAAATCTAATTTAAAAATATAAAAAGGGTTTATGAAAAATATAAGTACTACTGCTGTCTTTACCTCTCTTGTTGCTACCTTATCTGTCTTAGTTTACTTCTGCTTAAGTTTTGATTTTGCAAATATTTACTGCTTCACTTGTCTAACTTCAAAATTTTCGTTTCCGGCAGATGGTGCACCACATCTTTTCCCGCCCCGACCGTATGGACGGTTGGCCCCGCAAGGTGTGGGAGATGCGGAAGCATCTTGGAGCGAGACGCAACTTCAACCCGGTGTTCCATGTTGTGGGACAGTTTCGCCAGGACCAGTTCTATGAGTACGAGGCTTGGGTGGTTCTGGATCCGTTGCCTGTCCGCCTGCACAGAAGCGGAGGTTCACCACCCGCGGGTGAACGAGGACGATGTCGTTCGGATGTGGCTCGAAAGCCGCACTCTACCTCGAGACTACTACCACCGTGAGCTAGCAGGACACCTTTGACCGGTGCCGCGTCCGCACTTTGGGGACTTTTAGTCCACAGGTTCGGTGAGGATGACGATCCCGCTCAAGGCATCGCCACCCTTATGACGCCGCAGTCGTCCGCCACGACGGGCGGTCGGTGAGGCCGAGTTCTACTGAGGCGCTTTGGGACGCCCGTGAGGAGGTTCAGCGCCTCCGGGAGTCCCTTCTTCGCTTTGAGGCCTGGAGGCGCAGAGGGCTCGGATAGTGCGAGTCGCCAGTCCATTCCTCTTGTGCTTGATGCGCCTAGGCCCAGCGCCGGATGATCTGCGCGCGATCTGCTGCTCGGTTCCGCCCAGCCCCGCTTGGCCCTCCCAAATACCGAGGATATGGAGGAGTAGAGGCCGACCGCTAGCGTGGCCCGACCTTTTATTTTAGTAGCGAGATTTTGTATTGTAATGCAAGTGTAACCATGAACCCTAAGTGGTGCATGTACCACCGCATATTGTAAAATTATGTTCATTAATCTTTATGTTGTTTGCTTAATTATCAGTATTTCTGTCTGTGTTCAAAGCTTTCTCCTGTCTCCTTCGCTCTTGTTCTTACCTTTTTCGTCCTATACTTACCTTGAAAAATTCGAAATCTTACTTATCTACTCTTGGTTGCCAAGATCGCTGCAAAACTAATTCCCAGTTCCCAATTGGCAGATGGATCCGACGCCAGACGGACGAGACCAAGAGGCGGGTGCACCTGCCACGGATCAAGCGACGCTAGCCAGCATAATAACAATGTTAGAGCAAAACCGCCAGCAAGGAGAACAGAACATCCTACGAGTGCTTGATCAGCAAGCCCGTATGCTTGAGCAGATAGCGCCTAGATCTCCGGCTTGTGGTGGAGGCAATGTCCCTCGGGATGGTGCGCCGCTTTCCTCGGTGGGCGGACTTCCTGAAAACCCGTCCGCCAACCTTTACTACCTCGGCTGATCCCTTAGTGGCCGAGGACTGGCTGGTGGATGTGGAAAGGAAGCTTCAGACCGTACAGTGCGATGACAAAGAGAAGGTGCTTTATGCATCCCACCAGTTGCAGGGTGCTGCTGCAACATGGTGGATTAACTACCAGCGTACCCAGAGAGACCGAGAGATTGACTGGGAAGAATTCTCCAAGGCCTTCCACAAGGCCCATATTCCTGATGGCGTTATGGAGGCGAAACGCTGGGAATTTTTGGCACTCAAGCAAGGAGGTCGCACAATTATGGAATACCTACACCAGTTCAACCATCTTTCCCGGTTTGCCCCGGAAGATGTTGACAAAGAAGAGAAGAAAATGAGCAGATTCAGGGCTGGACTACAACAGTCCCTGAAATTCCACATTTCAGCTATCAAATTCCAAGATTTGAATGACATGGTGGATAGCCTCATCACCTCAGAAGAAGCCCGTGGTGAGATGGAGGATTACAGAAAGCGTAAAGCAACGCACAAATCACAGTCCTCCTCCCACCAAAGCCAGCGAAGCAAGACTATGGGGTCATCGTCTTTTCGATCCCAACCTTCTCGGCAGTATGTGATGCTACCGAAGAATCAGTCGGACACGATCACAAAGAATACAACTCCCTTCTCCTTTGGCAATCGATGCCCACTTGTGGAGGAAACCACCTCGCTAGCGCTTGTCCCCGATCCAATGCTTGCTTCCACTGTGGCGAAATAGGGCACTACAGAGATCAGTGTCCCAGAAAGAACTTGCCCTCCGATGCTGCAAAGCTTCAAGTACAGAATCAACAACAGCAGGAGTCAAAGTCCCAAGCAGGCCCCAGCACCCCCAAGGGAGGATACCTCCAGATCAAGGCAGCCGGACCGCAGTCACCTGCGGGAACGGCGAATTTTACTTCTGCAGGCAGAGGCAGAGGCCGTACTAGGCCTACATTTTATGCAAGGGTGAATCACGTATCAGCAGAAGATGCACTGAGCCATATATCATTGCCGTATGTTCCCAATCAACTCCATACCGCATTGATTTTATTTGACCTCGAGCAACACATTCATTTATCTCAAGAGTTTTGTCTTGAAAAATCGTTACCCTCGGTTTCTTTGCCAAGGCCTTATGTGGTTGAAACCCCTGGGGTTAGAATGGAGTCCCACGGTGGGTGTGCTAGACTCAAGATAAACATCCAAGGGGTAGAATTTAAGGCAGATTTGCTGCAATTAGATATGTCGTTTTAGATGCCATTTTGGGCATGAACGGCTAGCTAAAACAAAGGCAAGGTAGACCGTGAGGACAAAACAAGATCTTTGGTCAATTCAAGATCGAAAGTGGTGATAAAACAGATAGAGAAGTGTTGAAAAATGCAAGAAAGCGCATGATCAACATGTTGGCAGTCACCCCAGAGCAAGTACTAGTGGTGCAAGAGTATCCGGATGTATTTCCAGAAGAATTACCAGGCAGACCCCCTGACAGGCAGGTAGAGCTTGCTATAGAATTGATTCCAGGCACAAAACCAATCGCCAAGCATCAATACCGGATGTCAGCCAGTGAGCTAAAAGAACTCAAGAGACAGCTAGATGAGCTGCAAGAGAAAGAGTTCATAAGACCAAGTGTTTCACCTTGGTCGGCCCCAGTTTTATTTGTGAAGAAGAAGAATGGAGAATTAAGAATGTGTGTAGATTACAGAGGTTTGAATGCTGTCACCATCAAAAACAAGTACCCACTGCCCAGAATTGATGATTTGTTTGATCAACTCAAGGGTGCCAAAGTATTCTCCAAGATCGATTTGCGCTCAGGCTACCATCAGCTCAAGATCCGAAAGCAAGATCGAGAGAAAACAGCATTCATCACCCGATATGGACTATACGAGTTCACGGTCGTGCCGTTTGGTTTAACCAATGCACCAGCTTATTTCATGAACCTTATGAATCTGGTGCATATGGACCAACTGGACCGATTCGTGATAGTCTTTATCGATGATATTCTGATATACTCAAAGAGTGAAGAAGAGCATAAAGAGCATTTACACATGGCGTTGACCAGATTGAGAGAGCACCAGTTGTACGCCAAGTTCGACAAATGCGCTTCGGCTAAAAGAAGCTTTCTTGGGTCACATTATATCCGAAGATGGTGTCAAAGTTGATCCGAAAAAGATTGCCATGATTATGGAATGGCAACGACCAAGACGAGAATGTAAATAAGGAGCTTCCTTGGATTGGCGGGCTATTATCGCCGATTCATAGAAGGATTCTCAAAAATTTCTCGTCCACTTACTCAATCGAAGAAAGATAAGCCTTTCACGTGGACGGATGCATGCGAAGAGAACTTTCGATTCTTGTCAAGACCAAGCTAACAACGACACCAGTGCTGATTTTGCCAAACCCAGAAAAAGAATTTCAAGTCTACTGTGATGCATCAAAACAGGGTTTAAGATGTGTACTCATGCAAGACAGAAAAGTGGTTGCTTATGCCTCAAGACAGCTGAAGCCGCACGAAGAAAATTATCCCACACACGATTTAGAGCTAGCAGCCGTGGTGCATGCACTCAAAATTTGGAGGCACTACCTGCTAGGAAATCGTTGTGAAATATTCTCAGATCACAAGAGTTTAAAGTACCTCTTCACGCAGCCAGAGTTGAATATGAGGCAACGAAGATGGCTGGAACTGATCAAAGATTATGATGTTGACCTTCAATATCATCCCGGCAAGGCCAACGTGGTTGCCGATGCCCTCAGTCGCAAGGTTCGACAAGGCAGACCAACTATCGCAGAATATCCGCCAGAATTGCAGAAAGATATACTGCGACTGAATTTGGTGATCACCGAACAAGGCAGTGTGGCAGCCTTGGAACTTCAACCGTTACTGACAGATCAGATTAAAGCAGCCCAAGATGAGGATGAAGAGATTCAAAAACTGAAAAAGAGAGTTCAAGAAGAGGATTCATCAGAGTATGCAATAGACGAACATGGGATCCTTACCTTCCGTGGTCGCTATTGCATACCCAACAAGAAAGAGTTGAGAGAATTGATCTTATCCGAAGCTCATTCTTCTCAATTCTCGATCCATCCCGGAGGCACCAAGATGTATCAAGATCTGAAGAAAAAGTATTGGTGGAACCAGATGAAGAAAGAAGTGGCGTAATATGTAGCCAAATGCGATGTCGCGCCACAGATCAAAATTGACCACCGAAGCCCTCAGATCATTATGACCTTTACCGATTCCCGAATGGAAATGGGATAGTATCGGCATGGACTTCATTACTGGACTTCCCAAAACTCGTGAAGGATATGATGCTATCTGGGTCATAGTCGACAGACTGACTAAGGTGGCTCACTTCCTCCCGATCAAGCAAACCTATGGGAAGGATAAACTCGCCGAACTATATTTGACACGAATTGTGACACTTCATGGAGTACCCAAGAAGATTGTGTCGGATAGAGGAGCCCAGTTCACATCTAAGTTCTGGGAAAAGTTGCATGAAGCAATGGGCACCGATCTCAATTTCACCAAACATATCACCCATGCATGATGGATGCATGTAAAGAACAAATCAGATTTTAGAAGATATGTTGAGAGCTTGCGCTATTGTGTATGGAGCAGCATGGAATACTTGCCTGCCATTTGCTTAATTCTCCTACAACAATAGCTACCAAGCTAGCATTCAGATGGCCCCATTCGAAGCTTTATATGGCAGAAAGTGCAGAACACCTCTGAATTGGTCAGAGACAGGGGAACGACCCCTCGTCGGACCCCAAATTGCCCAAGATGCAGAAGCGCATATCAAAATAATCAGAGACAGACTAAAGATGGCACAAGACCGACAGAAGAGCTATGCAGACACCCGCAGAAAGGACCTAAGCTTCGAAATTGGAGATTTCGTATATATCAAGGTCACACCTTTCAAGATCGTCAAGAGGTTTCAAGTCAAAGGCAAATTGGCTCCGAGATATGTGGGACCATTTCAAATTATCGGGAGAATTGGAGAAGTAGCTTATCAAATATAGCTACCGCCCAATTTATCCAGAATCCACAATGTATTCCACATATCCCAACTCCGGAAATGCCTACGCCAGCCTACAGATGAAGTACCCCTGTCAGACGTTGAACTGCAAGATGACTGGACTTACCCTGAAGAACCTTTGCAAATACTTGAAACGCCGAAAGGCAGCTCGAAATGCAAATGTCGATTTTGCAGAGTGGTGGAGGAATCATCGCGAGACGAGGCCACTTGGGAAAGAGAATCGGTTTGCAATGAGATTTTCCCAACTTACTCCTGGACCAAGTTAATCTCGGGTCGAGATTCTTTTAAGGGGTAGGTTGAAAGACCCCAAATTTTCAAACCAAATTTTTCCTGGATTTTTCCTGAATTTTTGGTGAATTTTTGAAAACTTTCCCAATTCGGAAAGCCCCGGCCGAAAGGCGCCTTCCTCTTTCGGCCGAGCGCCTTCCCCTTTCCTCCGGCGCCCCACTCCTTCCCGCTTTCTCCTTTCCCCGGCGCCTCCCTCTTCCCCCCCTCTCTCTGGCGCCCCGCGCCTTCCGCTTTCCCTGGACGCCCGCTCCTTCCCTCTTCACGGGCGCCTTTCCCTCCCGCCTTCTCCTTGCTCGCGTGGCCTGGCGCCTGGTCCGCACCGCCTCCGCGCCCGGCTCCGACAACCCGCGCCCCGCCGCCCCGGTCCGGCCGACACCTCCCGTGCCACGCGCCACCACCTCCTCCCTGGCCCCACTGCCGGTGGCCACCTCCTCCTCTCCCGCGGCGGTCGCGCCTCCGCCCATGCCCGAGCTCACCCTCCCTCACCCATCCTCGCCTTTACTCCTCTCGCAGGGCCGGACGTCGCCCATGCGCGGAGGCGACGCCCCCGCAGACCGCGTCCTTCTGCTGACCCCGCGCGCGCCATGCCCCCCAACCTGCCCGGCTTGCCCGCCACGCCGCCCCTCTCCACCCCTTTAAAGCCCCCCCTGAGCCCCGCATTGTGCTCCCCTTGCTTCCCTGAAGCTCCCCGAGCATCCACCCGAGCTCCCATCGCTTTGTCTGCCGCCGATCGGCCCCTCACCGCCGGTGACCTCCGAACCTTTCTCCTTCTTTACTCGATTAAAATCGAATTCTTTGCACTAACATGTTCCTCTCGCCTCCCGAACGTGTTGGTGAACTCCCGCCGAGAGCACCTCCTCCGCCATCAGCGGCGGCTCGCCACGGCCGTAGAAAAGGGCCACCGTGGCCAGCCCGCCTGAGAGCGTCTCCACTCGACCCGCCGCTGCCATTTAGTCCCCCTCACCCCAGTGATGCTCCAGCTGCCACCATTTTGCCCGGAGAACCGCCGTAGGGCCCCGGTGACCGAAAATCGTCGCCACCTCCTCTCCGGCAATGCGCCGCCGTTGATCATCCCCGTAACCCTCAAGGCCCGGAAATGGGTTTCCCATGGCGAACCCTACCCGGGGGTGCCCTTTGTCGCCGCCGGCAAGCCCTTGGGCGCCCGGGCCGCCGTCGCCACCATTGCCCCGCTCCCGGCATCAGAGGCGCCGGAGGAGGAAGACGACTCCCGCGACGTGGCCCTTCCTCCTCCGCCCATCGCTCCGCCTCCTCGATCTCGGCCGCCCACCCGCCGCTGCACTTCCGCCCGCTTCCCCTCGGTGGCCGCCGGATCTTACTTACCGCCCTTCATCCGAGCCGCCCACCCCGCCCCATCGCAGCCGCCCGCCTCGCCACGCGTCGGCCATCGGCCGGGCGAGGCGGCAGCGTCTTGCACCTGGCCTTGGCCGCTGGCCGCAGCAGCGGGCTGGGCAAGCCTCAGTAGCTCGGGCCGGCCCAAGACTGCTCACCGATTTTTCGTGGTTTATTCTTTTCCAAAATCCGAGAACTCAAATAAATCCTAGAAAATCACAGAAAATTCCAAAAATTCCTAAATTTCACCACTTTGCTCCTTTTATTATCCTGAACCCATGGTGAACTCCAATTTCCAAAATTCATCTCCAGCAAAATCTAAAAATTCAAAGAGCCCTTTTCATTTGATATTTTATGCAATTTTATTTCTTTTTAATTCTTTTTATAGATTATTTTCCCTTGCTTGATTATTCTCAAGCTAGGATTTATTTGTTTTATGTGTTTGCGCTAGTCTCGGAGATCCCGGAAGCTCAGGTGCAATCTCAGGATCCAGAAGCGTCGACGTTCGAGCTCGCCGAGATCGTTCCAGTTCACGGCAAGTCGCAAATCCTTTGATCATATTGTGCCCTATGATGTTTATTTATGATATTACATTATTTGCATTATGCTAGTTGCGAAATGCTAGTTTAAAGTAAAGTGAAAATGTTTAGAATGACATATGATATAGATACGTCGTACCACCGAAAAATGCCATGTTTAATTTGTAGCCATGCCTTGTAACCCTAGAAATAATTATCTGTTAATCTAGACCACTATAGGTTATTACTATCATGCAAAGTCTTTTACTGATAAGGTCGTGGCTGCGGGCCAGTAGAATTGAAAACCCGACCCTAGGGTGGGGTGGTATGGGACACCGTATCCTAGGGCGGAGAGTATCGGTGTGCAAGGAAGGGTAAGAGTGTTGTGGGAAACCGTGGGTCGGTCTTCGCCCACCACTTACCCTAGGTTGTGGTCGCGACCGGAGAGGTTACGCCATGTGAAAATATAAGGACCGAACCCCTTATGCCGAAACGATCGTCATAGCAATCGCTCAACCACGTGAGTTGACTTGTCAACACCGGTTTAGTAGTCGCTCAACTCGCTTGAAACTCTACGGTGTTGAGGAGGCCGGAGGTTGGGTAGTTGAATTAGGTATGCCGTGCTGCGGATACCTAATAACGGTAGGGTTCACTCGAAGCGGACGGGAGTTTTCATGTGCCAGACTCGAGTGAATTCTACCGGGTAGAGCCTATATAAAGATTTGAGCGGTGAAACGACCGGCTTTCTTAACTCGTCGCGGGAGTTAAGGGATCGTGTGGGTAAAGTTGAGCAAACTCAGAGAGTCAATTAAATGGTATTCGGATCGCCGTGCTCCGGTTATTGGGCTGTGTCACTTGGGTGATTCCATCAAAAAGCTTAAGTAGTTTTCAATGTTTTAATCTGGTTAGATGGTTAATTAACTCTTCATGAAAACCCCGTTGTTTAAGGAGTAGTTTTATCAGCAAGTTTTACGAAAAGGTTTGCAAATAAAACTGCATCCACTCAAAGATAATAAACCCAGTATACTCCACTCCTTCGTTAATCCGTGCATATAGTAAGGAAGGGTTCCTTTGCGGTTTGCTGAGCTGGTTGTTGGCTCACGGCTTGCTAAATAAATTCTTTAGAAGATCAAGACGAAGGTGAAAGTCTCCCGTTGAGGAAGTCCCGAGGGCCTCTTCTTCGACGAGGATCCGTGGTCGAGGGTCTTCGCCGCGCAAGCGGATTCTGGAGCTTTTGTGATGTAATATTACTTTGGGCTTGCACGCCCCGCTGTCAAAACTCTGGATGTTAATCCATATGTGAAATATATGCTGGTCTTTTGTTGTAAGCGTGCAATGGTATACTCTTGCGCGACACTCCATAACTGTTCATGCGTGAATAGTTGCGGATTGCCGTGTCCGTACACGCCCTCGGAAACGGGGGCGTTACAAAGAGGTCTTGCATTACTTACACGGTTGATTCTTATTAATATTTTACTTAAGTAATTTGTGATTTGAAGATTTGGAACCTTTTGTATTCAGTTGCACCTGCATCAAGAATCTAATAATTCAGCACCGTTGTTCCAGGTTTGCAATTTGGAAAGCTTAGCACTTAGTCAAAATTTATCTTGTGCAATTATTGGTGTCAAAACTTTTATTTCTCAGATTGATACAGAACGACTCTTATCTCATTTAGTAGAAGCAAAAATGAACAAGAGAACAGTAAGTTTAGTTATGATCTGAGTTCTACACATAGCAAATTTCTTCTGTTCTTAGAAGTCAGACCGCCAATCAAGCAGCGGTTAGACCAGTCCAAGCGGTCATACCGTCCTATAGTTGGAGTTTAGACTGCCAGATCCTTGTCAAGGCACGTGTTGCTTGGTTTTTTGCAGTCTCTATACTTCTTAGCTATTCATAGCTGTTAGAGTGAAAGACTCTTAAATTTTTGAACAAAAAAATTTAGAGAAACCGATATTGATGAGCCTCCTATTCAATCCCTTCCCGTGGCTTCTTGGTCCTTCAAACCGCCACATAAATCTTTATTTTCTAAAGTTGATTCATTAGATGAACTACTGACACTCAGGATTCCTTAATTGTCTTTGACAAAATATTTACAGGATTATGTTTGGATGACATGCGAGAACGGAACGGAAGCAAGTCAGAGATAACCCGAAGACATTGGCAACGCAGGTTTGCATCTCTAACATTATGCACAAAAGCATGTACGTTTATACGTAGAGCTATACTCATACGTCTCCTCTAAGCTTCAGCTAACTACATCAACAGATGACACGAGAGCGTTACAGTTGCAGCATATACACTACACAGCATCATATCATACTCTACAGTCTACATAGCGAAAAAAAAGAGATCGATAAACGAGAGCAAAACGACACTCCATGTCGTATGAAGCGAGACAGGAAACCGTCGGCTGCTTCTCGTCTCCAGCCATCTATCCATGGTCGATCGATCGATCGATCCCTTGACGGAAAACGACTGAAGCACATCGGGCTCTGCAGATCCGTCCACATGCTCTGGCTCTGCCTAGCACCAACATACTTGCGATACTGCATACTATAACTCGCTCCATGAAGAAGAGTCATGCTATTATCTCATCTGGCAACGCCACAAACCGCGTTCGCTTCTGAAACACCACAAAGAAAACCGCATAAACCATCAGCAAAAGCGACGAGTAATGCACTTTAAACCTGTTGTTAACCTGTATACGCATCAGGGGAAAATGATGGGTCGAAATTTGATCAGGAAGAACAAGCAAAGCACATCGCATGACGAAGCCAACAATAATGCACTCGTGAAATGATGGAAGAAAGAAAAAACTAAACGTTTTGCTCATGCAATCTCTCCTGTCTTGAGATGGAAAAATGAGCACAGATGGAAAAGGATTGCTGATGATGATAAGGTTAAATGAGCACAGATGGAAAAGGATTGCTGATGGTCATAAGGTTAACTGCAATGAGATGGGTGTCATTTAACGGTTGCCCGCTGCTACCTAAGCAGGCTAAGCTAGTTTAATGGTTGGGGCTCTATTTGACTTTGAGCTGCTGAACAATAAATCCAACCAGTAAATCACTACATCAGTGACGGCGACTGAAAAAAATTGGCCAAAGATACACTAATGGGCATAAGCTGAGCAACTTGTATGTTGTGATCCTTGAAATTTTCTCAATTTGGTTTTAATGACAACAGGACACTGTTTAACAGTGATTTCGGCAAGAGTTTTAGTTGGGAGTGGGAATAGACATATCGGCTGTGCTAAAATATCTATTGACAACATTGAAGATTCAGAGAAACTTGTCTTGATATTTCGGCAAGAGAAATATCTTTCCATTGTAAATCTACGACTACTACGCTGAAAAAAATCCGCACACGGAAAACTGAGTACTGTCTCATAATTCCAGATACTCAAGTACGAGTATGACAAGCAACTGTATTCTTTATTATCACTGAACCAGTCAAATCTTGAAAATTCTTGTGGCCCTTTTTCCCGTTCCGCTGCAATAACAATCAACAATTCAATCCTCGATTTGACGGCAAAAAAAATCACTAACGTGAGAGAAACGGACTCAAAACGCTAGTCAGTACACTTTTACTTTTTCATTTTTCCATACACTGACTCCTTTTTCACTTTTCCATACAGTGACTCCTCCTAGCACGCCACGCTCATTTCGATTTCAGCTTCTGATTTCTGACTTATTTTTATTATTTATAAATTTCATTTTTTTCTAAAATTTTGGCTTTTTTTAGCCTTTTTGCCGGTTTTTTCCATATTCATTTGCGTTGTCCGTGATGAGCCAACATATTTTTTAAAAATTTTAAATTTAATTACGCTAAATAAGCCACATTTAGCTACAGTGAAGTTTCAGTCGCTACAGTATAATTTCAGCTATAAGCCACAATTTTTCAGTCTAACCGCACGATAGGCAGCTTGGATCACTCTCTTTGGAGCTGTCCATTCGAAAAGTAGTAGAAAAGTAGTACTTTAAAGATGTACTATTTGGTTGGAGCTTAAAAAGGTGAAATAAGCACAAAAAACTACAATATTTCTACCCTGCTAGTAGCACATAAATTGTGTTAAATTTATTTCTTCCGTTCTTTTTTACTTAACTTTCTAGAATCCGTACCGTTAAATTTTCTAAAGTATGACCACCAATAAATTTAAAATATATCTAGATTGGCTATATAAAAATTATATCATTGGATTTGTTATTAAACATATTTTTATAATGTTATAATTTTATTTGTATATCTTAGTATAAAGTTATAAAAAGTAACGATTAAAATAGTATTTTAAAGACCGTAAAAATAAAAAATATTAAGTAAAAAAGAAGGAGTAATTGGTTTAGGGTCTGTTCTTTTCGGCTGCGGCTTATGGCTTTTGGCTGAAATTTTTGAATTTTTGTCGTTTACAGTGCAGACACGGAAAAACAGATATCTATTGCAATTTTGACAGTACATGTTGTGCTTTTAACGTGTAGATCGTTTAACACAGAGACCCTGTCTTGAAAAATACTTCGTTTGAAAGTTAGGTACTGTAGCAAAAGCCAAATTCCGCCGGCTTTGGAGGAAAAGAACATGCCCTTAGAATGAACTAAATTAGTTACTTTAACCTCGAATAAAACGCAGCCTGCTGGTGATTGGATCGCATTCCGATGTGTGAGTCCAAGAAACACGGCGCGTATTCTCTGACGTGAGGGAGTAAAGTCACAGCGTGACTTTACTCCCTCACGTCCATTAGATTTCGTGATCGACGGCCAGATTTTTGATTTTTGATTTCTAATTTTTAGTTTTTTAGTTTTATCTTTTCTAATTTTTTCTTTTTATATTTCTTTATATTATCGTGTTAAAATAATCTATTTTTAAAATAAAAATAGGTTATTTTTATTTAAAAATAGATTATTTTAACACGATAATATAAAGAAATATAAAAAAAGAAAAAAATTAGAAAAAGATAAAAAAAAAAAATAAAAATTAGAAATCAAAAAATCAAAAAAACTAGCTTCATCAAGACCGTTCATCGTGAGATCAAGGGACGTGAGGGAGTAAAGTTACGCTAACTTTACTCCCTCACGCCGATAATCCGTTCGCAAGAAACAGGCATTTCCATTGTGAGAAATTAGTCCTTTCTTGTCTGAGCGCGATTTGGGACTTTCTCAGGTATAATAGCCTAGTAGGGCCTGCCTAATGACATGGCGTGACCTTTTCTATGTGGAATGAGGCCTTTGCTTAGGTATGGTCCTAAACAGCGTTGGTTTCTGATTTTTAGAAATTTAAAACTATTTGAAATGTGTTGTTTTTTTGACATTGACGGTTTGTCATATTTCCTCTTTTTTATTTACATTATTCGTAAAGATATAACAATATTTTCTATTTTTTATTTATTTTCTTTTAATTAAGTATATCAGAAAAAACTATCAATCGTTATAATGTTATATCAATCAAAAGTTACGGCACTTCAAAACAGGACCTTAATACGTTAGCCTAACATATTTTGCCACTCAGTGAACCATTCAGCTCCAGATCGATGCCCGATAGGAAAGCTAAGGGATCCCAATGTCTAAGGACAAATTCTTAGTGTTTTCAAATCTCATCCACTTTCATCTCAATTACCCAACTACTTATTGGAGAATTTGTCAATTTACACACTACATACAATACAATTGGTGCCATTTTAACTGCTAGTATAGATCAATCCCATCACAACAGAAGTGTGACTTTTGAGTTTCCAAAGTTTTCGTGATATAAAGATATGGAGTAAACATCCAAAGACCATTTTGATATGGTGTACTAAACATGTTGGTTAAAAAATAAAGTTTGAGACTGCTAACCACACTTACCATGTTGATTACGAAAGTTCCTTTTATGACAAATCTATTTTATGTAATTTTTTTCGAATGCTATTTATGTAAAATTTAACAAGATTTTACTGTATACTTCTCACAAGGTACTTTATGGGAATTCATTTTTATGCATATTTATGAGGTGACTTATGCTTTCTTAAATATAAATCACATTTTTTAATTTACTGCATCATTTTATAATCAGACAAACACATCTCAAAGCTAATCCAGAGTCCAAGAAACCCGACTTGGAGTTGAAAAAACAAAAATCAAGAAACCCGACTTGGACTTGGAGTAGACAAAATAATTATTTTTTCTATGACTAGCATTAGGTTTCATTCATGTCATGCCATCATGACATAATCCTATTCAAACTATCAAAGCATAGTCCTAAAATAAGGTTGTAATCTTGGGAATTGCTAACTAGTACTCACGAATTTTTTGGATTAAGCACTTAAATTTTCCACTGCAGGATTTTACCTCGAGATTTATGCTTCACCTCCCTTTCTAGCTCCGGTGAGTTAGGTTTGGGTTCGGTTCATCGGAGTCCCTCGGATTTAGAGGAAGACTAGGGCGGTGGTAGACTGACGGTGGGCGGTGGGGCGGCGGTGGCACCGCTTCGGTAGTGGGGTGGAAGAAGGTGGTGGGTGATGGAAGTCGGCGAGCGTGACAAGGATGAGTGGTTAGAAGACAGCGTGAGGCGACGACGGTAGTCGCCGGAGATAAGTAAGAATCGCGGTGCGAGGGTATTTTATCGGAGAGGAAGAAGGTGAGGGTGTGGGGTGGCTCGTTGAAGAGAAAGAAGAAGGGCATCACATGAGGGAGGGAGGTAGGAGTGGCAACGGAGGCACGTCAATGGACAGCGCTGGGATCGTGATGGCTCGACGGCAGAGGGTGGCATGGCACGGCGACGGCGGGTAGGGTGGGCCGTGGCTAGAGTTGAGAGAGGGAGAAAGAGGGATGATATATATAGTTTGAGGGGATGGATGGAATCCTTTAGATCAGATCTAATTACTTAAAATCCAAGTACTTTCTAAAAACACACACACACCAACTGGCAACTGCACATTAGACAGCCCCCTGTATTCTTTTTGCCAAAAAAAAAAAAAAAACTTCGAAAGAAGCAGTGCTTACCTCCTTCCGGGCGGCCTTGACGTCTGGCGATGCGTTCTCCGGCGTGTGGGGCAGCGTGGGCGACCTCTCCGGCGTCTTCGCCATCCTTACACCCCTCTCCGGCGCCGGCATCATGAACCCGGTGCCCCACTCGGGCGTCGCCGCGAACCTCGGACTCCGCTCCGGCGTCTGGGCGAGCCCGCCGGCGCCCCAGTCCGGCGTCGGCACGAACAGAGGGCTCCGCTCCGGCGTCCTCAGTATCCCCCTCTCCGGCGTCACCGCGCCGCTCCCGCCGTTGGCGGCGCAGAGCTGCATGATCTTGGCGGCCGCCTCCGCGGCGTCCCGGCTCTCGCCCATGAGCTTCTCGACCTGCGCCTTGGGCAGGCGCATCCTGAGCCGGACCGGCCCGCCCTCGGAGGCGGTGGAGAGCGGGAGGCCGGCGCTGTGCCGGCGGTGGAGGCCGGGAGGAGAGGTCGGAGGTGGAGCGGCGGGTGAGCATGAGCGACTCGAGCCGCTCGCGCGCGCCGACCTGGAGCCCGCCGGACCACGCGCGGCGCGGGGCACGGCGGGCGGGGCAGCGCGACGAGGAAGTAGAGCCGCCCGGGGCGGAGCTGCGCGTCGTTCGCGAGCGGGCGCGCGCGGACGCCCAGCAGCTTGACCTCCTCGGACTCGAGGAGCTGGAACCCCGGGTGGTCGCGCAGCACCGTGCCCGCGAACGCCGGCGGCTTCACCCGGAACGCCGTGCCGTCCAGCTGCATCACCTTGGCACCCTTGCGCCGGCCGCCAAGGCTGTTGCCCATTGCCTCCGGCTGCCGCTGCCTCCTCCCTCCCTCCTTCCCTCCGCTTGCTTTCCTCTCGCTGACGGCTGTGTTTTCTCTCCGCCTTTGCCTCCTCTTCTCTTCTTCTCTCTCGGTGCGCTTGGGTTTGGCCCGCGTCCTTCTTTGCGGTGTTTGTGTGTGGGGGTGCGGGAATTTAAAAAGGGCGAGGGAAAAAGGAGAAGGGAAGCGAGGTTTGGGAGTCAAAAGGCGCTCGTGAGTATTCAGCTCGAGGTGGACTGCAAGGAGAGGTTTTTCTTAATTTTTTGTAGGATGGTTGATTTTCTTTTGTATGGAAGGGTGTCTACAGAGCTTGCCGCCCACCATCGCATGGCACTGTAGAAGAGAGGAGGGTTAAAATCGGACGTCTATCTGTGACAGAGGAATACACGTTTTTGACCGTCCAATTACGCAGTCAGAGGGTCAGAGCAAGAACTCGAGGGGTAGCAAAAATGAAATTGTGATACTCGCACTACTGGCTATAGCCCCCGGTACAATTGGATTTAGATTCTGCCTCGGTCAGAGTTAATTGGAACTCGTCGGTTTCTTAATTTTGTTTTTTTTGTTTTTTTGACTATTTTTGGGTTTTTTTAATTTCTTTGCATTATCACAAAATATATAGTGATGTTTTTCAATTTTCTTATTTATTATTATTTTTTCTTATTTTTTAATTTAGAAAAATTAACAGTTGCTATAGTATAGCTATAGCCAAAAATATATAGGAGAAACTAAAAGCTATGACTTTTAAGCCGTTTGGAGTACTACATAGCAAATCTGCTTATATGTAGTATATAGAGTGGTGAGGGTTTTTGCTTCGGCCGTGCAGAGTTGAGGAAGCACGCTGCAGAAGTTAATTTTCGCCCAGTAACGCAATTTGGATGTAAAGTTGACTACGTACCAAATTAAGTGGGTGGAAATTGACCTTACCATGAGCAAAGCCTTTCTGACAAAGTTTTTGGTCTCAGATATTCACATCATTTGTCGCCTTCGCAAACATCACGAGCACGCTGCTACTTCGTTACAAATTTTACATCTATCGTTCACCTTGATTTTAAACTTCTTTTCGAATACTAAACTCCGACGATCCTACACCCAATAACTAACCACCAAGCGGCACATACCGTTCGCACACTGTGGTCAGGTCTCAGTGTCCCACAGCGAATGGGCATTCGAACAGCGCATACCGCCCGGACCGCCACGGCGGACGCCAGATGGTGCATAGGCCTGTTTGATATGACTGCGGTTTATAGTTGTTTACTGAAAATTTTGAATTTTAGCTGTTTGCGACAGAGATTACGGAGAGAGATACTCACTCACAATTTTGATTAATACAGATGTTGTGCTTTTAACGCGTACTATAATTAATTTATAGACTCCGTCTTAAAAAAATACTTCATTTAAAAGTTAGATACTATAGCAAAAGTCAAAAGCCACTTTTAAAAACCGTAAAGAATAGAGCCCTAATCCTGTCTCGAGCCGAGAGGCCTTCAATTTTTCGCGCCCGTCACGGCAGGGGCAGAGCCCGGCCTCGCCGACGATGAGCTACGGAGGCCCGTCGCCGCCGAGCAGGGCGTAGGCCGCGGGGAGAGAAACGGCGAGGTCAACTGCGTCGCGTTAATGCAGCTAGCTCGCGCGCCGGCTGCGACGCCGTCAAATCGCACGCACGCGGACAGACGCAGCCGTCGTCGTCTGTAAGCAGGCGGCTATACCTTACCTTCTGCTGAAGCTGGGCAACGTATGAAAAGCACATGCCCACCGTAGAATTGTACGCTTGTCCGACACGGCTGCATGTGTACACGTTTGAATTTTCCGGCCGTGAAAATGAAGTATGCAATGTGATCGTTGTCTAGCAATTCAATTTTGTTGTTGTGTATAGGAGAGAAAAATTGGACGTACGCACATGCTAGCGAATGCCAATATTGCTGAACCAAGTTCGACATTGACCTTCTTGTTTTGACACCTGGCTAGTGCGATATTATACTCGTATAGTACAGAGTACGGACGGCCCATTACATGGAACAAGTGCACTAGCTGATCTCATGCGCGCGGTAGTTTTTCAACAGTTGCTGCAACTATTCACCGTACACTGCAAGTAGTAACATACTGTGGCATACAGAGCACAGTCCTGTGCCTCCTTAATTAGACTATACTAGCCATAGCCATGTAAACGCGGCGTCATATCGCGCTAGCCACCGTATGGACCGAAATAAAAGAGACGAAAATTCGTGAGACGATTCTTTTTAAAAAATCGAGGATGGATGAGGGCTTTTTCGCAAAAAAATAGGGACCCGCAAGGATCTGTACGTAACTAAACAATGACCTATACATAATTTTGGAAACCACAGGTTGCTATCGGTAAATTGGAGGGTGTTTTCCGTAAAAAAACTGGCAGGGACCTGTTTGCGAGAAGTAGGGACCTGTTTGCGAGAACGAAGGACCTCTACGCGTTTTCGCAAAACGTAGGGAGTTTTTTGCAAAATCGCTGACGTGGCTGCTCTCCGGCCGGGAACCCCCGGGTGTAATATAGTTATTATACATGAATAATACCTTCTACTCTCCGGTATAGTTATACCTATCTCTGATATACCATTTAAACAAACTTAATATACTTATCATTTTAGATATACTCGTATACTAATTATAAGATACTTCAATGTGAACTACATGAAAAAATTGCAATGAAGTCTATAATTTTTAGCATATTTCATAAATTGCAATGAAAAAATTGCAATGGAGGGTATACAGACATAAAAAAGTATGTCTAAAAAGTATACACACCACATCTGAAAAATGTACATACTATCTAGATAGTCTTATATACTTGTAAACTACATGTATACTTACGAGAGATATTCCCTATGTTGTAAGATACAACATAGAGTAATTATTTTCGGGAGTAAAAAGGAGGCTTTATATATGTATATATATGTATGTATATGTATGTATGTATATATGGTTATTTCAATTCTAAAGTGCTAATAGTGACATTGACTATCCGATCTAGATTGTGTGATTCAGATATAGGTGGGTGGGAAACCCATCCCATTTAAATACTTTTGTAGTAAACTCCTTTGCGTTTTTTACAAAAACCCATCAAGTCCACCCACCTGATGAAAAAAGGACTTGATGCTACTTTTGGATTGTTTTTTATATTATGTATGTATGTATATATATATATATACACGTCCTACATATACGTACGTACATATGTATATATACATACATATATATATACATACGTACATATACATACGTATGTGTATACATACATACATACATACATACATATATACATACATACATACATACATACATATATATATATACGTACGTATGTGTATATATATATACATACATATATATATGTATGTATGAAAAGTCTCAATCATAGAGCCTGGACACCATGGTATATATATATACACACACATATGTACATACATGCATACATACATACATACATACACGTATACATATACATATATGTATGTATATATACATACATACATACATACATACATACATACATATATACATACATACATACACATATACGTATATATATATATGTATATGTATATGTATGTAAATTAAACCTGGACCGATCTTGGGCAGCAACGACCGAAGCTTTTTTCTACCAGATGTGCCACAATCGTCACTCACGAGCTACCACCACCAGGTGCAATTGTAGACCAAAGTTGTTTCCTTTTCCTATCTGGACCCTCTTGAGGATCCTAACTCCCTTCCCAGCATGACATGCGCTCGATCGTGGAGGCACACCCTCCACCAGAAACAAGAGCATCGTTGTGCATCAGCGGCGCCGGCCATGATGTTACATGCTCGGAAAGAGTTCAAATTAAACCTGCGGAGCACAAGGTTTGCACCGACCGACCGGACAGATGGGTGGCGCGGCGAGGGGCGCGGTTGCTGGACTCATCAACAGCTCCGAACACCACGTATTCGCTCTAGTTTGGCTAGTCTGAAAGCCAATCTAAAACAGAGATTTCGTTCGATCGATGAATGTCCATCTCCGGTAGGTACGGAGGATATGTTGTAGGGACGACGCATTGATAATTTGACAGAGAGGAAAGAAACCAAGAATCCATCATGCGTTTGGGTTGGGAACAAAAGATCGGTAGTACGCAGAGCATCATCATCTCCGAATCGATGCCATCGGTGCCTTTCAGAGTTTCAGTTGGCGCGCGTGAATGCGTGATCACCATCCTACTGTTCATAACCCCCCCCTGAGGTATATTCCTACCTACTTCCAACACCATCGATCGGAGTGCCGGCAAATGTGCGTAAGCAAGGAGAAAATAATCCGTTCTGCTCTCTGGGTAGTAGTAACAGCTGACGTAAGAACGTAACCGTCGATTTACTCTCGTCTTATTAATTAATGGCTCCTCCGAAGTTGCTGAGAGTTTCACACGTATGACACACGTGACACATGGCTAGCTCTCTCTCTCTCTCTCTCTCTCTCTGCCTGCGCCTGGAAGCATCGGCCATGACGGTGAGAGAGATACGAAGGCCGCGACGGGACGGAACGGGAAATCGAACCTACCGCTGCAGGAGACATATGCACAACAACACAACCGGATTCTACCAACCGCAAACCAGCTGCGAATCTGCGATGCTCCCGTGATGCGCGGAGCGAATGGCTCCATAGATTAAGCCGACCGGAGCTTAAGAAACCATTAGCTAAGTCGATTCCATATGCGTGTGGATGTGCTCGCTCTCGTTTTGTACGTGTGCAAGGCGAATTCACGCACGCACGCTCGTCTAGTTGTCTTCCCTTACATGGAAAAGGATCATGAGGCGGAGTGCAAATTTATAATCAGTCTCCATGTGAGCGTTAGGATTGAAGCACAATCAGCTTCGGTTGCAAGAATCTTCAGTCATTTTTTTTGGTAATAGAATGGTGCGTTTCAGCAAATAAATGTGGGTTTTGAACACTTTTTTTTAATGAGTGATTCTAATTTTAGAACAATGAAGTCAAATTTACATAAATAAAGTAGAACGGATTATTCGGGACTAGTAAACAACTTAAGAGGTTCTATGATTCTTTTATGATAATACCTGCACCTTACTAGTACGTAGTTCGGTTTGTTTCATACATCAATGATGATTTATTATCCATTTTGGCCCCCTTCTTTTGGGATCTTGGGCGATTTTTTTTTTCAAAGTAGGGGGCGCGTTTAGTCTTTGAGAGGCATGTGAAAGTGGTTAAGAAAACGGAATCCATGGAGGGAGTTTTGGACTACTTGACCCCTTTTTTGTGTCATGGTTACGGATAACTAACAGAATTGCGTCCCAAATCCCAAGGATCATGTGGGGCTTAGCTCGATTAGGGCTTGGCCTAACCGCAAGATTTCTTATTCTAGCCAATTGTGAACTGGGCACCAACTCCTTGGATCCTTGCGGCGCAAGAACAAGCACATGTCCTGTTCTTGCCCAAGTTTTTTGGGTTGTTGGTGCTTGCAAGGTGAGGCAGTTTTCCTTGAAAGAAGCGAGCTGAACAAGGACAAGTCAAACACCAGCTCTATGAGACGGCATGATGCAGGACGCAGTGGCCACCGGTCAATTTCTTGATGAGGTAGCAGCAGCAGCAACAGCAGCAGATGAGGTTATAGGACGGGAGTAGAACTAAATGAATTAAATTGACATTTGAATGCTCCATCTAACCTCAATGTATGTTGATGGGGATCTGGGTAAACAGTGCCAGTACTATAAAAATTTGAGCAATTTCACGCACCCAACATTTTGTCAGCTACCTAAGAAACTGTAAACTGTTGCTTTCTTCAGACATGTTGGTACCAGGGCATCTATCTTCTCCGGGATTTGTGTGTTTGCCGCTCTGTTCAACACAGCACGGCGCGCGTGCCTGTACTGTTTAACCGAAAGCCGCTGTCGAAAGGATGAAGATGGATGGGGGTTTATGGTTTACACTGTTTAGAACTTTCTCGCGAGATGCTAGATATCGATTCAATCGCCTGATTTTCGATCGAACGGCTCACGTGTTTGGAAAGTCACAGTTGGTACCTTTCGACCCATGGTCCGGTTCTGAATTCACATTTCGATGTCCTTCAAGGCTTCAAGTAAAACCGCTCTGGACTCTGAATCTTGAGCATAGCATGCATGTGCTGTTGCTTTGGAAGATTGCATGCACCAAAGACCAAACTACATTACCATGATGATCTTTACCATTTGTAGCTGATTACTGCACATACACACATCCACACATGAAACATGGCATGCAATTGGTGCTTCTAGAACTGGGGGACAAATCCACAGGAATTGAGGATTAAACAGTGCAGGATATAAAGCGGCCAGGCAGTGACAGGCTCAGCGGTAGCGGTAGATGCTTCACCAACCGGGAAGTTAAGGCCCGCTCGGTTGGGCTGAAAAGCTGTGGTTTATGATTAGAATTGAACTGTAGCGGCTGAAATTTTACTGTAGCTGAAGGTGACTTATTTGACATAATTAAATTTAAAAATAGAAAAAATATGCTAGCTCATCACGAAACGCAAACGAATACGGAAAAAAGAACCGATAAAAAAGCTAAAAAAAGGCAAAAGAACCGGCAAAAATGGCCTAACCAGACTGTCGCCCTTAAATTGTTCTCTACTCCGAGTTGCTCAACTGTGGCTCGTGAGGGACCGTTCGCGCGTCCTTTCTGCGCAAAGAGACATGAGAGATCTGCCTGCTGCTTGTTCCTTTCAACAATATCAGATGAACTTCTAGAAATTTACTTCTAGAAATTTTCTTCTGCTTCTTTTGTTTGGTATAGTAGTAGGGTTCGTTGGACCGTTGCATCTGTAGAAAATACAAGAAGGGTGGTATGCTTCGATTGACCCTTTTCATGGACACATGCTGACATGCCCACTGATGCCACCGGTGATAAAGAAAGTCCCGGTAGATTTCTCAGCTAAATCACCTTTCATGGTGCTTATCTTCTACCTCTCGCTGTAGCTAGGATAGGTTAGTCTTGAATCGTCGCATCTCAAGACGCAGCTAAATAGAGCGCTGTTAGACAGCTTCTCCAGCCTTTCTTGTTTACGTTTCACACAAGTGCTCCAACCAACTCTTCGTATAATATCGAGTAATTAAGAGTGTGCCATTTCATCTGGCATTAATTTCTTGAAGACACCAAACACCAGCCCGAAGAAAAGGTCTAGCAGAAAGTTCAATTTTTCACCAAGAAGAAAAGGTAAACGAAGGAAAATTCAAACGAAATCAAGACGAACTAAAGCAAAGGCTGGCCTCGTGCTTAGTTAGGTCCTTCACTTAACAAAATATAAAGGTCGCTAGCAACCGTGCGACCGGACGGTCGCCGGAGAGCGTGCAGTGCAGCCCGGCGAATTCAACGTGCACGACGGCTGGTCGTAGATGTGCTACCGCGCTGAGAGAGAGGGGCGCGCGGGGGGTGGTTGAGGGTTTGGTTACTCGCATACCATCATCTTCGCGTCATTACAGGGTCACAGTAACTGCAGCAGAAAGGAAGAAAAAAAGACGGAGGCCTGCACACATGACGACTTATGATTGAGCATTAGAAAGGCGCGCGCAGATTGATTGGTCCGCCCTTATCACCCAATCCGTACGCCGAAATTTCCTCTCGCTAGTCTGAAACAATTGGAAAGTTACAAGAGAGATGGAAGGATAGGTGATTGCTAATTGGTGAGAGCATCGGAGCCGCAGAATCACAAAGTGGTGGTGGTATTGGTAGTATGACTTAGTTATAGTGGTTAGTCCTTGTATGGTCATAGGCTTCCAATGTTTGCACGGTTCAAACTAGAGAGCACTGCCTAACTTTTTCTTCTTTGCGAGAAACTGCGTACCTTCTTTGCACTTGCAATTTCCTTTGGCAATTCTTTGACCACACCAACTCGTGCATTTGGACTTCGGGAGCTGCAATTTTCAGTACTAACCAGGGGTTCAAAGTCTCGGTCTGAAAAAACTTTCGGAGGGCAGCGAGATGAACGAAAGAACGAAATTTCGTTCACTTCGGTCAAAATTTTGGACAAAAAATCAAAATTTTGATAGAATTTAATCAAAATTTGAATAAAATTTGGACAAAATTCAAATGGGGATAAATTGGGTCAAAATTTGACCGAACCATTCTTCTTTCGGGGGTAGCGAAATTTCCAAAATTTCGGCAAAATTGTGAACCATGGTACCAACAGTGTTAATCCAGGACCTAAACTTAGACTCATATTTGTTTGTTACATCAAAAAACAGAATCTACAAACAAAGAAAATGGACTAGTAAGAGCAGGGAACTGGAAAAGTGTAGCATTTGTTTGCCAAACCCATACTCCTTATCTTCAGGTTTGATCAGTTTTCAGATCATCTCGATGTCCTTATATGCATCACGCATTGACAATTCGGATGCAACGAACTATTTTTGGTCGCTTGTGAGCGCTATCGGTCTCACAGAGAGAAATCGCGGACGGTACGTAGCGTCCTTTTTCTTCTCAGAATGCTGTACAATTTCCTTTCCATCTCATGGTTTCGTCAGCTAACAAGTCATAAAAGATGTGAACACATGATATAAGCAGTCAAATGTTAGAAGAGTTGGGGGCACAGGATTTCGTCAATAGATAGCAAACACACACGAATTTGGCCCATAGATTAATCATCATACCATCCCTTGTATAAAATAGTACTGCTTCAAGTGTTAGCACGCATGCACTGGTCCTATCAGTTTCAGAGGATTTAGATAATCTTGTAAAGACACGAGCAATTAGCCCAAAGTTAGCATTTCAGTGCAGCTTTGGTGACCAGATCATTGTTTAATGAAGTCCAAACGAGTATAGTGGAGTCAGAACATTAGGTAAGTAGGGGCAGTGTGACAAACTGACAATAAAAGATTAAAAGCATCAGTGAAAGGTCTCCAAATCTTCAAAAAAGCAACCAGGCACGCTGGTAAAGGGTCTTGACGCTTTCAAAAGCCACCAGAATTGGCCCTATCAGGTAAATGCCAAGTTATTGTGTTGCCTGCAAAGTCATGGCTTATGAGTAGGCACCCCAAGAGACCGCAATAAGTCTGGTGTTGCAAACTCGAAACGTCAAGGAAAATTCAGAATAGATGAGCAATAGCACCAAGATTTGTATTCTAGTATTCAATGAATCATGCACTAGCGCAGGTAAAAATGACAGTTGATTCACCAGTCTATTACATTCATTGCAAATGCAATGACATCATGGTTACAACCTGACTGGAAACTTGAGCAGCTGCAACTTACTGAGATGCTCCAGGAGAGTAGTAGTAACTGTTAAGGGTATTAGAGATAAGGTATTAGAGATAGAGTAGGATTGTTATTTCATATATGCCTTATCTCTGTATGGTAGTATATCCTCTCTTGTACTCTTATATATATGACCCTTTGGGTCTCATATCAATACACACACAATATTCATAACATGGTATCAGAGCCTAGGTTTCATACCTAGTCTCCGTTCGTCTTCCGCTGTCGCTGCCCTCGGGAGAATCGATCTCTCCTGGGGGCGGCTATCTTCTCGGTGACGCATCCCTTGAACAAACATCGGCCAGCGCGCATCCTCTCGTACGCCGCCTTCCGCCGATGCGCGCAGGCGATGTCGATGGCCTCCTGCTCGTCCTTATCTACGACCACAGGCAGGCTCGGCGTCCATCCTCGCGAAGCTCCGCTCCATCGCTCCAGTCCAGCACGCGCGGTGGGAGGAGGCCGCCCCCGAGCGTCACTTTGCGGATGCCCTGCATGGACTTGCCGTCGAGGCACTCGTGAGGGATCGACGAGAAGGTGCTCGGCGACTGCCTCAACGAGATCTCGCGCGCTCTCCTGCAGTCCGACGTCCAGTTCAAGATGGTCATCGGATCCGTCCGTCGGCCGATGTCATGAAGCAAGGGCAGCAGATCACGTAATCCATGCATGCATGCATGGATTCTACAACTGCCGCATCCGGGACTACGGCGTCGCTCTCGCGTCTGCTCGCCGGCGGCACGCCGACGGCGCCCGCAGCTCCACATCCGGCGACGACGGCGATCCTCGCCGCCGCCGCATCATCGCCGCAGCGTGTACATATGCATGGGAGGAGTACACATGCTGCATGTACACGCAATGTGCAGATCTGGCTCTTCACGTGATGACTGCATGCTGGCTCTTCACGCATGCAACACGTCGCTCTCCGCCGACGGGACGCTGTCATCGAACAAAATAAAGGTGATGATTCAATACACGGCGATGGGCTGTTTGCGAGGGGTGGCAGGCCGATGTAGACGTGTCTGCTGCCTCGGTGATCTCGGCATGCAGCATGGCGGCCGCCCCGCTTCGTCCACCACGCCGCCTCATGATCCGTGCCGACTTACGCCAGACGCCGCCGTCTGCTCCGTACCAACCGGATCCGATCACTCTCCATGCTCTCCGGCCGCCGCATGCCCTCGGCGTCGTTGCTCACCTTCTGGGCCGCCGCGCCTCCTGGCCGCAGAGCCGCCTCCCGTCGCCTGCCGCGACTCTTGGCCACAGGGCCTCCCAGCGTCGTCGTTCATCTCTCAGGCGCCGCGCCTCCTGGCCGCAGAGCCGCCGTCGCCTTCGTCGTCGACTCCACCGCCAAGCCGCTGTCGGCCCGAGCCGCCGCCAGTCTCCCGGCCGTTCGCCCGCGCTCGATGCCTCCGGTCTCTCCGCTTCGGCTCTGCCGACTCCGTCGTCTAAGATCGGCCATTGCCGACCCCGCTCGACTCCACTGCCGCTCCGCCGTCTTCACCCGAGCTATCGCCGACCTCGTCTGCGTCGGCTTTCTTGCTTGTTCCGCCGCCTCGTCGGCCTCTGCCGCCTCCGCCGCCTCCTTCTTCGCCCGCCGCCTGCCGCCCGCGCTTGTTCCGCCGCCTCGCCGCCTCCGTCGCTCCGCCGGCCTCGCCGCGCCCGCCGCCTCCTCCCGCCGTGCCGCACGTCGGCCTCACCACCTCCTCCCGCGCGCCTATCGCCGCTTCCCGCATGGCTCCGCCGTGCTCGCCGTCCTCCGGCTACCGCCCGAGGCGCCGGCCTCTTCGTCGCCGATCCGGCCTCTTCGCGAGTATCAATTTTCTTTTGAGTCCGTCTTCGCGTTATTTTTCTCGTGAGTCTTCCGTTGCGTCCATCAAAATCCGTTGTTTCTAATTTTTTAGTTCGTCTCAAGCCGTGCGAGTCCACAAATTCATTGTCAGTCATAGAAGTGTAGGAATTTTTCTTTTGCATGACAGCAGCCGCCTTAAGGCCGTCGCGCTTCTTCTGCACTGCGCCTCCGTTGCGCTTCTTGTGCTCTGCGCCGACTCGCCGTCTCGGGTTTCGATCTGCGCCGTCATGCTTCTATCTATTCCTCTTCGGCTTGATTTGACAGTTTATTCCAAGACTGCACGCAACGACGACATCATCAAGACTCGGATTTCGGATTTATCTTGTTTTAGTATTAACCCTTTTTCAAATGCAATGCTATTGCATACGCCTTGCATTTGAGGGGGGGTGTTAAGGGTATTAGAGATAAGGTATTAGAGATAGAGTAGGATTGTTATTCCATATATGCCTTATCTCTGTATGGTAGTATATCCTCTCTTGTACTCTTATATATATGACCCTTTGGGTCTCATATCAATACACACACAATATTCATAACAACTTTACGCTTGTCGCTGTCGATGCTTGTCTTTGTGATACCAGAGCACCCAACCTTCCTATACGAGCAATTTCCAGCATCCTTCCTGCAATAGTGCAAGTAAAAGTACATCTGCATTATCTATCAGAATGTGTACAGAGTTAGTCATTTGCTCATCAGAATTCTTGGTACATTGTCACTGGCCCATTTCTTCGTCCATAGCTTCTGTAATTGGATTAATCCTGCAATATCTGAATAGAGGTGCCATTCGTGTTCAGCGTAAGGTTTTTGGAACTTACTGTTTTGTTGAGTTTTCACTGGCCACAGGTAATACACCTTTGGGTGGTGGCTTCTCATAAATCTACAGTATTACTTATCATATTCAGCACAAGACATACAGATATAGTTCTCTTTTTTTCCTCTAACAGAGATTTGCATGTAACTGCACAACATCTAATGCTTCAAACATTACCCGTCCTATTGACTCGATAGCAGAATAAGTCATCAGCTCCAGATATGTAGGGCAACAGAAATATTCAGGAATAGCAGGGGCGTTGGACCACCTCTGTCATCCTTAGGGCAAAAGAAATAGTCAGGAATAGCAGCGGCGTTGGACTACCTCTGACATCCTTTCTTTCGGGTTTCAGTTGATTGACTACCTCTGACCTCTGACATTTAGCAACTCCTTGTGATCATCAGCCAGGTCTTCCATCTGTAATGGTTCTCACTTCTCTTTTTGAAAGAATAGGCAAGTGTGCTGCCTATTATATTGATAAAACAGGGGAAAAGTTTTAAAAGGTTTAGCGGGGAGGGGGTAGAACTGTTAAGGTTTTTAACACTGTAGTCATTTTTTTTTCAATTTTAGCTCCCTACTATACATTTTTGCAAAAACAGCTCATCTCCTCAAGCTTGAAATGCGCGGTAGACGACACGTTTTTTTTGCAAAAATATCCTCCTTCTCAAGCTTGAAAGGCGCGATAGACAACACGTGTCACTAGGGATGGAAACGGATCGGATACGATTGAATCGTCTCAAATAAGAATACGAATCCATACTTTTAAAATGAATACGAATACAAATTCGAATATTCTTAAATACAAATACGAATCGAATATCGTAACGGATACAAATTCAAATCGAATATGAACTTAATTCGGTCAAATACGAATATCCTCCTATAACTTCTATAACAAATCTCGGTAGAACAAATTCCTAGCGGTTTTATCGGTTTTTCACCGGTTACTGATGATAGGTATAGGAAACAAATCGAATAGTCTCGAATACGAATATTCTCAAATATAGATATGAATATTCTCGAATACGAATTCGAATATTTTTTAATACAGTTTTTTCTTACCACTTTTATGTTTTCTTGGATACGAATATCAGATAAAATGGATTATCCGTTACCGTTTCCCACCCCTACATGTCACTTGCCGTGCCTGGGAGCTCGGCATGGTGGGTGGGTGCGACGGCACATGGCCAAACATGATAGGTGAGGTGGGCCCAGGCATTTCTGAGCTACCGGTAGCTCTACTGCTGAACACCGGCAGCTCGGCAGATGGCCGGCACAGGCAGGGGGTAGGAAGCAACAGTAAGGTGACTTCTCCGGCTGCACGACGCCCACCGGGCAAGATGCCAGGGACCATTCGATCTGCACCAACTCGATAAAAATATTCGATCTTTGTTGGCCTACGCTCGAGGTGAGAAGTGCAGGGGAGTGGAGAAAGAACGAGCGAAAACATAAGAGAGGAACTATTTTTCTCCCGGCAACACATGCCTTCTTGTTCTATTCGCTGTATTCTTCTCAAACTCACTCACACCGACTTCAAAACGATTACAGGGTATATATAGACTACTGAGCTACATAGGCCACTATGACTCACTACGACTCCTGCTCCCGCCGCTCATCTGAGCCCCATGTCTGCCGCTCAGCTCAGTCACCGACGTCTGCTACAGAGACCAGCCGTCTGCCCATGCCGCTTCGCTCAGTCGCCCCATGACTGCTACAGCGACCAGTCGCCTGCGTCATACCCCATACCGGCCAGTTCACCGACTGCTACAGCGACCAGTCACTGACCAAGGTATGACCTGCGTCATCCACGATGAACCATGCTGACACCTGCTATAGTTACCATCAACTGCGTTGACTATTCCAGAGACTGGCCACACGACCATAGCCATTGGGTTCAACCTCGACTGTTCCTCGACCACTTCTCCAATCTAAGCTTGGCTTCGACCGTGGCACTGTAGCTACGACCACTGCAGACACAGGCGCCAAGACCACGGACACGCAGGAGCTACGACCGCGACACTTGCGACCATAGTGCTGGTAGTTACGACCACACACCGGTCGTAAATGACCACACAACAACTCGATCGTAACCGACCACCAACTATCGACTACAGTAGCTACTACCAACCATCGACCACAGTAGCTCCGACTATCGATCGTCGACCACGGCAGCTCCGACTACCGACCATCGACCATGGTAGCTTCGACTACCGACCATCGACCACGGTAGCTTCGACTACTGACCATCGACAATGGCTTGTCGACTATGCCTTCGACTATAGCATCGACCACGGCATGTCGACTACGCCTTCAACCACGGCATGTCGACTATGGCTTTGACCATGGCACTCTCCAACTAAATAACTGTAGCCACGACCATCTCCAAATGTTGTAGCTAAGACCACCGACTGAATAATATAGCTATGATCACTAAACCATGCATTGTAGCCACAACTATCCACCATACATTGTAACTCTGACCATCCATGGTTGTTCGACCGCGGTCTTTCAGCCATGGTTGTGGTCGTAAATTGCATTGTATGCATAGGTTTGCTAAAAAATAAATACTATGCCATGTTAGCAAAAATAATATAATTATAGCTAAATACCTCGAGCAAGCATTCATTAGCGACACCAAGATTGAAAACCATTTCTTTTATATCTTTTTGTAATCATCACATGTTGTATTTCGTTGTAATGTTTATGTTGGAATTCTTAATCAGGGGTTTTCTTGCAAAGAGATGTAATTAATAGAATTTTTATGTAAATGTATTAATTCTGGAAGTAATGGACCTACAATACCTGATTTCTTTATCAGTCATTTTCAATTAAATTTAACCAACTTGTCTCTAATGGTGCGGAGACGGGTCATTTCCCGTAATCACCCGCTAGGCGTCGGAATATTCCAACTTAGCTCTGCTCTTCATCGTGACATATTGATCTTTGGGAACCCCCACCACCTGGATGGTGATCATGAGATTAGATTCTATAGGCATAATGAGGCCATCAACTGGAGAGGGGCTAATTTTGCTCGAGTGGGCTAGATCATGTTTCTTGGTTTCCTGCTGATCTTCTCAAACATCAATCCATCGCTCATGCGGTTTCTTCCTTTGGCAAGCTTTTGGAATGGCACTCGATAGAGTTCTTGTCAAGGTTCTCGACCCTTCTGTTCAAGCAGTCCCTAGGAATCTAGTTTTGAAAAAGTGGAGATTTAGGGGGGGTGAATCCTGGACAATCCACGTCTTTGTTCTCAACTTGGATTTTCTAGATGCTAGGCTGGGAGATGAAGACCTCCCTAAAAACCCGCTTAATCTTCACCAAGATGAAGCTCCAACCCCCCAAATGAGCCAGCTTTTCCTGCACCCGCTCAGGATGATTAATGGGGGAAGTAGGAACCTCAGTAGCAAGCACCGGGAGAATGGGACCACCTACCAATTGCTCAAGCAATCCAATCCCAGGAATTTGCTTTGGTCTCTTCAAATCCTATTTTCAATGTGGAGTTGTCGGATTCAGACTCTCAACAAGCAATAGAGGACTCCTCACAAGCTCACAATGCTAGCCCTCATTGGAAATAACTCCTGTTAGTTATCAACTTGGTCCAGCTACGGATTTCATCAAAAGGTTTTTCGACTCTCAGATCCCTGAGCCTACTTTTCAGCAATTTATTGGTTAGGCTATTGCCAGTTTTTGGAGTTGCTTCAGTCCGTTGCTCCTTAGGTTGCCTCCTTCCTCCTGGGATTGGCTGCTATTTTCTCACCGGTTCATCACGGTGTTTCCCGAGCTCAGGCTAAAGAGATCATGGCTCCTTGCCTTCAATCCAGAGGCTCAGCTGCCTGGGATCCCTCCAACAAACTATCCTTGGATAGTCTCTCAGTTCAGCTACATGCATGGAATTCCACAAGGTGCAATCTGTTAACTGCCTACATTCCAACAAGGTCTAGTCGTCAAGGCACATCCTAAGTCCACATTGAGGAAATCCTTTAGCAATATGATGATGTCATAGCAAAGTTGGATTCCCCTACTGCCCAACCCAGACCAGGGCATAAACAATGTGCCCCCTCTCAGTTCAGAACCTGCATAGAAGTGCACGTTGAATAAGCAATCCGCAGGCTTCCAACACTCTAAGCTCGTGTGCAATAAGAAGAGCAAGTCCAACATATCTCAAGCTCCTTGCAGATTCAAGACTATGCTTAGTTCACATCATCAACACCTACTAGTGTGGAGGTGATTACTCTAGACCAACTTTACAAGCAGACCAGTTCATCATCTCATGCCTCAGAGGAGGCCCCCTTAGTGATACCCAAACTCCTAGTGCCTCTCATGCGTGACTGGGGTCACCGTCATTGCCGAGTCCCCTTTGGGAGTTGGTGGATGAGAGCTTCACTGTAGCGCAAGGAAATGAAGCTGAAGACTGAAGGACTGAAGTGTTGGGTGTTAGGTGTCTTGTCTAGATCAGTCTTTTTTTTGTCTTACTACTGCCCATTCCTTAGTTCATGTTTTGTCAAACTTGCTACAATGCTCTTTTGGATTATTGGACACATCTGTCTTGGACAGTAATGCTTGGCATTCTATTGGGTTTACCTCTAACACTGGTTATCGATGAACTTGCCACAAAATTTTAGGAGTTGGAAGGTTCTTTGCTTGAATGTTAAGGGTTTGAACTCCCTCGAAAAATGGAGATCCATTAGATATAAGATCTCAAATAGTGCTTGCTCCGTTGTCTATCTTCAGGCAACCACAAAGGAGAATTTTGATCACTCTTTTATTTGCAACTTTGCCACCAAAAACCTGAATAATTCACTTTTTCACCCTCTACCAGTGCATCTGGGGGTCTGCTTGTTCTCTAAAACAGCTCAGGTTTCACTAGAACCTCACTAACAGACACTCATTTTGCACAAATAATTGAATTCTCCTCAGCTCATGATTCAGATAAGTAGACTCTTGTCAACATCTATGGGCCGTGTGAGGGGCAGAGAAGGGAGGAGTTTGTTCCCTGGTTTTTTCACCTAAACATACCTGCGCAGCAGAACTAGATTCTCATGAGAGATTTCAATTTCATTTGATCTGTCCACAATAGAAATAAACCAAGAGGAAATCTGAATGACATCTTGACTTTTAATAGCATTATTATCAATCTTGGTCTTACTGAGTTGCCCCTCAAGGGTAGATCTTATACCTAGAGTAACATGCAAGATGATCCTCTGTTGGAACAATTAGACTGGTTTTTCACCTCAAACTATTGGACTATTTCTTTCCCTCACTTTGAGGTCCATGTCCTCCACAAACATACTTCTGACCATGCTCCTTGTGTAGTGCGCATTGCCAAGGTTATACCCAAATCCAACCTTTTTCGGTTTGAATCCTTCTGGACAGAGCACCCATGGTTTGCTAAAGTTGTCACCCTTTTTTGGAACTTGCCAGTTCAGCAAACAAACACTGCCTCTAGAATCATAGTGAAATTAAAAAATCTCCACAAGGGACTTAAGAACTGGAGCAAATCCATTTCATACATAAACATTCTCATCCATAATTGCCAGATGATAATACTCTTCATGGATAATTTGGAAGAACAATGGTGCTTATACGTGGAGGAAAGAAACTTCAGAGTCATAATTAAGAACCACTTTTCAAGTCTCCTAAATTACCAGCACAAGTATTGGAAGAAGCACTGTACTTTCCATTGGACGAAATTGGGAGATAAAAACACCAAATACTTCCATTCACTTGCAACAGAGTGTTACAAAAGGAACTCGGTCCTTTGCTTAACCCTAGAGGATGGAACGACAATATATTGTCACCAAAATAAGGCAATGACCATATGTAGCTCTTTCAAGCAAAGATGGGAGCAACCACCCAATCCACAATGCACTTTGATCTTAGTGAGCTAATGCCAGTCCCTCATCATCTTTAGGACCTGGTGGCAGATTGTTCTAGAAAAGAGATTGATGACATGGTAAACATGCTTCTTAGGGACAAAGCTCCTGGACTGGACAGGTGAGAGACCATGTGAGGGTCATCCCATTGTGAGTGATGAGTAATTGACATCTGTTTTTCAAAAGTCGAGTTTGAGTAGGTTTGTTCGGACCCTGACGTTGCGTGGTGCAACGGGCTCGGTCGGACTTTGGTCAAACTTAGTCGTATGGGTTAGGATGTATATTCTGATAATGCGACGGATTTGGACTTGATTATGCTATTTGTGCGTTCATGTATCGAACGGTGCTATTTGATGTGTTTCTTGTCTGTGTTGGCTGCACGACATCGAGGCGAAGTCGTGGCGAGACACGGTGGACCGGACTAGGCGCACGTGGCGCTGAGGTCAGAACGGTCGGGATGTGTCGAAGACGGCGTGGACTCGAAGTGGTTCCGAGGCGTGCGAGACAAGGAGCGCAGAAGCTTCCCGGAAGGTGCAGGAGGGGCGAATCGGTAATTTCGCAAGGCTGCACAAGCGGGAGACGGCTCCGTTAGGGTTTAGCCGGCGTAACGGGTTGGAGACCGTTAGCCAAGGGCTATAAATAGAGGTGAGGGGTTGCATACCCCTTAGGACACTTGAGAGCTTATTCATCCCATTGTGTGTGTTGTGTTCCTCCCAAGAAGTATGTGAGGCTCTTGGTGTTTTTGAGGATTGAGAGGGAGATGATGGATTGAGAGTCTTGTAATCATTCCTTTTGTTCTAATGTCCATGCGTATAGGGACTCATTTCTGAGTTTGTTTTTGTCTCTCTAAGCTGTTTTGCTTTTGCTCTGTCTTCGTTGCAGCTATCTGTTCTTCTTGATGACTTCTTGAGTTGAGTTCTTTTGTGAAACAGATTTCTCTGATTGATCTTTGAAAAATAATCTTGGGTGTGCACCTTTCTTTTTCCCTGAAGTGGATTCCTTGCTGTGATCTTCTACTTCATGGTCAAGAGACTCAAGAACAACTAGCTTCAGGACGTTGATCTCTTCTGTAGAGTTCCTGTGATCTTTCTCGGCTGCAGTTTTTGTTTTTCCACTGGTTCTTCTCCTCTCGGTCAGCTGTCATGTATATGCAGTCTTCTCTGTTCAGTGACTATTATCTGCCCTATTTTCATCAGCCGAACTGAATTCATTTTTGCTGTGTTAAGTGCAGTCGGACAGGCCTCAAACACTTCCTTCAGCTGTAGATTTTCATGCTGTTTACGGTGGCTGCATTCACTGCAGAACTACTAGTGAGGCTTTTATCTGCAGCTCCTGTGATCTATTTCGGCTGCAGCTTCTTAATCTTTCTTCTGGCCATTAGCTGCTTTTCATTTTGTGTCTTAACTTCCTGAATTGAGGTAGTCATTTGGCTTAATAAAAGAACTGACTGATGATTTTCACCTGAGTAGAGGAGCTGAAAATTGGCTGCTGTTTCAGTGTTCAGATTTGCAGATATTTGCTTACTCCTGATCGGTTTCCCTTCTTCAGTTTTCAGTCTAAAATACTTCTCAATATCTGTTTTCGGTTAAGGCTGAACCCTGCAGTTTTGATTCCTGTTTCCTTTTTCTTTTTCTTTTCCCTGCTCGGCAGTTCAGTCTGCAGCCTCATCTTCTCTGATTTCTTTTTCAGATCAGGTTTCCCTTTCGGTTTTGCCTCTCTTTTCTTTGATTGCTTTTCTCTTCATTCAGTGCTTTCTTCTCTGCTGCAGTGTCTGTTTCGAAGTATCCTGTTGGTCCTTTCTTGGTCATCTCTGTTCCTGCCGCTTCCTATTTTGAGTCGTTCAGTTAAACCTTCTCAACTACAGTCTGCCTTACCGACTGATTTTCAGCCCTGGTTCTCAGTCAGACCACCCTTCTCATTTGTCTTTGGCTGTTAGTTCTTCTTTTTATTCTTTTTCTGATTTTCCTCTATTTTGCATGTAGATCAAACGGTATTATTTTCCGCTGAAATTTTTACTGATTACTCTCTGATTTATGCTGAATTTTTTAGTATCGCATGCGTTCCAGTTTTGAGCAGAATTAATTTTCGGTGAGTTGCTTTGTTCTGCATCTTTTTGAGTAATCTGTGTACGAATTCTCGGAGGCGATTTTAAAGAGAACGACATTCACCACCCCTCTGTCGCCATTTCGGTCCTACAACAGGTTTAATGGCTTGTCCATCTGTAAGTGTTGGAATATAATTAGCCATGATTTTTATCTCTTGTGCCAGGATTTCTTCAATGAGGTGGTTAACATCGAAAGCATCAATGGATCTTTTATTACTCTAGTCCTAAAGAAGCTAAGTCCAGAGACCCTGAATGACTATAGACCAATTTCTTTGCTCAACTTGGTATTTGTAACGTCCCGAAATTGGGTTATTTCAAAATATGAAATTTTAAAATAATTTCCTGCATTTTGTTGGCATTTAAATTTCTTTTGAATGTTAAGTTGAAATCTTTTTGAGATTTGTGGCATACAAATTAAATTTCAAAGAGTAACCCCAAATGCAAATAATAGAAAACTAGAATTTTAAATACGAATCTGAAAAGATGATCCAGTGTAAGAAAAGAGGAACCTGATGTAAACTATAAAATCTCATAATTGGGAATAATGACATAAAGAGCAATAAAAGTGATTGACTAAAATACAAACACTTATACATACATATATATATATATATATATATATATATATATATATATATATATATATATATATATACAAATTGTGCAAAGGAAAGTTTAGCAATGTAAGAAATAAAAAATATATATGTATATACACATGTATAACCCGAGTAATAATAATAATAGAAACTCATTTAATAGCTAAAAATATAAAAATCTAACTTTTAAATGTCATGCAAAACTTGAAATTTATAATCATAAATGTGGAAAAAGAAATTTAAGTTAAAATATAGAAATTCAAATTCAATATCCAAATTTCAAAAATTAAGTTTAATCCTCTCTTTCTCTTTCTTTCTTTTTTTTTCTCTTTCCTCACATCGCTAGGCGGGCCCCTCCTTTTCTTTCTTTCTTCCCTCCTTTTCTCCCTCCTCGTCACTGGGCCCTTCTTCCCCCATGAAAGGGCCGCTTGCTTTCTCCTCCTCCTCCTCACTGGCCTGGTCCCCTTCCTCCTCGCCTCTGCCTCGACAGGCCGCGCGACACGCCATCGCACCCACCCCGATTGCACAAACCATGCTCTGCCCTGTTGTTGCCGCCGACGCCGCCGCCGCCATCGCCGCCGACATCGCCGCCGCCCACGGTGTCGCTCGTGGCCAGCGGCGCCTTGTTGGGTATAAGGGCCGCCGAGGCTCCCAACTGCACCACAACACCTCCTCTCCTCCCGAGCAAGCAATTGAGCTCCGGTGCCCTCCCGCTCACTGGTGCCCCTTCTTCCCCACTAGCCAACGAGCTCGCCGGTGATTCAAGCAAGCCACCCAATTCCTTTTACCCAAACCATCCTCGAGCATCCCGGCCATCCCACCTCATGGGCCCCGCCCCACCCCACTGGCTGCACAGTGAGCCCGCCCGCACGCCCATGGCCTCCGCCCGCCCGCCTCGGCCTTCCCACAGCCCCGTCGACCGCTGGGTGAGCTCCTGTTACTGCACTCAAGCTCATGTGCGCCTTACTTCCTTCCATCTCTCACTCCGCCGCCGGCCAACCTGGACGCGACCCCGACCGGAGCTACCGCCACCATGGGCCTCCTCGTCGTCTGGGCATTCCATTTCACCGGTCGCCGCAGACCTCCCGACCGCTCCCACGGCGACACCGACCGGCCACCTCCTCTGCTCGGCCCCCTTCAAGACTCGGCAAGGGATAAATCCCATATAGGGTAAGAAACACCCTTGGGCTCAGTGGCTATCGCGCTACTCCTTCCCCGGCTCCCTCGTGCGTTCGAGCCCGCTCCGCTACCGAGGTTGAGCCTTCTTTTAGTTTTCCACACTTGGCCCACTGTCGTGACCGGCCGCATCATGGCGTTCGGCGACGGCCGGGTCCCACTTGTCAGCCGCAGAAGGGGGTGGAGCCGCTGCCAGCGGGCCCCACCTGTTGGCGCCTGCGTGGGTGAGCCATTGCCGCCCAGGCCCCACTCGTCAGCGCCCGCATGAGCGCGGTCACTGACAGTGGGCCCACTTGTTAGGTTTTATTATTTTGGGATTTAGCCAAACCGAAAGATTTCAAATGAGCATAACTTATTCATTTTAACCCTAAATTGAGTGAAACAAATTTTTAAATTCATCTAAATTCAAAATCTGTCCAATAGAACCAAAATTATAATTTTTGGAGCTCATTTGAATTTAGAAAATAAATTAGAAAAGTTAATAAGTTTTAACTAAGACATAGATGTGGTTGCCCAAGATTTAGATTTCGATTAGATCATGTATGGTTAGTTAGTGTGGCTTGAATAACCATCCAAAGGACTAAAAATACTGATTATGACACTAATAAAGAAAAGTGACTTTCGTTAAGTGTCCAAATTTTGATACCCTTAATTATAATTACAATATAGACATTAGCATTCAACATGCTATCATTAAATAAATCTCGGTAGTGGATTTAATTAAAACATCAATGTTAAAATATGACCCTGTATGATAAATCTTGCCTAGTTGAAATAAACTTAAAATTAAAAATGGTATACATTACTTAAATATAACATATGTCCTAAATATAACGCTCAACGAAACAATACTCCCCAACCTCGTACACCAAATCGTAAGTCTAACATAACTCATGGAACTTCCTAAATAAATACGAGAATAATAAAAGAAGATTATTAATAAAAAGACCGAGTCGTTATATTCTACCACCAACCTTGTCTCAAATCACCCGAACCAACCATTAACTCATAACAGAACTAAATCAAGATTATTCGAATTTATTTTGGATCTTCTCAGTTATTTGCTTTTATTCGTGTTCAGTCGTTTAGCACGTAATTAGAAATTCGAGTCCTGAAGAATCGAAGGATCAAGCGTGAACAAGAGCGAAGTACTGATAAAGACCAGAAGCTCCAGAGAAAGCATCGTGTGAGCTCAAGACCACGGTAAACCGCGCCAGACAAGTCAATACTTTGATCATGTTGAACCTACATTTTCTGCAAATTACTTTTGTTTAAATTATCAAATTGCATGCTATTATTTTGTATACAAATACATGTTTAATTTGAGATCCTAGTTATATGTCCATGTTTACCTTGATTAATATTACACCTTTTTTTGAATACTTGACTATGCGATCCTTGTCACCCTAGCAAAATTATGATAATAACCTTTCAAAAATAAGTCCGTAATTATATGCCATGCTTAGTATTGCTTAGATATTCATGGGCGTGAGAATGCCCAACATCACTTTTAAACATGAGAGAATTTGGTTGGGCAGTCATTGTGATGATGACTGGTATATGTTGGTATGAATATGTTACGTTCCCAAAAACCCTACTTGCTTTAATATCTGGGTGGATGGATCGAGGGTGTGAGTATGTGAGTGGTGCCGTGATAGCACAAAGGAGATTGTGGTAGAACCGCCCAGATAACCACTAAGGACCGAATCTTGTGATGGCCTCCCAAGGTACAACAGTACAACCACACGCTGGCAAAATGTAGGCAGGGCTAAATAATTTGCATAGCTCTAGTGTGGTTACATGAAGGTGTGGACACGAGCAAAGGGATGGATGATCTCATCCCCGCCTTTGCCTGTGATGGCTCACGAGGGACCCTTCTCGAGGGATGGTCGCATTCTACAGAAGATAGACCTTAGCGAGCGTAACCACAAGTAGGATTATGCATTGTAACAGTCCTATGATAATCTACTCAACCGCATGGCTAAGGAATCATGTGGGGCAACGAGCAGATTTATCTCTTGTGGGTAAAGTGTACAAACTCTGCAGAATCTAACCAGATATAGTTCTGTTGCAAAATTCTTTGTGGGTGGAAATGGAAATGTGGAGGGCAGAGAAAGGCCCTTATTTGTGTTGTCCTGGGTGTCGCCCCAGTGGTAAAGATATGTTGTCCTGGGTGTCGTCCCAGTGGTAAAGATATGTTGTCCTGGGTGTCGCCCCAGTGGTAAGTTAAGCGGTTATAACGCTGAAAGGTTAAGCATATGATGCAGAGACTATGAAATGGTGGATGGAATCTGGATCGCTATTACTATTGCATTTCCCATTATGCTTTCATTCAAACTGCTAAGTCTCAGGGTGTTTCTATGTATTATATGTCAAAAGTAAATAATGGCAATACTTCTCCAAAAATAAAATGCCAGGAAGAATAAATAGAGTCGTCAGAAAAGAAGATAACTGTTGTGGTAAATACATAACAATGTTTGGTGGATTCATATCGATTATAAATAAGGGAATGATCGAAAGGAGTTTAGGAGAAATAAGTTGGTGGAGTCTAAATGAATAGATAGGCTAGATAGGTGATTTAAATGATTTTGGAGGACTAGAAGGGTAAAAAGGTAATTGCTGGAATTAATGGGATTAATAGGACTTGATCTAGGTGGATGAATTGAATTTGTGAGAAATTTGGAGATATGAGGATTGGAATGTAAACTTGATTAAGTCTTGGAGGAGAAATACCGATGAATTAGTTAGAGATAGATGATTGAAAGTAAGGATTTATTATGGGCAGAGTAAATTACGGAATTGGATCATTAACAAAAATGATTGAATTGTTAGAATATTCTGATACAAATGATTTCGGTGGTTGAAAAAGTAATCATGTTAGAGGATCATTAGAATTCAGAAGTGAAGAGTTGGTGATTAATGATTGCAAGATTGGATTATTAGGAATCCGGAATACAAAGGTATTGGTGGGTTCGAATAGATAATATGTATATAGAAATGGTATGTTCGGTGGATTAAATAAATAATGTCGCTACGTTTGGTGGATTAAATAAATGATGTCACCCGCTGTTTGGAGTCTTAGATAGCAATCAGTAAAGAAAATATATCTTTGGTGGATTAAGTCAATTTTGGCAATCGCCGTGTGGAGTCCTAGGTTGCAACTATAACACTAGGGTTCAATAATGATAATGCTACCAAAAAGAGAAATTTGTGGCAAATAAAACAACCCGAGCCTTTCCTTTGATAAGTCATGCATACTATTTATTTGCATTCTGTGTATTGGCTCGCGGAGCACGGTGGTTAGTGTGCTCACTCTCGCTCTCACAACAATTCCAGAATCAAGAATCAGATCACTACGCCTCAACAACTCTGGTGGTCATGAGGGCAAAGAAGATGAAGATGTCAAGGGCTAGGTCGCGAACCTCCAGTTGGCTGCCTGTGGGCACGTCCTGAGGGTTTCCACTGTGTGTTTCGTTCTTCCGCTGCTGCAATTTACTGATTTCTGTCTAATCGGTCCATGTGTAAGTTTACTATTTTATTTATACTCCCGCATGATATGTTTTTGATGTTCATTTTCTATATCTGTGAGCACTATCTACTGATCCAGGGAATAGTGCAATAAATCACAGAGGATTCCGGATGTAAAATCTGGGGTCTAACAGTATTAAAGCTTCTTACAAAGATTTTGGCTAACAAACTATAGAAGGTAATTGTTAGTCTTGTTCACGCAAATCAGTATGGCTTCATAAAAACAAGAACAATACAAGACTGCCTTGCTTGGGCCTTTGAATACATCTATCAATGTAAATAGAGTAAAAGGAAATCCTAGTTCTGAAATTAGACTTCAAAAAGGCTTTTGACACAATTGAACATGAAGCAATCTTGGAGGTAATGAATTTCCTGGATTGCATGGATTCTCTCCTCTAGACACTCTTTGGTTCTTACAAATGGGGTACCTGGAAACTCCTTCTGGTGCAAGAGGGGGGTAAGACAAGGAGACCCACTCTTGCCACTCTTGTTTGTCCTTCGGACTGACCTTCTTCAGTCTATAATCAATGAGGTGGTCAAAAGAGAACTTCTCAAGAACCCGATCCTGCCCCAAAGAAATGAAAGCTTCCTGATAGTGCAATACGCAGATGACACTTTAATCATCCTCCCAGCATGCTCTAGGCAACTTCTCTATCTAAGAGGACTGCTTCAGACTTTCTCGGACTCCACTAGTGAGAGACCATGTGGTGGTCATCCTGTGTGTATGATGAGTAATTGACATCGGCTTAGGGAAGTCGAGTTTGAGTTGGTTGGTTCGGACCTTGACGTTACGTGGTGTAACGGCTTTGGTCGGACTTGGTCGATTGCGGTCGGGAGTGCTTAGGACGTTTGTTTTCTTTCTCGATCGGTCGATTTAGGTATTTCATGCGTGAGCACCTTTCATTGTGGTTAATGATGATTAGTTGTTTCGTGCGGTGCTATGTGACGGTTTGCTTGTCTGTGTGGTTGCAGGACTTCGGAGCTAGGTCATGGTGAGGCGTGGGAGGACCGGGACTAGGCACAGGAGGTGTTGAGGTCCAGACGGTCGGAGACGTCGAGGATGATCGAGGCTGCTGAGGTGGTTGCGAGCCGGGAGACGAGGAACCGGAGCTGGAGCTACCGGAGGTGGACACGACGGGCAATGGCGAATGCGAATTTACTAGTTGCGGTCGTGTGCGACAGAACAGACCGGGACTAGACTCAGGAGGAGTTGGAGGTCCAGTCGGTCGGAGTTAGGTGCGGTCATGTGAACGACAAGGAGCGGAAGCTTCCGGAAGGTGCGGGGAGGCGAATCGGTAATTCGCAAGGCGCACAAGCGGGAGACGGCTCCGTTAGGGTTTAGCCGACGTAACGGGTTGGAGACCCATTAGCCAAGGGCTATAAATAGGTGTTGGGGGCTGCATACCCCCTTGAGAGTTTTTGTGCATTTGCTCTCCATTTTGTGTGTGTCCTCCCAAGAAGCATGTGAGGCTCTTGGTATTCTTGAGGATTGAGATGGAGAGGATGGATTGAGAGTCTTGTAATCATTTTTGTTCTAATGTTCATGCGGTGGCAGTCCTCATGAATCAGATCTTAAAAACCGAAGGATGCTACATTCGGTCAAGTGTATTCCTACTTGCTTTTGATTCTTTCGTCTCTTCCTGCTATCCTTTGCTTCTTGCCTCTCTGAGTGGTGTCAAGCTACAGAACCTTGTTAATATAAACTAAGATCTTGTTCAAGGTTCTTTAGCTTGTTTTAGAGAGCATCAAGCAGTTTTTAATTCTAGTTCTTTGTGCCATCCGATTCTTTTGTATTGTCAAAAGTTGTCTTCGTTTCTTGCTTCAAATCAGTCCAGCCGCAGCAGCTTGTTTGATTTTCATTTGATTTTTCTTTTCCGGTTATGTTTCCCTTTTGATTTTTGTCTCTCAGTTTTTCGGTAGGAACAAATCAGTGAAGCAGTACTTTGTTTTTCTCGAAAACGAGCGCCTCATGTCCTCTTTTCAGTCCATAGGAAAGAGCTTTTGCAGCAGCAGTAGTAGCTGCCCAACTGCACTACTTCTTGTCTAAAAATTAGCATTTGAGTGCTATTTCTTTTGTCAAGTAGTTGGTTCTCTTGCTGAAATCTACATGCTTTAACAGTCCCTTTTTGCAGTACTCGTCCAGGTTTCTTTCGGCTGATTTGGGGCTGCATGCTTAGTACTCATTGTCGACAAAAATCAATATCTTCTGTGCAGTTTATGATCCTTTCTTTTTACTCTTTTTGCTGCAGCTGATTTGGCTTCGTTTTCAGCTTCCAGTTAGACAAAATTTTACTGGTTGGATTGCTTGCCGAGTGCTCTCTACATGTTCAGAATTTTCAGTGCCGAGCTGTTCTTCTTGTGATTTATCTTCAAGCTTGAAGTGTGTTTTCAGTTCTCTTTGTGCGGCAGCAGCCTTGAGAGCAAAATCAACTGCCACTTCTCTTTTGCTCAGTTGGCTATTCACGGCAGCCTCTTCAGTTGGTTTTCAGATTTCAGATGCAGTCAAGTTTCAGTGTTCCTTTTCTTGTTTTCTGTCAGCAGTTGGTTGCAGTCTGTAGGTTGCTGTTTTGAGTTCTTTTGGGCAGCTTGTTTTAGTACTCATAGTCTCTTTTCTCTGCTGCTTTGGACTGCATGAAGATAGCTTTTGGTCTCCTCCTTTCGATTCTGTTTTCTTTTCTTTGGTCTCACAAGTTGTTTGTGTTCTTTTGCCAGCCGAGGTGGTTGTGTGTTGTTTAGAAGTCTGTTGACAGTCGGCCTATCTCGATTTAGTCTTGGAAGTCCATTTACTTCTTTTGTCCAGTTTTGATATTTCGGCTAGTTTTCAGTTAGTGTTTATTTTCTCTTTTACTTTCTCCAGTTTGTAGTATTTGTTATGGTCAGTGTTTATTTTGTCAGGCCGTTGTTCGGCTTCTAGTGTGAAAACATTTTTCTGGCTTCATAGCTTCTATAGCTATCGGAGAAGAATTTCTGCGAGGATAATTTGGGGGCAATTTTTTGGAGGCACCATTCACCCCCCTCTGTTGCCATTTCGATCCTACAACTAGTCTCAAGTGAACCTTCACAAGTCAATCATGATTCCCATCAATGTCTCTCTTGACAAAGAGTCTAATCTTGCAGGCGTGTTTGGATGCAAAATCAGAAGTATGCCTTTTACTTACTTAGGTCTCCTGGTTGGGACTACAAGACCAAAGGCGGAGGATTTTCTACCCTTGGTGGATAGGGTTGAAAGACGCCTTGCTAGCATGATGAGTTTTTTGTCTTATGAAGGAAGGTTGATTGTTATCAATGCTGTCCTTTCCCTGCAGTTGATTTATCACATGTGCATGCTTAGATTGCTTAAAAAGGTGATAGATCATATTGATAGAGTATGGTGCCATTGCCTTTGTAGAGGCTCTAGTGATCTTCAAAGTCGTTGTAATTCCCTGACAGCATGGGGCAAAGTCTACAAGTCGAAGAACAAAGGAGGAATTGGAGTCCTCAATCTTCGAGTTCTCAATGAGGGTCTACTCCTAAAACACTTTCACAAGTTCTATGGGTGAAGGGATGCTCCATGGGTCAAGTTGGTCTGGCACAAATACTACTCAAATGCGATTCCTCATGCGACGATTTCCTGTGGTTCCTTTTGGTGGAGATATATTATGAAGAGTATCACTCGGTTTCATGGCATTGCAACGGGGAAGCTGGGCAATGGTTAAGGTATTTTATTTTGGAAAGATTGATGGGATGGTAACCTTCTCTACATAAAATTCCCAAGATTTTAGTCTTATGTTTGCAATCAAGACATTTTGATAAAAAACTACATGCAATTCATGGATCTTCATAGTCTTTACCATCTGCCCCTTTTGGAGGAAGCCTACCAAGAGTACTTATAGATGCTAAACCTCACAAATGAAGTCATGATTAATCAAAACACCCCTGATCAGTGGACTTACATTTGGGGAACTCCATGTACTCCTCACAGAAATGATATGCTCACCAGTTTAAGCAATTAAACATTTCCTTGGTTTTTTCGCTTGTTTAGAGGAGCAAATACTTGATGAAACACAAGGTTTTTGCTTGGCTTCTATTAAAGGAAAGGGTCAACACCAAAGATATGCTAAGGAGGAAAATTGTCAACACCGATGGCACCCTACATTGTGTATTATGTGACTTGCAAAGTGCAGAGATCCTTAGTCATATCTTCTTTGAGTGCTCTTTCTCCTTGCAATGTTGGAATGAGATTGGGATTCACTAGGCTCTAGATTTGGATACTAACAAGAGTTCTTAATATGAAATTAGCCTTTATGGGATAGCTCTTCATGGAGAAGTTCATCTTGGCTACTTGGCTTATTTGGAAATTTAGAAATGAATTTATTTTCCAGCAGCAGCACCATAGTCTCAATGGCTGGAAATCAAGACTCAGATTGGAGGCTTCCTTGCTATTGCATAGAGTCAACCGACTACTCATTCCTTGCTCTCTTATTGGATTCAGTCCTTTTGATTCTTCTCTGTTTTACTTTTGTTTTTCCTACCCTCTTGCTGTCCTCTTCTCTTATACATTATTATTTATCTAATGTAGTGCAGTAAGAGCCTCTTCTACTATTTCCTGTCAAATAAAAAGGAAGACATGAGGGGAGAAGGCTCTTCGTCAATGAAGCCACTCTTCCCCCTCGTCATGAGGGATGAACATATGGATTGGGTGATCTACGACAACATATGAACCAAGCGTCTGGTCGGAGACACCATGTGAGTGTCCACGACCAGATTGGAGCACCAATTCCCCAGTATGACTATCGAAGGAATCAATCTCTATTAGATTACAATCAGGTCCCTTTCAAAATAAGGCTCCATGATTTGATCACATGCTATCGGGCTTTCTCGGTAGGCTTTCAAGCAGTTTACTGGCTGGACTTATTTTGACCAGCAAATCTTGAGAAATTTGATAGAAAGTAAAATCTATTAGAATTTCTATAGATTTACACCACTGCCATCAGAGCCACAGGTGGCGATAATAATGTGATGGAAAACTACTTGCCCACAGTTCTCAAGGGGTCTGCTCAGTCTTTGTTACTCAAGTCAGATCAATCTACACCTAGGAGAAGCTTTGTGACCTGCTGATCGTAAACTTCCAAGGGACGTATGACTGCCCTGGAAAGAAGATGATCTCCATTTAATCTGACAAGAGCCTAGTGAGACTCTACGATAGTGTATCAAGAGGTTCAATCAGGTTTGTAATTCTATTCTAGAGGTTGCAGATTCCTGTCATCCATGCATTCAAAATTGGGTTAAGGAACTGATGATTTATGGAGTAAATTGCAATAAACCCTCTAAGGACAATCGTCGAATTATTCGACATGGTTGACAAGTATGCAGCTACTAGCGAAGCGATTGAACGGAACAAGACCATTGACCAGATAGAGAAGATTCCTCAACCTGGCCTAGAGAGGAAAGAGAAGAAGCCCAAGAAGTCTCCTAAAGGTAAGAAGAATTGCAAATCCAATGCTAAAGAGGTTCTTGTGATTCCAAAGAAGTATACTATGAGCAAGAAGGATTATTCTAGTCAGAATAAGGCAAAAGTTTCGACTGACGAATACAAGAAGAATAAAAGGTGGTGTCCACTTCATCAAGAGGCAGGGAATGATCTACGCAACTGTTGTGCCTGGTAGAAGAAGTTAGAAGATTATTATTCGAGTAAGGCTCCTTTCCCTTCCATTCAGGAGATCAGAAAACCGAGCTCCAAGAAGGACAAGAATGGTGATGAAGAGATGCACTATCAAGAGCTGCAATACACCGTCGACATGATCTTCAGTGGGTCCTCCTTCTATGAGTCCAGACGTCATTTGAAAATTGTGGAGCAAGAAGTGAACCTCACCGAAGCACTGATCACCGCCAACCATCTAGGTGGTTGGAAAAAACCATCTCCTTCAGCCGGAAAGAATGTCTCATTCCTTCAACTTGACCAGGTAGCTTCCCTATTGTTATAGAACATACCATAAATAAGTGCAAAGTTAATTGAGTTTTAGTAGATGGTGGTAGTTCTCTCAATATTCTGTTAACAGGAGGAGCTTGAGAAGAAATGCAAGTTTCCAAGTCAAAAGTAAAGCCCGTGAAGTATGACTTTCATGCTACAGTCCTAGGATCTACTGCCAAACCGATCTGAAAAGTTTCCTTACTGGTTATGTTCAAAAGCCCATATAACTTCCGAATGGAAAGGATCTCATTCGATATGGTAGATTTTGAGACTACATACAATGGGATCCTTGGTCGACTAGCATTAGTCAAATTCCTGGTAGCCACACATTATGGTTATCAGAGTCTTAGGATGATAAGACCAAAAGGGGTCATAACGGTTCAAGGGGATAGGAAGATGGTTTATGCATATGATCATAAATCCCTAGAACTAGTCGATGAACATCCAACCAAAAATGCTAGCCCACCTTTTGTGTAGGTCAAGCACTCAAGACCAAAGGTGGCCCCAAATCCTCCGACCAAGTCAAGAAGGTTCCATTCGACAAGGGCAATTCTCCAAAAAACATGAAAGTGCCGTTTGGACTCGAAAATGCTAGTGCCACCTTCCAAAGGACATTGGTTGGGACATGACTCAACTCCAAATAGGAAGAGTCATTTATCTCCTTCCTCTGAGCAAACTAGGATGTATTCGCATGGTAGGCATCCGATATGCTTGTTGTTCCTAGGGAGGTGATCGAGCACATTCTAGTGCTCTAGCCTAACAAGTAATCGGACAAGCAAAATCTAAGGCGCTTTGCACCTGACCAGAAGGAGGCAATCCAGTCAGAGATTGACAAGCTTCTCAAGGCTAGATTTATTCATGAGGTCAACCACCCAGAGCGGCCCGATAATCTTGTAATGGTTAGGAAAATAATGGAAAATAGTGAGTGTGAATGGATTTCACATATCTTAATAAAGCTTGCCTGAAGCATGACTTCCCCTTCCTCGTATCGATCAGCTTGTTGATTCTACTTCCAGGTGTGAGTTTTTATGCTTTTTAGATGCATATTTAGGGTACCACCCGATTAGTATGAGTAAAGAACATGAAGTGAAAACTTCCTTCATCACACCATATGGTACGTTTTGTTATGTAAAAATGATGTTTGGTCTCAAAAACACTAATGCTACTTTTCAAAGGTAATACAAAAAAACCTTTAGTCCACAGATTGGTCATAACTTAGAGGCCTATTGTCGGATCTTGGAGCAACAATTCTAGAACCCTCTGTGTAAATCGCACTAGTCCAGGATTAGCTAGTGCAAAGAGTGATAATAGGGATACATATCAAGCAAAATGACAAACTTTATTTAACCGAATTGGACCTGGTGACCAAAGTTTACCTCAATGGCACATAAGCCAAAATTAAATAATAGCAGTGGAAGAAAAACCAAAGCGGAAGAAGCTCACTGAGCCTGCCCACAGGCAAACGACAGTAAGACGCGGCCTAGACGTTCTGATCCTCACCAAAGTCGAAGTTGTCCTCTAAAAAATGATGAATTGAGCAATATGAGCACATAAAATACTCCACAAGTTACACCAGGAGATTTAATAGAGTTGATGCATGCATAAGGATTAACAAAGGAAGGCATAATAAGGTTAGTTGAGCATAAAGCGAAATTGAAGTAAATATTGTAAGTAGATTCAAAAGCTGAATTTGATACAATAGATAGAAACAATATTTTAACAAAATAATATTGTTAGTGCAGGCTCCAACCAAACACTAACCTATCCACGGGCATCCCATCCGGATAATCTTTTCCAAAAAGATCTGATACAGATTCCATCCATCCATACGTTTTTCAATCTCTCATAGATTCCATCCATCCATAATGTTTTCATAAATCCTTTTGAAAAGCAAAGTCTAATCCGTGAAAAACTTTTACTCAGCTTGCCCATAACCGTGGGCACGGCTATCCAGGATAGATTATACACTCTGCAGAGTTTGTACAGCTTTACCCACAAGATATGATTAACTCATGATGTTGTCCATTACACACTTCCGAAGGCATGCGACTGAGAAAACCATAACAATGCCTTAACAATGCAAAGGCTTCAACATGGCCAAGCCAACACTGAGGTTTCACCCCGGTAAGGAATCCACCAGACCAAGACCCCCTCTTGAGCAAAGTAAGACTTCTCATGGCCTACACCACACTCACTTTCAATCTACAGCGAGACTCAGGTTGGGACCTGCAAATTAATCAGTCAGGACTGTCCCATACCAACCTTATGGTAGTACGATAGGGCTTTGCAATAGTAGCTCACAGACCGATCCTTAACTGACCTAGGCACCAACCACATACCCCTTGTGCCTGGCAATCATAATTGTGTCACCAAACAACAATGCATGCCAGCAAGCACCCACCACTCTAACCATTTGCCGAAGTCTAAACTGAGTTTTTATACTTTGTTTGGACATAATTTCATAAACATTCTTGACTTACCAAAGTCAAGAATTCACTTCAAAAGTTTATCATTTTATGTGAAAGATTATCCCAACCCATAATATTCCAAGCATGTCTAAGCATTTCTTTCAAATTTCTAGTTAATACTAATGTACTAACTAGGTTTTATCTAGTTAATACTAATGTACTAACTAGGTTTTATCTAGGGTTAACTAGAGTTCAAAACTGAATTTAAACTAGACTTGAATAAAATTATACATGCATAATAATTTAAAAATTAACATAAATAATTTAAAATAATGGGGTCAACATGATCAAAGGTGTAACTTGCCTTTCTCGAAGACTTGGTGCTGCAAATCGTCAAAATCGAACTCTCCAGATTCGTCGTAGTCTATACGTGAAAAGCCAAAGAAAATAAATTTAAATAAAGTACACAATTATAATATATATAATGAGAGATATATTAAGATTTTATATGAATTTAGGAAAAATAATCAATGGATTCGGAGTTCGTATGAGGGAGAACGAATCATCGGAAGATCGGTTGGAAAAAAATTGCTGGAAAAAGGAAGACTTTGGCCTGGGAGGGGAAACCTCACTATTTTTAGAAAAAGAGAAGTACCAAAAATAATATTTGAACTTATAAAAATAGATTGGATTTTATGGAGATTTTGCAAGGTTTAATTTGAATTTTGGAAGTGCATAGAAAATTTTGAATGGAATTAAGGCTTTGAAAATGAACTAGGTTTTGGAATTTGAAATTTAAAATTTAAAATTTTGGAATACCAAACAAACTTCAAATATTCAAATGGATGGCATAAAAATATATTTTGGAATTTTTGAAGAATTTAGAAATTTGAATGGGCTCAATCAGAGTTAAAACAAAAGAGAACGGGCTCTCAGAAGTTTGAATTCTAAAGAAAAGAAAAAGGCTGATTTTCTGAAATTATTTTTATACTGAAAAATCAGATTATGACATCAGCAAGAGAATTTCTTTTTCGGCCAAATTATTTTTCTATTGGAAAATGGCTTTATGATGTCAGGCTGGCGTCAGCCATGGCTTAAGAGAGACTGAGCAGTGGGCCTGGTCTATGTGGACCAAGTCCACGGACCAGAGGAACGGCTGAGGTGGCAGGAAGGATGACATGGCGCTGATGTGGCTGATGACTGGGCAATTTTGCTGACGTGGCAGATGGGTGGCGCTGATGTGTCTGCCAGGTGGCTCGGGAGGGCTTTGGTGCTGATGTGGCATCCACGTGTCACTGACGTGGAAGCCATGTGGATCGGGTCTGCTGAGGTGGCATCACACGTGGCATCCACGTGGGCCGAAGGGGGAGCTGGCGCTGTCCGAGCGGCATGACGCCGTGGTCTTGGCCGACGGCGGCGATCGGCCGGCGTGGCGCACATGCGGTGCAAGGTGGCGGCCACGTCTCCTGCCACGTTGGCTCGGCCGCTGACGTGGCATGGCCTGCGACGGAGGTGCACGGGAACCGAGGTTGCGTTGGCGAACGGCGGCGCGGTGGTGACCAGCGAATAACACAAAAGAGAGAGGGGAGTGAGGGGAGTTCACTAGTACCTGCGGCGGCACTCGACGGTGACCGGAGGGCGGTCGGCAATGAGGCAAAACGGCGGCGGGGCTCAGGCAATGGCAGCGACGGGATTCTAGCGGCTGCTTCGCTCGGCGAAGGGGCGGGGGATGGTCGCCGGGGCACGAGGAACACGAAGACGACGTCGGCGAGGCGCGGGAGAAACCGGGGTGGTGGCAATTTCTCACCGGAGCTCGGCACGGCGACGAGGACGGAGAAGCACGGTGTTGTGAGGGCTCGGGCACGGAGAGGAGGAATTGGCAAAGGGGAAAGGGAAGACGGCGCAGGGGATCCTCAGGGGGGTTTATAGGGGTAGGGGAGGAATACCGGCTGGCGGTTTGGCTTGCTGGAGTTAAGGCGAAAGGAAACGTGCGGCGGCGGTTAGCGGACTTTAAAACGGAGGGAAACATATAGAGGTGAGTGTATAGTGAAGAGGGCACTTAATCGGCCAATAGCTCGGGTCTTAAATGAAGAAAAACCATCGCATTGAAGAGCTCAAGCGGCGGCAATGGCGGCGGCGCGAGGAGGAAGAAGGAAGGGAGGAAGAGGACGGCCTGACGGGTGGGCTCCACTCGTCGGTGAGAGAAGAATGGGCGGAGAACGAACAGGCGGCCAGATTGAAGACACGCGGCTAAGGATAGATCTCAGGCGTCGGATGAAAGAGTGAAGGGGTAAGTGGCTACGGACGGATAGGATTAGATTGGGCGGGGGCGATGAAATCAAGGCCATCGGATTGAGAGGGAGGAGGTTAAGTGAAGATGGAGGGCCGAGATTAGATCGGACGGCGGAGTTTAAATCCAAGCCGTTGAGCCAAAATGAAAGGGTAAGTGGTGGCGGACGGCCAAGATTAGATCAAGGGGGTAGATTTAATCTGGGCGTGACACGTGTTAGCCCGAAATTAATCTGGATTTAATTTTCGGATTAATATTTCAGAAAATTTTATAAATACTTAGAAAATAGTAAATAATATCTGCAAATTCCAGAAAAGTTATAGAAAATTTCAGGAGCTATTTTAGACTTAGGAAAAATATTTGTAATTCACATTTGGACTTCAAAAATTGTAGACAATACTTTTTTGCCTTTTAAAATTGATTTTTAATTACAGAAAATTCTTAAAATACGTGGAGATGTTTTAGCCTTAGGTAAAATATTTCCAACTTAAATTTGGTATTTTAATTTTACAAAAATACTTTTAACTTTGAAATTGATTTTTAAAATCCAGAAAAACACAGAAAAAACACGATAAAAGCCAAATGCTTTAAAATAATTAATTTGAAATAGTTTTTATATAAATTCAAAGTACTCTTTATTTAATATTTTTTTAGTTAAATTACGTTTTAAGTAAAGTTTTTTTAAATCTGAAAATAGTCAAATAAAATATTCAAAATTCAAGCAACCAAATAACACTTGATTTTATTTTAAATTAAATTACATTTTAATTTTTTGTTGAAAAATTTGAAATAAACAGCTGTGCTATTCCACCTATGTTCATGACTTGGTCGTGAAAAATATTAACATCTCGTCTTTCCAAAGTATTGAAATGTAAAGGTAATATAGTCACTCCTTGGCGACTTTTCTTAATATATGTGTTTAAACAAATACGTTTTATAAAAATAAATAGAGGGATGTAACGGTCTCTTGGTTAGTGGCGGAATGGTGGGAGTACATCTTAGCTCATAGAGTTTATGGGTTGGTTCTTTTCGACTGTGATTTATGACTTAAATTTTTGAATTCTGGCTGTTCGCGAGAAAGTACAGAGAGAGATACTCGTGTGTGATTTTGGCCGGTATAGATGAAGTCAGGACAGTATCCATTACAATCAACTTGTATACCTCACCTTGAAAAGACACTCTGTTTGAAAGCTAATTACTGTAGAAACCCAAGCCAAAAGCCCAAAATAACACACCCTATATTCTAGTTACCACCTTTACGCATACTTGGGTGTATCTCAGTGGAATGATATATGGATTTTTTTTAAAATAATCTATTTTTTTATTCTTAATTACAATATTATACCTATGTTTTATTTTTTATAGTTTTAATCATATGTCGCTCCACGGTTGGGCCACTTGGGCTAGTCGTCTAACCGTTAGGCGACACATGGCTAAGTCGCCTAACCATTGGACGACTAGTCTCTGTCGCCCAACCATTGACGATAAGGCCCCTAATCGACCAATCTGGTTGGGCAACTAGTCCAAGTCGCCCAACGGTTAGATGATTTAAAATAATAATATTATTATTTTATTAATCCAATGGAAATAATTGTGCGGAAGTAAATGATGATTTTTGTAGGTATTATATTTAACAAATCTTGTTTGTATGTTATTTCTTTTATTTGAAATAAAATAGCAGATAATGTCAGTTTATATGTTTGTGATTTTCGTAGATTTTGAAGGGTACAAAATCTGTTAGACTCACAATAACATTATGTGATTGTCGTATGCTATTGTAGTGCGATAAAGTTTTGAAGAATTTTATAAGGACGATTGAGACATCAATGATTCGTAAGCAGGAAGGTAAGTCACCCAGTGATAATAACATGAGGGAACTCAACCATGTCATAATATCTAGAAAGTAAAATACGTACACAACAAAAAAGTACACAAAGCAGAAGGAAGACCCGCTACTCGCCACTAGCTACACCACCCGCAGCACCTCCTCCATTGTCGCCACGTTCCGTCCCCGGTCAATGCCCGCCCGTACGGCTCCAGTTGGCCTTCCTCAGCGCGGGGTGTCGGCGTCCCGATAGGGTAAGGCGGTCAGGAGCCCTACTGACTCGTGCTCCCAACGTCTCAGGGGTTGACTCCACCTGTGGCTGCGTGGGTACTGGGGCGGGTGCGGGCTCACATGCTCTCCTAACCTCCGTCGGGCTATCCGCGAGGAAGTCGCTCACGTCCATTGAGAGATCCTCATGGGGGGATAGCTGAAATGATGGCTGGTGCGCCGTACTTGCAGGACATGTATTGTTTATTCCTGCAATATATCGACGTAAAAAACCTAAAGAGATGAAACATACCTTTTATGTGGGCTATGGCTTGCGCCCAACTGTCGTACCAGCCCTGGTCAAACAACGTGTGTTGCCCTGTCGATGCCTGGTAGGGATCCACGGACGACGACGGTGCCGATGTGTCGACTAGAGGCCTGTTGCCTAACCGTTGGGTGATTAGGAGTCTTGTCACCTAACAGTTGGGCAACAGAGACTAGTCGTCCAACTGTTGGGCAACTTAGCCACATATTATCTAACGGTTGGACGACTAGCCTAAATCGTCCAACCGTTAGACAATATATAATAGAAACTGTAAAAATAAATAAAACGTAGGTATAATACTGTAATTTACAATAAAAATTGATTATTTAAAAAATCAAATATATATGCCCCTCGCTATATGAGGTCATGGATTTTTCTTTAGACTGCAATTGTAGGCGTTTGCATTGCCGTGATGGCGTGCACACCAGTCTACCTTGTAACCTTAATAAAAAGAACCGGGGGAGTACGACATACGGAGTGATCAATCTCAATGCCTTCGCATTATGGGGAAAACGAGCCATGTTAAAATTGTCTTTAGCTAAGAACCGGAAGAACACTGAGATAGAGCACGTTAATTGAACGACAAAAACTGGTTGAGAACAAGATGTTACCAGATCCGACAATCATTTTAAAGCACACAAGAACCTCTTTAGTTGAAAGTACGTAATAATCAAACCTTCTGGAGTTTTTACAGGTTCCACGTTCAGTATACCAATATCAGTCATGTCAGCAGACAGCCAGAATTAATTGAACCTGGTGGCGCGTAGCTAAGAACCTGTCCTGGAACAGAATGCAATCTATATACACCATGTCAGCAGACAGCCAGAATTAATTGAACCTAGTGGCGCGTAGGTAAGAACCTGTCCTGGAACAGAATCTTTACTATTTAGTTTGAGTGGGTGATCGGTCCATTCTCTCTCACTTCTTTTGACAAAAAGCTACGTTGACTGACGTGTAGGTCCACCCACCTCTCTTCACGACCGTGCGCTTGTCTCCCCACCGAATGCCGTGCGCCTACCTCACAGATTTCTCCGCCGCCCTCGCCTCCTCAACCTCCCCACAGATTTCTCCATCGCTCCTCCCCTCCCTCCTCCGCTACCGTTCCGCCCTTGCCTCCTCCCCTCCCTCCTCCGCCGCTCCGTCCTCGCCTCCTCCTCCCCACCCTGCGCCACCGTTGCCTCCTCCTCTCCCTACTCTTCTGCTCCGCCGCCGCCTCCTCTCCCACTCCTCTCGCTGGCCGTCATCACGAGTTCCACAACACCGTCATGGCAAGAAATTGGCCTCCAACCATCACGGCAAGAAATTGGCCTCCAAGTTCTTGCTTGCTTGCTCTGTCGTCACCCACCTCTGTAGCCATGGCAAACCATCAGCCTCTATCCACCCCTCCCATATGGTATGCAGTAAGAAAGTATGCCCTAGGGTTTTGTATTTGGGGATTTTTGACGATTTGCTTTTTGCTTATCAGATTTGATCTAGATTTCAATTACATGGACGGAGAAGACTCATGGCAAGCTGTCTGCTTAACACAGTGTTGGGGATTCGATTCCACTAACAACATAAGGTTAACTCCAACACCACTTCTTACTTTTTTTATACCCTTTTCTCAATAAGGGACACATATGCACTTTGAGTTTTTGCCATACATTTTTTCAATTTGTTAGAAGTGGATGAGTTCTCTCGGGAGCGATATAGTGGACATGAGTTTAGCTTATCTTTCTCGGTCCTTTAAATCACATACTATGATTTTTCTTCAGGGATCTATTCCTTCCAATTTTGCTTTGATCAAATGATACAATAGGGCATGTATTTCTTAAAAGTAGAAATTATGTTGTGTTCTAATTGCTAAACCATATTTGAAAACCAATGCATTTACACGGATGGAATTATTTACAATCTTACATGTACATACATTCAATAGGCCAAGCAGGTGGCCCCTTCGCAATCTTTGAAGCAGTGAATGAGGTGGAAAATTGGGGTCTTAGTTAAATACTCGCCAATTTTTTCTACTCGCAGACCTTTCCATGCTTTTCTTTTTATTTTCCATTAATGTCCTGAATCATAGTGATGGTTTTTAGCTGGTTGATGTACTATTTATGGATTTATATTGTATAGGGCTGGAGCTTGCTTGTGGCAGCACCGCTACATATTTCTTATTTACAAAGGATCTTATGTCATACTATTCTAAATCTGTGTGTGTGTGTGTTTCTACACCTGGGTGTAGTTACACCCTATATTGTATCTCGTAATGTAGGGAGTATCTCGCGTAACGGAGGGTATGTACGTGTAGTATACAAGTATTTAAGACCACCTAGGTGGTATGAACAATTTTTCAGAAGTGGTATGTACATTTTTTCGACATACTCCTTTTTATGCGCGTATATAAGGGTATTTACAAAATACGCTAAAAACTATGAACTATTTTACAAGTTTTTCGTGTGGTTCACATTTGAGTATCTTATAATTAGTATACAAATGTACCTAAAGTGATAAAGGAGTATTTCAAGTTTGTTTAGGTGGTATATTAGAGGTGGGTGTAACTACACCTGGGTGTAGAATGTATTTTCATATATATATATATATATATATATATATATATATATATATATATATATACGGTTTTGCTATTGCCAAGGCGACTGAAATTTTTTGTCTCTCACCACTTGAAGTTGCACTCTCAATCAACTAAACCGCACCCCTCCAAAAAACAGCCCCTCCAAAAAAAATTTCCTTCTAAGTGCAACTTCAAGTGACCGAGAGACAAAAAATTTCACGCTTTGGCAATAGACACTCATATATATATATATATATATATATATATATATATATATATATATATATATATATATATATATATATATATATATATATATATATATATAGACATATGGTGACTCAAACTAGATCATCCAAATCACCAATTGGTTTTCTGGACCCACGCTTGGTCACCATAGATACCATCAACAAGGATGCATCATTCGTCGAGAAGTATATTACAACAACACTGCTGGCTCACCGCGATAAGAAATTTATACTTATGCCCTACAATCAGGGGTTCCATTGAATTTTAATTATAATTATATCAAAATAGAACAAAGCAGTATATCTTGATTCCCTAAGTAAGAACAAAACCGACTACACAGTTATCGGCCAATTACTCGATAGGTAAGTACATTTTCTCCATACATAACTATATTGTACTCTTTCTTTCCTTTCGAATGACTAAGTTGACTTTTTCGAATCACGGAGGTTGTTCACCGCATACGTTGCAGAGACACGTGGCTCGACGAAAGGGGTCAAATCCTTGCAACGTGTTCGAAATTTTCATGTATTCGCTAGTACACAATAATTAATCCTATACAACACTTGGTAGTAATACCTCTTGAATTAACACATTCTATTTTTTGCAGTGCCACCAGCAGCAGTCGGGCAACACGTGTGGATTCTACGTTTGCCACCATATGAAACTACTACTCGATTCTTCAAAGATCACCAATCCTAGGTTTGTCAATCTTCCCACAATTATTTCATACTTATCAGGTTATATACGTACGCACATTGATATTCCTATCGACAGGCTGCGCCCATCCCTACAACTGCATTGCAACAGCCCGACCTTGCACAAATTCGAGGAGAGTGCACATACTTTTTGTTGGCTGGAGTCATAAAATCAGATAGAGAGTCCCACAACGTACAATAATTTTTTGTTTGGGATAAGATTGACATTGATTGTAATTGTGTATTTGTTAATGGATATTTTATTTCATTTCAATTAATTGATTTGCGAAATGGATGTTTTATGTTTGTAAAATGAATTGAAATTTGAATTGGATGTATACATGTACATGTGTGATCTACTTGTTTCAGAGGGCATGGCTAGCATTTTCTGAGGCTAGCCAAATAAACAGAAATAGATTTAGGGGTAGAAGAGAATATCACAGACGAGTTTTAACTAAAAACCGTCTGTGCTAGTTGATAATCACAGACGGTTTTTTGGTTAAAAACCATCTGTGATATTTAGATATCACAAACGGTTTTTAACTAAAACCGTCTATGATATTTATATATCACAGACAATTTTTAGTTAAAAACCGTCTGTGATTATCAACTATCACAGATGGTTTGTAATTAAAAACCGTATGTGATATTTATACCACAGACGGTTCAAAAGCCGTCTGTGATGACCTTGTATCATTACTGATCCATAAATTTAGATGGCTTATAAAACCGTCTATGATGATGTTTCTGAACCGTCTGTAATACGATTTTCTGTAATAGCATGAGGAGTACAAAGTGGGTACTCTAGTGGTCCACTTCGGATAGTCCCAACTCTAGCTCTATGCCACTTTCAGTCGGCAATTCAAAGTAAAAGAAGAGACTCCTGAAATAGTTGGCTTCACCGATTGGGAAGATGCATCAAGGTTCCGACACCAACATTCTATTGGTGAAGTAGTCATTCAAGCTAGCAATGACCACACTGGCAAACTGAAAATAGTAGCTCTCCGTGAATACTTGAAACTTACTCCAGCGAATTTTCTCGTCATCGACTTTTCCTTTATTAGTATTCTCAAGAGAGATTTCATTGACCTTCATGGTTCAAAATTTCTAAAAGTAGTGATGATGTTTCAGCCGACGCTCTAAAGAGTGATCTCATGGTGGCACTGAATAGCTTCTTCAACCTGAGAACAACAAATCTCTCATGCTCAAACACGGCAAACCTTGTCCTGCTGCCCAAAAAGGAGGGAGCTTAGTCTGCGGCATACTACAGACCAATCAACCTCATTCATAGCTTCTTCAAAATCATAGCAAAGATCTTAGCTATGCGACTTACACCCTTCATGAATGAGTTAGTCTCGCCAAGCCAAAGTGCTTTCATAAAAGATAGATACATACATGATAACTTTCTCTATATTCGCAACCTAGTGAAAAGATAACCTCAAACTTTTGCAACTGCTAGATGGCCGTGCAACTACCCTGAGAACATCCATGTATGCGGATGACACGGCCATCTTTCTAGCACTACAATAGGAGGACATCCAGAATTTTGTTCGGATCCTGTAGAACTTCGATAGTGCAATGGGGCTGCAAGCCAATCTACAAAAAAAAGCCAAATCATGCTAACACTTCTATCGACTGGGCATGGAATTTGACAAAAGTGCATTCGATCTTGACAAACTCACCGAAGTTCGAGGAAAACTCTCCAAATTCTTGATAGCGGAGGTCATGCACCCGAAGGGAGAGTTCAACCTCGGTGATGATGATTACATGTTTAAATATTTGATATAATTGTAATCACTCAATTAATCAAATAATTCATTCAATTGTACTCCATTCAGTTGTTTAATCCATTTGTAAAATCAGTGTAATGATTATCGTGTGCTATATATGTGATCTATTTGCTTGTTTTCAGAGAGAATGGCTAACATTTCCTGAGGCTAGCTGAAAAGCAGATAATAATTTAGGTATTCAAATAGCTATCACAGACGGTTTGTAACACCAAACCGCCTGTAATATATGATATATCATAGACGGTTTTTAGTATTAGCTGTTTGTGATATGTAAGATATCACAGATGGCTATGTTTAAAAACCGTCTATTATATATGATATATGACAAGTAGTTTTTAGAATTAATCGTCTATGATATGTCAGATATCACAAACGGCTATGTTTAAGAACCGTGTTTTTGGTATTACACGTATGTAGGGATGGCAATGGGGCACGGCGGGTACGGGTAGTGCTCGCTCATACCCATACCCACGACCCCGATTTACGCCCACGGGCATACCCGTGAAGGACGACGGGTAAAGAACCTCGCCCATACCCATACCCATTGCCCGTGGTACCCGTCACCCGCGGGCATACCCGTTTACCCGCGAACTGAGTCACCATATTATATTGCATAATATACACCACTCCAGTCTTGTATCAGTTACCTAATCTATTTTCACCATAAGCACACAAACTTCCTTTTGGAAACTCCATTTTTGTCCACGGATGAACAACTTCATATCAACTTTTTCTATCAACAAGGATTCAGTTTATGGTCAATTAACTACACTCAAGTTTGAATAGTCTAGAAATATATCTCTGAGCATGGTTGGTTGCTTTATTTCAAGAAGAAAGTAATTCAACCCAGGCAACGATTTCTAGCAATTAAAAAGATTCAGTTTTGACCATCTCTCTCTACTAGATTTCAAACCAAAAGCTTCTTACAACATCTAGTCCTGATTCAGATAACTTAAACACAGACATAAAGGTTTTTAGACTAAATAGTTGGCTTTTGGCTTGTATGATTACAAGACTAGTAGGCACGGCACCTAAGAAGCAAGAACTGTAGAAGGCTAAAATGAAGTAGTGCAAAGTGGTGTGGTCTAGTACCTATTAAGAGCATCAGGGGCGACAGCATCCTGCACGCCGAAGCTGACGCTCTGCAGGAACAACTCCATGGTCTCCTTCTTCCTCTCCGCCTCCTCACCCTCCGCTCCGAGCAGGAGGCCCATCGTCGTCGGTGCCCTCTGCAGCTCGGCCTCACCTGAAGCCAAACCAAGCTCGGATCAGATAGCTTAACTCCTCAATTCAAGCCACCTGCTAGAAAATTCCAAACCAAATTGACGCCTAGAAGGCGGGATTTCCATCCCCCAAACTCCGCCACAGATCTCACACGAAACCCCCCACAAAACCAAAACACAAAACGGCAACCTCCTCGCAACCAACCAAAAATCGACCAGTTTTACTCAAACAGCCAAATCCGAAACTGCCCACTCACCTTTGATCCCGAGGCTGAGCTCGACCGCGGTGGTGCCATTCTAGCGGACGTAGCGGCTGAGGAGGCGAGGGCAACTGGGCGAGGAGACGAGGGCAACTAGGTGAGGAGACAAGGAATGAGTAAATGACTGAATGAGGGCGGCGACTAGGGAGTCGAGTGGAGTCGGAGGCGTGGTATGGAGAAGTTAGGGTTTACTATTTTTATTATTGGGTTGGTTCACTTGTCAGATCGCGGGTAAATGGGTGAGATGGGTACGGGTGGAGCTCACCCATACCCATGCCCGTTTACCCGATGGGCAGAGAGTTCCCCCATTTTCATACCCGTGGGCAAAGAATACATCCCATACCCGTCTCCATTAGGGTATTTACCTATGGGCACATGGGTAAACGGGCACAATTGCCATCCCTAGCCGTGGTGATATGTCAGATATTATAGACGGCTATGTTTAAGATCCATCTGTGATATCTGATATATCATAGACGGTTTTTTTTTTGAAAAGCTGTCTATATTGTAACTTATCACAGACGGTTCGAGAGCCGTATGAGATAACCACATGTTATTACAGACACATAAATTCAGACGGTTCAGAAACCGTTTATGATGATGGTTTTAAACTGCCTGTGATGACCCTTTCTGTGGTAGTGCGCTGAGCTAGATGGCGTGGCAAGCTGCTTTCACTAGCAGGCAGGAAAATCCTCACCAAATCAGTGTTAACGGTCCAGTCCACTTACTCCTAATGGCCATCAAATCACCAAAATACATGATCAAATCCCTCAATAGGCGGGATCAACTCTTTCTCTTGGCAGGATTAGAACAACTATGGGGGGGAGATGGGGCAAATGTAAGGTCAACTGGGACAAAGTCTGCAAGCCAACACACCTGGGGGCTAGGTCTCTTCGACCTTGAGCGTTTCGCTAGGGTTCTTAGGCTCAGATGGCTGTGGCATGAATGGGCTATTGTAAAAAGACCTTGGCAGGGGGATGGAAACACCATGTGATGAGCAAGATCGAGAGCTATTTGCATCGGCAACCACTGTTCTCATCGGTAATAGGAGAAAGGCATCCTTCTGGAACTCGTCCTGGGCGCACGAAAATCGACCGCGTGACATCGCGCCGGCCATCTACAACACCTTCAGAAGGAAAACGTCACCCTGCAAATAGCATTGACGGATAACATATGGCTATAGGAGCTCGATCTGTTGGTTGGCCTCATAGTACAACACATACACGAGCTTGTAGCTATTTGGGGTCTTATCTCCAGGATGCCCCTACAGGCCAACTATGATGACTCTGTATCTTGGAACCTAACTTCGAAAGGAGTTTATAGCCATGCCTCAGTGTACAAAGCATAGTTCCTAGGCACAACACACACCACCACGAACACCCTCGTTTGGAAGACATGGGCATCACAGAAATACAAAATCTTTGCCTGGCTAGCCATACAAAATATAACTTGAACATCAGACCGACTTACTCGGTGTGGGTGGCTGAACCAACTTTTTTTGCCCACTCCGCACACATGCGATAGAGACAATGATCCACCTTTGGGCTAAATGCCATTACTCCACAAGAATTTGGGTAGCCATTGCGCAATGGACCCTCAACAATTCCTTGAACCTAGAAACTTGGGCGACCCCGTCATCCATTCGTCAATGGTAGGAGTCCATCATCCTTTCGCCTGGAGCTCCATGGAAAGCAACGGCAACACTTGTCATGCTGGTTATGTGGGAAATTTGGAAGGAAAGGAATGCCCAAATTTTTCATTCAATGGGAACCACGCCAACGTCTTTGATTACACACATAAAAGCCGGAACTGGGTTCTTGCAGGAGCCAACAGGCTCGCGGAGCTACCATTTTTTCCTATAACATCTTAGCATAGCTAACCTTTTTCCCTATTTGGTGCCTTTCAGGCCCTTGTAAGCTCACCCTTCTCCTCTCCTTAATTAATTAGGGCAGCGCTCCCGTAATTCTTCTCTTTCTTTCGAATCTGATCGTCTTTCTGATGACCTGAAGGCTGCTTCAGGTGCGCACGGTGATCATCAGCTTTCCTCTTCATCTTGGTTTTTGTTGAAGTATAAGTGAATTGTCCATATTTCCTCATCAGCTTAAGCTTTTGGGTGAACTGGTTGGTGCATGCAACTCAATATGGTATCAGAGCCAAGTGGTCTCGAGTTCAAGACCCGGCTGACGCAATTAAAAAATAATAATTGCAGTCCACTTCTATTCCACGTATTAGGCCTAAGAGAGCCTACACGTGAAGGGGAGTGTTGAAGTATAAGTGAATTGTCCATCTTTCCTCATCAGCTTAAGCTTTTAGGTGAACTGGTTGGTGCATGCAACTCAATAGTTTTTCTTAACCAAGCTTTAACTAATAATGTCTTTTCAGCTAATTCTCGTTCTTCGATCCTGGAATTAGGCAAGAAGACCTCTTCCCAAACTAGCTGATCTTCTCAAAAGCCACTTCCCCTTGGCCAATCTGATGATCTAGGCCTTAACGCCCCTTCATTGAATGATTTGGCTCCGCGTCCACCAGGTGAAGGTATAAAGCTTCTTCCTTGCAAATTGCAATCCTATGCTTTTGTCAATTCTTACACTGATCTTTCCATGCAGCAAAGAAGCTTGCACAACACCCAAGAAAACAGCTGCAGAGAGGAGCGATGAGTGTACCACTCAATCCAATAGGCCGCGCCGATCGGCTAAGGTATTTAGGGTTTTTTTTTTGTTGAAGTTTATGGTTTTTAATTACGATTTATGATTTTTGGGCTGATTGTGTGAGAGATTACAAAGTAACAGAAACTCACGTACTATTTTTGCCGATATAAATAAAGTCAGTACATTATGTACTATAATTAACTAGTAAATCCTATCTTAAAAAGATATTTCATTTAAAAACTAGTTACTATAAAAAAAAATCAAAAAATAGTATTTAGAAGTCGAAAAAAATAGACCCTTACACTCGATCCAAGCCTGTAGAGTACCTGAAGGATCGACGATAATATGAATATTTCCTTCCCCGGGGATGACTCTTCCATCACGCTTTTCGACAAAAACATTGCCGATACTTCAGTCTGAGCTCCTGTTCTATTTTGGCGCGTCGCGCCTGAATTTTTGCAGGAAGGTTCTTCAAGATCTAGAATGATGACATGATCCTCGCTGACATCGGATGGATTCTTTGGAGGCATTTTGGTGAAGATCAAGCATCAAACATCACGTCCTGGAGTGTTACTATCGGAAAAGTGTTCTAGACGCATCAAGCATCACGTCCTGGAGGGTGTGTGCATCTTAGTAATGTATGCGACGTATCAGCCGATTCTCCAACATATCAGCGAAGGATGGCGCCGCAGGAAAAGTCTTCCAGACGCGACAAACGCGACAAAGCCGATGGTAGTAACTCAAAATCAATTCAATAGATGAGCATAGGTACATGGTAAAAGTAAATGTAAAGGTAAAAGTTTTTGGTTGATTAGGTGTATCCTTTCTGTCAATCCGTACAGAGTTAATATATCCTATGCTATGATTTCTAAACGCAACCAACTTGATTCTGCTTCAAAGTCATCTTCGTATCAGCCAATTCTATCTTCTAGAAAGTTCCTTTCCATCAGTGTCTTAGGGTCTGTTCTTTTTAGTTATGACTTATAATTTTTAGTTGAAATTTTTGAATTTTGGCTGTTTGCAATAGAGATTACGGAGAGAGATACTCGCTTGTGATTTTGGTTGATACAGATGTTAGATTTTTAACATGTACTATAATTAACTTGTAGATCCTGTTTTCAGAAAATACTCTATTTAAAAATTAGGTACTGTAGTAAAAACCGAAAACTGTTTTTAGAAGCCGTAAATAACAGGCCCTCTTCGTCTCTGTCCCTTCTTTTACATCGGATTTTCCTTCCATCAACAGATCATTCTATATCAGCCAAACATTCATTCTTCAATCATCCAAAAATCAGCTTTCCTTTCTTGTTGGTTACTTTGTTGATTTTAGTACTTCCGGATTCTTCGGCATTGATTTGGTTTCTGACTTTTTCCTAATTTCTATGTTGACTTGGGACTATGTTGCCTGCCCGGTCGTTTCGATTTCAGTTTCTGACTTCTGACTTATTTTTTACTATTCATAAATTTCATCTTTTTCTGAATTTTTAGTTTTTTGAGATTTTTTGCGGTTCTTTTTCCTGTATTCGTTTGTGTTGTCTGTGATGAGCTAGCATATTTTTCTATTTTTAAAAATTTTAAATTTAATTACATCAAATAAGCCACCTTCAACTATAGTGCAATTTCAGTCGCTACAGTACAATTTTAATCATAAGTCGTAACTTTTTAGCTCAACCGAACGGCAACAGCAAGGTATCAACATGGCCATCGTCTACGGAAGTCGATCTCTTACAGTAGTATAGTAACAAATGCATAACAGCTGAAGATTGAAGCTTCATTTCTTATTCCAAATCCGCAGACTATTGACTCTGCGAACGTTACTCCGTCTCGCCAAAGCTGCAAAAGCTTTTGGTGGTGCTTATTTAGGTTTTTAAACTTGAGCATTTGGTTTTTTTACTATAACGACTGTTATGCATAGTAGATATTGTTAGTTTTTTCAGCGTAATTAAATTTAAAAAATAAAAAATATTATCATAGACAATATAAAGGAATAAGGAAAAAACCAAAAAATCCAAAAAATAAAAAGTAAAAAAAATAAAATTAAGAAGCTAAAACTAAAAAAACCAAAAGCTACAGTTCTAATGAGCGGGGTTGTCGACCCCACTCCCGAGAGTGGCAATGGCATGTACTTCGATCAGTCATGGCATCAAAAAGGTGCCTTGGCCTCTCTCTCTTCAAAAACGCAGCTCACTGCTCGTCAGCTCGTGCTGCCATTGCATGCGCTCGTCTCTTATTTACCATGGCGGAAATCAGTGGTAGCAAAATGGCAAGAAAAACAAGGAGATCAAGGCATCATCAATGTCGATCGACAAGAGTGCTAGGGACCGCCATGAAATGGAAACCAAGAGAATGAAACGAGGGCATGTGTGCCGGCCTATGCGAAATTAACCCTCCTCCATGGATTCAGATCCTTTGCCGTCCGCTCAAACAGGTACCGATTTAGTGGCACATGTGCCGATGCCACTCGGACCCGGAAGGTGTAGCGCGTGCTAGGGTGTGGCACTAAGGGTCTGTTTGGCAATGGCTACAACTTATGGATTTTGGTTGAAATTTTTGAATTTTGGATATTTACGGTACAGATTACAGAGAGATAGATACCCACTTACGATTTTGGATGGTAGAGATGTTGGGCTTTTAACGTGTACATCGTTTAAGCTGTAGACCCATCTTGAGAAAATACTCCGTTTGAAAGTTAGGTATTGTAACAAAAACCAAAAACCGTCAGCTTCGGTGGAAAAAAACAGACTCTAAGGTTCAACAATAGCACGCCCATCACTGTGCAAATGCGAATAACGGAATAAGAGAGCGAGAACTAAACGAGCAAGATCCCGCTAGCTATTTCCATATGGGACGACTGCGCGAGCATTGCATTGAAGACTCCCGTTGCAGCCCGGCCTACTCCTCCCTAACTCCACATCGCATTTACAAGTACTCCTCCTACCTTGCTTCAATTCAGCGCGGCACCACTGCCAGCGCCAGGCTCATAAATTCGATCTCGATGGAACGTCAAGGGTCGATTAGAAATGGATGCCAAGGATAAGATAAAAAAATGCAGGCTCTAGTACGTACGCGGCGAAGCCTTAGAAAGGCAAATGCATGCAGTCATATGCAGAAAATGAAGGAGAGACTCATAGGCTAAAGCTTTTCCGGTTACTCACGTCGACACCGTAGATCTACACATGCATGGTCAACGCCGTTATGACCTGTGTTGGCACTGTCGGCCTCACGTAGAAACTCACAGTCCGTACATGCTGGCAGTGGCAGACCCATAGCAGAATTTTATCCGAACAAACCTAAATATAGCTAATTTTCACAAATAAGTTGATTTATGCATTATGCATGCAAAGTTCACGGTCACCGTAATTTTAGACTAAAATCAATCCTAAAATTAGATAGACAAATGAAGCAAACTTATTCTTTCAATTCGACTCATTGTTTCTTAGTAAGATATTCCTCCCATGCATTCATTCATTAATCCTCAAATAATTAAATTTAGTATACAGGGATTTCATTTCGCAATGAAAATTGACATATAAAATTTCACAATATCATTCTCTCAAATTAACACATAACTATCTTATTCTCTCTCATAAAATGTGACCTCGTATATAATATTAAAATCAGAACTAGAAGGACCTGGTGGGGAGGTGGGGGATTACAGATACCGGAGGGTGGGCTTGAGCCTACTGAAGCTCACCTGGTGGCTACGCCCCTGATATGTAGCAAACTCGCAATGCCAGCCCATATATTGATAGATCGGCATCCCAAAATTCTAGGGAATGCAAAAATGAGAAAAATTTTAAAAAAATTGCATGCATTTAATTTCATTGGTTTTTATTAGAGTTTCTTTGGAAAAATAATTTACAAACATAAAACTTTTGGAAAAGAAATGTGCATTCGATGTAATTCAAATTGAATTCAAATTCAAATATAAAAAGACAATATAAAGGTGGCATGAGAAAATTTGTAATAGAAATCATCTAAAAACTCATAAATATATTCTTGGCACTAGAAATAAAGATTTGAACATTTTTTAGCATGTTGAATTTATTCAAATCAAAATAGTGCTCTTTAACTAACCTTCCAAGATTTTTTGAGAAAAAATCCAAAGTAGATAAAATTCTAATAAATTTACCCAATAGTTTGCACTATGTCAGAAGCATCCAAACAAAATTTTATAATTTTTTGAGCTCATCTGTTACATCCAAATATTTCCTAAACTCTCAGCCGTCTCACCTCCTCCACTCACTGTCACTCAGGGCCCACTCGCAGTGTTCTTCTTCCACCTCCAGATCCTCCCTGGCTGCAGCCAAGCAAGCCATGCCAAGCTATAGTACCCACCTGCCAAAAATCTGAGCTCTAACCTCCTCGAGCGCCCTGCCAAAGACTCTGCAACCCCAAGCTGCCATCATCTTCTTCTGTCTTATCCATGGCCAGCAAGAGATGAGCTGCAGCCTGCAGTTTTCTTGCTTGTGCGCCCCCTATTTTCCCCTCCATTCCCTAGATTTTCATGCCCTATTTAAGCAATCAACCATGTCACTTTGTGTGCCATCCTCCCCTCTGCATTCTGCTCAAGTTTTATCTCAAGAGCTTCACTATCTTGGCCGGAATGTGCATGTCTTTCCCTACGCCGACGAGTGTGCTCGTCGCAACCACCATGAAGACACCATTGTTTCCACTCCGTCAGTGAGTTTTTGGCTGAGACGTTCATGTCACATTGTGTTCTTTTCCTTAAGGATCAAAGCCCTATGTTAATTTTTTATTTCATCCAACGCATCCCCGGGAATGTGACTCTTCCCCAATTCTGATCGAAAACTGGTCACCGACATTGCTGACACTGTAGGTCCTCTCCGAGAGTGTCTCTCCTTGATACCTTACTGCTAGAGCTTCTTTGTGGACTCCTCTACCTCCTTTAAGGGTTGGCTTGGAGCTTCATCCACCGAGGAGTCCCCCTCCACATGCACCCACCCTTGCCGTCGTCGGAGATCCATGGACAATCCACTGCGGCCATCCTCCACTTCTGTTGTGTGGTCTGGTTAGTTCCCCCCTCCCCATTTCCTTCTTCTTTGTCTAGCCACGCCATGTTTTGTCCTATCCGGCCATCATTCTCCGCCATCGTGAGCTCACCACAAGCCACCACCGTTGGAACTGTAGTCTCCCAAGCAACCCATTTTGTAGTTCCCATTGCCTCCCCAGCCTTCCCTTGCCATTGGCTAAGCTCACCAGTGAGCTCTCTTGGCACTTGCCCTACTGTTTCTCCTCCCCAACAGAACATAGGGATGAAAAAGAAGCACCTCCTTTGGATGACAAGTGGACCCCACTGTAAGACTTAAGTCATGACTCATTCAATCCATGTGTGTATATGACAGGAAGGGCCCACTTGTAAGCAAATAATTTTGGAAATTCGAAAAAACAAGGAAAGGATCTGACAGCGGGGCCCACGGCCAAACAATAAACTTTTTCTTGTTATAACGTTTTTTATAGTAGTGTCTCAAGAGTGTTAAAAACTATTTAAATAGCCATACTCGCAGTTAAGAGCGTGCTTGGATGCAGCCACAATGGGCATAGTTTTTATTTTTCAAAACTGTTTCACTGAATATGATGAGATAGCATGTACGTGTCTTCCGTGTGTTATGCCCATGGGCGAGAATTATGCGATGTTCATAGCTAAGGAGAGCTGTGAGTGGAGGTGATTTACTGTTATTAAAGTTATATAAATGTTATTTCATTACATATCAAATGCTTTTTACAATTCCGTTGCAAATTACTACTTATTGATATTGCAAATTAAATTTTCTTCATGTTGAAAATAACTTAGCATAGAATCTCATTCTTTGTTAGCCTTGCATATATATATGTAATGTTGTGATACACTACAAATTTTACTGAGTACACAATGTACTCAATATTACCTAAATTATTGTTGTTCAGATAATGAGGAAGGATACATGTCAGATGATGTGTACTTTGCTGCCGGTATTTGGGAATTTGACGATGGATCTTTCTAGGACCTAACTCTAATTAGTTGCCTATGGGCTCTAATGGTATATCGCTGAACGCTTTTGCTTATTTACTTGTTTTCCGCTGCACTTTACTCTTGGTACATACATTTTAATTGGCCGGTCAGCCATATATTGTAAATTTTACTATACATCGCTTATATACCATTCTTTTGTTATATATTAGTTGTATATGATGTGTATGGATGTGATCTTCATATTGTAAATATGTATACTAGCCATTGATCGTAGAACTAGTACAGAATACATACAATAATTCGTGTATTTCACGTCTGGGATCCCCACATAAATTATTTCTGCTAGTACATTGAATGACCAAACTTGTAGTAGTACGTTTCCCTTCTTTTTGTCAATGGAGACCAGTAAATAGCCGAAAATAACAAAAGCGAAGATATCCGAGAGAAAGAGAAGGAAAAAAATTGGAGAAAGAAGAGAGAAGTTTAAAAAGTACATGACAGAGGACAACGACTATACGTGTATGCATGACCGGAATTTAACTGCGTTGTACCCGAGCACAACGACCGGCCGTCGGGGCCGCATACCGCACATCACATGCGACGACTCCGGCATTTATCGCGGCCACCCCAAACGACGCAGCTGCTATTACGCCGGCCGGTCAAGCTGCGACGACTCCGGCCGCCGGTCAGCTAGGCCAGTCCTGACCTCACCACCACACGGACAGTCACATCAGCTTAGCCTCCTCGTTATGGGCACGCGCGCGCATCGGACCAGGTTTAGCACTGAGGGAAACATGAGACGAATGGAAATGCATGGGACGTAATGCGGTTTAATTAATTACCTACAGATACGAGAGATCCTGTAGCAGATGGCGTGCGCCCGCGCGCGAGACGCTAGTGCTTGAGCACCTCCGGGATGTCCACCGGGTACCGGCTGATGCTCTCGGCCCACGGCCCCTCGGCGTTGCGCGCCGGCTCGATGCACTCCCACGCCGCGCTGTTGCACTTGAACCCGGACCCAAACCCGATCATCCACACGCGGTCGCCGCGGCGCATGCGGCCCTTGGCCTCGATGTAGGCCAGCTCGTACCACACCGAGCTGCTCGACGTGTTGCCGAACCGGTGCAGCGCCATGCGCGACGCCTCCACGTGCTCGTCCGACAGCCCGAGGCTGCGCTGCAGCTCGTCGATCACCGCGCGCCCGCCCGCGTGGATGCAGAAGTGCTCGAACGCCGTGCGGAAGTCGGGGAGGTACGGCTTGACGCGCCTGTTGAGCACGCGCCGCGCAATGAAGGAGAGCGCGAACAGGAGCTGCTCCGAGGCCGGCAGGACGAGGGGACCGATGGCGGTGATGTTGGCCTTGAGCGCGTCGCCGGCGATGGTCATGAGGTCCTTGGAGAGGTTGATCCCCCTGTGGCCCTCGCCGTCCTCCTCCTGGAACACGCACCGGTAGGCGCTGTCCTGTGCGCCGGTGAGCGTCCGCACGACGCGGGAGAGGCGGAAGCGGGCCTTGGCGCGGGACGTGGACAGCAAGACCGCGGCGCCGCCCATGCGGAATAGGCAGTTGGGCAGAAGCATGGCTCGCTCTTTGCCGACGTAGTAGTTGGGCGTGATGGTCTCCGTGGACACGACCAGCGCGAGCGCGCCCCGCGGCGCGACCTGCAGGAAGTTGCGGGCGAGCCCAACGGAGATGAGCCCTGCGCTGCACCCCATTCCGGAGAGGTGCACGTTGCGGATGTCGCTGCGCATCTTGTACTTGTGGATGATCATGTCGGAGAAGGATGGGATGGGCGCGAACAGGCTGCAGTTCACGATGAGGATGTCGATGGCGCCGGGGCTGATGCCCGTCTTGGCGAGCAGGTCGTCGATGGCGGAGAAGATGACGAGCTCGGCCTCCGCGCGCGAGGCCTCCAAGTTCCGGTACGGCGGGATGTAGTGGTGCGCCGGCGGCAGGCAGGTTTCCTCCCCGAGCCCCGAGCGCTCGAGCAGCCGCGTCATGAACCGGACGCTGCGCTCGTCAATGGAGGCCCCCTCGACGAACGTGACGAGCTTGGCGTGCTCGAGGAAGGTGGCGAAGGGGACGCGGCAGTTGGCCCTGGTGCGGAAGCAGGCGTAGTCGATGAGGTACACGGAGCGCGGCCGCAGCATGAGGTAGAGCGTGGCCGCGGCGGCCGGGAGGAAGGCGGCCAGGAAGAGGTGCACGGTCCGGAGCCCCTGGAGCCTGCCGAGCAGCTCCTCGGGCCCGACGCGCGCCGCATCGACGAGGGCCGCGACGGCGAGCGGCGCGGCGAGCACGGCGAGGAAGTTGTTCACCACGTGCTGGTACAGCGGCTTGAGGTGCTTGAACTGAGTTGACGAGCTCATGCTGTGGCGCCAAGTGTGTGCGCTGGTGCAGCGGAGACTCACACCAGTGTCTGCTCTGGCCTGTGCGAGAGGAGGGAAGGGGAGAGAATTTAAAGCGGTGCGACGAAGGAATTAACGCGCACTGGTAGGCCATCCGCCTCTTTACTCGCACAGGCTAGCTAGTGCTCATCGATCAGCTGGTTCACCGATAAATCTGATGAATTGATGCTGCTAATTTAAGACCATGTTTGCCCGCAGTGACAGCCCTTATGCGAATTATGAAATTCTCGTACATACTGTACATAAAGGTAGTACTAGCTAGGATTTACTATTTTCCTCCAGTGATTAACTCTGAGATTTATTTTTGTTTGCTACGGCTTCATACCAGTAAATTGATCTTTGGAAGCCTGCAAGGAGGCAAAAATGGAGAAGAAGCGGCACATCTTGACGTCAAAACACAGACAAACCAGAGCGCGCTTCACTCCAGCACCATGTGGCAGACAGCGCCACCCACGTTGGCCACCAAGCGCCTTCCATAGCAGTCTGGGATGGATCGTGTCGTGTTGCTACCGGATCTTCTGCCCTCGAGATCGATGTGCTAAGATAGAAAGAAAAAAAATTCTGCAGGACTTGATCTTACGGGAGACCATGTTGGGCTCGTTTCATTCGAAAGGGATTGAACTACATTATCCTGCATCTTCCTCTCGTTGTTGGATGGCAGGTGAGCGTTGGGAGAGCGCGGCAATGTCAATTCCGTGTACTGGTGTGTCAAGCTAAGGCATTTGAATTTTGACGAGCAGAAGAAACGCATTGCACCATTCCTCTGTATGCTCCGCTTCTTAAAAGCGGAGGATCCATTTTCCGATTCGGCTGCTGACTTTCTAGTCGGCATGGACGGCCGTAGTATGGGATATATCCATGAAGTTGGATACGGAGGCACCGTCTAGTATTGGGCATGTGCAATGAAGAAGAATATGTAGCAGTCGCTTTTAATTCACTTGCGTATATAAGCCTCATCCACTTGTACCGAAAGTATAGTGCACAACCTAAACTAAGGCTATGTTCTTTTAAGTTTTGGCCGATGGCTTTTGTCGAGATCCGAATATATAAATATATACTTTCTTTGTATTCTATACTAGTCTAGGATCACATTAGTGCACACAGTAAAAACATAGATGAAATATCAAACATGATCATGATTAACTATGAAAGAAGCAAATACTATCAATTATCAGAGTACCAACCTTATGACTAGCTTTACAAATAATAGCCTGAAGGGCCTAATAAAACAAGCAGAAAAAAATAAAGATAAACATAGTGGTCATTCGACATCTTCACAGGCAATCAACTGGGAGGGAAGTCCTAATTCGTGAAGTCATCGAAGAATTCCTCCTCAAATACCTCTGTCTAGTATGATTCTCTCTCGGCAACTGAGCAACAAAGGATATAACTGTGATTACATAGAGTACTATGCAAATCGTTTGAATAAGATGCAATATATAGTGATGCAAGACTTATCAAATGATGGTGTTGTGGTTACGCACCAAATAGTAAAGGAAGGAGGTTACAGAGAGGTCGTGGATGAATTGCCTGTAACGTCACACACCCTCGAGATTGCAATAGAAGTTCGTGCTAGTGTCTTTGAATTTGATAATGAAATTGTGGCATTCAAATTATCAAGAAGGGATTTAATAAAAATTGGTTGATAACTACCAAGTACATGGTTTTGTAATAAATTAGCAATGCATAATAATTTAAAATAAGATAATAATAATAATTAGATTTAAAACAATAGATTCAACATAATCAAAGATCATGACTTAACTGGCCTTGCTCAGTTACCACTTTATGAACTTCAAATCCCACTTCTGCTCTTTCAAAGATGTAATCTAACGAGAGAGAAAGTGAATGAAATATAAATAATTCAACAAGTATAAATTAAAAAAAATAAAGCTAGAAGCAAAATATAGAGCTCAATTTTAGATGAATTTAGGAAGAAGAATTGGGTTAATCAGAGTTCGTATGAAGGAAAACAGACTCTCGGAAGTTGGATTAGTTGGGAAATTTAGAAAATAGGAAAAGCTACTGTGCTAGGGTTTACTGTGCTATGGACCGGGTGCATGGACCAGAGTCTTGGCTCACGGTAGACTTGGTCTATGGAATAGTGTGATGATGTGGCAGCTGACTAGTATGACATGTGGCAGACATCTAAGCTCCTAGTGCTGACATGGCATTGACATGGTCGATGACATGGCAATGTGGCGCGGTGCGATGAGATGGCATACTGGCTTGCGTGGGCGACACGTCGGACTAAGAAGTTGATCTGGCGAGCCATGTCGGTGGAGGAGCATTGTAGCGCTGGGTTTTTCAGCGAGCGGCGATGCAATTCCAATGAAGGGCTTGGCGGTGCTCTGGAGTGTCTCTGACTACACTTCTTGGTGAAATTGAATGTGCAAGAAATGGTGAGTTCGATTGCGGTGGAGTTGGCCGGCAATGAGGGTTAGGCGGTGGCGGTTCTAGGGCTCATGCGATCTCGAGCTAGGCGATGCACTGGTTTTGGCGAGACACGAAAAGGAGGAGCAGAGCAAGGCGAATCTTGGGCGATAGTCAGCAAGGGTAGAGACTTATCAGAGGCAGCACAATGTCTCGTCGGAGGAGCAACTCGGCAGCGACTTCAGCTTTGAATCTCGGTGAGACGGTGCATGACTTCGGGCGATGGCTAGGGTTAGGCAAGGTGCAAAGTGGCTCGGTGCAAGGATTGGTGAGGCTCTCGATGCCTTTAAATAGTCAGGGATAGAGGTGTTGTCGGAGGTTACGGCGGCGCAGTCGTGACGAGCTTGGAGTCGGGAGGAAGAAGATGAGCAAGACACGTCCGATAGACGGGGTCCACTAGTAGCGAGACAAAGAGAGAAAGGCACAGTGGCGGGTTGGCAGGTAAGTCAGGTTGTTAGTCGCACAGGAGAAGATAGGCCGCCGAGCTGGGCCGAGCGAGAAGATGGACTGGGCCAAGCGGCGTGTGTAGAGCATGCCAACACGAAGGAAACATATTGGGTCGAAAGGAAAAGCTGGGCTGAAAGAAATAGGAGATTTGGCCCAAAACGAAATCCAGATTTTTAGCAGATTCCCAAATTTCAAAACATAGATTAAATAAAATTGAACTCAAATAAATAGAAAATAAACTTCAAAAAATCCAAGAAAATACGAAAAAATTCTTTACAACACAAGGAACCCACCTAAAATTGGTTTTGATTTAATTGAGATTCACTTTATTCATATTAAATCTTTTTAATTTCTAAAAAATTAAATTACGTTTTAATTAATTTAAGAAAATTCAAATGGTTATTTTTATTTTAACACTTCAAAAAGGCACTGAAAACAAGGATATTACATATTTTGTTTGTATTTTTTAAGACGACAGCGGACGACGACCACGGACACGAATGTCACATATTATTTTGGGCTCGGGAAGCCATTTGGAGAACCCGCTTCAAAAGTCATTCAGTTTATTTCGACTTTCAGAGAAGCCAAAAGCTAAAAGTCCAAAGAACAATACCTAAAACTGTACAAAGCTTAGCTTATTTTGTAGTTTTGGGACACACAGTGTCCAAGTATATGGCATGCTGAAGTGAACCCATGCAAACAAGACCAAAACGCAGTTAAAGGCGGCAACCACGCCTCCTGTGTCACTGGCGAGCTACAGCCCGTCGTTGCCGGCCGGGAAGGCTGGGTAGTAAGCTCACATGCATGGTGTTTGCGTAAGGAGCACGAGATAGTCGTATTATTAATGTGCGTGTAACAGTTTGGGGTTTGATTTTGTATGAAGATTTGGGTCTACATATGTTAATGCGCGCTCTCTCGTGGAGTAACTCAGACGTAGGGTGGGAAACGGATCGAATACGGTCGAATAGTATCAAATACGAATACGAATCCATATTTTTAAAACGAATACGAATACGAATTCGAATATTCTCAAATACGAATACGAATATTCTCGAATACGAATACGGATATTTTCGAATACGGATTTTCTCGGATACGAATATCGGATAAAACGGATTCCTAGCGATTTTGCCGATTTTCACTGGTTTTTGACCGGTTACCGGTTTTAAACCACCTAAATTCAAATTTTGAATCACAAAATTTGTACGAATTTTTCATAGGTTATAAAAACGGATCGAATACAAATCGAATAGTCTCGAATACGGATGTGGATACGAATATTCTCGAATACGAATACTCTCAAATACGGATACGAATATTCTCGAATACGAATACGAATATTTTCGAATACGAATTTTTGCTTACCATATTCGTGTTTTCTCGAATACGAATATCGGATAAAACGAATTATCCGTTACCGTTTTTCACCCCTACTCAGACGTACTACTAGTTCGACGCTACAATGAAAAGTATGAGGAACAGTGGCGGAGCCAGAATTTTTGGCGAGCCGGCCAGCCGGCTAGCCCGGCTCCGGCCTCTCCCCTCGGCTGTCCGCCCTTGCGTGCTCCCTTCTGGGCTCCCACCAGCTCCGGATGATGCATGTATGTGATGTATGTAACGCACGTATAGGGTCCCCGTGGCCGTATTACAGGATACGTGTTCTTGTAAGGTCTAACGGATTGGTGAAGTCACATGTGCAAGATCAGAGATGTACACACAAAACTGTTCAGACATTCATCTCTGCAATCTCATCTGCATCCTTCCCAGGAGCTTAGGAGTCGCAGGTGCTTGGCCTGATGAGTTGAACTCCTGCATCAAGAAGAGGCAAGAAATTCTCTTCTGAAGACAAGCATCTGCATGTTTCCTCTCTCAAAGCATTCCTCGTCGGCTGTCCGCTCCCTGCAGGATGAACTGGAGTCCCCTGATGAGGAATGAAATTAAAGATCATCGTCACAAAAGGAACTTACTGTAGGAATACCAAAAATGTCCACTTTTGGTCTTAAATATAATGCTCCTTTTCAAACACTTTTGATCAAGACATCTTGCGTGGTAAGACAAAATAACACCTCTGTTCTTTTTTTTCTCTTCTAAAAGATGTTATTGGCTACTTTTTTCCTCGATTTTTCTGTGAAGAGCAGAGTTGGTTTGATGCAGATATCCCTAGCATTAATGCAATCTCTACAACTACACTTAATCCTGCACTCAATTATATCTATGATAAGGTGAGCTCATTCTTAACTAGTTCTAGATTGAATAAGAATGGGTTGCTACCTCAAATTATTACTTTGAATTGTAGGATTAATAGTGACATCCAACGAGAGGTGAGGGAGGAAGGGTGCCGCAACAAATGTGTGTGTGACCAGCGGGAGGGGAGGTGCATGTAGCAAGTGCGTGCGGACCAAGCGGCGCACGCATGGAAAAGGAAAAGAAAGAAAAGAGATGCCCAAGAATCCAAAACCTAAGTTTGGATAAGATTTTTAAGCCTAATTCGGATCCATCTCAAGCCTATCCAAATTCAAATTCGGATTCAAATCCGAAATCAATTTGGACTTAGTTAGGTACATCCAGTAGACTTACATTGAAAAGTCCAAATCTTTTGTAAACGGAGTCCGATTTGAGTGCTCTTATACTTGTTAGAAAGATTATTCTAAGACCCACACAATGGATAAGGTACCAGCCTCCGAAACCTTGTGGTAGTGCTGCAATTTGTGGAACAATCTGACGGTTGTAAATTTAGGTTTTCTTTTTTTATTCGTATTAGAGTCCAAGTCTTGTTAGATACCTTAGGAGGGCTATATACCAAGGGGTATGCCCTATGTAAGTTTGGATGTTATATTTTTCATATTACCAATACACTCTTGATTCTAGGGTTTAAGCAAACATTGCACTCACTAGAATAGGGAGTTATAAATTTGTTGTGCCATTCCATTGTTCTTGTGATTTCTTTTGGTTATTGTAGGATCAAGTCTACTTCTTTGTATGACGAGTAGACAAGAATCAATTTTTGTTGTTGGGTGAATTCAAGTGTCGTAGGTTTTGATTAACATACCGTTGTTGGTGGTGCTACTATTCATTAGGTTTTACAGATTCTCGAAAGTAGGCCACACCTTATCATTATTCTTGATCCTACGTTATGAAGTTCAGGAACCACAGTATCATTTTGGTATCAGAGTTGAAGGTTGATGTGCACTACTAGTTTTCAGGTCTAGGACAACGGAGCGAAATCGTTGCAATAGGGCAAAAATAGATGCAATATGTACCTATTGCAACACATCACTTCCGTTGGCAAGCGTGGCAAGTACTTGCGTGTTTAAAAGATTGTGCAACGGATTGTGGTTTCGTTGCAATACCTATGGTTATTGCCATGCAATATGTTGTGGCAATTGTTTGTTGTTGCAACGAATGATGTCGTGGCGATATAGGCTATTGCCACGGCTGATTCCGTGGCAATAGCTTCTTTTGCCACGAAGTTTGGTCGTGGCAATAGTATCATTTGCCACGAAAATATTGCGTGGTAATAGGTTCTATTGCCACGCCAATGGTTCGTGGCAATAGACCCTATTGCCACGGAGAGCATTTCGTTGCAACAAGATATTGCTACGAGAGGCGTTTCGTTGCAGCAGGTTTAATTGCCACGGGAGGTGTTTCGTTGCAATATGTTTTATTGCCACGATATGCTTTTATTGCCATAAAGTTATTGCAGCGAAATATATTTTGTGGCAAATAGATCCTATAGCAACGAACATTGTTCATGGCATATAGTGGAATCGCAACATAGTAGCGGCGTTGCAACAGCCTATCACAACGAAATACCAATTTTGCATACAGGTTTATCGCAACGGTAAAATTTGCGGTAGCATATTGAGCATATGATAGTTTATTATAATTTGTTGTTGCAAATTAATAATCAAATTAGGAACACGGCTGGATCAAAAACACATATATTAATTCAACACATAATAATTTAAAAGTGTCACCACTCATGTAGGAATTACATATCAATCTCCATACTTAAACTACAAAGTTTGTAACTAATAACAAAAGTACTATCACTTCCATTCCATTTGTCCGTGCTTCTTTGCCATGTTGAATTTCCTGACTTGACGACGCCACGACTCAGATGCTCGATCAAATTGTTTCATCCCGATAGAACATGAACAATAAAGAGGGACCTTAATGTGAGTATTGTCCAAGACACATACTTAAGTACATCATAATGCAAGTTTAGAGATACGAGTTACTGACTGAAAATAGCAATCCCGAGTTCTCTAGTTCGATTGCGTTAGCAAGTGATTCCAAAGACACATACTTAAGTACATCATAGTGCAAGTTTAGCAAGTGATTCCAGCAGAATTATTTAATTTCATTTCATTTACCGATATGTAGTAGCCCTACTTCACCTGGCATAATTTTTCAGTAGTTTAGAACAGTATGCTATATTTGACATAAGAACAATGACAGATGAAGATTAGTCACATTTTCATTTCATACCGATGGTCCCTCCTTTTCTTGAGCGGGTTGTAGCGGTATTCTTCAATTGTTGTGGAGGAATGAAGTTCAATGAACCATTATTAATGACAACATTTTGGAAGAGGCTTGGTTAAGATTAGAAGCTCGAGTGATGCGAATAGGTGGCCTAGCATCTTTTGTGTGGTCACGATGCTTCTTTGGGTCATTCTCGCAAATGTAAAATGTAGAATAAAAATATTAGCATCCCGATGTGTACTACTATTAAAATATGTTCAGATGCATGCATCAATTGAAGTTCAGGGAAGGTACACATCAGCAGGTCATCAATAGAATGTACAAAGTCCAAATCCCTTATGGCAGCAAACTATTTGTAAATTTTGTTACCTGTTGTAATGTTTCTTCCACATGTTCGGTGTCTTTTCGTGGTGTTCAATGTACTATCCGGGTTAGCCTTGTCCAATGTTGTCATGTTTTCGTCTTCCTCACTTGGATTAGCCTCGCTTTCCTTGTGCTCAATATACTTCCTGGTTAGCCTACATATGGACCATGAGGAAAAACATTAGGACCATTAGGTGGGTGGTGCAGACAAGCCATCAACAACAAACAAAGAATGATGCGATGCGTATGTATGATGATGTATTACACAGTAATGTTGCTTCTCTCTGTTGTGCTAGCAATGAAAGGAACTCTTGCCTAAGTTGTTCTCTTGCATTCCTTTCCTTCTCCAGTTCCTCTTGCATCTCTCGCCTAGTTTGTTCCCTTTCAAAGAACTCCATTTGCAATTTGTTCCTTTAACATTTGCACCTCATCTTGAGCTCATTATTTTTTTGATTGGCCGCAATGAAGCACGGATTGTTCATCGAGTCTGTCTTTCAACAGCTTGGCTTCGTGTGGATATTTCACCATGTATCCATGACCATGAGCTTTGCATGATTTGGTACCGGTGCGTTCCTTGTAACTTGATTGAAAGCAATGTTTTCCTCTTCAACTGTAAGGAAGTCTTTATCCGCTCGTCGATAGGTCGGTAATTTTGAAGGTGCATCATCCTAAGTGTGATAAGAGAAAATAAGAAGTTAAATCAGTTAAGTTTTATGCACAAAATTATGAAAATGTACTAAGTCATGAACAAATTAAATTTACTACTCACATAGACATCCCTAGAAGCGTTGTTTGACCATTCCCGTTCTTCGTGTGGGTAGTCATCCAAAGAGTCGATCGGTTGGCTCTTCTCCATGATTTGGGTCTCTAAGATGGCAAACATTGTGCCTTGTGAACAATTGATCATTTAAGAACGAATCAAATAAGTTTAATTTTTCATTACCCGTCGTAGCTACATTGGGAGAACGGTTTGGATCCCATTAGATGCTTGGTCTTCTTTTTGACGGTTTTCGAGTTTTGGTGCGACCCTCGCAAAAAGTTTACAAGTGCACTCAACAAAGCATTCTTGTCACAATATATGTGTTAAAAAATAAAGTAAGACAAAGAATGTTCAAATTCTTGACTAAGGTAAAATTAATAGTCTAGAAGATAAAATTATAAAACTATCTGTCATCACTAATCAAATAGGTCATGAACAATAGTCAACTATTGATACAAAATGATGTATGTGCCTTATTTTAACTACTACTTACAAAGGTGTTCTGGAGCTAACTCCTATATGCCTTATGCAGCAATTGTTCAAGTCTAAATACTGAATTATATGCATCCTAAATAGTGGTAGTAAAAGCATATATGTCTATAAAACATCTTCTTGCATATATTTTGTAATTGCTATTGCTAATGCATCAACTGTACAAGTCCTTACATTAATGGTTACTATCTCAATTCCATTCACTAATTGCTAATTGCAGAGAGAAAAATTGAACCTTGAATTTTTCAGTTCCAAAATACATTATCAAGTAGTGCCATTCAACAATGTCTATATCTTCAGGCTTATGTTTCATTCGCTCGGTAAGTAAGTGTTGTATGCCTTGTATGTAGAACTGAATGTTGATCGCCATCCTTTGTACCGCTCTTTAGCAATGTCCCATATCTTTTCCGTTGCATTCTCAATGTTTGGAAAATCCCACCTACTCGCTTGTATTGAAACAGAAGTGAAGGTGAAGTTGTGCGTAATTACGAATTAACATGCTTATTTACCAACAAATAAAAGATGCAACTTACTAGCAAATCCTCCGCTATTGTAATTTTGACATTTTGCTTTATATCTTTCCACTTTTTGACTCCAATAAGTGGAGCCCTCTTTCTTGTAAACATTACCACTTCATCCACAAATGTTCGGGAGTTTTCTCCTACGGGGCCTCCTAACCTTGCTGAAAATTGAATTGATAGTTTCTGCGATGCATTCTTGACTCTCTTGTTAGTCAGTCGCTAAACCTTTAAGGCATCCACGTACACCTTTCTTGCCTTCGTTGGGAGCCACCTCCTTATGAGCAATTTAAATGTCATTTAATGTACACATTCAGCAAAAACCAATTGAACCTAGAAAATAGAATTGACAGAAGGATAGTATAACATTTTGTTGTTGCTTGTTTTTCCGAGCATGAGATGGCCTCTCTGGTGGTGTTAGGCCGCTGTCTTGACTTTCTTCATCTTGAAGGCCAGCTGGATTGTTGGTATGGTCAATACTTTTTATTTGTATTTTTAAATGATGATGAATGGCAGAAATATCAGTGTAAACTCTTGTGACTTGGGAAGTCGTTTGAAGAAGCCGCTTGAAGAAACTTTCGATTTCGTGAGAAATCAAAGTCAAAAATAATAAAAATAGTGAATGCTCGTGTGTTGCTACGGATTTTAAAATTATATCATAATATATATTTAACAGGTGCTTACCATGCTTAGATAAATAGAAATTTACAATTATAATTGACAGTGGGGTACAATAGTCTGGTGGTAAACGCCTTGGCCTCCGAGCTAGGAGGTTGTTGGTTCGATTCCTCCACACCCCATGGTTTTGTTTTATTTTTCTATTCTTATTTTTATCCTCCCCTGTTTTGTCAAGTGAGACCTCCTCAACTGCGTTTTAGTTGTCACTTTTCAATTTTTTTATCTCCTCCAGCAATTAATAACTATAGATAATATAATTCCTCCACACCAATTCGGCCCTTGCGTTGAGCGATTAGGCCCACGAAAACAAAGCGTTGCAATAACATTATTGCCACGAACAATCATCATATATAGCAACAAATTTATTTCGTGGCAATACAAACTCATTTTATAAGCATTGTATAGGAACCTTTTGCAACGCAATTGATGACTATGACAACACAATAAAATTGTGGCAATATTGTCACCCACTCCAACGAAATTCTATAAGGTGGCAATACCTCCTAACTATTGCAACAAAAATCAATATTATCACAACGCAAGACAACCGTGGCAATAAAGTCATACTACTTGCAACCATTTTCTAAATGGTGGCGATAAAGCCACCTTATTACAACAAATTCAATGACTATCGCAACGCAATATTTTAGAGGCAATACTGTGCACATATCGCCACGATTTTGGCAAAATGTTGCAATAGTACATACCTATTGCAACTAATTTAGTGTCGTTGCGATGCGTTTCGTGGCTAAAGGGTCGGAATCTAGTAATGGTGGTAGGATTACTTATCCATATTTTAGATTGTTTTACTTGTTGTTCTGTACTTATCCATACTTTAGATTGTTTTACTTGCTGTTTTGTATTCCTAGAACCATTGAAACCAAAAATTGTAACATAAAAAAAATGCCGAACCCTAGTTTTCAATATGCTATTCTTGTGAGTTTACTTAGGTTTTAATCCATTAGAAACTTATTTAGTTGTTGATTGGTTAGTCCTTCGTGTTTCTTTTGATTTTGATTTCCAATCTGTTTTAAAAAAAATCTGAGTGTTGTACCCCCACTACTACAAAAAGGGTCATTACAGATGGTTCAGAACTGTCACCACCGACGGTTTTCTGAACCGTCTAAATTTATGGGTCAGTGATAATCGGAGGTTATCATAGACGGTTTGTGAGTCGTCTGTGATAAATGCAACACAGATGGTTTGTAACTAAAACCGTCTGTAATACTCTAACATCACAGATGGCTCGAAGTAAAAACCGTCTGTGATACTCTAATATCATAGATGGTTCTAGCTACCAACCGTCTGTGATGGGCGAGTATCACAGACGGTTGTAATATAGAACCGTCTATGATAGTCGTTCATAGACAATTTATATCACAAAACCGTCTATGATAGTTCATGCTATACCTAATTTTTTTGTTTTTCGCTAGCCTTAAGAAATGTTAGCTATTCCATTTGAAAATAAGCAAATACAGCAACAAACACAGCAACACATTCCATTAGAATCCACCAGTACAACATCACAAGATAACGAGCAGGTTACCCATCTAACACAACAATAATATGGCAAGAACACATCTCCTAATCCTACGAACTCAACTCTTAAACATGGCAAGAACACATCTCATAATCCTATAAACCCATGGAAAAAACATAGAAGAAGGAGAGATCCTAGCAGCGCATGAGCTGGATGTCCTTGACGCCGACTTGAGCACCGTCTTGGTAGTTAGTTGCTTCCATGGTGCCTTGCAAGGAAGGAGATACGGCGGTAGCGTCACCTTTGTGTCACGACGGTGACACTGCACAAGACACTCTTACGACACTTATGACAAGAGTGTCTTGTGCACTGGATCGTGGTGTCACAACGAAGGCGCTAGCTCACGGTGGTAGTTAGCGTCGTCAATGAACAAGCTAAGAGTGGATGAATTAGGAGTAGCTGGTAGACCTCACGCATCTTGGAGCAGACGGTAGAACTCACGCATCTTGGAGTGAAAGGGAGAGAGGGAGTAATTAATAAGGGGCGAGAGGTGGGAAGAACTAGTGCCTGCCATTCGATGCGGAGAGAATAGACGGGTGAGAACAGAATCCTGGGGAGATGCCACGAATCAGTGTCGTGGCATTATCAAAGGCGGTTTGTTATACGAACTGTCTGTGATATTGCACATATTAGAGACAGTTTGTTATACGAACCATTTGTGATATGCACATATCAGAGACGATTTTTTATACGAACCATCTGTGATAATACAATCATAGATGGTTTGGAATATGAACCGTCTATGATAACGCTTAAAAATGCATGTCCTACTCCCGCCTGTTAATATTCCAACGCAAGCGACCCTAAAACTTTCACACGGTTGGTTTTATGTGCAACGCGGTGTACAATTCCTTGATACCGCAAACTCAATCTCTTCTAAACTGTCCTCTCCCCAATTTTCTTCACCAGATTTCTCAATAATGACATCTAGTATTCTGTTGATCTCCTTCCTCTCATCTATCCATCATGAGTTGTTCGGCCGCAACCTTACACAGGCGCCCAACAACTTATGTCTGGAGCAGCTCCTCGATCCACTCATGCCCTGCTCTCCTTCCTATCCTGTTCTAACTAAAAGACGTCTGTGATGTCTGATATTATCTGTCAGACCCAGATTTTGCAATCCAGAATCTGCTGTGCCTTACTGCATTATTCCCTGGATCAGTAGATAATGCACACAGATACATTGCTGAATCATTTCATACATCGCGGAATTCACAACAAGCCATAATATTATTATATTACAAAAGTGAAGTTAGGCCTTCACAAGGGCGCATTTGTTACAGTAGGGCCAAGCAGGCCAAATATTTACATTACAAAAGTCTAGCAGCGGAAGAGATACAAAGTAGGCTTTTAAACCACAAGCAAAGACTGAGAGCAAAAGTGGTCATACAAATATTCTAGGGCTCTAGAATATCTGGATGATACCACACCTTAGTCTAGATGCCTAAGGTTATAAGCGCGGCTTATTCGTCCTAATTCCCGGCGTGGTCTTCTCCATCTGTAGCAGGTGCTTCCTCGAAGGCATACGGATCTTGAGCTCCCGAATCTGGATTTTTGGTATTTCGAGAGTGAACACACTAACCACCGTGCTCAGCGACTCAACACACAGAATGCAGTAGGTAGTATACAGGGCTTTTTAGCAAGGATGGCTCAGGTTATTTTGTTTGCTGAAATGTGCCTTTTGAACCATAATACTTAAAATCCCCTAAGCCCTAGCCAGTTACATTTTTAAACATGATACTCAATGACATTTATACATTTACTTCTGTCGAATCAGAGACCATCCACCGTTACATGGTCTCTGCTCATCATAACATGCATTTAGCGTTATAACCGCTTACTTTACCACTGGGACGACACCCAGGACAATTCAAACCAGGGCCTTTCTCTGCCCTCCACTTTTCCCAATTTCATCCACAAAGTTTTTGAAATAGAACTATATCTAGTTAAGTTCCCATGTCCGCCCATGACCGTGGGCACGGCTATTCGAATAGTTTTGACTCTGCAGAGTGTGTACACTTTACCCACATGAGATAGATCTGCTCATTGCCCCACACGATTCCTTAGCCATGCGGTTGAGTAGACTATCACATGGCTTTTACAATGCATTTTCCTAGCAGAGTTACGACGACCGAGGTTTCCACTTCCTCCTGCACGACCACCCTTCCAGAAGCCCCCTCTTGCGCCATCACGTCAGAGGATGTGGCCATCCTCTACCCGCCCGTGTTCACACCGACGCAACTCTTACTAAGTCAATGCAAATTAGTTGGCCCTGCCTACACTTTGCCAGCATATGGTTGTACTTGTTGTACCGTGGGAGGTCATCACAAGATTCAGTCCTTAATGGTTATCTGGGCGGTTCTACCATAATCCCCTTGTGCTATCACGGCACCACTTTATCACAAATCTGTGCTATCACGACACCAATCAACACTCATGCACTCAACCATCCGCCCAGATAATTAAGCATGTAAGGTTCTTTCGGACGAAAAATACACTTATACCAACATAAACCAGTCATTATCACAATGACTGCCCAATACTGCTTTCTTTAGTTTGCAAGATATGCTAGGGTGCTCACACACCCTTGTTTATCTAAACAACCCTAAGCATGCATTTATAATTATAGACTTAGTTTCAAGGAGTCATAGCATTATTACTTTTACTAGGGTGCCAAGGATCACATAGCAACAAGTATCGCGAAGGGATATATACTAAATCAAGAGAACATGGGCATATATCTAAAATCTGAAATTAACATGTATTGGAACATAAATATAAGCATGCAATTTGTAGTACTTAAACCAAAATACTTTATTGAAAACATAGGCTCAATATGATCAAAGCATTGACTCGCCTTGGAGGCAAAGGTCGGGGTTCGGGGTGTTGGAGTCTACGGCAGCGGCAGCTTCCTCTTCTTGAGTCTCGAAAGCTACGTTTTACACGCGCAAAAATTTAGATAAAAAGCATCACAACAATCAAATAACACAATAAAAATTTGAACAAGCTTCAAAAGTGTTGGTTCTGGTTTCATTAGGCAGCCCTTGATTTTAGATGAATTTAGAAATTGGTTTCACTAAATTTAGAGCTAAAATGAACAAGTTATGTACATTTGAATACTTTCGGTTTGAATAAATCCTAAAAATAACCAACTCTGACTTGAGGGCCCATCGCTGCTGATCGCGCCGCGGGTGTCGACACGGGGCCCCCAGCGATAGGGCCTTTGCTGCCGCTCACAAGACCGCCTCGACAGGCGGGACCCTACTGTCACCGCCGGTGCATCTTGATCGGCCGACAGTGGGACCCACCTGTCAGCGACGGAAATTAAAAGAAAGGCTCGACCTCGGTGCTGCGTGAGCGACGGTAGCCAATCCGCTCGGTTTTATCTCACCCTATAGGGCAAATATACCTCTTAAGGTATACGGGAGGCGGCGAGGCGAGGGAGCTCGAGGTCGAGGGAGGCGGTGGTCGTCGCCGCGAGGAAGCCCGATGAGGTTCGGGAGCTTCGTGAAATGCAAAGTCGAGCTTCTGCGGCGGTTGGTGGCGACGAGGAGGGCCGGGGTCACCGGAGGTAGGTCGGCGACGAGTAGCAGCTCGGGGAGACTTACTGGCCGTGAGCTACGGCCATCGGGAAGCTTCGGGTGAGGCGGAAAAAAGTTCGGCGACGAACAGGAGATGGTGTGGAAGCAAGGAATCGAGTTCCCACGGTGAGAATCGGTGGAATTGCGGAGAGGGGCCGTCGGCCGGAGTTGGGGAAGAAGCAAGAATGCCGGCGATCCGGCGGCTTTTGGGGCAATTGCGCGCTGGAAAAAGGCAAAGGATGGCACGGCGATTCTTTTGGGCGCGACTACGGCTTTTATAGCCGGCCGAGGGAGGCTGCCCGGCGGACCCGGGCAGGGTAGGGCCACACGATGGGCAGCGGCGAACACGGCGGCGGAAGGCGGCGGGGTTGGGCGTCGTGGGGTCCTTTCCCATAACGCCCCCCCAGGGGCCTCCATGGCATGGGCGTTGCACGGCCGAGGGGTGTCCGGAGCGGAGGAGGAGGAGGAAGAAAGGGAAAAGAGCCTGACAGTGGGGCCCGCTTGCGAGAGAGAGGGAGCGGGAGAGGGATCCGCGGGCGGCCGAGATGGCGCCGGGTGGGACGTGGCGCCATCCGGACCGGACGCGTGTCGGCCCGAGAGAGAGGAGGCGGATCCGGGCGACGTGGGATCCATCCGCCCACGCGTCGGCCGGGGTGGGGTTTTGGGTTTTATTTTGATTTTGAATTTTCGGAAATGCTAGAAGGCATAACATAATTCGGAAAAATACTAAACTACCACCAAAATTTCTAGAAAATTTACAGAGGCTTAACGAGATATTTTTGGGTTTAATAAAATTATTTCGCGACAAAGTGGTTATTTCATTTAACACTCTTAGGCCTACAACTGACTTCTTTTCCTTTTTCCTTTTTATTTTTCTCCTCTTTTCTTTTATAATTGGAGATATATTTACTCGTGTAAAAGCACTCATATATATACATATATATACATGCATATACATATATATACATATATATATATATACATATACATACATATATATATATATATATATATATATATATATATATATATATATATATATATATATCTAAGCTTGCCCTACTCATTTCTAGAAAGCTTTCCTCGGCACTTCTGCCACTTATACTTCTGAAATTTAAATCTGTCCTTGTTTCTTTGAAAACCTATTTACGTTAACTTTCGGAGTTTTCTTTATGGATCATCTTTTCAGATTCGAATTCAAACTTAGGATTCTCTATTAATTAAACAGATGGGCTCTTCCACGAAATTCTTCAGAAAAACACTTTCAAAACCCAACTCAACACAATACTCTACAAAATATTCTACAACACTTTATCATACAGATCCTCTAAGTTTTCAGGACGTTACATTATCACAGACGGTTCTTATAAATAAACATGTGTGAATTATCACAGACAGTTATTAATATGAATCGTCTGTGATGTCTTGCATTATCACAAACGGTTTATACTAACAACCGTCTGTGATATTTTCACAGACGGTTGTTAATACGAACCGTCTGTGATATCTTGCTTTATCACAGACGGTTCGTATAAATAACCATCTACGAAATATCACAGACATTTATTAGTATAAACGTCTGTGATAGTTACAACATAGAAGGTTCGTTATGAACTATCTGTGATGTAGCCGTCTAGTATAGCCTATTTTGTAGTAGTGTCTATCCTTGTGCGTAAATGCTACTGCCATGTCATGAAAAAAATTGCGTTACTTGTGTTTGGGTTGTTGGGAGCCGAGTAGTTTGCTGCCCTATCTATTTGCACAATTTCTGGAATTACGCCTTAAAATCTCGGAGGTTGCATGCAAAGATGCTGCTGCTACTTGTGCTGGGGTGCGCCATACTTAGGGTTACTGTTCACAAGGCCGAACCCTAATTTTCTGGTACCGCGCTCCAAGTCTATTCTGCTGTCCACGTTTTAGTGCTAGTACATGTTGGTCGGGTTATTTTTCCCGACCGAGTGCATAATTAACTGTTGGTGCATACTATTTCTTGTCACGTGTAGTTTCTTCGGTGTAGTAGTAGTGCTCAGTTAGCTATCTTTATAAACTGAGACAAACATATCTTTTTTTGATGCGCATTGTGATCCTCACTTAAATTTGTTCATTGCGCATTCATATACAGTGCTTCACTTATATCCTTTGGTTACCCAATATGTCCATTGTAAAAACTTTGATCCTATAGAGACTAGCTGTTCGATATTTTTTTGGGCTGCTTATATCATTTTGTACACGATTCGGGTGTGTGCTTATTTTGTCAAAAGAAGTTATACGACCGAATACCAGAAAGAAACAAAAAGTGTCCCAATGAAAGAGAGAATAGAAGAGAAAAAGAAAGGAAAGTGCCCAAAATTTGTGCATTATTGCAAACTTGTGTCTCTAAATTTTGGATTGTGCACTTGTATTTATTTTAAGCAATCTTGTGTCCTATTATCATAATTGAGCAATTGGCTAGTGTCTCTCCATAACCAATGCAATACGAGCTGTTATTATTGACCCATATCTTGATAGATCATTCTGTTGATTGCATCAAGTTCTACTATCCTTGTGTCGAGATTTGAATTGCAAATCCAGACCTCTTTGTGTATTCTGCGTCAGTCTAGGATCACACTAGTACACACAGTGAAAACATAGATGAAACATTGATCATAATCATGATTAACTAAGGAAGGCTCAAAATTTTATTAATTCTCATAGTAGTGACCTTATGGCGAAACTTACACTTTATAGCCAGAAAGGCCTAACAAGAACTAGCAGTGGAAAACAACGATAAGCGAAGTGACTATTCAACATGCCCACAAGCAATTGACTGGGAAATGAAGTCCTGATCCGTTGAAGTCAACAAAGAACTTCTCCTCAAATACCTTGTCTGACATGGTTCTCCTTCAGCAACTGAGCAGCAAAGGGTATAGCCGTGAGTACGTAGAGTACTCAGCAAGTCGTTTGCAATAAGATACAATATAATTATGCAAGGTTTAACAAATGATAGCTGAGTGTTTATTTTATAGAAAACAATAATTTTAAGTAAATACAATAAATATATTAAAATGCATAATTTGAAAATGATTGGTAAGTAATTAATCCAAAGGAAATGAAAAAACCACAAGTGAATTGCCCATTCACTTCCCAAACCAACTAAACCTAAGTTTTTATGAAATTCTATCCCTCGCGTGAAATCATTGAGCAATATTATCCGTAACCAGAGACACAGCTATTCGAATAGTTTTACACTCCGTAGAGATTGCACAACTTTACTCATAAGAGATAATCAACTCACCATGTCAGCTAATACACGCTTCCTTAGGTGTGCGACTAAGTAATTATCATAGTGCCTTTACAATGCTTAATCTCAAACTGATCTCACCCGCTAAGGATTCACTGCCGTGTAGATTGATAGCCTAACCGGTAAAAGCCCTCTCTTGCGCTAATAAAAATCTCAATGGTGAAACGAAGGTTGAAATATAACAAATTAATTAGTTAGGTCTATCCCATACTAGAATTGTGGTTGTACAATAAGGCTCAGATCAATGGTGCATAAAATTAAGTTATTAGACATTATCCAGATAAAGCATTCATATCCCAATGTGCTAATAACACCCACTTTACTACACGATCATTCGCCCAAGTGAAAACCATTTTTGTTTAACCAAGACTAATGACACACCCATGCCATGGTACATAAATTTTATAGTTGTGGCTACAACTATGATTCAATATCTCATTAACTCGAAATTAATTAATTGATCAACATGTGATGATAAGCCCAACGTAACAATAAGCATGGATAGGCATACTAAACGTACAACTCAAGTGGATACTAGTATTGCATTATTAGATATTTACCCATCCTATGGTGACAATAAAATTATGGCATTTAAATTATCAAGAAGGAATTTATCAAGATTGGTTAATAACTAGTACAAATGCTTGTATTAAATTAGCAATATATGATAATTTAAAAATAATAATAAACAATAGATTTAAAAAATAGGTTCAATATGATCAAAGATTATGACTTGCTTTGGCATTCCTCAGTTACCAATTCTTGAACTTTTGGTTCTAGTTCTGCTCATTCAAAGACATTATGTAACAAGAGAGAAAGTGAACAAAACACAAATAAATTCAAATAAAATTAAAAAATAACAAAACTAGAACCAAAAAATAGAGCTTGATTTTAAATGAATTTAGAAAGGAGAATCGGGTCAATCGGAGCTAGGACGGAGAAGAACGGGTTCTCAGAAAGAAGACACTATTTGGCTTTTTGTAGATTTATTTTACTAAAAAATCATATTTATAACATCAGCAAGGTTTTTGATTTCCTGGACAAATTATTTTGCTAAAGGTGGATATCTAATAAAATAAAATTAATTTTGGAAAAAAAGGTTATTATGCAGACAAGTGGGCCATTGGTCCATAGACCATACACATAGTTTAGCTTGGGTCTACGATAGACTCAGTGCATCGGGGTTACTACGACGACATGCGAGCTGGCGAACACGTGGCAGTGACACGCATGCGGACGTGGCAAGAATGGTGTGGTGCGATGAGGTGGCAATTGGGTCTTGTGTGGTGTGGATGTGGCAGACAAATAAGCTCTATACGCTGACATGGCGGACACCTAGACGGCTGACTGGGTTACATCGACGGCTTACGGCGGTTATCTCTGGTGACGGCAATGGTGACGACTGGTGGCAGAGCAAAGACAGCCCGAGCTTCTGCTCGGTAAGGGAAACTCACTGTATGGCTTGGATCGAGTGGAGGTGCATGGCAAGGTGATCGTTGATGAGGAGGTTGGCGGTGTAAGCTCAGTAGGGTGAAACCGGCAAGGAGGTGATCGACGAGAGATGACGTGGTGCACATTAGTTTCTGGAGGATGATACGGAGCTAAAGGACTAGGCACGGAGACCAAGGGTAGACTGAGGTGACCGACGGTGAGCTTTGGGCAGAGCAAAGCATGGCGCACGATGGATAATTAAGTGCGATGATGCGCTGGCCTCAATGAGGTGGTGAAAAGGTGAAGGAAGACATGGCGAACCTTGGGAGGTGGTTGGTTTTGGCGAAGGGGCACCAGAGCGAGGACAATTACTCGTCAAAGGCGGCGAACACGACAGTGCAAACTCCAAATAGTCAGTGGAATCGCACGGCAAGGGAAGCATGGCTTGCAGTGCAGAATCAAAGGCCTGGGGTGCTCTTTTATATTCGGACGATTGAACGCAGAGAGGGAGTTCGAGGCACTCACGGCGAGGTGTCCGGGTCGGCCATAGGGAGAACAAGACCAGGAAGGAGACGGCTTGGAGATGAAGGCTTGGCTGACATGCAGGCCCATGCGAAGTAAGTGATCGCCTGGCGCAGCAAGTGGGTGCAAGGGGGACAGCTAGCGATCAGGTGGGCTGCGCGCAAAGATGGGCCAAGGAAGAAATTGGGCCGAGCCGGAAGGGAAGTTCGGCCGCACGTGAAGGCAAACTGGAGTGAGGCAGAGGAATTCGGCCCGGAGGCTATTTGGGATTTTCCAGCATTTCCGAATTTCAAAAAATAGAAAAAGAGAATTGAGATCTAAAAATTAGCAAATAATTTTGAAAAATTCCAAGAAAATACAAAATAATTCTTTACAGCATAAGGAATCCAAATAAAATAGATTTTTGAATTAATTAAAGTTTATTTTATTCACATTAAATCCTTTTAATTTCCAAAAATTCAATTTAAGCTTTATTTAATGAAATAAAAATTCTAAATGGTTATTTTCATTTCAAAAGCTTCACAAATACTATAAAAACCAAAATGTTATAAACCCCCCTTAAACAGAATCTCAACATTGAGGTTCGGTCTTACTAAAGGAATAGGGTTAGAAACTCTTCTCTAAGATCCTCCTCGCTCTCCCAGGTAGCTTCCTCCTCGATGAGAATTGCTCCATTGAACCTTTTAGAAGTGGATGATTTTACTCCTTGTCACATGTTCAAACATTTCCAAAATTTTGACAGGGCTCCTTGTTGGTGAGATGTTCACCTAGGGCTTCCACTAACACTGGCTTCTCTGGCACACACAAACACTTTTTCAATTGAGATACATGGAAGACATCATGTACCTCATTGAAAGATGAAGGCAACTCTAAATGATAAGCAATCTCTCTTTTATGTTTCGAAATCTTGAACGGTCTAACACATCTTGGTGCAAGCTTTCCTTTCCTATGAAACCTTTTGACTCCTTTGAGTTGTATAATTCTGAGATACACATAATCATCTAGCTCAAAACTCAAATCTCAACAACGATTATCTACATAACTCTTCTATCTAGATTGGGCTATGCTCAACCATTCTTGGATTAGGCGAACTTTGTCCTCAGTTTCTTTCAAATATTCTAGCACAAAAACTTGACTTTCCCCGGTCTCCTTCCAAGTAAGAGGGGTTCTGCACTTTCTCCCATACATAGCTTCAAATGACTACATTTGCAAACTAGGCTGGCAGCTATTACTTGTAAAAAAAACTCTACAAAAGGCAAACATCTGCCCCTACTTGGCGCCATAGTCCAATATACAAGCTCTTAACATATGCTTAAGAATCTGATTCACATGCTTAGTCTAACCATCTGTCTGAGCATAATTTGCTATACTGAAATTCAAATGAGTATCTATTGCTTCATAGAAACTCTCCCAAATCAAGACATAAACTGTGTTCTATGATCTAACACTATCTTCTTATACACTCTATCGACTCATCACTTGCACAAGTGTTTTGGTTGGAATGAAATGAGCAACTTTCATTAAATGATCCATAATTACCCAAATTGAGTTAAATCCTTTATTTGTATTAGGTAATCCAGTGATAAAATCTATACCAATCTCTTCCCATTTCCACTCAGGAATTCTCAACGGTTGCAACAAACCTGCTGGTCCTTGATGTTCAGCTTTAATCCTCTACACACATCGCAAAAAGCAATATACTCTGCGATCTCTTGCTTTACTTTAGGCCACCAATACCTTTCCCTGATATCCTGATACATCTTAGTACTACTAGGATGAATTAAATACAAAGACTGATATGCCTCCCTCGAGTAACAATTCTTTAGGCTCTTTCTGATTTGGCACATATAAATACTTCTTAACCAAGATCGTACCTTATTTATCCTCTGTGAAACCTGAAGCTTTAGCTTTTCTCATATTGGTTTTGATGTCCTTGATATCTACTTCATCAACTTGCGCTTTGAGATACTGAGCATCTAAAGTAGGCTGTAGCTCCATCACAGCTAAAAAAATCCTCTTTTAACTAACTCCAAGATAAGCTTTAGAAATTCCTCATGTAAAGCAGACTGACTTTCTTTAATCATCAATTCCAATTACCTCCTCTGCCTTAAATTAAGATTGGCTTGAGTGAAGATATACTTTAAACTCTCTTTTTTTATATATAAAATGATGATTATTAAAATATATTCTTGACTTTGGTGTTTCAAAAAGGTATATGAAATGTTTAAAAATAAAATATAAAACATGGTCTAAACCTAGGCAAATGGTTAAGTGGTGGATGCTCGGTGGCACAAAAGGTATGTGGAAAGTCTGCTTAAGTCAATTAAGAACCAGTCTATGAGCTACTGCTGCTAAGCTACATCATACAACCACAAGTCTAATATTGGACAAACCTAGTTAACATTTTGCGGGACCCAACATTGGCTTCGCTATAGGTTGAATGTGGGCATGGTGTAGGCCACGGGAAGTCTCACACGACACAAGAGGGGGTCCCAACTTAGTGAAATTTATGTTGTTGTGAAAACTTAGTGGGCACGCGACCAGGTTGAGGATTTCACATTGTAAAGGCCTTGTAATAATCACTTAGTCACAAGCCTAAGGAAGCGTGTTATGGCTGATAACATCAGTTGCTTATCTCTTGTGGGTAAAGTTATACCACTTCTGCGAAGTGTATAAACTATCCTGGATTGCGCATGCCCATGGTCAAGGGCATGCTGAGTAAAGTTTTTTGTGGGTTAGACTTAGTTTTTCAAAAACTAGTTTAAATGAAAGGTGATGAGATCTTTTCGAAAAAGATGGTTTGGGTGGGATACCCGTGGTTAGGTTGGATCTGCACTAATAGTAATAATTTGTTTAAATTATTTTTTTACTTATCGTATTAAATTTAACAATTTGCGTCTACTTATTGTATTTAACCAAATTTGGCTTTACACTCAAATAACCTTATTACGTCTTCACTTGTTAACCCTGCACTCAAAGGTTTTCTCCAACAACACTAACTCTCCTCTACTTGGCTTCTTAGGAGAGCTTCCCTAACTCTCTCAACTGACCTTCTTATATAGTGGATGCTTACAATAAATCCTAACCATCCCTCTAGCTGGGTTTTAATCACTTACATGGGCTAACATGTTAACCCAACACCATACCAAGTTATACATTTACACATGCATGCTTCTCAAAAGGCACACACCCATTAAACCAATAGTGAACTAACACTTGATCCACTTAATATTTTTAGCACATCCTTGACCTAATCTACTTAGGTCACCATCATGGTTTCGCACATCGTCATTTTTTTGGTATCAGGTAATTTACCAAAATACCTCTCTACCATCATTCCACGAAGCTTCTCGCTTTCTTTGCCTTGAAGCAACCCAATGCTTCATCTTCAACTCCATACGGCCCGAATGACTTGTCACTAAGCTTCTTACGTGTTCAAATCCCACCGAACCATCCATTCTTGCAAAGGAGCCCAAGTAAATTTGCGTGCCACATGTCTCTCCATGCACCAAGATGGCACCTGGCTTTCTTGACCATTCTGGACCTTAGCTCCTCCCTAATCTTAGTCCCGATCTACCTTGCTACTGCCCATCATGTCTACCACCGATAGCTCCCACTCTAGTTCGTTGTCTTTCCGGCTTGTAATCATGTAATCACTCCACTAACCTTAGCATCTTCCAGCGGCACTTTGATCATTCTGGACCTCATCTCTCCTAACTTAGTCCTGATCATTCTGGACCTCATCTCTCCTAACTTAGTCCTGATCCCTTAACCGCTTTGGGCCTAAGCTCTCGTACTTAGTCATGGTCCAGTCCACCTCACCATGACCTAGCTCTGGAGTCCTTCACCTCAAAACATCTCTGCATGGTTTGACACATAGCCCATAGTGCCCAATGACTAGCCGTCATATCTTCATGCATTCGGTCTTCCCTGAATAGTCTCTACGTTCATTGATCTCGTCACTTGGTACACCACATGTACAAACTCACCTCTTCATGATCCTTATCTTCTCTATGCTCCCTGCTTAAGCCATGTAGTATCACTCGGACTTATATGACTGTTCGGACCTCAGCTCCCCTGCCTAGTCCTAGTCCATTGCTGCCGATCACCAATGTTCTCCAAGCCACGGGCATATCCAAAGACCAATCAACCATGTTGACCACAAAATCCACGTACTTAACTCACATCAATCAAACTAATCCACATGCAACAGACCACTACAAAACACCATCACCCGTGTCGTGCACACACTCAACCATGCTCATACACTGATCTTAACTCTACCATCAACCTCAAACCAAAATGCATAATTTCGGCACCAATTCGCCAAAAGCCAGTCTGACCACCATTGCTTGGCCAGTCAGACCGCCATCGCCGATCTGACAACTGGCACCATGCCAGTCAGACCGCCAGTGTTTAGCCAGTTTGACTGCTTAAGAGTACCAAAAAATTCCCCTTCTGGAATTTTGGTTAAACTCTATCTAGTTTCAACTCAGAACACCGAATTGAGTTACACGTAGCGCAAAGACATCATCAAAAACACCTACACAAGTGTTTGGTGTCTAATTTCCAAAAGTCATATGGATGTTCTGACTACTTACCCCACAGCGGTCAGACCGCCTTACATCTGACAGCAACTCATAACATTGCAAACTCCCAAAATCAAACTTAAAATTCGACAATATTTACATAATAAAGTCAGATACTTATCATATACTATGATGTGACCTCCATATGGTCTCACAAACAGTAAAAAAAAGTAAATAACATCATTTAGAAAATAACAAAGCAAATATCAATTGTGTACTATAATTCCCCAGCAATGTCAAGAGTACATGTACATAGGAGATGAAACAATACAAATCGATGTGACTTTCAAGACTTGTAACTGAAGCTAGAGTATCACGACACAGTGTGAGCGGTACTACCGGAGTTGCGGTGGAGAAGCCATAGTCGAAGAGCTGTGGTCGAGACACTGTGGTCGAAGAGCCATTATCGAGAGCTGTGGCGAGACACTGTGGTTGAAGAGCCGTGGTCGAGACGTTGTAGTCATAGAGTCGTGGTCGAAAGACTCGAAGAAGGACTCAAAGTTGGTCAGGTCTGTGTGTCTGCACCAGTTGTATCCACTAGCTATGTTAGTTGGTTAGTGTGTTGTGTGCACCGAGTCGTAGGGATCGTGGCCAGCAAAACTGGATCACAGGGAGTCGTGTAGCTATAGTGCGTAAGTGGCCTGCATGTGCGTCCCGGTTATGTCTATTTAAGCCATGTAATCTGTGGAGCAATTTGAGATAATTGAGTGAATAGAAGAGGAAGGTAGAAAAGACGTGTGTTACTAAGAAAGAAGTTACTCATGTGTTTCCTTGTTCTCCACTCGTATTTGTTTATTCCCTGGGCTGGGCCAACAACGGGCGCGGAGAAGAGAGAGAGAGAGGAGGGCGACACCGGCGCCAGATTAGGAGGCAGGTGGAGGAGAGGGGAGTGTGAGAGAAGAGAGAGGGATGGGAGGGAAGCAGTTGCAAGGAGAGGGATGTTATTGGGATGCCTTCCGATGCCATACCGTATGGTACTTCTCAAATAATAATTATCAAAGTACAAAAGTAGGGAAGTTGGGCCAAAAATTACGTTCTAGCAAGTTTAACAACGTCCTGGACGTTGTGGTGTTCCGCGTCCAATAGATGACGCCAAGGAAAAGGACGTCCAAGTTTTGGCCAACCCTTAAGTACATCGTTTTCCTTCATCCATTCGTTTTCTTTTTTGTGCGATGATATTCCTTATCCATTCCTCGCCCCAGTAGAGAACTTTCATCACTAGGATAGTATAATAGTTCGTTGGAAGACAACATGTAATATTTAAATAATTTAATCTCTCAATAGTTCTCAACCATTACTTTTGTTAACGATCAAAACCGCGTGCGCACATACGAAGTCTTGAACTAGTTCTAGGTTATCTTCTAGGGAAGTTTGATTCTTGCATACTAGAAAATTAATCCTAGAACAAGAATGCTGTCAGGTCAATAATCATCAGAATGCCACCAATCTCTCGTGATCATACTTACGGCGCAGTCCAACTTCAACTACATAAATAGTTGTAACACTACTACAGAAAGCCTAATACTAGACGGCCAATCACAGACGGTTTGACAAAACCGTCTGTGACCGACACTAAAACAGACGGTTTTAATTTGGACACCATCTGTGTAGGCGGCGTCGGAGAAAACGATTATCACATACGGTTGTTACCGATGAACCGTCTGTGATATTTTAGTATCACAGACGGTCTATATTAAAAACCGTCTGTAATAATCTGGCATTATCACAGACGGTTTGTAATAAAAAACCGTCTGTCATAATGACAATCAGTCAACTACAGAGACAGGAGATCACAAATAAAAGGCAAATTTATTAATTTCAATTCGAGGCAAATTTATTACAAAAGTCGCAGAGATAAAGACATTCCCAGATTCTAATCTTCTGGGCTTCGTACGCTTCTTCTTCGACTTTGGGACTTGGATGAGCGCCTGCTGAGTTCTCGAACGCCGTTAAGATTGCCCTTGTCCTCAGCACATCCTCCTCTAGCATGGGCAAATGATCAGTAGCATAGCTCATAATCTCGTAGAGGATAGCATTATAAGATTCCTCAGAATCTGTCGTTTCTACTTGAACGGCAATGCTATCCATCACTCTCTCCAATGCCACAATTGCTTCTTCCGCTTTGTGCACATTGTGTATAAGAACCAGGGTGAGGGTTGTCTCCCTATCTTGAGCGGCAGCGAGACACCTCCGTCGATGGCGGATGATCAGGTCGAGCTGACGGATGCAAGAAAGTCGGGGAAGGAGAGCAGGGCGTGACCGGAGAAGCTGCTCCAAATGTAAATTGCTGACCGCCTGTGTAAGATTTCGGCCGAACAACTCTTGATGAACAGATGAGAGGAAGGAGATGATCACAAGAACAGTAGAATCCATATTGTACGTAAGATTCCGGCCGAACAACTCTTGATGAACAGATGAGAGGAAGGAGATGATCACAAGAACAGTAGAACAAGAATAGAACAGTAGGAGATCGATGATCACACAAGAACAACACAGATGAGAGGACAGTACGTATGTAGAAGACCTGGATTAAGCGCGTATATTTAACCTTCAGCACAGACGGTTCGTATACCAAACATTAATGAAATAGACGCATCATATAACGATCGAGATACATTACACGAAACACGAGAGATACGTTCTGACTCTGCATTATCACAGACGGTTTGAATTTGAACACCGTCTGTGTTGGCGGTGTCGCAGACGGTTTTTAATAAACAACCATCTGTGATAAGCTGGTTATCGCAGACGGTTTTTAAAAAACAACCGTCTGTGATAATCTGGTTAGCACAGAAGGTTTTTTAAAAAAACAACCGTCTGTGATAATCTGGTTATTGCAGACGGTTTTTAATAAAAAACTGTCTGTGATAATTCACAGACCGTCTGTGATAATGGCACTAAGCATTTAATGCGCTGCTCAGATCTAGCCACTGCTGCGTACTCTTCCGCTCAGGAGGCGAGCTAGGCGATTTCAGGCCAGTTAATTTGGTGGGAAGAGACAGAGATTGAGCTTTGAAGATTCATTCATACTTTTCCTGGTAGCTCTAGATATGGTTAGTAGGGAAATTTGTTTTTTCTTTAATTGCATTACAATTCAATATAATACATGTGGCCGGTATATATATAGTAATAATTAGTTAATCTAATTTTTAATACTGAGTTGTTATATATGTACGTAACGTAGGACCGAAGCTGGATGTATGCCGCGAGCCGTGTGAGTGAAGAGTATATTAATGACGTGTCTGCTTTTACAAGAGCCGCCGAGGAGGATATGTTGAATAAGGGGGTGCAATATATATACTGTCCATGCGCTGACTGCGAGAATTTAAAGATATTTAAGAACCGAGGGCAAATTAAAGCGCACTTGATTCGGAGGGGTTTCAAAAAGGGTTATACGTGTTGGACCACCATGGCGAAGTGAATGATCATATGTCACGGATGACATCGCGGTGAAGTGAATGATATGCCACGGATGACATCGCGGTGAAGTGAATGACATGTCACGGATGATGTCGATTGTGGTTCGGATACGGATAGGTTGCATGATGATAATCTGGATCAGATGCTTCGTGATGTAGAAGAGAACTATGATCAGAGAGAGTATGTTAAATTCCGAGGCTTGATAGAGGACTCGGAGAAACCTTTGTTCACGTGCTGCAAGTACACGAGGTTGTCGGCCGTGCTTGAACTGTTGAAATTGAAGGCAAGCAACGGTTGGTCCGACAAGAGTTTCACGGCGCTGCTAGGTCTTTTAGCGGACATGCTTCCGGAGGGAAATGAGCTGCCTAAAACCACGATAAAGCCAAGAAGGTTCTTTGTCCGTTGGGAATGGAAGTAGAAAGAATACATGCATGTCTCGAACGATCGTATCCTATACCGTAAAGAGTATGTAAACATGCATGTATGTCCGGTGTGCAACGCATGCCGATACAAACGTAACAATCAATCAGATGACGGCGAGGGAACAGAGGCGAAGAAAGGACCTCCTGCTAAGGTGGCATGTTATTTTCCTATAATTCCCCGTTTGAAAAGGTTTTTTTGCAAATCCAAGGGAGGCAAAACTGCTGCGTTGGCACTCGGAGGAGCGCAAGAAGGATGGAATGCTAAGACACCTTGCTGCTTCCGTCCAGTGGAGAAACATCGATATGAGCTTCGCAGACTTTGGTGCAGAACCAAGGAATATAAGGTTTGGACTGAGTACAGATGGAATGAATCCTTTTAGTAGCATGAGCAAACCGACATAGCACATGGCCGTGACTCTGCATCTATAACCTTCCTCCTTGGTTGTGTACGGCGAAAGTATATTTTGTCACGATACTTATCCAAGGGCCAAAGCAACCAGGAATGATATCGATGTGTACCTAGCACCGTTGGTAGAAGATCTAAAAGTCTTGTGGAATGAAGGGGCATGTATGGGATGCATACAAATGAGAGAATTTCACTTTGCGCTCCTTATTGTTCTGCACCATAAACGATTATCCTGCCCTTGCTAACCTATCGGGCGTACAAAAGGTGCCAAAGCTTGTACCCACTGCTTAGATGATACCGAGAGTGTGTGGTGAGACACTCACGCAAAACGGTCTATATCGTCACCACGGTTCCTTCGGAGGGCTCACCCATACCGCAAGATGAAGAAACAATTTGGCGGAGAGAAGGAAGACGGTTCAGCTCTAAGGCATTTAAGAGGACACGAGGTTTATGATATGGTTAAGGATTTAGATGTTGTCCTCGGAAAGGGACGTAAAATGAGGGCTCATGAGAAGAACACCTAGAAGAAGAGATCAATATTTTGGGACTTACCTTATTGGAAGTACCTAGATGTTCCACACTGCATCGACGTCATGCACGTAGAAAAGAATGTATGTGACAGCTTGATTGGTTTCTTACTGAACATTCGTGACAAAACAAAAGACGGCGTCAACGCACGGCTTGACTTGGCTGATATGGACATCAGGCCTGAGTTAGCACCGACAATAACAGATAATGGACGAACGTACCTTCCCCCTGCGTGTTACAGTTTGTCCAAGGCCGAGAGAACAGAACTATGCCAGTGCTTGCATGGTGTCAAAGTTCCGTCTGGTTACTCCGGCAACGTGAAGAATCTTGTTTCGATGCAAGATTTAAAGTTAAATGGCATGAAGTCTCATGATTGTCATGTGCTGATGACACAGATGCTCCCTATTGCAATTAGAAATATTTTGCCGATCAAAGTACGAGAGACAATCATGAGGCTATGTTATTTCTTTAACACAATTGCTCAGAAGGTCATCAATCCCAAAGGACTAGATGCTCTACAAGACGAGGTGGTGATGACTCTATGTCATCTTGAAATGTATTTCTCTCCTTCGTTTTTCGATATCATGGTACATCTCATTGTTCACGTTGTGTGGGAGATAAAAATGTGAGGGCCCGTATTCCTACGTAGCATGTACCCATTTGAGAGGTTCATGGAATTCTCAAGCCCTACGTGCGGAATCGATCTCGTGAGGGCGACATCGTCGAAGGTTATGAAAGCGAAGAGGTCATTGAGTTTTGTGTCGATTATATGGCTCAGACTCAACCGATAGGTGTGCCTCAATCTCGTCATGAGGGAGGTCAAGGGTATCGGAACTATCGGAAGGAAAGCAATCACTGAGATATGGACACGTATACTCAAGCCCATTTCACGGTCTTGCAACACATGACTGAAGTGGCGCCTTATGTTGACCAGCACAAGAATGTGCTTCGGCAACAAAACCCGGAGCAGCCAGATGTTTGGATCATGAGGCAACATAACAGTCAGTTCAACCAATGGTTGAAGGACCAAATCGCTAGGAGCTCGCCAAGTGAAACACCGACATGGTTGGCAAAGGGCCAACATTTACAGCCAGACATGGCAAGGATATGACATAAATGGGTACACATTCTATACGCAGTCTCAGGATGTAAAGAGCACAAACTAGAACAGCGGTGTCCGCATAGATGCGTTCAGTACCGATGGGTCGAGAAACTCGTACTATGGGTTCATAGAAGAGATTTGGGAGCTCGACTACGTGGTTTTCAAGATCCCCTTATTTCGCTGTCGTTGGGTGCATCTCCCAAGGTGAAGGTTGACAAGTACGGTGTCACTATCGTGGACCTCCAACGTCTTGGGTACAAAGACAAACCATTCATGCTCGCCAACCAAGTTGTTCAAATTTTCTATGTAACCGACCCGGCAAATAAGAAACGCCATGTAGTTCTTCATGGAAAAAGGAGAATTGTCGGAGTAGAGAATGTAGTGGACGAGGAAGAATACAATCAATTTGACGAGTTACCACCTTTTGAAATGACATAAGGGTCGACGACGAACAACGTGATTTAAACTAGTTACGCACGCATTGATCATCATGAAGGGCTCATTTTTAAAGGAAATAAGAAAGTACAATGAGAATGTGCTTCATATATGTGGGCATTTGCATATATGTATATAACAATGCATTTGTGTGATGTATATGTGAAAATGTGTGATGTAGTCAATTTTGAGAATGAGAAAATATGTAAAGAAATACACCGTGAATGCAATGGTTGGTGTTGTATATGAATGCAAATGGTTGGTGTTGTATATGAATGCATCTGTTGGTGGTTGATCATGAATGCAGCTGGTTGGTATTTGTCTTAATAACTACAGTCGGGTAAAGGCTTATCACGAGCGGTTCTACACGTAGAACCGCTCGTGATATTATATCACGACGGTTATAAGTTTAGAATCGTCTGCGATATGTACACTATCACAGACGGTTATAAGTTTAGAACCGTCTGTGATATGTATACATATCACATACGGTTCTAAACTTATAACCGTCTGTGATATTAATATCACAGACGGTTATACGTGTAGAACCGTCTGTGATAATCCTCCCTATAAATATCTCCGGCTAGGGTTTTCCTCGCCGTATGCTGCAGTTATATTCTACATCTAAATCCTGATCTGTCTCATCGCCGCCACCTCCCCGAGCCCTCGTCGGCCGCCTCCCCGAGCCCTCGCCGGCCGCCTCGCCGAGCCCTCGCCGGCCGCCTCCCCGAGCCGTCCGCATTCGAAGACCAACGCTCGGCTCGCCTCCGCGCTCGGTGCGTCCGCCGCCTTCCTCCCGGCCGAGCCCTCGCCGGCCGCCTCCCCAATCCCTCGCCGGCCGCCTCCCCCAGCCCTCGCTCGGCTTGCCTCCATGCTCGGTCGTCCTCAGCTCGCCTCCACGCCCGGCCGTCGCCTCCGGCCGCCTCCCCGACGCATAAGTACTAAGGTAACCTTGTGATGCTATGATTTGCTTCATGTTAGAACTCCAAATCCCTGCAAATGTTAGAAAATACACCAGGAACTACTCACCCGTGCAAATGTCAGTTCATGTGCTATTATTCAACTTATTTTTCAACTAGCTGATGGGTACATGGCTTAAGTAATACAAGGAAGGACTCAATCCATACAGTATAAAACATCCTGACCGCTTCATACTGAGCCATGTGTGCCACGACTCTGCTAGGTCCGCACGTACAGACTTAACATGCATGCAACGTGTAAAAGACTAGTTCTTTGGTGTATGTAACTCTTCTAATACACCCAGCACACCACTGAATAACTCTAATGTGACACATCTAACATATGATACTATGATTTGCTCATGACTAAAAGCAAGGCGTTTCCCTGTATGGCCACATAGAATTTTATTTAGAGACCATGTAGTAATAATATATGCCAGATAGACTGGTTTGTGCCATTTGCTTCATAGCCCTCTACTCCTCTCCTCTCTTCCAATTCAATATGATCACTTTCTTATTTTATCCTTATAGACCCACAAATTGAGCAACATGTCATCCGCGCATTCTTCAACACCATCGCTGGAGGCGTCCGCTCCAACATCAAGACACCAAGGAAGAGGGCTATTGAAGAAGCCTGAGGGCCGATTTACCATCACAACGGTCGATGCATCTGGGGTCCCTCTCCTTCCTCACAAAGCAGTAAGCGCATTCCGAACATTGATCGGAATAGTTGCACGAGAGCGAATTAAGATCACATTCAATTCGTGGAAAAACATTCCTGAGACTCAGAAACATGAGCTGTGGACCGAAATGTTGGCATCGTTCGAGATCCCAGAAGAACACCAAGACGCCGTGCAACTACAAACCTACCTAGCGGCGTGCAAAGCATGGAAGAACTTCAAGAGCACGCTTGTAAAGAAATACGTGGAGACGGACGAAACGTCTATTCATAAATACCCATTCCTGGAACCACAATGGAAAGAGTTCAAGGCCCTCCAAGCAAAAAACACACACCCCCACAGACTTGGCACAGCTGGGTATGCGGGTAAAATCCCGCAGTGGAGGACGGAGGATGACTTGGCAGCCCAACAGGACATCGCCCCGCCATTTTCCAATATCCTGGATGAGCGCGCTCGAAATTGGTTTAGAGCAAGGTCATCTACGACGACATCGGGGGACGTCTCCTTTCGAAACTCTGCAGACCAGCAAGTGTCCCAGCGTCTGGTAAGATATCGATCGAAGTACGTAGCTTGTAAGTACTCCAGAACTTCGTACAAATTGAAATGACATGTCGTGCTCTTGTAGGAAGAGCTGAGTTTTGAATCTACCCTGAGATCATTCTAAGGAACAAGGGAGAATGATATGCTCTCCGTGGCCCTGGGAAACAAGGAGCACTCGGGCCGTACGAGAGGCTTTGGGCTTTACGTTCCTTGAAAATATGGTTTCCAAGATGACTCCGAAATGTATCGGCGTAGGAAGAGAACCAAAGCTGAGCGTGAGGAGAGGCTACGAGAAGAGTTCAAGGCAACTCTTAGAGAAGAGATAATGGGTGAGCTAGCTGCTGTAATCAAAGATGAGGTGCGAAAACAAACAGAAAGTCAGCAGGCCGCCGCTCCCGTGGAAGCTAGCCCGCATAACCGTCCGAGTAGTTGCGCATCCAATCCGACGGAAAGTGTGGCCAGATTTCCTGTGGACAACATCCAGGTAAAAATTATTATCTCAAGAATGCTTGCTCCATTGATAGGCCTATTGGAGTAGCTAATTTTGTATCGTTATGTAGGAGCCTACGAAGTGCAGGCTTCAAGTGAGATGTGCCTCCGTTCCCTTGTACGCTGCTTGGGGCCAGGCATATCAGTCTGGTATCGGGGCCAGGGTGTACGGTCAACCTTTTAGCGCCAGGCTACGCAAAAGTTAATGTATATGGTGTACATGCCAATTTTGAGGTCGTCCCGCTACCGAAGGCCCCCAACGACGAGATCGTGACTCTAGGGCAGGCCATTGGAACATTCATCCAGTGGCCCAAATGCGACATCTCCCTGGAGGCTTCTTCACCGGTGGCCGACCGTATAGGCGATCTGAACCGAGCTACAAGCGGTGCTATCTCCACAACGGCGACGAACCCGGGCGACAAGCGGTGCTATCTCCACAAGGCGGTCTGAGCGAGCTACCTGCACTGGTGCTATCTCCACGGGTGCTATTCTCACCAAAGCAACTTGCAGCGTCTGAATCATAAAGTCGACCTACAGTCGAGGCAGTGGCAAGGGTAAATCAAAGACGAAGGATGATGACGATACCCCATACCTGCCATTGGCCCGCAAATTCGTGCTAGGTGAGCCGATGATATTCCCGGACGATCACCTCTTCACCCTAGGACTTGGTTGCCAAACATTACACACTTGGTATATGCAACAGTCCAATAGGCCAGAGGCAGAACGGCGCTCAGGTATCACTGTCAAATTCAAGCGGGAACATTTCCAGCACGAAGTTCAGGAATGTGTCTTCGCGGTGACCTTCGACGATATATTTGATCTTTTCACGCTCAACGCTCTCGACGCCTCACTCGTTAGATGCTGGACGCTGTAAGTCTGTACAATCACAGTCTCTGTTCACGTCATACCGATATATGTCACAATTTGTTGCTTTTCTGTGTATATATACATAGATTCATGCTGACCGAAGATAGATCATCAAAATTACCAATTGGTTTCTTGGACCCACGCTTGGTCGCCATTGATACCATCAACGAGGATGCATCCTTTGTCGAGAACTATATTACAACAACACTGATGGTTCACCGCGGTAAGGAATTTCTTCTTATGCCATACAATGAGCACTTCCATTGGATTTTAATTATAATTATACCAAAATAGAACAAGACTATATATCTTGATTCTTTAAGTAAGAACAAATCCAAGTACACAGCTATCGCTGAAATACTCGATAGGTAAGTACATTGTACATTGTACTCTTTTTTCCTTCCAAATGACTAATCTAACTTTTTCGAATAACGAAGGTCGTTCGCCACATACATTCAACAAACACGTGGCTCGACGACAGGGGCCAAGCCCTTGAAATATTCACGCAATTTTCGGGTATTCGCTAGCTACACATTAATTAATCCTATACAACACTTAGCAGTAATGCCTTTTGATTTAACACATTCTATTTTTTTCAGTGCCACCAGCAGCAGCCGGGCAACACATGTGGATACTACGTGTGCCACCATATGAGACTACTCCTCGATTCCTCGAAGATCACCAATTCTAAGGTTTCTCAATCTCCCTATATTTATTTCATACTTGTCACGTTATATATGTAAGCGCGTTGATTTTCCTATCGACAGGCTACGCCCATCTCTACATCTGCATTGAAACAGCCGGACTTTGCAAAAATTCGAGGAGAGTTCGCTTGGTTTTTGTGGACTAAAGTTATCAGATCAGATGGAGAGTTCCACTGCGCACTGTAATTGTGAATTTGTTAATAGATATTTTATTTTATTTCAATTAATTCATTTGCGAAATAGATGACTTATGTTTGTGAATGAAATGTGATGTGAATTAGATGTTTTATGTTTGTCAAATGAATTGAGATCTGAATTGTATGTATACATATACTTATTCATCTGCTTGTTTCAGAGGGCATGGCTAGCATTTCCTGAGGCTAGCCAATAAACAGAAATATATTTAGGGGTAGAAAAGAACATCACAGACGGTTTGTAACTAAAAAACGTCTGTGATATGGATATATCACAGACGGTTTTTAGTTACAAACCGTCTGTGATAATCTTTGATTATCACTGACCCATAAATTCAGACGGTTCACAAAACCATCTGTGATGACGTTTTTGAACCGTCTGTAATGACCTTTTCTGTACTAGTGTAACAAACTTAATCAAGAAAAACCAGAAGGTATTTTGAGTTATGCTATGTACGCAGACAAGGTTGGCTCCACTGGTCTTGATAGCATCCAGGAGCTTGGCCTGGACAGTGTCGGCAGGCGGTGGCGCGCGGCGGCCGAGCATGGCCGTCAGGTGGCCAATGTACGTTGAGGCTCGCCGTGACAAGATGCGCGCTGCCCGATGATGTCACAACAATCCTACTCCTCACCTTCGTTTATTAGCTAGCTATGTATAATGTTAGCCTCCATTACATGTTAGGCTGATGAACTGCTTGGGCTTAGTTAAGAGGTGTACCTGTACGAGCATGCGCCTCCAAAAGTTAACAAAGAACACCGTATTAATTAGATGTTTATTGGCTTGTGGGTAGGGGTGAAAAACGGAAACGGATAATTCGTTTTATCCAATATTTGTATCCTAGAAAACATGAATGTGATAAGCAAAATTCGTATTCGAAAATGTTCTTATTCGTATTCATGAATATTGGTATCTGTATTTGAGAATATTCGTATTTGCATTCGTATTCGAGAATATTCGTATCCGTATTCATATTCGAGACTATTCGATTCGTATTCGATCCATTTCTAGAACCCATTAAAATCCGTACAAATTTTGTGATTCAAAATTTGAATTTAGGCGGTTTAAAACAAACAACCGGTCAAAAACCGGTGAAAAATCGGCAAAACTGCTAGGAATCCATTTTATCCGATATTCATATCCGAGAAAATCCGTATTCGAAAATATCCATATTCGTATTCGAGAATATTCATATCCGTATTTAAAAATATTCGAATTCATATGTATATTCGTTTTAAAAATATAGATTCATATTCGTATTTGAAACTATTCAATTCTATCCGATCCGTTTCTACTGCTACTTGTGGGTCTCCGAAGGTGGACGTCATTTTGCTTCGTGCCGATCATGGGACGAGGCCTTGCAGAGCCTGTAGGCGTGGACACGACTGAGCACTGTTGAGGAACCGTCGCTGACGACCAGTCTGATCGATTTCTCTGCTTAATACGAAATGAATCAATTACAGGAGATAGAATAATAGATTGAAAATACACAGAGAGGTAGAGAGAACTCTTGGTCTTTCTTTATTGCTTTTTGATTCATGTGTACAAAATCTGCCGGTACGGCTCCCTATTTATAGTCTACCGGTGAGGTGCCCACCATGGGGCAAGACTGTTGGTCCAGGCCCAGGTTTCCCAACACTCTCCCTTGGGCACTCATTCGACACGTTCATGCCTCATTAAAACTCCACAAAAACCCAGTGGGAAAAATTTGGAGAAAGAGTACATGATACATGTTATGTTGCGATGCACGAATTGCCTCATTAAAAACCTTGGTCGAGAAACTTCAGGAAAACTCGTCAAGGGAAAAAGAGTACAATTCACTCAATTTGATTCAGTCTTCAGGATTCTGCACTTCTCTAAGTCTCATCATTCCAATTCCTCGCATGCATCTTTCAAAGCTAGATGTAGGGAGTGACTCAGTGAACAAATCTGCCAGATTTTCACAAGACTTAGTATGCAGTACTTTAATCTCGTCCATCTTTTGCAATTCATGAGCATAGAAGAACTTAGGGTTTATATGCTTTGTGAGATGACTCTTCACATAGCCCGTCTGCACATGTGCAATGCAAGCTGCATTATCTTCATAGATAATTGTGGGGGTTTGCACAATATTCATCCCACATGACTGCTGGATATGGTGAATCATTCGGCGGAGCCAAGCGTATTCTCGTGCGGCTTCATACAGTGCTATAATTTCTGAGTGGTTCGTCGAAGTCGTTACAAGACTTAGCTTAGACGATTTCTAGGAAATTGCAGTTCCACCACACAGGAATACATAGCCTGTTTGTGACCTTGCGGTATGCGGGTCTGACAGGTACCTAGCATCTGCATAGCCAATCAAGTTCAAATCACGTTTCTTTCTGTAGAATAGTCTAAGGTCCTTACTTCCTTGGAGGTATCGGAAAATGTCTTTTATTCCCTACCAATGCTTTTTGGTAGGTTATGCACTATACCTTGCTAACAAGTTCACGGCAAATGAAATGTCTAGTCTAGTGTAGTTTGATAAATACATAAGTGCTCCTACTGCACTTAAGTATGGGAATTCCGGTCCTAGGACTTCCTCCCCCTCTTCCCTAGGTCGGAAAGGATCTTTTTCTTGATGTAAAGACCTCCCGATCATCGATACTTTTGATGGGTATGCCTTCTCAAAATCAAACCTTTCTAACACCTTCTAGGTGTAGGCCGACTGATGTACTAATATTCCTTCAAGGACATGCTCGAGCTGCAGGCCTAAGCAGTATTTGGTTTTACACAAATCTTTCATTTCAAATTCTGACTCCAGGTAAGAACTTGCTTCTTTTATGTCTTCAATTGTCTCGATGATATTCAGATCATCTACATATACTGAGATTATACAAAATCCATTATGAGATCGTCGTATAAACACATAGGGACAATCTTCATTATTCGTGTTGCCTTTCTTGCAGAGAAAGTAGCTTAAGCGATTATACCACATCCTGCCAGATTGCTTCAGTCCGTATAGAGATTTCCTGGGCTTCACTCTGTATAGGTTTCTATTTGCTATATCTTGGTTCGGGACATGGATTCCTTTAGGGACCTTCATATAAATCTTCGAATCTAAGTTTTCATAAAGGTATGCAGTTACCACATCCATCAATTTCATTTCTAAATTCAAGTTTACTGCCATTGAGATCAAATATCTAAAGGTAATTCCACTCATGACTGGGAGTAGGTTTCTTCATAACCAACTTCTGGACGTTGAGTAAAACCTTGTGCTACCAGCCTTGCTTTATATCTTACAACTTCATTTCTTTTATTTCGCTTTCAAACAAATACCCATTTATGCCCTACAAGGCGTACATGGGTAGGTGTGCGGCATACGAGCCCAAACACCTCTCTTTTGTTCAGAAACAATAATTTAGTTTCTATTGCCTTCTTCCAATCTTCCCGATCTGATCTTTTCTTACATTCAGCGAGCGATGCGGACTCGGGATCAAGATTGATGATTGTGGTAATTTTCTTTGCGAAGTAGATATCAACATTGGATGTTGTCCTATTCATGGACTCTCCCGTGTGCACATAATTTATAGCTATTTCTTCATGAGTTGCTTCTTCTAGAGCGATTGCTTCTTTTGGAGCTTCTCCTTGCACATCACTTCTTCCAATTGCGGTGGCAAGTCCCTTTATTTTTTTCGGCTCCGATGTGTGCGTACACATCCATGTCGGTTTCTCCCTCCAGAGGAATATTCAAATCCGGTATGCCCTTTTTTGAGGGTGCCATACTGGTGCCAGGTCTCAACTGGATCCCCTTCTGGTTTTGGAGAACTGCAGTGATCGACTGTGATAAGTCCTTCGTATCCTTCTTCACTAGGCGTTCCAGTTACTTAGGATTCGAGGGGCCGGAGTTATCGTCCTTTTATTCTAAGGCCTTTTGGACGGGATTAGGGATACCTTCTGTTTTCTTTGGTATTTCAACTCTTTCCGGTGCATTGCGTGCAGCACATGCAACTTAGTCACGCTCTTCAAATCACTAAAGTGATCAGGTAGCTAATTTGCTAATACTTGCAAATAAATTGTCCTCTGGACTTCTCTTGTCTTCTGGACTTCTCTATTTGCTTCATAGTGCGCGGGTCATGAGCATGAATTCCCGTGGCTTGCCACGTAATTTCCCGATATTTTTCATCAAGGGGTTGATTTTCTCTCCCTAATGTTGGGAAATTATCCTTTTCAAAAATGCAATCAACGAAGCGGGCGGTATGCAAATCTCCCATCATGGGTTCCAAATACCTGATTATGGATGCAGTCTCATAACCAACGTATATCCCAGTCTTACGGAGAGGGCCCATTGCAGTACGCTGTGGAGAGGGTCTAGGTCTCATAACCAATGTATATCCCAGTCTTACGGAGATTCGCTGCATGTAGGACTGCGTGTCCCCAACATGTAGCAGGCAAATTACAATTCTGCAAAAGGGGTCGGGCAATAAATTTAATTCTCTTGATTAAAATCTCTGTCAAACCATTCTGGGTATGGACATGCGGTACCGAATGCTCAACTGTAATCCCCATCGCTATGCAATAATCATCAAATGCCTTTGAAGTAAATTCTCCGGCGTTATCCGTTCTAATGGACTTGTTGTGATGATCAGGGCACACATTTCTGATGCGAATGATCTGCGAGATAGAAGAAGCATCAATGAGCACCATGAAATACTTGAATGGCCCTAAAAGAGGCTGAATAGGACCGCAGATGTCTCCCAAGATGCGTTCCAGGAATGCAGGGACTTCATTCTTCACTTTCAGAGTAGAGGGTCTGGTAATTAATTTCCCGGTGGCACATGCAGGGCACACAAAATCTTCATGATTCGGAAAATTCTTTACATTAAAATTATCCCCTTGGGAATTGTTAATTATATTTCTCATCGTTCTAATACCTGGGTGGCCTAATCTATCATGCCAGAGACAGAAGAGTTCAGAGCTTCTAAATATTGTCTTCAGGACAGTGTAGGCTGTAGGTGCCTTGATGTTGGTATAATATAGCCCGGTAATATAAGGTATTTTATTAATATGTATTTAAAAGGAAATTAACACATTAATAAAAGACTTCAATATAAGAACATACCATGCCATTATAAACTGAATAAATGAATGATTTATTCAAATAACATCAAACCATCACAAGAAAATAAATTGCTTAAGTATTATCCATGCAAGTTCTAACTTGTCCTTTTCACCCAAAATAAATGACAATTAAAGTCTAAATGCATTATGTGCATCAGACTGAGTCTGCTAGGGAATCAGAGACTTCTTCTGCTATTTTCTCGGGGGTGATATTCTCTTCGAGAGAAATCATGGCGGTGGCAGCTGCTAGGTCAAAAGGGGATGCTGCTACTAGAATGGTTTCAACCTCCATCAGCGCAAGGAGCTGTTCAGAGCTCTCCCCCTCAACAGATGCAAAGTGGGCTTCAGGCTGTCCTTTGCCATCCTTCTTCTGAGCTTGAAAGACATCGATGACATACTGCGACTCTTTACAGATTCGCGACCAATGCCCCCTCTTGCCACACTTGAAGCAGAATTGGTCCTGCTGGCCACAGGCTTTGCCATCCCGCTTTGGCTTGCTTGCCATATTCTCACGTGGAGCATCTAACTTGCCTTTCTGGGCAGCGGCCTTACCCTTCCTCCCCCTTCTCTTCATCAAGGGCTTTCACACCTTGTAGCTCCCGGCGTTGGCTTCACGGCCAGCGGAGCTCCCAGGTGGCTGAGTGACGTAGTTCTTACGGAGAACTTCGTCCTGAGGCGCCGCAACCTGCATCATATCAATCAATTTGGCATACTCCTTGTAGCCATCTTGATGATAATTGCGTGCGGATTGTACTACATTGGGGTGGAAGGTGGATATGGTCTTCTCAATCTTCTGCTCATCTGTGATCTGCTTGCCACAGAGTTGAAGATTGGTACAAATCATGTGCAAGACAGAATTGTACTCCCCGACCATCTTGAAGTCGGCAAACTTCAGTCTGATCCACTCTTGCTCTGCTTGAGCAAGACTGGTGTACTTTAGCCGCTCAAACAACTTCTTGAGTACGGTCCAGAGTGCTAGCGCGCTCTTCTATGCCATGTACTCATTCTTGAGAGTGAGGCAGAGGTGGTGCCTAACAAAATGAAGTGTCTGATCATTTTCCTCAGGGGTGGGTTGAGCGTCATGCGGTGCGCCAATCCCAATAGCTGCACGGTGCTTCTTGGCTCTAAGTACTATCTCGACATCGGAAGCCCAAGTTAGATAGTTTTGGCCATATTGGGTCGGCTCCTCGAACTCCCGGTTCGTGGTGCCAGTCATCTATACGTGCATAAAAGGAATAAATAAGTTTACTGTTGGTAAACATACATGGAATAATATTTACTTCAGGTAAATAAATTTCATAGTGGTACAAAAGATTCTTGTAATATTTCAGAATTTTCTATGAATTTTCATAAATTTAACTATTAATTTCGGTGATTAAAGGCAATTTAAATAATTACAATTAACCAAAACAGTAAATAAATGCAGAAAACATAGTAAACAATAATGGCAAAAATAACTACGCTTCAAATGCTAAAAATACTTCAAAATTCAGATTCCCGAGGCCCTTTTATGCTAGAATACGAATTTTCAGCGAATTTTGCAATTTCCGAGGGTATCTACATAAATTTTCAGTTCAGAGAAAAGTTCGCGTAATTTCCAGATTTTCCAAGGGTTTTCTGCAAAATTCGAGACCCGTTCGTAAATCTGAGGACCAGTGGGGGGGGCGACTGGAGCCTATTGTTGTAAATAATTTGGTCACGAGTATATTTATGTAATTTCGAATAAAAAATAGATTATCCGTACAAAAAATTCCAACTCCTAACGACCTGTCGCATACATACAAAACAAACATGTCCTTTTTTATATTTGTTGTTTGTTTATGTTTCGTGTGGACAGTTTTCCCCATGATATTGATAGCTACCGTAATTTTGTACTTCATTGATAGCTCGGCCATGCACTTCTTTTCTTTCTTTTTTCAAAAGGAAAGTGATTGATTATTCTATATACTAACCCCTAACTACCTTTCAAATAACAACATTGTTTTCTTACTTTCCAATGTCTTAACAATGCAACTTTGACCCATTACATACATTTTCTTATTTTTGTGAAAGTATAAAAAGTAAGGTTTTGAAAGTACTATTTATAATTAATCTACTTATAATATCATATTCTTGTATGACCAACCTAAGTATTTACAAATATATCGTTGATTAAAGTTGACAAAATCTAGCAGCTCATTTAGCTAGCATAAATAATACTCCCCTATTTCTAATACGTACCTTTGACCATTATTTTTTCTAATTAAATGTTATTAAAAATTATAAAGAATAATTATACGAAAGTACTTTGGATTAGGGATGTCAATTGTACTCGTTTACCCGTATACCTGTGGGTAAATACCTTAATGGAGCCGGGTATGTGATATTTTCTTTACTCACGGGTATAGAAATGGGAGAACACTCTACCCGTCGGATAAACGGGCACGGGTTTGGGTAAGGTCCATCCGTACCCGCCCCGCTTATTTACCCACGATATAGATTGACAAGTGGCACAACCATAGCAATATCTTTAATTGCTATTGATTGTTATAAACTTTTGCATATATCTAATTACTATTGATTGTTATGAACTTTTTTATAGCTATTATATTTACTAGCAATAGCTGATGTTTATATGTACCTGTCATTAGTTCAACTCTCAGATGGTGACTCTCATTTTACGGGTATACCCACGGGCGACGGGTACCCGCGAGCGACGGGTATGGGTGAGGTTCTTCACCCATCGTCCTTCGCGGGTATGCTCGTGGGCGTAAATCAGGGTCGCGGGTACGTGTATGGATGAGCACTATCCGTACCAGCCGCGTCCGATTGCCATTCCTACTTTGGATGACAAATCAACTAATTTGTATCATTTGCATATGAAAAATATAAGTATTTATGTGTGTATCAGTGGCCAAAGTTTTAAAAATAACACCTATTTAAAAATTAGAGTAAATTTCATAAAATCCTAGGTTTTACGATCTAAGTTGCACAAAACCATAGGATTTTTGACATGTGACACATAACCCCAGGAATTATAGTCTTACAGTTTTACAAAACCCCACCCTAGAATATCTGAGCTACTGTTACATCTAGATTATTTATATAAAGAAGAAATCTATGTTGTTGATGTGAACTCGCATGATCTTGATTTAGGATGGAGCGAGATCGATATGCATCGAGCAAGCCAAGCCATGGTGGGCATGAGCAGTTGACTGTCGCAAATGACGATGTCGATGTACAAGTCGGCATTCGTCCAAGGCAAGCACCAGTTGGACATCATCGGCTACTCCAAACATAAGGCACTCCACGTTAACAAATCCATCAGGTCTCTTTGACGCCGATGGCTACGACTGGACAGTTGTGTTCTACTTCGATCCCCCGCTTGCAGCTTGGGAGCACAAGGCTGCGTAGGTGTAGCTCGTCTCCATCTCCCTCGAGTTGTCGAGCAACAACGATGACATCCCCAAGGAGGGCGTCACGGCCATGGCCACCTTCAGGGCCGACGACCCGATGGGTAGGTGGTGGCCTGCCATACAACGAAGTGACAAGGCCAACACATAAATTGCTAGGGGTGAAGTTTTGTAAATTTGAAAGACCATAATACCTAGCATTATCTGTCACATGCCAAAAATCTTATGGTTTTATGCAACTTGAACCACAAAACCGGGGGTATTGTAAAATTTATTCTTAAAAAACACAAATGACTAGATTAATCCCTTTGTGTAATTAGAACTGATATCAAACCCAACCCCAGTACGAGGGCATATCTAGTGCATCTTAATTCTTGGTGCTTCCGTGTGCATCCTCTTCACTAAACAATGTAAACGGCCATGAAAAATTCTGAAAAAATTAGTTAGATAAGACATGATGCAATTAATGGCCTAAACGTTCACATATCTCAGCCGTTCATGCTGTGAATTCTCTGCCAAAACACCCCCTTCAGTCATTTGCATGCGGACACAGTTCACGGTCTGAAAATATTGCTGCCGCACCTTCCCTATTCTGCAACACCGCTGCCATGCCACTGCAAATTGGTCAGTCCGTCCTCCCATGTCTTTCTTGCTCTGACACCCCTTAAATGCATTGGCTTCAATAGCCCTCGATAGCAGCTTCGCCGGCGATCATCGGAAAACCCCAAAGTAAGCCGATTTCCAATTCTTGTTATCTAGTCAATTACTTTTCAATTGCTTTCGCTTGTAGCACCCTTATGCTCCCAGGAATACCACCGAACTATTGTCATAGCTTCTCGAGCCCCCTTCTTCTCAGTCACCGAAGTTCGCCACCCGACCGAAAACTATCACCATGGGCAGCCCACTCGGAGATCCCCAACCTGAGCCATCACTTCCCTAAGCCTCCTCTAAACCTAGAGATGTTTAAACCCTAATGCTATTGTCCTCTCAGCACACCATTATCATCTATGCCATTCAAATGTCTTGAGAAGGGAAGACCTCACCGCCGGCGATCACCTGACTTCCAACCGCTTCCTAGCCCAAAAAATGGAATCCTTGTGGCATCAGGAATCCACCTACTGTCGCCAATTGTTGTCTTCGACCATGAATCCTCAGACCAATGTGTGCCACAGAACATTTGACTAATCCTCCACTTGGAATCCCTGACCGCTTTGTAATCGAAGGAAACTTCGATCGCACCTTAAGCAACCCCGCTCGAACATCGTCTGATGCTGCCAACAGCTCGAACGTCGTTCGATGCTCCTAAGCCGCTCAAACATCGTCCGTGCTCCCAAGCCACTCGAACGCCGTCCAATGCTCTTAAGCCGCTCGATCGTCATCCGATCTCCGTAGCTCCTCGGACGCCATTTGATCTCTATTGACTTACGAGAGACAATGTCGATCTCGTGCGTCTTGAGGCGCGAGTAAAGCGCGTCAAGCGTCAAAGTCGAGAGGTCGGTGGTGTCCTTGATGGTTGTCACCTTCATCTCCCAGACACGAAGGTCGAGTGCAGCAAGCATTTGACGAGCGTTGTCCGAGTCGGGGTACGTGAGACCGACCGCTCGGAGGTTGCTCAAGATCTTGTGAAAACGCGCAAAACACTCATCAAGGGACTCGCCAGCGAGCATTTCAAACTTGTTGTAATCTCGCTTGAATCGTCTGTCGCACCGTCTTTATTTGGGTGGTGCCCTCATGGTAAGCATTGAGGTCGCCCAAATATCGGCGGACGGAAGATGAGATATGCGGTCAAACTCACTACGACTCGGACCACAGGTTATGATGTTCCTTGCCTTAGCGTTTGCCTCAACATCAGCCATGTTTCCGCATTGGCGTCCTCATCGGCGAGAACACAGAACCGAACCTTGACCTTCGCCAGATGGCGTAGCCCTGAGCCTGGATGTAGGTCTCCATCCGACTCTTTCAGAAGGGATAGTCCATCCCATCGAAGATCGAGGGCTTGGTCGAGTACTTGTCCGTCGCCATGGCTCTTGAGTCCGGTTAAAGATCTATCAAAGAAGAGCTAACCGGCTCTGATACCAATTGTAGGACCGAAATGGCGACAGAGGGGGGTGAATGTCGCTCTCTTGAGAATCGCACCCGAGAATTCGGAAAATTAATTCTGCTAAAAACTGGAACGCATGCGATACCAAAAAATTCAGCATAAGTCAGAGAGTAATCAGTAAAAATTTCAGCTGAACATATTGCCGTTTGATCTGCATGCAAAATCACCAAAGATCAGCAAAAGAATAAAAAGAAAAGCAACTCAACCATGGAATGCTAAGTTTCACACGAAAATCAGAATTTGAGTCCCTTCCGTTTGCTGCACTACTACCAGTCGGACTGCTATGTAGTAGTTGGTCTGATCGGATGAAAAGAAGTCTCAGCTTATTTCCTAAAGAAGAACTTTCTACTCGAAGTCGCAAAGAGAAAGAAAAGAGAGAAAGCAAACTAAAGAAGAAAAGTTAAAGCAAAGATTGAAAGTCTGCTTGCTCTTCTCAAGGGAAGAAATTCAAGAGTTTAGACTAAACACCCTACCAATCTCAGGAAGTGAAGATACTGAGAGGAAGAACTGTTTGGCAGAAGAAAAAGAGGCAAGCGATTTACTAAACTTCAGAACCGAGAAATTGTGAAGTGGGAGCCAGACTAAAACATTCTACAGAAATAAAATTGCCGGCAGAGGAAGACTGCAAATAGCTGCTATGCTGCAGTGAAAAACAGACCTAACCAAAGACTGAACAGAAAGCTAACTAACAACTAAAGAAACAGAGAGTAATTGATGAAAAGAAACAAACATCGCAGGAGGAGCAAACTCAAGTTGTGCTTCACAAATCAATTACACAAGACTTCAATCTAAACATCCATCGATCACAAGTCCCTATCGGGAAGATGGGCAAAGTGAAAACAAAGATGTAGATGAAACACCGATCAGATCGAGAATTGTCTGCAAACCAAAATGCATAAAACCGAAAGCGATGCGAAGTCAAGAACGCACTCAATACGGAGCATCCAATTGAGAAGAGTTTGACTGCACTAAAATATTGACGAAGATCAATTCTCAAGGAAGAGCATCAACTGGAGCAAAGATCCTGCAAAGAAAGTCTGCAAGCAATCCAAAGCAATCGGCACAGAAACTTAAAGAATCTCTTCGGCTGAACAAGAAATCAGTCTGAAAAGAATACAATAGTGAATCACACTACTCATACAAACTTCCAGTTTCTCCTCACAACATAAGAGAAAAAGAGAACACACACATGGAGAGAAAAGAAAACCCTAACTCTCAATCCATCCTCTCCCTCTCAATCCTCAAGAACACCAAGAGCCTCACATGCTTCTTGGGAGGAACACACACCAAGTGATGAATGAGCACTAAAATCACTTGTGATCCTCAAAGGGGTATGCAGCCCCCAACCCCTATTTATAGCCCTTGGCTAACGGGTCTCCAACCCGTTCGGCTAAAACCCTAACGGAGCTGCCTCCGCTTGTGCGACTTTGCGAAATTCTGTTTCGCCCCTCCTGCACCTTCCGGGAAGCTTCCGTGCTCCTTGCCTCGCACGCCTCGCAACCACCTCGAGTCCACGCCGTCTTCGACACATCCCGACCGTTCTGACCTCAGCACCACCTGCGCCTAGTCCGGTCCACCGTGTCTCGCCACGACTTCGCCTCGACGTCCTGCAGCCACACAGACAAGAAACACGTCAAATAGCACCGCTCGATACATGAAAGCATAAATAGCATCAATGTAATAGCCCAAACCTGTCGAATCATCAGAATATGCATCCTAAGCACATACGACTAAGTTTGACCAAGTCCGACCGTCAAGGTCCGAACCAACCAAATCAAACTCGACTTTTCTTAACCGATGTCAATTACTCATCATACACACGAGACGACCTCCACATGGTCTCTCAATCTCCCCCTTGATGAGTATATTGACAAACCCAGAAAAAGCATGAAGTAGAGTTTGAAGAGTCCAACATGGTCCATAGAAGAGAAATGAAGCTAATTACCATGTCGACAGAAGGAGCAAAAGAAAGAACAAGTTTTCCTCAAAGCTCCCAAAACTATTCTCCCCCTTTTGGGAATAAACACATCAAGGATGCAAAGGAGAGAATATAACATGATTTGGATAAAAATGGCTGAAGGTTGTTTATTCTGAGCATTTTTTAGAGCCATGAGAATTATCCAAAATGACCATATTAGTTTACATCAAGCCATAACACATAAATATGCTATCTAGATCATGACAAAATATGTATATGCCAGCTAGAAGCTACTAGATGACAATATGAATTTTAGTGCATTTTATGAACATGTCAAGTCATCAATAAGCAAAGTCTAGCTAGAGATATCCAAGTATGATGCAAGCCATGTCAATCAAGCTAAGCGGAACCAAGAATCTAATATCGAGTCCAAATAGAGTGTTATATACTCAAAAATGACACATTGGTTCAAGTACTTGGTTCTGTTGTAACTTAAGCAAATTGAGCACAAGTGATATTTTTCTTTTGGAACTTATGGTTGTTTTTAATCCATATTTTTATCATGTGCTAGATCTCAAGCCTTATGCGACTACTCTAAGCAAGAAGCTTAATAAGATAGTCTTGGTCATCCAAAGCTCCCCCTGAGTTCATGCCTAGTGCAATGGCAAGCCGTCTCATGAGAAAGGATTGGTGAGATCAGTTTTTCGCTGTGAGATCTTTTGCTTTTGAAATAATTGTACTTGACTGCATCATCAAGAGACTAAAACACTCAATCTAAGGCTCAAAAGAGATTCAACATTCAACTCAGCCTACTTGACATGGCATGAATCATAAAATGATAGCTCAAGAAAGACTAATCTCAATTGCTAATCATGACAAGTTTTTAGTTCAATTTGAGCAAGTTTAATTAATTCATCATGGCAAACGCTAGTCTACACATATGAAGTCATGATAAATCTAGCAATTAAGCATAAATCATGGCAAGATGTAAATCATCATAAGCATGTCATAACCGGATAATAATCAGGCTCAATGTATTTATATTATAATGCAGAAAGACATGCATAAAAATCCAGCTCCCCCTCAACATAAAATGCAACTTTTAGTTCAAGTTGAGTTAGGTCAACATTAAGATCTAGAAGTTCCCAAATGAACTACCCCTGAACCAAAGCAATAAAAACGAGAAGCTAGCAAAGAAATCAAGAAAGGCAGTCCTTAAAGCATAGATAAGATAGAGAATACTAATGACTCAGACTAACTCTTATCTACCCCATATGACTCGGGACAACCACCGTCGAGAAAACACACACTAGAGAGCAAACACGTGCCACACTGCAGGGTGGCCCAACCCTCGCTAGAACCTAAAAGAAGTGAGTGAGCTCAACCTAGTAAGATAAGAAACAGCTATCCTGAAAGCACAAGATAATAGCAAGAAGTCTAAGCAACACAGCAAGAGACACACTCTAACCTATGCTAGAAGGACTAAACCCAATGCACCCTCAGATGCAATGCAGCAGTAAGGATACAGAAGCATAATTAATAAGATAAAATAGTAAAGCTCAAAGCTCCCCACACAACAGTCCATAAGGACAAACCACCCCAAGCTCTCCCCGCAGAGCTGAAAACCTCGTGCTATCCAAAGGCTTGGTGAAGATATCAGCCAACTGGTGGTCACTCTCCACAAACTGGCCGGAGCACTATGTCACCCTTCTCCACATGGTCTCGAAGGAAGTGATATTTGATATCGATGTGCTTGGTCCGAGAGTGCTGCACTGGGTTCTTAGCAATGCTAATCGCAGACGTGTTATCGCAGAAGAGCGGAACACGATCGATAGCTAACCCAAAGTCCCGTAGAGTCGAGACCATCCAAAGCACACAGCTACGACAATCGGCTGCGACAACGTACTCGACCTCTGCGGTGGGCATGCAACACCGGACCTTCCTCGAGGACCGGAAACGAGAGAAGTGCCAATGAACCGGCGGTGCCGAGTGCTCTTCCTATCTATCCTCTGACCGAAAGTGCGCATCCGAAAAGGCTCTAAGGGATGAGCAGAGGAGGAAGAGTACCGATACCATAGTCAATGGTAGCTCGAAGGTACCGAAAGATGCGCTTCACCGCCTGGCGGTGAGATACGCGAGGAGAAGCCTGAAACCGGGCACAAAGACACACGGAGAAGTGTATGTCCGGTCTCGAGGCAGTGAGGTACAAGAGAGAGCCAATCATGCTGCGATACTCCTTCTGATCAACTGACTCGCCATCCTCATCTGGGTCAAGAGAAGCTGTAGAAGCCATCGAAGTTGACACATGCTTACCATCACTCATATCGAAGCGTCTCAGGAGGTCTCGAGTGTACTTGCCTTGATGCAAGAAGGTACCCTCCCGAGTCTGCTTAATTTGGAAGCCAAGGAAAAAGCTCAACTCGCCCATCATGCTCATCTCAAACTCCGAGCTCATGACATCGGAAAACTGGGAAACGAGAGCATGCGAGGATCCACCAAAGATGATGTCATCAACATAGATCTGGACGAGCAGGAGGTCATTGCCAAGCCGGTGAATGAACAAGATCTTGTCTACTTTACCCATTTCAAAACCATGACTCAAGAGATAGGACTTAAGCCTCTCATACCAAGCTCTAGGGGCTTGCTTAAGTCCATACAACACTTTAGAAAGCTTGTAGATATGGTTTGGGCATTTGGGGTTTTTGAAACCAGGAGGCTGTCTCACATAGACTTCTTTCTCAATAAAGCCATTGAAGAAGGCACTCTTGACGTCCATCTGGTAGAGCTTGAAACCCTTAGAAGCTGCAAAGGCAAGCAGGATTCTAATGGCCTCAAGTCTAGCTACAGGGGCAAAGGTCTCCTCAAAATCTAGACCCTCAACACGGAGTACCCCGAGCTACCAGTCTAGCTTTGTTTCAATAACCACACCATCCTCACTGCTTGTTCTTGAACACCCACTTAGTCCCAATGATATTGTGACCTCGAGGGGGCTCAACAAGCGTCCAGACCTTGTTTCTCTCGAAGCTCTCTAATTCTTCATGCATGGCATTTATCCAAGACTCGTCGGAGAGAGCATGACAAATATCCTTAGGCTCAAAAGAGGCAACAAAGGCAGAGTGGAGACAGAAGAGTGTCATGCCAGACTTTGAGCGTGTGACTCGCTCAAAGAGATCTCCAATCATCTGCTCAGAAGGATGAGCTTTCTGGATATGTCTAGGAGGTCCAGGATGAGATGAAGAAGTGGCCTCTACCTCGTGAGCTGACGGGGTAGGAATAGAGCCACTAGCTCCGAGAAAGCGAAGGCAAGGCGATCACCTTGAGGTGCGGTGAGAAGACGGCATCTCAAGGGGTGGATGAGGGCTGGATCGGGTAGACAACCCTCATCTCCATCATCCTCATCATCCACAAAGATGGTATCGGATGCTCAAGAACACGAGATATCGGGCCTAGTCCCTGACCGGCCTCATCGAAAGTCACCTCACAGGTCTCTACCATTTTACTAGACTCGCAGTTCCAGACCCTATAGGCCCACGAAGAAGTCGAGTAGCCTAGAAAGAGTTCATCACAAGAACGTGACTCGAACTTATCTAGGTTCCCGGACTTCAGAATAAAGCACTTACAACCAAACACACGAAAATGAGAAACAATGGGCTTTCGCCCATATCTCAACTCGTAAGAGGTGCGGTGCAAGTGTGCCCGAGAAAACTCGTTCAAATATGGCACGGTGGCTATAGCCTCACCCAAAACTTCCGCGGTGTAGAGTATTCATCGAGCATCGTCCTAGCCATCTCGACCAAGGTACGGTTATTCCTCTCCACGACGCCATTCTGCTGTGGGACGTGCGGAGAAGAGAACTGGTGCTCTACACCTGTCTCATTACAGAACCTCTCAAAGTAGGAGTTTTTGAACTCCGTGCCATTGTCACTGCGGATCGCTCGTAAGGCACCCGGAAGCTCAACAGAAATCCTACTGAAAAGACCTCGGAAATGTGAAAACGTCTCATCCTTCGAGGCTAAGAAAAACACCCAAGAGTACCTCGAGTAGTCATCGACCACAACAAGAACGTACCACTTCCCTCCTGCTGACTGCACTCGAGCTGGTCCAACCGTGTCCATATGGAGCAGCTGTCCCGGTGCATCGGTCATAGTAACTGTGACCGGAGGATGAGAGGCGGCAACCATCTTGCCGTCTTTCAAGCATGGAGCACAAACCAGATCTTTGACCATCTTGAGTTTCGGCAGACCACGAATGAGATCGTGGCCGCTAACTCGGGTCAAATGGTCAAATCCAATATGACCAAGTCTCCTATGCCAGAAGGAAAGGTCGCGGGACTCAGAAGCAACTAAACAACGGAGAGGATCACCGGAAGACTCGGAAAAATCAGCACGAAGATCCTCCCAAAGCGAGAAATCCCATAAACCGGACTACAGAAGAATCAAGAATTTTGCAATTGTTTTTCTTAAAGCTCACCTCGAAATCATCATCGGTAAGCTGAGAGACTGAAAGAAGATTATACTGCAGCTTACTCACCAAGGCAACATCTTTCAAAATAAAAGAATTATTAATGCGCACAGTACCTTTGGCGATGACTCACCCAGAAGAGGCGTCTCCGAAGGTGATCGTCTCATCACCTGGAGCACGGGCAAGGGAAGAAAACCAACGGGAATCTCCGGTCATGTGTCGTGAACACCCGGAGTCTACAAGCCAAACCTTTCCCTTCCCTGCCCGGCGAACCTGAGTCAACAAGAGAGCAAAGTCTCAGTAGTGGGATAAATCAAGAGTGATTTTGGCACCCAATATTGAGTAATACGTCGGCGCGATGAAGTAGTCAAGCACGACTGACCTCTATCTACCCTACGCTCTCTGTCACCCAAAGAAGCAGAAGGTCTGTGTGTAGACCTGAAGTTGTTGCTGGGTCCGACTGCTACGGGAGAGCGAGTCGAAGCACCGGCAGCATGCTGATCACGCCGCGGGTAGCTATCTCGACGGGGAAAGCGAGATCTAACCTCAGGACGGCGGAAGTCACGACCAGAGGGAGCATGAGGACGAAAAACAGAAAACTCGGAAGAACCAAGTCCTCGATGCTGCCCAAAGCTACCAACAGTAGCAAACCTAGACCTCGTGTTGGTCTTAAGTGCACTCAAGGTCTGGGGCTGACCCTGAATACGCCTAAGAGACTCAACATGGTCTCTACGCGCGATCTTGGCGCGCTTAAAGCAATGGTCAAATAAATGCCCATCCTTCTGACAGAAGGTGCAATGATACTTCGCCTTCTGAGGGGCTGAAATAGCATGAGATGGCTTCGCCTTCTGAGAGGCCGAAGCTGCAGGTGAAGTCACCTTGCTGTCAGAAATCCCTTGGACAAAGCCCGCTGATTTAAATTGAACATCTTGTTCTTGGGCTTGACCTCAATCACACCCGCGGCTACGGGTCTGAGCACGACAGGTGGATGCTTCCTCACATCCTCACAGAAATCATATCCTAGACCTTGATTGAACTTGCAAATCTTTGACTGGTCTAAAATAAGATTAAGCTTTTTCTTGCCTTCTACAAATTTCTCGAGAGTGTTCATAAGATACTGACACTCCCGAAAAAGAGAGGTGCAAGAAGAGCAAGGAGAAGAGGAAGAGACAGCAGGAGGAGAGGAAGGAGAAGAACCAATAGCAGAAGAGCGAATAGCACGTGCATATTTCTCCTTATGCACGCCACCTCAACCTTGAGGGCTTCAGCAGACACACAGGGGCAGCCCTAATCCTAGCCATTTGATTCTCGTAACTCTTCCTAAACGTCTCTACCATGTCCTTATCCTTTTCCAACACTTCAGCACAGAAAGCACAAGAAGGATGTGATTTTTCTAGAAGGTCCTTAGTTAGCTTCACACATTTTTCATCTAATGCAATCAATTTAGATTTTAGTTTATTACAACTATTGCATGGTGAGCTAACATGATCCTTAGTAGCAAATTGAGCCATTTTCTTGTTATGATCAACCATCTCTTGAAATTGCTTAGAAACCGATTCAAGCTCAAAGGTTAATTTAGGACAGTTGGTACAAGAAACAATAGGCTCTAACAGGGAAGCACGCAATTCAACAATTTTGTGATCTGCCTTTTTTAAGTTCATCTTTAAATTATTGCAACTTTCACAAGATTCGGGCAGATCAAGGAGCATAGTGTAAAGACCTCTAAAAGCATTATCCTTATCTTCACATGAGGTGCAAGAAATAGTCTCAACAGTAGAAGATGAAACAGGAGCTACCCTACTCATCTCAAGCTCAGCAAGAAGACTAATGTTCTCCACCTTAATCAAATCAAGCTCAGAAGACAGACTAGCATGAGAGGTCCTTAATTTCTCCATATCATCAATCAAGGCACAACATGTATCATAGTCATCACGGGAGGGAGCAGATGTAAGCGAAGTAAGCTCCTGTGATAGTCTAGCTACTTCCTTCTCCAACTCAGCACACCTAGCCCTAGACTTAGCATGAAATCTACCTAGCTTAAGGAAAGCATCATTAAGCTGGTCATAAGTAGGGCTCACCTCGTCGGAGTCGGAGTACAGCTCGCTGTCGCTCAGTTCGCCCTCGAGGGCCATGAAGCAAATGTCGGAGAAGTCCTCGCCATCCTTGGGATCTTGCTCGTCCTTCCCATCATCGTCGCTCCACCCCTCCACCTCGCTGAGATCGAGGTCGTCGAAAGCGGTGAGGACGCGATGGAACAACTTCTTGGCCTTCCCGAAGTCGCGGAACTTCTTCTTGCCTTGTGGGTGTACTGGAGTCTTCTTGTTGCGGTTCTTGTCGGTGTAGTCGTTCTTGCTTGAACCGCCGAAGTCAGCTTTCCCCTTCTCCAGTTTGGGGCGGTTGCCGAATGTGGTTAGGGCCACCACACTCGAAACAGATGACTGGTCCGCCTCTCTTTCTGTCCCTCCTCATCTTGTAAGCATGGGAGAACTTCCGAGCTAGGAGGGCCAGCTGTTCATCCTCTAGCTGCTCTAACTGATCATCAGTTACATCACAGAGAGCAGCTAGGGAGAACCCACCAAGTGAATCGACAGAAAAACCAGAAGCCGAACTGGGATCGGTGACTAGAACCATCGACTGTGACTTCGACTTACGAGAGACAATGTCGATCTCGTGCGTCTTGAGGCGCGAGTAAAGCGCGTCAAGCGTCAAAGTCGAGAGGTCGGTGGTGTCCTTGATGGTAGTCACCTTCATCTCCCGCACACGAAGGTCGAGTGCGGCAAGCATTTGATTTAGCGTTGTCCGAGTCGAGTGCGTGAGACCGACCGCTCGGAGGTTGCTCAAGATCTTGTGAAACGCGCAAAACACTCATCAAGGGACTCGCCAGCGAGCATTTCAAACTTGTTGTAATCTCGCTTGAATTGGTCCTGTCGCACTGTCTTTATTTGGGTGGTGCCCTCATGGTAAGCATTGAGGGTCGCCCAAATATCGGCGGACGGAAGATGAGATATCGGTCAAACTCACTACGACTCGCACCACAGGTTATGATGTTCCTTGCCTTAGCGTTTGCCTCAACGTCGACCATGTTTTCGGCATTGGCGTCCTCATCGGCGAGAACAACAAACCGAACCTTGACATTTCGCCAGATGGCGTAGCCCTGAGCCTGGATGTAGGTCTCCATCCGACTCTTCCAGAAGGGATAGTCCATCCCATCGAAGATCGGGGCTTGGTCGAGTACTTGTCCGTCGCCATGGCTCTTGAGACCGGTTAAAGATCTATCAAAGAAGAGCTAACCGGCTCTGATACCAATTGTAGGACCGAAATGGCGACAGAGGGGGGGTGAATGTCGCTCTCTTGAGAATCGCCCCCGAGAATTCGGAAAATTAATTCTCTTGAAACTGGACGCATGTGATACCAAACAATTCAAAGATAAGTCGAGAGTAATCAAAAATTTCAATGAAAATATTGCCATTTGATCTGCATGCAAAATCACCAAAGATCAGCAAAAGAATAAAAAGAAAAGCAAGTCAACCATGGAATGCTAAGTTTCACACGAAAATCAGAATTTGAGTCCCTTCCGTTTCTCGCACTACTACCGATCGGACCGCTATGTAGTAGTTGGTCCGATCGGATGAAAAGAAGTCTCGACTTATTTCCTAAAGAAGAACTTTCTACTCGAAGTCGCAAAGAGAAAGAAAGAGAAAAGCAAACTAAAAGAAGAAAAGTTAAAGCAAAAGATTGAAAGTCTGCTGCTCTTCTCAAGGGAAGAAATTCAAGAGTTCAGACTAAACACCCTACCAATCTCAGGAAGTGAAGATACTGAGAGGAAGAACTGTTTGGCAGAAGAAAAAGAGGCAAGCGATTTACTAAACTTCAGAACCGAGAAATTGTGAAGCGGGAGCCAGACTAAAACATTCTACAGAAATAAAATTGCCGGCAGAGGAAGATCGCAAATAGTGCTATCTTTGCGGTGAAAATGCACCTAACCAAAGACCGAATGAAAGCTAACTAACAACTAAAGAAACAGAGTCTTGTTGAAAAGAAACAAACAACGCAGGAGGAGCAAACTCAAGTTGTGCTTCACAAATCAATTACACAAGACTTCAATCTAAACATCCATCAGATCACAAGTCCCTATCGGCAGAAGATGGGCAAAGTTAAAAACAAAGATGTAGATCAAACACCGATCAGACCGAGAATTGTCTCAAACCAAAATGCATAAAAGCGAAAGCGATCAAGACGAAGAACTGCACTGTACGGAGCATCCAATTGAGAAGAGTTTAAGCGACTTTGAAATATTGACGAAGATCAATTCTCAAGGAAGAGCATCAATCGGAGCAAAGATCACGCAAAGAAAGTCTGCAAGCAATCCAAAGCAATCGACACGAAACTTAAAGAATCTCTTGGTGAACAAGAAATCGATCGAAAAGAATACAACAGTGAATCACACTACTCATACAAACTTCCAGTTTCTCCTCACAACATAAGAGAAAAAGAGAACACACACATGGAGAGAAAAGAAAACCCTAACTCTCAATCCATCCTCTCTCTCTCAATCCTCAAGAACACCAAGAGTCTCACATGCTTCTTGGGAGGAACACACACCAAGTGATGAATGAGCACTAAAATCACTTGTGATCCTCAAAGGGGTATGCAGCCCCCAACCCCTATTTACAGCCCTTGGCTAACGGGTCTCCAACCCGTTACGCCGGCTAAACCCTAACGGAGCCGTCTCCCGCTTGTGCAGCTTTGCGAAATTCCCGTTTCGCCCCTCCCGCACCTTCCGGAAGCTTCCGCTCCTTGCCTCGCACGCCTCGCAACCACCTCGAGTCCACGCCGTCTTCGACACATCCCGACCGTTCTGACCTCAGCACCACCTGCGCCTAGTCCGGTCCACCGTGTCTCGCCACGACTTCGCCTCGACGTCCTGCAGCCACACAGACAAGAAACACGTCAAATAGCACCGCTCGATACATGAAAGCATAAATAGCATCAATGTAATAGCCCAAACATGTCGAATCATCAGAATATGCATCCTAAGCACATACGACTAAGTTTGACCAAGTCCGACCGTCAAGGTCCGAACCAACCAAATCAAACTCGACTTTTCTTAACCGATGTCAATTACTCATCATACACACGAGACGACCTCCACATGGTCTCTCAGATGACAACCCGATTATGACTCTAGCAACCTAACCCGCTGTAAACAGTAAAAACCACGATGAACAGTAAAATACCCGATACTGTTCACCCATACCCAAAAATTACAAAGTGTAACCATTTCGATTGTTTCGAGTTTATCTACCCTATTCCCAGCTTCGTTTTCCCAAATCTGACATTAGTAAAACCTAAAAACAGTAAAAAAAACCATTCCAAACCATAAATATAATTTGGTCTGAACTCTTATCATGCACCAAAACCCTAAAAACACATATATGCCCATTTTGATCGTCTTGAGCCTGTCTACACTCTTCCCAGCTCCGTTCCACCATCTTAGACTCCGACAAAACTTCAAACCATCCAGATGATATCCCGACCCCAAACCTAATAACATCCATACAACACTTATATACTTCTTTGACCATATCGAACCCCGTCTAACCTAATCCCAACTCCATTTAGCCAAACCACACACCGCCTAAACCTTGACCTCGAACCTATTTTCTTTATATTTTTGGTTATTTTATTGTATTTTGTTCCCAGCTTGCATTCTACAAACCAAGAACTCATTTGCATTTGTTTTCCACGCTAGTATTCAGACCTAACCGTAAATAGAAGTGCTACAAGAGCAATTCAAGAAGTCAGTATCCAACCTGAAGACTAGTAAAATAATCAGAGACTATGGACAAAGAGGCAAGTCACATATTTTTTATCATATTGAACATACATTCCTTTAATTATTTATTTATCAGTACTTTCATTATGTTATCTGCGCACTATTATTATATACAATAAATATTTAGAATGATATGATATTAGTTATGTCCTACCACCTGAAAAAGCCCAGTTCAATTTGATGACCATATTCACCTTGACAAGACCTACTATTATTATTATTAATACTACTTAAATAATCATAGTAGATCAGGATCTCAATTGTTTTATACTACTAAGAGACTTCCCACTTTGCTGGTAAAATTTCAAAAGTGGTTCTAGGGTAAGGAGATGTCATGGGAAGCCACGGGATGGTCGGGTCTCATGACCTTATCCTAGGGTGGAGACTTGGACTAGAAAGGTGGCAGTGCGGACAGGCACAGAAATAGTGCTAGTGGGCATTAAAACACGGGTTTGTGGATGGAAGTTGCCTCAGTGAAAATATAAGGTCTAGAACCTTATGCCAAGTAAGGTGATTTCTCAATCACAAGCGTTGATTTGTTAAACCTAGTTTAATAGCTGCTCAAATTTGATCGAATATCTACAAAGGGTGAAAGGAGATTGAGGGAGTTTTTTTGGTATGGAAGGAGAAAAACCATACTTCATAATAGTAGATCTACTTCGAATCAGGCGAGGCCGTTGGCCACCCGAGTTTGTTGGGAAACAACACCTACTGAGTAGAGGCTATATAGAGAATTAAGTAGTGAAAAGTCTTGTTTTCTTAACTCTGTCACGAGAGTTGAAAGTTCTTGTGGGTAAATCTGGGTAACTTTGCAGAGTCAATTATAAATGATATTCGAATACGTCGTGCTTCCGGTAAATGAAACTGTGTTTAATGGGTGATTCAAATTGCGAAGCATAAGTAGATTTGGAAATGATTTGAAAATGTTGAGGTTAGGTAATCAAGTATTAAAACCCTAATACTTTGAGAAGTTATTGTTCTTTTGTGTTTAAAAATATTTATAAATAAAATTGCATCCACAAATGATTTAATAAAACCATTATATCCCCACCTCTTGAAAATTCCTAGCAAGTAGTTATATAGCATTTCCCCATATGACTTGTTGAGTATGGTTGGTTGTACTCATTCTTCCTTTATTTTTCACCAACACAGAGGTCAGATGAAGAATGGTTGTTACAAGATTTCGTGTTACGATTACGATCGCACTCAATCGTTTATGTTGGAGTTTTCTTCGGATCTTCTGATTGTAAGTTAAGTTTTAGACTTGGACGCTTTTAAAGCGATAAAATTGACCATTAGGCCTTATTTTAATCAAATTAATCCTTTTGAAATATTCGTGAGTAGGTATGATACTCATTCTATCCGCAACTGAACTCCTAAACTGTTACAAGATGTATGATGGCTCTATTTCCGAAAACAGGGTTGTTACAAGGTGTGTCCAAACAGCTAGCCTGCGCTAGGTGAACGCCGAATTAACACTTGCAGAACTTCCTACTCAAGAGACTGCGTCTTTTTTGTGAGAGTTCTCTGTTAGTAATCAGTCTTAAGGACTAGAAGGCTATACATGGCGGCTGTTTAGTTAACTACCACTTTACTGACATGGAGGTAATTAAACGTATGCCAAAATTGCCTTGTCTAATTCTCCACTACCGAACAGGTATATATGTACAAACGAATGCAGCGTCACGGTGAACTGTAAAATGTTAGTGCCATGCGGTGCTAGCTTGTTTATCCTTTGATCCTGCATCGGCGGAGCAGCGCTATATGGAAGGGCCCATTCTCTTAATGGGCTACCGCCTACCGGTTGCTGGCTATGCTGAGCGAACACATCGGAGCTGGAAGGAGCTCTGATCTGCTCGGCAAAGCTACAGAGCAAGCAGGACTGCTGCACCTGCACGTCGCCATCAGCAGGATGGCCGACCCGCCAACATCTTGCGTTTCGCTCTGCTACCACCGGCTAAAGACAAAATTGCGGTTGTTATGCTGTGTTACGCTGTAGAACCAAGTTAATTATAGAAATCTTCAATAATCTTAGGAAAAATTGGATCTATGCCATCAAAAGAAACTGTTTTAGTAAAATACCACTGATTTCCAGTTCAGTTATATATCACCAAAAGATTTTCTGACGGTTACCCTCAAACCGTCAAGGATAATAGATGTATCCCTACCAGTTAAATCATGGGTCAAGGATTACTTTTTGAGCTTTTTTACGGTACCTTAAATGACTATGAGATATTCAATCTTTATGATCTAATGATTCAAATTAGTTAGGATTTAATTACACTACTATTCACACTACTAATTCTAAAATCTTAAAAAAGGGTAAAATTATGAAGGAGTCATCATGTCATTTTAAGGTACCCAGCAGGTCCGCCTCGTCGACTGCTCGCTGCGCACCGGACACGTCCTCGCAGTGCGTGTTTGAGGGCGTCACCGGGACGCATGATTTCAAGGTGGTCGGGTGCTCACTGATCGACAGCATCGGCGCGACCAGGCAAGTCAGCTCCAGCACCTTCCGCGTCGGTGGCTATGACTGGCTCGTCCTCTTCTTCCCAGACGGGTGCTTGGAGGACTACGCCGGCTACTCGTCGGCCTTCCTGTATTATCACGGGCGACACAAGAAGGTGAAGGCTAGGGTCCGGTTAAGTTTGTTGGACAAGGACGGCAAGGTGTCGCGCCTTGCGGACTTCGTGTCAAAAACACAGTATTTTTCTCCATCAGAGATATCTGGGGCTAGTACTACTTCGTCAAGAAATCCGAGCTGCGATCTTCGCCATGCCTCAACAATAAGTATTCTCAAACACTCAGATCATGAAATCACTCATTGAGATCAAAATCAAGCAAAATATAGTTTCTTCATGAACTTACCATCAAAGTGTCTAAATGGATGAAAATTAATTTCCAAATGATATCTCTATCTCTTATACGTTCTTAACATAGTAAGATTAAGAAAGGGAAGAGAAAAGAAAAAAATCACCCAAGTCAAGTGCAAATCAATCAACACAAAATATATTTATAAAGATGAACAAAGAATGATGCATTGCTACTTGAGAATAAAAGTTTTATAACCACTCTATCTTGGAGGATAGAGAGCACACCATAGCACTCTTCTCTTAAACCCTAACCCTAACACTTGTGAACACTTGGTCTCAAGAGAGGGAGATTGGATGGTTAACAACAAGTCTCTATCCAAATCCATTAAACAGATGGGCTAGTCAGTCACATCTAATCCTTAGTGAATACTGTGCATTTAGCATAATTGGGGAAACTCGATAAACCCCCACACACATGTTTTAATTCACTTACTACATTTATGCATGCTTTTCAAAGTGCATAAACTCGAATCCGCTAAGTCCTTAGCTATGATCTATCTTGATCTTCTCAACTTATTCTTGGCCTAAACCGCTCTTCCAAGCACTGCTCAAGTACCGTGGTTTTGTTTCAAGGTGGCTTCTGGTATTTTAGCTAAACTATCAAAATATGCTTTCTTGAACCAGTCATCTCCTTCCATTGCAAGCAATCGCTATGCTCACCATATGTAAATGCACCACTGACTTGCCACACGTTGGCAAATCTCTCCTGTTCCAGTTTTAGCAAACCATGCTTCACTTGGATCGACCAAACCACATAGTGCAACCCGCCGTTCGAACTTCCATTCAATATTTCCCACCTTTCTCATGCAATGCTTAAGCTCACCATATCACCTGACATTCTCGATCGTTCTAGGCATCGGTCCCTCCATGAGTGTAGCCCCGATCCTTGCTATTAACCATGTTTAACTCCAAGCAACCCTGTACATCCAAAGATAAAGAAATTATTTTTGGACACAAGTTCTTCACAACTTGACCAACGTTAGTAGTAACATGCTTATGCAACCCATATCCACTGACCTAGGTCATTCAAACTCCGCCCACGACTCAAAATTCAAAACCATAGAACCTGGCCGAGAATGACCACCCAACCGGTCTAATCGCTTGCCCTCAACGGTCAGACCGCTCGCCCTCAACGGTCAGACTGCTCACACCAAGTGGTTGGATCGAAAATCACCGATGGATCATGTAACAGCCCAGCTATTTATTTTAAATTTTTAGTGAGAAAAAAATAATTTGATTTGAAATAAAAACTTGTGTTTTGGTTGCTTTAATTTTAAATTTGAATTGCCCTATTTTGCTTATTTAAAAAAGGCCAGTATTTGAAAAATAATTTATGCAAAAAACTAAAACTATTAATAAATAAAGGATACTTTGAATTTTTATAAAAATAATATTTCAAATTAATTACTTAGACTTATTTGGCTTTTATCTTAATTTTCTGTGATTTTCTGAAGTTTAAAATCTAATTTTAAAATTAAAAGAATTTTCAGTATAAAATTTTATATGAAATTAAGTTCAAAATATTTTTAGTAAGTTCAAAATAGTTCTAGTAATTTCTGTGAATATTTATGGAATTATTGGAATTTATTTGTTATTTTTATGAGTCTTTTTGAATTTCTCGAGTTTTTTTGTAAATCGAGAATTAAGATTTAAAATGTTAAAAACCCTGCCCTCCTCTCAGACTGACACATGGATGGTTCAGATTGGACCACGTCCACACGCGGCCTATCTCCTCCATCTACTTTCCCTTTTCTCTCTCCCATGTGCCCCCACCCATCGGCGCCCGTTCCCTCCTCTCTCTCTGTCTCCCCTCCCTCTCTCCCTGCCACTAGGGCCCACGCACTAGGCCCACCTTTCTCCCCTTCCTTCTTTCTCCCGACGCCACCGCCTCCACCATTTACACCGCCTCTCCCGCCCCTCCATTCTCTCCCTTTTGGCCGCTGTCGTTTTATCTTTCTTCCCTTGCAAGCCCCACGCCAACCTCCTCTAATTTCGTGCCAAATCTCGTGCTGCTCTCCCTTATCCCCTCTGCAATCGCCTCCGTTAGCCGTGAACTCTAGGGTCAAATACCGGCTGTTGCTTACCCCTCCACCAAAAAGGAAGCTCAAACCAGCTTCTCATAACCTAATTTTACACCAAAAAAAAAGACAACAATGGAGAAACAGAGTTTGGAGGAGTGGAACAACGATGACATCCATGGCACCAGCACATGGCTTCGATTGTGAGAGAACTACTCCGTTCAGAAGTACAGAGAAGCGACGAAGCCCATGGCACCAATGCTAATGAGGAAGATGATGCCACCAGTGGTAGCTACGGTTGCATGACAATGGATCCAGAGCTGATGAGGAAGTTGGAGGCATGGGGCATGGCAAGGAGCAGATGGACGAGGCCACACTCCTCTGCTCGTTCGTCTACCTCATCCTCCTCCACTCGTCGGTCACTACGCCGCCCTAACCTCACCTCTCATGGGACTTACTGATTTGGGAGGGGCTGAGGGAGAGGCACATCTAGGGAAGGCAACAACCAGGGGTTTTCGTAAATAGTTCGACGGGAGCGGGGGTTAAACGCAAAAATACGTAAGTGGGATTAGGGGAGCCCCTGCGTGCGATCTCAACTGTCGAGCTCGGATCGCATGGTTAGGATTGAGTATGTGCATATGTCCACAAAATGGGCTATGGTCGCCAGATATATATCCTCTTTAGCTTTTGTTACAGTAAGTAGCTTTCAAACGGTGTGTCATTTTAAGCCGAAATCTACAAACATATTGTAGTAGATACTATACTGACTTCAACTATACAGGTCAAAATTGTATGCGATTGTCTCTCTCTCTCTCTTTGTACTTTCTCTTACAGACAGCTAGAATTCAAAATCATAAATCACAGTCAAAAAACCAAATAAATGGAAAATCTGTGCTCAAGGAAAATAGCTAGAGATTCCTCAAATAGGAGTGGCTGGGTGGGGTCGGGGGAGGTTGGGTGGAATCCTGAAGGCCCCAACCTAGCTACATATAGATCAAGAAGTGTTATTATTGTGTGCAATTAATTCTATTGATCCTTGTACAATGCATGGATCCACATGTGTCGATGTCCAAACTCCTACTATGTTTGGATTGGGGTCAAGAGGTGTGTTAGAGATCCTTTAAACCCTCAACTCAAGATTAAGTTAATCCATCATAACGGTGGAAAAGTTAATCCAACACAACTAAGTACCCCTCTCGATTTCTGTTTTTCTATAGCTAAGCCAGCGCCCCACCCTCCACCTAACATAAATTCCCCAAAAAAAAAAAAAACTAACCCACTCACTGCACTCCTCAATCCTCACCCCTTCAACTGTCCGAGAAGTTTAACGCAGTGTATAAATTAAAGGGAGCGTCTATACAATATTTAACTATTTTTTAAGATAAAAATAGTTAAATTTTAGGACGTTGGATGGTGATCCAACACTCCAGATATTTTTTTGGAGGGGGTGCTTATATGAGTGGATCCGTTGGATAGAGATCCAACGCTCCCAGATCATTTGACTATTTTGGCTTGAAAAATAGTCGAATGTTCTATAGCATTTCTCTAAATTAAATGAAATCTGAATTGTTAAACATTGTAGCAATTCTAGTTTTCTTCTGAGCAACAACCGAATTACAATGTATCTGTTACGTAGGCAACACACCCAAGAACTAAAGCACACACATCCACACTACCCACGCCAATCACACACACACGGTAATTAAGCGAGCCACAAGTCAGACGCACAGCATTCCTTTGCCTGGGTACACACTCGCCTAGCTAGGCGCGCATTAAACACAAGCAAATTAGCTCTAAATGCAGATGCATGCATGCGTGCTTGCTTTAGGCCACTTTGGAGGTGTCCACAGGATACTGATGGATGGAATCAGCCCACGGCGCCCCAATGGTGGTGTCGCTGGCCGGCCGGATGCACTCCCACACTACGCTGTTGCACTTGAAGCCAGACCCGAAGCCGATCATCCACACCCGGTCTCCCTTCCGCGTCCGCCCCTTAGCCTCGATGTACGCAAGCTCGTACCACAGCGAGCTGCTCGACGTGTTCCCGAACCGGTGAAGCGTCATCCGTGACGGCTCAACGTTCTCGTCCGATAAACGTAGGCTACTTTGCACCGCGTCGATCACTGCCCGGCCACCGGCATGGATGCAGAAGTGCTCGAAGGCCGTGCGGAAATCGGGGACGTACAGCCTGGCCTTTCCCTTCAGCGCCTTCCGAGCAACGAACGAGAGCGCGAACAGGAGCTTCTCCGAGGCCGGGAGCACGAGGGACCCTATCGCCGCGATGTTGGCCTTGAGCGTGTCGCCGGCGACGGCCACGAGGTCCCTGGACAGGTGCACCCCTGTCTTGCCCTCGTCGTCCTCCTCCTGGAGCACGCACCGGTACGCCTTGTCCTGCGCGGCGGTGAGCGTCCGCACGACGTGCGTGAGCCGGAACCGGGATTTGGACCTGGAGGTCGACAGCAGCACCGCGGCCGCGCCCATGCGGAACAGGACCATGGGCAGCAGCATCGCGCGGCTCCTCCCCGTGTAGTGGTCGATCGAGGTGGTCTCCGTGGACACCACCAGCGCGTGCGCGCCCCGGGGCGCCACCTGCAGGAGGTTCCTCGCGACCTCCACCGAGATCAGCCCCGCGCTGCACCCCATCCCTGAGATGTGCACGCTGCGGATGTCGCCTCGGAGCTTGTACCTGTTTACGATCACGTCAGTCAAGCACGGCGTTGGGTTGAAGGCGCTGCAGTTGGTGATGAGTATGTCGATCGATTCAGGACTGATGCACGTCTTGGCGAGCAGGTCGTCGATGGCCGAGAAGATGACCTGCCACGCCTCGTCACGGCCTTCGCTTAACCCACAGCGCGGGGGAACGTAGTGGGCGGTAGGGGGGAGGTAGGTCTGGTCACCGAGGCCCGAGCGCTCGAGCATGCGCGTCATGAAGCGGACGCTGCAATCGTCAAGGTACGGCATGATGTGAACGTGCTCGGTGAAGGAGGCTATGGAGACGCGGCAGTTGGACTTAGGCCGGCAGCAAGCGTAGTCCACGAGGTACACGCTGCGAGGGCGGCGGATGAGGTAAAGGGTGGCTGAGGCGAAAGGAAGGAACACGGCCAGGAAGAGGTGGACGTGCCGCAAGCCATGGAGCCAGGCGAGGAGCTCGCCGGGGCCGAGTTGCACGGCTTTACGGAGAACGGTTGCGGTGAGCGGCACGGCGACGACGACGAGGAAGTTGTTCACGACGAGTTGGTAGAGGGGTTTGAGCTGCTTGACATGGGTTGGCGAGCTGATCATGTTTTTTAGGCGCGTACTGGATTTATCGTCGTTGTTTCGGTGTTGATTCGTTTATGGAGTTGCTGAGGAGGGAACGGAGTTTTGTGGGTGATTTTAAAGCGCGCGGCTGCCCATGCATACCACTGTTTTGCGTCCTTTTCTTTGCATTTTGCCGTACACTCCGCCATTACAACGTCATGGAGAAAAATAAAATGTGCAGATTCGAAAGAAATGCGACAACTAAACTTCATGGTCTACAAAATAATTGAAGCCCATCCTTTCAAAATATCCTATCTTGTCGCAACAAACTGTTGACGTTTCTGACTTTAATGTTCTCCTGGATGCAACTTGGATTATTAGTTTTTATCACAATAATATATTTAAAGACTGATAGAAGTATTGTTAAAGGATGATGTGAATTCGTATATGTGTTCAATGGGATATATACGTGGATCTCGTCTCGGTTTCGTAAATTTATAGGACTTTTATTCCTAGCATATGTATGTATCCCTATAGTCACATGATTGAGACACGCCGAAGTTTTTCGTGCTTGTAATTCTTCTCATATAGTGATATTCCGTCTTCATGCATCTGGAATCTTTTCCACAAGAGTTTTTCGCGTAAAATCTCTATCTTCCGTTCTTCTAATCTTCTATTTCTATCGTGCATTTTATAACTAAGTGGTATCAGAGATGCTGCCTCAGGAGGAGCAATCTCAACTTCCGAGGCGGGCCATCGCAAGGCACCTGCAAGGTGCCATCAGACGGCAACGACTGTCATCGAGCGGCATCTTCAAAGGCGATCAAGAAATTCCGGGGTCATCATCCTTTGTCCTAGAGACTGCTAGTCTGACCGTCCGTTGTTGATCTGTAGAACAACGGTAGCGATTTTCATGTTAGTTGGCACCAAGAAGCCTGAATGCCGTCGGTCATCGCTATAGGACCGAAGATGGCAACAGAGGGGGTGAATGGTGCCTTAAAAGTTTGCCCCCAAGTATTTACTTATCCTTTGCTTCGATAGCTACAAAGTTATGAAGATTCAGACAGGAATCCTACTCAAAGTCTGGAGAAACACGAAGCTATACCACTGTGGAAAACCAGAGACTCTCAGAGCTGAGGAAAACCAGTCAGAAAACAACGTGGTCAAACTTCGACTACGTGGTTGATAGTCTCACAAAGCTGAGCGCAACCTGATTGAAAATCAACATAGTCGGATTTCGACTATGGTGGCCGATGACCAGACAGTGGTCCAGAACCAACGTGGCCGTAACCAACGTGATCGAAACCAACGTGGTCGAAATTCGACTTGAGTGGTCAATGACCAGAGAGCAGTTGAAAAGAGTACCTGAAAGATCAAGCTCTATTTTAGTTGGTTTTGGTGTTAATGACAAATATTATTATGAAGTTTCACAAACACTATTATAATGTTTTAATGTTAATGACAAATACATTTATAATGTGTTGGTGATAATGACAAATGTATACATGGGACTAATATGTTTGTGCAAGTATATTTTAGCTTAGCCTCATTTGGATGAAAGGGTGAATTCAAAGAGGTATGCATTCGAAATCACATTCTCATATACTAATGCATTCCTTAGATCCAATGTATAGATTGAACTCCACTTTTAGTCCAAAATGATTATGTACATATGTCTTCATTATATACACGTGTATGAACATATTTAGGGGGAGCTCTCTCTATATTTTGGAGTTTAATGAATATTGATCCATGCTTCTTTAATATGGATATTTAGGATCTTTACATTGAAACACATCCGTTGAGTATATATATAGCTTGTGTAGTTTATATATACTCATGTGTAATCGGGTTGTCATCTAACTCCTCCATTATGTGTTAATGGTTGAACGATTAATGACAACCGGATAAGTAAGCTTTGTTTAAAAGTTTATCTTAGAGTATACAATTGTTGTGTACAAGTTGTATACTTGTAAATCTATTTTTATCTCATTATTTGTTGAGATTGTCATGAATTACCAAAAAGAAAAAATTGTTGAATCTAGTCCCTCCATTATGTGTTACTGGTGAAGTTTGGTAATTGATGACAATTGTTTTATGGACTAACATTTTTCATGAGTTGGATGAATAGGTTAGGTTCCACAAATGAGGATGACTTTATGTCTTGAAGATCATCAAGTCAAGATTTGAGAAGAAGATGGCTTCATGGGTTGAAGTCCATCAAGAAGAAGATGCATCATGAGTCGATGCATGTCCAAGATGATCACGTGTTGATCAAGTAAAGACCATCATGTGTTAATGGAGTTGATAAGAAGAATGCCTCATGAGTTGATGCATATCAAGATGATGACCCAAGGCAAAGGTATGAACTAGTTAGGGCTAAAGATGTGTTTCTAGTCTTTTACCAGTCTTGGTGTTTGGTTGGAAGACTGGATTGCTAGTTTAGGTTGCCGTACTATTAAGAGGGGTCATGTCTAGTAATTTGAGTCTTATCATGTGTTGATGGCTCATCCTCACCTGCTCTAGCTCATCTTGACATGAGGCTTGCATTTACGAATGTGTTTTGCAAATGGTTGAAGCTCATGTAGTGAATCCATGCAACATGGTAATATGCATTGCAAATGTGTTTTGCAAGTGCTTGAAGTCTATGTTTTCATTCTTTGTGATATGAGGCTTATATTTGCAAATGTGTTTTGCAAATGGTTGGAGCTCATATATAATCCTTGTGGCATGTGACCTAGGTTTGCGAATGTGTTTTGCAAACGTAAGAAGTCCATGTATCAATTCTTTGTGTCATGATTTTAAAAGTGTGCAAATATGTTTTGCAACTTGTTGGGAATCATGTGTGATCCTTGTGTGCATGATATTGAAGTTTGCAAATGTGTTTTGCAAAATCTGTTGAGATATCCGCACTTCTCACGAAAAATCGGAACTACCGTTGTGTGCGTAGCGGTACTACCAGAGGTCGGAAGTATCGGCTCTGTGTGAGCGGTACTATCGCCTGGCGGTCTGACCGGCGTGAGTATTGCGGTCTGACCGGCGTGAGTATTGCGGTCTGACCGTCCTGTGACCAGTGGTCTGACCGCGGATTTTTCTAAGAAGTAGTCTGACCGGTGTGATTTGCGGTTTGACCGGACCTGGCGGTCTGACTGGGCTTGTGTGGGCGGTCTGACCGAACCGGCAGTCTGACCAGTCCTGTGTGGGCGGTCTGACCAGGGTTTTCTCCGCAACGGCTATTTTTCTGACCGTTGGTGAGGTGAGGAGAAATGCACCGCCTCCGCCGGCAGATTCGATTTCCGATTTTCAGGATTTGGCCCCAACGGCTGGTTTTCTTGTGTGGGGTATAAATACCCCGTTGTGGCCGGTTGGAGAGGTTGTAGGTGCTGCTCTTGTATTCCTTGAGCTAGAGTGAGGCTCTCCACTCAATTGTGCATGTGTTTCACTTTGTGAGAAGGGAGAGAGGTTCTAGAGTGCATGTGTTGCATCTAGAGTGGACTTTCTGTCCAAACTGAGCTAATACATTCATTGCACGTGGTGAGAGTCAAGTGAAGGACTTGACTTGTTACTCTTGGAGTTTGCTGACTCCTAGACGGCGTTGGAGGCATCGTGCGCGGTGATCTTCTCAAAGAAGGTTGTGAGAAGACCCGACGAAATTGTGAAGGTTGGAGCTCACCTACCCGGAGCGGGAAAGAGCTACCACTAGTGGAATTGAGGTGAAAGGCTTAATTCGTGGAGCCGGTCTGATTTGTTCAGGCTTACCTCAACGTGGACTAGGGGATACCGGCAAGTCTCCGAACACCACGGTTAAAAGAAAATGCGTCATTTGTGGTTTGCTTTCTTGTGCTCAATTTACTTTCAAGCAATTTACTTATATAGAATTAATTTGATTGCTTGTATACCTAGGATTGTAAACCTTGATCTAGGTTAGAATTATTAGTGCACTTAGGCGAACTTGTTTGATTTAGGCGTTATTTGTACTAAACCAATTGATTTAAGCTTCCGTATTATTTGCTTGGTTTAGGCAAATAGAAAATGTCTTAAATTAATATTAATAGTTTGAAGAGAATTTTTTTAGACCACCTATTCACCCCTCTAGTCGGCCTCCTCCATTTTACACCAGCGTAGTCGAGGACCATCGAGTGGTCGAAACCTACATGGTCGACCACCTGTGAGCGGCTAAAAAACCTGCGTTGTCATGGGCCAATGAGTGGTCGAAAATCTACATGGTCGAACACCAGTGAGTGATCGAAAGACCAGCGTGGTCGAGGACCAATGAGTGGTCAAAAACCTACACGATCGAACACTTGTAAGCAGTTGAAAGACCAGCGTGATCGAGGACAAATGAGTGATCGAAAACCAATGTGGTCGAAGACCGATGTGTTCATAACCTACATGGTCGAAGACCAGCAATTGGTCGAAAAGCTAACATGGTCGAAGACCTGAGTGCAAACCTGAGTGTTTGAAGCAGGTTGAAATTCGACTGGTATGAACAACTACCAGTGAGATGTCGACCTGTAAGTGGTTGAAACCAAAGTGGTCAAACCCAGTCGAAACACCACTAGTGAGGTCAGCAACCAGTGAATGGTTGAAAACCAAAGTGGTCGAAGAACAAGAGTTTTGGTACTACCGCTACACAGCCTGCGGTACTACCGTTGCTTCCAAATGAATGGGCTTTTCAGCCATTCGTGAGAACCAAAATCGATAAAACTTTCGATCGACTAACCCAAAAGCCGTGAAATTTGTACACATGTTTCTTAAGGTCTCAGAAAGGTATTCCATTCCTGGATCAAAAATTCCATGGCAAATCTGAGACATTTTTGTAATTTAAAGCAATGCACACCAATCATGAACTAAAAACTAAACCAATAATCATATCTTGCTCATGGGCTTTGAGCACGTTCCTACATGTCACAGCTAACAAGATCACCAAAGAAATCAACCCAAAAACTCTCGGATCAAGAAACGACCCGATTATGCTAAGAACGAGCAAAAACACGGTTTTCTTGAAAATCTTGTTATTGAATTACATAGCTGATTGGAGATTGATTTCAAGATGTTATATCCATCTCGTCCATGTCCTTGGCATAACAAGGTCAAGAGAGGGGCAAAAGAGAGATTAAACCAACCTAAATGTACGCAACTCAATCAACAGGAAGAGATCAAGAAGGGGTAGAGGGAAGAGAGGAAAAACCAACTCAAACCAAAACAAACTCAATTAGAGAAAAAGATACACAAAAGGTAGATCAAATATTGATGTATTGCTCACTTCAGATGATTCGTTTTACAGCCACTCTACTCAGGAGGATAGAACTTTAAGCCTAGAGCACACATACATACTCTTTAACCTATCTCCCATGGGAGGGAGGAGGATCTATCCACTAAAAGGTTTAGCCAACCTTCTCAAACCCTATCTCTTGCCTCCCCACCCCTTTTATAGGCTCACAACTTGAACCAAAACCTAATGGATCCACCCATTAGGCCAAACCGGGGATAACCTATTAACCCCACCTAACACCGAGTTTTACTCACGCACGCTTCTCTGGTATTTAGCAATTTTACCAAAATGCCCCTCTACCGCTTTCGATGAAACTTCCTTCTTCCTTTTCTATGAAGCATTGCCCATGCTTTGCCAACATTGTCCATGCTTTGCCATCTTACACGTAGCCCTAATAACTTGCCGCCAAGCCTCTCACGCGTCCGGATCTCACCGAACCGTACTCACTTGCAAACGGCCCAAGTCGCTTGGCACACCACATGCTTTTTCTCGCACATGACATCACGCAGCTTCCTTGACTATCTAGACCTCGACTCCTCCCTGAGCCTAGTCCCGATCCACCTTGTCGTTTCCCTTCATGTCCACCACTGGTAGCTCTCGCTCCAGTTCCTCGTCGTCCCGACTTGCAACCACCTCGCAAGCATTGGTCATCTTTAGTGTCTCCCTGACCGTTCTGAACCTTAGCACCACCCTATGCCTAGTCCTGGTCCTTCTACGTCTCACCATAACCTAGCTCCAAAGTCCTGCAACCAACACAAACAAACAAACCGTCACGTAGCACCGCGCGATACACAAAGTCATCAATTTACGCAATTCATCCATAAAATGCACAATGCAAAATGTATGCACCCAAATTACTGATCCTAAATCTAGGACCAAACAATAAACCTATGTGCATACAAGCAACAACACCTATACTATGACCATATGGTCGTCCCAACTCAAAACCCAAAATCCTGTTTTTCTGCAAAATCCGGTAGTACCGCTCCATAGACGCCGATACTACCGCACCTTGCGATCCTAAGCTTCCTTTGAAAAATATACTGTTGCTCAGACCGGAACTACCGTTCGAACGGAACTACTGCGCTCACAATGTTGGTACTTATGCTCAACGGTACTACTGCATAAATACCTGCGGTACTTCCAATTTTTCTGACACTTTTAGAAAACAACCCAAACAAAGTGCAATATTTATAAAATCACTTCACCACTCTAGAAAGATTACAATAATTTATCACAACATAAGCTATGATCCTCTCATATGATTCTTGAATCGCAACTCAGGGTGCTCGAATACGGTCTCTTGTGAAACGGATTCGCTCAGAGGTGCCTCGCTTAGACAGCTTGTCGATCCGTTAGGAGTTAGAAGAAAAAATAGGCCGTGTCCGTGTGCAAGGAGATTCAGGTGGTGATCGGTTCACTGAAAGTCGAAAGCTTATGGTCGAAAACACCGAGTGGGTCGAAAAACACCAGTATGAGAGAGGCTTATTTAACATAATTAAATTTAAAAAAATTGAAAAATATAAAAAATATGTTAGCCCATCACAGACAATGCAAACGAATACGAGAAAAAAAGAACCGACAAAAAAACTCAAAAAAAAGTCAAAAATTCAGAAAAAGACGAAATTATGAATAGTGCAAAAATAAGCTTAAGCTTTAAGCCATAAGCCATATTGATCACCCCCAAGTCGACGCTACAGCCCAAGTCGCCTGAAACCGAGGAAGCCATCGACTGCAAAAGCAGAGCAGCACGGCCTATAAAAGAAAGAAAAAAAAGAAGTAGAAGGTAGACCAGTGCAGGTGTGCGGCAAGGAAGTCACATCAATCATTTTCTTTAGGAATTTTGTTTCATGCTAGAAGATTTCTAGCCCTCAATTACTTCGTGGACGCAACAGTGTACCCAGAGTCCTACGATTTGGTGATTTTTACATACCTTGACTTCATCCTATGACTCAATTCCATACTAAGTGTCGACCGTGCTCTATCTTACCGACTATTCCAATGCTCTGTTCTGCCAATACCATCTCCATCGATGATCTTTTGTTGGAGGTGAAGTTCATTGCAATTCAGACCATTGTGCCTATTATTAGTGGCATTGAGGGACCATGTGAGAAGGTCCATGATAGTGCTGTAATGAACCAATACAAGTTTTGTGGAGTAGTTAAGTAATTTTGCAAAAATCATATTTTTAGGCTGTTTTCTAGAAGTTTCAGGAAAAACAGTAGTACCGCAAGTGTTGGTGCGGTCATACCATAGGGCGTGTGCGGTCACACCACAATGCGATAGCACCGAATTTTACACAGTGGTACGTTATTTACAGAGAGGTACATTTTGGGATTGCAAGGTGCGGTAGTACCAGTTTGGAGAGCGGTACTACCGCAGTGCGGTAGTACTGGTATGTTGTGTGCGGTACTACCGAATTTCGCAGAAAAACAGGATTTTGAGAAATTGAGTCATGGATTGAGTTGGGTGACCTAGGTTATTGCATTAAGGTTACATGATGCATGTTTTTGCTAACGTGAGTCAAGTTGTGAAGAACTTATGCCCAAAAATGATTTCTTTGTTTTTAGATGTGTAGGGACGCTTGGATTCAACCATGGTCAGTAGCGAGAATTGGGGCTATGCTTAGGGACAAGCTAAGGCTCTGTAACATCCTGAAAAATCAAATGGACTGTGAAATAAAAATTTGTGAATTACCCTGCGATACATTGTATTGAGTTGGGCTTTTAAAATATATCTGGAAAATTTGGATAAGGTTCCAAAAATTAAGATATCAAGAAGGAAAGACACCTGTGTAAATGATACAAGATTCAAATTTTAAATACGAATCTGAAAAGATGATCCATAAAAATGCACAAGTTGAAGGAAATATTTTTGTAAAAGTGCAAAATTAGAATCAAGTTCAGAAATAAATATTACATTAATGATGGTATAAAATTTTAAAAATATCTGTATTTTACACAAAATAGATATACCCTAAACTAATAAAAAGAATAGAAAAAAAGAAAAGAAAAGGAAAGAAAAAGAAAAAAATGGGGGAGCCGGCCAGGCCGACCGGCCCAGCCCAGCCCCCCTTCCCCTGCGCGCTCGCCCCCCTCCTCGGCCTCTCGCCCCTCCCTCTGACCGGTGGGCCCCACCGCCCGACCCTCCTTCTCTCATGCCGGGACCCCTTCCTCCGCCTCGGCCAGACGACGCCCACGTCGCGATAAACCCGCGGAGGGGCAGCAGCCCGCAGGCGGGGCGTGCGGCCGCCCTTGAACCCAGCCGCACCCCACCGCCCATGATCGCTTCGCCGCCGCCCGCCACGCCATGACCGCCCCCTACCCACGCCGGTCCGCTGTGGTCTGCGCCATCCGTGGGCTATAAAGCCCGTGGCCACTTCCAAAATGTTCGCCACGTCCCCCTCTTCATTACACCGCTTTTAATCGTCTCCAAAGCCACCCGAATGCCGACGATCCCCTTTCTTCCCCAACTCCGGCCGTCGGCCCCTTCGCGAATTTCCGCCGCTACTCGCTGTGGGAGCTCAATTTCTTGCTCCCACACCATCTCCAGAGCATCGCCGACCTTCTCCCGGCCTCATCCGAGCCTCTCGTCGCTGTGCCTCGCCAAGACCGAGCGCCCCCAGTGCCCGCCACCGCACGACGCCGACCCACCTCCCGGTGATCCGACCCTCACCGCACCTCCGCCGGCTTCACCGGACTCCAGAATCCGTTTGGCCTCCCGCTACCTCCCGGACCTCCCTCGCCGGCGACGCCACCGCCTCCCGGCCTCGGACCGCCTCTGCCGACCTCCCGCGCCCCTTAAGAGGTAATATTACCCTTAAGGGTTGAGATGCGCCGCGAGCCCGCTTGCTAGCTAGCGCCGCCCTCCCCCGGCTCCCTCGGCTGCTTCGAGCCCCGCTCACGTAGCGCCCGAGGTTGAGCCTTTCTTTTAAATTCGCCGTGACAGGTGGGCCCCACTGTCGGCGTCTGCAGACAAGACGGCCGGACAGTCGGACCCGCTGTCGAGGCGTGAGGGGCGGCGTGAGCCATGCCCCGGGCCCCACGTGTCGGCGTCACAAGACGCGCGTCACCGACATGGGTCCCATATGTCAGACTTTATTATTTTCCGGATTTAATTGAACCGAAAGTATTCAAATGGGCATAACTTATTCATTTTAGCTCCAAATTAAGTGAAACCAATTTCTAAATTCATCTAAATTCAAGAGCTATCTAATGGAACCAGAACCAATATTTTTGTAACTTGTTTGAATTTTGTGATGTTATTTTGAATGTTGTACTGATTTTTATCCAAATTTTCGCGCACGTAAAAATTAGCATTCGAAGCCTAGGAAGAGGAAGCTGCAGCTGTAGGCCCCAATATACAGAACCCCGACATATATAATCAAGGCGAGTCAATACTTTGATCATTTTGAGCCTACCTTTTCGATAAATTACTTTGATTTCAGTTATTACAAATTGCATGCTTATATTTACATTGCAATACATGTTAATTTCAGATTCTAGTTATATGCCCCTGCTTTCTTGATTATTATCGTTATATATCCCTTCGGATATACCTAGTTATGTGATCCTTGTTCCCCCTAGTAAAAGTAACAATAATATTACTCTTTTCGAAAATAAGTCCATAAGTAATAGGGCCATGCCTAGAGTTGTTTAGGTAATTAGGGGTGTGAAAGCACCCTAGCATCATCTACAATCTTGAGAAAGCATTCTTGGGCAGTCATTGTGATGATAACTGGTGTATGTTGGTATAAGTATTTTTCGTTCTAAAAGAATCCCACATGCTTAACTATCTGGGTGGATGGTTCGAGGGTGTGTGTGTATGTATGAATGGTGTCGTGATAGAACAAAGGGGATTGTGGTAGAACCGCTCAGATAACCCTTAAGACTGAATCTTGTGATGATCTCCCAAGGTACAAACAGTACAACCACATGCTGGCAAAGTGCAGGCATGGCTAAATAATTTGTATAGCTCTAGTGTGGTTACGTGAAGGTATGAACACGAGCAAAGGGATGGATGGACTCATCTCCGCCTTTGCCTGTGATGGCTCACGAAGGACCCTTCTCGAGGGATGGTTGCATCCTACAGAAGATAGACCTTAGCGGGCGTAACCACAAGTAGGATTATGCATTGTAACAGTCCTGTGATAGACTACTCAACTGCATGGCTAAGGAATCATGTAGGGCAACGAGCAGATCTATCTCTTGTGGGTAAAGTGTACAAACTCTGCAGAGTCAAAACTATTCGAATAGCCGTGCCCACGGTCATGGGCGGACATGGGAATCTGAATAGATATAGTTCTATTTCAAAATTTTGATGGATGGAATGGGATAAAAGTGGAGGGCAGAGAAAGGCTCTTATTTGAGTTGTCCTGGCCGGGTGTTGTCCCAGTGGTAATGTAAGCGGCTATAACGCTGAAGGCATGATATGAAGAGCAGAGACCATGTAATGGTGGATGGTCTCTGACTCGTTGAAAATAAATGTATATGTTATGAGCATCATGTTTAAAAGTTTAAAAAGGCTAGGTCTTAGGGAACTTTTAAGTTTTGTAGTTCTAAAAGCACATTTCAGCAAACAAAATAACCTGAGCCTCTCTTGGATAAGCCTTGCATACTACTTATTGCATTATGTGTATTGGCTCGCTGAGCACGGTGGTTGGTGTGCTCACACTCGCATTACCAAAACCCAGATTCAGGAACTCAAGATCATTATGCCTACGAGGAAGCACCTACTGCGGATGGAGGAGACAACGCCGAGACTTAGGACGAATATTTCACGCTTAGGACCTTAGGCAATTAGACTAATGTGTGGTCTGCATACAAATATTGCTGGAACTTTAGTAGTATTTGTATGACCACTTTTGCCCCCAGTCTTTGCCTGTGGTTAATAGGCCTGCTTTGTTCTGCTTCCGCTGTTGTACTTTTGAAATGTAAACATTTGGCCTGAGCGGCCCTACTGTAATAACTCCGCCCTTTTGAAGGCCTAACTTCGACTATATTATGTAATGATATTAGGGCTATGTGAATTTCAGCGATGTATGAAATGATTCAGCAATGTATCTGTGTGCATTATCTACTGATCCAGGGAATAATGCGGTAAGACACAGCAGATTCTGGATTAAAAAATCTGGGTCCGACAGGCTCAGAATAATTGAGGATGCCGGGTGAGATGGTGAGTTCAAGCATGGCACGAGAAAGACGAAAAATATTGAAGACGAGTTTGAAAGGCGGGTTGCACCATGTGGCTTGGATGGTCCAAGTGAGCCGTGGTTCGGTGGAACTAGAATGGGATAGACTTGGCGCCGCATGGCAAACTAGTGGTGCACCTACACATGGCAAATATGGTGATTGCTTACAAAGGATGGTGAAGACCGGGTCAACAAAGGGTATTTTGGTAGTTTGGCTAACTTATCGAAAAATACCTTGAATCAAAATTGTGGTGCATGAGTTGCACTTGGTAGAGTGGTTTAGGTCAAGGTGGAGCTGGTTTTATCAAGACGGATCAAGGATAATAATTTAGCGGATACGGGCTTATGCTCTTTGAAAAGCATACATAAGTGAATATGTATGAGTAAAGCCCGTATGTATGGGGTTACCGGGTTTCTCCCATTGTGCTAAGTGGATAGTACCCACTAAGGGTTAGAGGTGCTGGTTAGCCCACCTATAAAAGGGGGTTGGGATGGAAACATGTGGTTAACCATCCAACCCATCTCTTTTGTACTTCCATATCTAGGGTTAGGATTTGAGAGTTGAGTTTCTTGTGTGCTCTTTGTCCTCCAAGATAGAGTAGCCGTAAAACGTACCTTCTCAAGTAAGCAATACATCAATCGTTTTGCATCTCTTTGAGTCTCTTGTGTTTTGATTGATGTTCACTTGCTTCGGTTGGTTTTGATCTCTCCTTTTCACTTCTCTTGATCTTGTTGTTCCAATGACATATAATAGATGGAGATAATTCCTGGAAATCTATATTCACCTATCTAGGCACTTTGATAGTAAGTTCATGAGGAAACCCGTTTTTGCTTGACTGCTCTTTGAGCGATTTCAAGATCCGAGGGTTTTTGGCTTAATTTCTTTGGTGTTCTAACTTGCTGTGTCATGTGAGAATACATCTAGACCTATCTTGATCATCATCTACCCACGAGCAAGTTATATTCACTATTTTTTGGTTTTGGCTCAGTTCATTGCAACCTTCAAACTGAAAGAGGTCTCAACCTTGGCCACATTTTTCGTGATCATTTGTTGGAATTGGTTCTTGATATCCTAGAGTAGATTCTTACAAATTTTTATATCATTGGATATACGGATCAAATGTTCCATCGATTTTGGTTTTTGCAATCGTGCCGAAAACACTATTCATCTTAAATTTACTGTAGCAGCGGTAGTACCACAGTTATTATAGCGGTAGTGCCATAATTACTGTTCATTGCATTGTTTTTGAACATTTTGATTTTCTAGGTTGTGTGGTGGCTTTCCATCCTAATCTTCAAAGTTTCGTAACTATTACAGTAAAGGATTGGTAAATACTTGGAGGAAATTTTGAGTCACCATTCACCCCACTCTGTTGTCATCTTTAGTCCTATAGGCATCCATGCGGGATTAATCATTGCTGATTTCTTTGATGATCCATCATCTACTATAAGTTATTGCGGCAAGATCCGCACATATAGAGTCTAAGATGGAATTGTAGGTTTTTAACACAAATTAGGCTATGCTTGATCGAGGAGACTTTGATAAAAAAAAATCAAAATGTCAGTTGAGAAGATAACTTATTCATTGTTTAGTAACACCCTAATGACAGCTAACATAATATTCTCTAGAATTTCTTATTCATTAGTGAAGGTTATGCATCAAATATGAGTTCGAGATGAAGAATTTAAAGTGCAAGACTAAGTTAATTATCTGCATAGATACTATAATGTTCGGTATTGCAGATCCAATACTGTCGGATATAGGAACAACACTCCCAAATTCTCTGTGTAAATCATACTAGTCCAGGAAAAGCTAGTGCACACAGAGTTAACAGGGATACACATCGTGCATAATGATGAACTTTATTATAAGACACAGAGTATAGGCCTTATGGCCAAATTTACATCATCACGGCCCATAAGCCAAACATAAGCATATAACAGTGGAAGGTAAAATAAAGTGCAGTAGCCCATTCAGCTTGCCCATAGGTGAATAACTGTAAGACGTGTCCTATTCGTCGTGCTCATCACCATAATCGATGTAGTCGTTCTATGCCAATAGAATTTAAGTAACGTGAGCACATAAAGTACTTCACAAGTTATACCAGGAGAAATAATAAATTTGATGCATGCATGGATATTATCAAAGAAAGTCATAATAAGGTTGTATGTGCGTAAAGCAATATTGAAGTAAAACCTATAAAGTAGATACAAAGAGTTGAATTTAATACATTAAATAGATATAGTACTTTAATTAAAATAATACCGTAAGTGCAGGTCCTGACCCAACACTAACCTAACCACAGGTATCCCACCTGGACTATTTTTCTTCAAAAAGATTCCAACATTTTCATTAAAACCAAGTTTTGTAAAAACAAAATCTAATCTATGAAAAACCTTACTTAACATGTCCGTGATCATGGACACGACTATCTTGGATAGTTTGTTTACTATGCAGAGATGTACAACTTTACCCACAAGATATATCCTGTTGTTTTGCCACGCAATTAGCATACTTCCGTAGGTGTGCGGCCGAGAGATCATGATAAGGTTTTTACAATGTTAAGTCACCAACTTAGTCACGTCGTCACTAAGGTTTCACCATAATATGAATCCACAAGTTAGGGCCCTCTCTTGTATCGTGTGAGACTTCACGTGGCGTACGCTCTGCTCACATTCAACCTATAGTGAAACCAAAGTTGCGACCTCACAAATTATCTAGATAGGACTATCCCATACCAGACTGTGGTAGTACGATGTGGTTTTGTACCAGTGGCTCATAAACCGATTTTTAATTGATTTAGGCACTTCCCACATACCCCTTATGCCAAACAGCAATGTTGTGTCTCCGAATAATAACTTGTGCTAGCAAGCACCCACTACCTAACCATTTTTTCTAAATCTAAACTAGGTTTTATATTTTATTTTGCCAAATATTTCATAGATTTTCTTGACTCACCGAAATCAAGAATATATTTTGGTATCATCATTTTATGTGAAAAGGTATCCCCACCTAGAATCATTCTAAGTATGGCTAAGTATTTTTACAAAATTTCCAGCATGTATAATAATTTAAAATAATTTAAATTACTAGGATCAACATGATCAAAGATGTAACTTGCCTTGCTCAGTGTCTTGATGCTGCGAATCGTCGAAGATGTACTCTCTTAGAACGTCGTAGTCTACACGTGAAAATAACCAAAGCAAATAAATACAAATAAAATCTAAAAATTCAAAAATATGGTGGAAATGGATAGTTTAGGATTTTATATGAATTTAGAAATTCGAATGCGTTCAATCGGAGCTAGGATGAAGAAGAATGGGCTCCTCAAAGTTTGATTCTAAAGAAAAAGATAAATAGGGACTTTTTGGAATTATTTTTATATTGAAAAATCCTTATCTTCTGTTCTTTTGATCCTCTATATTTGTCGTGTGTTTTATAACAAGTATTTCTTGAGTGATTTATCCAACACAAGATAACATCTGCAACCCGCCATTAGCGTGTAATCGCGCAACCTGGTCAGCTAAGGCACCAATCAACCTGTAAAATTCCGAAAAGAATTATGCATGTACTTCTCAACTCAATCTACATATGTATAAAATATCAAGCTCAAATACATCATGTATTAAAAGTAACAAAAATAAGAAAATTCTGACAAATAATAAATCAAAAGGAAAAAAGAAAGTGTTACTATTCACAACAAACTTTATCATTTTTATTTCTTCTAACACACTTCGAGTTTAATTAGAGTTATAATTTTTAAAGGGTGCTATAACACTTCATATGCTACATCATCAATTTTTCTAGAATTTTTTTTGATTTGATTACACCCTAACTGGTGGGATGCATCTGATATGCTAAGATACTTTACGTATATTGCATGTTAAAGACGAAAGGTTTGACCGTATGCTTCCCACAATGGCAAGAATTTATGATCGGAAGGAATTGATGATTTTTCTTGACTTTTGGGTTCTTGAAAATAAAATATGGCTAGGGTATATACAACTTTTAGTTACGAAAAAATAGAAGGGTGTTGATAAACATCATCTGGATGTTTTCTTCCTAACTATTATTCATATTTGTGACCATTAGATTAGAGATTCAATGGTCATGAATTCTCCCCCCACCCCTTCAAAAAAAATCTCTCCCTCCCAAAAAAAAGGGGATGTTGAATCTCTAATCTAACGATATCAAATTTGAATGATTACGAGAAAGAAAATATTCGGATGATACCTAGACACAACCATACAAAAAATATGTCAGTGAAAATTTAATGGAATGTGGTATCATAAAATTCGCGAATAAAAGTGGGACACCAAGACGTTGTAACAAGAAGGCGAATGGAACTTTGACTTTAGCAAAAAAAGAGCGCGTCCTCGAATAGGGGTAACTAGAAGGGGGAAAGGAAAAAGGCATAAATTTACTTGGACCATTTACTACTCCACTTCTAATAACGTTGCTTCAAACTTTGTGCAATTTAATTTTTTGGAGCATAAAGTACAACTGAATCCACTTTCTTTTTTCTAAATACACTACTCAATCTATTAAGGGCAATGTAGTAGCACTACCTTAAGGTGAATAGACTATATTAATAAAAAAAAGCTTGAAGATATTTGGGGCAAAACATACCAATTATACTGTTTGATATGTGGTATAGTTTGACCAATAAATTCCATGCTTTAACTCCCTTTAGAACAAGAGAAACAAAAAGATTAATTAGACCCATAAATATCATAGTGTCATTTCACATGGTGCACGATTATGCTTAAGGTGTTCACATGTACTGGAGATTACATATCAGAGTTGTTAGTTGGTGGTGGGTGGCAATATAGGTGAGAACGACGCACAGACAATCACAAACATTTTTTTCGAGGAAAGGAGAGATTTTTATTGCTCAGGCAGCTCAGCCGTGGGAGGACCAGAGGTCCCTTTCAAGTACATCATGGAGGAAGTCCGGTCCATGTGCACGACAAAGGTCTGCTTGTTTTAGCTTAGATTTTTTTGGTTTATAACTTCAACCTAGTTTTTTTTGCTTAATAAGTTTATAACTTCAACCTAGTGTCGAGGCGGCGGCGGCGGGAGGCTACGGCGTCGAGGCAGAGAGGCGGCGTCGGTGGGGGCAGGGGAGGGATGTGGAAGCGGCGGCGTCGGGGCAGGGAGGCATTGGCGTTGGCAGGGGATGCGGCACCGTGGGCGGGAGGCGGTGTCGGTGGGGAGGAAGGGTGTGGAGACGGCGGCATCGGGTAGGGAGGCAACGACGTTGGTAGGGAAGGCGGTGGCCTTGGGACAGGGGCATCGGTGGGGAGGGTGTGGAGGTGGCGGCATCGAGGCGGGGACGTGGCGGCGTTGGCGAGGCGGTTGCATCGGGGCAAGAGAGCGGCGTTGGCGGGGAGGCAGTGGCGTCGGGCAAGAGAGGCGGCGTTGGTGGGGGAATGGGAGGGGTGTGGAGGCGGCGGCGTCGGGAGGTGGTGTCAGGGCAGGTAGGCAGCGGCGTTGGCAGGGAAGGTGGCAGTGTCGGGGCAGGGGAGGCGGCGGCGTCGAGAAAAGAATGGGCGGAGATGAGGAAGCAAGAGAAAAAAAAGGAAGGGTTTGCACTTATATACGAATGGCATTTTGAGGGTAATTTCAACGAAGTTTAGTGGCAAAGGGTTATTCCTTTTCGGAAAAACAAAAAAAAAAGCTCCTCTCACAAGGCTTTTGACTTATAGGCTTAAAGTGGCTTAAGTTTTTTATAGGCCAGTTAAAAAGCCACCTCTTTGTTTAGGCTTTAACTTTTTTGCTTTTAAGCCAGACAAAAAGCCTAAGCAAACAGGGCCAAAGTACATTATTCCTTGACATCCTACACTTTGTAGCTCTTTACTAATCCGGGTCACGTTGACATTCTGAATTGCCTCCATCCAAGATGATTTATCTTCCTTGTGATGCGAGGGATAGATGTTACAAATTAGGCTCATACAAGTCAGACTTATTTTCTATAATTTTAAGATATGTATAATTTAGTATTATATTGTCTAGCCAAGTAAAGAAAAAATAATTTGTAAGTTGTATTCCTTACCAATTCTTGAAACATGTGATATATAGATGGAGATGGCATGAGGAGAACTTTGGTTAAACACACATGCACGAGCGTGCAAACCAAAGTTTACTTTATTTTTGCTGAACCATGCATCTCTCTATTTGAATAAGATTCAAACATTTAAATTTAAGGCTTTGTTGGGTATTGATGATAGGCAGTTACCAATTGATAAATGACTGGCTAATTGCATTAATTATCAATGGATAAATAACTAATTAACCATATTAGTTCATAGTCTGCATCTATATATATATATATATATATACCTAGAGACGTCCAAAGTAGAGGTGCCCAAATCACTACCTCTATTTCTTTTCCTCCCTCCTGCAAACCTGTGTTATAGTATTGCACCGCTTAAATCTTGTCAACTCTTCTTCCCAGTGTGCAGTGTGAAGGAGAGTAGTATCTCCGAGCCGTTGCCGCCATAAAGACTTGCATGAGTGGCAACAATAAGGTTTTCTAGGCAGTGGATATTTGTGTGACTGCTCGCTTCATTGCTTCATCTACGTTCTGCACTGCATAGAGCCTATACTGCTTCATGTTCTTCATTAGACCATACTATAAGTCGTTCGTGTAACCGATCGACTCTGATATAATTTTGTACTTGCATATATTTAAAGTACAGTATGATTTGTCTGGTGTTGTTAGTTATGAGCTATGCATCACCAATTATTTTACGATATTTGCCTCCTGGTAAAATTTGAAATTAAAATATTACCCATATTTCTAACTATACATAGTCTGCACTGTTGACGATCAGTTTCCAAGATAATTTTTTTAATGGGTGGTAGTGAGCACTACCCTATATTTAAATAGAGGAAAAGGGGTGGCCAAAAACTGGCGGCACCCTAGGGTTTTAAGGTTTGATTACAAAATTTATCTTACAAGAAGGGGATAAGCTCTACTAGGTTCATTGCTCCCGCTAAGGCCCAAGCCACTACTTCATCTTTTATCTTGGCGATCAAGAACATTGATGTATTAGCTGAAGAGTGGAAAATCCAGGCGTTCTATTCTTTCCAAATCTCCCATGTTACCAACATCACCAATGAGGCTAGAGCCTTCTATGGCACTCCTGGCCATAGGACAATCCACTCCCACCATTGTCGGGTCGAGGAGAAGGTGGGCCAGGTTACCAATTGTAAGGAATCGCAAGCCGTCCAATGAGCAATGGAAGCCCAAATTGTCGTCATGTAGCGACACTCAGTGAGGAGGTGGATGGCTGATTTAGCTAATAACCTGCAAAAAGGACATGCCGAATGGTTTGTCCATCCTCGCAAGGACAGGTGGTCGGCTGTCCAAAGCCTATTTTGAAATGCCAACCACACAAAAAATTTACATCCTTGCGGTGCCCCAGTTTTCCATAATAGGGTTCATTGTGGATTTTGTTGCTGCAAAGAACTGAGACTTATAGGCTGAGGAGGCAATGTAAATCCCTTGAGTGGACAGTTTCCAAATGATTGTGTCCTCTACCAGATCATGGAGGTTTGTGGAGGTGATACGACTGTAGAGAGCAATGAGTTCTTGGATGAGCTATACTGTTAACTCTCCCGACTAATGCGAGTGTTGTAGACAATTGTTATCCGTTAACGCTACATGAAGGGTACGATTCTTTCTCCTAGAAGCCCAAAAGATATTTGGCGTGATGTCTTGTAGACACTCTCCTTGCACCCAAGTCGAGCTCCAAAAACTCACAATCTTGCCGTTGCCAACTGTGATGGAGGTCACGGCTGCAAAGAGTCGATGGTCATATTCATCACATGGGGTTTCCATTTGTTTCCCATGGCCCCAAGTGCACCGCAACCATCTAAGCCTTAAAGCTCTGACAAAGCGCTCTAGGTGTAGGAGACTAAGGCCTCTAAGATGTGTAGGTATGTACACTCTTTCCCAGTTAACCTTGCATTTGCCACCAGTTAACTACTCGGATTTGGTCCATAGGAATTCTCTACATCAAGGTTCAAGGGCACTCAATTTAGCTCAAGGTCAAGAATCCTTATACCGTGCCCGTTAATGACGACGTGATCACACCTGATGTGGAGACAAATGGCAAGGCTCGAAATTTCTTGATTTAAGGGCTTAGTCAATCTGAGTTTGAGCGTGTTGCTCACTTGAGGTCTACTTATGAGATCTGAAAGACCTTCACTAACTACCATGAGGCTCTACCGTGATTAAGAAAGTAAGACAGAACCAACTTAAGAAAGAGTAATAAAAAATTGAACAAAGACCTGGTGAATCTTTGGATGAGTTGTGGGGAAAATTTTCAAAAATTAATGACTTGCGTGCCATTGGTCATGTGTTTTTTGAGTCTAAGAGTGCACGCCAACATTTGGGTGCACTTGATGTGAGAGTTTAGGGGATGAAGATCACTTCCATCAATGACAATACTATCATGAGTGAGTTTATCATGGATAAGCTCTACTCGAGGTTAAAGACATGTGGGATTGACCTGATCTCACATCTTCCCAAGACACAGTCGATGGCACTAGTGGTTGAGCCTTCTCAGATTATCTCTTCAGATTCCTTGGATTTTGGCTCATCTATATTTTTCTTGTCTGCCTTGCACTCCTTAAGCGATGAGCAGCTAGAAAAGCTACCTGAGGATGACTTAGCCCTCCTATCCACAAAATCCACGAGAGCTTACAACAAAGTAAGGAACAGGAGGAGAAATGGACATGTCACTTGCTTTGAGTGTGATGAGCCAAACCACATTCAGACCAAGTGCCCCAAGCTAAAGGGCAAGGAGGAGAAGGATGAGGCATCCACAAGCTCGTGACGCGAAGGCCAAAAAGCCCAACGACCTCAAGTTTATCAACCAGGTCCTTGCCACTCTTGAGAATGTCGACATGAGCGATGTAGACTCGTGGATGGAGAACGACTCCCACGACAATAAGAAGATATATGACTTCACCGACATGTGCTTAATGCTCAAGGGTAGCAACGGTGGTGACTCTGACGACGACAATGAGCCCTACAATGATCCTAACGAGATCCGACATGCTTGGAAGGGGGACATGTGGCTTTTTGACTCTAGGTGTTCTCGACACATGACCGGAGATTCTAGATGATTCTCCCCCCTTACACGTGCATCTGGCAATGGGTTGATCACGTTGGAGATGCTTCTACCAGAACTATGACAGCCAAGGGCATAATGCTCGTCAAGAACAACTTCATGCTTAAGGATGTCACTTTGGTAAGTAAACTGAGGTATAATCCGCTATCTATTTCCAAACTTCTTGATGAGGGTCTAGAACTGAGGTTCAACAGTGGTGAGTATAGAGTTCTAGATTCATTGGGTGAGTATGTCTTTGGGATCTCTAGGTTTGAAAGGATCTTTAGTGTTGATTTCAGTATGTCTTCTGCCTCTAACCCAAGGTGTCTTGCAGCTTCTGATTCTCATGACTTAGTGTTGTGGCATCATAGGCTTGGACACATAGGCTTCGAACACTTGACTAGCATAAGTAGCAAGAACCTGATTAGATGATTGCCTAGGCTTAAGAGTGTTAGAGACCTAGTGTGCATATCTTGTATGTATGGTAAGATGGTTTCTGCTTCTCATCCATCTCTTACTCTAGTGATGACTAATGGCCTTGGACAGCTCTTACACTTAGATATAATTGACCCTTCTAAAGTCTAGTCTATAGGAGGGAAGTGGTATGTGCTTATTATTGTAGATGATGCTCTAGATATTGTTGGATGTATTTTTTGGTTTCTAAGGATGAGGCATTTGGCTGCTTTAGAGAGTTGGCCGCTAGACTAGCAGTTGACCTCATAGGAGCCTTGAGAGTTATTAGGAGTGATAATGGCACAGAATTTAAGAACTCGTCGTTTACCACTTTTTGCACCAAGAGAGAATTAAAGCACCATTTTTCCTCATTTAGAGTCCCCTGATAGAATGGGGTTGTAGAAACAAATAATAGAACCCTTATAGAGCACGCTAAATGAGCATAGCACCCATATGAGATTTTGGGCTGAGGCAATTTTTACTGTTTGTTATGTCACCAATAGGGTTTTCTTGAGATCATTCATAGGCAATACTTCTCTTGAGCTTAGATTTGGTCATAGATCTAGTGTCTCTTATTTCAAGATATTTGGTTGCAAGTGCTTCATTCTTAAACTTAGCAACTTGGATACATTTGAATCTAGATGTTATGATGGCATGTCGGGACCCGAATTTTCAAATCCAGACCCTCTGTGTATTACAGCACTAGTCCCAGATCACAGCTAGTGCACACAGTTAAACAGTGATGATTACATTGCCAACAACGAAATTACAATAATAAAGAGAGTACAGGCCGAAAGACCTTTATTACATGTGAGGTTTCAAGACCTCGCACACACACAAAAGATAAAGCACGGCGGAAGCAAAAGTAAATCCAGTGGAGACCCATCAATACGCCACAGGCAATTGACTGGGGAAGCGCAACCTAGAACTCCTGGAAGCCTTCGTCGAATCCATACGCTCCGTAGTCGAAAGTTCCATCTTGAGCTTCATACTCTTTTGGGTATTATTTTAAGTGTAGTATGTGAGTACATAAAGTACTCCGCAAGTCTTGGGAAAATGCAATAGATGCAAGGTTTAACAAAGGAGGGTTATACGGTTCTTTTGCACAAAGCAACATTTTATTTCAAATACCATTAAATATTTTTGTAGGCATTAGTTTAATAAAGAAATTGCTTTAATAGAATCTAATAACTTTATAGTGAAGGTTCCAACCACCAACACTTGAATACTGGCTCAACCCGCCAAAACTCAAAACCACGGGTTAAATCACCCACACTAAACAACTGGCTAACCGCCAAAGTTCAAGAAAACAGGTTACACCACCCACACTGGCTACACTCGCCAGGACAACTCCGGGAGTTCCAACCACTTCCGGCTTCCCAAAACTTTTATTTTAAAACCAAAACCAAAGATCTACCATGTGAATGCATTCCTTGCCCGCCATTGACCGTGGGCACGGCTATTCGAATAGTTTTACACTCTGCAGAGGTTGTACAGCTTTACCCACAAGAGATAAGTCATCTTAATAGCCAACATGCTTCCTTAGGCATGAGACCCAGATAAAATATCACAAAGCCTTTACCTTACTCTAGTCTAGCCAAACACCACCCGCTGAGGTTTCACCGCTGAAGGGTTAAACCACCCAGTCAGAAGCCCCCTCTTACGCCATATGAGTACAGGAAACCCTGTCCCACACTGTGGATAACCAGTACACCCTAGCACCCACTTTCCACTGGTGGTACCTAGACTAAACTATCGTAAGTTAGTCAGCTAGGTCGTACCCATATAGACTTGTGGTTGTACGGTAGTGCTCGATCCGGACAAACACAAGCGTCGGTCCTTAATTGATGGGGCGAACGCGTACACATTACAAGTTCTCGTGCTAACCGCACCAAACCAATCTTACCATCCGCCCCAGTCTAAACCAACTCTCATATTTTATTTTATTTTAAAGAACAGTGGCAACACCAATCGCCACTAACTTTCTGAACAAAAGTCTAAATCAATGAAATATAGTTTTTCCCATTCCAAGGTTACCAAAGGTTATATAGCACGACTAAGCATTTTACTACCGTTACAGCATTTACCAAAGTTTAATAATAATCTCATTATTGAGACAAAGGAAATCCTAGGGTGTCAAAGGTACATGGTTGTCAATGCCAAATGAGGGTATAACAATTGTCGGTTTAACTAATATTTCTAAAACAGAAATTATCATTTTATGTAATATAGCAATGCATTAAATTTAAAATAATCAAAACATTTCTCAAACATGGGTTCAAGATGTTCAAAGGAGACTTGCTTTCGTGAGCGATGTCTTGGTTCTCTTGCTGCGGATCGACAAAGTCTTCGGCGACGTCTGGTTCTACGCGCCCAAAAAGACAAAGCAACAAAGCAAATAAACAGCAAAAATTCAAATAAAATTCAAAAATTGAAAAAGAGTGTATAATTGAGTAGTTCATGATTTTAGAAGAATTTAGAAATTTGAACGGGTCAAATCGGAGTTAAAACGAAAAAGTTATGGCCTCGGGAAGTTTTAATTGAAAGAAAAAGAAAAGAAAGATTTTACCGATTTATTTTTGCATTGAAAAATCATGATTATGACGTCAGCATTATTGTTAAATTCGGCCGAAATATTTTTCTAAAGAAAAAGGAATTTATGACGCAATGCTGACGTCAGCAAAATTTTGAAATTTGAAAATTTCGGACATGTGGGCCCGGTCCACCGTGGACCGAGTCCACGGACCGGCGGCCCGCCGACGTGGCACGCACGGCGACGAGGTGCACACGCGGCGGCCACGCAGACGCCACGCCGCTGCCGCAGTGGAGGTGGCCGAGCGGCGGCGCTTCGGCGGCTTCACGGCGACGGCCGGCAATGGCCGGCGGCGGCGACGGCCGGAGGAGCAAGAGGGGCGGCGCGACTCACCGGCGGCAGCGGAGCGGAGGCTCGGGAGGCGGCCGGCGGCGGGCGGCGAGGAACAACCGGCGGTGGCGCCGCGGCGACGGAGGCTCTGGGCGCAGGCTTCCTACGAGGTGAGGAAAAGGTGGAGAAGTGAGGGTGCCAAGATGGTCTCGGGGGGGGGGGCTTTATAGGGCAAAGGGGAGGGAGAAGGCCGGCGGCCATGCGCACGGGGAGGCGGCGATTGCGGCTGAAAACGGGGAAGTTTAATGGGGAAAACGACCGGAGTGATGGAGGGAGTGAAGAGGGGAGTTGATTGTGCAATTCAATCGGGTTTTAAAGGCAAGAAACGGCCGAATTGAAAAACTCCATGCGGCTCCAATGGAGGAAAGAGAGAGAGAGGTGGGAGGAAGAAGAAGGGGAGGAGGAAGAAGAATATGACATGTGGGGCCCACTCGTCGGTGAGAGAAAAAGAGAGAGAGGGAGAGTGAAGGGGTACGGGCCGTCGGATTTGCGACACGTGGCAAGTGGGTGATTCATGCCCTTTGGATTTAAGTGAAGAAGTGTGGCTTGGATTAAATCCAACGAAGGGGTATCGGCCGTCGGATGAGCGACACGTGGCGGCCTGAGGTTAAATTGATTTTTATTTTCGGATTAGATTTTCAGAAAATGCTAGGAACAAAATAATTGCTTATAAAAATAATAAATAATAACTAAAAATTCCAGAAAAATTATAAAATATTCCTGGAAATATTTTAGACTTAATAGAAATATTTATAATTTCATATTTGCTTTTAATAATTTTATAAAATTCCTTTTATTTTTTAAAATTAATTTTTAATTCCAGAAAATTCTCAAAAATTACTTAAAAGTTTTGGGAAGGTTGGGAAAAATAAAATAAACTCTTTTTGGCTTTATTAAATAATTTAAAATACATTTTATTATTTTAGATTTTGAAATAAACTCCAAAAAAGCCCAGAAAAATCCAAATAAAAGCCAATTGCTTCAAAATAATTAATTTGAATTTAAAATTTTCAAAACTCAAAAATTTGGGATGTTACATGGCATTTTCCTTGGATATCATGCTCATTCTCATGGCTATCATGTATTTAATTTGGATGGTAACAAAATTATTGAGACTTATGAAGTCACTTTTGATGAGGCTAGTCCTGGTACTAGACTCGACGGTACACAAGTACATAGTGATCGGGAGAGTATCTTCATCGACGATGACTCTGACATAGATAATGAGGACCTAATCCATCCTCTAGACACTTCTAAGTTGGTTAGAGAGTCTACTTCTACTTCTCCAACTTCAGCAGAGTACCCTGCTCTCACCTTCACCGGCACTCTGAGTAGCTCTGCTTCTACCTCCACAGCCCATGAGGTATAGGTCACGTCTGCACCAAGACATCCTCTTCATATTTATTGATGATACCCTCTAGAGCATACGATTAGGGATCTCCCTAAGCGTGTTACTTGCTCCAGATTTATCTCTTCAGGTTCTCTTGCATATTATGCTGTTGTTGCATCTTTCGAACCCCGGGATGTCACCCATGCTTTATCTGATTCCTCTTGGGTCAATGACATACATAAATATCTTGAAAAATATGAAAGAAACTAAGTCTAGACCTTAGTTGAACCTCCACCTAATCACAATGTAATTGGAACAAAATAGGTTTTCAAAAATAAGCAAAGTGAGGGTAAGTTGGTAGTTCGCAACAAGGCTAGGCTTATAGCTCAAGGTTATTCACCGGTAAAGGGTTTAAACTTTGAAGAGACCTTTGCACTTGTAGTTAGATTAGAAGTCATTTGCATATTGCTACCATTTGCGGCGTCTAAAAGCTTTAAGTTTTTTCAAATGGACATTAAGAGTGTTTTTCGTAATGGTTTCATAGAGAAAAAGGTCTATATCAAGCAACCACCTTGTTTTTAAAATTCCAAGTTCTCAAACCATGTGTGTAAGTTCTCTGAAGCCTTGTATGATTGACGTAAACCCCTAGAGCTTGGTATGATAGGCTTAAGAGTTTCTTTGTTAAGAATGATTTCAAAATGGGAATGGTAGTTAAAACGTCGTTCACTCTCAGGCATAGCAGTAACTTCTTACTTATTTAGATTTATGCGGATAACATTATACTTGATGGTTCCTCCCATGCTTTGGTACCTAGGTTTTCAGAGTCTATGAACAAAAAATTTGAAATGAGTATGATGGGTGAGCTAACCTTCTTACATGGTATTCAGGTCAAGCAACTGAAAGAAGGGACCTTCATTCATCAAAGCAAGTACACAAAGGACTTTCTTCGGTGCTTCCATATGGGAAGAAGTAAACCAATATATACTCCTATTGCTACTTCTATCGTGTTGGATCCTGATGAGGATGGTGAGCCTATGGAACAGAAGGAGTACCATAGCATGATTGGCTCCTTCCTCTACCTCACGATGTCGAGGCCGGACATATAATTTGCTGCGAGTTTGTGCGCTCGATTTTAGGCTTCCCCTCGTGACTCACATCGTCAAGCAGTGAATCGCATTTTCAGGTACTTTCAGGACACTCTTGACTTTGGACTCTGGTATTCTTCTGATTTTGCTCTCTCCATTCGGGCTTTTTCGACGCTGGTTTTTGCAGGGTGTAGAGTAGATAGGAAGAGTACTCCTAGCACTTGTTATTTCTTAGGCATATCTCTTATCTCTTGGTCATCCAAAAACCAATCCTCTGTTACACAGTTCACTACTAAGGCAGGGTAAATAGCTGCAGCTAGTAGTGTTCACTGCTTAGATTCTTTAGATCTTGTCTACTCTGTGGGACTATAAGTTGGTCTTAGATAGTGTTTCTTTTTTCTGTGACAACACTAGTACCATAAACATTGCTAAAAATCTAGTGCAACTCTCTAGAACCAAGCATATTGATATTAGATACCATTTTCATGTAGACCATGCAGAGAAGGGTAATGTTGTGTTTGACTTTCTAGAGTCCGAGTCGCAGGTGGTTGATATTTTCACTAAGTCTCTTGATTCTTTTCGTTTTGCTTCTTTGCGGGGAAAGTTATGGGTTATTAGTCCTTTTGGCCTATTTTGAGGAGGAGTTTGACTCTTTTGCATCTATTATATCATATTGTATTTTAAATTTAGCAACTTGCACTGTAATATAAATACATTGAGATTTGACTATTATCATTGTGTGACATAATATAACAATTTCTTTGTTTTTGGCTGTGCAGTGTCGTTGGAGTCAACCTTAGTAAAAAATAAGGATCGGGGCTATGCTCATGAAGGAGCTAAGGTCAGAACGATCGAGAATACCAGGAGAGATGGTGATCTCAAGTATGGCACAAGAAAGGCATAAAATGTTGAAGAGAAGTTCGAGCGGTGGGTTGCACCATGTAGCCTGATCGATCCAAGTGAGACGTGGTCCGATGGAACCAAAACGAGAGAGACTTGCTGACGTGTGGCAAGTCAGTGGTACACCTATACACGATAAACATGGCGATTGCTTGCAATGGAAGGAGATGACCGGGTCAAGAAATGGTATTTTGATAATTTGACCAAAATACTGAGAACACCTTGGATCAAAATTACGGTACTTAGGAGAGTGGTTTAGGTCAATGAGAAGCTGAGAAGATCAAGATGGATGAAGGATATGGATTTAGTGGATTCGAGCTTATGCGCTTTGAAAAACGTACATAAGTGTGATGTGTGAGTTAAAACTCGTGTGTGTGTGGAGTTATCGGGTTTCCCCATTGTACTAAGTGGATAGTATCCACTAAGGGTTAGATGTGGCTGGCTAGTCTATCTATTTAACGGGTTAAAATGGAGACCTGTAGTTAACCATCCAAACTTCTTATCTTGAGACCAAGTGTTCGTGTGTTAGGGTTAGGCTTTGTGTGATCTTTGTCCTCCAGTGTGGAGTGGCTATGAAACTTTCCTCCTCAAGTAGCAATATGTCAATCTTTATTTATGTCCACGAATCTCTTGTGTTGATTGATTTGCTCTTGTCTTGATTAGTTTTTTATCTTTTCTTACCTCTTCTTGATCTTGTTATGCCAAGAATGTATAAGAGAAGGAGGTAGCCTCTGAAAATCAATTTCTACCCATCTGGACACTTTGATAGCAAGTTTATGAAGAAATTCGGTTTTGGTTGTTTTTGACCTCACCAAGTGATTTCGTGATCTGAGAGTTTTTTGCTTGATTTCTTTAGTGTTCTTACTTACTATGATATATGAGAATACATCTAGAGGCATCTTGCCCATCTCCTACCTACAAGCAAATGGCATTCACCGTTTTCATTTGTTGCTTGGTTTTGGTGCAATCTTGCTTCAATCTTAAAAAGGTCTACGATCCGTTGATGGAATAGGTTCTTGAGGTCTTAAGTAAGGTGGCAATCTTGCTTCAAACTCAAAAAGGTCTACGATCCGTTGATGGAATAGGTTCTTGAGATCTTAAGTAAGGTGTGTGCAAAGTTTCACAACTTTTGGATCATTGGATCAAAAGATATATAGATTTTTAGATTCGCAACAGTGCTGATTTTACTATAGCTTTTCCTGAAATCACTATTCATAGCTATCTGACCGTTAGAATAGCGGTCAGACCACCAGGAGAGAGGGCGGTCAAACCACCTCCCACGATGAGGTCAGAACTCTAGGGTTTAGATTTTCTCTAAGCTTGATTTCTTGGTCGATTTGATTTGGGGTTTTTTGGCTGTAGATTTAATTTTCAGTAACTCTGTGGTTATTTGATTTGGATGCTGATTTCTTGGTCCATTTTCCGTTTTGACTACACGCTAAAAAAATCAAACTTTCAACTAAAAATCTCATAAACTTGTATATCCAAAAATCAAACTTTTTTTGAGATCGCAAAAATCAAATTTTTTAGATCTCAAAAATCAAACTTTTTTTAGATCCCAAAAATCAAACTTTGACTCCCTCCCATGTTAACAAACTATGCTATTAAAAAAATTGAGGTGAAATACTATTCATTGATAAGAAACGTGATCACGGCAAGCGTGCACAACATGCTACCAAGCATTATGGCCGAAAAAAACGACAAATCAACGGGCTTATGCCTCTGGCCCAAACAAAAGTAAACAAAAACGTGCAATAGCTAAAAGGGCCTACATAGAGGTGAATGCCCCGCCAAACAGCACAATGTGACTTCTTTCTTGCCAATTGAGCAAAATTTTAGAGTAAATTCAGGGCCTGTTCTTTTTGGCTGTAGCTTGTGGCTTTTGGCTGCGGCTTGTGTCTTTTAGGATATTTATACGAAAGATTACAGAATAACAGAAACTCACGTGTGGTTTTTGCCAGTATAAATGAAGTCAGTAAAGTATGTACTACAATTAACTAGTAGACCCTATCTTAAAAAAAATAGTTCGTTTAAAAGCTAGTTACTGTAGAAAAGCCGAAAAGCAGCTTTTAGAAGTTGAAAAGAACATGGCCTCAGTTTGGCCATGCATCCAAAACTAGCTGAGGGCTTAAAATGGATGTTATGTTAGTTCCAGATGTTCAAGCCTAAGATAGTCACAAGTGGAGGCGTGAAGCAAATTTAAACCACAAACACGATCGACAACACTGCGTTTAGGGTGGAAACAGATTGAATACGAATTGAATAATGCTCTAAATATGAGTTTGAATATCTTTTAATAGGAATATGAATCAGATATTGTAACAAATAAGAATTCGAATCGAATATCTATTTAATTCGGTTGGATCCGAATATCCTCATAATTTATGCAGTATAGAGATATTAATGATATTTTTTCATGCTTAATCATTCTAATTCATTTACTTCACCTAAAGAAACACGAATTCACATTGAATTAAAAAATGTGTCCAACTAATTAGTCATATTGCGATAAAATATGTATATTGCTTTGTTAAATACGAATACGAATAGTTCAGATAAAATAACATTTCAGATGCCATATTCGCATCCATATTTTTATGCGGATTCGCATACGAATACAAATAGGAGAAAAATCGTTAATTAGATGGAAAAATTTATACTGTATTTGTATTATATCGAATACTATAGCCGAAAAATAACTTGATGTGATGTGAATACAACATGGCGATAGTCGTGATCCTTATTTCTCAGTTTTACTTTTACTGGAAAAATAGGCACGATACCTTCGGGGGGAAAAAGAAGTGGTGCAAGTTGAGATGCATGTGTGCGGAAACGCAAGTGGATTATTCACTTCAAATACCAACATAAATCATGCCAGGCGAGCTAGAGCAAAAGCAAAAAATACATCTCGAAGAATAAATCACGGCGCGTACAGAAAAAATCACCAGAACCCTCCTCTCTCACGGACGGGACCACACAACATCAACACCGAATCACCGTTTTCCGGGTCTTATTGGACCGCATCCACCGGGTATCGATGGATGCACCCGGCCCACGGCCCTTCGTCAGGCCCATCGGGCGCCCGCAGGCACTCCCACAACGCGCTGTTGCACTTGAACCCGGACCCGAACCCGACCATCCACACGCGGTCGCCGCGGCGCATGCGGCCCTTGGCCTCGATGTAGGCCAGCTCGTACCACACCGAGCTGCTCGACGTGTTGCCGAACCGGTGCAGCGCCATCCGCGACGCCTCCACGTGCTCGTCCGACAGCCCGAGGCTGCGCTGCAGCTCGTCGATCACCGCGCGCCCGCCCGCGTGGATGCAGAAGTGCTCGAACGCCGTGCGGAAGTCGGGGACGCGCGGCGGCGGCGCTTTGCGGTGCTGCTTCTGTCCCGTGCTGAGCAGCAGCCTTCGCCTGGCGCGCGAGAGCACGTACGCGAGGAGCTCCGACGACGGGAGAACGAGGGGGCCGAGGGTGGTCATGTGCACCCTCAGTGCTTCGCCGGCCACGGGCATGACCTCCTTGGACAGCGCGACGCCGCGCTCGCCCGCGGCGTCGTCCGCCTGCTGCACGCACCGATGGGCGCGGTCGTCGCGTCCAGCGTGCGTGCGCACCACCCGTGCGAGGCGGTACCGGGCGCGCGGCGCGGGGGACGTGGACAGCAGCACAGCGGACGCGCCCATCCGGAACAGGCAGTTCTGCAGCAGCATCGCGCGCTCGTTGCCAGAGTAGTAGTCGGAGGTGAGAATTTCGGTGGACACCACGAGCGCGTACTTGTTGTCTCCACCGCCGGCGGAGCACTGCAGGATGTTCTGCGCGAGCCCGACGCCGATGATCCCTGCGCTGCACCCCATCCCGGAGAGGTTGAAGCACCGGACGTCGCTTCGGAGCCCGTACCTGCGCACCACCATGTCGGCCATGGACGGCGTGGGGGCAAACAGGCTGCAGTTCACCACGACTACCCCGAGGTCCTCTGCGCGGACGCCGGTCTTGGCGAGGACGGCGTCGACTGCTGAGAAGATCCCGAGCTCGGCCTCAGCGCGGGCCGCCTCGAGCGACTTCCCCGGCGGGATGATGTGGCTGGCAGGCGGGAGGCACGTCTCCTCGCCGAGGCCCGAGCGCTCGATGAGGCGAGACTGGAACCCGACGCTCTTGTCGTCAAAGAACGGCGCGAGCCTGGCATGCTCGACGTACTTGGCGAGCGGCACGCGGAGCTCGGACGGCGGGCGGAAGCACGCGTAGTCTACGAGGTACACCGCGCGCGCCATGCATGTCGACGTGAGGTACACAAGTAACACGACTAGGACGGCGAGCAGCGCGAGGGTGGCGTAGAGTAGAGTGCAGTTGTTGTCGGTGGCGCCGATGGGGATAAGACAGGCTGTGGTGCGGAGCGCGGCGGTGGCCAAGAAGGGGAAGCAGGCTAGCGCGAGGCGGCGGGCGGTGAAGAAGCCATAGGCTGGCGAGAGGAGGCTGAGGTGGAGGGAAGTCGCCATTGTCTGGGAGTCCTAGGAGAACAGGTGCGTGACGGTTGCCGAATGGTTTACGAGGGAAGTGTATTTCAAAGTGAGAGACTTGCTGGAGAGCTGATGAAGTCCTACCGTCCTACGTTGTTACAGAAATTAAAGGGTATTAAGAAACAATCTGTTTGTGGCATGCTACTATATATTACTCCCTTAGTTGATTTTTGTAAGGCGATCGTGCATTTCGTGATTCAAAGTTTACGAACTTTGATGAACATATTAGTCCAACAATGTATAGATTATGTGATACAAAAGTGGTATGGTTAGATTTATATTTAAAAAACACTTTCTTATTAGGGTGTTGATAAATATCACTCGGATGTTTTCTTCCTAACTATCATCTAAATTTATGACCATTGAAATAGAGATCCAACGGCCATAAATTCTCCCCCCACTCCCTCCAAAAAAATCTCCCCCTCCTTCAAAAAAAGGAACCGTTAGATCTCTAATCCAACGGTCTTAAATCTGGATAATTATTAGGAAGAAAATATCCGGATGATGCCTAGACACACCCTTCTTATTATTATGATTTTATAGCTATAAACAAAGTATTGTAAAAGAAAATGATGATAAAAACTTAACTTTGAAGACCATACCAATTTGAAGACCATACCAAGTTAAACCGAGCCTTATAAAAATCAACGGAGTACTGGTGCTGTCACTGCATGCACCACTACAGTGACTACACTCGATTGTGGCATGCTTATGTTAGTATTATTGCATTTCATCTGCATTCATGGTGCATGTTAAGTGTTAACAACTTAAAGCAACTGCTCTCTCTCTCTGACACAACGCTATGCAAACTCTTTATTCTCTTCGCCCTGCTCGTTTCAGCTACAATTTCTGACTTCTAGCTTTTAATTTATTATTCTTTTAGTTCGCTCTTTTCTGATTTTTTGGCCTTTTAGGACTTTTTTAACTTTTTTTTCCCTGTATTCCTTCACATTATCCATGATAAGCTAACTTGTTTTTATTTTAAAATTTTTCAATTTAATTACGATAAATAAGGCATAAGCAGTTATAGCAAAAAAATAAGATAACTATAGAAAAAAAGTCATAAGCTATCGTCAAACTAAACACCACTAGAAATATGATGTGTTTGTGCATGCTACCCTGTCACTCTTCTCACTAGCAGCTACCAACCTCTTGTTCTTATGTGTGATGCTTGTGCGTGCTATTCTGTTACTCTCTCTCAACTATTACCTTGGTTTTGCCTGCTATTGTTGCATCCAGCAGCAAACTCCAGCATTAGATAATACAATGCACCAAACACTTTCCTAGTTTCCTTGTACTGGCTCAGTGCTAACTACACTGGCACATCTTGACAAACGAAGCCCAGTTGTTAATATTCTCTTGAGCGCAAACTTGAGACCATGCACGATAAGATATTAAGACCATAAAGTTTGTTTTTATAGAGCAATAGGACCCATATATGGGCAGGTGGGCCCAGGGTTGAACGTCGTCTGAAAGGTGACGAAATTTCGGGAATTTCGCTCCTTCCGGAGGGTAGCGAAAGAAGGAGCATTTGGCCAAAGTTTATCCGAATTTGTCATCATTTAAATTTTGTTCAAATTTTGTCCAAAGTTTGGTTAAATTTTATCAAAATTTAAATGATGCTTGAAATTTTCGTCCGAAATCTTAGTCGAAACAAACGAAATTTCGCTATTTCGTTGCTTTCGTTGGCCGGCGAAACTTTTTTCATACCGAAAGTTTTTTTCCCTGGGTGGGCCTCGTCGTAAGTTCTGGGCAGATGGCACGATCTATGCCGATCGGCCGTGAATTGAGCGGGAACACCACACATGGTGCGCCATTAATTACCTTGCCCTTGAATGCTCTTCAGTTCATGGCTTCATGGGCACGTGCACTTGCACCACCGGCTTAATCGAATGGCTGAATATTCCTGCGTGGCCTGACTCCTCCGTCTCCGACGAGCTCATGAGCACTACCACCTCCGACGAACTTTGAACTGCCGCCGCTCGCCCTTCGCCGAATGCACCCTCCTGGTCAATAGATTAAAATTTTTGAGTCATCTCCAGTGTCGAGGCAGTCTATTTTGTTTTCGTCACCTAAGGCGGCGGCAATTATGTAATTTTTTGCCGATGGGTACAAGTGACCGACACAGTTCTCAAAGAACTCTCGGTGATTACTAAATGATTGACGATTTTTTATTTTACCAATAGTTGTACCAAAATTTACCGACCATTTTCATCTTTAAGCCGGTGGTGTAGAAACGCCCATCCATTGAATTTACCTACAGTAGTTGCTAAAAACCATCGGCAATACCTATTTTTAGCGACTAACCAGATCCAACAATAATTATCGACGAACTATCAGCAATAGAATATCCGACGGTTTGGGAAAAAATCTGACATTTTTTCACTCTCGGGGAAGAAATGCATAGGGTGCAGTGAGCTGCGGCATGAGATATGGGCATGGCAGATGCGCGGGGAAGACGATGCGGTGCCCGTAACGGGGAGGATGAGTGGGAGAAGCTGGAGATCCGGCGTTGTCGGCGCGGGTGCAGATTGCTGCATGTTAGGGTTGGGGGAGGGCATGGGGACCGTTTTAGTCGAGTGATAAATAGACCGGCCCTAAATGTAGCTCATGATCATCTAGCAGTGAAAAGCTCAATTTAACTGAAGTTCTCGAGCACAGAAGACCTATTGTTAAACCTCAGTGCGGTGCGTGTAGAGAACACAGAATTGTGTAGGGATTTACTCATAGCTAGGTACATGCAGTTCTCCAAAATTCCTGAAGATCCTGCATTTCAAACGGAACCTTAATTATAGTATTATGCCTGGGCCAGAAATGGCCGGATTTTATTGGAAAGAAGAGTTGATTGCCTTTGTATCCACGGTATCAGATTTATAGATGTACTGTCAGATTTATGGATGTGCTGATCTATCATATACACATACTAATACGTACAGTCATGCAGTGAATGCCACCCAGTCGAGCGTACTGACGCAGAATTCAGGAACAGATCCGATCAGCGTCCCAAATGCGCCTGTCCCTTTACGATGCAATTACAAGCGGACAATGAACACTGCTGAGCTTCACAAAAAGTTAAGCACGCATGTGAATCGTCCGTCTTGCAGTTTGGAACGGATCGATCCATGTGCCTAGAACAGTACTAGAACTGATAAGGGTACGGTGTCTATTCTTGGAGGAAGACACTGCATGATCGCACGGGGGGCCTGGGGCATACAGGAGATCGATTCCAAGACACGAATTGATGAGGGGGGTTAATTCCCTCCGGGTAGGTGCGTGTTCGCGTACTACGTTGTGATATTGGATGCAAGGTACGTTACTGGACGGTTTCCCGGCCGGTGGATCTCGGCCAAGTGCTTTTTCTTTCATATTTCTCTAGCGTTTGCTCAATTTCTGAAGTATTACAGTAGCATTAGTATCTAATTTATGAACCCTTCTGGGACTACATGGAGATCACCTCATTTATATGATAAGTGTTTGACTTTACCTGTACCCCATTATCGAAATTTAAATTTGATTTTGTGTCTTTCGATCTCTAGTTTTGCTGTCTGGTAGATAATGGTCTGACCGCTGTGCAAAAGCGGTTTGATCGGTGTTCGGTGCGAACGGCCATATGAGGCGGTCCGACCGAAGGCCGTCTGGCAGTCTGACCGATATGGGTGCCGCGATCGGACCGATCTCCTATTACCAGGAGCTCTTAAGTCGATTTATGGCGGTTCGACCGACCATTGGTTGACGGTCAGACCGGCCAGTGATGAGTTGAGTTGGTTTCGGCTATGTTAGTCATGGTGTGAGTCTATACAACTATTAGTCATGGCAAAAGTCCATGCATTGTGGGCATGTTGACATAGGTGTCAAGTGGTGCATGTTGCATCGGTTTTATTGATGAGTATGAAGTATATGTCACTTGTGCTTGGAACAGTTGTTTGTTCTTTGATGTGCAGAACACTTGGTAATTGTTGTGGTTGACAATAAGACTGAGGCTAGAGGAAGTGCCCTAAGAGAGGGGTGATTTTCTATGGAAAGTTCTTGTGATTGCTCAATTTTGACCAAGAGATGACTGATTTTGGGGTTTTGATCTTGAGAGCATTTTAGCTTGAATTCGTGCTATAAGCTAGCTTGCTATGACATATGAGAACTTATCCAATGTTATCTAGATCATTAAGGACTCACAAACAAGAGTAGATCGAGGTTCCCTTATTTGCCCGGTTTTGGTGTAGCCTTCTTTGTTTTGGATAAAGATCGAAACTTTGGTGTTGATCTTCACTATCCATGAGTGGTATAGGTTCTTGACATCCTAGGGAAGATTTATACCAAATTTTATCTTATTTGGATCAATGGTTTAAGAGTTCGTATTTTTTCTTTGCCATGTGCAGTGCTTATTTCAACTTCTATTTTAGCAAGTGGTCAGATCGCCATAACTTGAGCGATCAGACTGTCTAGACTGGTTCGACTGATGACATCTATAGTCAGTCTGGTCTAGCAGTCCGACAACCCCATGGCCGATGGTTAGACCGATGAGACTGTGTTGTCTCGGGTGCTTTGTAATTTTTGTTTCTTGGCTTTAGTTTTAACTTGTGAGTTTGTGTTTTGCACTATGTCATTCACCCTCCTCTGACTCGTCATACTTGATCCTATAATTGGTATGAGATCCTGGTTAGCTCTTGTTCATAGATTCTAACCAGTCTTTTTAGCAATGGCGTCGGAGAGGTATTACAACAAATCTCCTGTCTTTGATGGGCTCGACTATCTCTATTGAAAGACAAGGATGGCAATGTACATCCAAGCTCAAGGGCAAGCCATTTAGAATAAAGTGAGAAGTCTCTTTGTTGTGCATGTCGATGATATTCCTCGATGCTGCCATGGGAGCTGAGGTTGAGGCAGATACTAATGCACGCAACTTCTTGATCCAAGGCTTAGGGAGAAATGAGTTCAATAGTGTGGCTCATCTTGCATCTGCATATGAGATCTGGATGACCCTCTCATATTACCATAAGGGCATGTCGGAAAATCAAGAAAGTGCATGAGACCCAGTTCAAAAAAGACTATTATAAGCTAGAGATAGAACTTGGAGAGTCAATCGATTCCTTCTTTGATAGATTCCATAAGATCTTGAGTGATATGAGATCTGTGGGAGTCATATTTGCTGATGCCGACAATACAGCTCATGTTGTTAGTGCTCTTGACATGAGTATTTGAAAAATCAAAGTCATCAGTAACAAGGTGAACTTGGCAACTACGACTGTTGATAAGCTATATTCACAGCTTAAAACTCATGAGATGGGTGTCATAGCTAAGAAGTTCAAGGCTTCACAATGATGTCTCTTGTGGCTGATCCTACCAAATGTCGTTTTTCTTGTGAGAATGCTTTTTCTGACTTTTTTGTCTACTTTTCAAGCCATGACCGAGGAGCAACTTAAGAGTCTTTCGATAGATGATCTAGCACTCATCACTAGTATATTCACTCGTGCCTACCACAAAGCAAAAGAGTGTAGCAGAGATGGTCCAATCATTTGCTTTGAGTGTGATGAGATGAGTCATGATCGAGCTAGTTGTCCTAAACATTTGAACAGGGAAAGAGATAATCGTGGGAAGGACTACAGCAAGAAGCCCCATTGATTCACCAAGCACGAAGCCGTACTCAAGAGGGTTGATATGGCATTGATCTATTCCTTTGCTGATCGAGATCTTAGCGGTGTTGATCCTTCAAATGACGAAGAGGACAAGATAGAGCGGAAGAAGGAAAAGAAGAAGGTTTTCGACTTCACTGGCATGAGCTTTATGGCTGCAAGCGAGGATGATCATGATAGCAAGCGTGATAAGGATGATCTCTACATAGAGCATGATGAGGTAACCCTTATGATGCACTCATGCTTTGATATGATAGAGTAATGGCTGATCACTTGAAGCAAGTTGAGAGCATAAAATGTGTCATAAGAAGAAATGGCAAGCTAACATATAAAAATGACATCTTAAACATTGAAATCGATAGACTTAGATCTCTTATTCCAAATGATGACAACTATAGCTCTTGCCTCACTTTCCATGCCGAAGTTGAAAAATTAAGATCCTCTTGGTAATTCTTGCTAAAAACAACTAGAAAATGTTAGAGCTAAAATTATTGACATCAAGTCTAGTTATACTTGCTTGGAAACTGGTGATACTTCTAAAGCTAGTGCACTGTCATTCGTTAATTGTGATGAATTGGAAAAGAAACTTGTTGTTCAAACTAAAAAATTGCTCCAATTCAGTCCTAAAAATTCATGTTCACATTATGAGTTTAGGGCAGAAAAACTTAAAAAATTAACTGACAAGCTTTATGTACTGGAGCTAAACCTTATGATAATTGCCATAAGCTCACCACTGAAATTGAAACTCTCACTAAAACTTTGTAAGATAAATATGATAAAGAAATTCTTGATTATGTTCATGCATCAAATAAAGTTGATTCTATTACTTCAGTAGTTTGTACATTTTTGTGTTAAGATTGGACAAGATTTGAATGATATGCATGAGGTTTTTAGAGTTAAGTTTGATGAGTGGTTGTGTAGAATCAAAGATGTGTCTTGTGAGGCTTTCAAGCTAGAAGTGGTTGTGTATAAGGAGAGATATACTATGGTAGTTAAGATCCAAGCCTGTGAGTTTTGTGACACTCTAGCAAAGGAGAATGATTATTTGAAAAAGCTCTCGAGAAATTCTCTAGTGGGAAAAAGAACCTAAACATGATTTTGAATCAACCTAAGGTAAGCGAAGCCCATAGAGGTTTATGGTTGAACCACTATGAACATTTCAAAAATCATTCTCCTAAAGTTGCGAGAGTAGTTACGATAGATGTTGCCCCTCCTAGGCCAACCAAATAGTGTTCAAGTTTGCTGGATTTGCCCACACCCCTTTTATCAACTTAGGTGCTTCTACTTCATCAAGTACGACCTCTCAAAAGGTAAAATATCATCGCACCTATTGTAAGAAAGATGACCACATCGTAAAGTTCTGCTTTAGGCAGACCAAGAAACTTCATCGTAATCATACTAGAGTTTTGAGGAGCTTTCAAGATCAGCTCCATCTAGCTAGTGTTGCTAGAGTTATTTCTAGACCTCGTTTTATAGATGGGTTCTTTGATTCCTTTGGTGATAGAGAGCGATGCGGTTTTAGGTTCCAGCAGAATGGGTTTAGGTCTAGAGTTGCCCCTAGATAGGATTTTTGTTGTTTTGGTCCATGGTAAGGATTCGAGAGGGGTTTCGGTAGCTTTATGACATGTCCTAATGCATATCATGCTAACCCATACTTTGGAGCTCTCCCTGCTAGTCATGTGTCTTTGCACTGGATACCTAGATTATATTTCACTAATCCCAGTACTAAGGCATAGGCTTCTTCTGTCTCTCTGATGCAGGCTTTTCAGGTGAGGGGGAGATCATGCGAATTATGTTTGTCTTTTTTGGATCCCCTTCCTCATTGTGAGCATCCGGTGATTGCTATCACTTCTCAAGATGTAGCTTGCTCTAGCTATGACTAATTCGTTTATATCTCATCACCAAGTGGTGCGACGCAGGTTTAATGCTTGAGCTTTCTCAATTTCATATTTCTATACTCAGTATTGCATAGCATTTGGGAATGTCAGGATTTTAGGTAAGTTTAGGGTGCTTTGAGTCAAACCTTTTAGCTTGTGTCTTTCTCAGGCACTTTTCTTCAAGGTGCAGGCCCCACGCTCGCATGCCAAGAACGTCGGGCAGCTGCTCTTGAGGCACCGGAGGAGCGGAAGTGTGAGGAGGAGATCGAGGAGGAGCAGATGTTGTACCATGTGTTGGAACTAATCTTGTTGTTGATAGTAGTCCTATGTCGAGTACTCATGTGTTCGAGTACTGTGCAGTCGTGTGTCAAGTACTCGTGTATCTGAGTACGTTTAGGAGTCGAAGGCCTCGGAGTCGGAGAGCAGTCGGAGACCCCGGAGTCGTAAGCTACAATACCTAGTTGGCAGTCGGAGCTATAGTAACCGATTGGTGCGCGAAAGACCTACATGGTCAAAGACTGTTAGTACCAGCTCTATGTGAGCGGTACTACCGGAGTTGCGGTCAAGAAGCCGTGGTCGAAGTACCGTGGTCGAGGCGCTGTGGTCGAAGGACTCGAAGAAGTACTTGAAGTTGGTTAGGTTTGTGTGTGGTCGTACACTTGGTCAGGTAATAGTGTGTCTGCACTAGTCATATCCACTAGCTGTGTTAGTTGGTTAGTGGAGCAAGTCTTGGTCAGGTAACAGGGATCATGGCCGACAAAACCGGATCACAGGGAGTCATGTGGTTTAGTAGGTGAGTGGTCTGCATGTGCGGCCCAGTTGTATCTATTTAAGCCATGTAATCTATTGAGCAATTTGAGAAGTGAGTGAATAGCAGAGGAAGAAGAAAAAGGCGTGTGTTACCACAAAAGAAGTCTCTCCTGTGTTTATTATTCTCCACTCGTGTGCATTTATTCCCTGGGCTATGCCAACATTTTGTATCAGAGCCTTGGTGATTTCCGTGAGTCAAAGAAGATGCCGAGGGAAGGAAGGAGTTGCCAGGCCTGCTGCAAGGTGGTCCATCCTCCTCTAGCTAGCAGGTGGTGAAGAGGAAGAGCACAGTGACATTGTCACACCCGTAGCTCACCCGCACGAACTACACGATTTGGGCGATGAAGATGCATGTTGCTCTTCAGGCTCAGAACATGTGGGAAGTAGTGGAGCCTAGTGCCGTGGAGTACTAGAAGGATCAGATAGCATTATACGCCATCTACCAAGTAGTGCTGGAGGAAGTCACATCTTTCCTCGCGGGGAAAGACACGATGAAGTTGGCATGGGAGGCAATCAAGATGGCGCACATGGGGCACGAGCACGTGTGCGAAGCCAAGCTGCAGACCCTCATGAGGGACTTCGAGGGGCTGAAGATGGAGGAAAGGGAGACCGTTTAAGACTTTGCCGGTCGGGTGATGTCTATTGTCACCGGCATCCGTGTGTTGGCAACATCACGATAGATTAAATTGTCGTTGTTTGTAGGTTTCTTTGGGCTGCCTCAGCGTGCTACATGCAGCTCGTCACCTCCATCGAGCAGTACATGGATTGAAGACTCTCACTGTCGAAGATCTTGTCGGGCGGTACAAAGCCTACGACGAACATGTCCAAATTAGTTTCGACGATTCAAAATAGAGTATCTATTGCTCATGCGCACGTAGTGGGAGACCCTCAACAAGAAGAAGAATGGAGAAGGGTCAAGCAGCGGCGCAAAGAAGAATCGTGACAGTGGCTCTGTTCGTGTCACAGGTTGGTGGTGGTCGTAGAGACTGCCATGATGATGACGATGACAATAGTATTGACAGCGACTCCGACACCAGTGAACATAAGTTCAATAGGAAAAAAGGTAAAGTGCTACAATTGTGGCATACGTGGGCATTTTGCCAGCAAGTGCTGCGAGCCAAAGAAAGAAGATGCGCATCTCACTATGGCAGATGAAGAACCAGCACTGCTTTGAAGTTCGGCAAGAAGGTACTCAAAATAATGATAACAAGATTAGGGGTTAATTGTTGGAACTAATCTTGTTGTTGATAGTAGTCGTGTGTCGAGTGCTCGTGTGTTCGAGTACTGTGTAGTCATGTGTCAAGTACTCGTGTGTCCGAGTATATATAGGAGTCAAAGACCTCAGAGTCAGAGTTAGCTGGAGACCTCAGAGACGTTAGCTATAGTACCTAGTCAGTAGTTGGAGCTACAATAATTGATCGGTGCTCGAAAAACCTGTGTGGTAAGAATCGGTAGTACCAGCTCTATGTGAGAGGTACTACCGAAGTTACGGTCGAGAATCCATGGTCGAGAAGCCGTGGTCGAAGGACCCAAAGAAGTACTCGAAGTTGGTCAAGACTGTGTGTGGTCATAGATTTGATCAAGTAGCAGTGTGTCTACAACAGTCCTATCCGCTAGTTGTGTTAGTTGGTTAGTGGAGAAAGTTTTTTTGTATAGTACGCAGTGTGCGAGTCGTAGGGATCGTGGTCAGCAAAACTGGATCACAGAGAGTCGTGTGGTTGTAGTGGATGAGTAGTATGCATGTGCGGCCCGGTTGTATCTATTTAACCCATGTAATCTGTTGAGCAATTTGAGAAGTGAGTAAATAGCAGAGGAATAAGAAAAAGACATGTGTTGCCATAAAAGAAGTCTCTCCTGTGTTTATTCATTCTTCGCTCGTGTGTGTTTATTCCCTGGGCTGTGCCAACACCGTGTACCCATCTTTGACCCTGCCCTTGCAGAGTTCTGCTCGCCATCGCCTCTCGAGGATGTGGCGGCCACTGGGTCATGCCACGATGAGAATGGCACGGTCGAGAAGGATTCACTCCATAGATGCAGTTATCCCCCGAGCTCAAGGAATTCGCCGTCGACATGGAGGCCCTCCTCATCCGGGGCTTGGACGATGGCAACAAGGAGGACTCGTTCTACATGGAGACATTGGGACTCATCGAGCCGACGGAGGTGGATGGTGGGCAAGTCAAGTTGGAGACTAACGTCGAGGCCAGAGGCATGCTAGCATGCGGCCTTGAGCTGGAGTCGGAGGCCTACGATGAGATGCTGGACATCGACTTTGACTACGGCTCACCTCAGGCAACACCGAACGAGAAGGCAGCGAGTAGCGATGCCAGCACCGACGCCCAATTTTGTTGGAACTAATCTTATTGTTGATAGTACTCGTGTGTTCGAGTATTGTGTATAGAGTATTCGTGTGTTCGAATATTGTGTAATTGTAAGTCGAGTACTCATGTGTTGAGTACTCTATAGTCAAAGTGTCGTGGTCGAAGTACTCGTAAGTTGAGTAGCAGTCGTGGTCAAAGAGCCATGGTCAAGACGTCGTGGTCGAAGAGCCGTGGTCGAGCAGCCATGGTTGAGGTGACGTGATCATAAGTCATGGTTGGGTGTCAAAGTAACAGTTGTAAGTCAATGAGTTGGCCGAGTTGTGTGGATCGTGGAGAAGATCCCAGACAGTGGTATGAGAATAGGTCCTAGTTATTAGCTAGTGGACTTAGTGGGTGCGTGAAGTACAGGCGTGGGTGCGTTAGGCTTATTTAAGCGATGTACTTTTTGTCAAGCAATTTGAGACACAAGTGAATAACAAAAAAGAAGAGAAGGTGTGCGTCGCTACAAAAAGAAATATCTCCTGTGTTCATTCATCCTCCCTACTTGCGTGCGTGTGTCGTTCTAAGGGAAAAAGCATGTATGTGTTTTCTCCTGGAGAGTAGCAATCAGAGTTGATGAGTTCAGCTCCAACGAGTTGATGAGTTCAGCTCCAACAATTGGTATCAGAGTCTCAAGATCCGAGGGGCTGAGGTGATAGGCTACCGCAGCTGACCATGTCTCGGTTGGATGGTGACGTGCGTTCGAGTCGGTGTGATGGCACACACAGCGTGATGGCACTGGTGACGAGCCGACTGTAGCACCAAGCACCCAGGAACACAACGACGGAGGTCTGTACAGCCATGGCGAGACCGGTTGTGTACCGGCATCATACGCGACGTGCGTAGTGGTGATGCCAGCGGCGAAGGGCAACGAACGACGTTGGTGTGGACACACTATGAGGAGAGTTGGCATGAGGCCAATGATGGTGATCGTAGCCATCATCACAAGGGAGTCGGCGCGCAACATCAACAACCGGCAATGCAAAATGTCGCTATGTGTGGCAAGGTAATGCTAGTGTCAGGTATGTTGGTGGGAGATGGACAATGGCGCGTGAGTCGCGCAAGAGAATCTTGTGTGCGGCAAGATAATGTGGGTGATCAGCATCGTGAGTTGACATGTCAAATAATGACAACAATATTAGGGAGTTGATTGTTGGAACTAATCTTGTTGTTGATAGTACTCGTGTGTTTGAGTATGTGTGTAGAGTATTCATGTGTTCGAATATTGTGTAATTGTATATCTAGTATTCATGTGTTGAGTACTCTATGGTCGAAGTACTTATAAATCGAGTAGAAGTCATAGTCGAAGAGCCGTGGTCGAGACATCATGATCGATGAGCCGTGGTCGAGACATTGTGGTCAAGACACCATGGTCAAAGAGCCATGGTCGAGCAGTTGTTGTTGAGGCGCTGTGATCGTAAGTCGTAGCTAGGCATCCGAGTGATGGTTGAAAGTCAATGAGTTGGCCGAGTCTTGCGGATCGTGGAGAAGATCCTGAACAGTGGTATGAGAATAGATCCTAATTGTTAGCTAGTGGACTTAGTAGGTGAGTGGAGTACAGACGTGGGTGCGTGAGGCTTATTTAAGCCATGTACTTCTTGTCAAGCAATTTGAGATACGAGTGAATAACAGAAAAGAAGAGAAGGCGTACGTCGCCACAAAAAGAAAACTCTCATGTGCTCATTCGTTCTCTCTATTTATGTGCGTGTGTCGTTCTAAGAGAAAAAATATGTATGTGTTTTCTTCCGAAGAGTAGCAATCCAAGTTGATGAGTTCAGCTTCAACTAGTTGATAAGTTCAGCTCTAACAAGTTCTTGCAAAGGAGCCTCAAGCTCAGCCTCAACTACGATCGAGAAGATCATCGCGAGCTGGCCGGGGGAGCTCGCCGTGGACCGACGGCGAGCGGCCGCACGTCAAGCTCGGCGACTGCTGGCCCCACGACTACTCCGTACGAACGTACGAGCCAGCTGCGTCTGAACTCTCTACGCACCTGCACAGTTCCAGTCGTCTCAGCATGTGCGTGCATGTGTATGGGAAGTTGTTAACTTTGTGCGGTTGTTTCGTTATGCAGGGCGTGTGGATGCCTGGATGGTGGGAGGAGTGGTACTTGGCCATGGCGAAGATGAGGTGGGGACGCCGAGGCTGGGAGTGGACGGTGGCAGGGAGGCGCGGGTGACTCGGTACCGGGAGAAGCGGCGGACGCGGCTCTTCTCCAAGAAGATCCGGTACGAGGTGTGCAAGCTCAACGCCGAGAAGCGGCCGCGGATGAAGGGCCGCTTCGTCAAGCGGGCCACCGCCGGGGGCATCGTCGCCGTCGCCACGGCGTGCGTCGCATAGCTGACGAGCAATGCGCTCGGCCCGTACGCACGGTGCATACATACTGCATGGCTGCAGATTTGCAGGTGCAGGTGCAGCCGCCGGCCGGCACGCAGTTAATTTGCGTGGGCTGGTCATGAAATGACAAAACAAACAACTCGTCGAAGCTGCTTTACTTTACTGGTTTTTCATCACACTAGCTTATGTCTTCTTTTTCCCAATCAGTTTGCATCTGATGGTTGCTATGGATCCAAGGACTTTTAGCTTGCCTATGATCAGCTCGCGCGCGCGAAAGGCGATGAATGAATAATACAAGTGAATTGTAGCCTTGTAAATATTAGTTTTTAAAAGATGTTTTTCTACTATAAGTGGCTTTTCTACAGTATCTAACTTTCAAACGAATGGCCTTTGCAATGCAATGTCTATTAATCGATTGTAGTACATATTGTAATGACTTTATTTATATTGATCAAAATCGCACGCGAGTTTCTCTTTCTTCATACGGCTCTCTATAAGCTGTTACTATTTATAAATTAAAACCAAAGGCCATCAACAAAAACTAATATGAACAACCCGTAATGTTTGGTTGGACAGTGTTGAAAATTAAGGAATAGTGAACTAAAAACAAAAAGCCAGAAACTGAAGCCAAAACGAGCGGGCTATCAATTCAGAAATCAGAACACAGAAGAACAGGATTACACATGTAAATCAATTCAATGCTCCAAATCTTTAATTAATACTGACTGGATTTGTACAGTGAGTTAAATGCCTGGATTTTTCCTTTTGAACGTTTTCAAGGTTTCTTTTTAAAATTTAAAATGGCAACATTTCAAAGATATTACACTGTCTTGGTGTGTCTAAACGTAGAAAATGTATCACAAAAGTGTTGGGAAAAAAGTACGTGCGTAGTTTGAACAAATACAATTTGATCCTGTTGGAATCAAAATTTTCTTTTCACAAAATTCGAATAAATGTTGTAGTTTTAAAACCAAATAATCATCCAGTATTATAGCATATTCCCAAATTATTTGTTATGAAAATGTCTCCAATAATATTACTTCCCTTTAGTTTGTATATGCACTCAAGAATCAAGATGTCTTTTTTTAAGAGGAAACCTACATGATTTTTTCCTTATCTAGCTCCATATCTTCAATAAGAAAATATGAAATCTCTCACAAAAAAATAAAAAAGGAAATCTCAATAATACTAAAAGGAAAGTTAAAGAAAGACTTTACTTCAGTTTTTAGATAGATAGTTGGCATAAACAAACACGAATTCAAATTCTTGATATCTAGATTTTCATCATCTAAATTTTAAGTCCTCGCTGATTTCAAAATTTAAACCATCAGATGTGAAGTTTTCAAGGTCTACACTTTCAATTTTTTAATTCTGAAGTTCTCAAAACCTGGCCAAGAAGGGTTAAAGCAGAGGGAAAAAACTTCATTTATGTTGGGCTCAAATTAAGAGCCATATCTGGCCCATTACATTAGTTAGGCCTGACTGAACCGGGCAGCCTGTTCTGCCGCTTTCTTTACATAAAAAAAAAAATGTCAGACAAGGCTTCGGCCAAAAGGCCCAGAACCAGGATCAATACTAGGCTCAAACTTCATACGCACAAATTTTCTCAGCTCTACCAAAAAATATTTGAAATATTGGAGTACATTAAATATGAGGGGCTATATTTTTGTCAACTTTTGAGAAATATGACACAATCAGGTTTTGAAAGTGGCATAGAGCAGCATGGTTTCAAATTTCATTGGTCACAAATGAAACAATAAGTAAAGACATACCCAAGTTAGTGGTGCACAAGAAATTCATAAAAATTTATAGAGGAAATATTTATTATTTAATAATTTTTCAAATATATTATAAAAATATTAATTTTTATCTTCTTGAAACTTTTTGAAACATAGGCATTTTTGTCTTTCTCCATTTATACTATTATCACATAGTGCACAATACACGTTTGGTGTTTATTGGTATTTTACTTTTGGTGTTTTATTGACTTTTTAAGATTTTTATTTCCATTTTACTTGTTTATTGGTATTTTACTTTTGGTGTTTTATTGACTTTTTTTGGATTTTTATGATCATTTTGTTACTTCTAGTTACCAATAATATACGAGCGACATGTGGAACTCTTCAGCAAATATCTTCAGTGTTCTCCAAAAAAACTATGCACAATTACAAAGTAAAACACAACCATCTATTAGAAGTAGAAAAGTAAAATCCTACATGTCGCAGGCAGAAACTTTAGACTTTCTAGTGGGACAGCTAATTATCCATAAAAAACGATGCACAAATTTCAAAGCAGACAAAGTAGATTATTCTTAGAAGTAGTTACTAAGTTTCGAATATAGGCAATCTATCTAGTGTGAATGGACATTTGAGTTATAAGATGTGAAAGACAACCATGGCCATCAATCCATTTTGCTTAAACTCTATTGTGGAAACCCCCCTGCAGGTTGAGTTTTCTTCACAAAAAGGTCTTGTAGGCCGTAGTTTACTCTTTCACCCTCTCTTGCTCGTCCGTAACTCTCATTTCCCTCTCATTTGAGCGGTGGCCCTGAGCCTTTCTCCTTGCAACCTGGCAACCTAGGGTTATGAGCGACGCTACGCCACCGCCTGTCCCCCTCTCGACCTCGCTGCGCCCTCAACTAGACTGAGTCAGCACCTCCCCCAATTGCGTCATGGATTGCGATCCCCAGCGGCGCCTCAACTCTGACTCCCAGCAGCGCCAAGCCATGTGTCGAGACCCAAATTTGTAAATCCGAACTCTTTATGTATATTGCACTAGTCTAGAATCACGTTAATACATACAGTGGCAACATCGATAAAGTATCATATCATACACAGGGAATAATTCATAAAGTACCAATTTATTAAAGAGAACCACTAAAACCTTATGGTTAGAGTTTACACTTACTTAGCCCCACAAGGCTTAGCACTAATAAAAAAAGTTACAGCGGAAAATAAAGATAACTTCGATGATGATGACCCATCAACATACCATAGACAATCACTGGGTAATGAGACCTAGTTGTCGTACTCCTCATAGTAATCCTCAAATAATGGACTGGATTCGCTGTCTCCAATTGCTGGTGATGGTGATGAGATAGCAAGGGTGCGTACGTGGAGTACTCAACAAGTTGCGTACAAAATGCAATACATTTATATATGCAAGGCTTATTACAATGCAATGGCTATCATGGTTTATTTTGCACAAAAGTGATAATTGACTTTGGAATACAATTAACAGATCAAAAGCATAACTTTGAGAAACAACATAATAAATAAGAAATCAGGTTAACAGTTGTCACATAGCCCATCACGATTAACACATTCACTTTCCTTTCTAGCTTTTGTTTTATGAAAATGTACCTCTTGTATGAAATCCCCGAGCATGTTTATGACCGTGGACATGGTTATTCGAATAGTTTTATAACACTCTGCAGAGATTGTGCAACCTTTCTCACAAGACACAATCATCTCATTAAGCCAAGCTATTAACACACTTTCTTTGGCGTGTAGTAGAGAGATCATGAGAAGTTCTTTCAGCAACTCCGCCTCGACATTGACCCTCCCGACAAGCCCGATTCCTATCATCGGACCCAACACTAAAGAATCGGATGAAGGGACTAATCATTCGATTTTGAAGATGTGAGCTATCCATGGTGCAACCCAACACATGAGTGAACACTCTCCTTCCCTATGCACTAGGCCTAACCTACAACCTAAGGTATCAACATCGAAACTCAATAAACGAAACTCAATAAATGTACTAAGCCAGAGCCTTCCTATAGAGCATGTGGTTGTACAATGGGGCGCAGTTCAATGGCGCAAATAGTGAAGTCCTTAATTAACTAGGGTGAGACTATCCAAATCCACTAACCTACATGGAGATCACATTTTTGGTGCACACAACATGATCACACAGTACCTTCCACTCGCCTAGTCTAAAACATTCATCCACTTGTTGAATTTAGGATGCAACAATGCCATCAATGATAACACACAGTGGACACAGTTATTCACAAAGCAATTCATAAATCATTAATCAGGTGTAAGGAATTTCTTCAAAACGATGATTCCATAACCTTAAGCATGGCTAAGCAAAACTACAACAACCCATGTAGGTACTACAGACATGTCCAACTAGTAATTTCCCAATCTAGGGTAACAAATGATTCATGGCATACAAATAATCCAGATGAACAAATGAGCAATTGTGTATTAACTACTCCCAAGTGAGGTTGATATAAAAGTAGCATGCAAGTTTAATAAAACAAAGAAATTTTGTAAAACTAGATTCAACATGATCAAAGCATAACTTGCCTTGCTGGAACGAGTCTTGGTCTTGAGGTTGATCTTCTCCTAGTCCTCTAAAAATATTCGGAACGTCAACATCTACTTTAGCGAGAAATGAAACACAAATAAACACCAACATAGAGCCAAAAACCAAATCAAATATTAATATAAATAATACTGAAAGGTTGAGCTCGATTTTAGATAAATTTAGAGAGAAGAACATGCTTAATTAGAGCTTGTATGAATGAGAATAGGCTTTCGAAAGTTGGCTCGGCTGAAAAATTCAGGAAATAAAAAGGGAAGAGAGAAAATCTGAGGCTAACAGGTGGGGCCAAAGGAATACTCTTGAAATATTTCTTTTCCTAAATTTTTGGAAAATTAGGAGAGGCTGACATGTAGGCCAACGGTCTATGGATCGGGTCAACGGGCTAGGGCTGCGGTTCACGGTGAACCAGGTCTAGGAATAGTGTTCTAGCATGTGGGGTCTATGCAGCAATGGCACATGGGGGCTGACGCAACATGCACACGGTGCGTGAGTGGCTTCTAATGCGGAAAACAATGTGGCAGAAACGCACAAGGACCATGGAACGATAGTGAGCGACGATGCAACTCCAGCGACATCGTCGATGATGAATGTCGATGTCTCGATAGCCTAGCAATAGCAAATCTAAGAGTGGAGGCCATAGGAACTCAACGAGTGACATGCTAGGATCAAGGGTTGATAGAGATGACTGATGGTGAGGAACAAGTGGTGGTAGAGATTCGATCGTCAGTGAAGTTAGTGAGACGACGGGTTTTCAGTGAAACTAAGGGCACAGTGGTGTAGATATGGATGCTAGCAAGCTGGAGGTGATGACGATGGAGGTGGAAGCCTACTATCGATGGCAGAACTTGATGATGAAAGCAACGGAGGATGCAGTGACTTGGGGCTCTGATTCAGGTAGCTTCGACACATAAAGTGAGGCGATGAGCTAGGGCTTCCAGGTTTTGCGACGTGGGGTATGGTAGAACGGGCTTTTATAGAGGGCGAGGCGGCACAACGGTGGCGGTGTGGAGGAGACAAACACTGGAAATAATACGAATAGTAGTGCAGGGCCCACTGGTCAGCGATGACAGTGGCATGAGAATTGTGGCGCACTTGCACGCAATGAGGACTAGGCTAGCTGTGGGGCTGGGCCAAGGTGAGGGTTGGCTGGGAGAGAGGGAAAACGAACCGGACCGGTGGGGAGAAGAAATGGGCTTCGGCCTAGAGCGAAGAGAGAAGGGGAGTTAGGCTGGAGAAAGAGATTTAGCCCACTATCTTTTCCAGTATTTAAATAGATTTTCCTTTTTAGAAAATACAAGAAATTCAAATAAGCCAAAAAAAGAAGATGAACTCAAAAAATTTCCAGAAAATCTAGGGGATTTTCTGCAAAAGAGTTTAAGTGGGATGTGGTTTCCACCCGCCTCAATCTCAGCTTTCCAAAATAGATCTGATGGCCCTGGTTGCCTTTCAATCTTATCATTCAAATGCCCTTTCACATTAAATATATTGCCCTAGATGTGTGCCTACAAATATGACTGCTTATGTCACACACACCTAATTACTCACGTGCAAACTAAAACAAACCCCAATAAGCGCACACACGAAATTAAGGTAGCCATGAATTAAACTCACAATTGTTAGAAATAGGCCATATGAGTGGGGCTCATTTCCTATAATTCCAAAGTATGCATAATTTAATACCATATGGCTTTCTAAAAATTGTTAGAAATTAAGGAGGTTCCAAAAATTCATGCTTTCTAAAATTAATTTCTACAAATTTAGAGCTAAGTAAGATTTCCATCACAATTCAAGGCCTACTCAATTCTAGTAAAACTAAGACACCACAAGCCAAATCTCTACAGATAAGATTCTACCTTAACAAGAAATGACAATTTCAATAGCTAGAAATATAAATACAAAAGTAGAGGCAAGAAATAACTAAATGAAGACACGCGAAGTTTTTGACGTGGTATCGAAGACTTGGAAAGCCCAATTGAATTGGACCGGCTCCACGAATTAAACCTTACTCCTTAATTTCACTAGTGATTGTTCTTCCTCCACTCCAGAGATGGCAAACACCGAGCCACTCATAATTTGCACCGGGTCTCTTCACAATCTTTTTGAAGAGATCACTGCATGAACTCTCACCAAGCCATCTAGGTGCCAGCAAACACCAAGAGTAACAAACCACGATCTTTGCTTGATAGATTTCAAGTGCCAAGGATCAATCTAGGAATGAATGCACTTGAATTAGGCTCAACTACCTCAAATGATGCAAATAAAGTAAATGAGGTGTTTGAGGTGCTCTACTTGCTTAAGGATGTTCAATGGAGTTTATTTTACGTATCCTTGAGCTGGTGGGGGTGAATTTATACCACCCACCAACCAATTCGACTATTACAGTCAAATCCCTAAATTTTTTAGCAAATGTGGTAGTACCACCGTTACAGGTGGGAAACAGTAACGGATAATCAATTTTATCCGATATTCGTATCCAAGAAAACACGAATGTGATAAGCAAAATCTATATTCGAAAATGTTCATATTCGTATCCATATTTGAGAATGTTCATATTCACATTCATATTTGAGAACATTCATATTCGTATTCGAAACTATTTAATTCGTATTCGATCCATTCTTATGCCGACCGGTTGGCCTAGTGTCGTATTCGACCGAACTAAGTACATATTTGATTCGAATTCGTATTCGTTACGATATTCAATTTGTATTTGTATTTGAGAATATTTGAATTTGTATTCGTATTCATTTTAAAAATATGGATTCGAATTTGTATTTGAGACTATTCGATCGTATCTGATCCGTTTCCATCCCTAACAGCTGTTCATCAGCTGGTACTACCGCACCTACACAGCAACGGCTATAACAGACGAATTAAATGCTTCTAAACTAGCCGTTAAATTTGTGGTGCGGTACTACCGCCATTGTAAGTACGGTAGTTCTGCTCTCCAGTAGTTCTGTTTGCATAAAGCGGTACTACCGCTTTCCTTTGAGGACCAAAACTAGCTCTCTCTAGAAATAATGCACCGCCTACTAAAATTTGATACTTCTAGTGTGCGGTAGTACTGCTTAATATTTGCGCTCATACTGTTATGCGATAGTACCGCCAATTAAACTCTGGTACTACCATTTTCCAGGGGAGCAGACATGCTCCAAAGTGCCTTCCTGGAATATACATACTGCCAACCAAAATTGGTTCGATCGGAGTGCGGCAGTACCGCGATACTGCTCGGTCATACCGCACTATGGTAGTACCACCATGTAACCTCCAGTATTACTAATTTTTCTGAGAATGCATAGTTGTCTTTCAAATTAAATTATAAGTGCATGCATGTCCTAAATTAATCCAATGGCACAAGAATATGATGTCAAGCTACTAGTCATGATCCCTCTTAATAGTACGGCATCTACCCTAAAATCTGGTCTTCCGCCTTTTCTTCTAAGACCTGTAAAAATTAAAAAGATCTTAGGCTATTGATACCTTTGTCTTCAACCATGTTGATCTTCATGTTAGTCCATAGCATGCATCTCTAGGTTGTCACATTCGTCACTGGAACTAAACATTTTAAACACTCGATAAACATGTTAGTCCCATATTTATATTTTATCATTAATTACCAAAATAATTTTTAGGAGCCTAGATGCTTTCAATCGCCTCCTTTTTGGTAATTGATGACAACCCAACCAATATGAATGAAAGATGGAATTTTCAATATACCATTTGTTGAAAAATGAGTTGTATATTCTTGTTGCGACTTTGAAAAATAAGTAATTTTTGCAATGAGCTCAAAGGAATTTTGAGAATTATTTGTTTTTAAAGTTATTTAAAAAAAGGCTCCCCTAAACATGTGCATATAAATTTGAGAAGTTGCTTTGCAAACACATGTAGAGATTTTTGAAATTTTTGGCCGAGTTTCTTTTGTTTGTTGAACTTGATAGAGATGGCCATATTATGCTCAAACTGAATAAGATAAATATTACAATTTATTGAACTAGAGAATAGCATAATCACATTACCACATTACCTCAACACATTATGTAACATGTCCATATAGCACATAACAATAGAGTTCAAACATAGCATAGATAGTAGATAATAGATAGTAGACTAAGGTAGGCTTCTTCTTCGCTTCTTCTTCTTCTTCTTCCTCCTCCTTTTGGTGCATCTTCATTTCTCCATTTCTCCCCCTTTGGCATCAAGGTACCAAAAAAGTCTACTCCCGAGGAGAACGGCCACGACGGTGATGACAAACGTAGCAAATAGGAGAAGGAGATCTCGCTAGAATGCATGTTATGGAGGTGACTCTCTCATCAAGGGGAGTCACTCGATCATCAATGGAGCCCACTCTGGTAGAGAGAGATGCAAGGGCTACTGTCATCTTAGCCTGAGTATCACGAATCTGGAGGACAACATAAAAGATTTGGGTTAAGGAAACTTGCCCCTCTTCTAGTGCATCTTCTTCTTGTTGAGCCCAGGGACGAGGGTCTGCAGGGACAGGAGGACCCACTCGTGGTTTGTATGGCTTATGGGTGTATCCCAATTCTCCATGGCATCATGTCTTTCAGATGATCAAAGCCATGATATATGGAGCATAGTTTATTCTTTTGACCCGATCATTCTTAGAAGAAGCAATTTCCCGAATGATAAGATCTACCACATCAAACTTCTTGCCATGCATGATGCTATCAATTATGTTCCAAGAATGTCCTCTAATGGCATCATAGTTTCCACTCTTAGGAAGAATAGAGTGGTTGATGATTCTGTTGACTAAGTCAGGAATAGAAGAAAACCAGACACCTTGCCTGAGGTATACCTTACATTTCCATCATAGTACTCTGTCCAGGCAGGAACCAATAATGTATGTCTATCATATATTTTCTCATAGCTGCTTGACTCAATCATCAGAGCTAGCTCAAACTCGTTCTTCTGGCAATCCAAGTAAGTACTCCTCGTTATTCATGCCATATGAGTGAAATCTGGAGATATATATATACTGTGGCATAGAATTGCCAGATGATCTCCTCATTATAGTCACATTTCAGAGCAATGAGATCCTGAATGCCAGCCCATTGAAATAGCCGATATGCTCCATCATACTTATCCAAAGAGTCAAGACATTCCCAATCCACATATTTATGACCAGTGAATTGCCTATGGGGGCCATACATATGTGCATACACCATCTGCTGAAAACTAGCGTGAAACCTTGGATCTGTAGATGTCCTTGGTAGCACAAACTGGTTTCGCTAACACAGGATAGCATATTCATCACCTGTGATTGTCCTCAGGTTGATTTGTTGCTCCTTATGCTCTTCCATTTCTTCATCTAATTCCTTGTATGAGGAGCTCTCCTCATTTTCAGATTCAGTATTAGGAGCAGGTGCTTTTCCCCTATCTTTTGCCTTAGAGTTGCCCCTGGAATAGCCCCTAAAGCTTGGATAGGTTGTGACTGAGGAGATATGGAAGTTCGACCGGGTGGATTGTTCTAGATCTCGGAGTACCATAGAACTTGAGAGTGGTGTTCTTAGTCTGAGGCATCTTCAAACAGAGATGAAAGATCAATAGGGAAAGTTAGAATTCACCCAAATAGGTTCAAAGTTCAATGGAATGAAGTGGCTATCTTTTCAGTAAAATTGGTAGTACTAACGTTAATATAGTGGTAGTACCGACCTACGGTAGAACCGCCATTGAATGGCCAGTATGACCACATTGCGGTAGTACCGCCATGAAATGGTTGATATGACCAGACTTGTCAATACCGTTTCGGTACCAACTGGTACGTACTGTACCACCACCTGAACAGGTACAAAGCAAGCCTAATACCGTACCAGCTAATACCGGTCATACTTGCTCGATACCGGCCAATATCGGCCATACCAGCTTTGATAACGCTCAAATACCGGCCGGTACCATGGAATTACTAATATTGTCTATTGAACTATATGTTATATTTGGCAATAGTACTATGATTTGAAAAATATTACAAGTGACATTTTATGTGCATATAATTAAACAAATATATACTCGTATTATTATATTAAATCTGATACGGTACGCTGGTATGGGCTGGTACCGAAATGTACCATTCCAAGAACCAAACCGGTATGACCTCCGGTATGGTATTGACAACTTTGGGTATGACCACTCTGCGGTAGTATCGCACACGACGAGCGGTATTACCATTCTTACTGAACAGATTATAGGGCATTGCAATGTTGAACTTTTTCTAGTGTTCTTTGAGGATTGAATCCATGGAATAGATGTAGAGACATTATAACACTAGATCTAGCAATTTGCCCAAAAAAAATCAATTTTTCATTCACAAACTCGAGAAAGTCTATTTTTGACCTAGGGTACAAGAGCAATGTAAAAGAGGGGAAAGAAAACCGCTTTTACCTTGAGATTTGAAAGAAAACAACCCTTTGGCACCAAGAAATCAACATGAACAAGAAAAATCTCGAGAAGATCAAGAGATTTCTAGAGGGGATTTTTGGGAAGTTTTTGAGGGAGAGAGAGAGAGTATGGAGGAGTTTGGAATGACCGCTTGAGAGAGGAGAGGGTGAGGTTAATGAGTCATGGGTTGGCAGTTAATGCATTCATCAACCGACGCGGAAGTATCGTGCTTTTAACACCGGTAGTACCGAACAACAATAGTACCACACATTCCACTCCGGTAGTACCGCAATATACACAGCGGTAGTTCCGATTTTCTTGGAACTTTAAGGATAGATCTTGGAATTTTAAGAATTATGCAAATGATCCCTAGTTTTTTTGCTCAAATAAATATCATTCGGGATCATTATGCATTAAGAAAGTGAAAGGACATCCAAAAACATTGTTTTTATGAACATAGTGATTTATCAGTAGGAATTGAAAATAGGTCATCATTAAGACTAGCATGGCATTTTAATATGACCTATAGCTAGTAAAGTTATCATTAACATCTAGGGTGACAATGGTCAGGTGATTCAAGTGTCAATGGAAAGGCATAATAGTATTTAAAACATCAAATAGGCATGTAACTACCTTAAGTATTAACATACATTTGCATAATAAATTAAGCATGCCATTTGCTAATTTAAAGGAACATAATTTTGCATAAAATGTAGAATCAATATGATCAAAGTGATGACTTGCCTTGCTCGATTTACCATGGCCTTGATCTTACTCAAAGCCTTCTCAATTGATTATTTGGATTATTGATCTTCGTCTCTTTCCAAGTCTTGATCCTACTCGAACTCATCATCTCTTCGTGGCTCCAGTGACTAATTACATGACCAACGATTGACAAATCCAACAAATCCAGTAAAAGTCCAAATAAGTTTAATTGAGTTTATTTATAATTTGCTATGATTAAGGGTATGTAGTGAGTTGCAAGATAGAGATGAAGTCAAATGAATTTTTGAGTGGAAGCGAAGTGACGGAGTAACTTTGCCAGGAAGGATAAAAGGAGAGATTGATGTCAAAGGAATATTCACAAGAATATTCCACCAAGATACCGAAACTCAATCTTGCTTTATTTAATTTATATTTATTAAGGAAGTTCTATGGGTTAGACAAGACATATGGATGGATGGGAGAGATTAACCAGATACTAAGGAAAAGATTACTGATGCTCCAATTATTTTGAGAATGTTTCAACAAATATAAGGCGACTCTTGATTTAAATCTTGGTATTTTACAAGTAAATATGGGAGAATTTACCAACAATTATTTTAAGTACTAATAAAAGAGAGGTCTCATGTTTTTAGAGATGAGAAATTTATGATTAATATTTTCCGTGACAAAATCTTGCTATACCAGTTATCTTTATTTGCCTTAACATATTTAGATCTGGAGATAAAGACATGACATATTATTTAGACTATTCAAGCTTTTGATAGGATGTGATATTAGTATTTGATTTTTTTGAAAGTAGAATTTGAGAGTATTGAAATTATCTTTATAAGGCTTCAAACATGTATCTTTAATTATTTAGGATTAAACTTCTAGTACTTTTGATTTATAAAAGAGAATCCTTTAATTCGTTTCACATATTAGATTTTAACATCAACACCCATTGAATCCATGTTGATTACTTGCCATTTGAAAATAGGTCATGCATAATCTTGTTTTAGTTTTACATAAGGATTAATATATTATTTCATTACTCTTTATTGTCATGAATTAACTAAAAATAAGTTTTTAATTGCAAGAGCCCCCATTATAAACGACGACTCGGGCTGGCGCAGGGCCGTGGCGCGACATGGGGGCGGTTGCTTCGGACCAGGCGTCACTAGGAGTAGAGGGAGGCGGAAGAAGGGAGGGGCGCCGGGGTGGGCCGAAGGCCGGAGGGGAGGAGGTCAGCCGGGCTGACAGCAGGCGTGTGGGAGCGCCGGCGATGGACGCCGGGGCAGTGCGACGAAGAAATAAGGGGAAATGAGGGAAGAGCCGAATGGACCGGGGATGACATGAGGAAGACGGGCCGGGGCCCAAACGGAATTTTTTTTGGAATTTTCATAATTTGATAAATTGGCTAAAGTAATTAGATGGCGAAATTTTTTAATATTGACTGTGATTTAAATTTCCCGTTCTTGATCTTAAGCTTTCCAGTGTTAATTTAATTTTAATTATTATATATATACTTTTTTTTACTTTAGGAGTTGCAAAGGAAATTTGAAACTTCCCTGATTTGATTTTCAGTCTTGGTTCTTGATCAAGATTTACATTTTATTAATTCGGGTTTTTAGCAAGGACCCCAAATCAAGAAATTTGAATAAACGCCAAAATTTTTAAACAACACTGGAAAAACAATTAAAAAAATTTAAAATTTTCATAATTACAACAGTTCCCTTTTTGGGATGCTACATATATCGCGTAATCATCTATAATGTCTAAACAATAGGTATTTCCCTCGATGCTCTTATAGGTTATTGGCCCAAATAAATCCATACGTAAAACCTCTAATGGGCTAGAGGTTGATATGATACTTTTGGAATGATGAGAATTTACAACTTGCTTCTCGACTTGGCAAGCACTACATAATCTATTTTTTCAAACTTTACGTCCTTCAAGCCAACCACTAAGTTATGTTTGAAAAGTTTTTTGAGTTAAATCATGCCCACATTTCCTAATTTTCTATGCCACAACCAACACAAAGAAGTTTTTGCCATTAAACAAGCTTTTAAATAAGAATCACTAGAGGTAAAATCAACCAAGTAAATATTTTCAAATCTAAAATCTTTGAAAACTAATTTATTTTCTTTTTCCTTTGAAAGTTACTCCATCTTTATAGAATGAGCAAATTAATCTAAGATCACATAATCGAGCAAAGGATAGTAAATTAAAATTTAATTTTCTTCAAGTGATACATTCGAAATTAAAAGGTCATTTGAGACAACAACGTTACCCAAACCAAGAACCTTTCCTTTGCTATTGTTTCAAAAGGTGATCTTCTCATTGCTCTCAATCTCAAAAGTGGTGAACATCTTTCAGCCTCCGGTTAGGTGTTGAGTGCAACTGCTATCAAGCACCCAACGTCTTTCATTGGTCCTGTAGTTCACCTACAAAAACAATTAAGTTCTTTTAGGTATCTAAATTTGTTTGGGTTCTTAGAGGTTAGTGACCAAGACTTTAAGTCCCCAAATAATATTCTTTTTAGCATCTAAAATTGAAGTACCAATAAATCTTGCAATAACATTACATCCTTACTTTTCTTAAGCATATAGCATGAATCATAGGGCCTGTTCTTTTTGGCTGCGGCTTGTGGCTTTTAGCTGTGGCTTATGATTTTTGAGCTGTTTGTATGAGAGATTACAGAGTAACAGAAATTCGCATGCGGTTTTTGCCAATATAAATGAAGTCAATAAAGTATGTATTACAATTATTAGTAGACCCTATCTTTAAAAAATACTCCGTTTAAAAGCTAATTAATGTAGAAAAGCCGAAAAACAGCTTTTAGAAGTTGAAAAGAACATGACCATATAAACCTACAGATGGAGTCTATCAATAAGACAAGTTTGTTGCAAATGTCCTATTTCCCGGTACTTATGGTAATATTTGCTATTTTGCTTTACAAACCTTATGGGTTTTTGTAGAGGTTTCTGACTTTTTTTTGGGTACATACCCAAGTCTCTCTTTGTTAAATGAGCACTTTTGCTCACTCAAAAGCTTGTAAAGGGTAGCCTTACCCTTGAAGCACCGTTCCAAGCTTTTGCTTAGCTTGGTTACTTACTCCTTTAACTTATTATTTTTAACAATAAGCTTTTATATCATAAGACTTAACATTGTCATGGTTAGAGTCAATATTAGAGCAATATGGCATGGTAAGAAAATCATCACATGAAGTAGATATACTAGTTCTAGCAATTTCTACACTAGGCATTTTATTAGAAATATCATATGAAATTCCAATGCTAGTGTAAGACTTGCTTAAAATTTCTTGGATACGCAAGTCATGAGCTTCCTTTAACTTCTCATAAGACTATTTATGAAAGAGGTACTTTTTATTCAAGACCTTAAAATTTGATTTTTTTTTTCAAGATATTTATTGAATTCTTCTAACATATCCATGTGCTCATCATATGAAGGTTCTTCATCATCTTGAGATTTTACATTATCTCCTTTTGCTATGAGGCATGTAGGAGACGAGAAGAGTGAGAGCCTCCTTGATTGCAATGCCAAAAAGCCCCTTCTTCTTGGGGGACTCGTCCTCATCAGATTGGAGTTGGTGTACTCCTCATCGGAGTTCCACTCTCCAATATGAGCTTTATTTTTGTCATCCTTGTGAAGCTTCTTGAAAAGTTTCTTCTTGTAGTTGAATTCCTTCTTCTTAGATGACTTGCCCTTGTCATCCTTCTTTGTAGGGCAATGAAAGACAATGTGCTCTTTCTCATCGCACTCATAGAAACTAACGTTGCTATAGCGCTTATTGTCATTGTAGGAGTGTCCCTTCTTACCTTTCCATGACTAGCACTTTGGTATGAGTGCTTTTTCATGAATGTCCTCATGTGGCAACATTGTAAATATCTTATATTTGATCTGGAGTTTATGCAATTTGGTCTCTTTGTTCGTAGATATTCCCTCATGGATTTCTGAGGGGTGGTCCATATCTCATGAGTAGCTTCCAAATTGCTCACTCGATTGAACTGATCCGCATTTGAAGCACCAAAGAAAGCATTCATTGCTTGAATATCTAAATGATCATTACGCCCTCAAGTTTCGGGGATGTAGTGGATCAACAGACATAACATAACCCTCATTTACGATTTTTCATATGCTCGGACTCATGGCCTTTAAATAAAAAGACATACTAATTTTCTAATATGCATAATTTGAGCCATCAAAAAGAGGTGCCTTTCCTATAGCAATCGTCTCACTAGCCATCTTTTTCTCTCTTAGATAGCTAAGTCTAAATCAATGAAAGACCAAGCTCTGATACCACTTATAGGATCAAGGATAACTGACTAGAGTGGGGCGAATCAGAGGTTCTAAAAATTCTTACTTTTTAAAGCTAATTTCTATAAATTTAGAGTTACGCAAGATTTCTATCGCAATTTAAGACTTACTCAATTCTAGTAAAACTAAAACACCACAAGGAAAGTCTCTACAAATAAGATTCTACCTTAACAAAAAATGACAATTTCAATAGCTAGAAATATAAATGCAAACGTGGAGACAAAAAAATAACCAAATGAAGACACGTGATGTTTTTGATGTAGTATCGAAGACTTGTCAGTCTTCACTAGTCCACATTGAGAAAAACCCAATTGAATTGGATCGGCTCCACGGATTAAGCCATAATCCTCGATTCCACTAGTGATTATTCTTCCTCTACTCTAGAGATGCTGAACACTGAGCTACTCACAATTTGCGCTGGGCCACTTCACAATCGTCTTGAAGAGATCACTGCACGTAGGGCTGTGCATTTTTCAACCGAACCGGAAAAACCGAACCGAAAAAACCGAACCGAACCGGTCAACTCGGTTTGACCGTTTTTGGTATTCGGTTCGGTTTTCAAATTTTGGGTTTTTTTGGCATTCGGTTTTTTGGGAAAAACCGGCTAAAAACCGAAAATACCGAACATACCGATTGTGATATGGCCTTTAAGATGTGAGAATCTGAAAATGGCGTAATCAGCCTGGAACCTTTTGTTGGTAGATTGTGGAACTATGAGCTTCAGCGTCTCTAGTTTAACATAGTCAAGTCCGGCAGCAGTTGCCCAAATTCTTTCACCGTGCAGCTTGGATCTGCATCAACATCCAGTCGTCTGCCTCTCCAAGTGACTGAAATTCGAGCTATTCTCTTCTCTTCCATCTTGCCCCTGATGCATGACCACCTTATGCTATCAGATTTACGGATTAGCCAAAAGAATATGGTAATGCTAGTATCTACTACCTGAATATCTTAACGTCGTCTACTGAGTTATCAGTGCGACAGGGAAGCAAAGCAAGAAATTAAGCATCAAAGTATGCTCACGGCATCGATTTAACACCAGGAAACCAATCCTGAACCCAAATGACCAAGCCAGTTTTGAATCTAATCAACACCCGGACATTATTAGACTGTCAAAATAATACTGCTTCCTATTTCTAAGGTCGAGTCAGAAGCAAAGCAACGGGACTGTCAAAAGGCCCATGAGTGCAATCGCCTGACGTTTCTTTCTTTCTTTTTTGCTTTCTTTCTTTAGCAGTTGCGCTTCGGCTTTGGTGCTTTGTCTCGCTAGTCGCTATATCGTTTGCAATTCGCGTCAACTTTGGTAAATATGGTATTTACCGATACCGAACCGTACTCTAAAAATACCGTATATTACCGAACTACAAACACCGTATTTACTGTATATACCGTATATACCGAACCGATTAAACCGAAAAAACCGATTGCACAGTCCTAACTGCACGAACTCCCACCAAGCCATCTAGCTACTGTAAAACACCAAGAATAATAAACCACGATCTTTGCTTGACGGATTTCAAGTGTCAAGGGTCAATCTAGGAATGAATACACTTGAATTGGGCTCAACTACCTCAAATGATGCAAATAGAGTAAATGAGTTATTTGAGGGGCTCTACTTGCTCAAGGATATTCAATGGAGTAAATTCTACCTGTCCTTGCGTTGGTGGGGTGAATTTATACCCCCAATGAACCAATTCGACTGTTAAGGGCAAATCCCTGAATGTGTTTAGCAAATACGGTAGTACCACCATTCATCAGCTGATACTACCGCACCTGCACAGTAACGGCTATAACAGATGAACTAAATACTTCTGAACTAGCCACTAAATTTTTGGTGCGGTACTACCGCTGTTGCAAGTGTGGTAATTCCGCTCCCCGGTAGTTCCATTTTCATAAAGCAGTACTACCGCTTTCCTTTGAGGACCAAAACTAGCCCTCTCCGGAAATAACATACCGCCTACTAAAATTCGGTACTTTCGGTGTGCTAGTTGAAATTAATTATGCACCACGCTAACATCTCAACTTATTAATTCATACCTTATGAATTAATTTATAAGATTACTACCTCCCACTTAAGCATAGCAAAACACCACAAAGAATTTTAACACTCTTTCAGAAAGGAAAGGAATTAAACTTCAACACGTGAAATAATCCAAAGAAATACATTGATCCAAAGCTTTCCCATGTTAACAAATTTGCAACATAAAACTTTCATTAATAAAAATACCAAGCGAATAAATAAGATATATTTCACAACAAGACAAAACTCCCACGAAGGGACCAACCTTGCAAATCAACAATGTTCCTAAATAGCAAAAGTGTCTCAATAGTCTGAAAAACAATAATTGCTTCAAAGAACAGGTAGAGACCAATTGAAAACCCGCAACTGCAATGAACCACGATCCCAAGATAAATTCATTCTCCACCACAGGATAAGAATTGACCAAATTCAACTTAATGAAGAGAGAAACTTTTCTAAAGAACTCATTCCTAACCTCTGAAACTAAGTTGTCCAAGGAAAGATCCTTCACCAATTCAATTCCACGAATAGTGCTATAACTTGGCCATACCTATGGCCGCACCACGATCTCTATCTCTTGACACCAACTATCACCACACATAACAATCATATAGTCACATCATAGGCACAAAAGGTCATCTCATAACATAAAACATCAATACAACGTATTGGAAGGATAAATGCAATACTTGATCCATCCCATCCTGCTGTGCACCAGTGTGTCAATTTGATAATTCAATTACCACTGATCTAATGCCCGCTCTGATACCAACTGTAACACCCCAGCCAAACAATGACCTGGAATGCTACCAAGCTAAGTAATGTACAAAGATAAACTAAATACGACTCACAAAATTTCGGCAGAACCTCCCTTGTTAGCTGTCTATGTCCGAGGTTTCACCAAGTAGTTTTAATAATGACTGATAAACCAACATGTAATATGATCAAGACTAATCAAAATTGACTATTTATTACTAGGACATCCATAGAAACTAGCATCTAGAAATAGAACAGGAGCATCATAAAAATTCTATTCATTTATTACAATTTAATTTCAGCAAGCAATAGACACAATGGTACTTAAGGTAATTCATTCATCTACTATTTAATTTCTTTCTTTCTTTCCGTTGTGGGTAGATCGTGCAAAGTGCAACAAGACTAATCCTTTCTTTCCCCCATGCATGCCAATCTCATAAGGGTACCTAAAACACAACAAACAACAAGGGTGAGTCCAACGACTCAGCAAATATTACAAATGGTAATAATAACATACATGTACATCATTCTATAAGAACATCCAACAATTACTTATAAACACATGCTATGCATACATGTACATCATTCCATAAGAACATCCAACAGTTACTTATCCACACATGATATGCATACATGTGCACCATTCTATAAGAACATCCAACTGTCACTTCAAAACACATGCTATGCAATATGATCAACAATATCTTTATCTCTTTCTCTTTTACATTTTACCGGTAATGCAAAGTGCGCATCCGTCGATACACACCCATGCCTGTACCATTTGGTACAGGGACCAATTGCCCATACTCCGTAAGTATGGGGACCTTTAGCCCGTCATCAACATGACGGGGACCTCAGCAAATGCTTAGTCATCACATGACCAAGTCTTCCATAAACCAACATGATGCATATGTATGAATGTCTCAATTTAATAAAAACATGTATCCACAACTGTTGGTGCACTTAGGTGAACACAATTGTTTTAGGCTTTATTTGTGTTAAACTAAATTGACTTAAGTTTCCACATTATATACTTGATTTTAGCCAAATAGAAATAGATAAAAATTAGAAGATAATTCTAAGACCGCTTATTCACCCACTCTAGTCGATCTCCTCGATCTTACAATGGCGCCATTCTCAGAGCCCATTGTCATTACCGCACGAGCAGTTCAGCGAGATTTTCTCGTCCACCAAACAATCACAAACTAGCTAATCTCTCAACAAATTCTACTTCTATGCACGGCATGCCAGACCGAAACTACTCCAAGAACAACTTGTCTATGCAAGCTGGCCTTGGCGCCCTCCATTGGCCACAAATTTCCTCTAATACGTGTGACCAGCTCGGTCCCTATGATGCTCGCAGTGGGCGTGCCTAGACCAGCTCAGTCCCTATGATGCTCGCGGTGGGCGTGCCCCCATGGACCATGAGTGCACAGCGGGCAATGCCTAGAGCTATTGTTCGTGCCTGTGGAGACAACCATGGCCGTGCTACGATTCCTATTGAGGCGAGGGTATTTGTGCAGGACCTCTGTGGATGCTGCGGTGGCTCCCGCACCTACTAGTGTCCCCTATCATCGCACGACTCCAAACTCCCCCCACCGTGCCAAAGAAAAACATCGTTATATCTCCATAAACAATAAAAAAAAAAGTAAAAGTAAAAGCAAAAGCAAAAGCAAAAAAAAATCCAAAATAAAGCTGAAATTAAAAAGCTGACGTGTTCATTCCGGCTTCTAGCTTCTGAAAACCGAAAGCTAGATACCCAAACCAGTTGGAACGGGCCCTTAAGATAGTACACCTTCCACTCCTTTCTACAGAACGCCACTTTCTCATAGTTATTGAACTTAAACTAGTGATCAAACCAGTGAAGTCACCGGTTCATCGGTTCAAAGTCCAACCAGCGGTTCACCGGTTGAACCGCCGGTTCGTACACATGTCATCACTATTTGAGACTTTGAGAGTATTTGACATTTTGACATGTCCAGAGTCTCCAGAGTCCAGACTCCAGTTCAGATGACACTACAATCTCTCGACCCTTTCTAAAAACCCTGATTGATCATCACAATTCATCACAATTCGGGGACTCCCTTGTCCAAAGAAGCATCATTCATCCATGCAGGCTTGCATTGATGCACTGAACATTCTAGACTCCAAACTCCAGAGACCCAGATAGTCAGGCCTCAACAAAATCTTCAGAAGTCTCAGATGTAGAGCTCAGTAATGACTGTCAGGACTTAGGACTTGCAGGCTTGCATTGATGCACTGATGCAGTCTTACAGAACATTTGACCATGCATTAATCTATATATTTTCCATTGAAGTAGATAGAGTTATATACTTATGGTAACTGGGTCATGTTTGGTATTCAACAACAAACATCTTTTGTAAATAATATATCGTGGATTCAACACAAGAAAACTGATTGGTGACAAGCTTGTGTATGAACTCTGAACAAGTGAACAACTAAGTGACAACTGACAAGCTTCTCAAGCAAAAGAAAAGAAAGAAGCTTCCAACATTTATTCCTCCAAACTTAGGAATCACACTGCAAATTGCAAACTCAAGAGTCTAGAGACTCCAGACTTATGAAGTTATGATGCCTCAACAAAAGATATCAACACAAGAAAAATAAGACTTACTCTTGCATATGTCAGCAAATCATTCAGTAGTCTTCAGCCTGCAAGCTGTAGCTTCTTTAGTCTTCGGCTAAAGGAAAACCCACAAATTGCAGGCTACAGAATTAATAGAATGGACATTAGAATGGCATAACTATTAACTACCATTTCATTTGGAAGCTAAAAGAGATACAAATGAGAAAACTAACCAATTTTTGCCTCTGGTTTAAGGCCAAAAGTTTATGCATCGCATATTCATTGTGTCTCCCTTTCTTCTTGAGATAAATAATAGAAACACAGCATTATCACCAGCCTCTAAACTACAAACTATAACTCTGTAAGAAATTACCTAAAGCGCTTCCTTTCGAACTAAAAGTCTAGAACAATTACCTGTAGCTACAGTAATCAAACTAGAAAATGTCATGCTGTCCAGAATGCAAATGTCAGGCACACAACAAAGAAGTGAAGTGATAGATAAAAGCTAAGTCTAATCATGAATCAAAAGGACTTAAGCCTAGATCAATGACATGAACACCTAAACTTTAGAGCGGATTCTTAGTTGACGTACCTGAACTTGAAGAGGCCATGAGGATCGGTGCTCGGTTGATGTCGATGTAGAGGTAGCAGCGGTGGCCGGCGGCTGTGGTCGTCGGCCGAAAGCGGTGAAGGAGATTGCCGGACTACGGTGGTCGTTGCCGGCGGGGACGAAGGAGTCGGAGCTGTCGGCCGGTGGCAGTAGGGGCGTCAAGGAGTCGGCTTTCGTTCACCTTAGCGTCGTCAGTAGATCGGGTGATGTTTGGGTGTGTGGATGAGAGAACAACTAACGTGTAAGCCCCTCTGCCGAAAACCCTCATATTTTGTAGCGCTAGGTGACCGGGACCGATACCAATCTATTGAAACCGCCTCCGATCAAGGCGCAAGGTGGAGACTTAGTCCCCCTGAAAATCCGCTCGGTGGTTAGCCGAGAGATCAACCCAACATTCTCCCCTTTGATCGTAAGGCTAATATCATAAGCCCACCATTTGATAAAACAGCACACCAAGACAATGTGTTGCATGGTCAATAAAATACCATACAACCTCAGTACCTATAGTGTACTACTTTCATCTTAGGATGGATATTCATTATTCTTAATGGGAGTTAGTTTGTTTAAAGGTCCTTTTATCCAGAATCAGAGGCTTTCCAATAAACCCATGCCGGCAACATGATCACGAAAAATACTGGATGGTAAGCCTTTAGTGAGCGGATCCGCAAGCATTAACTTAGTACTAATATGCTTGATATTTATGGTTTGATCATGGATTCTATCTTTCACAGCATGATACTTAATGTCAATGTGTTTGGCAGCACCACTTGACTTGTTGTTATTTGTATAAAAGACTGTGGGTTCATTATCGCAGTATAAAGTGAGTGATTTAGAGATGCTGTCTACCACTCTAAGTCCCGGGATAAAATTCTTAAGCCATACAGCTTGCCCGGTAGCCTCATAACATGCCACAAACTCAGCTTGCATCGTTGAAGATACCGTAAGGGTTTGTTTGGAGCTCTTCCACGAAATAGCTCCTCCTGCGAGTGTGAAGATATAACCTAACGTGGATTTCTTAGTATCAACACATCCCGCAAAATCTGAATCTGAATAACCAATAACATCAAGGCTATCAAAAGACTTATATGTGAGCATGAAATGCTTAGTGCCTTGCATATAACGCAAAGCTTTCTTAACGGCTTTCCAAAGGTCCGGTCTGGATTGACCGATATCCGCCAAGCATCCGGTTACAAAAGCTAAATCAGAGCGTGTACATACTTGAGCATACATAATGCTTCCGACAGCTGAAGCATAAGGAACCGACTTCATCTGATCAGCTTTATATTGGTTCCTTGGACATTGAAATGTCCCAAACTTATCGCCCTTAACAATAGGAGCAAGCGAGCCAGAGCACTTATGCATATTGTATTTCTTCAGTACTCTGTCAACGTATGCCTTTTGAGATAAACCCAATATACCTTTGGACCTATCTCGGTGAATTTCAACACCAAGAACATAAGAGGCATCACCGAGATCCTTCATATCAAAATTGGATGAAAGAAATCTCTTGGTCTCAAACAGCATGTCCTTATCGCTGCTAGCCAATAAGATATCATCCACATAAAGTACTAAGATGGTGAATTTACTCCCCTTGAACTTAATATATATGCAGTTATCAACTTCATTTTCTTTGAAGTCAAAACTTCTTATGATCTTATTAAATTTGAGGTACCACTGCCTCGACGCTTGTTTTAAGCCATAAATAGATTTCTTAAGTCGGCGTCCCATATGTTCCTTGCCTTCCACGAAAAACCTTCCGGTTGAGCCATGTAAATGTTTTCTTGCAAGTCGCCATTAAGAAATGCCGTCTTAACATCCATCTGATACAGCTCTAAATCATAATGAGCTACAAATGCCATAACAATTCTGAATGAATCTTTAGTTGAGACAGGAGAAAAGGTATCATTATAGTCAATCCCTTCTCTTTGTGAGAAGCCTTTTGCTACAAGCCTTGCTTTGAACCTTTCGATATTTCCCTTAGAGTCATGTTTTGTTTTGTAGACCCATTTACAGCCTACTGTTTTGACTCCGTCAGAAATTTCTACTAAGTCTCATACATCATTAGTGCTCATAGACTTTAATTCATCCTCCATGGCTTCAAGCCAATTAGAAGAATGTTCACTCATTATAGCCTCCTTATAAGAGGTGGGATCATCTACCTTTCCTATATCATTAATATCCTCATTCATATAAACAACATAATCATTAGGAATGGCAGATCTTCTCTCCCGCTGTGATCTTCTAAGAGGTTCATTAGTTATTTCAGGAGGTTGTTGAGGTTCATCATTAGTTGTAACATTACGAATTTCAGATACCTCAACAGTGGGTGTAACAACAGCATTTTCTACTGGAGGTGCAACCTCCTGAGGCATAGGAATAAAGATCTTTGGAATGAGCGGTGTAGGAACATAAACCCGCTTCTCCTCAAGATCTATTTTCCTGGGCTCCAGGTCCTCGTTATTTTCTAAGAACACAGCGTGTCTTGTTTCTACAAACTTAGTTATCCTATCAGGACAATAAAATCGATACCCTTTGGATCTTTCAGGGTATCCAATAAAATGACAAATTACTGTCTTAGGGTCTAATTTCTTAGTGTGTGGATTAAATAATTTAGCTTCAGCACAACAACCCCACACTCGTAAATATTTCATACTCGGTTTTCTCCCAGTCCATAATTCATAAGGTGTTTTAGGTACTGATTTACTGGGAACCCGATTAAGAATATGTATTGTTGTCTTTAGTGCTTCCATCCACAAGCCAACTGGTAAATTAGAATGGCTAAGCATGCTCCGTACCATATCCATAAGTGTACGGTTGCGTCTTTCAGCTACACCATTCTGCTGAGGTTCGCCCGGCATAGAATACTGGGCAACGATGCCATTTTCCTAAAGGAACTTAGCGAAAGGGCCAGGAATTTGCCCATAAGGGGCATGTCGTCCATAATATTCTCCCCCTCGATCCGATCTTACCACTTTAATCTTTAGGTTGTGCTGATTTTCAACTTCAGCCTTAAATATCTTAAATTTGTCAAGTGATTCAGATCGGTCTTTAATGGGAAAAATATAACCGTAGCGGGAGAAATCATCAGTTAATGTGATGAAAGAATCAAAACCATCCACTGATGTCACAGGAAAAGGACCGGAAATATTAGTATGAATTAATTCTAAAGGTCATGTACTACGAGTAGCTCCCTTCTTTATTTGTTTTACATATTTTCCTTTAATGCAATCAATGAAGTAGTCTGAGTCAGAGAAATCTAAAGGGTGGAGAATGTCTTCTTTGATGAGACGTTCCATTCTCCCCCTCGAAATGTGGCCCAAACGACAGTGCCACAGTTTCGAAGAAGTCTCATCATTAATTTTGCGTTTAGCATCATACACATTCAATACAGGAGATTCATTAAGGGAAAGCATATAGAGTTTGTCTTGTCTAAAAGCAAGACCAATATAATTAGAATTAAACTTAATAATGCATTTATTGTCTCCAAAAATACATTTGAAACCTTCATCGTCTAATAAAGAAACTGAAATTAAATTCCTTCTGATGGAAGGAACATAAACTACATTATTGAGACGAAGCAGGAAGCCGTTGTCTAAAGTTAATGAAACAGATCCGACTGACTTCACTTCGGCTTCCTTTCCATCCGCGACTCTCAGACTTCGCTCCCCCTTTCTTAGTGTTGTCGCGGTAAGGAATCTCAGAAGAATTGGTAACGTGCACGCTTGCACCGAGTCAATCCACCAAGCATTAAGAGAGAAATCAGCGTAAAGTGTTTCATCAATAAAAGTAATTGTATCATTACCCCTTTTGGCGAGCCACTTTAGAAACCCTACACAGTCTTTCTGAAAATGCCCTTGCTACTTGCAGAAGTGGCATTCCCCCCTTTAGATGTTGCAGCGGAAGCAATATGAGGCTTTGGTGCATTGTGCACTTTAGGCCCCGATTTATCTGAGTTAGGGAGAAATGCAGCTTCTTCTTAGATTTGAAGTCCCCTTGGAACTTCCTTTTATGAGAACCACCAACATTAAAGGCGAAATCTTTCTTTTCTGTTCTTATTCTCTCTTCCGCCTAGACACACATGGCGATCAAATCGCTCATGCTTTATTTCTCTTTCTGAGTATTGTAATTAATTTTAAATGATGTGTAATCAGAAGGAAGCGATGTCATAATGAAATGAACTAGAAAACCATCAGAAATTGCTATGTCCATGCCCTTGATTTTTTTCTGTCATATTAGTCATCATCATGATATGTTCTCTTATGCTACCAGACCCATCATATTTAGAGGTTAAGAGCCTCTGAATTAAGGTACTGGCATAAACTTTAGTGGAACCTTTGAATTTCTCCTCAATTGAAGCCATGTACTCTTTAGCATTTTTAGAATTGGGGATTGCTCCCCTAATCATGACTGAAATTGAGGTCTTCATAATCATAAGTGATAAGCGGTTAGATCGTTCCTATCTTTCAGCATTATCCTTATAAATTTTCTTTTTCTCAGCAAAATTCTCTTCACCTTCGGTGGGTGGAATGTGAACGTCTACTCTTAATGCATAGTCAAGGTCCAAAACACCAAGGACAACATAAATTCGTTCTCTCCACGAGGAAAAATTGCTCCCCGTGAGCTGTTCAATGTTAACAATTGTGGCGGCAACGTTTGAAGCATTAAGTGCTGAATTAAAAATATAGGGCAAAAATTAGAAACATCATAAATATATATTGCATGTAATTAACCCTACGTTGGTCTGATTAATAACATGCATAAAATTACAGTTCTAATTCATATCACCGCTAGGCGTAAAATGAAAAGAACCGAATAACTATGGCGACATACGATTATAAACAACGTTGGTCAGAATATAATCATATGAATACATAATGCCAAAATTAATCATAAAGTCTCAAATTTAAATATCCTGTTGGTTCAATTTAAATTTGAGATTATTCATTAAAATATGGTAATGATACATCATAATTTGAGCCATTTAATTAAATAAAACAGTGCATAAAAATATACTAAAAACAAAAATAAATGCACCGAAAATTAAAATTATATCAGTGCATGAAAATAAATGTAAAACAAACAAAATGCACTGAAATATAAAATTTCTGCTGGAAAAATGACATCAAAAGAAAAATTGGGTTAAAAATTCACCCCCAAAGTAAATCGGTGAAAAATCACCCAAAAGTAATTCGCCAAAATCGATCTGTGCCCCCAAATCGGCAGACCGCGATGGGCCAAAATTCCCACACGGGCAAAAAAATTCCCCACCGGGCCAAAATATCCGGTGCGGCCCAACACTTCATGCGCGTGGCCCATAGCACGCTACGCGGCCCGAAAAACTCGCCCGCCACGGCCCAAAGGGGCGCGCGCATGGCCCATCGATCCCACGCTCGGATGCTAGCCGTTGGATGATCATCAAACGGTTCACGCCGCCGGACAAAAGATCTTCACCAAAAAATCGTGGCCGCTTGATTGAATCGAACGGCGAAAGCGCAGGATTAAAATCCCAAAACCATAACCCTAACTCATTTCAACCGGTGCTTCAAAACGCGGCTCGAAGCGGCGCGCTGGTGGAGGCGGCACGGCAGCGGCCCGAGCGGCGCGCGACATGCGCGAGTGGAGGCGGCACGCAGCGGCCCCGGCGGCACCCCATGGAGCAAGGCGGCAGACGGTGGCGTTCACAGAGCAAGGCGACAACGGCGGCCGGCCCCGGAGCAAAGCAGTAGCAGCTACCACGAGCAAGGCGGCCGAGGACCGTTAGTCACGCCGGTTCCCTGCTTTTTGTGTGTGTGCCGCCAGATTTGAGTGTTCGGTTGGGGAAAAATGGGGAATTACTTTTAGGGTTCCGAACAAAACATTGATTCCCCTCCTTCTAAATTTCTAAGCCGATCCAAAAAAAACTAAAACTGATTCAAGGTTCGGGAAAAATTTTCTAGGGTACATGAGAGTCTAGGCTAGGCTCTGATACCATTGATAGATAAAAGCTAAGTCTAATCATGAATCAAAAGGACTTAAGCCTAGATCAATGACATGAACACCTAAAACTTTAGAGCGGAATCTTAGTTGACGTACCTGAACTTGAAGAGGCCATGAGGATCGGTGCTCGGTTGATGTCGATGTAGAGGTAGCAGCGGTGGCCGACGGCTGTGGTCGTCGGCCGATAGCGGTGAAGGAGATCACCGGACTACGGTGGTCGTTGCCGGCGGGGACGAAGGAGTCTGAGCCGCCGTAGGTGGCGATAGGGCGTCGAGGAGCTCTTCGTTCACCTTAGCGCCGTCAGTAGATCGGGTGATGTTCGGGTGTGTGGAGGAGAGAACAACTAACGTGTAAGCCCCTCTGCCGAAAACCCTCATATTTTGTAGCACTAGGTGACCGGGACCGATACCAATCTATTGGAACCGCCTCCGATCAAGGCGCAAGGTGGAGACTTAGTCCCCCTGAAAATCCGCTCGGTGGTTATCCAAGAGATCAACCCAACAGTGAAGAACTAGTCCACAATCCAAATGTCGACAAGAACTAGTGAATCCATAGTTCCATATATGTTCACAAAGACTCAGAGTCTCAAAACAACTAAATAAGTACTAGGCAAGCCAACAAGGCTACAAAAGTAAAAAGGACAAACAGATTCACCAAAAATTTAGAAAAAGATGAAATTTATGAATAGTAAAAAATAAGCCAGAAACTGAAGCTGAAACAAGCGAGGCCTAAAGATAATCAAAGGGCCCCCAAGGTGGTTGTTGTTCTTCTTGACGATTGAGATTGAGACCACTGACATCATCGATATACATAGGCATAGCAATATCCTCACATGCATTTGCAAGCTACTATCTCCCTCTTCATTTTCATCAATAGCATCAACATATGCATCATCCAAATTTAAGTCTTTATCAGCAAAACAATTATTTTAGTTAGATGTTAACATTACTAAAAGACATATGATCAAATGACCATGATTTCACAAGACATCACCATTAGCATTTGTTATGTGGACTGATGCCAATTCCTTTTGAAAAGTCTCTAGTTCTTCAATGGTAAGACGGCATGGATTATCTTCTAAAATCCATTCTTCATTACCCTTTCCAATGTCATCCACATTTATTATGTCATAATTTTGAGTAGACATTTTGGACCTAATGGAGAGCAATTTGATTTGACAAACATGTATAATTAAAAAAAAAGTGCCATCAAAATATGCAAAGAAATAGTACCTTTGATGTAACCTTAGGTTGTAATGGACATAAACAAGATCATTAAATCTTAGATGCTCAAGTTTGTTTCTTTTTTTCGATTGTATGTGCTCAAATAAGCTCCAAATCCTCTCACATCCAAACGCACTACATGTTTGGCTTACAACACAAATAACAAGTTTTTATAAATTTGGAGTGCTACACCCATAAGTTTTCCACCACTCATCTGTATGCAAATTTAAAAACAGTCATAAATCAATTATCAATGTTGCTGAAAGTTAAAAAAATAACAAGAAAAGAGTAATGTGTTTTACCGGCAAGCATATGTTGTTGATCATTTATGGCTGTCAATCGCCCAAAGTCCCCTTCTACATTTCTGAAAGTCCTCATCTCCCTTGTCAAAACACTTCACAAAGCTACATCATTCACTGCATATTTTTCAATAAACATCAATGACTCCAAATGTAGTGATATGGTACTTTGCATTAGTTCCTCATCATATTGGTTGTTGGGATTAAACCAAAAGCCAGCTGCATGGAGATTCTTCTCAAGGTGCCTATCCTATCGCTTTTCTATAATGTACAAGAAAGGCTCAGCTATCGTCTTCCTTCTCTGAAACTACTTTTGAATTTTCTCTCTTAAGGCATGCAAGGCTCCAAGAAGATATCCCATGGCTAGTCACTCATGACTACCCACAATTCTCAAGACATGAACTATTGGTTCTGATAATTAACAAACAATTGCACAACCTTTCCAAAAGTAGTGATTCAAGATAAAGCAGAGGTTGTCCATTCCCTCGATATAACCATGGCATGGAGAGCATCTGCTTGTAAATACTTTGCAAAACAACAAAGTTAGTAGCAAAATGAGTTGGTGCTGGACGAAGAATGCCATATCCCTTATTGAACTTCCTCATTAGATATAGTGGATAGCAATGGTTATACACATACATGGTAATAGATGATACATGAGCAATAATCCTCTCTACTAGCATAAGGGGACCAATAGATGCATCAGCAATAATCCCATGTCACCCAATATCAAATTCAAACAATGAGTAGCATAAGGGGACCAATAGGTAGAAGGAAACTTCTCTCCTAATTTTTTCCCCAGCAGAAACCATACTTAGAGGCATTGTCAGATACGAAGTGAACAACATTTTCTGATCCAACAAAGTTTACAACATCTCTAAATAATCTGAATAGAAAATCACTAGCTTTAGAACTATCAGTGGCATCAACCGACATTATAAAGGCTATACCTTTATGACAATAGACCCAAGAAATTGATAAGGGTTCTCCTCTTTCTATTAGTCCATACATTAGCCATAAGAGTGCAACCAGTTTCCTTCCATGATTTGTGGAACCCTTCAATAAACTTTTTAATTTCTTCAACATTCATCGCTAACAAAGAACCACGCAAATCATAAAAACTTAGCCCTTTGTAACCAGCACCAAAAGAGAACATTGCATCAAACATAGGCATGTAATAATTGGAATTACTGGCATTAAAAGGAATGGATACATCAATAAACCATTTGGACACACACAAATCAACTTTGTCTTTCATTGCCCATCCTTAAAGAACACTTTTTATTGTAAGTTGATCCCCTAGATTAGTCCTAGGGATGAAGAACTTGCCAATTCCACGAGTACTATCTCTTACTCCGCTTGAGCCAACTCCAACAAGTCGACTTTGTCCACTAGCAGCAACTATTCCTCTAGTATTTGAAGTAGGAATAATAGGTGGATTATGTGGATTTGCACCATAGTCACTCACTTCTTGTGGCTCTAGCCTATATGGATTATCTTTCTCATACGCTTCTTGTGTCTTCCTTTTTTGTAGCCCAAGCCTCCCAACTTTGCTTCATTTCATAACTAGTCTTAGCATCAACCTTCTTACATGGTTTCACATCTCCTTTCACACCAGCTAAATGTAGCTTAAATCAATGAATTTCTCCTCCTTGGAATATCTCATGATAGTGCATTCATCTAATCTTCTTTTTTCCATTCTGATCAATAATCTATGTACAATGTTCCTATGCTTTGTCACTCTTCCCTCTGGACCTTACTTATGATCATTGTTCACTAGGACCACTAGGTGTTGAGGCCTAGGTCGACTGGCTAGCTGGTGGAGTTTCAGAAGATTCCATTGCCATGTGCCTATGTCATGTATAAAAGAAGCCATCAATGTATTATTCACTATTCAGTATTCGCTTATTCAGTATTCCAATGGCAACTGGCAAAGTGCACTGCATAGTTCATACATTACATATTTACATGCATATCTTCCTAATCCCTAGTCCCTACCTCTATTGCACAACTACAAGATCAACTTGAATCCGATTACTATATGTATGTATGGATTATGGAACACAAGCAATAAATCAATGTGGAGCAACAACAAGAATCTCATATCTACATTTCCAAATCTCAACTAACTCATGAACAAAATTAGTGGAGCCGAGGCTTCTTAGCTGTCGCCGATGGACCAAGCCATTGAGGTCACGAGGTGAAGCCATGAAGCCAACAGTATCCCTAGCGCCGCATAAAACCGAGCCTCGTCAACTCATGCCATCATGCACCATTGCCCATGACCGTTGCGATGCGTCGCGCGACGCCCTCGCTATGAAGCTCCACTAGGGCCAGAAGCAAGCTGGCAACAACAGTACAAGTGTAGAACAAGGGGCAACGGCGACAAGGGCCAAGGGGGCGACCGACGGCGACGAGAGTGAGTGAGGGGAAATCAGAAATGGGGAAAGGCGACTAGGGCTCAATGGCTCAGGCAGTCAATGGCCAATGCAGTATATATGCATATGGGCCTGTTCTTTTCAATACCGACTTATGATTTTTAATGAAATTTTGAATTTTGGTCACATTTACTGACAGATTACGAAGAGATAGATACTCACTTGTGATTTTGGCGTACAAATGTTGGGCTTTTAACGTGTAGATCGCTTAACCCAGAGACCCCATCTTGAGAAAATACTCCGCTTAAAAGTTAGGCATCAGAGCAAAGCCAAAAGTCACGGCCGGAGGAAAAGAACAGCCCTATTTCCAATCTTAGCCCTGAACCCTAAGCAGGAAAATATTAAGACTGAGGGTATTTTTGTCCTAAAAAAATCGCTTAATTCAGTTTAAACAACCAGTTCAGTGGTTCTGTTAAAAACTGACCGGTTCATCTGATTTTTTCAATCCAATTACATAAACGACCTTTAAAGTAAACTAAGACCCCGTCGTTTGGGCTTGGACTTCTAGCTTTCGACTTATTTTTACTATTCTTAAATTTCATCTTTTTCTATCTTTTTGGATTTTTTTGAGCTTTTTTGCCGGTTTTTTTGTCTGTGCTCGTTTGCATTATACGTACTGGGCAAACCTTTTTTCTATTTTTATTTTTTTAAATTTAATTATGCCAAATAAACCACCATCGCCATGATGTAATTTCGACCACCACAAGAAAAATTCACCATAAACCACAAAATTTCAAATTTCAACCAAACACCACCGAAGCCTCAGGTCAACCAACAGTTCCATCCGATTTTCTTAACTATGCTCTTTCTTGTTCTCCAACCCAACAATCTTTTTCCACTCCGCATCCATCCTCCGAATATTTTCCTGGATCCCGTACGCCCAACCAATACACAAACCGTCTTCTACCACTGCTAATCCCAAGGAAACCGCACAAAAATACATGTGCGTCGTGGCTTTGTCCAATCCCCATCCGCCACCTGTCTCACACGCGGAACACCCACACGCCGTGACGGAGCATCACGATCCGCCCACCGCTTCTCCCCCGGTGCTCCTCTCCTCATATTGACACCCGCCCCTCCCCCTGGCAGCCGGCCCATATTACGACCCCACGTGTCAGAGAGCGCAGCTAGATACCCGTTTCTTATCTAGAACGTCCAGATTTTTTTTTCTCGTCTATTACTTCCCCGTCGTCGTCCCTCCTCGCGAGTGGAAGTCCAAGCGAAATCCTCTAAGCGAGTCGGGTAGGGATAGCGCGAGGTGTAGAGAGAGAGAGAGAGGGAGCGGCTAGAGAGAGAAGGCGAGATGAAGCTGTTCGTGAAGACGCTGAAGGGCACGAACTTCGAGATCGAGGCGAGCCCCGAGGCGTCGGTACGATACCTCTCCCTACTCACCGTCTGTCCCCAACCCGCGCGATTCGGCGCAATTCTCGGCCAATTCGCTCGATTCGGGCGTTTTGGTGCGATTTGGACGTGGTTTGGTGCGGAGATTGGACTTCGTGCGGTGATGTCGCAGGGGGGAGGGGGTGATCTGAATCTATGGCTTAGTGGGTGCTCGATTCTGCGGGTGCTTGAGGTGGACGACGTGGTGCGGATCAGTTGCGCGCTCGGAATTTCGCGTGTTAGGAAACTGCTGGGTTGTAATCTGCATCTGTTGGGTGCTCTGAATTTAGCGTGTTAGGGTGCTGATGGGTTGTAATCTGTACATCTATGGGAGATTTTTAGAAGTCCGTTGTGATTAATGTGGTTGATGGAGCAATGTTTGATGCGTGTTGGCGTAGATACGGTACCACTTGTACCTGTGCTTAGAATTGGCTCTGTTTTGCAGGTGGCTGAGGTGAAGAGAATCATTGAGAGTACTCAGGGGCAAGATGTGTACCCTGCGGATCAGCAGATGCTCATACACCAAGGCAAAATTCTCAAGGATGATACCACTTTGGAGGGCAACAAAGTTGCTGAGAACAGCTTCCTTGTCATAATGCTATCTAAGGTATTTGACGCTCTTGTTTAGTGCCTTGCATGGTGTAGTCAATAGTTTTCTAGAAATAGAAAATTCCCGCCAGGTTCTTCGACGGTTTGGATGGATATCATGCCATATTTGAATGTTATAGCTTGGCTGCGCTAAACTGGACTTTGTTGCCTATTTTGCTAGTGCTGTTATGCATACATGGAGCATTAGTGATTATATTTCTTTGGATCCCTAGTGTCATACCAGGTTATCTAAGTAAATGAGCGAGCAGTGTACTTATTAATTTAGACATGCAATTTTGTCATTTTGTGTAACAGTCTGTCTGATAGATCAAAATCAAATGCCCTGAACAATGATAGATCAGAATCAGATGCCCTGAACAATGATGTATTCCCCTTTCCTTTTTTTCCTTGAGTCTCCGATGGACACTGCTGCAAGTTATGAATTGCCATTTAATACAGTACACCCTCTAATTAAAAGAGGGTAACTGCTATTGTTTTTACTTTTAATTGCCCACTGATCAAAAGGCAGCAAAATAGGGGTCGTTTTTTCCCATTATGTCTTATGCTACAGTAACTAGCTTTCAAACGGAGTGTCTTTCTAAGGTGGGGTCTATAAGTTGATTGTAGTAGACACTGTATCGACTTTAGCTATACCGGCCAAAATCGCACGCGAGTGTTTTTCTCCGTACTCTCCCGTGAGCAACCAAAATTCAAAAATTTCAGCCATAAGCCACAGCCCAAAAGAACGATCCCATAAACATTGGTCTATGTGTTTTAGGTGGCCCTAGTGATGGACGAGGTTACGTGGGACATACAAGAATATACCTTTTTGTATATGCTTTTCACTGATGATGTAGTACTAGTTGATGAGGGTAGGATAGGAATATGGAGTTGTGGAGGAAGACCGTAGAATCGAAGGGCTTTAGACTTAATAGGACTAAAACTGAGTATACGAGGTGCGATTTCAGTGGGGCCAAGGCCGATGATGGAAATGTTAGTCCGGACGGACAAGTAGTGCCTAGAAGTGACACTTTTCGATATTTGGGATAGATGCTATAGTGAGACAGCGAGATTGATGAAGACGCGAGTCATAGGATAAGAGCGGGGTGGGTGAAATGGTGCCAAGCATCGGGTGTACTTTGCAATAACAAAGTCCTTCAAAAGTTAAAGGATAAATTCTATAGGACAGCGATCAAACCTACTATGTTATATGGAGCGGAATGCTGAGCGACTAAAAGACAACATATACAGAAGATGAGTATAGCAGAGATGATACTGCAGTGGATATGTGGTCACATAAGACGGGATCAAATCCGCAATGATGATATACGTGATTGGGTGGGGGTAGCACTAATTGAACAGAAGCTTGTCTAACATCGCTTAAGATAGTTTGGACATCTCCAACGTAAGCCTTCTAAGGCACTGGTACGTTGTAGAATTTTAAGATGTACAGAAAACATAAAAAGAGACAGAGGTTGACCAAGATTGACATGGGAGGAAACGGCTAAAAGAGACTTGAAGGATTAAAATGTATTCAAAGAATTAGCTTTCGATAAAAATGTATGGAAGTTAGCGATCCACATAGCGGAACCATGACATAAGAAGATTTAGTAGCGGTGTTTTAAGCTCTCGGTTTAGATGACATGATGTACGGCTTAGGGTTTTAGCCTTGTAGGTTTTATTACAAGGCTTTCGTTTCTTCGACCTTGAGGAGGTTTCATTTCTACCTTGCTCTAACTTATTTAGGACAAAATGTTTTGTTATTGTTGTTGTATGCGTTTTAGGTGATGTGGATTCCACATGCATATGTGTTGTGGACTCATATTGGGGACATTATTATACTAGAAGAAGGCGAGAACCAGCAAAGGAGACATGGGAGTTAGCGTCAGCGACAATTCGTCTTGACGCGCTACAGTCGGCGCGACAACAAGATGCAGCGAGCAGCAGCTACATCAGATGGCTTGGAAGGAGGCGTTCCATATTGGGGAAGTCTCCTCCGAATAGGATAAGTAGAGTCCGTGTTTAATTAGAGTTATATCGTGTGAAACCGAATTGGATTCCTGATTCGGCTAGATATGATACCGTTCAGAGTCTTGAAGTCCTATATATATGTAGGCTTTGGTTGTAATAGAGTTCAAGCAATAGAGAAGAGTTTAGCTAACTCCTGGAAGTTCTGAGTAGACAACCTGCCCGGTGGAAATCCCGGACGACAGCCTGCTCATCGTTACCCATTGCGATCAATCCGAACTTCACAGCGCAGCCTGCTTCTGCCCCTCACCAGCCACCGTAAGCCATCATAGAAATCCGCCAACATTAGTTTGGTATCAGAGCGCTCCACCACCATTACGCCTGTTATGGATGAACCTAAGTCAATGGAAGACATGTGCAAGATGATGGCCATCATGATGAAGGAAATCTCGGAGATCAAACAACAGCAGGGACAACAGGGGGATGCAATTAATCGGTTGCAGCAAGGAGGGCAGGACGCGGCATCCAGCGTTTTGGGCGTAGGAGTAAGAAGCGGTGTCAGGGATGGATCGGCTGGCAGATGGGATAAGCGAGAAGAAGAAAGAAAAGGGGCACCCAGATACCACAAACTTGATTTTTCGACGTATGGAGGAGACGAGGATACGCTGCCATGGTTGAATAGATGCGAGTAGTCTTTCCGAGGACAACACACTTTGGAGGAGGAAAAGGTATGGTTGGCTGCATACCATCTAACCGTGCTTAGTTCAACAATGGTATTACCAGTTGGAGCACGACGAGGGCATAGTGTCAGGACCCGATTTGCGGATTTCGTCAACATGCGCTTTGGGCTGCCGATTCGGAGCAACCCATTGGGTGAGCTGGTGCAATTACGGCGGACAGGGACGGTGGAGTATCAGCGAAAATTCCTCACGTTATTGTGCCGCGTTGAGCCATTAACACCATCTCAGCAAGTTCATCCTTTTACGGCAGGATTGTTGAAACCCTTAAGCACTGACGTGGAGTTACAGAATCGAGCAATTTACAGATAGCCATGAGTTTGGCTCGGGCATACGAGCAATGCCTATTGGAGGGAAACATGGAGGCGAGGGCACTGAAGTGGGCACCGGCAGCACGGATATCTAATGGAACCGAAACGTCCTTGAGTATTCCCAAACCCACACCCACCCCATCACTGGTTGCGGCACCGTCCAGGGTTCCTCCAACAGCATCAGCACCCGCGCAGCCACTAATTGCGACACATCCTCCAACACGTTGGAAGCGGCTTTTGTTGGCAGAACGCCATGCGAAGGGCTTATGTTTCAACTGTCTGGAAAAATTCGGGCCAAATCATCGTTGTGTAATGAAGGGAATATATTTGCTGGAGTTAGATGAGGACAAAGTTCAGGAAGATGATGCAGGGGTTGAGATTTCCCTCCATGCGCTCATAGGGGTGAAAACTGGCCGCACAATGCAGTTATCGGTGGACATTGCAGGAAAATCGATTTGAGCATTCCTGGATACCGGTTCTACCCACATGTTTATCGATCTGGATAGCTTGTCGTCTTGGATTGTCCTTATCCCCCCAAAACAACATGCAAATGGCGGTGGCTAACGGAGACCATGTGAGCTGTGCCAGTGTGTGTTCGCAGGTGCATGTGACTATTGCTCAGGAAGCATTCACAATGGATTGCTTCGCCATTCCGTTGGGAGGATTTGAGTTGGTCCTTGGCGTTCAGTGGCTGCGGACATTGGGACCTATTGCATGGGACTTTGAGTTGCTAACCATGTACTTTTGGCGGTCACACCTTCTAGTTACTTGGCAGGGCGTTGGAGCTTCCCGGTCTGTTCTGCAAGCGTTACACGAGTGGCCAGGAGGTGTTAGCCGACCTGTTGTAGGAATTCGCGAGCTTGTTTGAGCCTCCACAGGGTCTTCCTCCATAGCGCCTTCATGATCATCGGATCCGCCTAATGCCCGGGGCAGCAGCTGTGGTCGTACGGCCATATCGCTATCCGCACCTCCTCAATGATGAAATCAAGCGCCAATGTGCAAACATGATGGAGCAGGGGAGAATTTGACGCAGTACGTTAGCATTTTCCTCTCTGTCTTGCTCTTAAAGAAACAAGATGAGACATGGCGTTTTTGTGTGGACTATCGGGCTCTCACTGCGCAAACAATGAAGGACAAATTTCCGATCCCTGTAGTCGATGAACTCGATGAATTGCAAGGAGCTTGCTATTTTACTAAATTGTACTTGAGGAGTAGGTAGCACCCGATGTGCATGCATCCAAACGATATCAAGAAGACGGCATTCAGAACACACCATGGGCATTTTGAATTTTTGGTGATGTCCTTCAGCCTAACCAACGCTCCGGCTACTTTCCAGGCACTTATGAATGAAATCTTGCAACAATTCTTACGGCATTTTGTTTTGGTTTTCTTCGATGATATTTTGATCTATAGTTCCTCATAGTCGGAGCATTTGTAGCATGTTCGTGCTGTATTTTAGGTCCTTCGTGCTCACAACTTGGCTCTCGAACGTTCCAAATGTTTGTTTGGGGAATCTTCGGTGGCTTATTTGGGCCATATCATCTCAAGCCGAGTGGCTATGGATCTCGCCAAGGTAACAGCAGTGCTGGCATGGTCGACCCTGACATCAGTATGCGCATTGCACCGATTTCTGGGATTGACGGGATATTATTGGAAGTTCATTAAAGATTATGGCACGGTAGTAGCACCTCTCACTAAGTTATTGAAGAAGGAATCATTTGCATCGTTTGACGACGCAACCCAGGCATTCCAGACTCTCAACAGCATTATGACTTCTGCTCCGATGCTGGTCCTCCCAGATTTCTCTAACCCATTTATGGTGGATTGTGATGCTTGAGTGGATTTGGCGCCATTCTTCATCAAGGAGATCGGCCGGTAGCTTTCTTTAGTCACGTCGTGGCTCCTCACCATGCTAAATTGGCAGCTTATGAGCGGGAATTAATTGGGCTGGTCAAGGCAGTGTGTCATTGGCGACCTTATTTGTGGGGACGGTCCTTCATTATTCGGACGGACCATTATAGCGGGATGAGCGTCTATCTACGATGCAGTAACATCATTGGGTCAGTAAGCTTTTTGGATATGATTTTTGCGGTTGAATACTGCCCGGGCCATTTGAATCCGGTAATGGATGCACTGTCACGGCGGGAGGAACACCATGCGGCCATACACGCAATTTCTAGCCCCTAGTTACCAACTACGCCAAGAGGTGGCGTCGTCAGCGGAATACATGGAGCTGTGTGATATGGTGTTGGCTGGGAAGGCAGATTTGGGATGGAAGTTCTCAGACGGCCTTCTGTTGTATAAAGGTCATGTGTTCATTCCAGCATCCTTGTCACTTCTTGCACAGATTTTGGCAGACATCCATGGCGCTGGCCATGAATGTTAGCCCAGAAAAAAAAAGAACTCACGCCTACACAAGAGTAAGATAACACACGATAGCTGGGAGGAAGAACACCGAGAGTTTTATCACAGAATCGCATGCGCCTTTTATTCACTTCTCTCCTCATCAATAAACTGATACATGGGAATATATATAGTGCAAGCACATACGCGCAGTCTGCATGCAGCTAACAAACTCACACATGCGCAGTCCACTAACCATCAAACTAACTAACAAACTTTCCCCATGACTCGGCCATACAACGACTAATTAAACCAGCTCCAGACGTGCGCGTCTGCTGCATGCATGCAACAAGCTAAACTTAAAACATAACAAGATTACATCTAACATTTTCCCCCCTAATCTTGATTTGCCGTTATTTGAGTGCCTTCTCGCCAAGCCTCAAAGTAGCGCCGGTTCTTCGTCGAGATCCGCCTCGATGAGATATGCTGCGCTTTCTCCTCTTGTTGGACTTCGGCATTACGAGCAAAGTGTCCATAATCGTTACAATTAAAACACCTTACTTTTGCCTTGTCAATTCGCTTATCGACGCCCACCACCGCCACCAAAACCACCGAGGAGCCTTCACCTTCACGCTCGACGATCGGGCCTCCCACTCTGCGCGTCGAGCAAGTGCTCCTCGCCTCCGTCGTTGTTGCCGTAGCGACGTTCTCCCTCTTCCTGCGTCTTCAAGCGCCCGATTAGCTCTTCGATCGACATATTTTTTATGTCACCGAATTGCTCAATCGTGGTGACGACGGAGAGAACTTCTTAGGCATCGCACGAAGAAACTTCCGCACGATGTAGACCTCTTCCATCTTTTCGCCTAGACCTCGTATCTTCTCGACGATTGTCGCCAACCTCATTGCGAAGTCATCGATCCGTTCGGTGTCCCTCGTGCGCAAGTTCTCAAACTCGCTTTTGAGGTTTTGTACACGCGCCTCCTTGACGCGATCGCACCGAGATGCATCACCTTCGTGGTGTTCCGTGCCTCCTGCGGTCTCCTTCTCGCCTAGGAGCAAGAAGACGCCTTCCCAAGACCGCGAGGAAGATTGCCGCGAGCGCCATTTGATCTTGCCGCCATTCACCTCTTCATCCACGATTGCGTTCACACGCCCGAGCGCGCATGAACACCTTCATCTTCACGGCCCAAGTCGTAGTTGCTCCTCGTGAGCATGGGATACGGAGGAGATATCGCCTCGGCCGACGCCGCCGACGCCCCATCGCCGATCTTCTCGAACGCCCCATCGGCGGTGACGTTTCTCGACGAGCTCGAAGACGACATGGATGAAGGTGTACACAAACACAAGCTCTGATACCAATTGTTAGCCCGGAAAAAAAAAGAACTCACGCCTACACAAGAGTAAGATAACACACGATAGCGGGAGGAAGAACACCGAGAGTTTTATCGCAAGAATCGCATGCGCCTTTTATTCACTTTCTCCTCATCAATAAACCGATACATGGGAATATATATAGTGCAAGCACATACGCGCATGCGCATGCGACTAACAAACTCACACATGCGCAATCCACTAACCATCAAACTAACTAACAAACTTTCCCCATGACTCGGCCATACAACGACTAATTAAACCAGCTCCAGACGTGCGCGTCTGCTGCATGCATGCAACAAGCTAAACTTAAAACATAACAAGATTATATCTAACAATGAAGGTGTATAGAAGATGTTACATCGCTACCGCTCCAGTTTTCAGGTCACAGGATTGCCGCGAATAGTACGGGAGTTTGTCCAGAGCTGTTCGGTCTGCCAAAGGAACAAGACAGAGCATTTGCACCCGACTAGTTTCCTGCAGCCATTGGAGGTGCCCTAGACGGTGTGGTCCAATATCTTGATGGATTTTGTGGAAGGGTTTCCAAAGGTACATGGAAAGTCTATGGTTTTAACTGTTGTGGATCGTTTTTCCATGTATGCCCATTTCATCGCTTTGTCCCATCCGTACACTGCAAGTTCGGTGGCCCGTGCCTTCTTTGATGAAATTGTTAGGCTCCATGGCATCCCATCGTCCATTGTGAGTGACTGAGATCCTGTTTTCACGAGTAATTTTTGGAGAGAGTTGTTCCTCTTATCTGGAGTACAATTGAATATGAGCTCCATGTTCCATCCTCAATCGGATGGGCAGTTAGAGGTGGTGAATCGGATTATTACCATGTATCTTCAGTGTTTATGCGGGGATCGACCAAAACAGTGGGTTCAGTAGCTACCATGGGCGTATTGTTATGACGCATCATATCAAACGGCTCTTCGAACAACTCCTTTTCGTGTGGTGTATGACCGGGATCCCCCTCCATTGTTGGCTGCGGATCATCATGCCACGACAGTGGTTGCAGTTGAGCATCAATTGTTGGCTAGAGATTAGTTTTTGGGAGAGATTCGGGAGTGTTTGCTACAAGCGTAAGAGGTCATGAAATGGCAGTATGATGGTGCCCATCGGCAAGTGGAGTTTGAGGTGGGTCAATGGGTTTGGTTGCGTCTGTATTGACATCCGGCCGTGTCTCTCAAAGGTCATCCTTCTTCCAAGTTGGATCCGAAATTTTATGGGCCCTTTATGATTACCAAACGAATTGGTTCAGTTGCATATCCGCTTCAGCTGCCTGCATGTGCTAAGATCTATGATGTGTTCCATGTCACATTGCTTAAGCCCTTTCGGGGAGAAATGCCTGCAACTACGCCGTCATTACTAGAGATTCATCATGGCCAAGTTGTCCCTGTCCGCAGTTTGGTTCAGCGTTCACGTCTTCCAACAGGTTCTGGATAAATTCGATTTGGTGGAGTCGCGACACAAATCGATCCGGCTTCCGAACAACACGTCCCGAACCCCGCAATCGCAGCACCACGTCTCCTCGGGTTATCAACCGTGCGCCGCCGGTTGACCTTGCCAAGAAGGCTAATCCCGCTGCGAATCAAGAACACAAGCAAGAACAAGGAAGAACACAACCAAATTGCGTATATATTGATGAAGCACTCGAAAATTGGGGTCTCACAAACCGATGACGGCGAAACTGTTCAAAGACGAAATTAATCTAAGCAAAACCCAACCCTAATGGTGGGGTGGCGGTACATATATAAAGGAGTAAGGCGTGCAAAACCCACGGACGCGTCCTTAATGGACTCCAACACGATACAAAGCCGAACGGCCCAAAAGACGGTGTCACAAAGACCGACAGATTCGGACGTCCACTTGTTTCGACGATTCCGTTGACTCGTAAGGAATTTTAATATGAGACCGAGCCATTGGAAAGCTTATCTTCTCGACTTTTCATACATATGTGGAACGTCCAAAACGGAGTCCGGATGCGATCCGGGCGTCCGCTTTAGTGCGGCTCGTCCTGGACTCGAATTGATTCAAGTGGGCTTGAGTTGGACATCCAACATGATTCGACCACCCTTGCCGGACTCGTGCGCCTCGTAGCCCTTCTCCAAGTACTTCTTGATCCTCCATGGTTCCTAATCATAATTAAATCATTAGGTAGTAATCGATTCTCAAATGAACAAAAGAAGTACTTAGGAACGAGCTCACATGTAAATTCAATTGTCGGCGAGCTCTAGTGATTGGTCCTTGAATATCAAGTAGAGGAGTGTTGTGTATATCCAAGAAGTGATGTCCTCATCATCCTCCCTCTCTTGAAGCGGAGTTGTCCTCAACTCGCCTCATCTTTTCTCCCAAGCATGGCTTCAAATCAAATGTTAAAGGTGGGACTAACCCCAAACTCGGGAGGCAACTCAAGTTTATATGCATTATCATTTATCTTCTCAACTATCTTAAAAGGACCAAAGACTCTAGGCATCAATTTTGACTTTCTTAACTCAGAAATCTATCCTTTCGCAAGTGCAACCAAACAAAATCACCCTGTTCAAGTTTAACTTCCTTTCTACCTTTACTACCAAGAATCCTATATTTTCATTCATCTTTTCAATGTTTGCCTTAGTAGTCTCATGCATTTTGAGAATAAAATCAGCACGCTCCTTAGCATCATTATGAACTCTCTCACTAGTAGGCAAAGGTAAAATATCAATAGGGCACGGGATTGAATCCATACACTACCCGAAAAGGACTTACCTTGGTGGTGGAGTGTTCCGCTCGATTATATGCGAACTCAACATGCGGCAAACACTCTTCCCATAGCTTTAAATTGTTCTTCAAAATAGCTCTCAACATGGTAGATAATGTGCGGTTCACCACCCTCGGTTTGGCCATCGGTTTGTGGGTGACATGTCGAGAGAACAACAACTTTGTACCCAACTTGTTCCATAGAGTACGCCAAAAGTGACTCAAGAACTTGGCATCACGATCCGAAACAATAGTAGAAGGCATACCATGCAAACGAACTATCTCTTTGAAAAGAGGTCGACAATATGAACGGCATCATCGGTTTTATGACATGGGATAAAGTGAGCCATCTTAGAAAACGATCCACAACAACAAAATGCTATCTCTCCCTCTTAGTCCCGGGCAACCCTAAAACAAAGTCCATAGAAATATCCCCACGGAATAGAAGGAACAGAAGTGGCATATATAAACCATGTGGATTCAAGCGAGACTTAGCTTTTGACATGTAGTGCAATGAGCCACAAACCGCTCAACATCTCGCCTCATCTTTGGCCAAAAGAAGTGTGTGGTCGAACGTCCTCCGCCTTCTTAGCACCAAAATGTCCCATCAATCGCCTCCATGCGCCTCCCCGCAACAACAAAAGACGAACGGATCCAACTGGAATGCATAGGCGGTTAGCTCTAAACAAAAACCATCATTGATCACGAATTTATTCCATGTTTGACCCTCTTTACAATGCAACAACACATCCTTAAAATCATCATCAAAAGCATATTGTTCTTTAATAGTTTCAAGACCAAAAATGCGACAATCAAGTTGAGACAACATGGTATAGCGTCGAGACAAAGCATCAAGAATCACATTATCCTTCCTTTCTTGTGTTTAATGACATAAGAAAAGATTCAATAAATTCAACCCACTTAGCATGTCTACGATTCAAATTGGTTTGACTACGAATATGCTTAAGTGATTCATGATCTAATGAATGACAAATTCTTTAGGCCATAAATAGTGTTGCCACGCCTCTAAAGAACGAACAAGAGCATACAATTCTTTATCATACGTGGAATAATTAAGAACAGACCATTCAATTTTTCGCTAAAGTAGGCAATGTGTTTGCCTTCTTGCATCAAAACACCACCAATACCAATTCCGCTAGCATCACATTCGAGTTCAAAAGTCTTACCAAAATTCGGAAGTTGGAGCAATGGTGCGTGCGTAAGCTTGTCCTTCAAAAGAATAAAGGACTCTCTTGTGATGGCCCCAATGGAACACAACTCCTTCTTTGTCAACTCAATCAATCTGTCGCAATGGTGCTGAATTCTTTGACAAAGCGGCGATAAAATCTGCAAGGCCAAGAAAACTCCGACTTGGGAGACTGTGGTGGCGTGGGCCAACTCCATATCGCCTCCACCTTGGCTCTATCAACCTCAATTCCCCGTGGAGTCACAACATAGCCAAGAAAGAGACTCGATCCGTGCAAAGGTGCACTTCTCAAGGTTACCAAACAAACGTGCATCTCTCAAAGCATTAAAAACAAGACGTAAGTGAGTCGAATGTTCATCCATGGACTTGCTATAAATCAAGATATCATCAAAGTAAACGACCACAAATTTGCCAATGAAAGGACGAAACCTCGCTCATTAATCTCATGAAAGTGCTAGGTGCATTAGTTAAACCAAAAGGCATGACTAACCACTCATACAAGCCGAACTTAGTTTTAAAAGCGCTTCCATTCATCGCCAAGTTTCATTCTTATTTGGTGGTATCCACTACGCAAGTCAATCTTTGTGAAAATTATAGCACCACACAACTCATCAAGCATGTCGTCTAGCCTAGGAATAGGATGACGATACCGTATAGTAATGTTGTTAATGGCTCTACAATCTACACACATACGCCAAGAACCATCTTTTGGGAACCAAAAGAACAGAACAAAGACAAGGACTAAGGCTCTCACGTGACGTACCCACGGTCCAAAAGGTCTTGGACTTGGCGCCGAATCTCCTTAGTCTCTTCTGGATTGGTCCCAGACGCCGACGGTTTGGCAAGCTCGCCCAGAATCAAATCAATCGGTGCTCAATCCCTCGAATGGGTGGAAGTCCCGAGGTATCTCATCGTGGAAAACATCTCTAAACTCCCGCAAAAGGTTAGTGACAGGAGCGTGCAAAGTGCAAGGCATATTATCAAGAGAAAATAAAGCATCTTTGCACACAAAAGCATAGCATGTATCATTAACATCATCAATTGCAAAGAAGGTCTCGATTTTGTGGCAAGCATAACGTAATTTTTCAAATTGGTTACTTGTCGTTTTTCGATTTATCATGTTCCTTTGGATCATTAGCGCAGCTCGCCTCTATCGGCCTCTATAATTTCAAATGGGGTCAAAGCGAAAAGTAACTTTCTTTTTCTTATGCATAAAAGTGTATGTGTTACTACTACCATGGTGTAAAGCATCATTATCAAATTCCCAAGGTCGACCCAATAAAAGAGAGCATGCTTGCATGGGAACCACATCACAATCAACATGATCAACATAAGCACCAATGGAAAATGGACTCGGCATGTTTGTGTTACCTTAGCTTTTCCGAGTCATTTAACCATTGAATATGGTATGGATGTGGATGCGGTCGCGTGGTCAAGCCAAGCTTCTTGACCAAATCGAACTCACCAAGTTGTTGCAACTTCCTCCATCAATGATGACACGTGCACGCCGGTTCTTGATTGCAAAGAAGGTCTCAAACAAATTATGGCGTTGAAGTTTATCGGGTTGTTGTACCGCGTCGAGGACTCATTGCACAATGATGCTCAGAAGCGTCGCCGTGGACGCCCACCAAGGACGCAGGTCGTCATCACCACCGCCATTGTCGTCCCGGCGCAGACAACATCATCATCCTCCTCGATATCCGGCGTCGATGTAGCCTCCATCTTCGTGGCGATGTATGCCCGCTGGCTAGGGCAATTCTTCCGCACATGACCAAGTCCATGACAATGGTGGCATCGAATGCCGGAGGAGCGCCCGTTGAAGCCACGGAAGAAGAACTCTTGTCCGGACCCCGCAAAGAATTTTTGAAGAATCTACAAGGCGTGTCGTGGAAAGTGGCTTGGTGGCGCCGCCGCCATCTTGTTCACAGTGGTGGAGGAGAACGAAAACTCAAGAAGACTTGGGCGATCCGTCGATGTAGTCGTCATGGGGTGTAGAAGGGTCGTCCGGTGCGCACCTTAGTTGATTCGTGCGTCCCTCGCAATTCTTTCTCTCGCAAGCATAGCAAGGTGGAACAACGGTTGATGATGAGTAAATTCTTTGTAATCAACAATGTCCCGAATTTCACGCCAGTAACCCCGTAGAAACGACAAATCTTATCCTCCGTGTCCTCAACAACCCCACAACGCACCATACCCTTTTGAAGCTCAAAGATAATAGTCTTGAATGTAACTATCACCTTGTTCTAAGCGCTGCAATTTTTTCTCAATTCAAGTTTATATGAGGAGGAACAAAACGATTACGCATAGCTTCTTTTAAGCGCTCCCATGTATCGGTTGTAGCGCATGGTACTTAGTTCATTCCACCGGATAATAGCAAAGTCCTTAAACTCACTAGTAGCTTGTCTAACTCTATGTTGCTCGGAACTAAGTGAGAGTTAAACTTCGCTTCACCGTCATCTCCCAATCAAGATATATTTCAAGATCATAAAGACCGAAAAGATGGAATGGTAAACTTCACTTTAGCAAAAGGGTCGTCGTTACCATGACGGTTCGGTTATTACCTCCCATACCATGTCGGTTTCTGTCAAGACGACGACGTAGTCGTGCATCTTGTGTCGCCCGCCGATCAATGTTGCCATCGCATCATACTACGTGGCGTCATCATGATGATGGCCATCATTGACAGTGGTAGACGTGCCTCCAATGTGTCCATCCGACCAGCCGAGGTCACCATCCGCCGCCACCCCCGCCAATGCCTTCCGTGGTGTTCAATCGGGTAATGGCGGCGACGATGGTGTCCAATCTCGCCGAGATCGATGAGTGAAGCGTTTTGTTTGTCGAGCGCACTTGTAGTGGCCGTGACTAACACACTCGTTGAAATCGACCTGTCCCGTCCTCTTCGCTTCCGCCATGGTTGGGGAAATACAGGAAAACAAAAGGATGATCCCTATCAACTACAAAGGAAGGAAGTGGAAACCGCAAAGGAAGTGGCTTACCAAGCTCTTACAAGTGTGCTTACTAAAGCAATGGATGGTACAACCGGTGGTCGGTTCGTGATACCTTGTCGAGCGTGGAGTACGATTGCAAGGTCAAAACGTGCTATCCAGTAGATATATGGAGTTTGAAGGCCAAATATGTCGGTGGAACACAAATCAATAACGAGATAGTAATGTTGAATAAATGTCCAAAGTATGGTCCTAGTTGTCGGCCTAAATGTGTCCTATATCAAGTATGAGATGATGAACAAGGAGTCACGAATGTAATATGAAAGCAACGACAAGAACAAAGATGTCCGCACCGAGAAGCTCAATTCAAAGATAAGCACAAAACAAATAAATTGTTGGCACCTAAAACGTGCTCTGTTTTTCTTTTTTTTTTTTTTTTTTTTTTTGTTTGCGCTATGGATAGCACTCTCTCCTCTCTACTATAGCCGAAATTTTTCTTTTTTGTATTTTTATATTTTTTCACAGAGCGGATCACGTAAATAGGAACCACACAAAGTTGCAACTCAATCGGATGTAAGGTGGCCTCACGTAAATTAATGAATGTCTTGCAAAATCGGTGATTCGGTTTGGAGCGAGTACTACACTTTCCAGCCGAATTTGAAAATAAATTCGTCGAACCCGACGAGTTGGGGAGATCGGATGTAAAATTTAATTTCACCCAATTTCAAAAAAAAAAGCAACCGATTTCGAGTCCGTATGCAAAAGTTATGGCCGTTTGAAGATGGACCTCCAAGTTATGGTTCTTGTGGGGTGAAAACGAAGATCGGGTGGAGGAATTTGTGGAATCGGTGGCGGAAGCTCGGGAAAGGTGGGGGATGATTCGATGTGATCACGAGACGTGATGGATGACGAAAACAGAGGGTTAACAGAGGGTGGAAAACGCGATGGGTGACGGCTAGGGTTTGAAGGGTGGTAGCGGAAGGAATACAACTCGAACAAAACACGATCTAAACCAAAGAACACAACTCGACTAAGGACACAAACTCAACACTACGGACTGAATCAACTTGTGCAAAGGCTAAACGAGATCTAGGACAGAAACAACCTATGACTACAATTTTTTGTAGGGCTTTTCATGGACTCTAGGACTAAACCGAAAATAACAAAGGAGGGTAACTCAACACGGAGGAACACCAAGCTCGATTACCACTTGATGGGAACGGGTCCCGATCTTCCAACAGTTCGATAAATTCGATTTGGTGGAGTCGCGACACAAATCGATCCGGCCCGAACAACACGTCCGAACCCCGCAATCGCAGCACCACGTCTCCTCGGGTTATCAACCGTCTGCCGCCGGTTGACCTTGCCAAGAAGGCTAATCCCGCTGCGAATCGAAGAACACAAGCAAGAACAAGGAAGAACACAACCAAATTGCGATATATTGATGAAGCACTCGAAAATTGGGGTCTCACAAACCGATGACGCTAAACTGTTCAAAGACGAATTAATCTAAGCAAAACCCAACCCTAATGGTGGGGTGGCGGTAGATATAAAGGAGTAAGGCGTGCAAAACCCACGGACGCGTCCTTAATGGACTCCAACACGATACAAAGCCGAACGGCCCAAAAGACGGTGTCACAAAGACCGACAGATTCTGGACGTCCACTTGTTTCGACGATTCCGTTGACTCGAAGGAATTTTAATATGAGACGAGCCATTGGAAAGCTTATCTTCTCGACTTTCCATACATATGTGGAACGTCCAAAACGGAGTCCGGATGCGATCCGGGCGTCCGCTTTAGTGCGGCTCGGTCCTGGACTCAATTGGATTCGAAGTGGGCTTGAGTTGGACATCCAACATGATTCGACCACCCTTGCTGGACTCGTGCGCCTCGTAGCCCTTCTCCAAGTACTTCTTGATCCTCTCCATGGTTCCTAATCATAATTAAATCATTAGGTAGTAATCGATTCTCAAATGAACAAAAAGAAGTACTTAGGAACGAGCTCACATGTAAATTCAATTGTCGGGCGCGAGCTCTAGTGATTGGTCCTTGAATATCAAGTAGAGGAGTGTTGTGTATATCCGAAGAAGTGATGTCCTCATCAAAGTATTTGTCCAATGGAAAGACTGTTCGCCTTCGGAAGCATCTTGGGTTTCTTTGTCAGATTTCCGTGCGCGATATCCTGATTTCCATCTCAAGGACGAGCTATTTTAGCAGGAGGGGGGAAATGTTGTGGACTCATATTGGGGACATTATTATACTAGAAGAAGGCGAGAACCAGCAAAGGAGACATTAGGAGTTAGCGCCGGCGACAATCCGTCTTGACGCGCTACAGTCGGCGCGGCGACAAGATGCAGCGAGCAGCGGCTGCATCAGATTGGCTTGGAAGGAGGCATTCCATATTGGGGAAGTCTCCTCTGAATAGGATAAGAAGTAGAGTCCGTGTTTAATTAGAGTTATAGCGTGTGAAACCGAATTGGATTCTTGATTCGGCTAGATATGATATCGTTCAGTGTCTTGAAGTTCTATATATATGTAGGCTTCGGTTGTAATAGAGTTCAAGCAATAGAGAAGAGTTTAGCTAATTCCTGGAAGTTCTGGGTAGACAACCTGGCCGGTGGAAATCCCGGACGGGAGCCTGCTCATCGTTACCCATTGCGATCAATCCCAACTTCACAGCGCAGCCTGCTTCCGCCCCTCGCCAGCAACCGTAAGCCATTGCAGAATTCCGCCCACATCAATACGAGTGCTCTGGTTATCTTGATAATGCACATTTCATGTTCATTTGTTAAGCATTTTGCAAATTCAGTCAAAATTAGTGCCAGAAGTGTACTACTTTTGGTTGCAATCATTATGTCCTGAATCTTGATACTTATCTGGTGTGCATAAAATTTGTAGGCTAAGGGATCATCAGGTGGTGCTTCTACTGCCTCAAAGGCGCCTGTGAGCCCGGTAAATTTTGGCGTATACAATTCAACTGTTGTAAACGTAGTTTAAAGAGCATTGTTGTTCTGGGATCTTACATTGCAGTGCTGCTGTACGAATAACTTTGAGCTAAAATAATGAGATATTCAGCCTCCAAGCCTGATCTTTTCATTTGCTCTTCGTTGCAGTATTTGGAACCTATATATGCTCTGCATTGCACTATTTGGGACCAAATTGTTACTTCTGTGATGTGCCTTTACCATTCTATTCATAGCTAGTTTCTTGGTGTAATTTTTACCCTGGCTTCCCAATTGTTCATTTGTTCTTAAGTGTTTTGCATCTCCATTCTCCCCATGCATCTTCACCAAACAGATGAATACAGGCATACGACTGGGCTGCAATCAACAGTGTTCTGCCTTGTCATATTCCTGTTTGTTGTTAGGGTTAATTGTTGAGATTTCAAATTAAGGAGAGTTAGATCAGTGAAAATGAAAGATCTGTGTAATATAAACCAGCAAGAAAGGTGGGAGAGCTGTAATCAAAATCTTCTTGTTTTCTCTACTTCTGTGAAGGTGCTGATTCGTCATCCAGTTCACTTTAGCTGATTTTAGGGGCAAAATGGTGGAAACTTTTCATCATATAATTCTTTTATTTGTAATTTACTTGTGTGTTGTTTGGGTTGATATCCTTTTGAAATTTTCTAATTTGTCACTTTGCACTAGACTCAACCTGCTACTCCAGCAGCCCCTGTTGCCTCAGCTGCAAGAACACCACCTGCACAAGCACCTGTTGCTGCATCTGAACCGTGAGTTATCTGTTTCTCCAATTTTGTATTGGAACCTATTATTTCTCTCAGTTATCATGTCTTTCATAGGGCACCTCCAAGTGCACAGCCTCCAGCTGCTTCTGCTGCTCCGGTTGCTGCCGTGACTGCATCGTAAGTGCCTTTCAGAGCCTTTATTTTCATTCTGTTAGAAGCTGTCACTTATTTTTACTTATTTCATAATAATCAGTAGGTTTTGTTAACCTTATTTCAAGCACTTTGTCCTTGTGATTTCTTACAAATTGCATTCTATTGCTGTGCATATCGTCTGGTGTGATGTGTAGAATAGTTTCTAATCTATAAACAATGATCCATTTTTGGACATTGGTGATCCCACCTGTTTTTCATTCATGTTCCTGTAAGACGGGATGTAGAATTATATCACCGATGGGTTCCGTTGTGAACTGTTTCTGAAGCTGTGAGAAGAAACTTCTTATCTAATGATTGCTTTTGTAATGTTATAAACATAGACCAACAAACTAGCCATACCACATGAGCTAATAAGCTGTACACCATGTTCCTTGAATTGTTTTGGCTTTGACATCGATAGACATGTAAATTGATTTTGATATTTATTTGTAGGTTGTGCTGCACATATTAATTTATTTGTAGGTTGTGCTGCACATATTATAGAACATTACATTTATTGTAGAAAAGCTGTACAAAAATGTTGAAACTTGATAAATGCATCAATTCACATTTTAAAAATATCGTGCTGTGAACATACTTGGCATCTTTCTATAGCCACAACATTTTATGGGCATATGCAATATTATCCTATAGTCGTCTGAATGCAGGATATTTAAAATTAGCAGTTCAGCCTGAGTTTAGCTGTTTATGTATATTTGGCATCAGCGCATGATGGCACATAACATGCTGCATCCATGTGTAATCTTGAAGCCCTGTGACTTGGTTACTGAATTTGGTTCTCTTGATTCTTGTGCCAAAAAAATCCTTCTACATTCTCTCTTTTGCTGTGCATCATTCTTTTTTACTTTAAATTGATGCTGTTCTTTTGTGATTATGCTATACAGAAGTGATGCTGATGTCTACGGTCAAGCTGCATCAAACCTTGTCTCAGGCAGCAACCTAGAACAGACAATTCAACAAATTCTTGACATGGGCGGTGGCACCTGGGAACGTGACACAGTTATCCGTGCTTTACGTGCTGCATATAACAACCCTGAGAGAGCTATTGACTATCTATATTCTGTAAGTTCCATGTTATTTTGTTTCACAAATGTTTATTTTCAAGTCCTGCCTTTGGTGTGCTCAATTATTTCTTCCTTTTCTGAACAAAATTAGGTTTGTTCTCAATATTTTTCTGGTATAGTGTTGAGGGAAGCTGGATTTGTGTTTTATTGCTAACCACACAAGTTTTTGAAAGTCATATGGAGGATCTTTTACTGAATGGGAAAATAGATAAAGTATATTTATAAAACTTCATGTTATTCTTACTGTTGCAAAGCATTGCATAAAAATTAACAATTGAAGTTGCATTCTGGTTTGTCTGATATAGGGAATTCCCGAGAATGTAGAGGCCCCACCTGTGGCTCGAGCACCTGCTGCTGGTCAACAGGAAAATCTGCAGGCTCCATCTCAGGCTCAGGCTGCACCTGCACCACCAGTGCAACCATCTGGTGGTGCCTCTGCCGGGCCTAATGCAAATCCTCTAAACCTTTTCCCCCAGGTATGTGCGGTAAATGTATCTTTATATTTTCAGGATAATTTTACATGAAATTGAATAGTTACAAGCTTGTGTTAAGTCCGTGTGCTGAACTAGTTTACGCCTTTTTAGACAGCAGTCATCATCACTACTTAATTTATGTTCATAACAAGTTAAATGCCATTGGCATCATCAGAAGGATGATTAATCTATAAAAGCATCAGAACTGATGTACTGGAGCCTGGAGGAGACAATGTCAGAACATCATGTAATACAATGTGGATTAGATATGCTCTTAAGCTGTTTGTTCTGCTGTCTCTCGCACTGGCAAATACACATACTGGCAGTGACGCTCCTGTGTCTCTCTGACAAGCACTATGCAACCTATTCTTATATGCTGCATTTACAGCTAGCTGCTTACTGTACATGTTTTTTCTAAAAACATAATTTTATGGATGAGTTTTTCTTCTCATATTAATTTTCTCAATAGGGTGTTCCAAGTGGTGGGTCCAATCCTGGTGCGGGTGCCGGTGCCGGTGCTCTTGATGCATTGCGACAGCTTCCACAGGTACTAGCAGTGCAGCTTTTTACATACAGGCTAGTCACTGAAGTATTGCATTGTCCTAACAGTTATGTGCTTGTTCTTCTCAGTTCCAAGCACTGCTAGCATTGGTCCAGGCTAATCCTCAAATCTTACAGGTACTCGTTGGCTGTTGCTTTAGTAATTTTTTTCCTTCTATAGTTTAAAAATCAGTTAGCATGTTGTTGTAAGTGACTAAGTGTATAATTCTGTTGATTCACAGCCAATGCTTCAAGAGCTGGGGAAACAAAATCCACAAATCCTGCGGTTGATTCAGGAAAATCAGGCTGAATTTCTCCGTCTGGTGAATGAATCTCCTGATAGCGGTACTGGCGGGTAAGAATTAAAAAAAACTACACAATCATGTGCACTTATTATGGCAGGTATACAAAGAGTATTTACATTATACTTTCTGCACTCTGGTGAACCAGAAACATACTAGGTCAACTAGCAGCTGCAATGCCGCAGCCACTTGCTGTTACTCCGGAGGAACGGGAGGCCATCCAGCGGGTACATTTGTTTATTAAATCTTCTATTAATCTCTACCTGAATGCATATGTATTTGCAGCTAGTTTCACTCTTGATAGTTTGAATGCGTATTATTAATTGAAAGTATCAGTTTGTTTGTTGTGTTACAAGTTAAATGGGTTAGGTAGAGTGTAAGTGAAGAAATCCGTACTGTTATTGTTAATACTTTTACCTAAGCCCATGATATTTTTGGTACTTTTACCTAAACCCTTGAATCCTAAATTCTAGAGAGAGCAACTATGTCTTCAGTTCATTGTATGCAGTCTACTCATAGTTGTGCTTTATTAGCGTAGCTTCAATTGTCATGTGTTTTTATAAGACTGGACTCACTGGAGGGTGTGACTGGATGGTCCACACAAATCTGCACTCTCTGCTTATAATATGATTACGAAGTTTAGTTTGGCTCAGTTTGCAGTTGTTGTGCTGTGCTGTGCTTATTTTGTAAACTGTTGTGAAAACGAAGTTATGAAAAGTGTATTAATTTGTTTGGTAAATCACATTGAAGTTGGATAAATTTTGTTATCCAATGGGTGTACTCACATTTTATCTCATGTTCTGGAACGCAATAATAGTCATCTGTTTTCAACTTTATTATAAAAAAAAGTTTGCCAACACCGAAATATCTAAAAACAGCTCCAAACAAGGTTATCGTAACCCATTGCAATGCCAAAAGGAACCTTTGTGTCCTATACACAAAGCCATGGGCTGTGCAGATTATCATGCAAGACTTTGTGGGTGTGCAGTGTTCTGTGCTTAATTATGAAAGCTGCTTGTAATTTTCTACTTAATCCTGTCTGTTGACACGACCTTAATCATAATCCACCGGAATGTCAAAAGGAGCCTTTGCGTCCTATACACAAAGCCACAGGGTGTACAGATTATCTTGCAAGACTTTTTGGGTATGCACAGTTCTGTGCTTAATTATGAAAGCTGCGTGTATTTTTCTACTTGTCATGTGAGTACCATACGGTCACAAATATATATCGTTTTGGGACATCGATAGTCTCCAAAATGTAACTCTAACCACTAATTTCTACTGTAATATAGTTATAACACCCAATAAAATTATAATATTATGAAACTAATTTTCGAGACAAATCTATATATATAATTTTCATGTATCCAATATAAATATTTTTAAAAATATTGATATCTAAAGTTTTGAAAGTTTAATTATATGTATCCTAAATCGCCATGTATTTGTGACCGGAAGGAGTAACACAACATGGCAATAGACTGCTTCAGAGCCCCCATTATACTTGTTTACCTATGAAATTCTTTGATTATTAGCATAGTAGTTGAGTTTCCTTGTCTAATTATAATCAATTTTTTTAACAGCTCGAGGCGATGGGGTTTAATCGTGAGCTTGTCTTGGAGGTCTTCTTTGCATGCAACAAGGATGAAGAGCTGGCCGCCAACTACCTTTTGGATCATGGCCACGAGTTTGAGGATCAACAATAGATGTTAGATTGGTCTTATCGTGGCCGGGAGAGGAGAACCGAGGCAGCAGTGCAGTACACGTTCCTATTTCTAACTGCTGAGAAATGCCTGGCCGTCTGTGCAATGATGCTGGCTCTGTTTTTAGCTTCCTGTGTCTTGGGAATGCTTTCTAAGTACATATTAATTTCGTATTTAAGTATTATACTGTGTATAAAGATGCGTCGTGGGTTATGCTCTTTGAAATGGGAGTGGGGTAGGTTGTTTTGCCTGCTCTGATTATCATGCCCTAAACCAGTAATCTGATGCATAATAAATTCGCTCAGTTTCCGTAAACCGGCAAGCATCGGCATGATAATTTCGTAAGAAATAAGCTTCATCTAAGCGCGCGTCTTTGCAGGGCCTGTGTTATACTGTTATGGCCATTTGACCTTGTGGTGCACCAAATATACGAAACTGGTGATTCTTTTCAGAAGGGTTACTGCCAGCCAATGGACATGTTCTTTTTACAATTTGGTTTTTGGCCTTTATCTTCTCGTAGCAATTATTATTTATTAAACTAATAAATTATAGTTAAAACTATAAGTCATAGTTTAAAATAACAGACTATTACCAAGCTTACGTCCCTGTGGGTTTTTTCCAGAATAAAGCACTTCTTATTGCTAAAGTTTCTAAGCGTGTTTTTTTTTTAAAAAAATAAATCACCTTATCATGTTTTGTTGTATAGGATCCCCGTGTACAATAAACCCAAAGAAAATTAAGTTAAAAAACCTTTAAATTTGTGTTACCAATAATCAAGCATTCAAACTCTCGAAGAATAAATGGGACATAACTCTTAAGCTTTCTCCCAACTATATTGATTTTGTTCATAGTTGGTGTGTACACAATGAGTCCTCTACCCCTCTATGTAGACTACCTTTCTTTATGATATAATAAACATTACGAAACTAAGCTATATAAACAAGTCTAATGGATCTATTTAGGTAAAATGTGCGTACTATCGAGCCCTTCGACGTGCCATATACAGTGCTAAGAAAGTTAATCTTTGCGGTCGTTTGGAAAGCAATGGACAAAGATTCAGCATCGGCTCCGAGGTGCGGTGACTGATTGCGAGGGAGGCAACGCCAGTTCGAGGCATGACGATCGACGTGGCTTGGACAGGCGGCCGTCGACGACGACAAGCGCGGCCGTGAAGCGAGGATTCATGGCGTCTCCACCCTCGTGACACTCCTTTTTTTTCCGACAGTGAGGCTCCGCTCACCGATGGCGGGCACAGGCGGTGCACCTACATTGCGAGTCCCCTCGAGAAGAAATTGCAGAGGGAGGTGAGGAGGGCAGAGGCCGCACGAGCGCCACCTCGCACCGTGGCCACTTTCCTCCACACGTGTCGAAGGCCGAGGCCACCGCATTGTTGTGTCGACCGCGACGAGCTTCTCTTTAAAGGCGTGGAAAGGATAAACCATTCACGTAAATGACATTGTAATATTTTTTTAGATTTAGTATTCGAAAATCTATTTTTATAAATTTAGCATTCTCTATAGACATATCGAGCTTGGCCGTTCTACAGTAGCTCGACAGGATGTCGTCGAGCCACCCATGTACGACAAGGTCGACTGTATACACTAATTAGTGATTTAACTATGAGCTTAATTGAATCGCTAATCACATTGCTAGATTAATGCATGCACTTAAGGCACTTGTCGCGTAGGGCTTAAGGCACTTGTCGCATAGGGGTGACTCGGCATGTGACCTGCTGAGCTACTGTAGCTTGATAAATACCTACCGAGCTTAGTAGATCTGTAAAGGAGGTTAAATTTATAAAAACAGATATTTAAGAATCAATTTTTTTAAAAAAAATTGCTACAGTGGTATTTCTCCCTCCCTTTGGTTTCACAATGGGCCTTTGAGGTGAGCGGGGCAGAATCCCCATCCAAATAAGCCCTTAAGGCGGTCTTTCTTTCACATCAACCAGACCACTGTTTTCTATCGTATATGGAGATCCTAAAATCGCAGTTATTTGATTATTTCTTGTAAAAAGGTTTTGTTTTGTCGTTCTTGCTGCCGGCTACCAACCTATCTGGGTTGGCATACTATAGCCATGTTATTTTGAATACAGCTGATAACTTTTAGTAGCGACCGATAAATATGATAAATAACATCAATTGGTAAAAGCTGAAATAAAAAATCAGCTGAAAGCTAAAGTAAAAAATCAGCTGAAAAACCAGCTGGAAGTCTCCGGCTCGTGCTTCTCACTACGTATACGATGCGAGTCCCTATCTGGATTTCGTTGGCTTCACCCAGCAGGATGCAATTGCTATCTAGTTCAGAGTTTGTTACGCCTTAACGAGCGAGGTCAAGGACTCGATTCCTACGAACACCTCAGCACCACGAAATGGAAGCTGCCTCTCGGCTGCAATTGTAGCATCGCACAAATCCCTCCCAAGTTCCTCCCGGCCTTGTGCTCGCTTTATCCGTATTTATGTACATACACAAATATCTTTCTGGCCATTATTACTTAGATCTTTCACGAATTTCCTTTTTTATATATATGAAAAACTAAAATCTTGCACTGATTTCTTCGCATCCAGCACGGAATTCATGGTCATGGGACCTAGGCTCGCGTTCCTTGTGCAAAAAGGTCTTGTGGTTTGTGAAGACTTTTGGTTAGATTGACCATTTTGGCATCTTGTCATCCTATGCTCGACAAGACGTCACCACATATAATTGCATGTCCCTACGTGCAAATCAGGGCAAGGCTGACAGCTTACAGCAAATGTCCCGATGCAGATGGCACATGAGAGGTGAAAGGAACTCGAAATGATCGAAGCGTCGTTATGCAGAGAAACAGAGACAATGTGAAAAACATATATATAGGACTGGCACAGCATAAATAATGCCTCAAATTGGCCATGCCACCGAATGATCGAACTCAAATGCTTCTTGTTTAGTTCAGGGTAAAACTGCTATCCGTAATGGTTTAGTCATTGTCAGATCGAGTACCTATACGGAGTGACTGGTACTACTGTCCATGCATGATCCAAGGTTTTGCTTTTGATTTGATAGGCTTAGTAACTTTGATAGGCTTAGATAGGACGACTGAAGTTTCATGGTCATTACAAGCTAGCTAGCTAGGTTGAAGGTTGTACATATCTAAGCTCACCCGCCCAAGATCATGACCGATAACGGCATGGCACTTGCACTGCAACGATACAGAAGACTCTCAGGAGAGTTCAGATAGCACAAGTTTGCTCTAGACTTGATGAGCAAAAGTAGAAACAATAACAAGATCACACTTATGCAACATAGAACACGCATCCTTTCTCACCATCGATCACGCTCACCATTCCAATGGTAAAGAATGCTGGCTGGCTAGCTTCAATGGCAACGTCGCCGATTATTTACCACGACTGGATCGACCACTTGGCTGCCTGCCTGCCTTGTCAGTTGTCGCCGCGTAGGATCATGTGAGAAGGTGTATAATTTTGTTGTGATGAATCATTGTTATTTTAGAATAGTGAAAATACGGAATTTGTAAATTTACAGACTTTTCTGGATAGGTTGCAGAAATAGATGATTTTAAAAATTTTGAGTTATATGATGATTTGGTGACCTAGGTCATTGGTTATAGATTGCATAAGACATGTTATTACTAATGTAGGTTAAGTTATGAAAAACTTATTCTCGAAAATGATTACTTTATCTTTGGATGTACAAATTCGTTTGGAGTTAACTATGGTCAATGACGAAGATCGAGGCTACGCTTATGGAAGAGCCAAGGCCTAAAACGATCAAGAATACGGGGTGAGATGGTGAGCTTAAGCATGGCACGAGAAAGGCGAAAAATATTGAAGAGAAGTTCGAACGGCGGGTTTGCACCATGTGGCTTGATCGATGCAAATGGCGCGTGGTCTGGTGGAACTAGAACATGAGAGACTTGTCGATGCATGGCAAGCCAGTGGTGCACCTGCACATGGCAAGTATGACGATTGTTTGCAATAGAAGGAGATAACATGGTCAAGGAAGGGTATTTTGGTAGTTTGACTAAAATATCGGAAATAGCTTTGGAAGAAAACCGTGACGCATGAGCGACGCTTGGGAAGACGGTTTAGGTCATGGAGAAGTTGATATGATTAAGATGGATCAAAGCTCTAGACTTATTGGATTTGGGCTTGTACGCTTTGAAAAGCGTGTATAAGAGTTAAAACCCATGTGTATGGAGTTATCGGATTTCCTCTATTGTGCTAAGTGGATTGTATCCACTAAGGGTCAGATATGGCTGGCTAGTCCATTTATTTAAGGGGTTGAGATGAAGATTTGTGGTCAACCATCCAACCTACCTCTCTTATGCTCTCTTGTTTAATGTCAGGGTTTGAGAGTTGAGTGATTTGTGTGCTCTTTGTCCTCTAAGGTGGAGCGGCTGTAAAATTTTTCTCCTCAATCAGCAATAGAATCAATCTTTAATCATCCCCATGGCTATCTCTTGTATTGATTGATTTGCTTTTGATCAGAATGGTTTTTCCTCTTCTCTCTTTCCTTCTTGATCTTGCTATTGGAACCTCGCAAGATCAAGAGGGAAGAAGAGAGGGCCAAACACCAACCACAGCAAGTGCAAAATCAACAAAAGTAAGAACACACCATGAAAGATGAACAAGATTGATCTATTATACTTATAGATAAAAGTTTTATAGTCACTCTAACCCAAAGGACAGAACCAAAGCTTCCACTACAAGGAAGTCTCCCTCTCAAACCATAGTGAATGGATGGTTAGTTAGCCAAATGCCTCCAACCTATCCCACTCGGATAGATGACCAACCCATATCTAACCCTAATGTATACTATCCATTAGCACAATCGAAAAAACATGTTAACCACACACACCGTGTTTTACACTCATACATGATTTATACACGCTTCTCAGAGCACATAAGCCCAAACCTGCTAAGGAGTAAGCCGTCCATCCACTTAACCTCCTCAACGTCTCCTTGACCTAAACTATTTTTCCAACACCCACCAAGCATCGTGGTTTTGGTCCTATCTCCATTTTTAGTATTTTGGCTTTCCTGCCAAAATATCCTCACTTTAACTGTGGATGTCACCTCTTCCCCGAGCCTACTCCATGGTCATCCCCTCCTTTCTAAGTAATCTTCATTTCTATAACATGTAGGTACATAAATTGCTCACGCATGAGCAACTCTCTCTGTATCGATTCTCCCCAACAATGCATGACTTACATCAACCGAGCCATTCAATGAATCGTTGCTCGAATTTTCCCTTCAACATCCCTAGTTTTTCCTATGCCTTGCTTGAGCTTAACCATCTCGCCTAACTTCCTTGATTGAACCTTAGCTCATCCTTGAGCCTAGTATTGGAACTAACCATGTTGTTATGTGTAGTCGGTGTGTCCGAGTTGTGTGTAGAGTACTCAGTGTATTTGGGTACGGTGTACTGTGTGGTCGGTTTCGAGTACTCGGTCTGTTCGAGTACTGAGAAGTCATGTGTTGAGTACTCGGTGTTTGAGTACTGTATAGTTATGTTGAGTGCTCGGTATGTTCGAGTACTCTGTAGTCGTGTGTCTGAGTACAAGTCGAAAATCCGGAGTCGGAGACTCTAGAGTAGGAGACCGGTTGTAGCAGTCGCAGTCGTAAGTCGAGCTACGTAGTAGTCAAAGCTACAGTTAACCAGTCGTAGCAGTCGCAGTTGTAAGTTGAGCTGCGCAATGGTCGTAGCTGCATTGGTTATAGCTGCAATGGTTGTAGTTACAGTGGTCGTATCTACAGTGGTCGTAGCAGTCAAAGTCATAGGTCGACAGTCGAAACTACAGTGAAACAGTGCTCGAAAGACCGGTAGTACCAGCTTAGTGTGAGCGGTACTACCGGAGATACAGTCGAAGTACTGTGGTTTACAAACCATGGTCGGTGAAGCGGTCAAAGTGAAGCCATGGTTGGAGATACGGTCGAACCAGCCGTGGTCGGTGAAGCGATTGAAGTGCCGTAGTCGATAAGACATGGTCGAAAAGCCATGGTCGAGTAGCCTTAGTCCAAGTAGCATGGTCGAGACACCGTGGTCAGAGTGCTTTGGTTGAAAAGGACTCGAAGTCATGAGAAGCCGACTTGTCAGGTCAGTGTGTGGTCATAGATTTGGACATGTCTATGTGTGATTATAAGCATCTGAGTTGGTCTCAGTAGAACCGAGTCTTGCAGGTAGTGCGTGGTGTGCGCCGAGTCGTACGGAATCGTGGACAGCAAAACCACATCATAGGTAGTCTAACTAGTGGAGTTAGTGGGTGTGTGCACAGGTCAACTAACCGTGTGTACGTGAGGCTTATTTAAGCCATATAATGTGTGTGTCATTCCACGGAAGAAAGTATGTGTGCGTTTTCTCCCGGCGAGTAGTGATGGGAATCGATGTGTTCAGTTCCAACACCTAGCCCCGGTCCATGCTGTCGATCATTGTTGCCTCCAAACTTCCTACACATCAAAGATCAATAAAGCGTTTTCAAGCAAAAGTTCTTTACAACTTGACCTACGTTAGTCCAACATGCTTCATACATTATGAATGCAATGATCTATGACTCTAAAACTCAACCCATGACTATTTTCCACAAATTTCTAAATCCTCTCGGTTGCCTCCAGTTAAAGTCAGTCTGACCGCCCTTGGGCGGCCGGTCGGACCACCCCCATGAAAGGTCTGACCACTCAGGTTGTTCATCTAAAATACACCTCTCTGAAAAATAAGGTGGCCTACTAGAAGCCGGTACGATCAACCCCTGGTAATACCGCACTCTAAACTTGATACTACCACACTCGAATATTTTGGATTAAATCGAGAAGGATCAAAGCACTCAAAATCCAAAAATGCAGAGAACCGGTCTGACAACCAACTGGTGGCCGGTCTAACCGCTCCCACCGATCAGACCGTCAAGCACTAACAAGACTAAAAACTTGCAAACTCTCGTAAATTCAAACTTCAACTCGATACGATTGCCAAATGTTCAGTACATATAAATTATAGCAATTCTCAACATGGTTCTACAGTTTGCTTTGCTTTGCCTCGCTTCGTACCAGCTGTAGGTCTCATGAGAAGACACCAATGCAACCTATACTGTGCGGTCGGCTACGCATGCGTTCTACTGATAAGAATGTGAGGGGGATTAAAGAAGCTGGTCATCTGCGACTACTGACCGGCCACTAAGATGGACCAGATGGTTGGTTCCAACACGCATCAATCAAGGAGCAAGAAAGGTAATGTGATCGTTTCTCGACGCCTATCCATAGCTAGCTCAATGATTTGTGGGCGGCAGAATCACCGGACCTGGTAGCTGATTCTACTGCTGTCGTACGCGGTCTCTTGGGAAAGTTTTACCAGCTATACTGAAACGAGCAAGACGCAGAGATAGCAATGCTTTGGTGGACATGATTTGGCTAGGCCCTACCGAGCTCCTGCTCCAGAAAGGCTTCAGTAGAAGCCGTCGCCGATATAAAGGACATGTTCTTTTCCATGCAAACTAACGGTTTTTAGTTTTTGCTACAGTACCTAACTTTTAAATGGGATATCTTCTCAAGACGGGATCTACAAATTAATTATAGTACATCTTAAAAACTCAACATCTATATCAACTAAAATCATAAACGAGTATCTCTCTCCATAATCTTTATCGTAAACAGCTAAAATTTAAAAATTTCAGTCAAAAACCATAAGTTGCAGTCGTACCAAACATACCAGTATCACCACTGCATGATTGGTATCTCCCAGGATCTGAGTGTTCAGTCATGCGACGTACGTATCTGATTAGACTTTTCCATCCTTCTGTACGTAGCAAATGCATATCAAGGTCGTGATGCTACTCGATCAGCTAGTGTTCCGAGTTCGGTGCAACAGCGTACACCGAAAACGCGTGCCTCCAACACCGAAAACACGTGTAGGTTTCCTCACGGTTTTGTCACATAGCCCACGCTCCTCCGTTCTCGACCAACCACGCATACGGCAATCCCACCTACAATGCGCAATCCATTATATATATTTATTCAGATGGTTCAAGCCACGTACTGCCTCCCTCGGTTAGGCCCATTTAGAACGCGGATTTTTTTATTTCAGATTAACTTCTGCGAAAATTAAACCCATTTTATATAAAATTCATGCGTTCAAAATATATTGTTAACCGAGTGGGCAATGCTACCATGTCATGAACTAGCCTAGAAAGATCTCAATCTGAACCCCTCAGGAGCAGGGGCGGAGCCAGACCTCGGACAGAGTAGGCTTCATCTTAGAATGTGAAAAAATATCTAGTGTGCAGTCTAAATAAATTCAGTCCAGCCTAGATAACATTTTTATGATCCAACCTAGATAGCCTAAATCATTCTACCACTGAGATCAAAACGTAACTAAATTCTGACTTCGCTGCGTCGCTGCTCGGGAGCAATGCCCTGCTGGCTGGGGGTCTCATTCCAACAGGATTCTCGTACAGTACAGGCCGCACGCGACAACCAAAAAGCTTGCACTTCTCCATCACCGTAGCTTGCATGCGTGCAGATGTGCTTTAGCACTGTAGACACCATCTACAGGCCACACGGCGATTCCCACACACCGGCTAGCTAGACTCCAATGAACTGACGCTTTCTTGCATGGAAAATCTTGAGCGCACATGCGCCGGCTGGCCGGATCACCTAACTCCGTTCATACCGGCAGATCGATCCGACGAGCCACTAGTTCGTTGCTTTCGGAAAGAGAGCGCATACAAATGCACAATCTGTGGCCGTCCGCGCTTACAATTGTACGATCTGATGCCGTCCATGGATTCCCATCCATGGTTCTGTAGCTTAGATTGCAACTTACGCTGTTCGGACCATGACCGTTCAATCGGAAATCAGTGGTTCCAATGAGATATCAATTTAGAACTTGAGTTTGCACGCTGGGACTGGTGAATTCTCTGAATTATGTTATTGCGCTTAGAGCAATTAATCTACTGTTGATTTTCAGTGTTACCTGTGGTTGGTCTTGTTCATTTTCAGTGTAGTTTATCTATTGTTTGCTTCATGTTCTGTTATCCTGTAGATGTATTGTAGACATTCAGTGTAGTTACACTGTTAATTTGTCGCTTCATGTACATTACTATAGAGTATCTTCTAGTTAGTGCTTCAGCAAAAGATATATATTTGGTGATGTCTAGGGAGCACTCAAGTGTTTTTTGGGGTTAGAAGCACTTAGATTTTTTTAGATGTTGAATCTTCATCCAATGCCTCAGATTTGGAGCACTTATATTTTTTTTGAGGGGGTGGTATAGAGGATCCGTTGGATGGAGATCCAACGGCCCAAATTCGCTTTTTGGAGAGGATATGGGGATTTGTTAGATGGAGATCCAACGTCCTAAAATCTAAGTACTCCCAACCTAAAAAAACACTCAAGTGCTCCCTAGCACTTCCCAAGATAATTTCATATTTGTCACAAATAGCCTTCAGATCAATCATGTTGAGGTGGCCTTATTATGATAATAAAGTGCAGCCAATACTTGAGAGCAATAAAATTTCATCTATGATATTCCGTTTGTGTTTTATATACCACATACTGAAATGTAATTTGAATGTTTCATAGATCGCAACTAAGTAAAATGGTGTCCACACTGTCGTCTTCAGGTTCAGTTTCGCTAAATGCGTCCAATGACCAGACCAAAGGAGCAACCAAATAGCCAAGTGGAAATTTGAGTTTTAATTCACTTTGAGTTGTAAATCGCTTTGAATTGTAATTCACTTATTTGTCATTTATCTGTAATCTGCTTGCTTGTTTTCAAAGGGTATGACTAGCATTTCTTAAGACTAGCCGAAAAACAAAAAAAATAGCTATACAAAGAACTATCTTAAATGGTTTCTAACACAAAACCGTCTGTGATACGTAGACCATCACAGACGGTTTTTGTATTAGCCGTCTATGATATGTTGTATATCACAGACAATCATTTTTAAAAATCTTATGTGTTATGAGTTATAACTTATCATAAATGGTTTAAGAGTCGTCTGTGATAACCACTTGTTATCACTAACATAATAAATCAGACGGTTCAGAAACAATCTTTGCTGAGAGTTACGAAAGTCTGTGAAAACCCATGTGTGATTGTGCAAATTTGGCAAGGTCTCATGCATTCTTTGGCAAGGTCTCATCCAGAGTTCCAGGTCCTCTTTTCGGAAATGTGAAAAGGGACAGGGAAGAAAGGAGACTTACAATGGCATTTAGCTGGTTTATAAGTCGTTGTCACATCCCCATGTGTGCATGGATATCAATGAAAAATCAACATAGATACCTAAGAGTAAAATTGCTTTTGGCTAAAACTGCATATATGTGATGTAATTAACCGCAGAGTATTGTACTGATGTTTTTCCTTGTATTAAAAATGCACAAAACTTGTAGTACAATCGAGTAACATGGCAGCTAGCTTAGCTATAAATATGTGAAGCCAAGTTACTACCTTTATCAGTACACAGTGAGTTGCTGCTGCATGTGCAGCTGAGTGCATCACCTCCACCACAAGCACAACGAATGGAGACGGAGGCGACCATGGAAGAGAAGAAGAGCAAGAAGAAGGGTGGCCTAAGAACAATGCCCTTCATCTTTGGTAAGCAAATTAAATTAATCATCTGAAGATTAATTTAAAAGTAGCTGGTTGCTTAGGCTTAATTGTGTACGCGCGCGCGCCAGCCAACGAGGTGGCGGAGAAGCTCGCCGTGGTGGGCTTCTCGACGAACATGCTGACGTACCTCACCCAGCAGCTGCACATGCCGCTCGCCAAGGCCGCCACCACCCTCACCAACTTCGGCGGCACCTCAGCCATGACCCCGCTCGTCGGTGCCTTCCTCGCCGACGCCTGCGTCGGCCGCTTCTGGACCATCGCCGCCGCCTCCGTCGTCTACCAAGTCGTACGTACATTTCTTGTAGCAATGCATGCGGTGAGCTGAACTGAACTACGACGTGCGTGTGGTGACGTGTCGCGCGTGGCAGGGCATGGTCCTCTTGACGGTGTCGGCCGCGCTGCCGCAGTTCCGGCCGCCGCCGTGCAAGGCCGGCGCCGCGCTGTGGGGAGGGGGCGCGTGCGAGGAGGCGGCGCCGTGGCAGCTCACGGTGCTGTACGTGTCGCTGTTCCTAAACGCGTTGGGGGCCGGCGGGTACCGGCCGTGCATCGTGGCGTTCGGCGCCGACCAGTTCGACGAGTCGGAGGCGGCGGAGCGGGCGCGCTCGTGGGGGTTCTTCAACTGGTACTACTTCTGCAACGGCGCGTCCATGCTGCTGGCCGTCACGGCGGTGGTCTACGTGCAGGACAACGTCGGCTGGGGCTGGGGCCTCGGCGTGCCGGCCTTCTGCATGGCGGTGTCTGTCGCCGCGTTCGTCGGGGGGTACCCGCTGTACCGGATGCTCGAGCCGGCAGGCAGCCCGTTCACGCGGCTCGCGCAGGTGGTCGTCGCCGCCGTCAGGAAGCGCCGCGTGCCGAATGTTGACGACCCAGCGAGGCTGTACGAGAACGACGAGATGGACGCGCCCATCTCGCTGTACGGCAAGCTCGTGCACACCGAACAGCTCAGGTATGTGTGTGTGTGCGGGGGGTCCTCTGTTCTCCTCCGCCTTATTTTCCTCTGCAATCACGTAGCCTTGTATGTAATTTACTCAGATTTTTTTTTTCACCGGGCAAGAGGGTTGCTAAATATTAATTCAAAAGGAGAGGGAATAGCATAGGGTTAGTAATTGAAAAACAAGGGGAGAGGAAGGTAAAAACAAAAGCGTTGAGCACGGAAAGCGATTACAAGGTGAGGGATAGCTCTGTTAGCTTCTTGGCCCCCGCTAAGACCCAAGCTCTGGCCTCCTGTTTTATAGCGGCGAGTAATTGCACCGAAGTTGTCATTGAAGACCAGAAGATTCGGGTATTCTGCTCTTTCCAAATTTACCATGTGACAAGCATCATGAACGATGCCATTGCTTTACGCGGTGTGTCTGTCATGAAAAGAACCGATTCCCACTAGCCTCGAAGCGAATGGAAAGTGCGCCATGTAGTCAGGTCGATGGAGTCGCGAGTGGTCCACTGTGCCACGGAATTCCAAATAAATTTAGTGAAGTGGCACTCAATGAACAGGTGGATGCGGACTCCGGTGTCTGCAAGCATAGAGGGCAAGAAGTTTGATTTGGCCACCCTCTGATATTTAGGCGATTTATGTTCAAAATCTGTTTTGAATAGCTAGCCAAGCGAAAAATTTGCATTTTTGGGGTGCCCATGTTTTCCAAACTAGAATGTTCATGAAGGTTTTAGTTGCTCCTAGAAATTAAGCCTTGTAGGCAGAGGCTGCGGTAAGTTCCAGTTGGGATGAGCTTCTAAGTGATTGTATCCTTAATATCTTCCCATATGTTCAAAGAAAAGATGTGGCTCCAGATCTCGATCATCTAGGGTGTTAGGCCAGCTGCCCAGTTTAGGTCTTGTAGTCAGTTGTTGTCCATAAGTGCTGCTCTCAGGGTGTGATTTTTCCTCATTGAGTTTCTAAAGATTGTTGGCATTCCGGCCGCCCAGGCCAAGGTCCAAAAAGCCTCCTTGGCCCCATCTCCAATCAAAATGGTGGTGGTTGTAGCAAAGAGGGCCTGGTCTAGGTCGTCACACGAAGTTTCCATGCCTCACCAAGGTCTGACTTGGGTGTTCCATTCATGCCAAATCCATCTTAGCCTTAGGGCCCTAGCGAAACGCTCGAGATCTAGAAGGCCAAGGCCCCCCAGTTGTGTGGGTATGCATACTCTCTCCCAATTGACCTTGCATTTCCCACCAGTTAGCTACTCATCTCCAGCCAAAGGAAACATGTTGCCCGCCTATTTAGTGATTTGATTAGACCTTTTGGAGATTTGATGGCCGTGAGGAAATAGGTCAACTGGGCCATCAAGACGGATTTGATAAGAGTCCTTCTTCCTGCCAGGGTTAGCAGTTTGCCACTCCATCCTACTAGACAGCTGCGTACTTGTCCTCAAGCCTTTGGATGTTCACCCACTTGAGCCTCTTGATTGCTAGAGGTAGGCCGAGATAGTTAAGAGGGCAGGATGTTAGCTGAGCCAGCAGGTCATGTAGAGTTTCTTGCTGGTCAATGTGATCGCAGCTAATTGGTGCCACCTGACTTTCGTGGAGGTTGGTGTGTAGTCCCATTGTGTGACCGAAGTTGTGTAGGATCCGAACCAAGGCCCGGACATTGTCCCGCTTAGGAACTAGGAAAATGGCGGCATCGTCAGACTGAGCTATATCGTTTTTTGGTATCAGGATCAAACTTACTGTGTTTGCGCAAGGGAAGTTGTGAGTTCTCAATCTGTAGAAGGCCTGTACAGCGTCCATTAGGTCATTCTTTATGATATCCCAACATACTCTGTAGACGTTCCCATTGAAGCCGTCTGGTCCTGGAGCTTTGTCCAGCGGCAATTGCAGAATAGCCCCATGCACTTCGTGCTCTATGAAGGGGACAACTAAGCTTTGTAGGTCAAAACACAGCAGCTGGAGAGCTTCCCAGTTGAAGGAGGTGGTTGTAGGTAAGTGTTGTCCCATGACATGATGAAAGTGAGCGGACAACACGTTTTCTTTGTCCTCGTGGGAGACGGCCCATCTCTGGTCTGTCTTGAGTCACTGGATGAAGTTCTTTCTTTTGCGACAGTTTACTCTGATGTGGAAGAATTTTGTGTTTGCATCTCTCTCTCTAAGCCAGTTGATGAGTGACGCCTACTTCTTTCTTGATTTTCAACCACCGCAAGTCTCATCACTCTTTTCTTCAGATGCGTTCGGAGCTCACTTTCCTCCGGTGTTAAGGCCCTATTGTCCTGTGCGATATCTAGGCAGAGGATGATCACTTGGGCCATGTGGATCTGGAGCCTCATCTTCAGGAACATTGTGTTGCTCCAGGATGTAAGCCTTTTGCTGTATTTTCCAGTTTCTTATTTAGACACTGGATTGGGTCTAACCCTAGGGTGGGTTGATCCTGTCTAACCCTACGAAGAGGAACTGTGGGAGCCGGGTCTAGAAGTTTTCAAAATGAAATCTTTTTGGTGCTCGCGGTCCGGTTGCATTAGACAAAAGAAGGGGGCAATGATCTAAGAGGGATGTAGACAAGGCGTGCAGGGTGTGGGAATTAAAATTGGTGTTCCACAGACTGTTGCAAAAGAACCTATCAAGTCTGACCAGAGTTGGATTATCTCTTTCATTACTTTAAGTGAATCTGCGATTTTGAAGGTGGATCTCTTTCAGCTCGCAGGTGTCTAGGGAGTGTTGAAATTTTGCCATGAGTCATCATTGAGGTTTTGGTTATTTGTATCTCTCGCCTTGTAGATGAGATTGAAGTCTCCTAGAAGCAGCCATCTAGCATCATTTGGTGGCTATGCCTAGCGAAGTTCCTGTAGGAACATGGGCTTGTCTCTGTCGGTGGAGGAACTATAAATGGTCATCATCATGAAGTGTGTGGAGCAGTCCTTGATTGTTTCATCTACAGTCAACGAGTAGTCGCGGTGGCAATATTTTGAGACATGGCGGACGACACTATTCCAGAGGATCAAGATTCCTCCACGGGTGTCATCCGCCGGCAAGAAGAGGAAGTCCTGGAGCCTAGAGCCTCCCAGGGTGGAAGCTTGGGTCTGATCTACCATGCTGAGTTTTGTTTCTTAAAGACAAACTATGTTGGTTTTAGTAGCTTTGATTAGTTCTTGGACAACTGCACAACAAGCAGGGGCATTGAGGCCCCTAACGTTCCAGGAGAGTACAGTCAGATTAGGTTCCAACATCGCATGGTGGGGTCGTTCGGTGTGAGGTACAGGTGCAGCCGGGGGGCATTGTGGTGTTGCGCTGTGTAGACTGCCAGGTGTCTATGTGGGTGTCTTTCATGAGAGTTGGTCCTCGGCGTGTTGCAGGCAAAGGATAGCAGGCGGTTTGGCTGTTGCATCTCATTCAAATAGAGGGAAAATAGGTGCAGAGGTGGGCTAAGTCCTAGCCCAGAGGAAGCGGCAGCATAAGGGGAGTCCGAAGAAAACAAAGGTAGAACCAAGTTGATCTGGGGCGGAGCCATAAGAGCAGGAACACAGAGACAGGTTTCCAAAGAGCATTTCACAAAGGACGCAAAACAAAGGGCGGCTCCACCCAAGTGACAACTCAGCAGGACACGAACATCTCTCAGACGCAAAAGCATAATAAGGTCCATGGGACTCATGCTACAAAAGGTTGTCCTCCATAGGTCGGGTAGTACCCGGATGCAGCTAATGGAATGCGCGAAGGCTACGATAGCAGAAAACAAAACTTTTCCTACCGCGCACACAAGAACATCATGCTTAAGGAGGATCATGGATCGTTACCACTAGACGCCAGCAGCAATGAAGAAGAGTTGGAGAAGCCGATCCAACCACGCGCCGAGGTAGTAGTGGAAGTAGTCGATCGTCCCGAACCGATCGCTCCTCCACGCGATCAACCACACCACGAGTAGATCCAATCAGAGGTTGTTGATGCCGATCAACGCCGCAACGAGCGCGCCCACCGGTATCCACACGTCCCGGATCGAACGCCGATCGCGAGTGTACCAAAGACTCATGAGCGCCTAGGGTTTGGCTCGGAGGTGGCGGCGGTGGTTTAGCTCGGGATTATCGATGTTCCTCCCCACCGCCTCCATATATAGACCTCCTCACTTGGGCCTCGTGGACCGAGGCCCAATAGGAGTCTATCCGGATCTCTATCCGACTGAGCCCATATCCGAATCACATTCAATTAGTGTTCCAACCTCGTTAAGTGTGCGACCAGAGGTTCACGTATACTTGGTCGCGACCGAAACACCTTTCCGGTCACCGTGTTAATAGCGGCCTCTAGTAAGACATATTAACCCCAAAGTATACGTAAAGATCATATCTACCGAACTCGTAATGTTCTTATGTTCTAATCCTTTGCCTCACGATATAGATTAAGCTCAAGGCGAGACCGTGTCATCCTCTTAATAGCTCAATCACTCTCTCGATTCCGTGATGGATTATAAACTCGTGATTGACTCCTCAATCATCTTGGCATGGCCATGCACTTTCATAATCCATTACATCGAGGGGCCCGAGATATCTCTCCCATAAGGGGGCAAATTCTATCTTGATCATTCACATCCCACTACATGTTTCATGGCAAACCCAAAGACTACTTTTATGACTACCCGCCATTTGAGTAGTGTTTAGTAGTCCCAAAGTAGCTACTACGCATGCCGGGAACCATGATGATCTCAAGTCTAAGGATTCCACATAAACACTACTTGAGAGCAACCGATGACACATGGAATCTCTGCAGTGTCTCATGGCGGGTCTATCCAACATATGTTCACTAACACATGTCCATATTATTGATTTGGTATCTCCATACCATGATCCATGAGACATGATCATCAATCAATACATATGTCGATCTTTGAATCATATTTGTTCCTCATATGAAATATAATCGGGATCATTTAGAAATAGCAACATTTTGGCATTAAGAGTCTCATGAATAAGTCACATACTCATTGATCAATAATGATAATGTCTATTTCAAGGAACAAAGTAATGTATCATAAACATAGTATGTGATATATTCAACATCTCCATGTTGCCTCTAGGGCATATCACCAGAGCCTCCCACTTGCACTAGAGTCAACCATGTAGGTATCTAATACCCATTGCCCTAGTGTGAGCCTCATGCTTTGGTCGGGAAGCGGCTTTGTCAACGGATCCGCAATGTTCAAACCGTGTGTACTTTGCATATCTTAACATCGCCTCTCCACAATCTCGCGGATGAGATGAAATCGCAGAGAATGTGCTTGGACTTACAGTGCGATCTAGGCTCCTTGGCTTGCGAATGGCTCCACCGTTGTCACAAGAGGTCCATTGGGTGGAGGCACTAGCCATCACACCAAGCTCGAAACAAATTTCTTGATCCAAACAACCTCTTTAGCGACTTGAAGCCGCTATGTACTCGGCTCATTGTAGAATCAAGAACCGCCTCTTGCTTGGAACTCTTCCACCACCGCACCGCCATTCGAGCAGTAACACAAATCCAGATTGCGATCTAAAATCATCTTTGTCAGTTTGGAAGCTAGCATCGGTGTAACCATTTACAACGAGCTCTTCCTCACCCCATAGACGAGGAACACATCTTTAGTTCTTCTCAAGTACTTCAAGATGTTCTTTACGGTAATCCAGTGACTTTCACCTGGATCTGACTGGTATCTACTTGTAGCACTTAAAGCATACGAGACATCTGGACGTGTACAAAGCATGGCATACATAATGGATCCAATAGTCAAGCATATGGAATCGCATTCATTTTATCCCGCTCATCAGGTGTACTAGGACACTGATTCTTGCTAAGATTTATACCATGTGACATAGGTAGGAAGCCTTTCTTGGAATCCTGCATGTTGAACCTTTTCAACACCTTGTCAATGTACGTATCTTGGCTTAATCCAATCAGCCTTTTTGATCTATCTCTATAGATCTTGATGCCCAGAATATATGCCGCCTCTCCTAAGTCTTTCATAGAGAAACTATTTTTCAATGAAGACTTAACAGATTCGAGCATAGGAATGTCATTTCCGATCAATAATATGTCATCCACATATAAGACCGTAAACACGAAAAGCGCTCCCACTAGCCTTTTGTAAACACAAGGCTCTTCTTCATTCTTGATGAAACCAAACCCTTTGATTACTTGATCAAAACGAATGTTCCAACTCCGAGATGCTCGCTTTAATCCATAAATGGATCTTTGCGCTTGCATATCTTTCTAGTCGATTGCGGATCGACAAAACCTGGGTCTGTGTCATGTACACATCCTCACTCGATTTCCATTAAGGAAAGCTGTTTTGACATCCATTTGCCATATTTCATAGTCGAAATAAGCGAATCGCTAGAATGATCCGAATAGACTTTAGCATTGCGACGGCTAAAAGTTTCATCATAATCAACACCTTGAATTTGTTTGAAACCTTTGGCCACCAATCGCGCTTTATAGATGTGAACATTTCCATCTATGTCTATCTTTTCTTGAAAACCCATTTGCACTCAATGGTTTTAACACCATCAGTGGATCAACCAAGTTCCAAACTTGATTATCGTGCATGGATTCAATTTCGGATCTCATGGCTTCAAGCTATTTCTCGTAGTCCGGTCCCATCATCGCTTCTTCATAGGTCTTAGGCTCATCGTTGTCTAACAACAATATGTCCCGTTGTTGAGTAGTCAAGAACATGTACCTCTCGGTGCACGACGTGACCTCTCGACCTACGTGGTGCCGTGTGTCCACAACAGTTCTTCAACAGCTTGTTCATCCTGTTGTGGTTCTCAGAGAGCTGAAACGTTTTGTGTTTCTCGAATTTCTTCAAGTTGCACCATGCTCCCACTATCTCTTCTTGAGAGAAACTCTTTCTCTAAGAAGACACCATGCCAGCGACAAACACTTTGCCTTCTTCTTTATTATAGAAGTAATATCCTTTCGCTTCCTTAGGATACCCGATAAAGAAGCATTTATCGATTTAGGACCGAGCTTATCGATTGTAAACGCTTTTACATAAGTCTCACATCCCCAAATCTTAAGAAAAGACAAGCTAGGACGTTGTCCCGTCCATATCTCATATGGTGTCTTTTCTACCGATTTTGATGGAACCCTGCTTAGTGTGAAAGCGGTCCGCTTTCAAGAGCGCACCCCAAAAGACAACGGAAGATCACCGTGGCTCATCATGGAGCGCACCATATCTAATAAGGTGCGATTTCTCGCTCGAGATACCCCATTCCATTGAGGTGTTCCAAGGCGAGTCAATTGTGGAACAATTCCACAATCCTTCGATGATTACCAAACTCATGGCTCAAATACTCGCCTCCACGATCGATCGTCGTAGAAACTTGATTGTCTTGCCTAAATGATTTTGCACTTCATTTTGGAATTCTTTGAACTTTTCAAAGGATTCGACTTATCTTCATCGGTAGATATATCCATATCTACTAAAGTCATCGAAAAAAGTTATGAAGTAATCGAAACCACCTCGGTCGTTGAGCTCATTGGTCCACATACATCGAATGTACGAGTGCCAATAAGTCACTTGCCCGCTCACCTTGACCGGTGAAAGGTGCTTTTGTCATCTTGCCAAGTAAACAAGATTCGCATGTCTCAAATGATTCAAAATCAAATGAGTGCGAATACCATCTCTATGGAGCTTCTCCATGCTTTCTCATTTATGTGACCTAAGCGACAGTGCCAAATAAACGTGGATTCAAATCATTTGATCGTTGCCTCTTTGTATTAATGTTATAGACCGATGACTCTTCAAGAGTAAGAACATATAACCCATTCACCAATGGAGTATGACAATAGAACATATCTTTGAAATAAAGAGAATAACCATTGTTCACGATCTAAAGTCATAACCTTCGCTTGTAAACATGAAGCGTAAATAATGTTCTTGGAAAGAGATGGAACACAATAACAATTATTCAATTCCAAAACAATCCTCGAAGGTAAAGACAATGGCATGGTGCCAACACCACCGCAAAGAACTTTTGCTCCATTGCCAACGCGAAGATCTACTTGCTCCTCCTCAAACTTCTACTTCTTCTTAGCCCCGCAACGATTTGCAAATGTGAGCAACCGATCCGGTATCAAATACCCAAGAATCGATAGATGAAGTAGCAAGATTGATTTCTATAACATTTATACCGGAGCGGAAGTCGTATTTCCTTCTTTTCTCAAGATCCTCCAAGTACTTTGGGCGCCTTTTCCAATGTCCCGATTGCTTACAGTAGTAGCAATCGCATCGAGAGCAGGCCCTTCTTGACTTGCTTGGCCTTAGAACCGCCGCGATCTCATCGGAGCTAACTTTCTTTGACCGCGCTTTCTTTACATAGGGCTTGCCCTTGCCTTTCTGCATCATCATCACATGATGGTCGCTTTTCTTAATGCTTTCCTCGGTGATTTTAGCATCCCATGCAACTCGACCAAGGTCTTGTCCATGTTGTTCATGTGATAGTTCGTAATGAATGGCTCAAAGCTCGAGGGAGCGATCAAGAATCACATCAAGAGCCAACTCTTGGCTAAGGGAAAACCAAGCTTTTCCGGACTCTCAATGTAGCCAATCATCTTAATCACATGAGGGTGAAGGATTCCTTCGCAAGCTCGCACGCAAACAAGGACTTTGAAGTGTTGAACCTCTCACCCTTGCTTGGTTCTCAAACATACCACGCAACCCCACAATGATATTGTAGGCATCTGTGTTCTCATATTGCTTCTGAAGCTCAGAGGACATTGTGGCAAGCATGAGACAGCTCACATCAAGGTAATCATTCGTTTGCTTCTCATAAGCTTTCCGTGCAGCCACAGTAGCATTATCAGGCAAGTCATCAGGATAAGGAGACTCAAGGACATGCTCCTTGCGCTCTTGCTTGAGAACAATTCTCAAGTTGCGATACCAATCCAAAAAGTTCGTTCCATTGAGTTTTTCTTTCTCAAGAATAGATCGCAAATTAAAAGAACTGGATGCGGCATTAGTTGACATGATCTACAACAAAGAATATGCAAAGTTTAGCACTATGTTTATGTTCATCTTTTATTAAACTATTTAACAAAAGACTCCCACTATGTGTTTTGCAACAAAACTCCCTCTAAGTTACATAGTGGGTCAAGATCCTCATTTCATTAGTTCCTAGTGAGCTTTGGCATCACGGCTAGAAGACTAGTGACATGGGTAAGCAACACCTTGCTAATCACATCCCTATGTGACTCTTGCTTGTTGGGTGACATCAATATGTCCCGGCCCCAACCTATGCCCCAAGGTCCAAAACTGTTTTGATAACCTTGTTAAGTAAACCAATACTATGCATGTGGATGTCCGACATCCACCCTATTAGATCAAGATAGTTGATGGTACTCTGCTTTGGCAGACCTACCAAACAATGATCATGATTCTTATAGACGCAGCAATTGGAAGGGCGGTACGCAACGGCGGTCTATGAAATCGCATAGAAAATCTCATAGATCGCATCTATGAAATCGCTATGAAAATCTCATCGGGCCGATCAAATCAACCCAAATCCGAGCCATTCAAAATGTCTCAATTTTCATTAGATCAATCACATCAATCATCGCGATCGGTATGCTTGAGGAGACCGCAACACAAGACCTCGATCTGTTGGCTCAATCTACTAACTGTGCGCGCAGTTAGCCCCGATGGTGTTACCAGCCGGTAGGGGCAAGTCGCGCGTACATCAAAGAAGGAGCACGAACTAATCTTTTTGGCCACATGATGCTATCAACTCATACATATTCCAACCCCTTATGACCGATTGATCTAGTCCGTAATAGATCCAATCTATTACAACCGCATATCAACATATGCGCTGATCCAGATCGCAAACTAAGCAAGATGGCTCTGATACCACTAATGGAATGCGCGAAGGCTACGATAGCAGAAAACAAAACTTTTCCTACCGCGCACACAAGAACATCATGCTTAAGGAGGATCATGGATCGTTACCACTAGACGCCAGCAGCAATGAAGAAGAGTTGGAGAAGCCGATCCAACCACGCGTCGAGGTAGTAGTGGAAGTAGTCGATCGTCCCGAACCGATCGCTCCTCCACGCGATCAACCACACCACGAGCGTATCCAATCAGAGGTTGTTGATGCCGATCAACGCCACAACGAGCGCCGCCCACCGGTATCCACACGTCCGGGATCGGAACGCCGATCGCGAGTGTACCAAAGACTCGCGAGCGCCTAGGGTTTGGCTCGGGAGGTGGCGGTCGTGGTTTAGCTCGGGATTATCGATCGTTCCTCACCGCCTCCATATATATAGACCTCCTCACTTGGGCCTCGTGGACCGAGGCCCAATAGGAGTCTATCCGGATCTCTATCCGAATTGAGCCCATATCCGAATCACATTCAATTAGTGTTCCAACCTTAAGTGTGCGGCCTCAGTAGGTTCACGATACTTGGTCGCGACCCGTAAACACCTTTCCGGTCACCGTGTTAATAGCGGCCTCTAGTAAGACATATTAACCCCAAAGTATACGTAAAGATCATATCTGAACTCGTAATGTTCTCATGTTCTAATCCTTTGCCTCACGATATAGATTAAGCTCAAGGCGAGACCGTGTCATCCTCTTAATAGCTCAATCACTCTCTCGATTCCGTGATGGATTATAAACTCGTGATTGACTCTCAATCATCTTGGCATGGCCATGCACTTTCATAATCCATTACATCGAGGGGCCCGAGATATCTCTCCTATAAGGGGCAAATTCTATCTTGATCATTCACATCCCACTACATGTTTCATGGCAAACCCAAAGACTACTTTTATGACTACCCGCCACGGAGTAGTGTTTAGTAGTCCCAAAGTAAGCTACTACGCATGTTGGGAACCATGATGATCTCAAGTCTAAGGATTCCACATAAACACTACTTGAGACCAACTGATGACACATGGAATCTCTGCAGTGTCTCATGGCGGGTCTATCCAACATATGTTCACTAACACATGTCCATATTATTGATTTGGTATCTCCATACCATGATCCAGAGACATGATCATCAATCAATACATATGCTGATCTTTGAATCATATTTGTTCCTCATATGAAATATAATGAGGGATCATTTAGAAATAGCAACATTTTGGCATTAAGAGTCTCATGAATAAGTCACATACTCATTGATCAATAATGATAATGTCTATTTCAAGGAACAAAGCAATGTATCATAAACATAGTATGTGATATATTCAACATCTCCATGTTGCCTCTAGGGCATATCACCAACAGTAGCACCCGGCTATGCCGCCACGACATTGTTAGTCTCCAGTCTTGTCGTCTGTTCCTCCTCCGCCAGGGCGTCGTCCACCTGCAGCGCTTGGTCAGAGTTGAAATGGAAAAGAGCTGAGAGGGCTTGAATGGACGCCAGAGGTAATGGCCCTTTGAACATCCCATTGTAGCGGCTGAGTGCTTCCTTTGTCATGACTTCATTTTCCTCTAGGACTCCAAGCATGTGATCTAGGACCAGCTGGACACGTTTCAGGGTTAGCGTGTCACAATGCTTGGCCACGAGGTGCTCGCTGTGGCGAGGGTTAAAGGGGCCTCCATTGCCTCGCTTGGACGGCGTGGGGTCAGAGGTGCTGGTAAGAGGGGGTGTAGAGCGGCTGTCAACTTGGTCTTGATGGCACTGGTCGGGGGTGTTTTTGCCCACCTGAAGCTGTAAGGAGTTTTCTTTGGGGGTGTCCTGCTGGTAGACTCTGGGGGTGGCATCCTACAGGGTTGTCGAAGTTGCGGCCATCAGCAGAGTTGTCGTTCTTAGGGGGCTCCTCTAAGCGAGGTCAGCCTCTTCGGGACGTTGATTGCTCGGCATAGAGCCCAGCGTCCACTTGGTTGCGTTGGAGTAGGAAGTGTGGGCACTGTAGTGTTAGAGCCGCCAATGCTTCAGACAAGGGCCATGGGGATTGGTCCCTCTGGTGCCCATGGGTCTTCCCTCTCTGATCAGCGTCATGGGTCGAGGTTCTCCACCGACCTTGATGTTCTTGCTTATGTTGGTGGTGGCGATCACCGTCGTCATATCGCCTGGCTCGGTACTTGTCTTCATCTCAATAGGCTTCAGGGGTCGGCTGCATGGGCCTATTGCGACGGGAGGTGCTGGTGCCACACTTATCAGCCCAATCCATCTTAGTGCTATTGTTTTGGGAGTGGTGGTCCTCTTCCAGGGTGTCGTCTATGATGCTGAGGCGCCAAGAGACTCTGTGCTTCACAGGTTTGAAGGGAATGCAGTCAGGCGCATTGAGGTCAGCCTCTGGAGGTGCCGTGGAGTAGTCTTCAATAAAGTCCAGGTGTAGGAGTACCTTGTAAGATATCCCTTTCTCGCAACGAGCCGGCTGGGACGAGGTTGCTTGTGATCCGGAGGAAAAAGCATCAGGAGGGCCGTCAGTGAAAGTGAGTCAGGAGATCTTGGGGATGGAGCAAGGGTTCGACGTCCATGCCCATAGGTCGAAAGTGCGGGCGTCTTCCTACTGCATGGAGCTACTGTCTAGATGGTCGAGGGAGCACTTCATCCCGATGACTCTACTAGAGACCTCGTTGTTCCGTGTATGTAACGGGATACCCTTAAGGCAAATCCTCACACAGAATCTGAGGGCCGCCCCAAGGGTGTGGTGAATTAGCCTCCACGGCCTAACATAGAACTCGAGATCGTGGAAATGGTCGGTCACTTCATCCCTGTGGTGCTTATGCTCAAAATTGGTGAGGAAATTTTCAGGATAGTGTTGAAGCATAGAGAAATCAGAAGACTTGAAATTGAACCTCCTCCTCAAAGCTTCAGCGACTGTGTGGAGGTCTGTGTTGGGCCTAGATTTACCCAGCCAGAGGATGCTCGAGTAGGCCTCGCGCCTCTGTAGCTCCCTATGGAGATCAGCACTAGAGGGAATGATGCAGGCGTCCTCTTGCGAGCAGGTGGCCGGATCATCAAGGTTGGGGTTGGCCATGCTCATGGAAGGTAGCCGGTGAGGGTCGACATCGCGAGGTGTAGTTGTTGCTGGGAGGATGCAGATCCGAGGAGGTGCTGTAAGGGAGCCGGGCATGGCAGTGGTAGCAGGTGGAGTGGCCGGGTGCTTAGCAGCTGGGGAGGGTGGAGCTGGTTTGGAGCGGCACTCTCTCACCTTGTGACCATAGTGCAAGAAGCGAAAGCACCTTCACAGGTCTTTGCAGGAGGAGGCCTGGTGATCGCGACCAAGACAGATGAAGCATCAGCCTTTTGTGCACTCGAGGAAGCGTGGTGGTTGCACTGCAAGAACGCGTTGAATGTTGCCTTGGGAGAGCTTCTTCTGTGTGTGCCCTCTTTACGCCACCAGTACCTGGGTTTGACGAGTGTCCACTAAGGTCGAGACCAGGGGCGGTTATTGGGCATTGAATGTGTCAACTTGTCGGATAAGGGAGCGGCGGTCTGCTCTGCAATTCGGCGCTGATGCTAGGGCGGTGAACCAAAAGGAGGGAGAGGAGCGTCTTCAATGCTATGTAGGTCTTCTGTCTAGAGGAGGTGCGAGGGGGCAACCAATAGTGATTTGAGGCGATGTGGAGCAGGAGCTTCGACTTGAATGACCTCTACAAAAGAGACCCTGAGCACAGGATATGAGAGGTAGCTTCAATGCTGCAGAGGAGGGGCTCCGATGCAGAAGGGGCTGGTTGTTGAGCTTCTTTAAGGCGTTGAGGTGTTGGGAGGGCCGGCCATTCAAACTCCTAGCTGCCCATCGGCTCCATCCCCGAGGAGGCAAGGATCTTGGTCCCGGCTCCGATTCGGTCGAGGGAAGCCCAGATCTGGAGTCGGCGTCATAGATCCAGCGGTGGGTGAACTCCACGGAGCCCTCTGAGGCAGTGGGGTGGTGGTCGAGGATCAGAGCTGGAGGTCAGGCATTGTGGGGTTTGGGAGGGCAGGGCCGGGTGGGAACTCACAGAGGGCCGGAGGGTGGACACCGAGGCCGAAGTGGCCGACGGCGGCGGGGGCCAGAGGGTGGACGTCGAGGCTGGGGTGGCCAGCGGCGGCAGGGGCCAGAGCAGCCGACGGCAGGACCGAAAGTCAGGTCGTCCGGTTGTCGTGAGTGTGTATAGATTTTTTTTCTCAGATTAACCGTTGTTAATCTCTATGAAAAGAGGCTTCCACCTCTCATTTAACTACACTTGAACAGAAGCTAAACGTTTGACGGTTCTCCATAGAAAATTAACGGGGTTTTCTATTTGTACGGTGACTTGTACTTTCTTAAGCTAATCCAAAGGCCTAGAAAAAAACAACTTAGTTAACAAAAACCAGAAAACTTTCAAATATCAAGCCTGAAAATTAATAAATGTAATTTTCAAGTTAATGTAGCACTATACAACTAACCAAAATTGCTGAGAGACCGTCACCAAAGGAAGTTAGTTCTTCCTACAAGAATTTTAGCTTTTCTTTAGAAGAGAATAGAATCAACGACGTCCAACAACGAGCAATCTTAACGGGTAAATATAGCAAGTTGGCAACAACAAGAAAAGATCATTGGTGAGTACCAGCCAAGCCGATCCAGGGTCCAAGAGCATTGATGAACAAGAGGACGTAGGAGATTGGAAGGCGACGAGTTCAGCAAATGGAGCCAAAGCAGGGGCGGAGCCACACCCGAACAGGATAGATTTTAGTCTAAAATGTGAAAAAATATCAGTGTATGGTCCAGGTAAATTTTGTCTAGTCTGAGTAATATTTTTATGGTCCAGTCTAGATAGTCTAGATTATTTCACCACTGAGTCCGAAGGGTAACAAAATGAACCAAAGCATAAGCACAGTGCTGCACTACTCTGTAGTACTGAACTGAGACGATAGCCATAGCCGCCGCTAGATAATTTCGTGTGGCGTCTGGTTTTGACTTGACCAAAACACAAAAAAAAAAAAAAAGAAGAGAGAAGCCGAGTTGGGAATGCATGGGCTCCATGGTCGATTGCTGAAGGGACATGCGTGACTGCGTATCGATCGTTTGTCAATTGCCAGAGGATATGTTCAGACATCCATGGCCGACAGAGAACTAGTTCTGATTTTGCTTTTCTCTTTTGAAGAGAGAACAAGATCCCTCAGCAGTTGGTGCCCAACAGAGAACATGGAGTCAGAAAATTTGCACTTATAAAGCAAAGGGAATCGCTACTTAGTACCCAGATGTTTTTTTTTTTTTGGAGTTGAGAGTACTCGAATGTCTCACCTTTGGATCCACACCAGGATTCGCGCTCCACCTTCATTTCCGGAGACGGCGGCTCTCTCCGGCGAGTTAGGATTCAGGTTTACCTGATTTAGGGTTTGGGTTGCCCAGTGCTTGAGGTATAGAGAGAGGAGGGGGTAGGAGTGGACCGGCAGTGGTGGCGAGACGGCGGTGGCACCACGGGTTGGAGGAGGGCGATGGGCAATGGAGGTCGGTGGGGGCAACGAGATAAAAGTGGCTTTTAGGAGGTGGTAGTGGATCCAGCAGCGGTAGCCACCGGAGAGGAGAAAGGAGGGCGGCACAGGGATGGCATGCCTGAGAGGAGGAAAAAGGCGGCGTGGGAGAGAGACGAGAGTGGCGGTGTCACGTCGGCGGGCAGCGTTAGCGCTGGAGACGGCACGGCAGCGGGGTTGGGGCGGTGGCTAGGGTTTAGGGAGGGGAGAAGAAGGTGGGGAATATATATGGTTTAAGAGAGGAATGACATCATTTGAATCTAGATCCAATGGCAAAAAATTGAGTGCTCTCATATGCACTCACGGCCACATGTGCTCTCACCGCCTTGCTACTCCACTGCACACCCATCACCAGGGCACTGGCCACCCGGATTCTAACAACAGGGGCTCGGCAATGACGATGGTCGGAAGCCATTGATGCCATCTACCGTGATCCCCTCTTTCTTATATTGTAGCCAACCATACCGTTGATGCCATCTACCTTGATCCTCTCTTTCGCACATTGTAGCCAACCATTCTAGACTGGACACCCGTGCTAAACAAAATGTTATTGTTATAACCAAAAAAACACATCAGACACACATATCTCAAAAGCTAATTGACTCATAATTAACCAAAAAACACGTAACAGATATTCATCACTGTTCTTTTGCATTATAATGGGCTTTTTTTAGGCTTTTGGTTCGAGAAATGCAAGCTGACCATGGCAAGCTCGAAACTAATCGTTCTGTTCCTCGGCCCCGGCGTGCAGCTTCTTCGACCGCGCTGCCATCGTCACCGACGGCGACCTTCTCACGAAGGAGGCCTCCTCCGGCAATCAGCCGTCGTCCCCCGTCCCCGAACTGTGGCGGCTGAGCACGGTGCACCGCGTGGAGGAGCTCAAGTCGGTGCTCCGAATGGGCCCGATCTGGGCGGCCGGCATCCTGGTGATCACGGCGTCGTCGCAGCAGCAAACCTTCTCCCTGCAGCAGGCGAGCACCATGGACCGCCGCCTCGCGCCGCGGATCTCCTCCTTCCAGATCCCCGCGGGCTCCATGACCGTCTTCGCCTTGCTCGCCATGCTCGCCACCCTCTTCGCCTACGACCGCGCGCTCGTCCCGCTGGCCCGCCGCTCCACGGGCCTCGACCGCGGCATCTCCTACCTCCACCGCATGGGCGTCGGGTTCGCCGTGTCCGTGTCGGCCACCCTCGTCGCGGGCTTCGTGGAGCGCCACCGCAGGGAGGCCGCGGCCGCGGCGGGCACCACCGACGCCGGGACGGCCCCGCTGTCCGCCTACTGGCTGGTGCCGCAGTACGCGCTGCACGGGGTGGCGGAGGCGTTCACGTCGGTGGGGCACCTCGAGTTCATGTACGACCAGGCGCCGGAGAGCATGCGCAGCACGGCGACGGCGTTCTTCTGGCTGTCCATCTCGCTGGGGAGCTACGTCAGCACTCTGCTCATCACCGTCGTGCACCGGTGGAGCGCCGGCATCGACGGATCCAACTGGCTGCCGGACAACATCAACCGCGGCAGGCTGGACTACCTCTACTGGATCGTGACGCTGCTGCAGCTCATGAATCTGGTGTACTACGTCATATGCGCCAAGTGCTACACGTTCAAGCCCGTGCAGCTCCGTAATACAGAGGAGAAAGACAAGCCCCTAGTGGAAATTCAAGAGAAGGTTTAAGTGAGTTGCATGCATGTCAGCATGTATAAGCGAACGGTGTATATAAATGGTACCCTAGTTTTTTTTTTTTCAAATTTGGTTTGAACACCTGATTTTATAAATCTTGTCTTTTTATGGACCTACCGAGATATAGGCAGGGACCTCCCGTGCCTGCCGGGAGTATTGCTTTAATTACCGCTAATTAACGCTAATCATTACTTAATTATTACTAATCAATGCACTACGCATAGCTCAAATAACCTGCCGTGGACTGGAGGCTCGGCTGAGCTCTACTGGCTCATTTGGTCCCTGTCGACTTCGATAGATCTATGAAAGGTGGTTAAATATGTAAAAATAAATATTTAAAGATTAAATTTAAAAAAAGAAAGTTGCTACGGTGCAACTTACGTGACCAATTCTGTATATGCAGGTACAGGTCGAGCTAGAAGAAGCCTAGAAGCAGGTAGATAGATGTCTGAACCTTGATGAGGTGCATGTATGTGCTTGTTAGTTCAGTATGTGTGCATCAGGGAAAACAGAGAGAAAATGGTAAGTCACTCATTCAATTCCTTTGACAAATCAGATGTTATATTAGATATCATATTATATATATATATATATATATATATATATATATATATATATATATATACACACACACACATGTGTGTGTAAGACGTTGAAATGGGGTACCATGGTGCACGGGCACTAAGCATCTCTGTCTTTAAATTGCTTTTAGATGCATGCTAGTACAATGGTATATAATATATTAGCCAAACCGTTAACATTCATTAATTCGAAAAGACATCGATTTGAAAAGGAAGTCATTGATGTAGTATGCTAAATCAATTATGAATGGAAAGTCTTAATCATGAACGAAAAGTCTCAATCATAAAAGCTCGAACACCATGACACACACACACACACACACACACACACACATATATATATATATATATATATATATATATATATATATATATATATATATATATATATATATATATATATATATATATATATATATATAGTAAAATAACTAGTTTTTCTTGGTGTCTGGGTACCATGTCTAAAATAAGTATATATTGTGTGCGAAAATTTTTAAAAATTTTTCATGTCAAGTTTAACTAGTTTACTAACTAGTTCAAATAAGTTTGAACTAAATTTCGAATTGTAGTTGTATTTTTTATGATAGTTTGATTGTAGATATATGCTGATTATATAAATAAATCAGCTAAGTATATGATCTAAATTCGTTCGAAACTTTAAATTTGCGTATGTTTTTTCAAACTTATACTTTTCATTTGAATTGTTTTAGATGAGTATATACCCTAAACTAATATTTTTTAAAAAATATACCTGAATTTAGATAAAATTTATGTATTTAAAATTATGATGCTCGAACATCATGGTTATATATATCATAGAATAGACTAGTTGAGCTAGTATCAAGTTCCTAAAATGTGTATTTCTGCTCGTTTTCTATATGGTTCGTGGAGTCATGGTGTTTGATGCAGATCGTTCAGGTAAGCAGCATTTGGAAGTTTCCAATGGCAAATCATGTAACACATGTGCCAACGCCAGAAACCTTTTGATCCTGGGCTCTTGGCACAGTTCAAGAATCATGTAACGCAACACTACTGTATTATTCAAGAACTCTACATGCATTCCTCCATACATGGCAACACAACCTGACAAGGACACACCATGTCTTGGACGTGATTTTTATTCGTAACTGTCCTTTCCTCATCAGATCAAGCCATAGCCATATGCATTCACCAAGAAGACAAGAACAACGCACTCCAATTCTAACAGTTCACCAAGAAGCACTGATACTGCAGAGCAGCGATAGCATTAGGTTGGTGCCTTTGACCAGCAGTACCAGCCGTCTAACAACGTGATCAGACGGTGAGCTTGATGTCGAAGCCGAGGGAGGGGTGGACGGGGTCGGCGGGGAGGGACGATGGCGGTGACGGCGGCGGCAGGGGCCCGACAGGGAGGCGGCGGGAGACCATCTCGTCGACCTGGGCGGGGTCGCCGGAGAGGAGGGCCTCCACGGTCCCGTCCCGGCGGTTGCGGACCCAGCCGGCGAGGCCGAGCGACTCCGCCGTCTCCGCCGTCCAGTCGCGGAAGCCCACCCCCTGCACCCGCCCCTTCACTACCACGCGCACCGCTTTGCGCGCCGGAGGCTGCTCTGGCGCGGGCGACAAGGCGGCGGCGGAGGGGGTGGTCATGGCGGCGGCGCGGGAGACGTGGGACAATTGGCGGCGGCGTAGCCGTGCAGGGGAACGCGTCCCGGAAGGAATCTGGATTCTAGAGAGTGGAGACCCTCGGGCCTCAAGCTACTAGCATCGGCCATATTCTAATAGCTCCGCCCAGCCCGGCCCAAGGACGCAACTCTTCTGTCCTTGCTCTTCATCGGCAAATTTAACAATTTTAGTCATTTCTAGCTCTTTGTAGCACGTTAATACTAAATTTGGTCTTTAGACTACCGTAATTCCAAATCTAGCCCTCTTTCCGACCGCACGACTCCAAGGGACGTGACACGTATTAGTCGTGCGATCAGAGACCGCACGACTACACTGTTCATCGTAGTTGTGCGGTCGAGGACTGTACGATTACACTGTTCACGAGTTTTTTTATTTTTTTTACCGAAAAGCAAGTAAAAAAATAAAAAAAAATCATGAACAGTGTAGTCATACGGTCGGGAACCACACGACTAACACGCTCTTGGAGTCTTGCAGTCGGGAAAGAGGCTAGATTTGACATTACGGTGGTTTGGGGGCTAAATTTGGTATTAACGTAGTACATGGGGCTAGAAATGACTAAAATTCCAAATTTAACACTGGAGCCTAACGATTTATTATTAAAGCAAATACTTTCACTACAGTATCATTCTGAGTACCTTGTTCTAATGGATCACCAAAATCTTGTGAAGAGTGGCTGCAGAGGATTTTGCCATGGACGGACTGGTGGCCTTGGCCGTGGGCCAAGGAGGCACAAGAGGGACCAAGTCATGGCCAATATGTGTTCAGTACAAGGATATTGAGAGGGCCATCAAAGAACAAAACAGTGGCATACTCCGTGGCTCTTCTTCCTCCCTATTGTTTCTTGTACCTCTAATTCCCTTCCCTCTAATTCTCCGGTCTAACTTGCTTCTCCTTCTGGTCTACTTGCTCTTCTCGATCTTATTTCCATCTCCTCTAAATTGTATCTCCAAATACTTATAACTTGTGTTGGATTTGGCACTACATCATCCTGTGTTCCGTGTTGATTAGTGTTTATCAAGTGGGATTGTGACAATATGGTATCAGAGCAATCGATTTTGGGGGGTTCCCATACTGAGGAGGCCATGATTGAGGAAGAGCTGCTGTGATGCAGGGCGATGTTGGCTAATTCGCTCGTGGCCACGAAGAAGCAATTGGGTGATATGAAGGACTTGGCACAATAGATGAAGGAGTTGGAGGTTGGTATCAAGGCCACCTTCTAGCCGCTAGTCGCATCAATTCGAGCCTCACCGCCGTTTGTGATTGCGCCGACATCTACATTCGCCGTTGCCATGGTTGCTGCTACTCCATGTGTAGACTCCACTCCCATAGCCAAGTCACCCGCCAGGTGTTCGACGGTATGCCTCGACGACGACACCGATATGCCTACGTCTGCATTTGCTCTGGCTACAGCATCAAGTTATCCCTCGACTACCGCCGAATTTACCACCATATCAAGTTGTGTCATTACTGCTCAGCCCACCGTCAACACTTTCACCGCCAACACCAACTTCACGATGCCTGCCAAGTTCTCGATGGTGAGTGAGGAGCGCGCCATCGGCATCGACCACGATGCCGTTGCCACCAGCCACGATTCTGAGATGCTCGCCAAGCGTTCGACTTCGGGCCTCGACATCTGTAGCGGCTACTTCTATTCATGGCCATGTCACTATTCTCAAAGGATGTGCCCATGGCTATTCCCACAATCAAGGAACTCTCAACGATCGTCATCCCTAGTCTTGTGCCGACCTTCCTTGCTTCCACCAGGTCTCACCTTGACCCCATGGCACCGCCAGTCAAAGTAGTGCTTAACGTCTGCGACATTGTCACCAAAACAAATGGTGTCTTCATCCTTGACTCCTCTGTCCTTCGCGCTAACAACCTCATAACCAATGCTAGCCACATCGCCAGTGCCGGTGTTCTTTCAAGTTACCTCATCTATCAAGGGATAAGCTCATCCACTGCATACCCCTAGTTGGCCCGATGATCACAAGGTATTCAAGAAAATATCTAACAAGAGTACGGTGGTATTGTGGTCACCACCGATGAAGATGGCCAAGCGGCAATCATGGCCACAACCCATGTAAGTGGAAGTCATGGAAGACGATGCTGAGATCGACCAATACCAAGGCCAATATTCATCTGCTATTGTGGTGGCATGGATTCGAAGCTGCCATGGCCACCACCTGCCCATGGAAGAAGGTTGATTCTACGAGCATTACCTTGGTTGGCTAAAAATTTTGCTGAGAGTGGCGTGCAGTCGAAGCAACCATGGCCGCCACTGCTTGTCCATGTCGAGCTGCAAAAGCATAGTGGAGGCGTGATGTTGAAATTGGTGGCTGGGAGGAAATTCCTTGTGACCAAACTACTGATGTTACTAAGTGAAAGGTCTAAATTACAGTATTGGCCTCTGCTAGGGCTCAATAGCGTGAATCGTATTGGTTTCTCTTATTGGACGTGGGTGGCCAATGGAAATCGAGCAGCAGTTGAGCAACGGGCTGATCAGGCAAGACTCAAATTAGGGAAGACAACATTCACTACTGTAGGACTGATGGGGTACAATTAATTGGAATCACTGGTGGCACGACAATATCAAATTTGGAGTTGTGGTTGCTAGCAAAATGCAAGATGAAAAGAGCAAGACACCTTGGTATATGTTGTCTCTCTACAATTTTGATTGCCATCTCGAGAGAAACTACTTCGGGGAACAACTGATACATGATGGTGTTTAGTTCTTGGAGGTGTGGCACGAGCTATTGTACAGAGGTGCACGCATACATTTGGGCTATCAAGGAACATATTGGTGAGGCATCCGGTACACTAACACTTGAAGATATTAAGGATGTGTGCTCTCATCTGGAGGAGAGATGGCCTAGCATGTTAACAAGACTACTTGGTAGTGACGTGATCAATTACAGGGTACAATGTTACAACCTATCGGCACAAGCATTTTTCCATTCATCCGATGATTAACTCGTTGGGGAAGCAAGTGGAGTGGAGACCAAGGCCACCACCACAAATACAGCTGAATGCTAGGGCTATTCTAGAGTGCTGCAATTGCCATCAAAGAATGATTTCTGGTTTCAATTCATTATTTGTGGTGAAGTTGTAGGACCGAAATGGCGACAGAGGGGGGGTGAATGTCGTTCTCGTAAAAACCGCCCCCGAGAATTCGAAAATTAATTCTGCTGAAAACTAGAACGCATGTGATACTAAAAAATTCAGCATAAATCAAAGAGTAATCAGTAAAAATTTCAGCTGAAAATATTGCCGTTTGATCTGCATGCAAAATCGTCAAAGATCAGCAAAAAAAAAGAAATGACCGAAGGCAAACCAACTTGCTGGACGAGTGATCAAGAAAGTGTGATAATTCTTGATGGCCGAACTACTTTCTTAATTGGAGAGCTCTGTCTCTCACGTTGTAAGCTCTCCAAGCATGTACCTTCTCTACATGCTTTGAGTACTGCCAAAGCAAAAAGGAAGCAAAAGCAGAAAAGAGATACACTGACCCTGCCGAACTAACAAAGCAAAAACAGCAGACTTAATAGACTGAAATAACAGTGCTTGCTATCCTCTTTTGGCTGAATGAATAGAGAGCAGAGCTTGCTGTTGAGATTAGCTGCTGATTTAGCCAATAGCAGCAGAGACAGAAACCTTCTCAATGCATTTGCCAAAGCAACCGAAATCTGTCCAGACAGAACAGATCAAAGACAAGAAGAGAATCAGCAGCTGCCGTGAACAAATCTGCAGAGGACTGCTCATGTGAAGAAAAATGGAGAAAGTAACTTCAACTGCAAAGGCTTGTCCCAAAAAGAAAAAGGGTCTGCAGTGATTTCTTGACCAAAAGCAATGAATACTCTGCTGCAAGGTTGCACAACTATCTTGTTTCTTCGCTTGGCTTCAACACAACAGAAGATAGGAGATCAAGAAGTCACAAACAACCAAAACTACAGGAGATAGTTTCTGCCTTTGCCTCACAAAGGGAAAGTTTCAGACTAGAAGATCAGCAGAATGTAGAAAGAGGAACTTGGCAGCAGAAAAACTACAGCACCCGAGAGAAAAGACAGAGCAGAAAAATCATAAAAGCTTAAGCTCAATCCACTTCATTTCTAGTAAAACAAAGACTACAAATGAGTCCCCATACACATGGACATTAGAACAAGAGAAATGATTACAATGGATTCAATCCATCCTCTCCCTCTCAATCCTCAAGAACACCAAGAGCCTCACAAGCTTCTTGGGAGGAACACAACACACACAAAGATATGAATAAGCTCTCAAGTGTCCTAAGGGGTATGCAGCCCCTCACCTCTATTTATAGCCCTTGGCTAACGGGTCTCCAACCCGTTCGCCGGCTAAACCCTAACGGCCGCCTCCGTTTGTGCAGCCTTGCGAAATTCTCGTTTCCCCTCCCGCACCTTCCGGAAGCTTCCGCCCTTGCCTCGCACGCCTCGCAACCACCTCGAGTCCACGTCGTCTTCGACACATCACGACCGTTCTGACCTCAGCGCCACCTGCACCTAGTCCGGTCACCTCGTGTCTCGCCACGACTCCGCCTCGACGTCCTGCAGTCACACAGACAAGAAACACGTCAAATAGCACCGCTCGATACATGAAAGCGTAAATAGAGATCAAACCTGTCGAGTCATCAGAATATGCAACCTAACCCATACGACTAAGCTTGACCAAAGTCCGACCGAGCCTGTTGCACCCATGCAACGTCGGGGTCCGAACAAACCGACTCAAACTCAACTTTTGGAAACAGATGTCAATTACTCATCACTCACAATGGGATGACCCTCACATGGTCTCTCAATCTCCCCCTTGATGAGTATATTGACAAACACCGAAAAAGCACAAAATTGAGTTTGAAGAGTCTAACATGGTCCATAAGTAAAGAGTGAAGCTAATGACCATGTAGACAGAAGAAGCAAAAGAAAGAACATTTTTTTTCAAAGCTCCCGAAGTGGCTTTTTCTACCACTATTCTCCCCCTTTTGACAATAAACCCATCAAGAATGTAGGAAGGAGAAAAAGTCATTAAAATGGATGAAAGGCTGATTTGAGCATTTTTAAGTATGTAGAGCCATGAGAATTATCCAAAATGACCATCATGTATTACATCAAGCCATAACATATAAATATGCGACAAAGATCATGACTAAGTATGTAAAGTGAAGCTAAGCAACATAAGGTATAATCTGAATTTTAATTGAAGTGCTTAGCAAGTCAAGTCAAACAAGATTTTAGTCTAGCTAATGATATCCACAAATGATGCAAGCCATATCAATAAGCTAAATGGAATCAAGAAGCTAGTGTTGAGCCAACTAGAGTGCTATTTGTTCAAGAATGATACAATTGTTGGAGTACATTGAACATCTTTAGCAATTGAGCACATTTGACATTTTTCTTTGGAAATCACATGATTGTTGCCAACCAATTTTTGTTATTTTGTCATGTGCTAGACCTCAAGCCTTATGCGATCACTTCAAGCAATGAGCTTAAGAAGATGATCTTGGTCATCCAAATCTCTCCTGAGTTCATGCCTTGTGCAATGGCAAGCCGTCTCATGAGAAGGAATTGGTGAGATCAGTTTTTTCGCACAAAGAGATCTTTTGCTTTTAATAGATTGTACTAACTTATGTGTCATCAAGAAACTATATAGCTCAATCTATTGCTCAACTAAGATTCAAGACTCAACTCAGCCTATTTGACATGGCAAGAACCATAAGAAGATAACACAAAGCTGACTAGTCTCAAATATGAACATGACAGGAATTAGGTCAAATTTAACATTTTAATTAACCTATCATGGCAAAGACTTGACTACACATATAAAGTCATGATCAAAATAGCAGTGGAGCATAAATCATGGCAAGATATAATATAATGAAAATATGTCATGAAAGGATAATAATCAAGGCTCCATTAAGTTATGTTACAAATCAAATGAAGAAAATCCAGTTTCCCCTTAACTTGAGATACAACTTTTAGTTCAAGTTGAGTTATGTCATCATTAAAATCTAGAAGTTCCCAAATGAACTCCCCCTGAACCAAAGCAATAAAAACGAGAAGCTGGCAAATAAATCAAGAAAGGCAGTCCTTAAAGCATAGATAAGATAGAGAATACTAATGACTCAGACAAACTCTTATCTACCCCATATGACTCCAGGATAACCAGCTGACGATTAAAACACACACTAGAGAGCAAACACGCACTGCTCACCCGAGGGTGGCCCAACCCTCGCTAGAACCTAAAAGAAGTGAGTGAGCTCAACCTAGTGAGATAAGAAACAGCTATCCTGAAAGCACAAGATAAGAGCAAGAAGTCTAAGCACTCAGCAAGAGACACACTCTAACCTATGCTAGAAGGACTAAACCCAATGCACCCGAAAATGCGATGCAATAGTAAGGATACAGAAGCATAAATAATATGATAAAGCAGTAAAGCCCAAAGCTCCCCCTCACAATAGTCCGTAAGGACAAACCACCCCAAGCTCTCCCCGCAGAGCTGAAAACCTCGAGCTGTCCAGAGGCTTGGTGAAGATGTCAGCCACCTGGTGGTCACTCTCCACGAAGTGAAGCACAATATCACCCTTCTCTACATGGTCTCGAAGGAAGTGATATCGAATATCGATGTGCTTGGTCCGTGAATGCTGCACTGGGTTCTTAGCAATACAAATCGCAGACGTGTTATCGCAAAAGAGCGGAACACGATCGATAGATAACCCAAAGTCCCGCAGTCGAGATCATCCAGCACTTGGCTACAAAGAATCGGGCTGCAGCAACGTACTCGGCCTCGGCGGTGGACTGTGCAACTCCGGACTGCTTCCTCGAAGACCAAGAAACGAGAGAAGTGCCAATGAACTGGCAGGTGCCCGAAGTGCTCTTCCTATCTATCCTGACCAAAGAAAGTCTCGCATCCAAAAGGCTCTAAGGGATAGACAGGAGGAGGAAGAGTACCAGATACCATAGTCAATGGTAGCTCGAAGGTACCGAAAGATGCGCTTCACCGCTTGGCGGTGAGACACGCGAGGAGAAGCCTGATACCGAGCACAAAGACACACCGAGAATTGTATGTCCAGTCTCGAGGCAGTGAGGTACAAGAGAGAGCCAATCATACTTCTGAATTCCTTTTGATCGACTGGCTCGCCGTCCTCATCTGGGTCTAAAACGGCTGTAGAAGCCATTGGAGTTGACACTGGCTTGCCATCACTCATGTCGAAGCGTCTCAGGAGGTCTCGAGTGTACTTGCCTTGATGCAGAAATGTACCCTCCGGAGTCTGTTTGATTTGGAAGCCAAGGAAGAAAGTCAACTCACCCATCATGCTCATTTCAAACTCGGTGCTCATGACATCCGAGAACTGAGAGACTAGAGCATGGGAAGAGCCGCCAAAGATAATGTCATCGACATAAATTTGGACGAGCAGAAGGTCACTGCCAAGCCGACGAGTGAACAAGGTCTTGTCGACTTTACCCATCTTGAAATCATGTCTCAGAAGGTAGGACTTAAGCCTCTCATACCAAGCTCTAGGGGCTTGCTTGAGTCCATACAAAGCTTTGGAAAGCTTGAAGACATGACTAGGGTATTTGGGGTTCTCGAAGCCTGGAGGCTGTCTGACATAGACTTCTTCCTCAATGAAGCCATGAGAAAGGCGCTCTTGATGTCCATCTGGTAAAGCTTGAAACCCTTAGAAGCTGCAAAGGCAAGCAGAATTCTAATGGCCTCAAGACGAGCTACAGGGGCAAAGGTTTCCTCGAAATCTAGACCCTCAACCTGGGAGTACCCTTGAGCAACCAGTCTAGCCTTGTTTCGGATTACTACCCCATCCTCGCTCTGCTTATTCTTGAACACCCACTTGGTTCCAATGATATTGTGACCTCGAGGGGGCTCAACAAGCGTCCAGACCTTGTTTCTTTCGAAACTCTCGAGCTCCTCATGCATGGCATTGACCCAAGACTCATCAGATAAAGTATGACAAACGTCCTTGGGCTCAAAAGAAGCTACGAAGGCAGAGTGGAGACAGAAAAGCGACACGCCAGACTTGGAGCGTGTGACTCGTTCAAAGAGATCTCCAATCATCTGCTCAGAAGGATGAGATTTTTGAATATGTCTTGGAGGTCCTGGATGAGATGAAGAAGTGGCCTCTACCTCGTTACCTGATGGGGTAGGAACAGAGACACTAGCTCCAGAAGAAGCAGAAGGTAAGGGCTGATCACCTCGAGGTGCGGTGGAAGAAGGCACCTCAAGGAGTGGATGAGGGACTGGATCGGGTAGACAACCCTCATCTCCACCTCGATACATGAAAGCGTAAATAGATATCAAACATGTCGAGTCATCAGAATATGCAACCTAACCCATACGACTAAGCTTGACCAAAGTCCGACCAAGCCTGTTGCACCCATGCAACGTCGGGGTCCGAACAAACCGACTCAAACTCGACTTTTGGAAACAGATGTCAATTACTCATCACTCACAATGGGATGACCCTCACATGGTCTCTCAGAAGTATCTTTGCACGAGATGATCTATATGAAGTTAAGATTAACTACCGCACTCTGATAGGTTTGCATGTTGTTCAAATTCTTGGGATGAACTCAAATATTTCAAGTGTGTAGCATCTTTACCTTCCCATATCAAAGAAGTGTTGCAATGGACTGGTGGTTGGAATGGACAAGTGGCGGAAGCGTCGCATGATACTTTGGGATCCTGGCGGCCTTTGATGCATGGAGTCAGCTTGGAGACAAGCCGAATTCCAACGGGGGAGGAATGTCATGGACCGACTGGTGGCCTAGGTCGTGGGCCAAGGAGACACAAGGGTGACCAAGTCATGGCCCAAGATGAATGTGTGTTCATTACAAAGGCAACACAACGATACTAGGAGGATCCATTGAAGAAAAGAACAGTGGCATACGCCTTGGCCTTCTTCCTCCCTGCTATTTCCCCTACCCCCTAATTCCATTTCCTCTGATTCCCCAGTCTAACTTGCTTCTCCTTCTGGTCTGCTTGCTCTTCCTGGTCTTACTTCCATCTCCCCCAAATTGTATCCCTAAATACTTATAACCTGTGTTGGATTTGGCACTACATCCTCCTGTGTTCCGTGTTGATTAGTATTTATCAAGTGCGATTGTGACAAATTTGATCAAGCGAAACATGTAGGTACATCATAAATGGGCTTGCTTGTTGAATAAAGCAACCATGCAACCTGATATGAGAATTGAGAGCCAAGTAAATGAAGTAGAGAGAAGAAAGCTATGCTCCTGATGAACTTGATTAACAAAAGCAATCAAGAATCACACAATGACACAAGTAATACAAATTTTTATTCGCATGTCAAAAAGACACCACAATGCCACATCAATTCATCACATCCAAGCATCAAGCCATGGTTGTAGAATGACAAGAATAGAGTGCTTCAAGAAAACAAACCACACTACTAGCTCTGGCCGGATGGTAAGCTTAGTATCCAAGACTATATTCTAGCAAAGATAGGAGCATTCATCAAGAACCACATGCACCAATTCCAAAAGTTCAATAAAATGCAGCATGGATTAGGCACTCAAGAAAGACGCTACAAATCCTTTATAAGCGAAGTGTTTAGAGGTGAGATTGTCGCATCACTAACAACTAGTGGTCATCAGGTGGTGACTTGCAGTGGAATCCCTTGGAGGGGACGAGTCGGTCGATGGGGAAGGGAAGCACGACAGTGAAGGCAGCGGGTGCTGACAGGGAGGTGCTGGGAGACCATCTCGTCGATCCTAGAGGGGTTGCTAGAGAGGAGGACCTCCACAGTGCCGTTACGGCGCTTGCGGACCCAGCCGATGAGCTCAAGCGCATGCGCTGTCTCCACCGTCCAGTCGTGGAAGAAGACGCCCTGCACACGGCCCTTCACTACCACCCTCACTGCCTTGGGGGATGATTGCTACGGGGACGACGGGCTAGCGGTGGTGGGAGGCAGTGGCGATGACTGGGAGGAGGAGGTGACAGGCGGTGGCGGAGGTGGAGGGGAACATTCTGGAGGAGGCGCGGGTGTTTGGAGTTGGAGATGGCTCTTTCGAGTTTGGCTTGGGCCGAGCCTGGCTACGTGTAATACAGCCCTAGGCTAAGGCCCTATTTAGAAGGCGAGATTTTTTTAATTTCCTTAGGAATTAAATTGTTTTATGTAAAATTGTTGTATTTTGAAGTCTAAGGGCAATAAAAATATGCAGGCTTGTTTTGTTGCAAACCCAGTGATACGTCCAAAACAATGCAAACATTGGGCTTGCTTGGTTTGTGTATCCAAGGGGCAATGCCCAAAATGTCACAAGAGGGCATCTATTCAGCAGATTTCGCCAATTCCATGGGGCCTTCGTGTCACCCTCATCCTTGTCTTCCCAATCTCCATGTAAAGCCTTCCAACTTTCGCCTCGAAGTGAAAACTTTTAGCTTGAAAATTTTCAACTTTCAACTCAAAATTCAAAACTACCAACTCAAGATTCAAATAACAAATTCAAAAAGGAAACTTTCAATTTGTGATTTGAAAATTTTTCACCAAGGGCGGTGAAGGTGGTGACAGTGAGGCAGTCAGATGGCGGCGGTGGTGGGCGTGTTAGGGTTCAGGTGCCATGAAGGAGAAAGTCCTATCCCAGTGGTGTCGATGGTGTTTCATGACACTACTAACAAGCTTCGATGATGGCAGGTGGCGGTGATTGAGGGTGGGGGTGTAGTGTGCCTCCTTGCTTCAACACAAGGAGTCGGCAAACAAACTCCACTTAATAGTAGAGGAGAATGAGCGATAGGATGTTTGCATTCGAGAGTTGGGGTTAATTTAAGCATGATTCGATGGCTGATGGGTCCAATGAATTTTGATCGCGTGGATATCTGCATATTTAGCAAACTAATGTCATAGAAGGATGTTTCCAAATGAAGATTATGTGTTAGTCTAATTTAGCAACAGGTGCACAATGCGTCTACTTGATTTTGATATAGCAAATACCAACAAATTAGCAATCATGGTGTCATGAAAACAACGATGAAAAAATCATCAAGCACACAATGAAGAGTTGTATACTTAATTATGGACGCATGAGAGTAAGGGTCCCATCATGATTATGATATATGAAAATTAGCTTAGTAATATCTTAGGCAACCTCGTCAATCAAACCATACAACCTCTAATGGGAGCTCGGGTTGGCAAATAACTTTGCAAATTACCACAATATTAGTTGGGTGACTTAGATCATATTTGAATGGTGCAGTTTAAAGTATGCTTGCCAGAATGTTGGCATGCTAGGTGAATAAAGGGGCTTTTCAAGAAGAATTTTTCAGAGATAATATTTTTTTCATTAGTGCTTTTGATTTAGGCAACAAGTTTTCTTTTGTTGTTTAAAAAAAGATTTCCATTTGATAAAATATGTTAAACTTAACTGTTTATAGTACAATGATAATCTTTTGAGAGGTAAGATGTGTTTAATCTTTATCATTGATTCTTGATGTTAATTTTTTTTAAGCACAAGTGACCTACTACAACCAGTTATTATTTTATAAAAAGGAAAACCTTAAATGTATATTATCCTCCATAGTCCCAATATAAACTTTCTTAACAAGATTGTGCATATTTGAACTATACTACAAACTTTGATAACATAACAATTGGATTTAATAAGTTAATGCTCCCCAATAAATTGAAATTGCAAATTGAATGCATTTGATGACTAATATTATTTCTAATCGAAACAAATTGGTTCAACTATAACATGCAAGACATTTGTATCATTATATAATATAAACTTTCTCAACAAGATTGTATATTTTTAATCACTATTCGAAACTACGTGTGTTTAAAGATTAACATACGATAAATTAAAATCTCTTATTATATACCCACAAACTAATGTGAGTTGTATGTAGAGGTGCTAATGGATGGATATCCAAATCCAAATACCACAAGTTCAACTTAAATACAAATAGAATTGATCCAATCCATATCCAATCCAAATTCAATAAAGTGATATCCATGCCCATCCAAATCCAAATACACAAGGTCCATGAAAATCCAAATCCAAATGGATCTATACAAATGTTATATTGAGGTGAGGATGTGGGGCCCACATTTGTGCATGCCTGCTAATTGCACAAAGTACCTCCTCTACATGTTGGGTCATCTCCAATAATTTTCAATCGATTTCATTAAACTTTTACAGTGTGAACACCAGTTAAAATTTTCAAATACTAAACTTTCTCAAAAGTTTCCTATAAAAGCTCATGGGGCCCACCTGTGTGCATGGGCCCATCAATTTACACAAAATAGCTGTACATACCACATCATCTCTAATAAATTCAGTCAATTTTGTGAAACTTTCATGGTGTGAACGTGAGTTAGAAATTCCAAATACCGAACTTTTTCAAAAGCGTAACACCCTAGCCCAAAATCCGCTTTATTTCCAGCCTATTGTTGGGTGGACCAGCGCATGTATAACACCCCTCTTACACTTTCGTTGTCTCTTCATGTAAAAGGGTTAACCCAGATGTGCTATGTTTGGGACACTTATCTGCTAGCTCAAATATATCTCAACTCTTCATGTGGGACTAATCCCACCACATTATAATACCTAGGCCACATGGGCCATCACACTAATATGCTAGGGTATTACAAAAGGTTCCTATAAAAGCTCATGGGCCACCAATTTGTGCAAGTGGTTCCTCTACATGCCAAATCATCTCCAATAAGTTCTAGTTGACTTTGTGAAACTTTCATGGTGTGAATGCAAGTTAGAAATTCCAAATACTGAACTTTTTACAAAAAGCTTTCTATAAAAGCCCGTAGGGGCATTCTGTGTGCCTGGACACACCAATTTGCACAAAGTAGATCGTGTACAAACTAAATCATCTCTTGTAAATTTCCTTTAATTTTCCCTCTTCTTTAACCGAAACTTCCTCCACTCCTCTACAAATCAAGCCTCCCCCTCTTTTGTCTTCTCTGTCAATATCTCGGCGGTAGAGCGGGAGAGGGTACCACCTGTTGAGTAGCTAGCTAGTTGTTTTTGCTTTTTGTACAATTTCCATTCTTGGTTGCAGCTGGCCGTCGCATAGAGCTCCAGAACTACCTGTTGGTTGTCTTCCTCATCTCTGGTACTGCGATGCAAGTGGAGCAACCAGTCGCATCGCCGTCTGTCACCAAGATCCAAATTATGATGGTTACCTTCGGCTTGGTGATGTCAGGTTCCCCTCCACCCCAAATAATCTTCACTATGTTGTTCCAAGAGTGGCTATGGTGTCTATCGCCTTACTTTCTGGCTTTCGCCTCAATTCAATAGGAGTGTTCTTCTCCTTCCTTTTAGCTTTGCTTGTAGTTCGTCTGCTCAACCAATCTTAAAGAGATGCAAGGTCATCGGGATTGCCATTCCCATTATCAAAGGTTATTGGTGGCTTAGGGTCCTCAAATTGAGTTCATTGTCGATGAGCTCTTGTAGCCATCGTCGATGAGCTCTTGTAGCCATCGCAGATCATCGGAGGCCCTTTTCTTCTTCACTCTCCAAGCAAAGGAGACCCCACCATCTCTTCGGCTACTCAAGATCATCATTGTTAGCATTGATCCGATCAGATCTGGGATTCCACAGCGCGGAGGCCTCTCATTGACTGTATCGATTTCATCCCAATACTTGTGTACTTTTTTATTTTATGTAAGTCATTTCTGTAATGCTCGAGGACTTGTTTGAAATATTGTATACTTAGAAGGTCCCTGTTGTAAGGCAGTGGTTGGTCGTACCAAACTCTTCAAAGCAATGCAGAGTAATTAGGCCCTTTATGGGCCACTTTTCCTTAAAAAATTCATTCGATATCGTGAAACTTTTATAGTGTTGATGCGAGGTTAAAATTCTAAATATTGAACTTTTACGAAAGCTTGATTTAGACGTGATGTCCATTGGATTAACCCATAGTCCATCCAACTAATGTCTATATTGGGACTAACTTTGGCTATATGCAAGTCCAATAAAGGTCCAATCCATTGAGATCCAATATCAAACAAGTCCAATAAGTCTATGGACTCGTGAAGTCCAATTCCATCTCTAGCGTCTTCTACTAGCCTGTTTGTGAATACCTGCCATTTTTGACCAATTTATTTGTTCGTAAACATTTTTCACTCCACGTTTCTGATGTATAATTAATTTGACTAGTAATCAATGAGTATTTTTGTTATTTTGGATAAAAAAATGTTGACCGCCTTGGTATTTGTGACGTGGTAAGAGTGACAAGTCTGAACGTGGTCAAGAGTGAACAAGTGCGAATAGATAGAACAAAAAACTGTAATACCCCTTGAAAGTTAAGGGTTAGATTTAATTTATACTTATTGTTGTTTAGTGAGTAAACTGTACCATGACTTTTTCCTAAATTAAATATTGGAATAGTGTGCACACAGTTAGTGTGAAAAATTGATATTACTATTTCATCTTTATAAAATAATTACTCAAATTGAAACAATTGTTGCCTTGTGGAGGTCATGAGTGACCTCTAATCTCTTTGGAGGTAATTGGTAACCATGTTAAATACCAAGCGAAGTCATGATAAATTAATGGTCTATGTAAAAATTGGTTAACCATACAGTTTGTCTTGACATTCGAGGTGACCATACTTAGGTATATAATGTTCATCTTGTTTGGTTTGCGCAGATCCCAACATATGTGATGAAAATTTTACCCTATGAAACACCTTTTTATATAAACACGTTTATATAACAAGAAAAAGGAAGAGTTCGAAGAAATTGATAGGTTGGGGTAAATCAATATTGATACAATTCCACTACATTATTACTACACACCATAGACAAGCTTTTTGTGTGTGTGTGTGTGTATATATATATATATATATATATATATATATATATATATATATATATATATATATATATATATATATATATATATACACAAAAGGCAGTAGTACTCTAAGCAAATAGGTGTTCTCCACTTCTCCCATTACATATTCTCCAAAGAACCATCCAAAACGTTCCAGAGAACTCTGGTTTATTCTGTCCCAGTAATCTTTTTCTTCAAGGTCTCAATGTCGCTGACCAACTCTTTTCTACTTTCCTGTAATCAAACAGCAAAACAGAGGTGCCCATGCAAATTATTGTCCACAGATTCGAGTCAAAGGTACAGACAAATCTAGCTGAAGTGGTCAACAGTATTCTCTCTGCATGTTCTCTCCCTCACTCAACACCATTAAAATTTCTTTTCAGCGAATCCAGTTAAGCATAATTGCAGCAGAAATACTGGTGCGTGCTTGATTACCTTGAAGAGGAGGTAGCGGTAGACGAACCACCCGGTGTACCCGAGCCCAACAAGCTCCAGGATCTTGGGGAGCTGCACAAAGCAGAGCCTCGTCATCCGTCACACTCCTGAGCACGCAGGGTACGTTGCGCTGCGCAAAGGTACGAGGGATTTCATCGTGGGGAAACGTACCAACGGCACGGAGTTGATGGCTCCCACGATTACGGTGGTCAGCCAGAGGGCGATGACGGCGCCGCCGCCGTAGAGGAGGACGGTGGGCTTGTCCTCGACCGCGTCCCACTGCCGCAGGCACCCAAGTCAGTGACGATGCGCACATTTCTTCACGGTCCATGTACGTGCTGATGTGCTATAATATGCATGCATGCACTTTGTACGAACCTTCGCTTTGAGGTCGGCGATGAGCTCGTCGCCGCTCGCGGAAGTCGAGGTGTCCTCGGAGGCGGCCTTCACCCGGAGCAGAGACGGCCTCGGCGCATCTGCAACTCGAGTGAAATTGTAGCTCCGAGCGGTTAGCAACGGTGCTCAAAATGTTCGACGAAGCTGCTCACTGCCCGGTCAATAGCGGTCGTGTTTACCTTGGAGCCGAAGCCGGTGAAGGCTTCTCCGCGGAGCAAGGGCGGAGCGTGGGGCGGCGGCGCCGGCGGCGGGGAGGCGTGCTCCGCCGAGAAGCGCCACGGAGTACGCCGTGGCTGCCATGCCAGTGCCTTATCACTCGAGCTAGCTGCGAGCTCTCCCCTCGGCCTCTCCTTTTGTTCTCCCGTCGTTATGCTATCTACTGATCCACGTAGTGCGCGCGGGGATCACTTGCTCCGGTGCTTGGTCCCTCTGAATGGCTGTGACTCGACACGTGGCAGGATGCTTGGCCGTGATTGGCCGCCTCCCTATCTTAAAAATCTATGGGTGGCCTCCCATTCCCGGGATTGATTTGGTTGGTGCCGAGAAATCAAACGAGTCAATTGGTACTTTCGCTTTGTTACTTGGTTTGTGTAAATTTTGTCATTGCAGCATTCCTACTTCCTAGTTTGTGCTACCATTCATAGTTCCTCCCAGATCATAGTCATCACGGTTCATTGGCAAAAACTTGGTCAAATTCCTCGAGTAATGAAGTAACAGTGTCAGGTACGGATGTAAGGATTGTATCAGTGCATACCAACGAGTCCAGTACAGCATGTTAAAACATAACAATAGCTGGCCAACGTATTCTAGTTGACACAAGATGAGAATAAATAGATCCACTGAATGCTAAATTGCTAAATATTTTTTTCCTTTTCTTTTCCCTGATCTACTTTAGCTTGCCGAGAACACTGGAGGGTTTGGTTGACCTTGGCATTTTACACAGCTGCTCGACGCCTGATTCTGCTCCACAGCGGCACCGTGAAGTAGCAGAATTGGACTCCCCTACAGAAATACGACTTTACAACACAACTGGTTCTGGCAAAATGCCTTGCAGACTGAAAGATATGAGCCGTCCGAAGGATGGATAATTTCTGCTTCTGGATCATGATTAGTGTGCCACAGTTTCTGATGCACTGTGCTCCTTATTCGAGTCACCTATCTTAAACCATTTCTACCAACTGAATAACTAACTCGCATCAACCGAACTGCCACTATCTGATGAGAAATATACGTGTTGTGCCATGGTCGCTTCTTGCTCAGACTCGTCATCTTGCTCAGACTCATCTTCCTGTTCATATTCATCTTCCTGCTCAGACTCATCGTCAATCGGTTCCGTAAAGACAAATTCAGCAACAAGGGGCAAATGATCACTGCCGATTTCCTGAATTTTTCAGCGTTAAGTTATTGTTAGCAATTAAAGGTGATCCGTATATATAAGCAAGAATTTCACATTCAGAACTCAAATTACCATATCACCAAAGTTTAAGCTAGTCATTGCTTCACATAAAAATTCGTTTAAATACTATGATGCGAATCAAATGAGGTAGTACCCTGGTTGGAAGACCCCTCGTTCTCCTCAAAACACCCATAGGTAGCGTGTCCAAAACTCTGGAGCACTCAAGTCCAGGAGTATACCTTCAGCAAATAAACTCAGCCACGTTGTGTATGTGTACAAAAATATTCAGGCAAATATTTAGAAGCATACCACAGATAATCAACAGTGCCAAGAAACTTCTTGTGATATGAAGTTGCTAGGGGTTCACCATGATGACCCCTATTGTTTGAATTTCCCTAAAATAACTGGAATTAATTTCAGCTATATGCCAAACAGTCAAAGAGTGTGCTTCAATTTTCACTAGAAAATACTACCTTTAACATAGCATAAGAACTACAGAGCTTCAACGGATGTGTAGCGACCATGACATTTGAATATCCTGTCGCATTTCTCACTTCTTCATCACTCCATTGGTACTTCAGTGAACTATGAGGAAGGTGGATATAAGTCTTAAAAAACAAATGTGCTAGGTCAACTGTGATCTGACAAGAAAGTCTTCTGACCTACAAAGCTCGTATAAACCAAATTCAGAGCTATAAAGTCCAGACAACCTTCTTCTATCATGCAAAGAAATGTTCAGCTGGTGACACAAAAATCATACATAATGCATGCAGTGTCAATTTTATAATAATCAGAGATGGCTATAACTTTGAGAATATCTAAGAAATATATAAGACATTGTTCCACCTCCATTGTCGACAAGAACTTGTAGATGGCACTCTGCTCCGAAAAAAAAAGAAGAAGGCAAAACAGACGAAAAAATGTTAGTACTATATCGCGAGGCACCCACATTCTTCAAATAAGATTAAACATCTTGTTAGCAACTTAATAAGACCTAATTGCACCACGCTATCATGCTTCCACAACCAATTTACAGCATTATCACTAATGAGTTTACATTGCTGTTCCAGGAACCAGAAATTTGCTGTGAGTAGTTATGTTAATTCTAGAATTTTAAGGCGACATATGTAAGGAAGCAATTAAAACATACATCAGGTGTGCTGTTGAAATCACCAGCAAGCACAATAGGAATTCCATTCCATTTTTCAGCAAGAGCATTTGCCTTTTCCAGTAGCATGCGGATCTGCAGGAAGGGCAATTGGAAAGGTGACCAATTAATTGGGTACAGTTGTAGGGTGGTGAAATAGACATTAGTCAAATTTGAAGTAGTCATGTCAAACTATGCTCTGTTCACATCAGTGAATGAGCATTATGCAGAGCATCTTGTGGCACGACTAGAGAATTGTATAAAGGGTACACAGGAAACAAATGATGTTGAAGTTAACTGATATACGGTATACCTGGCCCAGTTTTACATCTCCCCGCTTTGGATTAAACAGAACATGAATATTCCCAAGTACTAGTTTTTGTGTTCCATTAAGCTGAAAAGAAACCAGGTAAGGAAACATACAAAAATTAATGCAGCCAATATACCACCATTAAAATATTGATTACTTAACTGTAAATAAACAAAGATACCTGATAGCAGATTACACAGATGATGGTAATTGGGAAACTATTTTGGAAGTACAAAATTTTAGTTCATGATTTGGTTTTGCCACTACTTATGTTTACATAGTGTAATGCAAACCTCTGAGTCAATACTGAAATACTATGTAAACTTGTGAAAGATTAGTTCACCCAATCTATCTTCAAGGCAACCTTCAAGTAACTACACAGCAACCGGAGTGTAAAACTAAGCCCATGTAAAACATGAACAGAGTGACATGAAATGGTCGTGTATAACTGTATATCATTGGTTGAGAGTGACATGAAATGGTTGTGTATAACTGTATATCATTGGTTGTTAATCAGTCAAGTTTGAAAGATTGAAACCAGGCAAACCTTTTTCAAAGAAACGGGTGAACAACCTAGTATTATGGCCTTATGGGCATGAAGACTGGGTAGAAGAAGTGGGGAAGACTAGATAGTTTTACTTTAATTTTTTCGATTCACGTCTGCCTCAACTCTGGATAAAGTCTCAATATTTTTAAATAAATTACATTTTCCCTATCTCTAATAGATGGAAATATTCTAAAGAAAAACAAACTCAACTAACAAGTGGGCAAACCAATTAAAGACAAAGCAGTATTCAAAACCATAGTTTGTGGAAGCAGCAGCATAGAGACATTTCCACCTTCATAGTAGATCTAACGTTATTCAAGTTGCAATAGTTCAATGGCAAATTTCTCCTCACGCTGCGGCAGAAGCGACAGCTTGCACCATCGCTCCTCATTGCCCTCACTTGATGGCACCACCTCCAAAATTGTCAGTGTAAGATGAAACTTGTCATTGATCTCACACAACTCAAGATGTGTGAGACCTACTATGAAGGTGACAATGTTTCCAAGCCGTTGTTTCCACAAACTCTTGTTGTGGATGCTGGCGCCCAGGTTTTCGACAAAATTCCAGACAAGGAGCTTAAGCATGTGCAGCTAGAAAACAAGGAGCAGTGATCTGACTACATGGTTTGGTGTTGTCCACCGACCACACCAAGATGATTCACCATGTGTCCGAGAAAGATGTGTGATACAATGACTCTAGAACAGCGAGCACCTATTGAGAGGAGATGATTTGGTTGGGTTACGGCAACCTTGGCCACTGCCCCACTATTTGCAATGTCCCTATTCTGTATTAGAGCTCAAGGAGTTGTTGTTTCACCACAATGGGAGAAATGCCGTGGCGCAAGCCCTCCAAGTGCTGTAGTACTGTAGCAGAGGTACTAAAACACTATGCTAAGCTATTTATTTTTATCTTTAGTTGGTTTGTTTCTTTCTGAGTTGAGTTTGTTTACTTTATTTCTATCTATTAAAGATGGTGGTATTGTAAATACAGAGATTGTATCCAGAATAGGGCAGGCAAGAATCAAATAAAGAAAAAAAAAGTATCTAGTCTCCCCTCCTTCTCTACTTCCTGTTACTTCTACCCCACCTTCAGGGCTCAGGTCCATACCACCTAGGGAAAGCACTACTACCAGTAGTATCCTAGCGATTATCTGTTATGTCCTAGCAGTATGAACGTGAAATAACTCTACTTGTTTTAATCGTTAAGCCAACTGGTACTTTTATGTAAATCCTAGTACCTCAAAAACAAATATTTGAGCAACGTTATTTCGCAGATTGAATTCACTAAAGTCAATATTAGCTTCCTCAAGCAGACGTAACCTACATTTGAAAACAAAGAAAAAAGATGAAAAGACCACTTTATTCAAACCAATGAAGATACCAAAGGGGAAAAATTAGTCATACCGTTTTGAATTCCAAAAAGTAGCACATCCATCTTTAGCATCCCCAGTTCGCCCCTAAGGATGGCACCAGACTTTCTTAAGAACTGAAACACAAGAAGATCTAAAAGGCGACAGTTTTACAGATAAGTGTTTTAGTGCTATACCATAAATCTACTTCCGTACCCTCTGTTGTTCATTTGTGCAGCAATGTCTTGAAATTTATCCACCTCCTATTTTTCAAACCACAAAGCGTTATAGAGTACAGTGTGAGAATGGCATCACCAACATGCAGATTGAGTTCTTGCCTGAAGACACACTAGGTCGGGTTGCCAGTGCCTAATTTCACGAATAATAAGTCTCCTCCTCGAATCCCACCTCATTGCATCCCAAGGGACGTCCCAATAAAGGTTTGGGTGGTTCCGCGCATTGTTATCCGCCAAGATGTTGTATGACATGATTGTACACGCATCTAACAAAGCAAAGCATTAGTACTAAACTAACCGTGCAAGAATGCCATCCATTTCCATGTTAACAAACCAAACCGATACAAATTTGTAACAAAAGGGCACACACCAGAAAGATCACAACTTTGTGGATAAAATTGCACTAGTTGGGGTAAAGTTTCTTACTTGCACTAATTGGGTGAACAAGCTTCTTACTATTTCCTAGTAGCAACACTAAGCAAAAAAAGAATGCAAAAGGGCAATTTTTACTCAGACATATGCACAAACAGGTGGTGGCAGAGGCAACTATTTTCTCCGACAATTAGGCAACTTGTACGTGCAACAGATACCTCCGCCGGAGGTCGAAGCGTTGTCCGCAAAGACCCACCGCCGGAAGGGCGCCGCGGATTGCGGCGCGCGGAACCGCTGCCAAGCGCGGCCAGGCGCGCCCGCGGGGCTCTGCCAGCGGCGGCGGTGGTCGCGGGGCGTGGCGTTTTCGGAGGACGCGCACCATACCCCTGCCCTGGGGGCAGGGGGAGAGCGCCAGCGCTTCGTGGAGCGGTGGACGGCGGGCGCTGGCAGCGAGAGGCGCGCGCGCGAAGAGGTGGACACCATTGCGGCGAGACGTGGCGCGGGGGGTGGGGGGGACGGAGAAGGAAACTAGACGGGTCCGGGGTCTGAAAGAGACTGAAATTCGCCGTTCGGGTAGGGACTATTAGATGGGTCTCAGGTTCTGGATCATATATCCGCCGATGGACGGTTCAAATGTGCTGCTAATCTTCAAAAAACAAAATGAGCAATTTTTTTTAAGAATCACCTAGCCAATTTTCTCCCCACAATTAGGTTTATGTCATCGAGATTTCCCTGATCCATGCCACCATCACATTACCTTCTTATCTATCTCCATCAAATCCATCATCCCACACCAAAACTTAACTCACCACTACAAGGATGTCCTTAGCCACCGTCAACCCTACTTACCATCGGCTACAATGCCGAAGCGCCCAATTGTAACATCCCATTTTAGAGCTTGCAAAATTTTGTGAATTAGAATTCAAAATTCGAATTTAATTTTAGTGTGCATCTCAAATTCTTTGGATTTCAAATTTTCAACTTTTGTTTTCTTTTTGGGCCAGCCTGACCCAACTCAGCCTCTCCCTTGGCCCAACGGCCTTCGGCCTGGCTTGTTTGGGCCCTCGGCTCGGCCTGCCCTAGCCTAGGCCACCCGACGCCAGCCCATGCCCGGTGTACGTGCTCAGCAACATCGCCTGCCACCTCCCCATGTGCTCGGCCCTTCCCTACTGCGTGTGTCCTTCGTCATCTCTTCCCAGTGTGCATCGTGCTAAGCCGTGCACCACGCTGACCTCGCTCGGACCCTCCTCTCTCCTTTCCCCACGTGCCGCGCAATGTCGACCTGAGCCCACCACATCCGCGCGCCCAAAGCTCCCGTGCGTCCGTGCCTCCAACTGCCCGCGCCTTAACTATCCTTCCCCCTCTCCGCGCCGCACACGAGCACCCTCCTTCCCCCTCCTTTCTTCTCATGTGCCGCACCGAGCGCCGGTTTGCCCCCTTCTTGGTCGCCACGCAAGCCATTATGGTGCCAATGGCCACCTCGCGCTCCTCCCTTGGCTATAAAAGCCTAGCACCTGCTCTGCCTTCCCTCAATTGCACCCTATGCCCTCCACTACTCCCGAGTGCCACCCAAGCCTCCATCTTCCCCACCTCCGGCTAACCATCTCAAGCCTTGTTACTCCTCTGGCTAATTGCTCATGGCTAGAGCTTCGGGTGAAAGGTCTTGAAGCGGCCCTGACCATCACCAAGCCATGTCGCCCTCTTCGACAAGACACACACGACACCCTCCCTCTGCCGCCAGGACACTCTACCTTTCTCCGAGCCTTGTTCTTGGTCATGGTGAGCTCCTTTCCCCTCTAGTAGTTTCTCTATCCTTGAATCGGGCCCTGTAACCTTGTAGCGCCCCAGTGCCATTCTCTGGTTAGCCACCACCGACCATCCTAAACATTGCCTCTAGCCCTACCGCCTCGCCTTAGCGTTCGTGGAGCGCCGAGGAACCTGTTTTGGCCCTCACTTTCGTCCACCGAGGCTCCCCTCGCCGTTGGTGAGATCTGCCTCCCTTCAGTCGAGAGGAAGCCCTGTAGTGGCATGGTTAGTGATTAAGCAAATTTAATTAGTGTCTTAATGATGATAGTTAGTGCCGGGTTAATTAGTGGCTAACATGTGGGCCTCCTCTCTTATTTAAGTTAATGTCTAACTGACATTGGGCCTCATTTTCTTTTAAAATTCTTTTTAAACCGGCTTTTAAAAATAGAGTCGCTGACATGCAGGCCCCAATTACTATTTGCACAGTGCTTGGCCCCACATGTCAACCTCTGGCCTTTTTCTTTTAAATAATAAATCAATTTTAATTAAAAAAACTAGTGGGCCCTAATTGTCAGTCTCTGTAGCTTTTTTGAGAAAAATTAATTCAAAAAATAAATTTAAAAAGGTGGGCCCCTCCTGTTAGAGAGAGAGTCTCTCTCCTCTATTTATTTTTGGATAAAATCCAAATTTAAACTTTAGAGAGCCTGTTCTCGCTCGTTTTAGCTCAAAATTTGATAAATTTATTTCTAAATTTTCTAAATTCAAGATCTATCTAATGGTGCTAGTTTTGTTCAATTTGAAGTTTTATTTAATTTTTTCATATTTATTTGCTCTTGTTTGCGTGTTATTTGTTTTTCGCTGCGACCATCTGAGCAGAGTACGGGGACGCAACGAGCCCCAGATTGAGTGAACTCAGGAGTACAAAGACTAACCTGCCTTTGACCTAGGCGAGTCAACATTTGATCATTTTGACCATACATTTTATGCAAATTTATGTTTATTTAAGTTAACACATTGCATGCTTAATTTGTTATGCAAATATATGTCAACCTTAAAGTAGTTACATGCCTACTTGATAATGTAGTAATATTATTATGCCATCCTTGACATTTGAATCACATGATCCTTGTCACTCTAGATGCTAAGCGGTAACTTTGCTAGTTATAGTTGTACTTATGCGCCATACTAGTCTTGCTTAAGTACCAAGGCATCCAATGCCTCAACATCATCCTTTAAATATGAAAACATATTTTGGGAAGTGATTAGATATAAATGGCTGGTATTTTGGGATAACTTAGTTTATGCTTCTCAAAATCCTAAAACTTGTTGTTATCTGGACGGATGGTATGATGGTTGGTGTGGATGTAGCACGAGAAATGGTGATTTGTGACTTGTACCGTCTAGATAAGTTAAGGATTTATTCTATGATGACCTCTCAATGTAAAACAGTACAACCACAAGTCTGTAATGGTGTCGATCTAGCTAAATAATTTGTATCCACCAGTGCGAGTTGCACCATTGGAATGACCCACGAGTCGTGTGGCCGGTTTTAAGTTGTCGTGGACACGGGTCGTGTCGCTAATGTAAGCCATCGTGTGGCGCTAGAGAGGGTCTGGGTGTGACGGACATAGCCACCCTCATATGAAACCTTAGCAGATGTAGCTTACACTAGAGGATGCATTGTAAATGCTTTGTGATGATCTTCTTGATTCACATGTCTAAGAAAACGTGTGGAATATAACAAGTTGATTATCTCCTGTAGGTAAAGTGTACAGTCTCTGCAGAGTATAAACTATTTGAACAGTCTTGCTATGATGAAGGACGGGCATAGGAACTTAGTCGAGTTAGTTCATATTTCAAAAACCGTTGTGGATAGGATGAAAACTTGTCGGGTGCATGTAACCCTGATTTAGGTTTTCCTGGATGGATGTAGCCCAATGTTGCTAATTAGATGGATGTAACCCTAGTAGTCAAAATTAAGCATATAGTGGATGAAATCATATAATAAGTGGATGAAACTTGCACCACTATAAACATTGCACAATTTAACTCTCTTTAGCAAAACATGAATTGGTTAAAATGGTAAGTCATAGAACTTTCTACTAATGATAATTTGAAATATTGTCTTGAGCAAATAAAAGAATTCGAGCATCCCTTATCAAGCCTTGCATGAATTAAATACTTGCATTCTGTGTGTTGGCTTGTGAAGTACCGTTGTATGTTCTCACTCTCGCTCTCAAAACCTTTCAGAACCTACGGATTAAGGTCACTACGTCTACTACGAAGATCAAGGAACTGTTAGTGATTAAGACGGTGGAGATTAGATTAAGCTCTAGTAGTCCAGGTCTCACCTCATTATGACCAACCAAGCTGATGGTTGCGTGAACCAATATTACCCAAATCTTTGATTAATATCAGTTGCACACAGATCATCCATGTCGCTTGTCTGTGATGAGATATGCCTTCCCCTTTTGTTTCCGCTACCGCTTCCGCTTTTGTATAATGTAACCATTTGGCCTAACCGGTTCATATTGTAAACTTGACCCGATGAGGACTATTTGAACTCTGATAAATTGTAATATTAATACATGGCAGGTTCATATTATGTATGAAATGATTCAGCAATATACCTGCAAGCATTATCTACTTATCTAGAGAATAGAATAATGATTTTATAAAGTATTTTGGATTAGTTAAATCCAAGTCTGACACCAATAAACCTAAAATCCTAACCCGATTGACAGAGAGGATGTTGCCGCCATCACCTGAGCACGAATCTTGAAGACACATATGATAACCCCAAAAAGGTGTATCATGGGAAAGCGAGAAATCAGCCGCATGATTGCTTGCAATTCCATTTTTTAAAACCACCATTGTAGATGTGTGCCTTCTCAACACCGAAAACAAACTTTTTAAAACAGTTATTGAACAATGTCGCCAGTGGTGCAAATTGATGTGTATCTACCGTAGAAAACTTTATAAGTAATTTTTCTACATTTCATCATGGTTTAAGGCATGTTTGGTTGGCTACTACCTAATTGTGGCTAAGTACGACAAACGACACTTCTTTTGGTGAAGACCCTTTATCACAACTTAGGCAAATGCAGGAATGCGGTGAAGTATGGTAGTAAACCAAACATACCCATAATCTTCAAAGAAGGCTGATTAATACCATCAAGATGTGCAAATTAGGGTTCTATGATTGTAGGGGAGGGTCATGTTCTTGTTGCTCCACAAGGTGTTTGACTTGTAATTGTAGCCAATGCTCTGGTAGGGATTCCAGGTTTGTGACTTCTCAGCGTTGGTGTTTTCCCTCTTTAGAACCAATGTTAGTGTCTATGGTGTTTCTCTTTGATTACTTAGGTTACATCCATCCAATTAACAACACTGGGTTACATCCATCCAGAGAAATCCAAAATCAGAGTTATATCCAACTAATTAACAACACTGAATTACATTCACCCAGGAAATCCAAAATCAGAGTTCAAACCAACAGGCTAAGCGGACATGTCTAATAGGCCTATGCCGAATCGGGCTTGTGCCGTGCCGCCCATTTGGCCACAACTGCTTCCAGTTACGGCTTGTTAACCAGAGATATTGGGAACCTATCGAAATCAACAGAGCTTACCATGATTTTGTTGTCATCCAAATGCATGGCAAAATACCGGGACATACCAAACTTAGCAACGAATCCCTGGCAGCAATCTAAAATACGGCAGCCCAAAGAGCACCCTGGTTCGATCAGTGCCTTCTCCAGCGATCACTCGCCAGTCATGAGCACGCCGGGCAGCTAGCATCGGCACGCTTGATTCCGCGGCTTCCCTCCGGGCCCAGCGCAGCATGCCGCCGTGCGCGCACGACCGGCAGGCACTAGCCGGCGTGGCCTCTGCGCGCATGTCCCCCGTCCCGGTGTCGCCGCGTCCTCCTGCCGAGAACGGCTGGCCGAACGGGCGGACAACCTTACAGCGCGCGCTATCGTTGGCCATGACGAGGCATCGCCGATGCACGTACCCTGCAGGTACATTGCAGCCGCGCGCGGCCGAAAAGTCGACGGGCCTGACCGCACATTACAGGGACTAGTACGTACGCAACACAGGAGGATTCACTGCACAGGATCAATCAACACGAGTAACTCGGAACTGTTCTTATAAATGAAGATGTACTAACTTTTTTTTTTCAAATTTAGTCTCGAATATTTATTTTTACAAATCTAGTTCTCTCTATGCAAAACCTAATTATCTATAGACCTCTTGAACTCTTTTTTTATAAATCTAGTTCTCTTTAGGAAATCTAGTTCTCGCTGTGGACCTCCCGGGTTCAGCAGGTCACTGCGACAGGAGTCATGTGATTAATGCTTTAATTAAGCATATAATTAGCATTAATTAATTATAATCATTACTAATTAAATAAATTTAATTAGTAATGATTTTTTTTCAAATTTAGTCTCAAACATTTGTTTTTACAAATCTAGTTCTTTCTATATAAAATCTAATTCTCTATGAACCTCTCAAGTTCTATTTTTACAAATCTAGTTCTTGCTATGGACCTCCCGAGATCAGCTGTGACAGGAGTCATGTGATTAATGCTTTAATTAAGCATATAATTAGTATTAATTAATTATAATTATTACTAATTAAATAGAATTAAAATAAATTGAAGCGCTTACTAAACATACACAATGCACCTACTATAGCTAGAGAAGACTAAATTTGCAATAATATAATGTCCGAGAGCTAAATTTGAAAAAACAAAATTGGCTACAATGCCGTGTGAACAGTTTTAGTAACTCCAACTTAAGCAAGAATAAGATAGGACCGTAGTGAAGTTACAAAAAGGATAGGACCGTAGTGGACTGAAAATAGAAGGGTCGTTCAAATTTTCCTTTAGATTCCGAATGGATTAGTAAATGGCATTACACTTGTTACAGTTACACTACTACTAGTCCAGTAGTTGCTATACTTATCAGCTAGCTAGCCATGCCACAAAGCTAGTACTGCTACATAACCAAAGCAACCGATGCCTCCGAGTGCTGTACCGGGAACGGCGGGAAGCGGCCATGAATTTTAATGGCTCTCAGGTGCATCCAAGAGTTGAGCGCTGGCTCCGTGCTAGCTACAGTCCCCGGGCCGCGCCAGCCATAGGGAGCCCAACGCCCGGAGCCGCGAGAGGTAGTCGCTGACGACGAGCAGCGCGCGAGCCGCCTGCCGGGTCGTCAGGATCCGGTTCATCTGCTGCAGAGTCTGCTGCCTCAGAAGGTCAGCCTACCATTGGGCACGAACAACAACACGCAGACGGTCGTCGTCAGGCAATGAACGATTCAAGGCTTGAAAACTTAAGTGGCAATGGATTGCTTATCAGGAACACTTCAGGAGTTTGTACCTGACGGACTAAGTCCCCGAGCGTGCCGAGCTTCGCCACCGCAACGGCCATCTGGCCCACGTAATTGGCGACGTTGCCAGCGCCGGCTGACGGCCCGACCGCGGCGGCGGAAGCGAGAGTCTCCGCCAGCGTCTGCTGAAGGGCTTCCATCCCCTGCGACAGGGCGTCCTCCGCCTGCTGGGACGACTGCTGAAGGTTGCAGATGCCCATCAGCTGTTGATCCGTCAGGGGCTCAAGACGGCTGGCAAGTACCTGCACACATATCCCAAATGGCCGTCAAGACTCAAGACAATGGTGGCCTGAATTTAATTTTCAGTGATTCATAAATCCAGCTTGCCAGCTTACTGAATACCTTCAGGAGTTCCGACGAGCGGAACCCTCCGAGCCACATGAAGAACCGCTCGGCAGGGCTCATCCACATGCCTGACAAGACATGGAACACATCGGACTTTGTCGCGAAGCTCTTCAGCCTGAAGACCTGGTCATAGTGCATCATCACGACGTCCACATGAACACGCAGCTCGTCGTCGCTGATTTGTGCGTTCAGAGCCACCCTGAGGTCGTTGATGTGACGCTGGTGGTCGTCAAGCCACCGTGCATACTCCAAATCGAACGCCAAGGCACCTGCAAGTATAGATATTCTTTAGAGTTAATTATTTAGCAACACAAATAAACTTTTGATCCATGTAACACTACAAATTTGAATCAGACGTTTCCTAGCAATTGGAACTACAAAGAATTCGACAATACAATACCACATAAAATATACACAAATCTGAAGCCAAAATTAGCTTACGGTTCCAAGCTCCTAACAGAGCTACACTACAGAATCAGCATTGCATCAATATTTTCGAACAAGTATGTTGTGTAAATGCCACGATGAAATAAAAAATTGAGCACTGGGAATACCATTTCCTCCAATTGAGTATCCATGATCGCTTGAGCCTCCACTCGCGATGAAGATTCCCTGTAACAAATACCAAAGTGCATACATCATCAGCTATTCAATCGATGATCGCTCAAAAAAAAAGGTATGTATATACTGAAAAATGAAGGGTTTGCCTGCTGCCTTGCCCTCTGGAGCTTTTGTTCAAGGTGCATCAGCTTGGATCGGCTGCTCTCCAACTGCTTAATGTATGCCTACAAAAACAAGATTTTTTTTGCATTACTTATAGCTGTCATGTTCTGAATATACATTGCAAGAACAAGTTGCAACAAAGGGGAACATGATGTTGTAACCTGTAAACCAAATCAGTAAACCCAAGATTCCCTAAAACAGGCCATTTTATAGGGTTCTGTTAGAATGATCTCAGGGATTTGGCCCAACGGCCAAATCCCAACCCCTCTCCTTGACCGCGCCACGATCGGGCGCCCACCAATAATTTGGTGGGCCCCGTCGCCGCCCATATAAAAGAGGTGGGGGCCGGGGTGGCACGCACGACGAGGTTCACCGTGCCACCACCTTCCCCACCAACAGATCCCCAGATCCGATCGGCGGGCGCTCGGCAATGACGGAACAACTCCACCAGCCGGCCGCCTCTGCCTCCGGGAGTCGCCGCCGCCTGGAAGTCGCCGCCGCTCCTCTCCACCGACCGTCGCTGCCCTAGCGCAGATCGTCGCCGACGCACCGCGATGGCCAACTCAACCTCCTCTACTTCGGACGGTACTCTAATCCTTTCTCCCTCTCTTCTTCTCACTCAAACCAAACCATGAATCCCAAAAGAAAAGAATCCAAACAATGGTATCAGAGCCTTGTCCTACCGGTAGATCCCCAAATCCCTTCAGACCATAGATCAGGAAAAGAAACAAAAAAATGGATCGGCGGCGGTCTTACCTTTTTCCGTGGTGCCCAGGCCATGCCGTTTGTCGTGCCCTCCGCCGCTCGGCTCGGGCCGCCATCGCCGTCTTTGCCGTGGCGCACACACCGCCGCCGCCGCCGATGCCGCTCCGGGCTGCCGTCGTCTTGCGTCTGCGCGCCGCCTCTCGTCTTGGCGCCGCCGCGCTTTGCCGCTCGAGCCCCGCACCGGCCGCCTCGCTCGGGTTCGCCGCTCCATCGCGCGCGGTCACCGAAAGTCTTGCCACCGCTTCCTCCTCCGTTTTTCGGATCGGCGGGGCACATGAATGGTTAGGGTTAGGGTTGGGGAATTTTATTCTCTGGGCGCAATCGATCTCGGCCGTCCGATCAGATCGGACGGCCAGATTTTCATGGGCGCGCGCTTGGAGGCCGGCAGGCCGTGGGCTGCGTGGGCTGGGCCGTGCGAAAGTTTGGGCCGAAATGGCCAAATGAATGGTAAAACCAGTTTTTGATGTTTATTTTTTTCAGAAGCATTGTTTGATGAATTTCAATGAAATATGAACCAAAATCTCTGTAAATTTTTGCACCAACGTGTTATTTTCTGAGATTAAATATGTCTGATAATATTGCTTCGAGAATGAATTATTTTGAATAATTTCATGTTTCATTGCAAAGTTAATGTTGATAATTCTTTTAATTTAATTCGAACCAACGGGAGAATTTAATTTTAAGAATTGTTGTGAATTATGATATTGTTATTTTCTGACCAACGTTGATAATAACAGTATTATAATTTTAATTGATGATTTTCTGCATTATTTCTATTTCTACCCAACGGTGATGTAGATTTAATGTATAAATAAAATTGTATGTCGTATTTTTGACCAACGTTAAAATAAGGCATATAATTTTGCTGTTAAAAGTATTATAATTTTAATTGATGATTTTATGCATTATTTCTATTTACGCCCAGCGGTGATGTAGATTTAATGTGTAAACAATCGTATGTTTTAATTTTAACCAACGTTGAAAACAAGGCATGCGATTCTTTGTTATTATGTTATTATAAATGTTCTCACTATATATGAATTGTGTTTTCAGGAGGATATTCTTTGATGGACTACATCAGAGATATCCCGGTTCTCAAAGGAGACAACTATGGTGAATGGAAGAAAAAGATTGATCTTGCATTCATCCTAGCTGAGGTTGACTGGGTAGTCACCACACCGTGTCCCACAGACCCTGTGACACCGGTGAGGGATGAAAATGAGGTCTTGCTTGGCGGAGACAGACATGAGGGACTTTGCTCCCATAAAGATGTCATATGATCTTGATCATAAAGTGGGTCACCGCCAACAAGAAATGTTTGGTGTGATAAAGAACACGATTGAGCACTGCAATTGTGGGCTCAATCGCAGAGTGTGACACTTGTCGAGAGTACCTTGAGAAAATAAAGAGTCGGTTCATCGGCTCTTCAAAGACTTATGCTACGGTGATTAAGCGACTTGTGACGAAAGGTACTACGGTGGTGGCGGTGGCATAAGAGAGCACATACTAAGGATGAGTAACTTGGCATCCAAGCTTAAACCAATGGATTTGGCTCTCAAGGATGAGTTCCTTATTCATTTGATTTTTGCTTCTTTCGAAAGAGTTTGACACCTTTGTTGTCAACTACAATATGCACCCGAGAAATGGGACTTAGAAAAGTGCATAGCTATGTGTGTGCAAGAGGAGGAAAGATTTAAATCCTCACATGGTGGTTCTGTTAACTATGTGAAGGACAACAAGAAAAGGATCTTCAACAGTAATTTCTCCTCAAAGAACAAGGGAAAAGCCCCTGTTTTTCAGCCTCAACAGAATAAGTTTGCAGTAGACAAAGATCAGTGTCTTCACTGCAAAAAGACGGGACACTACAAGAAGAACTGTCCCGATTACTTAAAGATGATATGGCAAAGAAAGGTGAGAACATTATTACCTTTATAAATGAATCCCTGTATGTGCAATATTCGAAATCTACTTGGTGGATTGATTCAGGAGCAACTGTTCATGTTGCTAATTCCTTACAGGGATTCCGTTCGACGAGGACTACGCAAAGAAAAGAAAGATGCATTAAAGTTGCAAATGGAGTCCAAGCTGAAGTTGAAGCCGTTGGCGATATTTCATTAGAGCTAGCTGATGGCTTCACTCTTTTACTTAGAGATGTTCTTTATGTTCCCTCTTTACAGAGAAATTTGATTAGTGTTTCATGTTTGGACAATGATGGTTATGATTGTCATTTTGGAAATGGCAAGTGTGAAATAATGTTTAATAAAGGATGTGTTGGTCTTGCCATCTTACAAAATGAGCTTTATTTGTTATCATTACGTGATAATGTGAATGTCGTATGTGATAATGGGAACGTCACGTGCGAGAAAGTGAATGAATCCTCGTCTACGAATGTAAACAGGAAACGAAAGAGAACTCTAGATGCGTCGTCGAAATTATGGCACTGTCGTTTAGGCCATATTTCGAGGGGGAGAATAGAAAGACTAGTTAAGAATGATATTCTTCCTCCGTTAGAGTTCTCAGACTTAGAACAATGCAGAGAATGCATTAAAGGAAAATATGTAAAGAAAATTAAGAAAGACGCCAAAAGAAGCACAGGAGTTCTACAAATTATTCACACAGACATTTGTGGTCCTTTTCCTGTAAAAAGTGTGGATGGATATGACTCGTTCATAACATTCACGGATGATTACTCCCGTTATGGATATATTTATCCAATCAAAGAAAGAAATGAAGCCTTGGATAAATTCAAGATATTTAAGGCTGAAGTTGAAAACCAACACGATTTAAAGATTAAGATAGTCCGATCTGACCGTGGGGGGGAGTACTATGGTCGACATACCCCATATGGACAAGTTCCTGGACCTTTTGCAAGGTTTTTACAGGAAAATGGCATGGTAGCCCAGTATTCTACACCGGGCGAATCTCAGCAAAATGGAGTAGCTGAAAGACGCAACCGTACCCTGATGGATATGGTGCGAAGCATGATGAGCTACTCCACACTGCCGTTGAGTTTATGGATGGGCGTTGAAAACCGCCATTCATATTCTTAACGAGTGCCTAGTAAGTCGGTGCCCAAAACACCGTGCGAGTTGTGGACGGAAGAGTTCCTCACTAAACCACTTACGTGTGGGGAGTCTGCTGAGGCTAAAGTATTTAACCCAAACCTTGGGAAGCTTGATTCCAAAGCGATGAGTTGCCATTTCATTGGCTACCACGAAAAGTCAAAGGTTTTCGTTTCTCTTGTCGAACGGATATACAAAGTTTGTAGAAACGAGACACGTTGTCTTCTTAGAGGATGGAATGATGAGGGAGCATGGTAGCTCGAGATTGACCTTGAAGAGAAGCGGGCGTGTCGCCCACCCGATGATTCAAGAGCCATTCTTCGCACTACTGCTGTCGCTACACCGACGGTACAAGACAACGTGGTGCCAAGACTGTTATTGTTCCTCCTGGCAACAATGAATGAGAATGAAGAACACATTCTTCGGGATCATATAGAACCAATTGTCACAGATGAGGGGAGCAACAAGACCTCAAGCGAAGATGTACCAAATGTGGAGGCCAGGAGGTCTCAAAGAGTAAGAAGAACGACTATTTCGATGATTATCGATTTATCATACAGAGGAATTTCAAATGAAGGATGATCCCACCTCATTTGAAGAAGCCATGAGAAGAAAATTCCTCAAAATGGCTTGAGGCCATGGAAGAGGAAATGAGGTCCATGAAGACTAATAAAGTCTGGGACTTAGAAATTATTCCTAAAGGAGCTAAAACAGTAGGCTGTAAATGGGTCTACAAGACAAAGCTTGACTCCCAAGGGAATGTAGAAAGATACAAAGCGCGACTTGTGGCAAAAGGCTTTACGCAAAGAGAAGGGATTGATTACAATGAGACCTTTTCTCCAGTCTCGTGTAAAGATTCCTTCAGAATCATAATGGCATTAGTTGCACATTATGATTTAGAGTTACATCAAATGGATGTAAAGACGGCATTTCTTAATGGGGATTTGGAGGAAAATGTTTACATGGCACAACCGAAAGGTTTTGTCGTGGAAGGAAATGAAAGAATGGGATGCCGCCTAAAGAAATCGATTTATGGGTTAAAGCAAGCTTCAAGACAGTGGTACTTGAAGTTTGACAGTACAATAAGAAAGTTTGGGTTTAAAGAAAATGTAGAGGACAACTGTATTTATGCAAAGTTTAAAGATGGGAAGTTTATCTTCCTAATCCTGTATGTGGATGATATCCTACTAGCTAGTAGTGATGTTAGTGCCTCTTGGAGACAAAGAAGTTTTGTCCTCAAACTTTGATATGAAAGATCTTGGTGAAGCTTCGTTCATTCTAGGGATCGAAATTCACCGGGATAGAAACAAGGGGACATTGGGACTGTCACAAAAGGCATACATAGAGAGAGTATTAAAGAAAATTTGGTATGAATAAATGTAGTCCTTCACCTGCACCTATAGTCAAAGGCGATAGATATGGGGATTTTCAATGCCCCAGGAACCAGTATGAGATCGATCAAATGAAAGCGGTTCCATATGCTTCAGCTGTCGGAAGCTTACAGTATGCTCAAGTGTGTACGCGCCCTGACTTAGCGTTTGTTACCGGGTTACTTGGCATATTCCAGAGCAATCCTGGAATAGAACATTGGAAATTGATAAAGAAAGTCTTGCGTTATTTGCAAGGAACAAAAGGCCTCATGATGACATACAGAAGATCAGATTCACTCCATATAGTGGGGTATACAGATTCTGATTTTGCGGGAGATGATAGAAAGTCTACATCCGGATATGTATTCACTCTCGCAGGAGGAGCTATATCGTGGAAAAGCTCAAAGCAAACCGTCACTACATCGTCCACAATGTATGCCGAGTTTGTAGCATGTTATGAGGCTACAGGCGGTGAACGGCTTAAGAAGTTCATACCGGTTTAAAAGTGGTTGACGACATCAATAGACCACTTAAGTTGTACTGCGACAATGAACCCGCAGTAATGTATGCCCACAACAATAAGTCAAGTGGTGCTGCCAAACACATTGACATAAAGTATTATGTTGTGAAAGATAAAGTTCGGGATCAAATTATAAGTCTTGAGCATATAAGTACCGCAAAGATGTTAGCGGATCCGCTTACTAAAGGCTTACCACCCAATGTGTTCAGAGAACATAGAGCCGGCATGGGTTTAAGGGAAAGCCTATGATTCCTGGACTAAAAGATGGCCCAAAAGATTAAAGTAACTATTTCAGAACAGAGAGGTGTATTGTAGCTGTTGAATCTATCGGCGATTGACCGTGACGATGAGACATGTTCTATGCACTAATCTGTGATGGAATGTGTAAAGGCAAAAGTAATTAAAGATAAAAGTATAGAGTGAGATCAAGGGGGAGAATGTTAGAATGATCTCAGGGATTTGGCCCAACGGCCAAATCCCAACCCCTCTCCTTGATGGCGCGATCGGGCGCCCCAATAAGGTGGTGGGCCCTGTCGCCGCCGCCATATAAAGCAGAGGTGGGGGCGGGGTGGCACGCACGACGAGGTTCACCGTGCCACCACCTTCCCCACCAACAGATCCTCAGATCCGATCGGCGGGCGCTCGGCGACGGAACAACTCCACCAGCCGGCCGCCTCTGCCTCCGGGAGTCGTCGCCGCCTGGAAGTCGCCGCCGCTCCTCTCCACCGACCGTCGCTGCCCTAGCGCAGATCGTCGCCGCCGCACCGCGATGGCCAACTCAACCTACTCTACTTCGAACGGTACTCTAATCCTTTCTCCCTCTCTTCTTCTCACTCAAACCAAACCATGAATCCCAAAAGAAAAGAATCCAAACAGGTTCATGTTTTTTTAAAAAAAATACAGTCAACAGAATCACAACACAAGAAAAACTGTATTGATTGTGGTATTTTAAACTTCTCACAGATACCAAATGCTAATAGATCCAAGTCACCAATATGTGCTACCTCCTTAATCCTCCTGCAAATTAGCTCCAAATACCAAACGCATCCACATCGACCATACCAAATGTAATCACGAAGGGCAACCTCCCTTCCCTGTAGATTGCAACAGCAGAATGCTTTGCTCAAGTCCAAAACAATGCTCTGATAGCGCTATTTTACCAGCACCAGTTATATTTTTGCCCCTAATTACATTGTAAGCAGAAAAATACATAGGATTCAGTGGCAACCAAGCACATGGCTCACTGCATCTCCACTGTTCAAACGAACACAAATGAACCGAATTACAGAAGGGGGCAATCATAGGTACAAAAGGATCACCTTCTTCCTCATTCGGCTTTTCCGGGCAGCCTCACGGTTCTGCGCAAGCTTCCGCTGTATCTGCTATCAACGGTGGAATGCACGTCACTCACAATTGTCAACACGATCATACATAGAGAAGAACACAACAACGTTTGCTACTTGTATGATTATATTTCATTCCCGTTCCTATGTATGCACCTTCTGATCCCCTGTTCTTTCCTTGGACACCACAGAGGAATCCACACACACCAAACCGCGTTGCGCGCCGCCACCGCTACCCTGAGAACAAAGCACAATGGCAACACGCGAAGCTGCATTACGTAACAAGCAGAGGTAATCAGAACAGGGTGACGACAGAAGCAAGTAAGCTAGTGGGCACCATTGGGGCGTGGTGCTTGTCGCCGCTGTCGTCGACGTCGGTGGAGGTGTCGGTGAGCGGGCTCGTGACGACGATGCCGGGGTAGCCCCAATGCTCGAGCTGCGCCACCGCTGCCGCTGCCCTCGGCAGGCAGAACCGGCCAGCCTCCGTCGCCATCCCCGACGCCGCCGTGCCCAACGCAGCCACTACTCCATGCTGCACCAAGCCACCGCATCAATCACACACAAGAATGAAACCCACAACCAAAAACCAGACTTCCCAATCAATAACATTGATCCGCCCCACTCCGACCCTTCACACCGCTTCCTACCGCCACCACCGGTGTTGTCGTGCGGCATGGTGCAATTGTTGTCTCCGAAGGACCCGACGCTGGAGATGGCCCTCTGTCGCAACCGACACTGGATCATGAATAACCAGATCAAGTGCCTCCTTCACATCCCGTCCTGCTCTGGAGAGTGAACCTCCTAAGGTAGTGAGTGTTATAGAGAGTGGCTTCCTTCTAAATCTAGTGTCAGACCTAGGTTTGTTAAGGATTTCATTGATGTATTTAGATTAGCCTCTTGTCTAGGCATAGGTTACCACGAAGGCAGGATAAGTCCAAGAGTGCTTATAGAAATGGCGAGCATCATGTTTTTTATAGACCTAGATAAGAGTTTGGAGGGAGTCTAGGTAGAGCTCGTGTGGGAATTTGTTCTCATGTTGTCCATACTTTGTCTCATTCTGTACCATCTTTAGTTCATGCTTCTGCTGGTTCTGCTTCTACTCTTCGTGTGTCTCAATACTGGATTATCAAGATATTGTTACTAACCCCAGTACTGAGACCTTGAGGTTTTTTGTTTCTACGATGTAGGTTCAGCAAGGGAGGAAGGAGAACCTATGGCTAGTGGACTCATGATGTTCTCGACACATGATTGAAAACTCAAGATGGTTTTTCTCCCTCACCCGAGAATTCGACAACGAGTTGACCATATTAGGGGATGCTTCTACTAAGACCGTGATAGCCAAGGGCACAGTCCGTGTCAACGACCACTTCATACTCAAGAATGTAGCCCTGGTAAGTAAACTCAAGTACAATTTGCTCTCTATATCGCAATTAATTGATGATGGTCTTGAGGTGAGTTTTAAGAGGAGTGCTTGTAGAGTTTTAGATTAGTCTAGGAATATAGCTTTTGGAATTCCTCTTCTGGGCTTAGGTGGCTTATTGCTTCAGAGTTTAGAGATCTGGTTTTTTGGCACCGTAGGCTTGGACACATCAGTTTTGATCACCTAGCACAAGTTAATGGCATGGACCTGATTAGGGGATTACCTAAGCTCAAGGGTGGGAAGGATGTAGTTTTCTCTCCCTATAGGCATAGTAAGTGGTTGCTACTTCACATCCACCTCTTACCATGGTCATGGCCCAGGATAGCTCTTCACATGAACATTATAGGTCCTCTAGAGTTCAATCGGTAGGAGAAAAATGGTATGTTCTAGACATTATTGATGATTACTCTAGACATTGTTAGGTTATTTCCTAGCATCTAAGGATAAGACATTTGATCATTTTAGAGAGTTAACCCTTAGATTATCAGTTGATCTTTTAGGAACCCTTAGGGTCATTAGGAGTGACAATTGGACTAAAGTCAAGGCCTCATTTTTCTCTTCCTTCTATTCTGAGCATGGTCTAGAGCATAAGTTCTTCTCCTCTATTGTTCCACAACAGGATGGTGTAGTTGAGAGAAAGAAGATGACTTTAGTTAAGATAGGATAGGACTATGCTAGATGAGCATGCCACTCCTTGGAGGTATTGGGCTTAGGTTATTCCCACTGCCTGTTATGTGTCTAACAAGATGTTCTTGAGGGTCTTATTGCACAAGACTTCTTATGAGTCAAGATTTGGTCGTAGACCTAGTGTCTCACTTTAGAGTCTTTAGTTGCAAATTGAAGTCTAGCTCTTCAGATGAGATCTTTCTAGGCTATCATGCTCGTTCTTGATGCTACTGTGTGCTTAATCTTGAGGGTAATAAAATTGTGGAGACCTGTGAGATTACTTTTGATGAGGCTAGCATAAGTACTAGACCAGACATTGCAGTTACACAGGTTTAGCGAAATTCTGAGGTATCTTCCTTGAGGAGTGTAATAAAGAAAATGAGGTTGTTGATCAACTTCCTCTTCAACCAGTTGAAGCCCCTGCTTCAACTATTTCACCTTCTACTGGGCAGCCTGCTTCTACTTCTTCCTCAGCACCATGTGGCTCCACTCTTACCTCAACAACCTATGAGATAGAGGCCACTTCGACTCCAGGAATACCTCAACATATCCAGTGACAACATCCTCCAGATCAGAACATTGGAGGTCATCAGAAGCGAGTTGCTCTAGACAAAACAATGTACATTTGTGCATCTAGCCAAGTATACCAAGGACCTGCTTTGATACTTTGACATGAGAAGTAACAAACCAATCTCCACCCTGATGACTTGTACGACGATTTTGAATCGAGACGAGGATGGTGAGCCTGTTGGTCAGAAGGAATACCGTAGCATGATCAGCTCCCTCGTCTACCTCACGGCATCAAGGTCGGACGTACACTTCTCAGTATGTCTGTGCGCTCGATTTTAGGTTTTTCCTCACGTATCTCACCGCCAAACGATGAAGTGCATCTTTAGGTACATTTAGTTCATCCTTAAGTTTGGGCTTTGGTATTCTTCTTCGTCCTATCTTTCCCTTTGTGCTTTCCCAGATGCAGATTTTAGAATTGTGGGATAGAAATAATTCCTTGGGCGCTGTCATTTCTTAGGCACTTATATCGTCTCCTAGTCTTCTAGGAAGTAGTCTTCTATTGCATAGTTCACAGCTGAGGCTGAGTATATAGTTTCTATCAATAGTTGCTCTTAGATTCTTTGGATCTCATATACTCTCAGGGACTTTGGTTTAGATTTAGGTAGGCTATACTCTTCTGTTATAACACTAGTACCATTAACATAGCTAAAAACCTAATGCGTCATTATAGGACCAAGCACATAAATATCAGGTATCACTTCCTTAGAGACTATATAGAAAAAGAAGATTATGTCTTGCACTTTGTTAGCAACACAATATAGTGGAAAAAACAATCCCACAAACTTTACCAAAGTCAAGATCCAGAGAACACAAAGTCACCCAAGACAATTAGTTGAACCAGATCTCAAGGGTGATCTGACCACTCCATAAAAAAAGCAAAAAATTAGCACGACTTATGACCAAGAAAATGGCTAACTCTTAAACCATTAATCCAAACAGGATAAAATTTGGTACAAAGCATCCCTTGGATTCCAATCATGGATTATGAAGATCAACGCCAAAGTCCTAACGTTTATCCAAAACAAGAAATGCTGCACTAAAACCAGGCAAAAGAGAGAAACTTTGATCTGCAGTTGCTCGTAATTCCTTGATGATCTAGATGATCTTGAATGTGTTCTCAGATGTCATAGCAACATAGATTACAACACTAACTTAAGTTAAAACACCCTTAAGATCAAGACTCCAATATTACCCCTCTCTTGAGTAAAACCAGGCAATAACAAAAACTTTCTATAGATAGTGCCTAGATCGATGGGATCTAACCTTCAAGAGATATCTCCACCTCTTACACATCCTTGGTACTAAGAAATATCAAGAGTAGATGAAATCTAAATAAGAAAACCAAGCAAATCGAAAGCGCAAGAAGAAATTTATGGCACAATTCACTTGGATGAAATTTAGATGTTTATTTCACATTAAGATGAATGTTTTATAGTCACTCCCTCATGGAGGACAAAGCTCTAAGCCTAGAGCACACACATAACGCTAACCTCTCTTCCCAACACCCAAGAGAGCTATACTATCTCAATACACACGAGGGCTTATATAGTGGAGGCTTGTCACCTCCCATCAAACCCTAACGGCTAGCTCACACTTAGTTGTTACAGCCACTTACAAATGGAAAAACCTAGCAACCCACACACAAACAAATTTTATACTTACACATACTTGCACGTTTTTCAAAGCGCAACTTTCACATGGCTCTAATAGCCCGATAAGATGCTCTATCGTCTAAGACATAACCTAAACCACCTTAGGCAACCGCCGCGATTTTATAAACCACCTCTCCACCAGGTATCAAACTATTTCCTCAATTGCCACCCCCGACCTTCATAGTGCATCTCCTTGAAGCAATAACCACAACGAATTTCGTGATGCCCAATGACTTGCTACCAAGATCATATACCTACTCTAAGAACCATCACTACTTGAAATGCTCAAGTCCAATGACGCACCATATGCATGCACTTACCTTAACACGGTCATTATTTTTCTTCCATGCTTCACCAGTTGAGATTATGCTCCATCTGAACTTATACGACCCTCTGTGGCCTCAAGGGACCTCACCTAGTCTTACCGTTAACCGCAATAATCACCAAGTGTCTTACACATCAAAGAACAAGCAACTGTCCAAAGCACAAGTGATATGCACTTGACTCTCATCAACAAAATCGATGCAAATATGCACCACTTACACACATCAAGATATTCCCAAAATGCACGAACTCCTACCATGACTAATATTTGCATGAACTCACGCTATAAATAACACTTATATGGAATCACGCAATGACTAACACAACCGAAACCCAACTCAACTTATTCAACTTCCAAGGGGCCAATATGACCGTCAACCAACAGGCGGTCTGACCGCCATGAACCGATTTAAATCTCCTGGTAATAGAGGACCGGTCTAACCGCGGCAACTATGCCGATTAGACCGCTCGACGATCTCCGGTCGGACCACAATTACATTGTCGGTCATACCGCTCTTAAAAACTCCCCACAATACAATAAACACCTTTCTAGAATAAATGTACCGTCAACTAGAAATCGGTCACATCATATTTCCAGTTGAATTGATTTCACGACCGATCACACCGAATGCCAGTTAGACTACTGTTACACGGCCGATCAGACTGTACATACATAGCGGTCACACGCCACAATTGGCCGGTTAAACCGTTGTCCTTCTGACAGCAAAAATCAGAGACCAAAATCAGAGAGCAAAAAGACATAAAAATCAGAGACCAAAATCAGAGAGCAAAAAGACAGAAAGTCAAACTTCAACTTCAACTCCAAAGCAAAAGTAAAAGTAAAAATTAAATACTAATGACACGACATGCGATGACCTCGAAGTGGTCTCATACGTTTTTTTCCTATACACGTTGACTTGAGGCCTTTGTGCTCTTGCAAGGCAGAAGACTACCTTGCCTATGGGAACACTAGTTTCACTTAATAGGGCCTCGTTGCACTTAACCGGAACTCGATCTTTTCCAAAGTACTAAGCCAAGGCGTCTTAAGCAGAGCGTCGGACGGACTCCCCAATGGAAATTATGTAGGAATTGAGCTCTGTTGCCGGCGTCAAAGTTAACTAATCCTAAATAGCGCTGCATGCTCGCGTAAGAAGTGGAGGAAAATAGTGGCACACTTGTACTTGAATGACGGTCGTGGTGGGCACGTACAACGGCAAAGCATTGCAGATGTGCAGTACGTGCACAGACGGAGCAGCGAGCTGGGCCGCCATGTATCACCTGGCTGTCGAGGTTTCTCGCTTGGGCCAACGAGACGTGGTTGCCGGGCCAGACGAGCAGGCGGGCTGAGCCAACTGAGAGAATCCACCGTGCTGAGCTCAGAGAGCTCATCTTTTGTGTAACAAGTAGACTGCCCGTGTGTTAAAACAAAATGCTAGAGCATGCACTAAATAGCATTTTTCTTTCATACATCAAGTGAACCATCTAATTAAAAGAGAGTCATATGTAAGACCATAAAAACTAATCCCATCCGCCGACCATCTAAGCAAAAGAAAAATAATGACAAGCTTGAGAAAAAACTAAAATAGACATATGATTATTTGCATTAGTATCTCTGACTAAAGTCGGCACTTTCTAGAAATGACTAATTATTCTGCGAATGAAAATTTTTGCAATTAAAAAAACTCGTGAGTATAAATATTTATACGAAAGAGAACCATAGCATACAAACTGAAACGCATCTCTACGATTTTTTACCAGACTGATGTTTTCTATAAGATGACCGATCACCAGATTGTAATTTCTGAAATTAGAATTGGAGAGGCAAAAGGAATTCGTCAACCAGAATGAGCAGAAGATTCTCGATCAATTTCTAAAAATTAGTTAGGTCAAATATAGATAAAGAAGTCCAACCACGGTATAGATATTCGCATTTTACTAAAGTCTGACAATATGTATATCTCTGTAAAGTCTCATCGTACAAACAGGGAAGATCGTTGAGGCGGCCGGCGATGTGTTCAAGGGAGAAGTTCACAAAAAACAGATCACAAGGCAGCTTAACACAACTATCAGTAATAATATATTGACATTCAATGGCATTCAAAAAGCGATGCATCACACATATGAATACCCTCTTTACTTTTAGAATAAAAAAAACAGCTAAACACTACATAGAGAAAATGCAGCAAACAGAAAGTGCTAATGCTCCCCAATCGCATGATGTGGAATTTTGTGTGACAGCTAAATCTGCAAACAGTGAATACCAGAACAAAATAATTTCCGAGTCTTGATCTATCAGGACAACTGGCTGTGGAACTGCGTCATCAGATGTCTGCAATATATTTTTTTTGGCAAAAATACACAATTGAAACTATTATTTAGTAGTTCATGAATATGTTTTCAAATATTAGAATAAAAACATGAAAAGGAACATAACATATGAGAAACAGAAAATGAAACCGAAGTGGTATGAGACGCCGGTGAGCATGCCACCATGTTCTAGCTATTCCGGCGAGCTTCTCTCCTTCCCAACTCCGTCACAACACGTCTTACCTCTCTCTTAAGCACCCTACTCGTTTGATCAACCTTTCATGCAGTGGACCACTCGGGCTAGCTCTTCTTCTTCATCTCTAACCAGGACGCCGTCGTAAGACCTTTTCTCTCTCCGATGAACATGAACTGTACCTCGATTCCATTCAAACTACGCTTCCAACAATATCAAACTACGCTTTTGTTTCTTTGACGCAAGGGAGAGTAGAGAAGAGAACATAGTGTAAACCTTACTGATTCTTTGAAGTAATAAAGAAAACAAACACAAGCCCGCACAGCCAGGGAGCGCGGAGGGAGGGCCCAATTTGCCCTTGCCAAATCCCACCCATTCATCTTCTTTCGCTTTGCTGCGGCCCATTCATTTCACCTTGAACTTCTGACTTATTTTTTACTATTTATAAATTTTATTTTTTCTGAACTTTTAACTTTTTAAGCTTTTTTGCATGTTCTTTTTTTTATGTATTCATTTGTGTTATCCTTGATAAGCTAAGTATTTATTTTATTTTAGTTTTTTTTAAATTTAATTATACCAAATAAATCATCTTCAGCTATAGTATAATTTCAATCATAAACCACTGTTTTTCAGCCTAACCCAACAGGCCCGCCCTTTGTGGCTCTGGCCGCCCTATTCCTCCTGTTTCGCCAATACCGACGGTAGGTAATAATTAAGCCATCTGGTCTAAGCACCAACAGTTACTTAAAGCTGCAACAAACCAAGCGTGCGTCATCACTAGCGGATGCACCTTGAATCTCACGCTTAGCCAGAGCATACAAGACAGGTTTATGCAATGCATTCCTCCCTTCTCATACACAAATAAATACTTCATGGTAAGCACAGCACAGGCATTCAATCATGCAGAACAAAGCAGAGTACTCGTTTGAGGATCATAAAGCTTAGCAGAGTACTCGTTAAGAGGATCATAAAGCTTGAAAGGTCCCACCAAGCATGTGGTATTGTCCCCATTTCTTCCCTTCCGGGGGAACACCGAACGGTGTACTAGCACAGCAATTAACATAGATAAATAGTAGACACTCCACTTTAGGAGGGGGATTCACATTAATTTCACCCGAGGAATCCTCACTCTCCCGAGTCTCCTCTCCATCCTAAGTCTCACAAATCGTAATAGCAATCTCACCAGAGTAGGGTTCCTCCTACTAAAACCCACTGCAACATCTACCGGATAAATTCATTACCAGCAATGGAGGAAAAAAAATCACGGGCTAATCAATCGATCCCTGGTCTAAGCAAGGCGATCTAGCCAATCTAGGGGCACTTGGGCCCTCCCCTCTTGGTCTTCCAGTTGTTGTAGCAGGGGCACGCGCCCTTGTTGCCGTAGGTGCCCGGCGGCACGCACAGGCACTTGGCGCAGCACTTGTTGCAGAACGTCAGGCACGCCTTCTTGTACTGCGTCCCCCCGCACCGCGCCGAGCACTTGGACGAGCACTCTGCGCACACCACACGCCCAGGCACATCAGCAAGAAAGAAGCTAGGTAGCAAATGGGCAAACGTCGAAAGATTGCGAGCAGGTTTGGTCGGTTACCCCATGGCTTGAGGTTGCCGCCTCCCATCACCTCCTGCCACAGGCCGAAGGAGAAGAATACAAGATGGGTTAGTGAGCAGTGATGCCTGAAAGGGTGAAGGTGAAGTGAGCTTACCGCCGGGAAGGCGACGGCGAGGAGGAGGAATGCGAGGAGCAGAACGGAGATCTTAGCCATCGCTACCTCTTCTCCTCCTCCTTTCGGCGCCTTTGAGAGTTGAGCTGTTGAAGTGACGCGAACTTGCGAAGGTGAGGTATTTGGTTTGCCTTGGTTGGTTGGTTTATAGGGCAAGGGAGAGCAATAGGCAGGAGAGGAGGGGACGGTGGTGGACAGGTGGTAGTTCAGTGGGAGGGTGAGCAGTTATGGAAGCGTACGGTGGAGAGGACGGGCCAGCCGGCCTCGGCATGTGATGCGTCAGTGGGTGCGCAGAACGGTGCGCCTGCTTTTCCATTATTGTGCTACGTTGTTGCTGTTGTTGGGTTCCTGAACGGTGAACCCGTGCCCAGCGTTAGTGCTGCATAGGCTGCCTAACCAGGAGGGAAAAAAAAAGCAAAAAGATTGGAATTGCTAAAATCCTATCGAATGTTTTTTTCTAAGTTATGATACGCTTGGAGATTGTGTTCTGACCGATGACATTGTCTTATCTGGTGGTGGTAACGGTGAGTTAGTGCAGGGTTTGTCGGATTATAACTAGAGTTCATCGGGCTAGAGTTCGAGTGCATTAGGGCTTGAATTTAGGGGGAGACAATGGCATCGTTGATCATAGGTTGGAGGAGGATAGTGGACGACAGAAACTGCTAGGGCATCGATGAGCATTAGGAAGTGGTCGACAATGGGGGCTTCGATGATGGTGATCGAGGAGGGAGAGAGGTGGGTGACGATGGTGAAGACAGGGCGGAGGAGACTGGTGGACGGTAATGGTGCTTAGGTGACGATAATTGTGTTGGGGAGTGGCGAAGCGGATCTCATCGGCGCTGACGACGGCGACGACTAGGCGATGGGTGGTGTCACATGCAAGGAGCTAGGGGCGGTGGTTGCTAGCTTGTGAGGATTATGGTTGAGTGTTACATATGGAATTATCTATAAGAGATCTAGATTGATATGGGTCTTTGGATCTCTGTAGTAAAAACAGACCGATTTTGGTCTAAAAAATATTTAAATGTTGTACAGTGTACTGTGTATTTAGTTTTTACAGTTTTGCGCCTTTGGTCACAACCACAAAAACGCCGCTTTGCAACCTGCATTCTGAGCAGCCTGCCAAAAAGCATGTGGAGAGCCTGCCAAAATGCACGTGGTTAACTCCATCAAAATATTAAATAAGTACAGGTGAAGTAGGAAGCAAACCGATGAGATATTCCCCGTTTTGATTAGATTGAAAAATAGTAATTTATAGCTAAAATTATACTTTAATTAGTTAAAATTATACTGTAGGTGAAGATGATTTATTTGGCATAATTAAATTAAAAAATATGTTAGCTCATCACAGACAACGCAAACGAATATAGAAAAAAAGAACCGGTAAAAAAACCAAAAGTTTAGAAAAAGACGAAATTTATGAATAGTAAAAAATAAACTAGAAGCCAGAAGCTCAAGCCCTGTATACATTCTTTCGATGAAGATGTTTTTTATTTTATGATTTATAATTTATGTTATAATAATTAGATTTTAAATGATATGTATTTTTAGTATGTGATCAATAGAAAGATTGTAGTAAAAAGTATACTGAATTTAATTATACTAGTCAAAATCACATATGACTATTTTTCTTTAATATGTTATTTTTTGTTTTTTTATTTATTTCTTTGTATTATTCATGATGATAAATGGTTCTTTCTTATTCATTCTCATTTTTCGACTCCGAAAAAACTAACAGTCATTACAGTATATTTGCAGTCAAAAGCCAACAGTCAAAGCTAGAAGCCAGGATTTTTAAGCCGGTTGGAGCGAAGCCTAAAGTTTATTTGGACATTGATAAAATCTCTAAATTACAACTTTGATAACTTATTTGTATTGTAATATATTTTATAAAATCTGATAAAATTATAATAATATAGAAGTACTTTTTAAGATAAATCTACATATTATTTTTATATATAAAATATATTTATAACTAAAATTTATAATAGTTCACTGTACGTAACTTAAAACGACTTCAGTTCAGGACTGAAAGAGTACTACATCCAGACCACTGGCTAGTAAAACAGGTGGCTAGGAGAGGCACGTGCTTAGTGTTGTAGCATTGGTGTGAATGCGATTGGTCTATAAATGCAACTTATGTTAGACGGGCACCTAGGACGAGCCATGCATTGGGCGTTTTGGTTCAATGCCATACTTTGTGGCGCCTAAACCATTCTATTCGTAGCCATAATTTTAGTACACTGTACTTTATCAGAAGCATGAATGGCCTATCAACATTTACACTCCAGCAATAGTTGCCTCGGATAGATGTGTGGCTGATACAGGCTAGCTTTTGTATTAAGTTTATGATTTTTAATTTTTGACTGAAAGTATATAAGTATCGATTAGCATTTTTAATAAAAATAGAAAAAATAGAAAAATATGAGACAAAATATAAACAATTATTATATCGTCACGGACAAAACAATAAAAGAAAAATAAAAGACAAAAGACAAAAAAAATAAAAAAACTAAAATTAGAAGCCGAAATGTTCCAAGTGAATTCAATTTAAATAAGTCGGAAGCCAGAAAAAGTCAGAAGATGAAGCTATTTGGACAATGTATTTTTTAAGACAATGTATTTTTTAAGACGGTGTCTATAAGTCGATTGTAGTAGACACTATATAGACTTCAGCTATACTGGCCAAAATCACATATGACTATTTATTTCTTCGTACTCTCTCTCACGAACAGCCAAAAATCAAAAGTCATAAACCAAAAGCTACAGGGCATGTTTGGCAACAGTTGCGGCTTATGGCTTTTGGCTGTTTACGATATAGATTACGGAGAGAGATACTCACTTGCGATTTTGGATGGTACAGTTGTTGGGCTTTTAACGTGTACATCGTTTAACTTGTAGGCCCATCTTGAGAAAATACTCTATTTGAAAGTTAGGTACTGTAGCAAAAGCCAAAAAACGTCAGTTTCGGAGGAAAAAAAACATGCCCTATAATGTGGTGCTCATTTAGGCCTATAAGCCTAGCTTTCTGGCTTTTTTCATTGTATCTGTTGTTAGCATTTTTAGTGTAATTAAAGTTAAAAGATTTTTAAAAATAACAAAGTTATATCATTACGGATGATACAAAGAAATAAAGAAAAAAAGAAAAGATAAAAAACTAAAATACCAAAAAATAAAAAAGATGAAAATCTTAAACTAGAAACGAAAAGCAAAAGGCAAGAAGCTCGATAGAGCTGGACTCCACAGCAAAAAAAAAAAACAAACCAATATCTGCTTCAACAAAAATAGAACGGGTAGGTGCTGCTGCTATGACCGTCACACAGTGCACTAGTAGCTCAGCACAGGTTAGAATAGTGGGTCAAGTTCAGCAAACACGAGGCTAGGGCGTTCTTTTGGCAACGAGTTACGGGGAGCGCAGGCCAAGTCGCCGTTCCATTACGGTGCGCCTAGATCTGCGGCGCGGTTGCCGGCCGTCGGTGGGGCGGTAAGACCGCACGGTGTCCCTGGACCCCGACGCGCGCGTACTGCACTGGTACGGCCTACGGCGGTAGCTACCATTTACGTCTGCTCCGCCGCGAGTGACCACCGCGCTGCTGCGCCTCCACATGGTGGCGCTCCACCGGCCTCCGGCCTCGCGCGCCGAGTGATACGCGGGCCCAGACGCCGGTGGGGCTCACGCGTCAGGAGGGAAACGCGCTGCGTTTTGTCTGTGGGTGGTTGGTTTGGCTGCCGAGCGGTGGGGAGAAGTAACATGGGTGGGGAGGAGTAACATGGTGTTCGGTTGGGAGCTGGGACCTCGATGGGTCTGAGCGCGCACGGTCGTCGAGGAGGCTTTCTTCTGGCCGGCCAGGCTACTATTCCCCATGCCGACAGGCCCGTTCGGGTAGGTTGAAAAGCTGTGATTTATAACTAAAATTATACTATAGCGGCTAAAATTTACTGTAACTGAAGTTAACTTATTTGACATAATTAAATATAAATAAATTTAAAAATAGAAAAAATATGCTAGCTCATCACAAACAACGCAAACGAATATGGAAAAAAAGAACCGGCAAAAAAACTAAAAAAACAAAAGTTCAAAAATAAATAAAATTTATGAATAGTAAAAAATAAGCCAGAAGCTGAAACCGAAATGAGCGGGGCCGACGTACACCACGCGGCCTGCAATTCAAACGAGCGCGAGCAGGCACGGGAAAAAGCGGCTTTTGGCTTTTACTACAGTACCTAACTTTCAAACAGAGTATTTTCTCAAGACAGTGTCTACAAGTTAATTGTAGTACACGTTAAAAGCCCAACATCTGTAACAACCAAAATCGCAAGCGAATATCTCTCTCCGTAATCTCTATCGCAAACAGCTAAAATAAAAAAAAATTAGCTAAAAGTCATAAGCTGCAACTATATCAAACAGGCCCACGCCCCCAATCAATTCGGCTTTTACTCATGTTCTTTTTCTTTGCCTGAGTGCTCTGTAGGGCCGGCCCATTTACAGCTCGCCCTATATTTATCAGACCTTCACACGATACGGTATATATTTAGATAGAACACGACCTGATTATATCTGGTACGATTGGTTCGAATAAATTACTGTGTTGCGTTGGGCCACATGCCTACCCTTCGATCCAGGCACGGCATGGAACAGAGAGGGGTTGGACCGTGCTGGGTCGACCTGGGCAAGCTTAGCCAAACAGACCACCGATAGCCCATTGATTTAACTGCCAGTCGTCGAGTCACAAGTATTTTTATTGTTAGTTATAAGTAATTTTTTTGCCAATCGTAAATAGTTTTACTGTCAAATCATTTATCCACACTCAAAAGAGTGTGGTAAACCCTACTATAAGTAATTTTAGTGCACTACTACACGAAAGTTACTTTGAATATCATGATAGATCAGCGCATCATGCCGAGGTACCGACCTAAATACGACACACCCAATTAGAGCATGTTCTTTAATGGCTTCTAAAAGTGGCTTTTGGCTTTTGCTACAGTACCTAACTTCCAAATGGAGTATTTTCTCAAGACGGGGTCTACAAGTTAATTGTAGCACACGTTAAAAGCCCAACATCTGTAACAACTAAAATCGCAAGCGAATATCTTTCTTCGTAATCTCTGTCGCAAACAGCTAAAATTCAAAAATTTCAGCCAAAAGCCACAAGTCGCAGCCATATCAAATAGGCCCTTAAACTAGATCACATGGTCTATTTACTGTTTATACAGTGTCGTGGGCAGTCGGGGCTAAAGGTACACACAAGCTAATATTTACGATGAATTTTTTCTACGAATAATCTATTTTTTATTCAAAATAACAGAAATATACACACGACAATATTTTTTGCAAAAAATAGGCTCTAATCGCCTGACCGTTGGGCAACTGGAGCCTATCGCCCAATGACTAGGCGACAGCAACGCTGTCTGCAAGCCATTGGGCGATAGGTTCCAGTCGTCTGACCATTGGGCGACGGGAACCAGTCACCCAGCCACAGGGCAACTGCATGTGGAGTCGTCCACCCATAGGACGACTGCAAACTGCCACCCGTGAATTTTGTAGATTTTGTGATTTTTTTAGATTATAACTGGAAGACAATCTGCTAGATTTGTAATAAAAGTTCATGGTCATTGTATGTTGTCGGAGCGTTAAAAAAATTATGAAACTTTTTCTAAGAACGATTGAACTTAGAACGATTGGTAAGTACGATGGTAAGTGATATTGTGATGTTACCGATTGAACTTAGAACGATCGGTAAGTACCGATGGTAAGTGATATTGTGATGTTACTGGGAATTCGTACACGGAGAAAAAACTGGTATGTTAATATTGTTGGATAACTTGCTATGTAAATAATTGAATGCGAAAAGACGAGGAAATAAGATTGTCTGAATTTAAATAGACTTCATAATATAGTTGGTAGTAATATGCCACATATTTTTTTATTACATGCATAACATATAGCATCATGTGCGACTAACCCATCCAACTACTCGTACAACATATTGTGTTGACCGGGGTCATTTTCCCTTCCTTGCTAGCTCGGTGTTGAACTCCTCGGTGGCCTCTTTTGCCTTGGTCGTCGTTTCCCTCTTTTTCTCGCGCTTCCTCTCGCGAGCCTCCCACTCCCTACGCGTGCACACTTCGAGATGAGCTTTCGTCTCGTGTTGTATACACAGGGTTTGCTTGTTCTTGCGACGCTCCTCCTCTCGGATCTCGGAGGACCTTGTGACATTCCACTCATTGAAGTCGAGGGCCCACTAATCCTCTGGGTGGATCTCAAGATTGATCCATTTGCAGTAGCCACATAGGGGTTTCAAAGACTATGAATACAGGGGAGAGGTTGTTAGTGCATTCTCTAAAGGAGAAAAGGTATGGGGAAAATAGTGCACGTGGTCCTTACCAGTTGCCGATAGGTTGCGGTGTCTAGACGGTGGTCGGGGTAGTCACTAGACTAGTTTGCTCAACCCCAGTAATGCATACCTAGGCTGAGGCGGTGCTTAGACTTTAAGAACTTGCATGAGTCTCGTCACCAACAAAAGAGGGCATCTCCCCCCTCTGGTGGGTGTTGCGGCAAACGCTCGGTAGGAACATTCGGGATGGGGTTGTTGCTACGGGGGTGTCATTGCGGGGAGCTGACCTCGTAGCACGCTGGGCTTGTTTCTGCTTGGGCCGCAGCAGCCTTTACTTTCTCATCACGGGTGGCAGCTGACCGTGCTAGGTCGTAGGTCTCCTCCCATTGCCTCATCATCTTGTCACATTGCTTCTTCTGCCTTTTGTTCATCCCGATGTGGTGAAGCAAGCGCCGGTGTAGTGTGGGGTTTGCTCGTAGTGAGGTCCTGTCTATCTATAAACAATTTGCCACTATGGTTCGTACACAGTTCTCCACTCCTATTCGTGTTTTTCGTGCTGATTCTGCTGGCGAGTACCTCTCTCGTTACCTCACGGTTTCCTTCTTTGCCGAGGGGCACTCTCGCTCAGTTTTCTTGTCCAGGTGCTCATGCTCAGAATGGTGTTGCTGAGCGCAAGCATCGTCACCTTCTTGAGTCGGCGCGTACCCTGATGATTGCAGCCTCTATTCCACCTCACTTTTGGGCCGAGGCTGTTTCCACTGCCACCTATCTCGTCAACATCCAGCCTTCTTCTGCTCTTCAGGGAGCAATCCCTTTTGAGCATCTATGTGGTCTCCTTCCTGACTACTCTGCCCTTCGCATGTTTGGCTGTGTTTGCTACGTTCTCCTCGCCCCTCGAGAACGCACAAAACTGACTGCTCAGTCTGTTGAGTGTGTTTTTCTAGGATACAGTGTCGAGCACAAGGGCTATAGGTGCTGGGATATTACAAGTATAGTTAATTCTAATTGTAGAAAACTTGATACCACTTATGAAAAAAATATCGCTTAAGCTCAAAGGATATCAAGTATGATTAAATCCATTTTGTATAGACCTGATACCACTTGCACTATTTGTGAGCATACATGATACGAAGTGTGCTTGATTCCATTTGTAGAAACTTGATACCTCTTGTATGATCAACTTGTATTCTCACAGGATCAAGTTTGGTACTTTATCTTCAATGATTTTCACTTGATTATTGATGAAGGGTAGATTGTTAGAGATATGATTAGATACTGATTGATATGATTAGATACTGATTGCATTGTATTAGGATAGTTTAGATTCTTTCCATACATGCACTCTTTCCTTATATGTATTCTTTCCATATTTGCCATCCTGTACTCGTGTATATATACCGACCCGTTGGCCTCATATGAATACAAGCGCTATTCATAACATGGTATCAGAGCGTACCTGATTTTTCGACGCTCCGTTTGTCGTGCCGCACGCCGGCCTCCACTGCGCCCCGCCGCGCCTCTCGAGCTTCTGCCGCTCTTCACCCCGCCATTGCTCGTCCGCTGCGGTAGGGCCGCTGCGTTCGGATCTGCTCGCCTCCCGCCGGATCTGCCGTTCTTAGGCCTCCTCTACCGGCCGCCGACTCGGGCCATCGCGCCTCCACCGTGGGATCCGCTCCGTCGCCGTCGCCTCCACCCGGGCCGCCGGCCGGGCGTCGCGCTCTCGGGCCGCCCGTCGCCGATCCCGCTCCGCCGTCGCCGACTCCGTCCGTCGCGCCTCGGGCGCCCGTCGGCGACTCTCGTCGGCCGTCGCCGACTCCGCTCCGCCTCCACTGGCCGCCGCAGCCGCCGCACCTCCACCCGCCGCCGCCGCCGAGCCTTGACCGGGGCCGCCGCGGTGCCGTCTCAACCGCCGCGACGTCGCGCCTCCTCCCGAGCCGCCGCACCACCCGGGCCGCGCTTTCTTCCCGACCGTCGCCGTCGCCGTCTCCGCCGCCGTCCCATGCCGTCGCCGTCCCGCCGCCGTCGCCCCTCTCTTTTCTTTGGTCTCGATTTGTTTTGTAAAACCGCCTGGGTCTCGGTTGTGTTTATAAAACCGATTGACTCTTAAAAAGAGAAAAACGTCGCTCTAACCGCCGCGCCGTCCAGCGCCGCCTGTTAGACTTCGTTCCATTGGTCGCCGTCTTGTCGGCCGCGCCTACCAATGGGTACCGTTGCTCTCCTCGTTGCCGTGATCTTCGATGGTGTTAATTACACCGACTTACGTGTCTCACATGCGCATCCATATCGTGGTCTTCGTCTCGGGGCATCCTCTCGGCGATGTCATCCGTCCGCCTTGCCCTACTCCTCCGACGGAACCTCCGCTTGCCGCAGCTGCAAAGCGGTAAACAAAGCTGCTGCTGATGATGATGCTGATGATGATGATGCTGATGATAAGGCTGCCTCTGCCTACCAAGAGGCTCTAGATTTATCTGAGGATCGTGGCGGTCTATACTCGATGAGTGCGACGACGGCGCTCGGCCGCCGCTATACTCATTGCCAGTGTCCAGCCTCAGTTCTCTTCTGAGGTTGTGGGACTCTCCTCGGCTTTCCAGATGTGGACTCACCTTCGTCAGCGCTACGAGCCCTCTGGTGATGCCTTGTACCTGTCCGTGGTTCGCCAGGAGCACTCTCTTCAGCAGGGTGATGCTACTGTTGACGCTTTTTACACTCAGAGCTCTGCTGTCTGGCGTCAGTTGGACTCTCTCCGCTTTGGTTGTCGCTCTTGTCGGTCTTGTCTAGCCGCACGTCTTGACCGGGAGTTTCAGCGGATCTCGAGTTCCTTACTCGCCGTCACGAGTTCGAGCGGCGGCGTGCGACTTCTTGCACGTCACCCTCGTGTCACTCTCCGGAGGCTCTCACCGAGATACGACGAGAGGAGACTCGCTGAGTGGTCTTGATGCGATGTCACTCCCTCTCGTGCTCGCTGTTCGTCCACCTGCTACACCGTCTGCTCCACGCTTCAGTACACTGCCTCCTCCAGCGGCTACCACAGGCGGTGGTGGCCGTCCTCCATCTGGAGGGGGCCGTCCTCACTGCTCCTACTGCGACAAGGCCGGCCACATTGAGTCTCAGTGTTATAAGAAGAAGCGGCATCTTTCACGTCGTTTTTCTCCTAGCACTGGCACTGGTGCTTCTACATCGACCGCTGCATCGACTACTTCAGCAGTTTCTCTCCGGCGGGAGAGATAGCGGACTTGACGCTTACTTGTTGCCTCAGGTTCTCCCTCAGCGAGTTCTGCGGTTACGCTCTCGATTCTTGAGCACCGAGAAACCACCCCCTACACAGTCAGGTACATCCTCATGGATTCTTGATTCTGGAGCATCTTTTCACATGATGTGTTTTTCTAGGATACAGTGTCGAGCACAAGGGCTATAGGTGCTGGGATATTACAAGTATAGTTAATTCTAATTGTAGAAAACTTGATACCACTTATGAAAAAAATATCGCTTAAGCTCAAAGGATATCAAGTATGATTAAATCCATTTTGTATAGACCTGATACCACTTGCACTATTTGTGAGCATACATGATACGAAGTGTGCTTGATTCCATTTGTAGAAACTTGATACCTCTTGTATGATCAACTTGTATTCTCACAGGATCAAGTTTGGTACTTTATCTTCAATGATTTTCACTTGATTATTGATGAAGGGTAGATCACTTATAAAAAGATGTCACTTGAAAGACTACTTGAAAGAGGAGGAAGAGGATGATATCATTGGAGGATACACCACTTGTAAAGGCGGATACCACTTGAAAAAGACGATATCATAGGTGAAGGAGCTTGGTTAAGAGAAAATATTTGCTCGGCAAGAGGAAAAGAAGGATATCACTTTGGAAGATGCCACTTGAAGGATCAAAGATACCACTAATTCTCCAGATGAAAGATATACCAATTCAAAAGAGTAGATACAACTTGAAAATAATATCACTTGGAAATCAATGATATCATATATGTGAAGAGCTTGGTTAAGAAAGATTTTCTTACCAAGATGAAAAAGATATCAATCCAAAAGACATCACTTGGAGGAAAAAAGATACCACTTAATTTTCACAAGCTGATTGTCATATTACTTGCCCATCGACGACACCAGAGAGAACCCATCGTCAGTCGGTCGACGTCTCCCCTGGGTACATTTCTTCCCCATACAGACTCATGTCCTCTAGCATGGGTCGTCCGAGGCTGAAGCGCTCGAACAAGCACAGCTGCAGTAGCAGTGGACAACCCACGAGAACCGAGTTCACCTTGGTCCTCGAGCACGTGTCGCACAAGCCTCGATAGGTCGCGGCAAGTGCGGCCGATCCCCAGCTGACCTAGGGGGCCTCGCCATCGGCGATCGCCCTAGCATGAGTGATAAGGCACGCGTTGACGGTGTTGTCGTGGCTGGCGGTGAAGAGCACCCAACCAAATAGCCATAGCAAATACGCCTTCAAGTGGCATGAGACCCGCTGCTTGTCCGCATCTGGATCCATCCGCTCCACCTAAATGCAACCAAGAAGTTATTAGTACGTAATAGCGAAAATGAGAGATCATAGGACCGATTGTAGAAAGCATGTGCCCGGAACTTTGAGAGCCACCTCAGCGACGGCCCGTGTGTCTGACCCGCCGGGAAGGCGTAGCAGTCATCCGCGGCACCCGGCGGAAGGATCGCCTCGAATCTGGCGAGTAGGTCCGTGCGCCACCCGGTCAGGACCTCCGAAAGGAAAGTAGCAGCTCCCATGATCGGAAGGCCAAGCAGCAGGGACACATCCTATAGAGTAGGTGTCATCTCCTCGAATGGGAGGTGGAAAGTGTGCGTTTCTGGCCGCCAACGGTCCACCAAAGTTGTCAGCAGAGAATGGTCGAACGGGAAGCGTCGTGATCGCTCCATGCTGTCGTCCCCACCCGCTGGCAAGGCACATCTGTCCTCGTCAGTGGCCTGCACCATCCACACGAGAGGGAGTAGCCCGTCATCCCGTAGCCTGCGAAGCAATTAAAGGTCAGCACAGAACCTACTTACGGCAATAGTACGACGCTGGTGGAGTGCACACCTGACTGTCCAGTAGGGGTCTAGTCTCCAGGCCACTCGAGGTGTGCATATCTAGACCACTCCCAACTCAGCTGGCCCCTCCGCGCTCTCTGTAGGCGAGACACAACAGGAAGCGCGATGCAGCCGGTCAACGTGCTCATCCAGCAGTAGTTAGGCGGTCAGACCCATGAAGATCACGAGCCATACCTGCAAAATGAATTTAAGTTAGCATTTATACGGAACCAAAAAACATCGCATGTAAAGTAACAGTAAATAGAACTTGTAAGTAAATAAACAGAGCAATACTAGATTACTAGGTTACTAGCACAACACCAACTACATTACTGAAAAGGTGGATGTGACATAGCAATTACACAAATGGTACATAAAATATACAATACATTTAGTACGACATTCTGCACGTCAAAAGTGTCTACTAACAAAATACAGTTTATAATGGAAATTTATTTCTAGTCTCCAACAACTAGTAGTACACACCATGCCGCTCTGCCTACTGATCAGCACATGCGTTGCATCATCTAGCTGTGTACCCCTCCTGACCGCATCGCCCGCAACATGCACCAGATGCTCCGTCTTGCGCTTCGTCCATTTCATTTGTAATACGCTGGCTCTATCGCGACCCTTTTCACCCTTCAACATATTAACATCTAGAATCTAGGTCCTCCCTGCAATGTCCAAGGTGCTGAAGTTCCCCACAAACCTAAAACCCCTGAGCTCCCCACACCACACATGCACTACTCTCTCCATGAAGAAGTACTCCGACATGAAGTTCGAAGGATCCATGCCTACGGTCCCGCATGCAGCGAGGATATGAGAGCATGGCTTGTGTAATAGCTTCAGCTCATTGCACGTGCAGCTAAGGTCGTTTGCATGATCTCCAAGGTATACCTCGTGGATAACAAGGAAGCGAGCCGTCCTAAATCCGGCTTTATCACGGAGTACCACATCGAAATGATACTCCCTGTTGCCCATGACGTGCACTGTGTGCAATTGGACCTTCTGTGCCTTCGTCTAGATGATGTCGTAATTTTCGACGAGTACAATGCTCGGGGATTGGCCGCATGAAGTGTGGCATTCGCGTGTCTCTCCCTGAAGTAGCCGATTGTGCTATGAAGAACACCTTCCACAATGGCAACAAGGGGCTAAGAACAAAGGCCCCTGAGAACCCAATTGTACACCTCTACAAGGTTAGTCGTCATTATGCTGTACCTTGCGTCGTCCATGTCGTGCAACAGGACCACTTCTCCAATGGTTCTCTCTCGATCCACTGTGCGAAGCACTTGATGTTCCGTGAGCTCCTCCTTCTCAGACCAGCTAAGTTAGGCTCATCGAGTGCTGGCAAGTATTCCGGTTGTGCCGCCCCAAGCATGACTGGCCCCTTGCTCCTCTCGTCGATGTGCTTCCTGCTGTGCTCGTCCAACAACGCCTACAAAGCATTAAAATTTCTCCACTTGTTCTGTATAGCCAACCAACAACTCCAACCCTGATATGTCTGAGGAACCACAACCAGCTTTCATAATTCTCACTTTCCATGAATGTGATGGCTAGAGCAATATTTGGTTGTTGCCATCAACGCCTATGGCCGTCAGGATCTGCCCCTTGTATTTATCGGTCAAAAAATGTCCCGTCAACTGAGATCGCCGGCAGCATGTGCCCTAATGCCTCGATGCATGCACCAAATGCTAATAAGGCCCTCTGCAACACCGCATATCCTAGCGGCCTTGTGGAAAGCTTGTCCTGCACAGCTATATACGTGCCCGGGTTCTTATCCTGCAACACCTTAAGCATACGAGGAAGATTGTCGTACGCCGCCTCGAAAGACCCAAAACATTTTTCCAACGCCTTCTACTCTGCACGCCACGTCTTCGCGTAGCTAATCTTGTACTTGAATTTCTTCTCAATAGTTACCACGATGTGCGTGGCCTCCATGTCTTTCTTCTCCACTATCTCTCTATACATCAAATTGGCTACAAAGGCGGATGTTAGGTTACGATGCCTCGCCAAAACAGTACTGAGAATGCAAGAGTGCGGCTCCACCTTCGACACAATCCAGTGAGTCTTATACTTGGTTCTACGTACGTGCACCCTCCAAGGACAACCGGCCTGCTTACACTTCATGGTGTACTACTGCTGGCTAGATTTCACGATCCGAAAAGTCCGCTGCATTGAAAGGGCCCACAGCTTGATGGCATCCTGCTGTGATGCCTTATCACCAAATATTGAATGCAACCGAACCTCTGTTTGATGATACTCCCATGGTGTTTCGTGCTCATCATGTGCGAAAACACCCTCAGCATCAAACCGGTTCCATTCCTGCGGGACGGGAGCTTCATCCTCATCCGAACCGTCCTCGTCGTCCTCCTGTACAGCTTCCTCTTCAACCCATGCCGTCTGGTCATCACACTCCATCTACTGCACTATGTACTCAATGTGCTCCCGTTCATCAGCTTGTCCTGTTCCCTCGCCACAGCGTGACCATTGTACCTCTCATCCATGTACTGCATCGGCCTCGTCACGAGCATCTTCCTTCTCTTCACCAACATGCGGGCCGCCTGAGCTGCTTGCACCTCCTAGAGCACCTTGCACATCTTTTAATGGGCATGGTTGCACAAGTAACACACACTCGTATCCACGACGCTGGCACTCTTGCACAAACCCCTTCCACGTAACAGTGCGCATCAATGTTCTCAACTTCCATCTGATGTACGTGGGAGACCGGCTCCAAAGCCCTTGTACGACAATGTTGCACACTTCGGCTTCTCTTCTCTTCTTTGTTTCTTTCTGTTGAGGGCGGCGGCAGCCGAGCGGCCTCCCTTTTTAACCCCCCAGTTGCCTGGCCGTCGACTAGACTCCAGTCACCCAACCGTTGGACGATAGCAGTTGCAGTCGCCCAACGATCGGGTGACTGCAATATTTCGCCCAACGGCCGGCGGATTGCATGTGTGTCGTCTGGCCGTTGGGCGATAGACTCCAGTCGTTCAACGGTTGGGCGACTGGAGCCTATTTCTGTAAAAAAATATTGCCGCGGGTATATTTCTGTTATTTCGAATAAAAAATAGATTATTAGTAAAATAATTCTATTTACGACTCCATCTATGGACAGAAGACCAAGTCAACCCCCTACAGTGATAGTCCATCAGGGGCCACGCAAAAACCCAATTTCCGTATGCTCCGTACACACACCGCTTTTCATCTCGAACGTCCACTGTTCCATCGGACGTATGAGGTTCACCTAACCATGGGCGTTGTCTGCCCATGGCGCAATGGACCGCGTGCACCTGGCTTTTATATGCTTTGGTGTCACGCTTTAAAAAATAAACCACAACCACTGCGCCACTTCCACTTCTGACGCCGCTGTGCTCGCCCCGCGGGAACCCTAGGACGGACTCTCCGGCCGTCTACGGAGACGCGGCCGCCGACATGACCGGGTATTGCGTGCTCCTCCTCGATTCGATCCTCTTGCCCTTACGCCTGCGACGCTCTTCCGGCGATTCGGTTCGCCGGAGGGAATTTGATTTGTCTAGGTCGGGAAAGGCGGCGCCTTTTTTTTCCTGGGCCTGGGCGGGATGTAAAGGAGTTCGGCGTCCTTTCGGCCTTGAGGGTTTGTGGGATTAAGATCCCCTTGGCATCACTGATTTGTGGGATTCGGTGAATGCACGATTTGGGGCGTCGGAGTTGTCGGATTGCGTTGGGTACAGTTGCTGCGCTATAGTTGTAACTGGATGTTTTTTGCGAGCGTCCTGCGTTTTTTTAATTGGTTTGAATCGAAAATAGCAGTCCTTTCTTGTTAATGAGGCCTGGTGTGAGGATCGCGCCGAACATTTGTGGTATTGCGGCTTGATTCGGTGAATCTGTAGTGTTCTTCCTTCGATTTGGGATGAAAGGCGGGATCTTTTTGGATGCTGCAGCGGCGACGGTTGGGTTGCGTCGCTAGTTTGTAGTTTTACAGTTATGTTTGAGATTGTCTTCCAGAAGGATGACGTTTCTGCATTGGTTTTAGTTGAAACGAGGCATTGTTTTCTTTTGCCATTGCGGGGTAGCAGTACGTATGCACTTTGTTCTGTTGCAATTAAAGAACATCCACACTTCTGGTAGGAAGAAGAGTGGGAGTGTTACTTCAAAGGAGGTACCTTGTTAGTTCATATGGTAACCATTGTGTCACTCTTTGTTAAAAGGGGATTTTCTTCTTGCTTGAGTATACTGAGTTTGAGTTCAAAACAGAGATTGCTGTCGTATCCATCTTTAGCTTTTGAGAAGCCATCCTTTCGCCCTTGGCAATTTGGTGAAAGACCATCGTATTTAGTTTTTGCATTATTGTGATCAGCATTGCCTGTAAGGTTGACCTGAGCAATTGTTGTCGGCCTTTAGTTTTACCAGTGTCATGGACTCATGGTTCCTGGGTCAAATTGCATTTCTTTGAGTTTACAGAAAAAAAGGATTTCAAATTGTGTTAGGGTTAACAGAGCTATGTTTTGAATTTGGGAGCAGCTAGCTAGCGGTATACCATTAGAACCACTTGCAATGGTATAGGGTGGTTTCATGCTAGTTTCATGGAGGAAGAGGAAGAGTACATCGTGGCCGGCCGCCGTTACCGTGCTGCCCCGGGTAGCTCCGCGTGCATCCTCCGTCGCCCCCCCCCGCCCCTTCCACCACCAATCGCGGCGGCGGCGCCGCCGCCGCCGCCCGCGTAGCCCCGACCCTCCCGCCACGTCGCCCCAACCCACTGCCACACCGCCTTGCAGCCGCCCACCGCCCTCCTACCCGGGTCATCGCCCTTGCCGCCGCCCATCGCCAGGCCACTGCGTCCTCCCAACCTCCTTCTACGCCCGGGGGAAGGGTGAACCCATAGCGGGGGAGCCAGATTTCCCTCCTCCGATGCTAGATCCGGTGGCGGCGCCCCTCCAAGCTGCTGGATCCAGCGGCGGAGGAGAGTGAGGGGATGACGGTGGCGAGGAGGGAGGGATAATGAGAGGGAACGGGGAGAAAAGAGTCGGGTCACCTCCGTGCACGTGCGGCTGCGGGAGCGGAGCGGAGCTGTTCTATTGAAATAGAAGCTGACAGTGTAGGGTTTTTTAGCTTTACCCTTTGAATTTACGTTGTACCCAGTGGTGGAGTGGAATTATGTCTTGAATTTTGGAAACCTGATGCTTGATCAATTTTAGCATGAGAACAGTCCTGAGGAACCATGGATTAGTGTTGTTCATACGGATGGTAATTGTGGTGTGCTTGACGAATTCCAAATTAAGTTCAGCTTGTACCTCTACAAGATTGGTGGGATCTATTTAATGAAGTTATCTGTGTTTTTTGCACCCGCATTTGGTCTCTTTGTGGTTAATGCTGTTGATAGATTGATAAATATGGGATTGAAATTCAGGTGATGCTGTTAGTGTTGTAGAACGCTTTTCTTTATTCATCTGTCTTAACCCTACCGTTAATTTTTTCTGCAGGACATCCTGGCTAATTGATAGCCAAAGAATTGCTTCAAAAATAAAAAATGCGTCTGGGTCATTGGATCCCAGTAAACACAACTGGGTGAGCAACCCAAGTAAGGAGTGCCCAAGATGCAATCATGTCATTGATAATAGTGATGTAAGAGCTGTACATTTCTATTATGTGTAATTGAGCTAGCTGCAGTTTTTTTTGTTACTTGTATCTTTTCATTTCATTGTTACTGTTAACTTTGTTCCAGGAGAAAGCGCAGACATCATAAATAAATTGAGAGAACACAGGAGAATTTCTGAATTTCTCTATTCTCTTACTTGCTCCCCTTTTTCTTTACTTTTCTCCTTGCAAAATTGGCTACAAGCCTCCTCAATATATAGGCTAATAATCTCCTACTAGCATACGTATTTGGACTTCAAGTTGGACACAACTTCAACTTGATCTTGGACTCTAAGTCAAGATTATTTCTAACAGTTACTATGCCTGCTTCACACTTATTTTTAATCAAGGATTAAAGAATCAAACCACATTAATATTTTAAGCGATTAATCCTATTGTTGTCCAGCTTTTTGTTCATAGATTACTCTATCTTAATAAGCCAACCACTTGTTCCTAAAGCTGGAATAGATTTCTGTTGTTACAATTAACTATTTTGTCACTTCGACTTTGGTTCTTTTGTTCCAGATCTAGTGTTATGCGAATGTATTATTTCTGAGCTACGGATCAATTTTAATTAGTTATGTCCAGTAAGGTGTTATGTAAGTGCAATCCTCTGATGAATAAAGGTTTCACTGCAGGTTGTTAACCAGTGGCCTGGTTTGCCTAAAGGTGTAAAGTTTGATCCATCTGACCAGGAATTGCTTTGGCATTTGCTGGCAAAACATGGCAAAGCGGGTGCAAAACCTCATCCATTCATTGATGAATTTGTTCCAACAGTTGAGGAAGATGATGGTATCTGCTACACTCATCCACAGAAACTTCCAGGTACCCCTTCCAAGTACCCAGATATCTTCCGTCTTGAAAAAATAGTAGATAACTTGCATACAGTTAAAAAATATATTTTTGTTTTTGTCATTGTATGGAATTTTCCAGTATTGATGTTCTGAAGATGAGTAAGAAATGACACTTTTATTTTTAGATAGGAGTAAGCCGTAATATCTACATTTTATAGCTTTTGTTGAATGCTTCCCTGTGTTATTTTTTTTCCCAGTTGGTATTCGTTTGTCTTAATCACACCCTAAGACCACATTTGCACCAAGTCTAGCAGTAGTGCTGGTGTCACAATACACCTACTTATTTTAATTATATTTATTCTCTTAACTTTCCACTGTGTCACTCAGCAACAATCTACCACTCTATGACTGATTGCATTTGCTCAAATGTGACATTCTACTCTCTTTTTTGAAACAAATATTTCACTTTCTTTGCAGCCTTCTTGAATTGACTTTATCCTTTTCAGGTGTTAAGCAAGATGGAAGTGTATCACACTTCTTCCACAGAACCTTTAAGGCCTATAACACTGGGACTAGGAAGCGTCGAAAGATAAACAGTGATGATCTTGCTGATGTCCGCTGGCACAAGACGGGCAAGACAAAACCAGTAATAGTTGATGGAAAGCACCTTGGCTGTAAGAAAATAATGGTGCTGTATATGAGTACTGTGAAGGGTGGGAAGCCTGACAAGACTAATTGGGTGATGCATCAGTACCATCTAGGCACTGGGGAGGATGAGAAGGATGGCGAATATGTTGTCTCCAAATTATTTTTTCAGCAACAGCTTAAACCAGGGGAGAAAAATGCACAAGAGTTAACCGCTGCAGATGCTTTGGAAACTATAGCTGCCGAACCAGATCTTCCCAACCCTTTATTGCCAATGGAAGAACATGTTAGCGATAGTTCTAATCAAGAAATTCTTCAGAACAATGAACATAACACTGACCAGGTAGTTGCACATTCATGTTTGCTTTATTTCTTCTCCTGTTTCCTTTTCTTTTTTCTATGTGCATCACACATTCATAGGTAAGTTGAATTAGCAAAGAAAACATGTAAACTTGTTTATGATAATTGAAAAAGTAAGTCGATAAAAGTAGTGGCTTTTTCTTTAACTGATGTGCAGGTAAACGGGAATTCTGAAATAAACATCCAAGAAAAAGCTGTTGAAGAGAATGCCGTCCATCTGTCCTCTGAAAAACCTGAGGACGGAGATAATCCCTTATCACAAGATCCAAAATGGTGGGAAGGTGAATCCCAGTTTCTGTTAGATTCTCAGCAACTGGCAGAAGGCCTGGCAATCTGTGACGAGTTCCTTCAGAGTCAGAGCCAGACCTCATGCGTCGATGGAGATGAACCCGATAGGATCAAGCCTCGCCTGGCTGTTTATGCCCAACTGCCTGTAGAGGACTTGAAGAAGGATCTGGAAGAATGTCAGAAGTTGGACTCCTCAGACAGTGCAAATCTTGATCTTGAAAACACAACTGAATTTCGACTGAGCCAAATCGTATGATTCTGACATCTTAAACTATCACCAGTTATGTTACATGTTCAACCCCCCCTCCGCCTGCCCCCTCTTTGCTAAACCTGTGTCCTACTTGCAGGAATTTTCACAGGACAGCTTTACGACGACATGGGCTGGTGGCAAGATAATTGATTGAGGTGGTTCCAAGAGGTCACTCTCTGCATGACTCTGTACATGAAGAAACAACTGAAGCCTTTTTTTGCGAGACAACAGTAAGGAGATGTGCATTGTCAAGTATGGTTGTCAGCCTCTTTCTCGTGCATGTGAACTGTAAATTATTATGAAGAAGGCCAAAAAGTGTCGTGCTGCTCACTGATGACTGTTCAGTGTTACAATTAGCTTTGCCTGGCCGCATGCTTTTGTAAATCATAATGGTAGGTTGGTAACTGCCTCATTTTGGTTGGCCATTCTGAATGGTAAAAGAGTAGTTAAAGAAGGCGATCAAATCGGCAAGAGCTGATAGTTTTTGGCATCATGTAAGGCAAACTCAGTGTGTTTCGTTCGTAATGTACTGCATTACAACATGGTACATTTGTAAACACTGTAGTACAAGCCTCGCACAACACACATCGCCCTACAGTTCATCGTACAACATAGATCGAATTACATCATGGTACATGTTTTCTAGCACTGCATTACAGGTGATAATATATTACAGTATGGTAGAGTTCATCGTACAACATCGATCGAATTACATCATGGTATTTGTTTTCTAGCACTGCATTACAGGCGATCATATATTACAATATGACAGTGTCACGTACCATATTATAACATGATACATGTTTGGTAGCATATTTTCTAACATCACATTAGAGGCTATCATACATCATCGAATTGGCAAACACATCATGCCATCAGCACAATTGCAATAGCATCCTACAGCTTGTTCATACCTATGTTAGACCTGCCAAGATCGAGTACTGGAGTGGCGTCGCTGTACAGGCTGTTGACTTAGCGGTCGTCGGCCTGGAAAGTCACAGGTCACGGTTCGGCTGATGATGAAATTTTGCAAAGGTGGTACGTGTGATAATTTTCGTCTGAGTCTCCACACCATAGCTATGAACATTCTGCACGATACACCATTTGTTCTTCCAAACATCCATCGCGCGTTTGATGACATTGTGTAGAGAGGAGTGGTGATAATTGAATATCTCTTTCATTCCAACTCACTGATGACCAGGACCGAATTTCGGTACATGGTATCTTTGGTTTTTGTATGGAGCTAGGTACCCTTCTTGGTTGGGATATCTAGAGTGCACCAAGTAGTACTTTCCCACGGTACAAACAGTTAGCATGGTACAACTTGCAAGTTTGAAATGTAACTTATCGAATTTGCATTCCTTACGGTCGGTGTGGGAATCTGTATGCGATTGTGATCATCGTGTCACGAAGTATGCACGTGTCGTGCACGCACCCAGGCCACCTAGCGTACACAAAGATGAACCGCATGTCAAAATCATATATGTAAGTATGTTCTGACTCGTGTAGACATGATGGTTGTGGTATATGTGTTGCATGTGGTTTGGAACGATGGCAGGACACACACGTGCCATCAATTGCACCAATGTTGTTTCTGAAATAGGGAGGTGAAATCTTACCGCCATCAGTCTTGGATAGACAAAAGCAAAGCTCGGATCTATCGGCGTTATGATGTCCCTCCACATCTGGTTAACACAATACATAACATCTGTAAACATTCTACTGATGGACCCACCGGAATGAGCAAAGCGGTTCGCCACATGTCTGTTGGACTGCGGCGCACCACACACCCATAGGAACATTCCTAGTGCCTCCTTCAAGCTCGTTTCGGAAGTGGACTAAAGACCATAGTTTTGTACTAGTGTCATGTAGGGCATAGAACGCTGACCTTCCATTATGAACATCCCCCTACATAGCCGCGAGTCCCACAGCCGATGCTCTACCCACTGGAGGAGCTTGCCTCATCGTCAGTCAATAGGGTGAATGGGACATCTGTGGCATGTATGTCTAACGCACTGGAGGCGGACGCAGCGTTGCTGACGCTGGGTTCGACCTTAGTTTCCTCTTTCATTAGGTGATGTCATCTGCGAAATGGAAACACAGATACCACATCATTTCTACTGCAAATTCGTTCAAGTATTCGAACATACGCAACAGAGACGATCGGAAAACACGAATTTGCATAAGAAAACTGAAGCATGAAGCAAGACACATTGTTCAACCAGTAGCGTGCACACATAATATTGACGAAGCGAATTCAACACTTTGGCAAATTGCGAAACAAATAAGTATTTCTGAACAATTAAACGAATGATGAAATGCAATTTACAGAACTAAAACAATGACAGACAGCACGGCAGGCACATGAACACAAAGCACCAGTCTCACATCCGGTAAGTTCGAGGAGGCCAACTAGAGGGGGGTGAATAGGCTTTTTTTTAATAAAAAATTAGTTTTGCACAAATAAGGCCTAAATAAATTAGGTTTACCTAAGTGCATCAACACCCTAAGTCTATGTCAAGATTTGCAATCATAGGGTGATAAGAGAATAATTCAATTGTATGAATGTAAATTGCTTGAATATAAATTGAGTACAAGAAAGCAAATCATAATGACATGGTTTTTTTTATTGTGGTGTTCGTAGACTTGCCGGTCTCCCTGAGTGCATATTGAGGTAAGCCGAAACGAATTAGACTGGCTCCACGAATTAAGCCAACCACCTTAATTTCAATAGTGGTAGCTCTTTCTCCCTCCAGGTAGGTAAGCTCCAACCTTCATAATATACCGGATCTCTTCACAAGCTTCTTTGAAGAGATCATCACACACAACGCCTTTAATACCGTCTAAGAGTCCTTAACCTCCAAGAATAATAAGTTAAGCCACTTACTAGACTCTCACCAAGTGCAATGAATGCACAAACTCAAGCGAATATGAAATCTACCTCTAGATGCAACACATGTAACTATAGACCCCCTCTTTTTACTCACAAGGTGCAACATTTGCACAATTGATTAGAGAGCCTCACTCTTGCTCAAGAATGCAGAATAGAGCGTTAACAACATTCCCCAACCGGTCACAAGGGGTTATTTATACCCCACATAAAGGAACTAACCGTTAGGAGTAAAAACCAAGAAATCTGGTAGTACCGTAGGCAATCGACCGAATCTACTGTTTTCCTTGCAACGACTAGAAAACTAACCATTACCAACTTTGGCCGGTCTAGCTACCCTCACAAGGGCTGGTCAGACTGCTCGCTGGTTGGACAACAACACAGGCTGGTCTGACCGCTCCGAGCATGACCAAGAAAATAATGCTCTTTGAAAAATACCTAGAGGCAACAAATGCCTAGTGGTACCACAACGTTCTTTCCACTCGTCTTGTGTCGGTTTGACCGCCAACTTATGTCCGGTTAGACCGCCCACATAGGGTTGGTTAGACCGCCACACTTAGAGCGGTCACACTGGCGGCTGACCCGACCACTCACACAAAGCTGGTCTGACCGCCGCGGTCATACTGCCACACTAAGTGTGGTCATACCTAGGGGTGAAAAGCAGATACAAATTATTCATATTATTCAGTTACCGTATTTTATATGATGTGAATATGGTATATAGATTTTTTCATCCAATTAAAAATTTCTATCCTATTTGTATTCGTATTCGAATTTGCATAAAAAATATGGGTGTTAATATGGTATGAACTTTGCTCATCCGAAATGTTATTTTATCCAGACTATCCATACCCGTATTCGTATTTGACAAAGAAGTATGCATATTTTATCACAATATGACTAATTAGTTGGACAAATTTTTTAGTTAAGCATGAATTCTTGTTTCTTTAGGTGAAGTAAATGAATTAGAATGATTAACATGATTGTACGAGGATAAAATGTCATTAATGTCTTCATACTACATAATTTATGAGGATATCCGGATCCGACTGAATTGAGTAGATATTCGATTCGAATTCTTATTCATTACAATATTTGATTTGTATTCATATTTGAGAATATTCGGATTCATATTTGTATTTATTTACAAATACGAATACAAATATGGTTTGTGCACTATCCGATCTGTACCCAATCCGTTTTCACCTCTAGTCACACTGTAGTGCATTTTTAAGCAAAGTCAATAGTACATATATCTCAATACATTTGCAAAACTAATTCACAAATTATAATACTATGCACATAAGTATCAAACCATGATTGTCAACAAGTTGCAAAACACATTCGGACACTTTTAGAATCATGACACAAGGTATAGGTACATGCATTCAACACGTTTGAAAAACATATTCACAAATCTAAGTCACATGCTACAAGGATTGTGCATGAGCTTCTACTATTTGTAACACACATTTGCAAATATAAGCATCATGCCACAAAGAGTAGAAAATATGGACCTTAACTATTTACAAAATACATTTGTAAACTCTAGTCACATATTGAAAAGATCATGCATGAGTTATAACTATGTGCAAAACACATTTGCTAATACTAGCGTTATGCCGTGGAAAGGGAAACATATACTTCAACCATTTGTAAGATACATTTGCAAATCGAAGTCACATGTCACAAGGATTATGCATGAGCTACAACTATTTACAAAACACATTCGCAAATACTAGTGCCATGTCAAAAGGAGTTAGAGCAAGTGCGATTGAGTTATCAACACATGATGAGCCTTAAACTACTAGACATGACTCCTCTTAATAGTATGACAATCCTATACTAGCAACCCGGTCTTCTACCTAAATATCATGATCGATAAAATATTAGGAACACATCTTTAGTCCCAAATAGTTATACCTTTGTTTTACGCATCATCTTAAAGTTTGATGAAGAACATGCTCACCTCAAGTCCAGATCCTTGTCTTGATATGCATCAACTCATATTGCATTTTTTTACCTTCCCTCTATCAACACATGATGCGTCTTCTCTTGACTTGATGATCAACTCATCATCTCCTCTTCAAGATCTTGATGTGTGTCAATACATAATGCATTCTCTTCTTGATGTTCTTCAACTCATGAATTCATCTTCTATCCTAAATTTTGACTTGACGATGTTCAACACATAATGCCATCCACAAGTCATCCATCATTATAAAGTCATCCATCATTATAGAACCTAACCTATCTTAGAAACTCAAGAAAAATGTTAATTCCACAAATGGTTGTCATCAATTAACAAAACTCATCATTAACCCATAATGGTGGGGCTAGATCATTCACATCCCCTTCTTCTAGTCCTCCCAGCTTCTCCTGAGCCAAGCAAGACGTCCCTTAGTAGTATGCAGGTTCTCAAACATGTCCCTACACTTCTTCTACATGAATAGTTGCGTGGCATAGTAGTGTTTGTCTGTCCTCTCTGTAGCATCACTTTCTACAACCAATTGCATTAGAGTTCGCATTTCTTCCTTTACCGGGTCAGCCGTGTGGGATGCCACCGACATGATGGAATGACGAATGAGGCGGGGCTGCTGTACAGGTCGACAAACTGCTCCAGTTGGACATCCTGGTGCGACTTCTTCGGTTGCTTGGCATCAGGAGAGGCAGCGATAGACCTTCTCATGAGTTGCTTTTGGGTAGCTATTCTAGATGGTCCAGAGCTACTGTGGGGATGACCGAACTTTGGCTCGTCATCGTCTTGTTGGTCCAAGTCGTCGGTCGGCTCACCCTATGCACAAATGCATGCTCGTTCCTGTAGTGCATGCCTTCAAACATGATTTCCAGTAGCTCCTCGTGCGTGAGTGGTGCCTTCTTGAATTTCATCACATCACCTAGGCTCTACAACTACACGTACCAAACGGGTGTCAAAAATTTCTCAACAAAGAGGCAGCATCGGCAAAGAAATGGTTTCCAAGGAACACATCGGATTACCTTCTCTTGCTATTGCCACCAGTCATCATCAACGGCAATGCTACCGTGGTCGGATTGATTCCTAGACCGGTAGATGTCATCTTTAGAGTCTTCCGAGATCCCTTTTCAGTGTGTCTCATTTGTTCTTCGTTTTTTGTGGGTGTACTGTTGACCCATGTGCTCATTGAACTTACTGACGAGGTTGCAGTATCCTTTTGCATTCAAACAACCCTGAGGGCGGTTGTCTACTTCCACCTCCTCAATGCAAATGTCAATGAAAACTTGTGTTGCAGTCTCATCCCAATTTGCAATGTTGGAATGCGAGCTAGTCATCTATGCGCATGCGACAGACATGAAGAATTGCCATGTGTGGGCATGAAGTAATAAGAATCCAATGAATTTGTGGGTTCATCCACAAGAAAAGGTCACAAAATCAAACAAAACAAACAACCAAATCGAGGTGCAAATGGGTGTCACTATGCGCTCCTTGCGAATGAGAGGTAGGGGAGGTGACGCGAGGTCGAATTGGACGCGCTGGTGGACGTTGCGGAAGGCAGGGAGCGGATATGGATAGGGACGTGTCGATGTGAGGCCGAACCCGGCAAGTCGGTCGATGGGGCAGGAGGCGTGGACTGGAGATGTAGAGGGATGCAGAGACGCGAGGCTAGATCCGTCGTGGTGTAGGACGAGTCAGAATGCGTCGATCGGTGAAGGAGAGGGACGTGGGCCCGAGTGGCAGAGAAGATGGCTGACCGAGAACGCGGCATGCGCAGATCTAAGAGGAGGGGGCGACATCGCGCGTCACAGAGAACACGGCCAGAGAAGGCGCGGAGGACACGAATGGAGATCGAGGAGTAAGTGTGGCACCCACATTGAAGGTGCCCGACAGTGAGGGCACAACCTAGATCTGAGGGCGACGGCGGGGGAGGTAAAGGATAGGGCGACTAGTATGGCAGGGTGCAAGTGTGGACAGGGAGCGAGAAGCATCAGGAAGCAACCGGCCCCGACCCGGCCTTATCCACAAAAGGCTTATCGAAGCCGCTTTGCCAAACCACCAGGAGCTTGAAGCCGATTTGAGCAGGCCTATAGATGAGCCTTTCTTCAGTTATATATGCTAAATTTGACTAGTCTAATAAAGTTGGTGTTAATAACGTTAGCCATCATGATATGGCCTATTAAATGTGAAAAATCATTCTGTGGTGCTCGCTTACAAATAACACGCCGGCCCTGACAAAGTGAGGCTGAGAATTCCTTGCAAGCTTCATCTTGTAATAATAATAAGATAGAGACGGAAAGCAAAATCTGCTCCAGCTTCCATGCAACATCTAACATTTCCTTGGGATATATGAGCTTTACAGATAGGTTCGAATGGATTATGTATTAGATTTAAAGAGACCTGAGAGCCATGTTGGATAAGTTCGAATGGATTAGATTTCAATGCACTTGAAAGCCATAAGGTTAGCACGGGAACTTACTCTTTCCCAGCAAAAATCGTCCAGTAAGCATGTTGACATGTTTGGGTGAGAACGGAAAGGTTAATATTTACTAGGGGTGCAAACGGAACGGATAATTTCCGTCCGTCCGACCGACCGAAGGCATGCAAAACGGATACAGAAGGGGTAGATGGGTATCCGGTATTATCCGTGTCCGATTCCGACTTGAAGGAAAAAATATGGAATATGATACGGGATAAGTGATATCTGTCCGTATATATTTGTATGTCAAATGATATAAGGAAGTCTGTTGTGACTTCACCTAGGAATAAAATAATATATAGACAGATTATCACATCTAAACAAACGGGAGTACTGAGTGTTCTTCCTTCAACATCTCAGTAATTAGTCTCTCCATGTTCGTTCTGATTGTATCATACTGTTTAATGTCTTATGCAAAAAAGCGGATAATTTCCGTCCGACCGACTGTCCGAAAGATTATGGAATGGATACAGAATGGAGAAATAGATATCCGACATTATCCGTGTCCGACTCTGACTCCGAGGAAAACATATGGAATAGGATACAGGATAAACGATATCCGTCCGTATCCGCTCCGATTGCACCCCTAATATTTACTGATATTTGTATTCGATAAACAAAAAAACTGCATGTGTAATAATTCACAAGATGTGAGACCATATGGAGGTCACCCCATGGTTGTGATGAGTAATTGACTTTTGGATTAGAGTTTGTGTAGAGGTTGAGTTTGGTTTTGAGGAGTTTACAAAAGATTACTTTCTGGCTGTCATCCTCGTGGTCTACGACTTGGTGGTCGCAGAGGCTCTTACGACTTGGTGGTCGTAGGTGCTCTTATGACTTTGTGGTCTGCGAGTGCTTCTGTGTGATTTTTGGAGCTGTCGCTGTTTACGATCTGGTGGTCGGTAGGCTCTATGACTTCTGGTGTTACGACTTGCTGGTCAGCAGGAGCTCTTACGACTTGGTGGTCGGCAGAGGCTCTTACGACTTTGTGGTAGGTAGAGGCTTTTACGACTTGGTGGTCGGCAAAGGCTTTTACGACCTAGTGGTCGGCAGGAGCTCTTATGACTAGATAGTCGTAACACTGCCTAGTTGTGATCGATAGTCGTAGCTCTGTCTGGCTATGATCGACAGTCGTAGCTCTGCCCGGTTGTGATCGATAGTCGTAGCTCTGTCTGGCTGTGATTGATAGTCGTAAGTCGTAGTGACCAGGTTCGATAAAGTCGTAGCCGCTGTGAGTGATAGTCGTAGCGTCCAATACATAGTCGTAGCCTATGTTCTCCATGGTCGTAGCGACTGCTACATGGTCGTAGCAACTGTTTCATAGTTGTAGCGAGCTTTGTGTTGGTCGTACGACTCGCTAAGTGGTCGTAGACTACTGGTAGGACTTCATGGGCTACAAGTACCTCTGTCTTATGCATCAGAGTAGTCGTAAATTGCATTAGACCAGTTGGTTGTTGAGTTTGCTCTCTGGAATTGATTCTGATTATGCAAATTGATGATCTTTTTTTATCGTGCGGTTCTTCGTGATGGTTTTCTTATTGGTTTTGGTTGTAGGACTTCGGAGCTAGGTCATGGTGAGGTGTAGGAGGACCAGGACTAGGCACAGGTAGGTGTTGAGGTTTAGAACGGTCAGGGAGATGTCGAAGATGATCGAGACTGGTGAGGTGATTGCAAGCCGGGACGACGAGGAACCATACCGGGAGCTACCGGAGGTGGACATGACGGGCAACGACGAGGTGGACCCGGACTAGGCTCAGGGAGGAGTCGAGGTCCAGACGGTCAAGGATGTCGGGTGCCGTCACACGCGAGGAGAAGTATGTGGTGCGCAAAGTGACTTGGGTCGTTTGCAAGCGAGAACGGTTCGGTGGGATCAGGACGCGTGAGAGGCTTGACGACAAGTCATTGAGGCCACATGTAAGCTGCTTTGAGAAGCGTGCGTGAGTAAAACCCGGTGTTAGGTGGGGTTAACGGGTTATCCCCGGTTTGGATTAATGGTTGGATCCATTATGTTTAGGGTTCGTTTGTGAGCCTATAAAAAGGGGAGGTAGGCAAGAGTTAGTTGAGACTGAGGTAGACCGTGAGTAGGTCTGGTGGTGGCTAGCTCTTCCTCCCTCCATGTGTGTTAGGTTAGAGAGTGGGTGTCGGCTCTAGGGTTAGAGCTTGATCCTCCTAAGGGGAGTGGCTGTGAAACAAATCATCAGATCAATACATCAAGTTTCCATCTACTGCTTGTGTAGTCTTTATCTGATTGAGTTGGCTTCGATTTGGTTCTTCCTCTGTTCTTGGTTTTCTCTGTTTCTTTGATTTGCTCTTCTCTTTCTTGATCGGATCCAGCAGAGTCTTTAGGTCTGCACTCAGACCTTTTGGTTCTGTGAGAGACAGAGAGCACAAGGTAGCTAGGGTCAGTCGTTTGTGACTGCTTCCTCTGCTCATTGTGTGACTCAGTACTGGGTTTCTAAATCTGTTCTTATTTACCCAGTAATGAGCCATGGATGATGTCCTCTCACTAATTGCAGGGAGAGCTTGCGGTCGTCTGTCCTTATAGCTTAATTTGAGGGGGAGCACCTTGTACTTTATATATTATATTGTTCATATGCTTCTGTTTCATTCTATTGCATTCCATTGGGTGTGTTTGGGTTAGTCTTTCTAGCATAGACTAGAGTGGTTCTCTTTCTCAGTTGCTTAGACTTCTTCCTCTCATATTATGATTCTAGGATGCTGCTATTGGTTGCTTCTCTTCACACTAGGTTAAGTTCACTCACTTCTTTTAGGTCTAGCAAGGGTTGGGCCCCCGTGGGTAGACATGGAACGTGTTTACTCCCTAGTATGTTAGATGGCCAGCTAATAGTTCTAGAGTCTTATGGGGTAGATGAGAGCCAATCCGAGCCATAGTATTCCTTTTATTTTGTCTATACTATAAAGACTGCCATTTCTTGTTTCTGTCTAAGCTTCTCTCTTCTTGCTTATTGCTTTGGTTCAAGGGGTGTTCATTTGAGTTTTTCTAGAATTTAATGATGACTTAACTCAACTTGAACCAAATTTCTTCACATGCTGAGCGAGAGCTGGATTTTCTTTTTATTGCACCTTATGGCATTTAAATTCAGCATTGTGCATTGTAATATAATTACATGGAGTCCTGATTATTATCCCTATATGACAAGATAAGATTGCATTACATCTTGCCATGGACTGTGCTAGGTTGCTAGATTTATCATGACTTTCTATGTGTAGCCTAGTCTTTGCCATGCTAGCTTGAGTAAATGTGAACAACTTGAATTAAATCATGTCTTGTTAGATCTTGTGACTAGTTTGACTCTATTTATCCTCCTATGATTCATGCCATATCAAATAAGCTAAATTGAGTCTTGAATCTGCATTGAGCTTTAGATTGAGCTATACTAGTTCTTTAGTGAAGCATGAGTTAGTATTAACTCTTTGTTCTTGAACTAAGTCAAGAAAATGCAAAAAGATCTCTTTTGTGCGAATGGTTGGATCCATTAGGTCTAGGGTTCATTTGTGCGAATGGTTGGATCCATTAGGTCTAGGGTTCATTTGTGAGTCAAAAAGGGTATATTGATAAAGTTCTTCATCGTTTCAATATACATAAGACCAAACCGGTGAATACTCCCTTAACGCACATTTTATACTTTTTTCAGCGTCATGTCCACAATCAAAATGATGAAGTTGAGTACATGTCTAGAGTTTCATATGCGAGTGTAGTTGGTTCGTTTATGTATGTCATGGTTGTTCTCGCCCCGATTTATATCAATCAGTAAGTGTGGTTAGTAGATATATAACTAATCATACAAAAGAACATTGGAGAGCAATTAAGTGGATTTTCAAATATTTACAGGGCACATCTAATACTTGTTCATAGTTTGTGAATACTAGAGATGGACTCGTTGGTTATGTGAATTCTGATTTTGTTAGAGATTTGGATAAAAGAAGATCTCTCACTGATTATATGTTCACTATTGGAGGGTATGCCATTAGGTAGAAAGCAAGTTTGCAAGCTGTCGTTGCCTCGTCTTCTACACAAACTGAGTATATGGCTATTTCTGAAACTTGCAAAGAAGCCATTTGGCTAAAAATTTTATTTACTGAGCTTTGTGAAAGTACATCTTGCACTACAATATTTCATGATAGTCAGAATGCTATTTACCATACAAAAGATCAAATGTTCCATGAGAGAATAAAGCACATTGATATCAGATATCACTACATTCAATGTATCATTACTTAAGGTGGTATTAAAGTCAGCAAGATAAGTACTCATGATAATCCAACTGATATGTTGACAAAGCCAGTTCCTGCCATTAAGTTTGAGTTTTCCTCATACTTAGTTGATATTACTCACTATTCCTTTGGACTTTCGGTGCATAAGGTGTACATGCTAATTTTATTGAAAGAGTTATCACATATTTCAACCACTGGAGGGAATTTGGCTCAAGGTGGAGGATTGTTGAAGTTGATCCAAATTCGTACTTTGTCCGTATAGGACACTGTATCGTCTCATGCAAGATGTGGCATGACAGATGTTAGGGCCATGCGCAAGTTGTATCAAACGTGGTGTCAATCTATAGCAACCGACTTTGATTCGATTTTCTCTCAATGTGGACTTGTTCACTCACTCTATATATGTACCCCAATAGCCTATAGGAAGAGCAAGCGCTCTATTATAATATTTCCTCATTATAATGATTTGCCTTTGTGCACCCGTGATTTTTCCCCGTAAGGGTTTTTTACGTAAAAATTTGTGTCTCTCATCTCTATTTTTTCTACACATTATTTGCAACAACCGCTAATATGCACAAAAATATTTGTATTTAGCATTAAAGATACCTTCATATTATTATATTTTTAATAATTTTAAAACATATGACTAGAAAAAGTAATGATCAAAAGTGTGTATCAAAGACTATTGATATTTAAAATGACAAGTAAAAAAGAATAGAGGTAGTACATTTGTAAGGATTATAATGTTGTCCAGAGCTTGGGTTTTCTACAGTTTCATGGGATAGGATTATCGTGAGAAGGCCCAATGCACACAGCATTATCATTTATGAGGAGCTATGCACAACTACTAAAACGTCTGTAAATCATTATGCGCAGTCTTAAGGAATAAGAAATTCAGAATGGTTTGTTGCAGCATTAATTAGTTCCACCCACATTGCGTATTCCCTTAAGTTGTATGTATAGTTTAACTATTGTTGTATTAAAAAAATGGTTAGGGAGTAGAGTAAGACATGGAGCACAGGGTATCCATGTCAAGAACCATCCGATACAAGTGAGTTTACTCATTTGAACTAGTTTTAAATTTCATGTGGCTGTGATGATTGTATATTATGAAACTAGCTCAAACTAGTTCAAATCAAGATGAATTTATTTTCTTTCAAAGTTTAACATCTGAAATACACTTTTTTATAGGTATGTGAAGATAGTCATATCAAATATCACAAATCTCAAAGGATATCATCGAATATTGATTTAGGTGACTGGACTCCATAGTCCCTAAAACACTAGTCCGTTGGTGCCAGCAAACAAAGCACATTCACTCGGAAAAAAAAAAGAAAGCACATCCATGATCCATCCAATCCAAGCACTCATATAGAGAAGCCTTAGAAAATATTCCTTCCCCAAACGAACATCTACTAACAAGTTGTGTTCTGAAAGAAAGAAAGACAGAAAGAAAGAAAGAATACTAGCTAGCTGCTGGCATAATCAAAGGAGTTGGTGAGCACACACACAACAAATTTTCCACACAATTACACGAGCGTTGTGGCTTTCACGACAAATGCAAGGCAGATTGCTGCGACATCGTTGGCTGCTCGCATCGCATTGGACCACGGTGTATATTCACATCAATCTTTGGTTCCTTCTCCGTCTGAATAAATGAGGCTGTGACTTCTGCTACAGCTGCTGGGCAAGCAGCAATCAGATCATTGGCTTCTTGTATTGGACCTTGGAATGTTATATTCACATCAATCTTTGGTTCCTTCTCCGTCTGAATAAATGAGGCTGTGACTTTTGCTACAGCTGCTGGGCAAGCTGCAATCAGATCATCGGCTTCTTGTATTGGACCTTGTAATGTAAATATCCCTGCCTGACGTACGCTGAAAGAACCGTAGGTGCTAACTGACTGCAATTGTCGCCTTCACCACAAGCTAGCTGAAAACCAGCGAATGAACAAAATCTTCTACCAAATCCCAATGACGTGTTTGGTTACAATCTTATTCTAGTACCTATGTAGTATATGTGTATCTATATATAAAAATGTTAACAACTAGTGATATTCAATACACCCTCATTTGTTACAAGAGAAAGAAAATCCTAAAATAATCCTTAAGAAGGGAAAATTATAGAAATCCTCTTATTAATCAAGAGAAAAAGAGAGATCTGTACCACTTATTTCGTTAAGATCAAATAATAACAGTACAAATTAAAAATATATAGATATTAGAGTTATATAACAAATATAGCTACATCACAATATCTAGACACATAATTACACGGTAATTCCGCTAGTTAAGAAAACACCTTAACAAATGGAACACATGGGAGAACACTTGGTTACCTGCTCAAGGTGATAGACCAAATCTTTTTACTTTGGACCAAATCGCCTTTTCATCTACCAAATTATCTGCAAGCATTGGAACTGACGTCGTCTTATTCAGGCTTATAACAGTTTTTTTTTAATTTTATTCTAACAGCAATATTGTCTGCACTTGTTCCATAGAGATTCTGTAAGTGCCGTAGAGCAATTTTTTTGGGCCTAGACTTTTAGTTTCTCTCAGTAATCATTGTTCATTCGACTAATAAACCATAGCCTAAAACAACATACCCATTTTCAATTGCCTTAGCAAACTAGAGTAAATTCGTGTACAATACAAGGAACTCTGCTCTTGTGACAGATTTCCCTTTACAATGGAAAAACATTGCGCTTTTACGCTCCCTTATATGATTTTTCACTTCCGTCAAGTTAGATGCATACATGCTGCAACTTTGCCTTTTGTGTACTGTCAGGAACATATACCGCACAGAAGTCCAGAAAGTACAATACGGAGATCAGGACCTTAGTGTGCGAGGGCAGGCAGGGAAATTGACTCAAGTGATCTTTGATAGTGGGAGCTCATATACATATTTCCCACAGAAAGCATACACAAACCTGATTTCTTCGGTGAGTGTATTAACTCTCCTGCAGATGAAACGAGTTCAGTTCCATGTTACTTATACTGATTGTTTTCTTGTAACTAAACAGCTTGAAGACGTCTCCCAGAGCTTTGTACAAGATGACTCGGATCAAACACTACCTTTCTGCATGAAAGCCGATTTTCCAGTGAGGTAATGTGATGGAAATCTGTTAATAGATCGTTTGTTTGCCATCATCAGATAGGATGCAAAACTAACAAATCCCCATTTCCATAGAAATAATCCTCTGTTCTTTTCTTGAATGGCATATGCATTTTCAGGTCTGTGGATGATGTGAAACAGTTGTTCAAGCCTTCGCACCTGCAATTCAGGAAAAGATTGTTTGTCATCGCAAGAACATTCGATATTCCTCCTGAGAACATTTCGTGGTCAATAATTTTTAAACAAAACTGGATGATAAAAGAGAACAAGGTTTCAGATGGAGGAACCTTACAGGATCATCGTCAATGTCAACTCTTCAGTCCTAGACATTTGCATATTTTACCCAGAAACCCACCATTACCTGTGCTAGCTGCAACAGGCTCCTCCACAGGCTCTTTGAAGTTAGCCTTCTCACTCAGCTCTTCAAATGCGTTAACAACATTCTGTAACCGGGCAACAAACTCGATTAGAAGCGAGGCAAATGTGGCCAAGGACAAAGAACTTGCACTTTCATATGTTTTGGAGTCCTCATCTTCAAGTGGCAAGTTTGGATGGAATGATCTTCGAGCAGGCCAGGACAGTAGCGTCTTGAAACTGTCTACAGTTGATGCTGAATCATATCTACTCAGAAATGAATTAGCAACAAAGCTCTTAGAATGCTGTGCTGAAGTTTGATCAACAATAGTAGGTTCCATCACTTCATTCTTGTTTTCTTTTTCCACAATGCCAGTGCCATTCAGGACTTCTTTGATTCCTTCAGCTTGCTTGCTAGTGTCCCATCTTTCAGTATTCACCAGAAGATATGACTTCTCATCAATCTTTTTTTGCAACACTTCAGCAGCCAAGTGAACTTCTGATAGAATATCTGAAGAGCTCAACTTGGTCATTGTCTTAACTTTGTTTCCAAGCTCACACAACACTTTAGCACCTTCTTTGCCCACTCTATGAATTTCTGCACCAAAAACCTTTCTGCTTTCTGGTGGTGCCTAAAATAAAATATACATTTGTTTAGAAAAAACGAATGCAGAATTTCAACAGGTTGTCATTAAAACAACTAGCAGATTTACAGTGCAATTAGATATTATGATACAGTTGTCTTTGGTATACAACTCTACTGTCTATAATTAAAATACAATTGTATTTACTATACAACTCTAATATACATATATGATTAATCTGCAATGTTATAATTTGACCCACCAAAATAAGTGGTGGAGATGCTTCTCTTTTTCTTAATTAATGTGAGAATTTCTAGAATTTTTTCTTTTTAGGATTGTTGTGGGATTTTCTTGCCCTCTAAACGAATGTGCCTTGAATCTCACTAGTTTTTATTTATATAGATATGAACAAACCTGAATTTCTGAAAGAATGCAACCATGCAATGCCATGACTGCAAAGGAACAATGCCTCAATGCTCCGCCAACTTTAGTGAAACTCTTCCAAGGATAGCTCATCATTTTGTAAGGGCCATGGGGTGGCTCCCATATAGCAAAACCTAACTGCAAACACATACGAAAGCACCAAATCAAAATTGACCAAAACGAAATCTTAATAGAAATGTTAAATTTAGAGCAAGCTCAAACCAGGGTTTCCTCTTGTGCTGATGCCTCAACAGCTGCCCTGTACCCACTGTATAGAGGATCATCAGAAGCTTGATATACAAGTATTTTTGAAGGGATCCTTTTATATTCCATGCATTTCAGATATCCATCAACACAGCCTAGAGTGGACAGCCAAAAAGAAAACAGAATCAAACATACATGGACTTGATATCATTAGTTTGGAAAGAAAGGCACAAAAAATCAGATGTATATATACTCTATAGCCATTGCAATGATGCCGCAAATAATATTTTCTACCTTTTCTAGCAGCAGAAAGTCAAATAACGCAACATGGCAAATACTATGATTCTAAGAATGGATTTTTAAGGGGATGGAGGGTTATACCTTCCAAGGATTTTGCAACACCAGTGAAATTTTTTGCAACCAAATTGTGCAAATCCTCTCCAGCCCAGATTGGATAAATACCTATATTGATTCCTAGACTGACAGCAGCACCAACAGCAATCAATAGAAATCTACTTACAGCCGTATCAGTGAATTTCCCTGTGTTGTACCCAGAGACCATGACATAACAGAATGTCAACAAGAATACACGAAATCCATACTCATACGCCTTCATCTTCGGATGCAGCTTTGTCAAGGTTGTGCAAAAAGCTAACAATCAAAAACATAAAAGCAATAGACTACAAGTTAGATATACTCATAGAACAAAACAATATAACATGCACCAGGAAATGATCTCAGCATGCCCCAATGCTCACCAACAATAAAGGTGCTCATAATAAGAATCACTTCCTCCAATTTTCCCAGGTTTTTGGACAATTCGGCAACTGCTAGAGCAAGCCCTCCTGCAGTAAGTGTTCCCAATCCCCTATTAAAACCCTTGCTTAATGTTGCACCTGCATGAACACTGAACCAAATTAATGAAGGACAAAAATAAGTTTTACAAATGTACACACCGTGTAATTTAACATTTTATGAATAAACAGAGGTTTACTTAAGTGAAAGCTAGGTACGGAAAATAGTAAATATATTTATGTTTGGTACTTTCTGCATCACAATGGTATCTTGCAGACCAGCAAAGTTACCAAAAAAAAGAAGCTTCTCCAGTGGCTAGATAAGAACTGCAGGTCACCAACAGCACCTTTGGTCAATGTCAGCTTGTCTTCCAAACAACATTTACATCATAAGTCAATATGTCTCTGTGTTGTGTGTGTGTCTACTGTTTCATATGAGTTTGTCAACTGGTCCTAGAACAAAGGGGTCCCAACTAAAATCTCCAGCAATTAAATTTAGTGGTACTTTCCAGCACTCATAGATAGATTGATGGCATTTCGAAAAAGCAACTGACTCAAATTCCAAGATGTAGTGGTTCTTAACAACTTTAAATATGGATCTAAAGTTCTAAACGTCCCAGCGCACACATACCTAAAAAGTAGGAATCTGCAAGTGAACAATATAAACTACACAAACACCAGTATCTTAATCTATATACCAATGGGTCTTCCCCAAATTCCATAACTCGGTCGCACGTTCTCGTTACAACAGCCTAATAACGGAAGGTCAACAGATAAACCTAATGGACGACAAGTTCTCCCTTTTCCCTTTGCAATAGAATATCTCATCCTCAATGCTTTCCCTCTGCACGCTGCTCACGTGACAGACTTAATACTGCTCGCAACATCGCCCAACAAAGAGCCTAGTAGCCTATCATCATAGCACTCTAAGCTGCCAGTTTCGCGTGTTCTTCACTGCAACAGCAACTGCTGATCTCCAAATCAGATCAGAATGGCACGGAAATGTTTACCCCCCAATTTACCTGACCATGCTCCACGCACTGATGCATCGGGGCATAGAAAAATGGAAGAGGCGATCTTTATCGAGAAAATCCCAATACGAGATCAAGGCACGCAGAAGGTTCAAGAAAGCGAAAAACTTTACCCCGGATCCTCGAGCCAAGAACGCTACAGTAAACAAATCGCTGTAAAGCTGACATCTTTACACCACCGGAACTCAAAGAAGCGGAACGGAAGAAGCAGAGTGGATTGGTACGCACCGATGCTGAACTCGAAGACAACGACGACGGTGAGGATGGCCCAGACGGAGTGGCTGACGATGTCGCGGGGCTCGCGGAGGAAGACGAGCAGCGAGATGAGCGCGAGCGCGAGCCCGACCTTGGCCGCGAACACGGCCTTCCGCGGGTCGGCCCGCGCGAACGCCCACAGCTCCGCGGCCGCCGCGCCCAGCGCCTCCCACCCCCGCGCCACAGCCGCGCCGGCGCGCCGGAGCAGCCCGTCCCCTTCCCCCTCGCCGCCCTGGGCGCCCGGCAGGTCCCACGCCGACGAGAGCAGCGGGACGTCCCTTGCCCCCCGCTGGTCCTCCAGCGTCGACCACAGCGACCCCAGCTGCGGCGGTGGAGGCGGCGGGGCGGCCCCGCCGGCGGCCATGGGTGGATCTGGAAGGTTCTAGAACGTTCCGGGATCGCGCGCGGGGGGATTTGGTCGGCGTCTCTGTTTGTCGGGATCTTTTTGCCCCCGATAGTTCTTGAAATCTTGGATGTGGGTAGGAATGGGATTGGGTGCCCGGGAGGCTGGGAACCTGGGTGGTTTTGCCTTGGAATGTCGGTTTTGGGCTGCCTACTTGGCTGGAGTGCGTATCTAATCTCCGGTCCCTGCAGCTCGTGCGTGCCGCCAGTGTACACAATAAAACCTGACGCGAGCGTACACAATAATACGTGTTAAAAAACCTGGGTCTGTCAGCAGCCTTATTCCAGAATGAACATCTCATCGATAGACTATAAGAGCAAGTACAATAATATAGTTAGCTATTAGCTATAATACTTCTTCATCTTATATGTAGCTAGCTGAAGAAAGTTTGATACAACAAGATAGCTATTATATTGGTTATATTGAAACACATAATTATTAGAAGCAAGTATGGACAGCAGATCACTAGTAATCATCATCTCTGTTATCATGTATGTTGCTAGTGTATTCAACCATTCACCAGATCAACCACCGAAGCAAATATTCAACCATTCTGGTGAACAATAATCGGTGTCTCACAGTCTCAGTTAGTACTTTCACTACCTCACGGCTCACGCGGTCAGTCGGTCACGGTCACGCATGCACGCGGCTAACGCCGACTGCCGACACGCAGTCACGCACACACCTCACGGACGGCCGGACGGACAGGTCGGGCACTCGAGCGGCGACGGCCGCTCGCCTCACGCACACGTCGCCTCGTCCGCCGCCGCGCCGCTCCGCTTCTCCCGCTCGGCTCACCTCGCTAGCCTGTTCGCTGCGCGGCCTGCCGCCTTGCGGCCTCCCCTCGGCGGCTCGGCCTCATGCTCTGTTCAGTCCTCCGCCTCCTCGCCGAGCCGCCGACGCCTCGGCCTCCTCGCGGCTCGCGCTGAAGTCGCCGACCGGCGACCGCCTCCCCTCGACTCGGTGGCTCCTCCTCAGCTCCGCTCAGTCCTCCGCCTCCCGTCGCCGCCGACCGCCTCGGCCTCCTCGCGGCTCACGCCGAAGTCGCCGACCGGCGACCACCTCCCTTCCCGGCCGGCGGCTCCTCCGCAGCCCGCTCTGTCCTCCGCCTCGCCGAGCCGCCGACCACCTCGGCCTCCCTCGGTGGCTCAGGCCGAAGTCGCCGACCGGCGACCGCCTCTTCCCGGCCGGCGGCTTCCCTCCGTAGCTCCGCTCCGTCCTCCGCCTCCTCGTCGAGCCACCGACCGCCCTCGGGAGAGGATTTGGCGCGCAAGGGTTGGCGGCAAGCGGCTTCGCGTTGGTGGGGAAAACGTCTGGTGGTCATAGGATCGATGGTGCACCAAACGCCAGCCTTATCGCCAACGCGGGCAACACAAAGGCTACAACTCATGTTTTCGCGTGATATCACCCGGCGACAATTTTATCGGCAGCTACGCTCTCTCTTCTCTCCCTTCCAGCTAGGCATTTCCTGACATGGCATGAGCTTGTAGCCTGCCTACTCAGCTTATTGTACCTGCTCTAAATAGAGAGTCATACTAGCAGATTTTGTACTCATGCAATTAGAAAAAGCAATAAAGAAAGATCATGAGTTCTCTCTACCTCTCTGTGTTTTTAATCTATTATATTGATCTCGTTTTATATTAAGCAGAGGAATCGATCAGACTGATCGCTAGCGACGATTCCTCAACAATATAGAGTGATCGAATTGGTTTGGGCCTGTAGAGACAGAAGGCGAAGACCTTGGCTTTTACAAGCCGCATTGGAAGCTATTTTTAGAGGCGGTTTCTCTAAATCGTTTTTAAAAGCTGTCCACCGATCTTCGTCACTTTCTCTTTTGTTTGTATTTTTGAAAAACTGGTTTTCAAATATTGTTCTAAAAACTAGTCCTTTCACCTGTTACTATATTATTTCAGCCCAAAACCATTAGTTCCAACCGATTTTAATAGCCGCTAGTATAGCAGTACTAGACTACGTAAGTTAGTAGTACTGTCCACAAAAGTTGGCATTTGTTGCGTGCGTATGCTGGCCTGTTTTTGCTGGTACTTCACCTAACGACCAAGAGTTGAAGCGCTTCTTATGAAGTCCCTGTTGTCATGGAGGAGCATCTGGCACGACTACAGGTGCTTCAGCGGGACAATTTCACGTAATCTCTGGCTGCTCCGTCATTGGATCTCATATTGAGATCTTTTGAACGAAGTAGTTTTTATAAGCTGTTAGTAAGAGTTACTGTAAAATCCATTTTGAACAAAATGGCTTTTCATATAAGTATCTTTTACTCTCTTAATCTCTCTCATAATCAGCTAAAAGCTATAGCACTTTTGAACATAGTCTAGATTCATTGACAGAGCAAGAATGCTATGTCTACGACGTCAATTTCATCAGAGTTTTTATAATTTTTGAACTTTTATGTAAATTTACGAGGTTTTTGGGTCTCTATGCAAAATGCTATTAGGTGAGCTACAGCTTGTACATAGATACGTCATTGCTTGGATTGTGGCGCGGATCATGAACAAAAATGTTGCAGTGTGATTCTCTTTTCCTGTGGTGATTGACACTGAGGCTCGATTTAGGCTTCACCATGTGTTCCATGTGTAGTAGGATATTACTACTCTATTTCAATATATTTATCCATAACCTACTATGCAATATAGATCAATAAAATACTAAATTTAAAAATATTTAATAAAAAAATAACTACACATCCTAATATCTGGGTCGAGACTAGGAATAGCTGCCAAGGCCAAGCGGTTGAGCGTGGCGGTCACAGGCGCATACTGTGCGACTGGGGCGACTAGAAGCGGGACTAGGAGCAGTCGCCAAGGGCCAAGGGTGAGCGGTGAGGGCACAATGGCCAAGGGGTAAGGGCTCAAGTTGTAGGCGCGCTCGTCGTGGCATGGTACGGAGGCTAGGGGCTGGAGGCAAGGGCAAATTAGCGTAGGCTTTTGCGGCGGCCAAGGGACAGGAGGCAGGAGCATAAACCGCCCGATGGTCAAAACAGCTAGGGGTAAAAGGTAAGAGCATAGACTTATCAAATTGAGGATACAGTCGCACGGGCTTGTCAAAATAAGCAACCAATGCAGCAATAAAATGAGGAGCTCCAATAGTAAGTATCTAAGTGATATATGTGGTCTTTACTCTTTACTTGTGAAAATCAAATGGAGTATTGAAATATATTGCCATTGCTTGCTTGTTTAATTTGGTAGAAATAGATTTGAAGAGCTATTTTAGCAAAGTTTCAAGCAGAAGCACCGTGGAAAAAGTGACACAGCAGCCGCACAAGCACAATCAAGAAATGGTCTCAAGACATGAAATCTCGAAGAATGAAAATGCCTCGTTCTCCTAGATATAATTAGTACTTTAGTGGTATGTCTTTTGGATTCTCTTTTTTTTTTTTGCATCTTCATTGTTTATTATAAACTAATCATGACACTACTAATCCTTCTCCCTTTGGCAGGTTGTTTCTTCTATATCTCATCTTTTGTTCAAACTATTATGTTCGATAACTTGGTGGTAAATCATTGAGTAAGCTTCATTTGTAAAGTATTTTTCTATGTCCTATCTTTATTTTCACATGTTCGTATGTGGATTTGTAAGATCGAAGAGACCGAATAGAGGGGGTGAATAGGCGGTTTAAAATTTTCTTTGGCCAAAACCGAGATTTACATGCGAAAGCATAAATCAAAATGGTTTTTTTCAATTAAGGCCTAAATCAACTAATCACACTAAATGCACCAACAACCTAAGTTTATGCCAAAGGTTTGTAATCCTAAGGTGACAAGCAATTAATTTAATTCTATAAATGTAAATTGCTTGAATGTAGATTAAATACAAGAGCACAAACCACAATTGACAGACAATATTTTACCGTAGTGTTCGAAAACTTGTCAGTCTCCCCTAGTCCATATCGAGGTAACCCTAAACGAATTGGGCCAGCTCCACGAATTAAGTCAAACACATCAATTCCACTAGTGGTAACTCTTTCCCACTCCGGGTAGGTAAACTCCAACCTTCACAACACGCAATACCTTCTCACTAGGGTTGTTCACAACTATACAAAACTAAACAAATTGAACTGTATCGGTCAACTCAGTTTGATCGGTAGTTGGTTTTCGGTACGGTATGCGAAAAACCTAGTTTTTGGTTATTTGGTTTTTTCAGAAAAACTGCTTGAAAACCAAACAAACCGAACGAACCGAATTACAAAAAACTTTCAACACTCATTCCCTTCTAGCCCACTATTCTTTACTTGTATGCTATATGTGCATATTTGTTTTTATCTTTCATTCCCTTCTAGTTGTCATCTAGTGGTTCTATAGTTTGTAATTTCTATAATTTTGTCTGCTTGTTGCTGTCTATCATTGTTAGTTTGTTATCGAGCTAAAATATTGTCACAATGTTTCACAATTCATGTCAACTTTGGTAAATATAGTATTTACTGATACCATACCAAAATAATTTGGTATTTACCGATACCGAATCGTATTTTTAAAAATACCGTACTTACCTAAATGACAATACCGTATTTACCAAAAATATTGTATTCACTAAACCGAATTTACCAAAAATGCCGAATGAACGGCCGGACTTCTCACAACCTTCTTTGAGAATATTACCAGACTTGACGCCTCCAACGTCGTCTACGAATCGGTAGCCTCTAAGAATAACAAGTCAAGCCTCTTACTTAACTCTCAACACTTGCAATAAATGCACAAGCTCAAGTGGATACAAAATCCACCTCTAGGTGTAATACATGCAACTAGAGACCTCTCTCCTTACTGATAAGATGCAACACATGCACAATTCATAGGAGGGACTCATACAGCTCAAGAGAGTGAAAATGGTTGCAGCAACTACCTTTCCAACCGGTCACAAGGGGATATTTATACCCCACATAAAGAAGCTACCGTTAGAGACAAAATCCCCAAAAATTGGTATTTGCGGTACTACCACCATGGGATGACTGATACTATCTCACCTACTATTCAATGGCTATTTGAGATTCATTAAATGCACACAAACTAGCCGTTGAAGTTTAGTGCAGTACTACCACACTCATAGCGGCTGGTACTACCGCTCGACGGTAGTACCACTCGAAATCATGCGGTACTACCATTTTCTAGGGGAGAAAAAACTCCCAAAAATATGCTCTGTAGAAAAACGGTACCGCCATATAAAAATCAAACCTACCATACTCACAGGGGCCGATACTCCACTAGAATCATACGGTACTACATTTTTGGATTTCAGCATAGATGACACTCGGTAAAACAGTCATAACTTTTGACTCTGATATTGGAATTGATTGGTCTTGGACCCTATGGAAAGCTTATTCATAGGGATACACTACTCATCTATTCGCATGATGTCAAACATATTAAATCAATGCGAAAATTATAAAAAACTCCAAAGAGTCACTATTATGGTCTAAGTTCAAGGAAATAGCAATAGGTAATTTTAGACCATGCCAAGGGATAATGCATGTCCTTCAATAATTTGCAAACCTAGATCATGCTACATGAAGTAGGTACATGAACTTCAACCATTTTCTAAACACATTTGCAAAGTATATTCAAAGGTTACAAGGATTAAATGTATGAGCCTCAACTGTTTGTAAAACACATTCACAAACAATAGCATCATACCATAAAGAGTTAGAGTAAGTAGGATTGAGCTACCATACATTATGAGACTTAAGATACTAGATAAGACCCCTCTTAACAATACAACAAATCTATACTAGCAATCCGGTCTTCCAACTAAACACCAAGATTGGTAAAAGACTAAGAACACATTCCTAACCCTAATTAGTTATACCTTTGCCTTGAGCATCCTCTTGAAGTTTGATGACGCACATCTTCACTATAAGTCAGGGTCACTATCTTGATATGCATTAATGCATGATGCATTCTTCAGTTGCCCTCCATCAATACATGATGAGTCTTCTCTTGACTTGATAATCAACCCATAATCATCTCTCTTTAGGATCTTGATCAACTCATGATCATCTCATCTTGGGATCATGATGTACATCAGCACATGATGTATTCTATTCTTGATGGCCTTCAACTAATAAAGTCATCTTTTATCCTGAACCTTGACTTGATGATCTTCAACATATGAAGACATCTAAAGTTTTCACCATCATGGAACATAATCTATTCATTCAACTCATGAAAAATGTTAGTCCCATATTGTGATTGCCATTAATTACCAAACTATACCATTAACATATAATGGTGGGTCTTGATTCTTCAATCTTTTTCTTTTTGGTCATTGATGACAACTATCACAGTTACAAATATTGAATATAAAGCAATATGAGTATATATAAAACTATACAAGTTTTATATTCTCAAATGATATGTTTCAAACTAGAGATCCCCAATATATATGAAAAAAAATATGGATCAATACTAATGAAACCACAAAACATAGAGTAAATTCCCCCTAAATGTGTGCATGCACGAATGTGTAATAAAAACATATGTATATATATTCAAGTTAAATTTTTTATGGAGCTTAACCTATATTTTGGACCCAAGAAACATAACAAGATATAGAAATATGATGTCGAATACATACCTCTGTAATTTTCAAAAATTTTCATGCAAATGAGATTGAACAATATCACACTCAACAAATGATTTAGTCTCATATTTAGATTTGTCATTAATCACCAAAACTAATTTAATGGAGCTTAAACTTACAATCTCCCCCTTTTAGTGATTGATGACAAATCCATTATTAATAACAATATTTTGATATAAATCAACATATGGATGGAATTTAAGCAATCGAACTATTTACATACATGTCACTAAGCAATTCGAGCATTATGCATTTGAGAATAACATGCTTGTACATACGGTGTATGTAGGAGGCTATGTGTATGAATGAGATGCTCCTCCTCAAGACATGCACCAAATAAGGTGAAATCACAAGAGAATATACCTCAAGATATGCACCAAATAAGGTGAAATCACAACACAATATATCAATCATCCAAATATGGCAGTTATCTTACAAAAATTCACCCCCTTTTAGCATTAATCACCAAAAATGCAAAAGGAAATTAAGCCAAAAAGAGTCTTTCCAAAATAAATATGTTGGCTATGAATTCATCTTAATTTGATCATTATTTCTATAAAATAGGAACACATGATCTATTTTGGGGTTTTATTTCAAGAAAATTTCAATAAAAGCCAAGAATTCCATAAACTCCATCTGTATGGCCTAAAAGAGCAAAACAACTTGAAACGAGGCCATATTTGAGTTATGCAAGAAAATGATATTTGAAACATATTCAAATAAGTTCACTCTTGAAATCTCCTCGAAATACTTTTTAATTTGCAAAAGAGCTCATTTCCCAACAACCAAAGGGATATGTGCTTTTGAAATCATGTTAAGCTCAAACATATATAGCCAAAACTCCCTAATGCATTGGGAAAAGTGGAGAAACAATTTCCCAAAAATGTAAGATAAATCATGGAGCTAGAAAATACAAATACACGCAAGTTTTATTTTGGGAGGCTCTCCAATGTCAAGCGTTTTGAAGATATGAAAATCATAAAGTTTCAGAAAACTGAAAGTTTCAGGTTTTCAAATTTTACATTCCATTTGAGCTTTGAGCTTCAAAAACTAGCTGAAAATCTGGTTAAAAGAGCTGCAATAAATCTAATAAAAATTTTCATAATGGACCAAACATAGTGGATCAAATGTCATTATAACAACTTCCTCATATTATGAACCCACCTTGAGATGCAAAAATAACAAATCAGCCTAAAACTATGAAAAAACTTTGAATTTTCAGCATTTGATCAAAGTGAAAAAAAGTAAAAACTATTTAAAATCAAGTTAAAATACTTTCAAATGTGGAGTCTCCAATTAAAAAATATGCCAAAATACGCTTTGCAGGCAAGAAAAGGGAATGGTTTTTCATCCAAACTTCAAGATGCAGTCCAATTTGAGCTTCATGGAGTTTTTCACTTTCTTAGCTTTCTATGAGTTATAATACTATTTCAAGCTAATATACACAAAGAAATCTGGCTCAAATAGCTAAAGTCACTACATGCAAGAATATGTCCTTTTAGGTCAAAATTAGTTTTTCGGTGAACTTCAAATGAATATGACTTTTTAATGGCTGGTCTTTTGTAAAAAATTTCAACTACAGAAATATTTGAATGACCAACCCTACGAGTGTGGTATTGACAACTTTTCAAAAACTCAATAGATTTTGATTTATGGAAATATATCATTTAATCCAAAATCAAGATCATACAATATCCTTTTGGGGCCAAATTTGCTACTTTATTTCTAAAATAGAAATTTTTAATCAAAAACCGTTATAAAACATTTAAAATACGTATTTAGTTTTTCATAAATTTTTGTCTTTTAAATAATATATTTGACTTTTGACCAAAGAGTCTCTTAAGAAAGGCTAAACTTGCATATCATTGACAATTTCACTCCAAAATTACCAAATGAAGCAAATAAAAATGAAAAATATACATTCATAAGATCCATAAATCATTTTGGGCAGTTATCTAAAATAGTTTTCACAATATTAATATTGTACCCCTTCTTAAGTAAGCTGAAAATATTTAATAAGGTTTTTTTACAAAGAAAACTCTCTCTTACATATAGAATCCTCTTGGCATTTTTTTTCTTCTTATTTGACACACAAAGGATTATTTTTCATCTTCTCCTTTAACATCTCTCCCCTTAAGCTTATGCAAATTTCAATTGCATTTCTCTATAATAGGTGCTTTTAACATTTTATGTTCTTTTTGTCTTTTCCATGAAGAGCATACACCACTTTGAAATTGATACCACTTATAATGACATTTGATACTACTTGTGAGAATAATTGATTCCATATGTAGAAACTTGATACCACTTGTATGGACAACTAATATCCCTTGTAAACATAAAGTTGATTTGGACACTTGATCTTCTCTTCAAGAATTGAAATCCACTTATGAACACCATTGTTAGATTCCACTTGGATAATGAATGTATCACTTGTAGATCACTTGTAAGCCACTTGATACTACTTGAGAGATCTGCAATAATTGCCACTTGAGATTAGGTAGTCATTTCGAAGTGACCAAATCATTAGGCAATCATTTCGATTATCCTTGATCCTACAACTGGTATCAGAGCTTGGTCTCTCATTTGTTAGGCTTCATCACCTAGATATTAAATGATGGCGACTAGTGATATAGTGTACCTTGGTGAGACACCTCTGTTCGATGGCACCAATTACGCTATTTAGAAAATCCATATGTTATGTTACTTTAAGACCATAAACCTAAAATATGGCAGATTGTAGATGTTGACTTATCTCCTCTAAAGAACCCTCTTACTCCAACAATTAAGAAAGAAAAATGCTTACATCTCGATGCTCAAGCAACTAACGCTTTATTTAGTGCATTGAGTGTAGAGGCGTGCAGCGTCATATGCAATCTCAAGAGTGCTCATAAGATGTGGAAACAACTTCAAGCCAATTATAAAATGTCTACCTCAACCAAAAAATTACATACAAGAATGGATGTCAGGTGAGAAATGCTCAATTTCTAGCTCTGGCAATGAAGAATCCACAAGGCTCTCTGCATCAACTCATTGCTTTATGGCTAAAGGTAATAAAGAGGTAAACAATGATGAACCTATTTATGATGACTTGATGGATATACTAGAGGACTTGGCAAGAACAAGTCAAAATTCAAAATCTTGAAGAAAGAATTTCTTTCTCTCAAGGATTCTTATGAGGAGCTAAAGAAAACTCATGTGACTCTTCTTCTCAAGGATCTCACCAAGTCCAAGGTGGATATAGGTATTACATACGATTTACTAGATGATATGTCATGTATAGCTCCTAGCCCTTCCATTTTATCTAAGATTAACATATCCACTTCTTGTGATGATTTGCTTGACATGCCTTTTTGTTCACAATTAGATGCTTCTACGTTCTCTATGCTTGTTGAGATTAACCTTGTAGACGAAAACAAAGGGCTCAAGGCTCAAGTCACCAAGATGAGTAATGACTTGGAGAAGTGCTACAAAGAGAAGACATCTCTTGATGATATCTTGAGCAAGCAACAGAGCTTGAATGATAAGAGATGGATTGGCTTTGTCTTCAACAAGAAGGAAATTAGTAAGATAAGGCATAATGCAAGATACACGAAAAATATCAAGTATCCTGGTTGCAATGAGAATGGTCACTTTGCCTTGGTGTGCTCTAATAAGATGAATAACAAGCAAAGGTCATTAATGAAGAGGCAAGGCGGCAATAAACAAGATAAGAAGACAAAGATGGAAGGAAAGATCAGACTTGCTACAATTACTGAGAAAACGAATATTTTAGTATGGATTGTCCCAAAGGTATCACTCCTAAGACAACTCTATTCAATAATGATTATTTGCTTAGGAATGATAAAAATTGCAATGTATTTGCTAGAAGTGTTAACTCACATACAACTATTGCTAGGCCTATTTGGATGCCCAAAAGTGTTATGACTAACATTCATGTACCCAACCAAGTATTGGATACCAAAATACGCTTAAATGTTTAATAGGTATTTGGAGAAGCATTGGAGCCTTGGTTTATTCATGAAGAAGTGAACTCTACCATGTGTAAAATTAGAGCCAATCATAAGAATGATCTTGTCACATCAAGCACCAATGCCATCTCGATAACAAGTATTCATATTGAAGTATCTAGCCCTTTACCTTGTGTAGGTTGCATTCATGAAAATCTTTTTTTTTGAAAAAAAGGTGTTCTTGCTCTTGTTCTAAAACGTCATTACTGTAATCATAAGCAAGATGAAAGTGGTATATTGAGGGGAGTGCTAAATTATAATCATGTATATCATATCCCTAAGTGTGCCTAAATTGATTAAGTGTTAGTATTGATTTTCAAAATTGAGCGATTTAGCCAAAAATCAAAAACTTGAAATTATTAGTATATCGTTGTAAAACTAGTTGAAAAATGTATACAAGTACATTTTGAAGGTTTTCCAAATGTTTTGGCTTTAGAGAAACTTGCTTTAAGTAAATTTGAGTTTTCAACCCAAAACTAGCAATCTACTATTTTGTTTCGGCTTTAAACTAAAAAATTGGTCAAAATTAATTTTAAAATGAATTTGAAAAAGTGTTTAATACTAAAAGGCTAGAGTTGGCTATTTCAAACATTATTGGTATTCAAAGGTTTTCCAAAAGGTCAACCAATTGAATGTTATTTGGTTTTGAAATTCATCCAAAATCTTAATTTGACCTAAGTGGTCGCAATCTAGCACTTGAGTGAGTTTTGCCAATTAAGCCAAAATTATTAACATACATTGGCTCATAAGGATATTTCAAACTCATACATATAAATAGATGCTAAAAACACCCTCGTATGCTCATTTTGGCAATCTTGAAAAAGATTATTTAAATTGAGTTTGTTTTGAAAAATATTAGTCCCACCATGTGATTGTCATTAATTACCAAAACATACCATTAACTCATAATGATGGATGTCAATTCTTTAATATTTCCCTTTTTTGGTAATTGATGACCACCACCATAATGGTAAATAATTGAATATAAAGCAATATGGATATATATGAACTACACAAGTTTTATATAGTCAAATGATATTTTTCAAAGCAGAGATCCCAATATATGTGAAAAAATAAACATAGATCAATACTAATGAAATCACAAAATATAAAGTGAGCTCTCCTAAATCTGTGCACACACAAATGTGTAATAAAAACATATGCACATATTCAAGTTAGACTTTTAGTATAGTTCAACCTATATTTTTGATCCGAGAAATGCAACAAGATATATAAATATGATATTAAAATGCATACCTCCATAATTTTCGAAATTTTCATCCAAATGAGACTAAACAATACTACACTCAACAAACGAGTTAGTCTCACATTTAGATTTATCATTAATCACTAAAACCAATTTAATGACGCTTGAACTTACAGAAGTATAATTGTTAATTCTATTTTAGTATCATATACTCTGATTAGTACGATTAAGATATAGTTTATGTATGGATCCTTTTGCTTTTGGGTAATACTCTTCGATCCATATTTGCGATTCCGCCCTATCTAAAATTTAGTTTCTGAAGGTTGCGGTTGTACGGGGCCGGCTCTTGGATGTTGATGACTCGTTGCCGCTGCCGTCACCGCCTGCTCGATGATCTGCCATTGGGGCGGGAGGAAGAAGCTCAGGTGGGAACGAGAGGAGGAGGAGGACCATGCGAACAAAGCGATAGCCTACTGCCGAAGTGCCGATCGGCTTTACTCGGGACGACCCAACTCTTCCTCAGGACTTGCTCAACTAGGAACAACCTAACAACTACGTAGCTGCATGCAACACCAACGAACACATCCTTGCATCATCAAGTTGGTACTTGGTAATAACTGGACAACTTCCATGTATCATGTTGAGTTCTTTACTGATGTTCCTCATATGTCATTAGGTCGGTGATCTTCTAATTAAACCTCCTCAGTGCCTTTTCTTTTGCAATTCATATGCTCAGAGCAGAGCATATTTCCAGAAATACGAAGAAAGGGAATTTCCTAGCCCTTGTTGGATGCGAGGTTGGTTTCCGACTGAACCTCAAGGCCTGTCTTGTATTTATGTCATGAGTTCTTCTCACTTCGTCTTGATGAGGTTCTTAAACAATTTGTGTAAACCAGGTCCTTGTTGTAGCTTTTATATCAACAGCCTCGTTCATCATTAAATGCTTCCTCCAGAATGTGCATATTCTCAGTGGCGGAGCCAGGATTTTTCAGAGCCTCGGGCCCAAAACTAAGAAGGATATAAGTGTATAATTAATATCAAATACTATCAGCACTGAGATACAATAAAAGTACAACACAAATACATAATCGAAATAAAATTTAAATTCCATGTTGAACGATACGACAAAATAGATAAAACATAGCCAAAAAAATGTAACATACCACTAGCACGGGGTAATTATTGCTTAATTAAGAAAGATTTGGTTCATTTGAGCCTACCATATCTTCATCAATAATAGTACGAGAACCTGAACCTGCAAAGATAAAATGTCCCGTTTCTATTGTTTCTGGAGTTTGATTGGAATTGGATTGCGATGGAAAATAAGATGCCAATGTCTTAGTCCTCTTCATCATGTAATTCTAATTCTAGTACCAGTGTACCACAATCACAATATCACTCAAGCAGACAAGCAGTCATACACTCATTCATAATTCATTGATTCATTAAATATGTCACACAGACAATCACAGTGTCACTCATAAGTCATAAATCATAGTAATAGTATCATACCGTGTCTAGTCACTTAATAAATCAGACTAGCAGAGGCGAGCTCACCCAAGGGAGCCAACAGAGGCGAGTAGCAGTGGGGCGGCGTCGGCGTTGCGGCGAACACGGCGACTCGGTGAGCAGTGGAGGAGGGGTCGGCGTCGCGGCGGAGAGGCGGCGAGGTGCTGAGGAGGCGAGAGGCGACGTCGCGGACGCGGCGGACGGGCGGAGAGGAGGCGGCTAGGCGATGCTGCGGCCGTGCGGCGGGCTGACGGAGAGGAGGCAGCCAGGCAGGGGTGGGGCCACGGCGGAGACTAGAGGATCAGAGGAGGCGGGAGCGGGGCCGCGGCGGAGACGAGGTGGGGGCGCGGTGGAGAGGAGCCGGCGGGCGTGCTGCGGCGGCGATGGAGAGGACGCGGGCGAGGCAGGCGAGAGAGAGGAGGCGGGGGCGGCGATGCGGAGAGAGGATGCGCCGATGTGGTGGGGGGGCTGGGCGGCGGCCGGTGTCGCGGAGGCGGAGAGCAGCTTGGATGCGTCGCGAGGCGGAGTCGGGAGGCCGCGATTGGGGCTAGGGTTAGGCATCGCTGAGTTGCTCCGCGCCTTCGCTTCGATGTCATCGAGCATTTGGGCCTCGAAGCCTCGGGCGTTCGCGTTGCCGTTGGGCGTTTGCTCGCTAGCGGTGGTCGGGGGGAATCGGGCCGTAGGGAATAATCTCGGGCCGGCCGAGAAGACTCGGGCCAACACACTGTGCAACAATTTTTTGAGCCATATTTAGAAAATTTTTGCACTGTTATTTTCGCTGGGCCTCGGGCCGTTGCCCAACCGGCCCGAGGCCCATCTACGCCCCTGCATATTCTCAACCACGTTTTGTTTATGGGCAGAGGTTAGTTTTATTCTCATCACACCAATTCTCTTCACTTGATGACAATTTTATTTTTTTTCAGCACTACTGATTAGTGGAGTTTTTCCTTGTCTTCAGGTGGCTGCTATGCGTGATGTATCAGCTACAGAAACTGCAATAATTTATGGCGTGGAGCCAGCATGGGGTGCTGCTTTTGCATGGGCGGCGAGAGATAGGGCATTACTAGAGATGGGGAAGGATCGGATACGATTGAATAGTATCAAATATAAATACGAATCTATATTTTTAAAATAAATATGAATTTAAATATTCTCGAATACGAATCGAATGTCATAACAGATACGAATTCGAATTGAATATGTACTTAATTCGGTCGAACACGAATATCCTCCTACAACTTCTGTAACAAATTTCAGTAGAACAAATTCGTAGCGGTTTTGCTGGTTTTTCACCGGTTACCGGAACGGTTACCGGATTCAAACCGCCTAAATTCAAATTTCAAATAAAAAAATTCGTCTGGGTTTTTCCCAGATTCTGGAAACGGATTGAATACGAATCGAATAGTCTCGAATACGAATGCGAATACAAATATTCTCAAATAAGGATACGAATATTCTTGAATACGGATTTTGCTTATTACATTCGTGTTTTCTCGAATACGAATATCGAATAAAACGAATTATCCATTAACGTTTCCACTCCTAAGCATTACAGGATTTGTTGGGGCTATCTTCATCATAGGAACATTTACTCACCACGTTCTTAGTGAAATTCTGGACTATATATTTTCACTGAACAAATTTAATGATTAGTTATAGTTCAAGACAGCAAGGATCCTTCATTGGAGTTCTCAAAATGAGATGACCCTGGTTGGGTTGTTGATTTTTTTTTCAGCCGGTAGCTTGATAGTTCAGATATTGGGATCATTTCCCGATGTACCTAGAAGGGACAGTTATCAGATGAACAGTTAAATACTTAAATTGCAGAAGAAGATGGCCTTTCATCATGCATAACTCAGAAGGCTCTTATCAGTGACAACGAAGCTATTTTTCGTATGATAACTGTTGCGACCTAATAAGCTGAATAGCTAGCATGACAGTGCAATAAGATCTAACAACAGTTATGGCCAGTAGCGCAAGGAAGGGAAGCTCTCACTGGCTTGACGAAGATGGAGGTGGCTTAATGGTGTCCTGAGCGACTCATGGGCACGAACCATGGTGCGCAGCTTTCCTACCGTGTGACCCAGCTCGGAGCAACGCAAAATGGTGGTTTGGATCACTTGACTCAACACGCTAACAGGAGCTTGATATTTGTATCTACAACATTTTTAAATCCATTGTTTCTCAGTGTAAATTCAACTACATGATAATAGGTAATAGCTGTGTTTTGAGTGTCATTTTCTGTTGGACCTGTTTTTCGTGCTGATTCTGCATCAAGCTTTGTTTCAAAGCGTAAGAAATATGTTTTTCTTCGTTGTCATCTGTCCCCGGGCGAGCGATGCCCTCTGACATATCCTGATCCTGGGTATCTCCATTTCATTTCACCCATCGCTTCAACACTATCCCATTGCTACAACGTTATTGAGCATTTCTGATAGTAAACCTTCCTTCCATTCGAATAGGAACAATCCAATTTCATATCTCGTTTGGCTTCCGTTCTTGAATCAAGCTACGCATGAGCCGACATCCCGGGTCCACCTGTCAGTATGGCCGCAGGGTGCCGACCCCTCGCAATAAAATTTGTCATACCTATGACCACCGCCCATATGACTGCATGTCTCCTGGTTGTCCCCTTTAGGTGAGTGTATTCACCAGCATCACGAGGCCAGGAACCAGAGGCCACGAATTCTACCTGACTGGCATGGTTTCCAAATGTTGCAGACCTCCATGGAAAAGAGCCCCTCTGTGACTGTCACTGCAGCAAAGCAAATTCAGCTGATCAGCTCGCAGAATTTGTTTGCCCTGTCCATCTACATGTGCAATCAGGAGGCAGCCGACTGAGACAGAGTGAGAGCTTCGCGTCGGCCCACCACATGCGCTATCTATCTATCTATCTAGTATCTATGTATCTACATCATATCTATCAGCAACCTGGGATTCGCACCTGTGTTCAGGTCGAATGGCACAGGATGCTGGCACTCCTAGCGAGAGGGGCCATGTCTTCTTGTCTCAGGTGTTCTGAAACACACACACACTGATAGGCATCCATGACGCCATGCGACTCTAGGAACGCAAGAGATCATCATGATTATGATTCATCAAAGCAGGTGAGTAAAATACATACATCATGAAAACGCCAAGAATCTGTGATCATCAGGGTGTACTGCCAAAACCCCAGCTTTTCCATTGCACAAGTCAAGACAGGAGATTAGTACATCTACTTCCTCCGTTTTTCTTTTTTGTTACAGGCGTTGCGGAGGACAGGGGATACGAAAACGAGCAGTAAATCTAATCATGTAACAAAGAAACAAAAAAAAAAGAACAAGAAGGGTTGATTGTTTAATAGTTGTTGTTACTGCTGCTATAGCCGATGTAATTGTTGCGGTACCACATCCCGTACTGCTCATAGAATGAGTCTCCATAGTTCACGGCCTTGATCTCCACCATGCGCTGCTTGCTGCCCACATCCTGGACCGCGCCAAAGACAATCTCGTTTGTCGTCTCGCAGCTCTTCTCGTAGAAAGTGTTTGGGCCTGCAGAGCACTGCCTGTGCTGCTGCAGGTGCTGCTGGGGATACATCTGCTGCTCCGGCTGCTGCTGATGAGGGGTGTGTCCATCCCAACCGTTGAAATAAGGCCGCCCATGCCGGATGTGGTGAATTTTTTCAGGCTCCTTCGTCATGAAAGCATAGTTCTTCCGAGGGGTTGGTGCTCTTGTGTCCAGATGTGGAGGCGTCTCATCATGTGGGATGGCATAGCTTTCTTTCACTGGCCAAGGGTTAGCTCTTCGCTGCTGGTGGTGAAGGTACTGGCTGGCTGGGCGCTTCTTTCTGGAAAATGCTGCACCAAACATCTCTGCCACAGATGATTCTGCTCCTCCGATGAGTTTACCAATTGAAGTGAAGAATCCCTCTTCAGCTTCCTGTTTCCCAGCCTCATCTTCAGCTGGGATTAGTGGGGGCCGAAGAGAAGGCTTCAATGGCTTCTGATATGGAGGGATGCTTGCAATGCTGGGTCTTGCAGGAGTTTGTGGTTCCTGTATGGTAAAATTTTCATTCCAAAGTAGGTAGCAGTAAATTTACTACATAAATAAGGTGAAGCAAACAAGAGAACATGTATGGTGTTCATCTTTACTTTTAACTATAGTTTAGACCTTTTTTAGGGAACTATGGTCTAAACTCTAGAGGGGTAACAAAGTTAATTGTATTATTTTATTTTGTATGTGCTATTCTGTAGATATTTGTGTGTCCTTGACATCAGTCAATTATGGTTAATTAAAGAACTGAAATGCTCCATTGCTAATAAAATAAGTAGTTGTATAGTTTTAAAGCTGTAGAATCATTTATGTACTTGAACCATTTGTTTAGATGCACAAAAAGGCTTGCATTTTAAGTTATGTACAGGTCTACAGGATCATTATCAACTCCTAAAAGTTACCACCATGCCATAGTTGTGGTAGTTGTGAGGATAGGTGTGGGGCATTGCGACTAGTGAGTGAACAGGTTGGGGCCAAAGGACGATGGACACTAGCTCTAGGGTAACCAAAGGTTGACGGCAACGTATTCATGCACCGGTCTGCTCGTTTACAGCAGGCCTGTGGCCTGTGGTCCATTACAGCCCTTGCCCTAGTTGCCAACTCTGCCATGCTGCCAGCATATGTACATGATGCCTTTCTCAGAATAACAAAAACAGTATGAAGCACTTACCTCTGTTGTTGATACCATTCCTAAAACCCGTTGTTGGACCAATGCAAGCATGTAACCAAAGAAACCAGCAGCAAAAAGCAAGGCAACTCCTGTGAGCATTCAAACTCAAAGTAATTAGTGTCTATAGTTTTAGCAGGCCGTTTTCCTTGTTATTTTAGGTCATTTGAGCAGTGAATTTACAATAGTCTAGCTTTTTAGAATAACAGTATTCTTTGGTAAAATAGTACTAATGGAAAGCTTAAGTGGAATGTACCTAGAGGAAAACCAGCTTCGTACCGATAAGTGCAGTAATCCAACTGGAGTGGAATCTCCCGAATTGCTTGGTTTCCTCTATCAATGACCAAGAGGGAGCAGCTACTGCTGATGTAACGGATTTCAAAATCAGTAGAAAATTTTGCATCATCGCTGGGCCCATCTATGTGTCCACCTTTCATTGATTTCCCCCCGGCAATGGTTGTGACCCCTATGTGTTAGACCACAATCTGTCAAGAACTTCATTTACAAGTTTATAAATTAACAAGGACATTTATGCTAGTCGCTAGATGACTCCTGAAGATCCAAACAAATTTCAGCTCAAGCCAAACTCAATTAGCATAAAGATCTGTAGTTCCCTCTGAAAATAAGTTAATTAACCACAAGAAAAAATATGCAAGCTAAAAGAATTTGAAAATACAAAAGTTGAGGTTAAAATGGCTGGTGAAATTCAAAGCAAGCATACCAAGTTATCAACAACAAATGATATTTACCTTAGAAACATGTAACTGTTTTGTGCATGCAAATCCTTGGTTTAATTCAACACAATCAAAACATATACAATCTCAACGAGCAATTATGATGTCAGTACTTATTTCTCTCTTGTAGCTTTTCGATAACACAAAATTTTAAAAATGAGATCATTTAATATCTAAAGTCCAATTATGTATTTCCACTAACCACATTAAGGTTTCAGCTAAATGTGTGATATCTCTTCCATGTTTGCAAAGCACGTGATATTTAATTTGTTGGTATCAATATCCATATCATTACTGGGATGTTTTGGAAAAGTTGGGGAAATAATTAACATCAGTACTGATTAGATTTATTTTTGTAACCATAATCTATTGCAGGGATCACACTCTAAATAGACTACATGTTGGCATTTAAAACTGTGTGTTTGATCTTCGCATTCACTCTGACAGCCTACCTCGTTCCAAATGCAACTTTTGGACGCAAGTGTTAAGTAAGTGCTGGAGAAGCTCAACGGAAAATCAAAGAGCAAGCATAGGATGCTTGGGGACCAGACAATATCATGTGCACATACCCTACAACGAAACATTTTAGCTTACCTGTATTACTGATCTTTCTTATTGCCATGTTCATAGCATCTGCAACATAAATGTTGCCCCTATCGTCCACTGTAAACCCCTTAGGATGGTTCATCTTCGCCTCTTGCAGTCTCCCATCGACATGACCGGATAATCCTTCTGGTGAACCAGCAACAAGCTTTGGTCTGCTATCTGCATTGTTTGATCCATTTTCAAAAGATGCAAGAGAAACTGGTATAAAGCTGAAAAGCATCTATTGCTAAATAAGATGTGGATGACAGTTTCACCACTCTAGAATAAAACATTGTTCTAAGGGAGGGAGACCACAGTATGACCGAAATAGATCACTCGCTCATACCAGAGTTGGAATGTCAAATTTTCACATGAGACGGGAAAATTGGCTAATAATTCTGGCGAACAATTCATACTATATTTCGCTAATAATTTTTCAGGCGACCAACAATTCGTGCTCTGTTTGTTAAACTCCTAAAATGTGGAACTACGAAATAAAAGTTAAATACTCCATAAACAATGGAAGTGGAAGTGACCAGGTAGCACAGCAATACTACATCATGAATTCATAATTGCAAACTAGGAACTAATAAACATCTCGCAATCAAGAAACAGGCCCTGACCAAAATCTAACATGCAACCATCACATCACCCCCGACCAACCACCCAAACACTTCACATCATCTAGTCAACCACCACACTTCGCAGAATCCCACGAAGACGGAATACCATCACAGCCAAACCTGAAAAGGACCGGAAGAAGCGGTTAGAGGTAGAGCATGCTCACATCGAGACAGCGGTAGCTGGACCCTGTAGATGTTGCTGTTCATGGAGTCCAGCACGAGCAGCTCGCCGGCAGGGGTGACCTCCACATCGTACGGCTCGATCCCCAGCTTGCTGCCGTCGAACACCGTGTCCACCGCGTACCCGCCCTCGTACTTCACCATGGACCGCCCCGCCACCGCTGCTGCGGACAACAAAATTCGACCAAAATCCGTTCAAGAAACAGAAACCAAGAACCGGAGGAAACGCTGAAAGACCACACCAATTACCCGTCCTGGTGATCGATTTGAGCGACCACAGCTGCTTCACCAGCGCCGATGCCGTGCTGCTCAGCATCCCGCTCACAACCTCTGCCACCAATCGATACGAATTAGCCCCAAGAAACCAAACTCGAAACCCAAGGACCGAGCTCACTCACTTGCGGGGTACGAGGACGCGGCCGACGCGGAGCCGAAGGCGCTGAGCAGGAGCGGGGCCACCAGAAGCGCCGCCACGCCTCTTGCTCTTCTTGCCGCCACCTTGGTCTCCATCACTTGCAAGAAGCGGGGAAGCTTGCAGGGGAGGGAAGGGGGAAGCTGCTAGGGGAAATGTGCGGAGGGGGATGAGGCCATTTGAGGACAAGTAAAGAAGGTTCAGAAAACACCAAGAATCCGACCTCTTTTGGGGCCCTGCAGTTCTCGCTCTCTGCGGAAAGAAGGCAAGAGAAGGACGAGGAGAGAGCGTGAAAGAGAAGAGAAGGTGGCGTGGTGGTGGTGGCGCTCGCTGCTACGTCCGGCGCCGCTGTTACTACTGCTCGCTGTCTTGCCCCCGTCCGCTCGGTTTTCCTTCCGGGTTCTACAACTTTTTGTATTGCTTTTTCTGTGGAGGTTTTAGGCGAAGCCGAGGGGGAGCGTCTATACTGTATATGCTACGTGGGCCCAATGTAGTCTATTGGTGTTCGTGCCAAGAGAGAGAAAAAAAAAGATAACACAGACTATCTACCGTTTCTATTAGAATAGAAAATGTTAAGATTACGTTTTTTTCGACCGCAACGGATAGTTTATAACTGTGGTGGATAATTTTTGCTTCTAAAGTGACATTTGTGCAAACGAGTCGAATATCAATAAATTGTTTCAAAAAGACGATGAAAAAACTATTCTGGTTTTTTGTTCGAGAGAAGTTATAAGTCATAAGTTGATAAGAGTGGGTATATGACTTCTAATTGAATAGACGAGTAGATCACATGAGAAAAGAGGAGGTGCAGCTGCGCGGGGCTATACATTTCCATATTTTGTGGGCCCAATTAATGTACAAGCGAGAGAGGAAGGGTCACGCACTTAAAAAAGGATTCACTACCGTTTCTACTAAAATAGAAAATATGTATGACATCAATCGAATAGGTGGATAGACATGGAAGGAGAGAAAAAGGTGTGGTGTGCGTGTATGCTCTTGTGATGTGGACCCCTATGCAGTGTACAGTTGAGCATGATGGGAGGGAGGGTCGCATACTAAAAATAGACCACCACCGTTTCTATCTACTAGCTAGAATGAAATATTTGCATGACGTCACGTCAAATAGTTGGATACAATATGGAAGGAGACACAGAGATGTGGTTTGCATGTATGCCTCTACGGTGTAGGCCCCTTTGTTGATGGCATGACACCATTAACCACTTGGCCATTTGCACATGGCCTAGGGCAATAGTAGTTATGTTCAAGGTTGTCATAATCTAGATGCTAGGTAGGATCGTTTTTCGTTTGATGGAATCAGATCATAAAATCATGATTCTATCAAATTTTTAAAAGTATATATATTTTATATAAAAATTGAATTATATTTCGAAATATGCAAGTCTATAGTAGATTTTTTGAATTTAATTTTGTAATTTGAGTACACTTATTCGTGTTATATTGAATTAATGTTGATTTTTGAAACTTATTTAATTATTTTTAATAAACTAATAATCTAAAATGTAATATGTCAAAGATAATACTTTTTTACCTTAGAACAATATGTAAACAACAAAACAAATCAAATAAAACTAGTGTAACTTAAACTAGCAATAGGTCATATCAAATTTTATATACTAATATAATTTGTTGTAAGGATCACGATCCCACTGCGATCCTACCCGATCTTAACAATTCCACGAGTAGGATCGTGATCCCATTGCGATACTACCTGATTCCGATCCATATTGCGATCCATATCATCTATCTCCGGTAGGGTTGTAGGATCGTATGATACTATGATACGTGTCGTGATACTGACAACCTTGGTTTTGTTTACCATTGGAAATTTAGAAGATTTAGGTAACCAAAAATTAATAGGCATTGTGCTAATTGCTCAGGCGGCGTCGGGAGGAGGAGGAGCTCTGGTGGGAAGAATTAAGGGATGAGAGGAATAGATAAGGGGCAAAGCCGGCATTCATCTTTGGAATATATGAAAATCGAGAATAGAAAAGATAATGGCATATGTCAAAGAGGAAGAGGCTGGGTGGCAAATTTCAAATTTCGAGAAGCAGTGGTATATCTCAAAGTGGCAACTTTCGAGTGACATATATCAAATTTTTCCTTCTTTCCGGCTCTACAACATTTTTGTTAGCTTCTTCTGTGGGAGTTTTTTTTCGAATCGTGCTAGCCTGGACATACGACAAGAACCTATTCATCGTACGCTCTTTCCACTGTTGATCTAATTAAAAGAGTCCATCTCAGCAACAAAAATCGATGAAGCGTAATAATTAAATATTAAGCCCGCAACAAACTCTCGTCCTTATGCAATAAAATACATAAAAACAGTTGAAAATATTGAGAAAATTTAAAAAGATCATCTTCTCAAAAAAAAAACCACAAGTATACCACTTAGCTAAGTGCTAAAGAAGATAAAAATTATAAACAAAAAATTTATGAATTTACAACATTGCAACATTAAAAAATAATAGTGGCAACATTTTAGAATTGTTTGTGTAATAATAAAAATAAATATTTGCAACAAATTGAGAACATCAGCCTCTCCTGCAACAAAAAAAAGATGAACATACGCAATAAAAACATAAAACCCTACAACCAAGAAAGTGGTACGGCAACATTTTCCGTAATTTTCCAAAGAGGAAGAACTTGGCGATGGCACCAACGAGCCAGTATGGAGTAAGACGGTCCTAGTGCCTTGGTGCCTTGGAAACTTCGGGAGAGGGAGGAAGGAGCGTGGTCTAATTCCTCGTCACTAGCGTCTAGATCTAGTAGGAATGAGGTTGATCGGTTCTCTTCCGGTTTGCGGCGAAAGAGGCGACGACTTGCGTGAGTGGAAGGTTTACTGCCCACGATCCGCATCTTGAGCTCCGTTGTCCTTAGCCCCTTCAGATCCAGTGAGTTTCGCCCTTTTATATACATCAATTTTATCGGTGTAACAATTCAACATCTCCAATACAACAAAAAAATAAACTTTGATGCAACAAATCAACATGCGAGACAACAAATGCCTCTTGTGCAAAATTTGTGAAGAGATATTACAACAAAATCAAACAATTCATGCAACAATTAGGAAAAGGTGTTGTAACAATTTGGAGAAACATCTACAACATATGTACCAAAGGAGGAGGGCATGCATGTGGCGGCAATAGCGGCTAACCCGGTGCCTTGTCTCGCACTCCACCCCACCACCGTTTCATCACCAACCCTCTAGTCGTCATCCTTCCCCCTTCCTCCTCTGGCCTCAGGCTCAGCCTTGCTAGATCCAGGGAGTTCTACTCATTCCTGAGAAGGGCCTCCACATGAGCTTCGACCGCGGCAGACAAACTCCTTGAGAAAAATTTCTCTAGATGCAATAAACACCTATCTCGAACTTGCCTTTGGCGGTAGTGGCGGTACACTCGTGGACATCGGCCGAGATGTTATTGTTGCATTGAGAAAGGTGTTAGATGCCTAGCACCATCCAATGGAAATGCATCATCTTTGGGCGGGATCGCTACAAAAGGGGCATGTCGGTGCTTGACGCCAACCCACACCACCTAGTCATTGGCCACACCACTAGTCCTCCGCATGTTGTTCGCCACCTTGGGTCCTCAACAACTATCTCGGCATGCCACTGCGATGCCCTAAGTTAGGCATGCAGGCGAGGAGGAGTGGGAGCTTGGAGGACATGGGATGGGAGGGAATGTGAGTGAAAGCAAGTTGTGCATTTGTGACATTTAACCGACCTTCACTAATGATGTTGTTGCAAAATTTGACGATCAAACTTAGGATGCACGGTCTTAAAGGTCGTAGGACAATACAAAGCAAAACATACTTCTATCTCACTTGCCCATATATTTTTATTCATGCTATGTTGTTGATATTACTTACTAGTACTAGCTTGGTTGCTTATTCTAATCTTGGTGTGTTTGTAAGATCAACTATGATTTCCCTAAAACTCGTGATGCCCCATTTTGAATACATGAATTCCATATGCTTATTACTATAAAAATCATCCATTCCAAACGATGATCAAATATTCTAGCTTGTTATACTTCCTCTGGATACAAAAACATGTCATCCTAAACATCGACACAGTCTTTAAAATATAACTTTGGCCAATAATTTATATTGTAATTGTAAGCATCTAGACCCTAATTTAGCAATAGTTTAATGTTTTAGTGATTAATAATATTATTGCTTTAAGACTAACTTGTTTTGAAGTTGAATTGTGATAAGTTGAGTCTTGAGCAAGAGAAAGGGTATTGGTTTTCATGAATCCCTATGGTACTTTGTGGATGGCAAAGCGTATTTGAATGAAGATTAAGTACTTTGTGATTAGAACGATCTAGAAAGTTGAGTTTGGATCAATTTACAAGTTAGGTTCTTATTTTGTTTTGGCCATAATATGAAGGGGGTACAAGGATATTAGTTTGAGCTTAGATAGTATAGGTAGCTAGGTGTGATGCACACTAGATCCTATTGCTCATATTTTAGCCAGAGAGTGCCATGAATCAAGTTTTATTTGAAGAAATCTCAAATTTTGGATCAAAATTGAGCTAAATTTGAAAAATCAACAAGGCGATTATTTAGGTTAGAGAGCATAGAGGCGGATCATTGATCCGAGATGGCTTTCATTGTGCTCTTCGCTTTTCAATAGAGGTAGATAATCTGGGTCACCGGAGCATCGAGGCAGATCATTGGTCCAAAGAGTTCTGGAAATTTTCGTCTGAGATTTTCAATGGAGGCAAATAATCGAGTTAGGATGGATCATTGATCTAGAAAGTTCCGGTATTGCTAATGCCAAGCGGATAATTCGGCTCAAGTGGACCATCAAGGCGGATCATTGGAGCAAAAAGGTTTCAAGTGGATTTCAATACAAGATGGATGATTCGGGTAAGGCTGGATCATTAAGGCGGATCATTGGAATAGAAAGGTTTCAAGTGGATTTCAAAGTGCAACATTTGAACTAGGTGGATCATACAGGCTGAGCGGATGATGCGGATTGAGCTAGATGATCCAGGTATGTGCAATGTTTAAAAAAATGATTGCTAGAACTCTGAGAAAATAACCTAAGGCGGATAATTCAGGTAGAGGTGGATATGTGGGTCTATTGTAACTTTTTAGAAAATGTGTTAAACGACTAGTTTTTTTAATAAGGAGTCTATTTAAAGAGGTTCCAGACATTCATTATAGCACTATTGCGATTCCAAAGCAACAAACACTTAGGGGAGTTCAAGGGTCATTGATGACCTTTAATTAAGGATTTGAGAGATTGAGAAAGACTAGATAGGCCTAGTCTTAGTTGCTTGTCCTAGTTAGGTTCAAGTGATTATCTTGGGCTTATTACTCTTAGAGATCGGCACCTCCTAGATGGCTTGGAGGCATTGGATCAGTGACCTTCTTTGAAGGAGCTTGCGGAACACACCAGCAGATGTGTGAAGGTTCAGAGTGCACCTATTTGGAGCGAAGAAGGACTACCACGAGTAGATGTCTTGAGTCCTTGTGCAGTATCTAGTCGAAGCGATACTCTTGCAAAAGTGCTCTAATGAGGAGTAGGGGAGATCGCCGAATCTCGAGACCTCGGTAAAAATTAGTTGTGTTCCTTGTCTCTCTTATGTTTCGCATTTACTTTCTTGCATTTTAATTCCTAGCTCACTAGACTTGTGTAGGGTTGGAACTAGGTTGCTAAACATCACTAGAAGGCACTAGATTGAGTTAGAAAGATTAAGTTTGTAATTTAGCCTTTGAGAAAAAGAATCCCAATTCACTCCCCTCTTGGGCATCCCATCCACTTCAGTAATATATTTGTAAAACCCAATAAATTTATAATATTACTATATGAAAGTACTTTCGAGACAAATCTATACATATATGTGACTTTTATGCATCTAATCTAAATATTTAAAAATATATTGATAGAAAGTTTCAAAATCTAACTGCACCTATTTCAAAACAATATGTTTTTGTCCGAAGGGAGTGTATAGAACCATACTTAATTCTGATCTGAAAAATATTTTGCACTCCTGATTTAGCTGGACGACTATTTTTCTAAGAGGTGGACATTCAAGTCATTTTGCTTTGCTGCCTATCCTTTTTCCAGCCAACGTGCACAAGTTTATAGGATCAAGAGACAACCAGCGTGTGTCTATTTTGGACTTTGGATTTTTTACTGTGTGCAGTTTCCTCTTCTTTCCTCTACTTGAAATGGATAAGCGCTGCATATGAAATGTTCGTAAAAAAGGAAAAAAATCTTGCTAGCTTTGTATGGCAGGTGGTCTTCGTATGTTTCGCGGTGCAACCGTGCAAGTGACCCCTGTTAATTATTGAATCTTGGTAGAACTTCATTATTACTTGAAAGGTTGCAATTGCAACAGTTGCCTCTTGTACTAGTGCTACGGCTACCACACTGGTATTGCCCAACAGCTCGAAATTTAAGCTTGTCGTGAATTTGTTACAAATTCGAATTCAATTCAGACACAATACAAGGTTAAATATAGAATGGTATCCTTTTATGGCTCGTTGGGAACACAAGGTTTCTTTGGTCAAAAATGCGTAGGAAACCATTCAATTACACAGTAATCCAAGAAAATTCCCATGTTTCAAATTGTAGGATCGGTTACTGCAATCACAGGGGGGTGAATAATTATCGCCACATTTTTGAAGTCTCTAGATGATCGATGATGCTTTCGATTGCTCGGAGATCAATCACCTGATCAGATGCCCAGCGTACGACCGCTTGATCAACCGTTATGCTCGACTGCCCGCTCGATCGACCGCTTTGTCTGATCACTTTGCTCGCTATCGTATAATCCAAACCACCAGCAATCACCAGCGCACTTAAAAAAATCAAGAAACAAATTGACTCAAGACTATCTTTATTGCCGGAATCTCGTGGATTTTACAAAGTGCCCTCACAAACACCCTAAAAGCCTTTTCAACGAAAGCCGTCTCAAAAGCTCACTAAAACTTTCTCAAAGAAGATTTAGGTAACCAAAAATTAATAGGCATTGTGCTAATTGCTCATTTAAATGAGTTCATTTGCTCTTATTCTCTATGATATATTTTTGGGGGCCTCTTTGGAACTCAGAATCTTTAAAACACAAAAATAAGAAAAGTGTAGGATTGTAATACTATGACTTGTTGAATCCCATAAGAAACAAAACCACATAAATGCTCAAAAGAGGTGTTTGGGTGTCTCATAAGTAAAATACATGAATTTTGAGGTTGAATGTTACTACTTGATTAGAGAGAGAGAAGGGAGATAGAAGGTGCATTAAAACTATCATATGAGATTTGACATGGTGTTGGAGTTCATATATAGTTTTCTATAAAATTTGTAGAAAAAATCTTATCCTATGAAATTTCTTTGATGCAATCCAATGATCCAAGCACCATGTAAAAGAAATTTTCCTTTGGATTGCAATCCTTTTTTTCTCTAAAATTCGTCTGTTCTAAAGAATGTAGGAATGAAAAGGTGTAGGAACAGGAAAAGCATAGGGATATGGTTGTTGACACTAAATACGTGCAATTAAATTAGCCACAAGCGTACAGGTCAGCTGTAGCTTTTGAGTACTCCAGAGTATCGAATCATAAGGAATAGATGGGACCACAACTAAAGCACAACTATTACTACTAATAGTACGATGTATGAAAGATTATTATAAAAGCAACTACCACTGAAGAACGAGATTAACTAAGTCCTACCAAAATCTAGCAACTCCTCCCAAGGCTAGGTTCACTTGCATGAGTAAAGACAAATCAATCTAGGAATTGATACTATGTTAAGATAGCTCTCAGCCTATAGATCAATATCGCTTTTTTCACCTTCGCACCTATCACGTACTAGTGTTAATCTAAAATGACAAAATCTGCACTACTTGATATAGATTGGTTGACTAAATCCAAACATCATGTTTCAATCTAGCAACTAACAAGTTGATGTTGCAGCATGAACTAAATAATCGCAATATCAAGTAGACTAATCATAGCAAAGAGTACCAAGCATCAAAGATTAAACAACGTCGATTACATGGCAAGATCACCAAAACCTAGGGGAAGAATAGGGAAGTTACTCCATACTGGATTGGGTGAACATCATGGAAGCGGAGCAAAATGTCATGGAAGAAGAGGACGAAGCAGGGGGTGCTGCCTGGTGCTAGCGCCAGTGGATGCCAGAGGGGCTCCCCTAAAATCCACGTGACGACTTCCTCTCGGTGACTTCTCCTCCTTGGTGACTTCGGCTTCGGTGAAACCCTAGTTTTCTCTCTCTCAGCTTTGTGGATTTCAGTAGAATTTGGCGTGTTCTGGTGTGAGGGACCTGAGGCAAATATATAGGCGAGGCGGGAAAGGCGTCATAGATGTGGCCGACAAGTCAAGGGGCGTTGCCAATTCGAGCACCGTGGGCACCACCAGGGGTGCTACCCTGATAGGTGGGTCGTGGCCTCTGTGCTGATAGTCAACGGATTATTATTCGTTTTAGCTGATAGAACATCGCTCTAACGAATAATAAACCATCAGAGTGTTGAAGCAAAATAATAATTAGAGACAAAACATGATTACAGGAATATCGCCACGCAGGGCTAAAATTTATTACAAAGCCTCAAGGGCTAGAATATTACAACCTTCACTCAACCTTGACACGGGCTATCCACCTTGTACCCATTGTAATCCGAGTCCACGGTATTTCATCCAAACTGAATTGACATATTCCTAAACAAGGGAAGATAATAGCAAGGATGAGTACAAAGGTACTCAACAAGCGTTATTAGCAAAATGCACAGAATGCTTAACCTTTACACCTTTAGGAATATCAATTCCTATCCTCAATCTCTTGCCCATTCTTATCCTCCTTAGTTTCTTTCCCAAGACTTATAGAAAATAAGGTTTGTTTGTTTTGAAAGAATTCCAGATTATTAATTTAGAAAGCTACTGAACATTCGTATGAACAACAAAACCCCCATAAGTTTCCGCAATTTTCCTTTCCCAGAGACAAGCATGAATTCATGATTTGGATAGCATTGCGCAAGCTTGTATCACTTTACCTATCACCACTCTGATCCTGGTGACTCCTAGATCTCCGCATTTCCTTATATGCGGTGCCCAGATCAGAGTACAGTACGTTTACATCTATCTCAGTATTATATCTCCACCCAACTATTCTCAACCGGCGGCCCAGGGTGGACCCTCGCCTGGCGCCCACCGACCTCGACATAGTTGTTGGTTGAGGCGGCCCCGCCCTACCCCAACCTCCACCCGCGTTAATATATGCGCCTTGCACACCCCACCCAGCACCCAAGTGCTGGCCCGGATCGTGTGGGTTCCTGCGGTGGTGGAGGTCCCCACCCGGCACCCAATTGCTGGCCCGGATCGTGTGGGTTCCTCCACGGGGTCCCTCACCCGGCACCCAAGTGCTGGCCCGGATCATGTGGGTTCTCCCAACGGCTTAATAAAATACTTACCCATGTGGAGAATATAATACTTTGATAGAGCTACTAGTCTGTCCGTCCTCGAACGGAATGTTGGTTGATACGGTTGGTATGGTCTGTACACACGGATCAAGTTTGTAATTCATTATATTCTATTCTTAAGCAGAGGTCCCAAACCTACCCCTTTGTCACCTGCCCTGGCAACCTTTGCCCACCTTCTTAATTAACTGATGTGGCCAACTGCTCCATCAGTTGCCATCTAACTCTTTGCTTTTATCTCTTATAGCCAGTACTCGATTTAAATGTTCTTTATTTCTTTCATGCAGGGTGATACTAGATTAATACAAAAATGCTTGTTTTACGAAATATACACTTAAGATATGATCAAAGAATGCTTGCCTGAACTTTAACCATATACTCGGATTCAAATAGGATCAGGTGAAGTCGTTCCCGTAGCTTGGATTGTCGCCTGCAATTGAATACGTCGGCTACGACTTAATTTACAGAATTATAATAAAATACAAGGTGTCGATGTGCTTGTGCTCCTAGGATAGGGCTTCGCTCAATTTAACCTAATCGCGGTAATTGAGGTTAATTTTGGTACACTACTCGTCGTTCGACATCATCGCACTAGCGACATGAGATATGGTCGATCTAGTATGTACGCTCGGCGTTTTGTTAAGCCCTAACCAGTTTTCGATTACACGGGATTAACTAAATGCATGTAAATTATAACATCGAATATTAATCCTAATCGATCTCGCGCATGCAATTAAGCCTATTTAATTTCTTGCATTTAGTACGCGTGACAAGTTAAATTATAAATCCAAAAGAAAATGGTTCTTAATTAATCAATTTATTAATTCCTTAATTAAGCTATACTCAGGCGTCCTTATGGCATTCATAAATTTTACTTTAGTCATTTGTATATTTTTACAGCTTAACTGCTATTTAAATTGCCCCATATAATTTTAACCGCCATGCGAAATATTAAATCGACGCGTACTATTTTAAATCTGCGTGTGCTATTCTAATCGTCGTAAATTGTTTTAAATCTTCTAACAGCTATGAATTTATTCTAATAATTCAGAATACTTATTAGTGGATTCCTATATTTATAATCGACTGATAAAAATTAACTGGGCATTTTAAATATGCAATAGAGTGATCTAAATGATATTACGATAATTTACTTCGCACACGTACAAATTCCAGCCTATGGGCATCATTTAATTTATTTTTAATAACCAAGAATATTTACTAGAGAGGTGCTTTAATTTAACACTATCCAAGTTAATTATTTAATTACAACCCTGAATAAATTAATTGATAATACCTTAGTTAAACCGGTATACGCTACGTTTTAATCTACAGATGACAATTCATTGATTCTAATCATCGTAAATACTGATTAAGCGTTTTCTACTGTTCAGATGGACTTAACCAAACTATCTGGTCATTCAAACTTACCACAAAATGGTCTAAGACTACAGTCCCTTAATTAAATCCTTACGCATACAAGTTTAATCGAAGATACACAGATTTAATATACCTGCTTACTAGTTTTAACCCATTGATGATATTAAACTTATTATAATAACTTGAGAAATATTCTAGGCTTCTATGACTTAATCTATGGCGACGAGGAGATAACATGGTCTAGTTAATTGAGCCAATTTTTACTAAAGTGCACTTGCATGGTTTCTAGCTTTTCACTTCGCTTAGGGTTTCTTATTTATTTTAATTTATCAGCTAACAATTGACTTTATTTGACTGACGTTATTTACGTGTGCAAGACTAAGATAATTATGTCAACCTAGAGGATTCATGCTAAGTCTCGGATAGTCCTTAAAGGAATTCTATTATCTCTGTGCGGCTACTACTCATTTACGGGCTCTTAGTACCTGTAGTTAATTTATTTACTTCGACCATTCTATTATCACCAGGTTTCTATAATGCACGTTTAACCCTATTATGTTTCCATTTTCTTAACATATACCTTCATAAAGCTATTAAAAATGATAAGTTCATTATTCATGAAAATGATTGTTACTACTTTTTCCTTGAATTTGGCTATGGCTATCAGAAGGCAGGTCGAGGTGTCACTATAAATGACAAACTTTCAAAGGTAAGAGCAAGAGGGATACCACTAGACATTCACTTTGCTCGACAATATGGAAAAGTCTATAGTACACATGCTACTATCTTTAGAAGTGAGGTCACTATTTGCATTAGGCAAGAGGCTCCTCGTAGGGTGAAGAAGTGGAGAAATGATGAAAAAGACTTTCCTGGAACCATGAATGCAATTTGGCATTTTTTGAAGGTCTGTCACTTACAAAGCTCATGTTATTCTTAAGGATCATTATTTTGTCTTGCATTAATCTATTATGATATTTCTATAATGTAGGAGAAGTTTCCTGAGATTTCAGTGAACGACTATGTATGTGTCATGGCACAAGTAGAGTGTCAGTATAATATACAAGAATATTTTAAATAATTATTTTTATTCAAAATTACAAAAACATACATGCGAATTGTTTTTTTGCACTTTTGACCCCATGTCACCGCACAGTTGGGCAACTTGGGCTAGTCGCCCAACCATTGGGCGACACGTGGCCAAGTTGCCCAATGGTTGGGCAACTTTGCCTCTAGCCACTCAACGGTTGGCTGATTTTAAATAATAATATAATTATTGTATTAATCTGATGAAAATAATTGTGAGAGAGTAAATGACAATTTTTGTAGGTAATACATTTAAGAAATCGTGTTTGTAGTTTTTAAAAATAAAAGGACAGACAATACATTATAGGTAGGGGATGGGTGCGTGTCATAGGTAGGGGATGGGTTTAGGTGAGTATTTATAGGGGAGGGAGAGGCGGGAGTGGGAAATTTCTTGGCGGAATGGGCTACGATCCGTGGGATAGGGATTGGTGGGTTTCCATTGGCTGAGATTGGGTTGGAGAGAATCGACGGGCCCAGCGGTTAGGAAAATAATTAACAAGAACCGTCTGTGAAATACAATTAAAAAGTTTGATGATACATGGTTCAGAAAAAAAATAAAGTGGACTTGGTCTGCCAAGTGATGTGCCACGTCAAGTCTAGTTAAAAGGAGAAAGATGATGTATGGCTCAAAATACTAATAAGTTGGGCTTGGTCTGTCATGCAACGGTCTGTCACAAGTCACACGATTTTCCACCTAAAAATACATGAATAAGCGCACGCGTGCGTGTGTGTTTATCTCTCCACATGCCATCTCCATCCATGTGTTACATGATTCAAGAAGTGGCAAGGACTACATCTTATAAATTGGTCTCCTCCACTTTACCTTAGCAATATGGTACTAAACCATGCATACTTTAGAAGTATAGAGAATGGGCCTCCTTTATATGGGCCTCACTTATACAAGCGTTCATGTCCCGTGAGCATTTAATGTGCTTTGAACAGATCTTGTTCCTATATATACTAGCAACTATAGCATTTATATCCTCCTATACTATTTGCACATTAATTAATTCACTTACCCAATGTATGCATATAGCGTTCTGTGTTTGTTTACAAAGTATCTTTTTTTGTCAAGAGAGGTGGGAAGGGTGGGAGAGGCTGCACCAACCACCAACTCCTTCTTTTATAATAGTAAAGATATATATATATATATATATATATATACTCTCCTTTTATTTGTTTACAGATCCTATGTTTGTTTACACAGGCGTTCATCAAACGACATTGTTTGTCCTTTTATTTTAAAAAACTACAAATAAGATTTCTTAAAAGTATTACCTACAAAATTGCCATTTACTCCTCCACAATTATTTCAATCGGATTAATACAATAATTATATTATTATTTAAAATCGCCCAATGACAATAATTATATTATTATTTAAAATCGCCCAGCCGTTGGGCGACTTGGGCTAGTCGCCCAACTGTGCAGCGACATGAGGTCAAAAGTGCAAAAAAAAAACAATTCACAGGTATATTTTTGTAAATTTGAATAAAAATGATTATTTTAAAAAATCTAATATACAATGCTACAATCTGTACAAGACCTATTGTGCAAAAAAAGGTTGTCCAACTCATGTAGACCCGGATGACTAGCAGTGTTTAATTGATAACCTATTGAGTGATGAGCAGATTCAGGTACACATTTTATTTTTTTGGTACACTATTGTATTCTTCAATATTCATATGTGATCATGCTTTTCCTAAAAAAGGACCAAACAAAACTCCATCAACAGAACAAAAGAAAGAGATGAAGTGGCTTGTTGCAATAAAGTCTATAGTACAAATAACGTATGAACCGGTGAGGAACCATCTTCATAATCTGTGTTGTTGTTAATAAAATTTCTGTCATGTTTCTTTTTAGCATTGTATAGTAAACTTCATATATATGTGATGTAATTATAGAGAAACTCTGAGACTGGAGAATGGCCTAGTGCTATGGAAGTTTGGAAGGCAACCTACCAGAAGCCGAACATAGTCTATTCCAAATGGTGAATAAATACTAGCATGCATTAATATTTATCAGCTCTACATCTTATATAGAAAGCTTTCAAATAGGTGCTTACCATTTATATTTAATTATATGCAGAATAATCTTTAGGCAGTAGGTGAAGCAAAACATGAAAATATTTCATCTACTCCTATGCCATTAGTAGAACACTTTGCGTTAGTCCTTGGAAGGAAACCAAACCACTCATGTGGTGTTGGTGCAATTAACCAAGGGGCTCACCAAAGGCACATAATTCATGCACAAGCTGAGGCTGCCAAGGTCCTTATGTATTTTTTAGTTGTGTTGTGTGATATGCTCGCATGGTGGTAGTTTCCTCTCAGGTACGAATTTCTCCATCTCAAGTAGCTATCTTTCTTTAATTTTCCTGTCCCAAGAATTGCAAATCTAATTCAGAGTTTTGATTGAGGTGACCTTTCTGGTGCTGGTAGGAGAACGGCATGAAGCAAGAGTTCGGTTGGTTGGGGCGTGCAGTAGTGACTTGGGGGAAGTGATTTTGTGTGTGCAGGAGCTAAAGGAAAGAAGCCCCCTGTGGCAAAGAAATTCTCTCACAGAACTTTGACCACAACTTTGACCATGACGCTTCAACCACGACACTTCGACTACGGTGCTTCGACCATGGCATCGACCACGAAGCTTCGACCACGACACTTCGACCATGGCGCTTCGACCACGAAGCTTCAGCCACGGCACATCGACCACAACGCTTCGACCATGGCACTTTGACCACGACACTTTGACTACGGCGCTTCGACTGCAACTAGAACACAATAAATAAATTGGATGCCTCAAGTTTCCCACTAATCAGACAATAAATTGGATATCAACCACAGACCGAAACTTGGTAGAACAAAACAAATAAATAGTTACATGGCAACCAAAAATATAACTAAAAATAGAATCGTTTGTGATGGCCACATATCACAGACGTTTTGTGGTAAAAGCTGCCTGTGATAGGAGGCTTTCACAGACGGTTCTTTATACAAGCTGTCTATGATAGTAGGCTTTCATAGAGTCTATGTCGTGACTTATCACAGACAACTCACAAACCGTCTGTGTTAACTGCCTATTATCATAGACTTATAAATTTAGACGGTTCAGAAAACTATCTGTGATGATGGTTTAGAACCGTCTGTGATGACCCTTTTTGTAGTTGTGTAGATCCAATCAGATCAAACCGGCCATTGAAATTTTGATATGATGGCTGAGAAAAGAGGGAAAATGAATTACATATAGATGATTGGATTGGACTTACTAGCTAAACTAAACCTAGTGCAGGAAAAAGTAAGAGGTTGGTGTATGCAAGTTTTTCTGCCAACCAGTACATGGTATATAGAGCGGATGCTAAAGACTCCTAAAAATGGCAAACTCAACATGAATCTATCTCTAACTGCTCCCTTTGTATAGGCCCATCTGCTCCTCCAAAAGATCTTCACGTTCATGTTCTTATCTCCTTTTCTGGATCAGCCTTATCTTTTTTTTAGGTAGTGTTTGGTTCATGGGATGGAGGGTGGATGGGATGATCCGATCTAGTTTTTTGGGGTGTCTATGTGTTTGGTTGGGTAGATGACACTATTTCATCCTAATGGACTCATCCAACTATAGGGAATATTCCCTTAATATGTTGAACGAGGTGATACGAAAAATTTTGGTGGATGAGCTTGTCCAGACGCTGGCGCACTCATCACGTGAGCACACGTGATGTCATGGGTGGGATTCAATCACCCCACATTCCTCTCCCACAGCCATCGCCTAGCCTCTAGTCACCTCTGCGCCCTCCGGTGCCCATGCCCTAACCGCTGCCATCGAGTCGCGTAACCCCCTCCATGACTCTTAAAAGATCCAGCATGTAGCCACTGCTGCATCACAATGGGAGCCACCGCCAAGGGGAGCTGGAGGTCGCCGTGAGAAGGGAGCATCGCCACGAGCAGAGGAGCACCAACGAAGGGAGCTGAGGTCCCTGCCCTTGCGGAGGAGTGCTAGGGAAGAAACCGGTGGTGGAGGGCCAGATCCGGTGGTGGATAGCCGGATCTAGCAGAGGGTGCTGGCGCACAAGGGGGCGGTGGTGCACTAGAGGCAGCTTCGATGGCGGATGCATGATGGGCGGCGCCGACTCTAGGTTTGTGTGTTTGGGTTGGGAGGTGAGAGGGAGAGAGAGATTTATATTGATTGAGGAATATTGGTTGAGATCTGTTAGATCTTGATCCAACAGTTCAAAAGAGATGAGGTACTTAGGACATTCTCACTACCTAGTTACCACAATACATCCCACCTATCCTTCCAAACAAACACCAATTTATACCATCCCGAAACATTCTATCCTCCCAACCAAACAAAATCCTGGACCATTCTCATCCCCTAACTAAACATTCTACCCGAATCACCCCATCCCATCCTATCCCAAAAAGTAGATCATCCTACTTCGTCCCTTCACCCAAACACACTTTTAAAGATCTCATTGTCCTTATCTTAATGGGCCGATCCATCCTTGGCCCATTCCACTACCTGTCAAAATTCAGATACAACAGGTGCATACTAACAAGAGATTGAAATTGACGCGTTCCATATATCGCGAGAAAGGTTCCTCGCTGCCTTATGGGCTGTTTAGAACATGGCAATCACGTACAAATTTAAAAGGAAAAAGTGCAGTTTTCTACAAGAACTCTAGACCGTTCATTTCTAATGAAGCGATCAAATGTTAATTTCCTATCAAGGGACCAAGCAAAGGGAGGTCCGACACGCCTTTTGAACCGATAAAAGCCCGTGCGCGTACATGCACCCGGCCGTTCAGTGTCCTTCCATGTCCGAAGCGAGCAGCCGCGCGCATCGATCCAGCGATGACATGCGTCAGTAGCTTCGCATCACAGCAAAAACCGTACCACGTTCGGCTGCTGGAGCTAGCTCGGCGCATCCTATCTATCCGACCAACATGCTCCTCCATGATGTATCGCACGCAACACCACAAGATTCACATCCATGTCCCCCCATGCACCCTTTATATATTCTCCTGCAGTTCCTTTCAACCTCTCTTCTTTCTCTCTAGGGCACGATTGCATGCAGGTGACATCTTTTTGTGATCGACCAAGAAGGTTGTTCTAGCTTTGCTTTCCTTATGTCTTCACCGTCACACCAGCTCACCAATAGATATAGGATTTGTTCTTTTTGACCGAAACTAATGATTTTTGGTTTTTATTATAGTACCTAACTTTCAAACGGGGTATTTTCTTAAGACGGGGTCTATAAATTAATTGTAGTACACGTTAAAAGCCTAACATATGTATTAACCAAAATCGCAAGCGAGTATCTCTCTCCGTAATCTCTGTCGTAAACAGCTAAAATTCAAAATTTTCAGTCAAAAATCATAAGCCGCAGCCGTGCCAAATAGGCCCTACTGAGATCTGCATCTATCAAAAGGGCATTGATGATGTATCCATGCTCCTATTCTGTGGTAGTTAACTCTTTGTACGCTTAAGCTTGTCCCAATGAGGGGCCGTCCTTATTTGAAGTACCTGTCTTTGCTGAGATCTTCACCAAACTTTGATACTTCAAGGATTAAAAGTTATTCCTGTTAATTTTCCTTTTTTTTTAAAAAAAGACACTGTTCTTAGTTTTAGTTTTGCGGCCATTGGCTAAAGAAGCTTATGTCTTGTCATGCAGTTCTAACAGCAGGGCTTATACATTACATCTCTCTCCAGATGGAGACCACATGAACTTCAAATGCACAGGTATTTCACAAAAAAATCAGGAATAGTCTGTCAGCAATGATTTCTGATCAGATAATTGTTGCCAAAAAAAAAGGACATGATCCCACTAATAGAGTGTTCGAGTGAATCTAATGGTATATAGACTCGCTTTACTTTTGGCGACCATAGATATGCAATGATAGGAGGAGCTGGAGCACGGTTGAGAGGATGAGATCACAGCATGACCGGACAAAAGGGCGCCAAGCATCGAGCCCACAACAGTGTGCTGGATGACAGTCTGTTGGATGGGTCTAGGATCTCAGTTCTTTTTGAGTTCATGCTTAGCCTTTAGCTTTAATTTTTATAGTAACTTGCTGTTAAACAATGTGTTTTTTAAAATAAGATCTATGTTTAAATTATAGTAAAAATTATATTAAATTCAGTTATACCGGCTAAAATTATAAGCAACTATTTTTCTCTATATACTGTCTCTCACAAATAGATCATAATTTAAAAAACGTAGCTATAAACCTTAATCTAAAAGAACCGGCAGCACATATGATTCAACAACATCAGTTTGCTCTTTATTGGCCCCCAAGGGGGAAGTGACCGCTTGCACCTGGAGTGAGAAGGCCGGTCAAAGGAGAAGTGAACATGCCAAAAATCGGACCGGAGATCGGACGAGGCTGCCGGTTCACCGGCTCAACGGTTCAACCGCCGGGTCATCGGTTGAACCATCGGTTCACTAAGTATTAATATTTTATTAGTTTGACATTATTTTTTAAAGAGAAATAGATGAATATAGTGTAGAGAAGTGGCAAACATAGAAATATTCTGTCAATCGCACAGTGGGAAGAACGCACTGTTGTATTCGGGAAACAAATCGAAGTGTGATAATACAAATTACCAAACACTAGGCACTAGCCATAGCAATTCCAATTTCCAAACCGTAGCAATGCTTCCTTGGATCAGCACCGCGCATCCAAGCCCAATAAAAATTCCATCAACATGTAAATCCAAACACGGCTTTCTCACCTAATCAAACTTCCGCGTGCGAATCCAAAAGCTGGCCGCTTTCGATGCCATGGCCGTCACTGCCGAAGTGCCAAACGCTCGCCACGGGAGAGCCGCCGCCGCCACCACCATCCTCCATCGCCCCATCTCGTGCCGCAGAAGTTGTGGCTGCTCCACCAACAGCAAGAAGACGCATGTGCTTTCTAGATTTGCATAGTGGACAAAGATAGCTCGTGGTTTTGGACTAGAGCCGCCGCCGCCGCCCGTGACGAGAGAAGGAACGGAGTGAGAGGAGGCACGGAGGCAAGGGAGCCCTAGTATGTGCGTAGCGGGCCGATTGGGCCGAGATAGCCCAAGCGACTAGTTCCCGTCGATTTTTGGTGCCTATGTACAGAACGAGGGATAACAAGGTCACGAACAAAAAGCCACTCGGTTCGCTCGTAGCTGGCCGGTTCAACAGTTCTGTCAAAAGCCAGCCGGTTCGTTCAGTTTTTTCGGTCCAATTATATGGATAGTCTTTAAAGTAAACCGAACCAATTTAGTCTCTGTTTCGATTTAACCAACAATCCGATCTGATTTTAATAACTATGCATCCGAGGAGGAAGGACGAGGAGAAATTTAATAAATTACAGTACTAGTGTCTATTGGAGATCTCCTAGGGAAGGAATATTGTAATAAAAACACAGAATGCTTTGTACTAGACAAACCTGCGATGCTTTTATACTCTATAAAATAAAGGCAAAAAAAGAACTAGTGCATAGTAGGCACAAAATCAACTTATGAATTAATAATTTTTGTGAGCTTTCTTTCTTACAGAGTAGAGAAGCACTTCTTTTGAATGAAAAAGTATAGAAACACTCTAGAAAGCAAAATAGATTGTTCGACTTGAACCATGACATTTTCTCCTTTTTTCCATATTTTTATTATACTAGCAAAATAGAATTTATCTGCAGATCATCCATTGAGGTTAGCTGCAGTGTGTGGCTAAATGCCCTCCAACTTTATCATGCCTTACTTTCAGATCTGGTAAGTCTTTTGTCGTGGTGACAAGTAACATCATGCAGCATTGTAGTGACTCAGATTAGGTTATTCGAATGTTCTGTGTATTCTGAGTTAGTTGTTGGATCAGTAGCTAGCTTATATAATATACCATTGGCAAATACCACATCCATACATATGTATAAATAAAATAGATACTTAATATTACATAGTCATCCATAAATAGATCTTATGATCAAGTTTCACAGAACGGGTCGACAGGCCAAATGAGATTGTTTACATAAAGCTGCGGAAATTACGTAAACCAAAAATAGCCTCCATGATATGCAACAAGCAATCAACTAGGGGCTAAATCTAGTCCTAACCATCGTCTTCCATGTCGTATCTAGAGGCATGAATGTATCCATACATCGGGTCATCGATTCCGCCATCTAAAACCATATATTAAGCAACTATGAGTACAAAAGCACTCAGTAAGTTCTTATAGCATAATGCAAGTGTAGGTGTATATATCTACATGTAAGGCTTAACCAAGGTAAGGTTTTATGTTTCTTTTAGCATGAAGACAATTTACCAAATATCATACTATAGCTAGTTTCCAAACTTATGACTTAATCATTTTTAACTAAAACCAAAATGTCTAGTTGCCATTAAATTTGTGAGAGAAATTCTCTTCATAGTTGTCCACCATATTCATTTCCATAACAAAGTTGTCATAACCATTTTCCAAACTTTCGTCCATAAGCACCATTAACCAGTAACCATTATTTTATGAAAACTACTTAAGCGTGGCATTTCTACACTTTTGTCTATATCCAGCGGCATGGCTATTTAAATAGGTTTGTAACACTCTGTAGAGGTTGTGCAGTTTTACCCACAAGATATGATTAGCTCATAATATCAGCCATTACACGTTTTCATATGCATGCAATTGAGAAAATCATGACAAGGCTTTATAATGATTAGTTTCAATGGTTTCTCCCACTCCAGGGTGAAATCCCTCAACATTGGTAACAGTGACCGCTCTGTTCCCAGGCTAAAACATTTCCATGTCAGGCTACATTTTTAATGAGACCTTGTTAGGGAGTCTATGACCCTTCTCGTCAAAAGAAATCCACAAGGAGCAGTGACCGTTGCAGGCCACTCCTAATATAATCACAATAGAAATTTAGAAATCCACCTATCAATCTATGTGTAGGGGTCACACCGAAACTAAGCAAATAAGTTGGTCAAGTCCATCCTATACTGAACTTGTGGTTGCACGATTTGGGTGTAGAAAATAGTAACACAAGATTCGATCGTTAATCGACTCAGGAGAGGCCAACCAATAAACCCAGAGCTCGTGCAAGCCCTGCATAGCTATTCCAATTTGCATGTTCAATCCCTGCACGACCAATCCATTCAATATGTACAATCCCTGCACTGGCCTTATTCCAACCACTCGCTCGAGTCTCTACCATTTTTATAAAATACATTCCTGTTTCCAGTGGTAGCCCCTTTTACCAATCTCATTATCATGTTCTCAAGTTTCAGTTGACAATATTTGTGTTGTATTTTATTTCACCACTAAAGCAATTCTAAGCACAACCATAATCTAGTAAGGTTTAATCATGGTGGAGTTATTACCATTATAAGTGTGACAGGATGACAAGGTGAGGATATTATCCACCATCATGGAGGTTGGATTAATAAGTATCAATTGCATGCTATAGATAAGTAATCAACATTTAACATATCATTTAATTAAGTAACAATAATAAACATGCACTTGTATTTGAAAGCAAAATATTTGCTTTTAAAAACTAGATTCAACATGATCAGTTATAAAGACTTGCCTTAGTCAAGTATGGATAGCGTAAGATCTTGTTCGTCGGTGACAGGAGCATCTGAAGCATCAAAGTCTATAAAATTGCAAATAACCACATTCAACACAACTTCAAATAAAATTCAAATGAACTCTAAAAATTATGGTTTTGATTCTGTTGGAAAGATTTTGAATTTAAACAAAATTAGAAAAAAATAAGTCATTTGGATTTAAAATGATAGAGAACGAGCTCTTTGAATTTTGGCCTGAGGGAAAATTCCAGAAATTCTGACATGTGAGGTCAACCGAGATTTTCTTTTTCTTTTCAATTATTTTTCTTAATAAAAACTTTCATCAGCTAACAGGTAGGGTCCAGTTGGTTTTAATTTCTTTTCTAATTATTTTCATTCGGGAAAATATGAGAGATTGACAGGTGGGGCCATGGTCCACATGGAGTAAGTCCAACGGTTTATAGGAATTGAGATCCACGTGTTAGAGACAGTGGTCTACGTACTGGATCTGCACGACATTTTTACAGGTGCCGGTTCACTTGATAGTGACTCACAACTTTAAACCGAGGTTAATTAAGATTTCTAATTACATATGGCCCACATGTCATACTAATGTTAACTAATTCCTTAACTAACCACTAATTACCGATTTAACCTAATTTAACTACCACGCGGGGGCCACTAGTTAGCGACCTATGGTTGTCTTCCTCCATGCTCACAATAGAGGAATATGGGAGGACAACCATGGCGGCTCAAGCCGAGCTCGACGTTGGCGAGGAAGGACACGACGTCCACTCGAGATGGCCAAAATGGGACGCAGGGGTCATGACAAACCCGCTGGTGGTGACGACGTGGAGGGAGATGGTTTAAGGTGGTGGCATGACGGTGAGGGCGACGACGGCACTAGAGTGCATAAGGGCGACTACAAAAGGCTAGCTAGAACTTTGAATTGAGGTTGACACGAGCTTCTACAGGCTACTATGAAGCTAAGGGTGGCCTCGATACTACAGATGCGGGGCAAGCGGAGCTCTCCACAGCGGCCAGAGGTGGCACAGTGAGGCACGACGTGCTGCAGTGAACTACATGCGCCATTGGCTAGCCTACTATGTTTGCCATGTATTGAAGCACATGGGAACAAAGGGGCTCACCAAGAGATGGACCGGAGGAGGAGATCAACGGCGGCAGAGGGTCGGTGGCCATTCCGGGTCGACGACGGTGTTCTAGCGGCTCTGGTACATGGCAAGGCAAATCAGAGAGTGCATTAGCATGGGGAGATCAAGGAGAATACTAAGGACATGATGTCCATGGTTGAAGCTCACCAAAGTGAAGAGGACAGGAGGCGAGGTCGACAGCGACACTACACATGGTAGCGAGGTTGATGGTTCCTAAGGGTAAACAAGCACGGAGTGGTGAGCACGAAGTAGAGATAGACAAGATGAACATGAATATGATGATGGCGTCGACTGGAACTCATCGGATGGTGAGGAATCGAACGGTGAAGCTTTCGGCTGGACTTGGGGAAGAAGGCTAAATCCTTCCTCTCCGAGGGTGAACGGGGCATGAGAGCTTAGGAAAAAATGAGTGGTTTAGGGTGAATGTTTTGACGTGCGAGGGATGGCTTAAATAGAGGGGAGAAGAGAGAGGGAGGGTGTAGCGCCATGGGTTGGCTTCAGGGGCAAGGCAGAGAGCGTGTGAGAGTGAGAGAGAGCGGACTGGCAATGGAACAAGGTCGCGGCAACATAAGGCTCGAGGCTACCGGCTCCTTCAATACCCTTTTGCTGCACGTGAATGCATGTGAGGAAGAGAGCTCGAGAGAGCATGAGAGTGAGAAGTAAGAAGAACAGTGCCAGGACGATAGAGGAAATTTGGCCCAAAGGCGACGAAAAGAAAAAGGGTTTTAACTTTATCCAGGATTTTAACTTACTTTTGAATTTGAAATATGAATTTGACGGGCATTTGCACACAAAAAATTTAGGAAAAATTTATTAACACCCAATTAGCTTTTAAAAATTTTGACATTACATTTTTTTGGCCAAGAAAATTATTTTAAAATCTTAAAACTCAAGCAAGGCTTTTAGGGAAAATTTTAAAATACACCAAAAAATTTAAAATCCATGAAAATTATGCATGTTTTATTTTGAGGCAAATTTGGGCTGTTACAAGCATCCTCACAGATCGTGCAACAAACAATTTCAGCATATAACGTATTCAGATTCTAATACAACATGAACACAACTGGTTAAACACCCAACTCAAGCACAAAAAAAATGCTATCTTGCTTGTCGCCCTACATCTCTATCGCCAAATACAACGACTGCGACAGCAACTGATAAAAAAAAAAAACCGAAACAAAGACCAACTCAGCACAAGAGAAAACTACGCACGTTTCTTCCACTGTCCAATGTTCTGCACCTGTTGGCCAACGGTGTCCTGCTTCATCAATCATCTACCTCTTTCGTTAAGATATATATACACACAGAGATATATGAACATGAGCTATTTCTACCTCTATACAACCGAGCGTGATCAGGGGCGGAACCAGCATATGAGCATCGGTGTCCAGTGACCTCAATGAAATTTAGCAAATCTTATAGAAAACTACTGTTTATTACTGTTCATCGGTGGAGGGGACATCATCGTGTAATGCAGGTGACCTCAATACTCCCGTCGTCTGGCTTCGCCTCTGGCGTGATGATATCATATTATCAGACTTGGCAGACCATTCCTACCTCCAGTGTGGAAACATGCGGCATGTTAGCTGCGCAGGCGGGGCCTCGGCTGTTCCTTCTCAGGAACTCATAGCCGAAGTTTATTGCAACCTGCTTTATCAGACTAGACCCGCTTTTCGCCTTCATATAGGAGCGCCCCGTTATGAAGGACATGCCTGCCTCTCTTGCCTCCGTCAGCTCCTGCAGCTCACCACGAACCTCGCTGTCAATCTGTGCGTTCTTTGGAAGCTCAAACCTTACCCTCTTTGGCTTCGGTGCTGTTGGGTTCGGGTTCGTCTCCTTACGAGTGGATGATCCCGGCGAATCTGATCCATCAAGGTCGCCGGCCTTCTGAAATGGAAGACCTTTACTGACGAAAGACAGCCCCTCGTAGGAATGGTCTTCGCCGTTCAGAAAGCCATTTTGGTCGGAGTCCCCTCGGCGGATGAACTCTGCAATGCTGCCGACTAGGTCCTTCTCAAACTCTATGTCATCCTTCTGCACATCACGGTACCCATATCGGACAACCACCCTGTACAGCCTATGCTGTTTCGGGCCAACGCGACCGACCAAAAATCGCTCCTCGGGTTGGACGCGTGGTGCAGATACCGATTTAATGCATAGAAAGACCATAACCTGATGAAAAGTATATTTGATTATTGCAGGAGCTAGTTAGATGCACGTACTACTGGTTCACTAAGATAGATTATTCAGCAGCGTGTGCTTGGAAGAAAGCATAGAGCAATATAGCTTTAGATATTAGAACAGTTTTCTTGTCTATTCTCAAAAAAAAAAAAAAAAGCAATATTCTTGTCAGAACAACAAAAGAAGCATGGTAAGATACCTGATGAAATGCAGGCAGATTGGTGACAAAGTGGGAGAAAATGGCTGGAATCCCAGACACAAGCTCTGTATGTATCAGGCCAATGCCTCGGACCCGAACGAACCCCAAGGAAGGGCCAAGATTCAAGAGCCAACTTATCGAGACCTTGTTTTGCACATCAAACTCGTACTTCTTTATGATGCCATAATGCCACACACACATCACCATCATGAAAATGAAGGAAAGGGTGATGGGTACCCAAGCCCCTTCGTGAAACTTCACAAGGGATGCCGAGAAGTAGAGTACTTCAATTGCACCAAAGAAAATAAGGAAGCTGAGAGCAAAGACTCTCTTGTTCCAGCAAAGAACGATAACCAGTGACATCAAGCAAGTTGTGACGAGCATAACAGCTATGACCGCCAGTCCTGAACAAAGAAAAAACACATCAGCTAAACATGTAGATTTGACACTAAATATAGACAAATAGAAAGGGCTCGTATCTTGTGGCTGTTCATGGTAAAAAGAAAGTATGCATGTGGTATCTTGAACACAATAAAACTATATGCTTATGGAACTGTACTTTTACCTTGTGCATTTGTCAAGTGCTTTGTATCTCTGAAGCCTATAGTAACAGCCAGGCATAGTATCATCAAAATCCAATTGATCTCTGGTATGTATATCTGACCATGTACTGTAGAGGATGTATGCACAATCTTCACCTTAGGGAAGCAATTTAAGGAACAACACTGCTTGATAATTGAGAATGTGCCAGTAATAACTGCTTGGCTCCCAACTACAGCTGCGAGTATTGCGATCACCAGAACAGGCCATCTGATTTTTTCTAGAAAGAGATTATTGAATAAGTAAATACCAAGAAGGGGAACTTCTTATATTCACTAAATGTTTATCTATGAGGGTACAAAGGCATATAGAAAGAGTACCTGGCACTGATACGTAGAATCCAATATGATAGCCATTGTCAAAACTGTGATGTCGTGAAATGTAAGCAGCTTGCCCCATATAGGCCAGTATGAGGGCTGGGTAAACCACCAGTGTGAAAGCTATCTGTTGGAAGTAAAAAAAAAAGACCAGTAAGGGATTTTAGACTTAAATAAGAACTTGCGGTGATGATTAGGCAAGGTAGGTGGCACATGTCAAGTCCTACATCAGCAAAATAGGTGGCATATGTCAAGTCCTAAGGATTACAATGTTCAATTATCATGCAGCTTTTGAAGCACTCCAAATTGAAACATCACACAAATTGTTGCAAATATAGGTACCATGAGAACATCCGTGTTAATATACAGAATTTTTAGTCTTAAGTGTCAGAAAACAACCAACATTCCGATATTCCAATTCCTAAGTAAAGTTTATTAGTGAACATCATCAAATAATTTACTAAGATAATCAAGCTTTTAGTGCAATTAAGTAATCAGTTGTGTTGACTTCTGGCTTCATCAACTCTTCCGCCTCAAGTATAATTGTCTACAAAGCAGAGCTTAGTGAAGGGGCAAATTCTCTCAGCAATGCTATTCACTCTGTTAACAAGCGCTGCCAAGTAGCTATCTTACTGTTTAGCATTGTGGAATAATTAGGCAGAATACATGGAAGTACTTCTTTCTTCATAAGCAAATGAGAGGGTATAAGTTATCATCAGTTAACACAACAACTTAAATCAACATATGCTATGTATACTAGTAAGCAATGATGAAGTTTGAAATTCAAGCTCCCCCAACACACACACACACATTTTTTCTGTAATCCAAAAATGTTCACCACTCTGTATTAGTTGATCCCTTCAACCAAATTAAAGGTCAAGTTCAACTAACCCAACTAAATGCATTTGCTTCCACAATGTTGTCACTGTTTATGCACATTTCATCCAGAAGCTACATGGCATGGCTTGGTTTAGGGCCTGTTTCAGGCAGTGTAGGTTTTTTTTATAAGACTAGGGCTTCAAAGCGAGAACTATAGTAAATTAGCCAACAAAATAAGTGGTACAAGCTGCTCCACAGAAACAGGCTCATAAGCTCCAAATTCTCCATCTCCTTACGAAATAAGACATATAAGTAGTTTTTAGTGAACTCAACCTCTAATATTGTTTTTGTGATTTTTTAGTTGTGCATTATTCGTATTTGCCCTACCTACCAATACATTATCGAATACTAAAATTCTTTCTTCCCGCTTTAAATTCATCTAATTTGGCTATCCCAAGTTGCTAATCTTTCATTCTCCATGTATTACTGACCTTATTTATATATAGACTGCCAAAGTTCTCCTTAGATACACCACACAGTGACACACATTTTGATGATGTGTACAGAAGTACTCTTTGTAAACATGAATTCGATGTGTTCTATCTTTATATGGTTAGACATGTAATGTAGATGCACCTGCACCCTCTTACTAGCAAGAAATTAAGAATCATTCAAATGCCAAGGGATGACAATTCAGGCAAGTGGCAAAGGACTACGTAATGTGAGCCTCTTGTAGCATGATCAATGTTATAAATTGCTCACCACATACCTTGATTGAAGATTGTGTAAAATGTCCAAGGTCCGCATACATTGCTTCAGAGCCTAAGAATTTCAACAGTTTCACAAGGGTCAACCTATCATCATCATTATGCAAAGTGGCAGAGTTGAACGGGGTGGAACAGTCTATTCTCTTACCAGTTACACATAGAAGGATCCCACCCAGCGACATCCAGCCACCTGTTTGAGTCTTCTGGAGAAATCTGTACATGTAGTACGGCGAAAGAGCTTTATACACATGGGGATTCCAATGGATGATGTTGTAGACCCCTACGATGCTGATGCAGAGAAGCCACAGGCAAACAATAGGCGCAAAGAGAAATCCGACCCTGTGTGTGCCGTAGTGTTGCAAGGCGAACAAGCCCACCAGTATCACGCATGTTACTGGAAGTAATATATCTGCAAATTAACATGTCACAAAAGAAACACTAGACATCAGCCAGGTATTCAGAAACAAACACCACAACGCAAATCGACAAGCAATGCAATAACTAGAATCAATTCGATTAGAATTAGCAAGCATGAAAATCACACATTGCTATTGAGCAATTATAAGCGTAGCTAGAGCAAACAATTGACCTACATTCGTGCTGCCCATTGACCATCGACAACTCGAGCCCGGAAACTGCTGAGAACACTGTAAAAGAGAGCAAGAAGACATCAGGCTCTAACACCAACCAGTGCAATACCAAGAGCGCAACCAAATCTCTGGGGGAGGAGGAGGAGGAGGAGGGCGAGACCAGAGACGGCAGGGGTGAGCACGCCGTCGCCGATGACCATGCTTGTCCCGAGCAGAGCGAGCAGCAGCAGCACCCTCTGCAGGACCCTGTGTCGCTCCAACGCCGCGCGCAGGGTCGACACGGGCGCCGGCGTCGAGCCATCACGCTGCCCCGTGAGCTCGTCGCCGCCGGGGAGGAGCCCCGCGCGGACGCGGCGGCATATGAGCGAGTAGAGCGCGAAGGTTCCGCCCTCGCCGTCGTCGTCCGCGCGCAGCACGATGAGCACGTACTTGAGGAGCGGGATCAGTGTCAGTGTCCAGAACACGAGGGAGAGCACGCCGTAGATCTCCTCGTTGCCCGCCGAGTGCTCGATGTCGCCGCCGGCGAAGGCGCTCTTGTACACGTACAGCGGCGACGTGGCCACCTCGCCGTACACCACCCCAAGGCTCTGGTACGCTAGCACCAGCTCCGCGCGCCCCGGCTGCAACCGCATCAAGAAACAAAGAAATTAACCGCCATCGTCATGATGCCCCAAACCACCAAAGATCGAATCTTTCAGACGTAATCCCAGAAACAGCGCCCCGGGCTCACCTTCTTGCGCGCCGCCCTCGCTGCGGCACGGCCGCTCTCCGCATCCATTCCCGTCCGTTAGCTCTCTCTCTCTCTCGCGCGCGCGCGCGCGGTCTCTTCACGGTGCCAAGCGCGCGCAAGTTGCCACCTTTGCTGCGCCCATGCGCGCAACTCGCAGCGCCGCTGTCAAATTGAGAGTGGAGAAGTGAAGAACTTGGCCAGGGAAACTATATTTTGGCAAGATTTGTCGCTTTGGACTTCGGTTGGGAGGAAACAGCAGAAGCCAGCCACGCTCACTTCCCTCCTAGTAGCTTCTTGCAAGAACTACTATTACTACTAGCTCTTGTCCTTGCTTGGCTCTCTACTTCTACTACGCAGCAAGAAAAATCCAAATCCAAAAGGCACACTAGGACAAGAAAAGAGAAGATTTGGGAGAAACAAGAACTGAACAGGCAAATCAAAGGAAAGGATGGCTTCCTTCTACAATTCTATTCTTCCTCCTCTTTTGTTGCAATCTTATACCAGAGTGAGACTTCTTCCCTACTTATAAGCTGCAAACATCAGTGGCCGGACTGCAGGTATCTGGTATATAACCGTATCAGAGACAAGTTGATATGTTGTTGCTCCTTTTAGGCCCTTGCGAACGTCGGTGTGGTCTTTGGCTGTGGCTATAAGCAGAGGACGCCAAATGCGCAGCCCGATATGGCACGGTTAAGATAGGGTACGGTCCGGATTTTGGTAGGACACAGTCTGTTCAAGTTAGATACGACTTAGGTAGGGCACAGTCTGCTTAAGTTAGATACGACTGATTTGAATAAGTTATTGTGTCACATCGTGTTGGTTTATATAACTATCTTTTAATCTAGATATGGTATCAAGACAAACCAGTCTAAGCACATTTAGCCAAATAGACCATAAATGGCCTATTAATTTTACTGTTGCTAAATCACTCATTCATATTTAAAAAAGTACAGTAACTCTAACCCAAATAATTTTACTACACCAATACAGAAGAGTTACCGTTCATACTATGCTAGACCGGTCCACCGTGTCGAGATATCGACTCAAACACGACACACGTAATTAGACCAAGCAGACGACGTGTCTACTGTTTATACCATGTTATATCTAGGCTAAATCAATAGTTCCGCGTCATGATCCAGCGTAATCGATCGCACCCGTTTGACCAGGTCTAGCGATAAGTACGAAGAAGATTCGGAAGACTGTGGAGGCAACATGATGACAAAGCATGAAGAAGAAAGAAAACCGGCATGTACCTGAAATGCTCGTCTCATGAGCCAATGGTGGCGCTGCATCACGACGATATATTGATTTGATTGATGTGTTAGGTAAGTGTTTGCTGCATCCGGTTCCTGGCAAACATGGCAAAGCGACCACATTTTCTCGCCTTTTAAATTACGACCGGTACTATCAGTGATGTGTGCAATGACGAAGTAAACGATTCGATCTGCGTAATAAATCCTCTTGACCGGGTTTACTTGCTTCTGGCTAGAAGTAGGCTACAAATTAATCTTTTGTTTTTTAATTATGTCTTTTTTAGTTTTTTTGTTATTCATTTTTGTTTTATTTTTTTGTATTATCAGAGATAATATATATTTTTTTATTTTTAAATTTAATTATTTAAAAAATTAACAGTTGCTACAATGTAAAAAGTCAGAAATCACAACTTATAGACCACATTAATCAGGGCCTAAAAGATTTCGCACGGTTAGTCGCACCTGTGTCTAGATCGTAATTAATTCACGTTTGACGAACAACTGATTTGTCACCAATCGTGATTGGTCATCTTTTAGGCTACGAATTACTGTTTTTAGCTGTAGTCGATGTTTTTTATCTGTACTTTTTTGATATCGTAGCAGACGATAGAGATATTGATGTAGACGGCGTACATAATTTTAGATTTAAAAAACTATTTAGAAAATCTATTTAAAAAAGATCGTATTTATTTTGATGTTTTTAGAGAAATTCAAAAGATGGACAAAAAAAACCAAGACCCCCAAACTAGTCCGTACCATGTTGCAAATAACTCCATCCAGTGCGACTTCAAATCACGTAATCCTCGTGTTAATTTCCACCAACCGCGGACCAGGAAATTGCATACATATATGTTTCTTGTTGAAATATAAGTAAATTGTTTATCTTATCTCATCAGTTTAAGTTTTTGGGTGAACTGGTTGGTGCATATAACTTAATATGGTATCAGAGCCAAGAGGTCTCGAGTTCAAGACCTGACTGACACGATTAAAAATTAGGCCTAAGAGAGCCTACACAACTACACGTGAGGGGGAGTGTTGAAGTATAAGTGAATTGTTCATCTTTTCTCATCAATTTAAGCTTTTGAATGAATTGGTTAATATATGAAACTCAATATTTCTAACACGGCAACATAAAAACATACTGCTAGTTTTCTTTTTTCTGAAAGAACGAAGAACATACTACTAGTTGCCTAACGAACAAAAGGCACCCCATACAGAAATCAGGGGATGATCACAGGTTAGCCTTTAGCCTGTACAGATTTTGCATGCGTGTGCTTGTTTGTGCTGTGCAATCGCGCGTGCAGCTATTTCGGACTTGTATTCGTGATGGGCTTCCATGTCCATTGTTCTGGTAATGGGTGGCTAGGTAGGTAACTACTAACTAGTCCATTCGCCCACCCATATCAAGACCCGAATTAAAAATACCAAGGAAAAGAAGTCTATGAGAAAATAAACGTTGCTGTCTCCTGTCTGACCGTGGCGTGGTGGCGTGTAGGGCTGTAGATAAATCAAGCTCGAGCGAGCTTAGCTTGGTAGAAGCTTGAGTTGGAGTCGGAGTTTAGACTTGACTAAATTCGAGTAGGTTCGAGTTCAGCTCGTTGAAACTTGATAACAATTATAATAATTTATTATACACTATTTTTCAATAATAAAAAAATTGAGTTCGAACTCGGCTCTATTAAACTCGACAATATTAAAAATAATTCAAATATAAACTAATTTTTAATAAAAAGAAAAGTTCGAGCTCGAGTTCGACTCGAGTAAACTCGGTAAGAGTTAATGTGTATCATTATTTAAGCTCGAATTAAGACTCGTAAAGTATTCAAGCTCGACTCGGTGAAGCTCGCGAGTTCGAGATCAAGCTTAAGTTCAACTCATTTAAAGTTTAAACCGAGTTTGAATCAAATCTAGAATAAATCGAATTTGAGTAACCCGTGAGCTTCAAGTTTTTTTTTATAGCCTCAGTGGCGTGGGCAAAATTCGGCTCCTGTCACATCGGCGGCTGGCCGGCCGGCCAAAGCCAACGTTGCAAATTATCTGTCGCTGTTGCCTGTTGGCACAGCTGCTACACGGATATGGCCTTGTCTTTTTCAGGCTATGGTTTGTTCGAAAAAATAAATAAGATGATTATTTTATTATTATTTTGAAGTGATTTATTAAGATAATTTTTTAAGCGGTTTATCAGTATTGATTAATTCACATAAACACTTACGTTAGTATCAAAAACTATAAGCTATAGCTATAAATCATAAGTCACAACTGAAAAAGAATCCATGCTATATCTCCTTGCTCCTAAAGATCCCAAAAACGGATATACTGTATCGGAAAAACCAATTTTGGACCTTTTTGTTTGCATTGGCATCAAAGAGAGATGCCATTTTGCGGTGCTCTTTATTCAGATTATTATGGCACTAACTCGTCCACATTTAGTGTTGGCACGTGTCATACTCGAAAATAGGTCGAACTACAAATACATAAGAACCCGGTTTCGTAAGTTTATTTTCTTTTTTCAATGGTAAATACGACATAGTCCTATATTACCCCTGGGAAAGCGCTGCACGTCAGATTCTTTGCGAATAGGCCCTTCATATTTTGTGAAATCATGTGTGTATCCTCGGTTCATGTAGAAAGACCCCTGTTATGCCAGTTTTGTTTTGCAAAAAACCCCTCCACTTCTCCAAACTTACGTACAGGTCCTCAATATTTTCATAGAGAACCTCTTTTTGCTAGATAACACCCCACGAATTTTTTAAAATTACTCACAGGTCCTCAGTTTTCTGTGAAAAAATCTTTTGATTTCTCCAAAAATACGTACTATAAAAAAATTATTTATCATAGAAAAATAAATTTTAAAAACCAATACGAACAAGACTAAACAAGTTACTCATCTGCATTTTGTACATACAACAGTAGTGGTAGTCGTGTCCGAGAGGTTTCGAAACAGTGAGCTTAACGACATTGGCCTAGTGCATTTTGGGGCCACCAAATCATTGGTTCATGTACCATTTGAGGGAAGCGTCTCAGAGAGATATAGCATTTCGGTTTGAGCTTCTAGTTCTGACTTATTTTTATTATTAATAAATTTTATCTATTTTTGAACTTTTACTTTTTTAAGTATTTTTGCTGAGTTTTTTCCTGTATTCGTTTGTATTGTCCGTGATGATCTAACATATTTTTTCTATTTTTAAAATTTTTTAAATTGAATTACGTCAAATAAACCATCTTCAGTTACAGTAAAATTTCAACCAATTACAATGCAATTTCAGTTATAAGACACTATTTTTCAGCCCAATCCAGCGAGGCCATAATGCTGGTGCCTTAGGCCTGATCTCGACCGTCAGTTTGATGTGAACAATTCGAACGAACTTCTATAGCAAAACGCTACAGTAGCTGCACAACCCATCGGGTGAAACACTACAGTAACTCCCCAACAGTGCCTGCTGCCATAGCTGCTACAGTGCCATGCCGTTCTTCTCTCTTGCCTTTCGCTGCTTAGCAGTGTGTCCCTCTGTCTTTTCCCTTCACAAAGGCAGAGGATACATTTCCATCATTTGAGGTTGCAATCTTATTTTTGCTTCGTTTTCCCTTTTCTAGCATGAAATGAAATGGGCCCAGCAGTCCTGCGCTGTTGATTTTGGCTCTGAAATGTGCACGGTTCAGTGTACGTGATTGACATGACGCACTGCCGGTTGTTCTGTGCATCTGTTACTTTTCTACAGAGACGACTGAGAGATGGTGAGGCTTGAATATCTCTCCTGACTTTTATCTCATTGAATTGGATAGGAGGTGCTCACCTTTTTCTGAATGCTTTGGAAATGTGATGCAAGATATAGGTAGTGCTTCAAACTGTTAAAAAGTTATGGTTTTTGATTTCTATTGTAGTCTTTTGACCAATGTTTCTCTACACGCTAGACATTAGTCGGCAATAGATCGTCGTCTAGCGTCTAATCAGGCTAGACGGATGCATAGGCGGGCAAAATCGGCTAGGCGGCCAAAGCAGGAGGCTGACGCCTAGCGCCTAGGCGAACGTCTAAGGAAACACTGCTTTTAACTGTAATTGTATTGTAGCAACTATTAATTTTTTCTAAATCAAAAAATGGGAAGATAAAAAATTAAAAAACACCGCTATATCTTTCAAGACAATGCAAAAAATAAATGAGAAAAAACAAAAAAGACAAAAAAACTAAAATTAAGAAACCAACGTATACCAAGGGCGAAGCCATAAAATGTAGTGGTGTTGATCTAAGGAAAACGAATCGGTGAGCGCGCAGTCTGATTGTGCAACAAGCAGAACATTCTTCAATCAAGCTTCCTAATGTTCTTTGCAAAATATGCTCGTACAACAAGCACGAAGAGTTTGGTGGATGGCATTCACATATGACATATTTAAGAGATGTACTTATCGAGGAAGTTGTGAGACCATATCCCACGTTTATCAGCAAATTACTCTGGTAGAAGTACTTAGTAAAGAGTATATGTGTTAGCTAAGTACGTATATCTTTTTCAAGAACAACAAGTGCGCGCACACACTACGTCACTTTTTGCCCGTAGTGACGCTTTTATGCTCGTATTTATAAAAAATAGCAATGGTTGTGTGGAAATATCACCTCCATTGTATGGCCACCACGCGGAATCCACCTTGGCGTGACATATGGTGAAACCGTATGGCCACTGTGCGGTAGAGGTGAAACCGTAGGGCCATCGTGTGGTGGAGCACTGTAGCACCGCATGGTGGTCATGCGGTGTACTATAGCGCACTGTAACAAGTCTTCTAAAAAAATCCATTTATGTACAATTTATGTTGAAAATTTTAAATATAACAAATGAGTTCTAAAAATCACGAATTTTTATGGAGCCTTCCAACACAGCGAACTTACTTGTATAATTTTTCTATAATTTTATCCGTTTTGAATTTGTCTTGAAAATTTATTTTAGTATGTAGTTTGCAGTAAATTTTTTTTCAAAAATTCAGAATAGATAAAATTATGGAAAAATTACACAGGCAATCACACTTTGTCAAGAGGCTTCACAAAAAATTCATAATTTTTGAAGCTCACTCTCTATATTTAAAAATTCTGACAAAAATTATACATAAATGATTTTTTTCTGAAAAATTTGCTACAGTGCATCGCACTGCACCGTGCGGTTTCACTATGTGTCGTGCTGGGGTCAATGTCGCACGGTGGCCGTGCGGTGGAGGCGTCATTTCTACTATTTCCGTGTGACGATTACCATTCTTGCAAATACCTGCACAAAAAGCGCCAAAAACTCCACACAACACCACAAGCCACACATACACACCCACATGGGTGTATCTACTGCACATACTAAGATAAAATAGAGACATAAAACTAGGGGTAAAAATGGATCCGGATTGGGTCAGATTATCCAGATACCGAATCCGAATACTTAATATCTGAATCTGAATAGAAAACGAATCCTAATTCAGATGTTGAACTAGTGAAGTCCTGAATGTCGAATGTGAATCCGGTATGGTCGGACGCGGATTCGGAGCCGGATGTTCGAATAATATCCAGATTTGGAGTCGAATATTCAGATTGATAGATATAATAACAACAACTAGCTAATACATATCTTTTACATTTGACCTCCAAACTGGGCACATTATATATACATTTCGATGATCTCGACGAACCCGTCGTCATGATGAACTCTAATTTGACATTTCATATTTTTATTTTGGCACATCCCCCAATAAAGCTTTTTGCATGTCCTTTTTAGCTAAATTTGATATGTTTATAACTGATTTATTTGCAATATATCTAGAATTAGTTAGGATTAGTGGTAAAATGACACCAATGATTAATAATTACATGATAAACTAGAGAAAAAAATAGTATAAATATTACTATAAAACCGGTGTCAATTTGCTAAACTTCATTGTGCCATAGGATATGAAGTTATCCTAAAAAGTTGTATTATATAGATATGTGAGATGAATGATTTATTTGTTTCTGTCAATATTTAATACGCAGTTACATGTTAGAGTCAGCTATTTATTAATTTAAAATATTAAAACAATTCAATGCCATGCTTTAAATAGGAGATGCGATGGATAATTATTGAAATCCAAAAATAGTCGAATTTGATCCGAGTTTGAGTATAATCCGATCTAAATTCGTATCTGACATTTGTTCGGTCTATATACGTATTCGACATTTGTTCGATCTATATACGTATTCGACATTTGTCCAATTCATATTCAAATCCGAGAAAAAAATATGAATATAAATATGGTTTCAACACTATTCGATTCGTTTTTATCTCTACCTAAAACTTCACAGAGCAAAGGCAAATACTTTGACCACTAAACATACTCACATGTATATATACTCTTAAGGGTATTATTCACATAAACAGTATCTAAAGAATACTATTTATATAAACAGTACGGCCAGGAGGCACTGGGATCGAGCTCGGACGGGAGGTCTTCACGCCGGCAGCCCACCATCCAAGCAACGCTCGGTTCTCTAAGTACGTATATCTAAATCATGCACTACAAAATTATTACGCCATGCAAAACGCACGAGAATACGCTTAGCCTGCCGATCATTCAGACGGTCACCTGTTAAATCGAAGCAGTCTACCGACAAGGCGCGGCTCACATCTTGATGCGTGCGCTCATGCACGGCCGACTTGCCCTGTGTGCTGTGCGCGTGGAAAAGTTGGAACCACTCGTGAATTTCTCGACACGTCCTCACGAAAGCGAAACACGGAGGGAGACCCTCGTTGATACGTAGACCCTGCAGGAAATTTGCAGTGGTTTGGTCTCGGTAGTATGTATCCTCGACGAAAACATATCTCGCCTTGGTACTGTAGCTGTGACGGAGATTTTGTTTGGTTTGTGATTTGACTTTTTTCCCTTTTGTTTCGGACTTTGCCTCAAACGTAGTTACTAGAAATGAACGGCAGTGTAAGGGCATAGGTGTCAGTGATATGTTATAGAGGTGATTAAGAAGATAATTATATTAGTTTATATTTTATAAATTTTTAAATAATATATTATTTTATTATTTGAACAGTAAGAGTTCGGATAATAGACTCCTAGTCAAATATGATCACTACTTGTATTGGATAAGGATCCGTTCTAAGACTCCGAGTATGATATGATCTCTACTCGTGTTAGATAAAGTTCTAGTTGGAGACTCTATATAAAGGGGCATTGGGTTTTGGAATTAAGAGATAGCCATCTCACCGTCCACCGAAACCCTAGCCACCTTCTTTCGAAAGCCCCTACTGTGCACATTAGTGCTAGCACACCAACGTACGACGTTCCGTCCATGGACATGTGAATTTCAGTAGAAGTGCTGCTATGGCTGCGACACTGATTAGGACGAGCCGAGGAGAAGACAATCGGCTCGTGGAGATCGACTACCGCTAGAGGACGATAGGTTTCCGAGGATTGTTATTCAAAAACGTTGGGCGATGGACTACTTCCATTACATCGACGCACGTTACGTTGAATCAGACTGCTTCAACTCTCCTTTCGTTGCACTGCGCGTCTAATGGTAACAATCTATAATCTCTTCCTCTTATGACTTTCTATTTTATATGATAGAAATTTTAATTTACAGCTTATCCGTATCCCATCAATAGGTTAGGTTCAAACATGCATTTGTTCTCAATTCTGTACAATTGTCCTGTCTTTTCTAGACTTGTTCACAAAAGGTGCATTGCGAATATGGAAGAGGTTTGTTATGTCCCCTGCCCATTTGTGTTCCCACGTTTACAACATCCAGAGATAGTGATCTACAGGGAAAGTCATGATATGCACTACCTCCTCCGGCCACAAAAAAGTAATATTTGGGGCATTGACATGATCCCTAGAACACAAACATAACTGTTAATCTCTTTGAACCTGGGGAAGTTACCAAGATTAAATATTCTGATAGAGAATTTTTAATTATAAATTTTGATGTGGAGGAGCCGAAGACTGCTGTCTTATTTAGTATGGAACATAATAAGGCCCGGGTGTTCCCTCCCAATTTTATCATAAATTCTGGGATCTGATAAAATCTCTTTAGAAAAAAAATGATACTGTAAACAACTGAAAGAAAGAATAAGGATTACCCTCTGGTTCTTATCATCATTGTCTGAAACAGTTGAGGTGTCAGTCCTAGAACCAGCATCTGCCATCACAAGGCCTCAGTGGACCATAATCACTAGGAGACAGCAAGTCACTTTGCTCTTCCCTTTCTAGCATAGAGGTAGTGAGCCCACACTATGCTCCGCGAGATCAATAGTCGTCGGAATCTTTACATTACAGTGAAAAAAGGGAAGGGGTTTTGATAAATTAGTAGCTTAAAACCTGTGATTTGATACAATTAACGATGTAAAGTACATGCACATGCTTACTTCCTTCCGGCCAGGTTTTGATGCAACCGTATGATCCGGCTAAAAAGACACATTGTTATATTCAGACCCTGGCACCCTGTCAAGTTCAGTCAGATTCATTCTCTAATTCCCAGGTCTTAAATAGGTTGTGCATCTTGCGCACTCAAGTCTATAGACTACTCACAAGTAAACCCCTCAAGCAACTATAAGTAATATTGTGCATTTTTCTCTAAAAGACTAGTCCAATGGATGATGGCTTATTCACACTTATAAGTTGTGCTTTCTTCTTTCCCATAATCTATGTGGGACTATTCCTAACAATCTCCCCTCACACATGGATTGTGCACACCGCACTCCTGAGAGATGTTAGACGTCTGGGTTCTGATACCACTTGTTACATCTGGACCCTAGCACCCTGCTAGGTCCAACCAGGTTTACTCCTTAGTCCTCAGGTCTTAAATAGGCTACGTACCCTGCGCACTCAAGTCCATAGGCTACTCGCAAGTAAGTTCCTTAAGCAACAACCTTATAAGTGATATTAGGCCTTCTCCCCCAAAAGACTAGTCCAATAGGTGAAGACTCCCTCACATTTATAAGTTGTGCTTTTTCTTTATTCACAATCTATATAGACTATTTCTAACACACATTGCTAAGTACTTAGTATGAAACATAATACAATCCAAAAGGTTGACACGTGGGAACACGAATATGCACATTGATGTATTTGTGTCGATCAGCACAAAATGGGAACATTGCTCAGCAACCGAAATGTCAGTTTCAAGATCTTAATGTCAGTAAATTATGGACTGATAACCTTGGTCCCTAAATGCAAAGACGCTAAGCAGATTAAAAAATTAGAACCATTCGCCTCTAAATGTCAGTTTCAAGATCTTAACTAAAGCCCTGATGAATAGAATGGCTCAAGTGGCTGAGCAGGTCATTTCCCTTGCTCAAACTGCTTTCATAAGAAATAGATATATAATTGAGGGTGTTCTGATGTTACACGAGACTCTTAACACTGTTAACCAAAATAAAACTCTGGAATACTTTTCAAAGTTGATTTTGAGAAGGCTTATGACAAAATTAAATGGCCTTTCTTATATCAAGTAATGATGTTGAAAGTGGTTAGTGGAGGAATAGTGGGAATTAAGGTTAATAACAATGTGGGCCTTATTTTAAGACATAAAGGTTTGAGGCAAGGTGACCCTTTGTCACCTCTTCTTTTTGATATAGCTGCTGATCCTTTAGCTATTTTGGTTGAAAAAGCAAAAAAAATCAAGGCTTGATTAAGGGTTTGATCCCAGATATGGTAGAGAATGTTGGAAATGTGGGCAATATTTTAATTCCAAATTTTACTAGGAGACAAAAATAATAAATTAGTGATGCAATACTGACTACTAACAGCAAGCTACTCATCATACTTCAGAATATACTCAAATATATTAATAAAGTCGTACGTGCACACGAACGACTTACCAGTTAGCCTGATGAAGAACAAGAAGCCTCGCAGGCTTGATGCAGTGCAGAATGTAGATGTCGCAGTGCAGTGAGCAGTCACACAGATGCGTGCCCAGAAACCTTATTGCCGCCCCGTGCAGGTACTCTCTGCGGCAATGGTTCGGAGATAGCCGCTCTCCCTTCTTCCAGGTGCACGCCGGGAAGAAACATCGACGTGGTTCAGACGGCACAGTACTCAAGCACAGAATCACAGAGAGGAATGAGATGGAGGCAGTGAGTTTTCTCACAATACTCTGGACGTCTCCAGGCATATAAATAGACAGACTGATAACTGACATGATTAAAGCAGCCATTTACCCACTGGTAACTGACACATTCAACCAGTCATTTATCCACTGGTAATTGTCTGTCATCAAAATCCCAATAAAGCCTCAAATTCAAACGTTTGAATCGCATTCAAACACAGAGAGAGAGAGAGTGGTGCAGAGTTCAGCAAAAATAGAGATGGACTTGGTCTGCCAAGTGGCGCAGTCACAAGTCACGCGATTTTCACGCGAAAATACGCCAGATATCTGCCACAGCATGCATGCTGCAGTGTGTGACTAGACAGAACCCTCCATATACCATCTCTATCCATATTCAAGAAGTGGTGATGACTCCACCTTATAAATTGGTCTTCCCCACATTTCCTTAGCAATATGGTACTAAACCATGCATGCTTTGGAATTAAGGAAATAAGCCATAATTAAATGGCCCAATTTCTAACAGAGAATAGATTACCGATTATGCAATATGCAGATGACACCATATTCCTTTTGCAAGATGATCTTGAGGGGGCAACAAATTGAAGTTCTCATGTTTATTTGAGCAAATGTCAGGTTTAAAAATTAGCTTTCATAAGAGTGAGTTTTTTTTGGTTTAGGAGAAGCTTTAAATAAGCAAGATGCTTATAGCCAAATCTTTAATTATGAAATTGGTACTCTGCCAATGAAATATCTTGGAATACCAATTCACAAAAAAGGCTGAGAAATAGTGACTGGAAAGGGATAGAGAATAAAATGGAGAGCAAATGTGGATGTTGGCAAGGAGGTTTTGAGAAGTATAGCTATATCTAGTGCCTCAGTATGATTTTCATACTAGGGCACTAGATATAGCTATACTTAATTATGGAGTGATAACCTTGGTCCCTAAATGCAAAGACGCTAAGCAGATTAAAAAATTAGAACCATTCGCCTGCTAAATGTCAGTTTCAAGATCTTAACTAAAGCCCTGATGAATAGAATGGCAAGATTCATCTTCTCACAGCTGTCATACCTTGAATTCACAGCTTTTCGTGATCAGATTTCACTTGAAATCTCAACTAGTACTAGGCTGCCAATGAACCACGCCTAAACGGAGCGTTATATGGTCATGCTCCCTTATCTGCTCATGATCTTTCTAGAGAATGCCCCATTCTCGTGAACTGCGACCACACAGTTAAGCTCAAGCAGGTGTATTCTTTCTAGGTATCCTGCAGGCTAATACCTTTTTCTCATTTGGACAACAGAATACATTAAGACTTTATGCCAACCTTCCAAACAGTCGAAAGTACATTGTTTTTTTAAGGACATGGGTACAGTAAATATGTACTCTCTTGTTACAACATCAATTTGTTTTTCCCATTGCCTAAGTCACGGGATCTCCGATCAATAAGGTATGGGTTACCATTGTGATGTAACTTAAATGAGCCTCATTCCCATGTCCATAGATGCAACGGAAATCGTTTTCCGTGCTAATCCCTTTGTAAAAGGATCTGCCAGATTTTTCTCAATGTGAATATAATTCACAGCAATCACTCCGGAGTTTCTCAGTTTTCTGACAGATTTAAGCTTACGCTTCACATGTCTAGAGGACTTCATATTATCCTTTGTACTTGTGACTTTGGCCAACACTGTTTGATTATCACAAGTACATCGATTGCGGAATTGGTTTCTCAACCAATGGCAAGTCCAATAAAGCTCTCGACCATTCGGCCTCAAGCGTGGTCGTGTCAATGCTACAAGTTCGCTTCCATGGTTGACCTCGTCAAAATGGTCTGCTTGCAAGACCTCCATGAAAGCTGCAGACCGACTAAAGTGAATACATAACCACTTATAGCTTTGATCTCATCCGCATCAGAGATCCAATTAGAGTCACTATATCCTTCTAATACAGAAGGATGTCCAGTATAATGTATTCCAAAAGATGTTGTGCCTCTCAAGTAGCGCAACACTCTTTCAAGTGCCTCCCAGTGATCATTTCACGGGTTAGAAGTAAACCGACTTAATTTGCTCACAACAAATGAAATGTCGAACCTTGTGGCACCGACTAAATACATAAGTGACCCAATAATTTGTGAATATCTTAATTGATCTTTTCCTAATCCCTGGTTCTTTCGAAGCTTAATGCTTGCATCATAAGGTGTTGGAGAAACTTTACAGTTTTCAAAACTGAACCGACTCAATATTTTCTCAGCATAATGGGATTGGTTTAAAGTGATCACATCCTTACTTTTGATCAATTTAATATTCAGAATGACATCTGCCTCTCGCAGGTCTTTCATATCAAAACATCGATATAAGAAAGATTTGACATCGTCAATTACGGCAGTGTTTGTTCCAAATATAAGTATGTCATCTACATACAGACATAAGATAACTCCTTGACCCCCACCATAACGATAATACACACATTTATCAGCTTCGTTCACAACAAAGCCAGCGGATATCAAAGTTTTGTCAAACTTCTCGTGCCATTGTTTAGGTGCTTGTTTTAGGCCATACAAAGATTTCAATAATCTACATACCTTATTTTCCTGTCCAGAAATCACAAAACCATCAGGTTGATCCATCTAGATCTCTTCCTCCAACTCTCCATTAAGAAAAGTTGTCTTCACATCCATTTGATGAACATGTAGACCATAGAAAGATGCAAACGCAAGCAACACTCTGATGGTAGTTAGTCTGGCGACAGGAGAATAGGTATCAAAGAAATCTTCTCCCTCTTTCTGGGTGTAACCATTGGCCACAAGTCTTGCCTTGTATTTCTCAATAGTTCCATCAGGCCTTAGTTTCTTTTTAAAGACCCACTTACATCCTACATGTTTACACCCAATAGGACGATCTGTGATCTCCCAAGTCCCATTAGCCATGATAGAGTCCATCTTGCTACGGACTGCCTCTTTCCAATACTCAGCATCAGAAGATGCATAAGCCTCAGAAAGGGTCTTTGGCACATCATCCACGAGGTATACAATAAAGTCATCACCAAAGGTTTTCTCAACCCTTTGCCTCTTGCTCCTGCGAGGAGCTTTTGTGACTAGATTGTTATCCTCCTCACGGATATCACATATTGGTTCAGAAATGGTGGGAAGTTCAGAAGTTTGATTATTCACACTTTCAATTTTATCAAATTCAACATTCTCTGTTCGTGAAGTACTGCCTGTTGTTCTCATAGGAAAGATATTCTCGAAGAATGAAGCATCTCTAGACTCCATTATTGTATTAGCAATAATCTCAGGAGTTTCTGATTTAACTACTAAAAATCTATAGGCCGTGCTATTTTGAGCATATCCTAGAAAAATACAATCGACTGCTTTTGGTAAAAGTTTTCTCTTTTTCTGCAATGGTATATTGACTTTTGCCAAACACCCCCAAGTTCGCAGAAAATTAACATTAGGTTTTCTCCCCTTCCATCCCTAATACGGAGTAATCTCACTCTTTTTAGTGATTACTCTGTTTAGGACGAAAGTTGCTGTTAGAATAGCTTCCCCCCACCACGCCTTAGGCATACCGGCACTCTCTAACATGGCATTAACCAAATATGTTAGTGTCCGGTTTTTCCTCTCAGCTACCCCATTTGATTGGGGCGAATATGGTGGCGTAAATTCATGGACTATTCCATGCTCGTAATGCAATTGGGAGAATTCATGAGAGACATACTCTCCTCCACGATCAGACCTCAATCTTTTTATTTTCTTTTCTAGTTGGTTCTCAACCTCAGCCTTATAAGTTTTAAAGTAATTTAAAGCTTCATGCTTAGTTTTCAGCAAATACACATAGTAGTAGCGTGTTGCATCATCAATAAAAGTTAGAAAATATCTTTTGCCTCCTTTTGTCAATAATCCATTCATTTCACACAAATCTGAATGAACAAGGTCTAAAGGTGCCAAGTTCTTTTCATCCTCTAATCCCTTAAAGGGTTTTTGAGGTTGCTTTGCTTGCACACATGACTGGCACTTTGACCCTTTGACAATTTCACATTTTGGAATTAAATCTAATCTGGACATTCTAGCAATACTATCAAAGCCAATATGACAGAAACGAGAATGCCAAATATTTGCCTCACATTTATTTAAACCAGTTGCAATATTCAGATTATAGCAAGACTCTAAAATACTTAGGCGGAACAAGCCTCCGCTCTCATAGCCTTTACCAACAAACTTTCCGAACTTAGACATTACAATTTTATTTGACTCAAAAACTAGCTTATAACCATCCCTGCATAAGAGAGAACCACTAGCGAGGTTCTTCTTTATTGTAGGAACATGCTGCACGTTCTTCAAGTGGACAGTCTTCCTGAAGTAAACTTGGATCCACCGTACCAACACCAAGAATAGAAGCATGCGACCCGTTTCCCATTAGGATGGAGGAAGCCCCTGCTGCCTGATAAGAAGAAAACAAGGAAATATCAGAACATACGTGAACATTAGCACCGTATCAATCCACACTCGGTGATTGACATGCTAAAAGACAACGGTGGATTACTATATCCTCCTCAAGTCGAGGCCTCGCTTATGATCACGTTAACGACCTTCTTCTTTGGTCGTTCACCATCTCGATCTTGAAGCGACGGTCCTTTGCCATATGACCGTCTTTTCCACACACAAAGCAGGTGATGTCCTTCAAATCCTTTTTCTCGGTTTTCTTCTTAAAGCTAGTTGTCTTATTCGGTTTGTTGGATTTGTATTTCTTAGCAACAGTTCTTTTCTGTATGATGTTTGCATTGTTCTGGCCAGATGTGCTAGGTGCATCCTTTGCTCTTGCTTTTTCTTCCACATCGAGGGCTGCAATGAGATCCTAAATGGAAATCTCTTCCCTCTTATGTTTTAAGCTAGTAGCAAAATCCCGCCAAGAGGCAGGGAGTTTAGCAACGATGCCCGACCACAAACTTTGGAGGAAGCGACGACCTAAGTGCGCAATCTCACCGACTAGTAGCTGGAGATCATGAGCTTGTCCAACTACGGACTTACCCTCATCCATGCTAAAGTCAAAAAATTGCTCACATATGTAGAGCCAGCGACCTGCCTCTGCCTCTGCATATTTGTTCTCTAGTGCATCCCACAACTCTGTGGCGGATTTGAAGTCCATGTACACATCATAGAGCTGATCTGCCAGAACAGTCAGAATGCACAAGTCACGGCACGGTCGCACGTCACAAGTCACAAGTCACGCGATTTTCACGTGAAAATATGCGTATACGCGCGCGCGCATGCGTGCGCGTGTGTGTGACTAGACAGAACCCTCCACATACCATCTCTATCAATATTCAAGGAGTGGTGAGGACTGCACCTTATAAATTGGTCTTCTCCATCTTTCCTTAGCAATATGGTACTAAACCACGCATGCTTTGGAATTAAGGAAATATGCCATAATTAAATGGGCCAATTTCTAACAGAGAATAGATTACCGATTATGCAATATGCAGATGACACCATATTCCTTTTGCAAGATGATCTTGAGGGGGCAACAAATTGAAGTTCTCATGTTTATTTGAGCAAATGTCAGGTTTAAAAATTAGCTTTCATAAGAGTGAGTTTTTTTTGGTTTAGGAGAAGCTTTAAATAAGCAAGATGCTTACAGCCAAATCTTTAATTATGAAATTGGTACTCTGCCAATGAAATATCTTGGAATACCAATTCACAAAAAAGGCTGAGAAATAGTGACTGGAAAGGGATAGAGAATAAAATGGAGAGCAAATGTGGATGTTGGCAAGGAGGTTTTGAGAAGTATAGCTATATCTAGTGCCCTAGTATGATTTTCATACTGGGGCACTAGATATAGCTATACTTAATTATGGAGTGATAACCTTGGTCCCTAAATGCAAAGACGCTAAGCAGATTAAAAAATTAGAACCATTCGCCTGCTAAATGTCAGTTTCAAGATCTTAACTAAAGCCCTGATGAATAGAATGGCTCAAGTGGCTGAGCAGGTCATTTCCCTGGCTCAAACTGCTTTCATAAGAAATAGATATATAATTGAGGGTGTTCTGATGTTACACGATACTCTTAACATTGTTAACCAAAATAAAACTCTGGAATACTTTTCAAAGTTGATTTTGAGAAGGCTTATGACAAAATTAAATTGCCTTTCTTATATCAAGTAATGATGTTGAAAGTGGTTAGTGGAGGAATAGTGGGAATTAAGGTTAATAACAATGTGGGCCTTATTTTAAGACACAAAGGTTTGAGGCAAGGTGACCCTTTGTCACCTCTTCTTTTTGATATAGCTGCTGATCCTTTAGCTATTTTGGTTGAAAAAGCAAAAAAAATCAAGGCTTGATTAAGGGTTTGATCCTAGATATGGTAGAGAATAGATTACCCATTATGCAATATGCAGATGACACCATATTCCTTTTGCAAGATGATCTTGAGGGGGCAAGAAATTGAAGTTCTCATGTTTATTTGAGCAAATGTCAGGTTTAAAAATTAACTTTCATAAGAGTTAGTTTTTTGGTTTAGGAGAAGCTTTAAATAAGCAAGATGCTTACAGCCAAATCTTTACTTATGAAATTGGTACTCTGCCAATGAAATATCTTGCAATACCAATTCACAAAAAAAGGCTGAGAAAGAGTGACTGGAAAGGGATAGAGAATAAAATGGAGAGAAAATGTGGATGTTGGCAAGGAGGTTTTGAGAAGTGGCAGCTAGGGTTTTGATGGGTTTGTCTCGGGATATCTCTCTCAGCCCTATGCCTCTCTATATATAGCCTCCAATTGAATCCTTATCCAATACGATTATATATCGTATCTAACTCGGAAAGCTTTTGACTGGATCTTTATCTAATACAAGTAGAGATTGTATCCCACTCGGAGAGCCTTCAATCGAATCCAATACTAGTAGAGATCGTATCCCACTCGGAATCTATCATCTGAATCTTTATCGTTCTAACCCGTTAAGTGTGTGACCCTATAGGTTCATGTATATTTGTCCATAGGCCAAAAACTCTTTTCGGTCTATAAGTCGGTAGTAGTCCCTAGCATGACATAACGATTCCAAAATATAAATAAAGATCATATCGGACAAACATATATAGCGCTTATGTACTGATTCCTTTGCCTCACTTATCCAGATCGAACTCAAGGTAAGAAGTATGACATCCTATGATAACTCGATCATTCACTTGAACATGTTGTAGATTACTTAGTTGTGATCGACTTCTCAACCACCTTCGGTATAACTATACACTTCCTTAATCTAGCCACATTAAGAGGCCTAGAGATATCTCTCTCATTATATAGGAGGAGCGAATTCCATCTTGATAATTCATATTCCTCCTCAGTTTCATAGTAAACCTGAAAGCTACCTTTATGACCACCCAGTTACGGAGTAGTATTTGGTAGCCCCAAGTAAACTATTATACATGTAGAAAACTATGGCGATCTCAAGTCTAAGAATCGTATATACACTATGTATGAAACTAACCGATGACACTTAATAATATAACAATTCTTGTAGTGTCTTATGGTAGGTCAATTCAACAATATGTTATTTAAAATATGTCTATGTTATTGATTTGATATCCCTATATCCGTGATCCGTGGAACATGATCATCAATCAATACATATGCTGGTCTATAAATCATAATTATCCCATATAATGATACAAAATCATGGATAATTTATAATAATATTAATACATGAATAAAGAATTCCACGAACAAGTCATATACTTATTGATTAATATGAAAGACATTTATTCCAAGAACAAAATAACATATTATTCAAAAGATCATAAATATATAAGTGAACAATTATCTCCATTATCGTCTCTAAGGTATATCACTAATAGTTAGATGGCCAACTGTTTGTTTGCCCAAAGAGCATAGTGGACACAATGAATATTGCCATGCTGGGGAAATGGCTATGGAGATTAGAAACTGAAAAGGGAGGTTGGCAAGAACTTTTGAGAAATAAATATTTGAAGGGAAAAGCTCTCTCAAGTGAAATTTAAAAGTGCGGTCACACTTTTGGTCTGGGTTAATGAAAATCCAAGACCTATTTCCATATTGATGCAAAAAAAATCATTGGCAATGGGAGGAGAACTAGATTTTGGGACGATAAGTGGTTAGGAAATTTTACCTTTGCTGAAAAATATCCTAGACTCTATAATATCACTTTTACTCATAACCTCATCGTGGCTGAAGTGATTGAGAGAGGATGAAATATTATTAATGTTGAATTTCTGGTTTGAATCCTGTTTTGTTTGTTTCCATTTCCAGCATTGAGTTCTACTCCTACTTAAAGTCCCTTTGTAATCACTATAAATATACCCTTGCATACCATAGGGAAGGCAAGAGCCTCATTATAAATGTCATCATACAGTGAATTCGCTTTCGTGAGTCTGATTTTTTCGTAAGAGTTTTTCATGTTAAATTTATGTCTCCTGTTCTTTTGATGATAGAGTTATATGTGTATGACTCCACCCACTAAGATTCAAATCCTAATGCTCACCTTTATACACACAAGTACGCTTCAATAGGAATTTTATAAAGTATTGTATCTATTCCCGATCACCATATTTCTAGGCGTATGCTAAAAAGGTGCACTTGCATGTGTACACGTATGGTGTGCGTATGTGATAATTAGGGGTGTTAACGGATCGAATACGAATCGAATAGTTGTCTTCTCATATTCGTATTTGTATTTTTTTAAATGAATACATATACAAATTCAGATATGCTTGAATACGAATACGAATCGAATATTATAATAAATATGAATCAAATACCCACTCAATTCAGTTGGATATGAATATCCTATAGCACAATGAAATTTAGCAATTTGACACTAATTTTATAGTAATATTTATATCACTTTTTCTCTAGTTTATTACGTAATCACTGATCATTAGTACTATTTTGCCAATAATCTAAACTAATTCTAGATATATTGCAAATAAATTGGTTATAAATATATCGAATTTTACTAAAAAGAGCAAACAAAAAACTTTATCGGGGGATGCGCTAAAAGAAAAAATATGAAATGCCAAATTAGAGTCCACCATAACGACAGGCTCATCAAAATGATCGAAATGCATATATAATATGCCCAATTTAGAGATCAAATACAAAAGATCAAGTATTCCACGTACCTCATTCTAATCCAGATAATATCCATATCCATATTCGTTTAGCACCGTATTTCGCTTACCACATTTGAATTCATATTTGGAAAAAATTCGGATACTATTCAGATCCATATCCGTTTTACAATACGAATGCATTTATGTTTCCTATATTCGATACCAATCCAATTTGGATGTTGGAGAATTCGGATTCGATTGACACCCTGGTGATAATATGTGTGCGTATGCGTCACTTTTGTAATAAAAAATCACTCTTTTATGACCAGGAGAGTACGCAGTAGAGAGTGGAATATATACACACGTCATGACACAACACAAGGAAAGAAGCTGAAAAGCATGTACGTGCCTTTGATGAGATACCACTAGAAATGAAAACCGATGAAGTATGAATTGAATAGTTTCAAATATAAATATAAACATATATTTTAAATATAAATATGAATATAAATTTATATATTTAAAATAAACATAAATACGAATTCAAACATTTTTGAATACGAATACGAATTGAATGTCATAGTGAACACGAATTCGAGTCGAATATATACTTAATTTGGTTGAATACGAATATCCTAAAAACTTTTATAATAAATCTCGGTAAAACAAATTTATGTAACATAACTACACGAGCTAGCAGTGTAGCACTTAGAGTTAAAAATTATGCAAAATAATTTTCACTTCTTTCTTGTGAACATTTGTTCATCAGAAAATTGCTTCCTACAATCATCCCTAGGGAGGTCGCTAGAATAGAAACGAATCGAATAGTTTCGAATACGAATATGAACATTCTCAAATGCAAATACAAACATTCTCAAATATGGATACTAACATTCTCGAATACGGATTTTGCTTATCACATTTATATTTTCTTGAATATAATTATTGGATAAAATGGATTATCTTTTACTGTTTTCATCCCTAGATACCACTTCTTTTTTCTCTTTTTTACTCTTGATGATTTGATGAGGTACCACTTGATTCGTTGGTCTAATTTATTTGTTCCATACCTTAGTTCACTGGACTTCCTTTTACACATGGAAATGACCCATTGGGTCAAAATGTTCCAGCACACACACTAGCCGGCCATCTTGGACACGCTTTGGACTCCGGCCCAACTAAATCGGTGGGCCAGTCTAATAATCTACGCATATCTACTAATGGACTCCCAAATTATGGCTTGTTTGGATGTTACAGTATTTGTAAACTACAGTATTTCTAAACCACAGTTTTTAACTTACTACCTATAAGATACTACAGTTTATGGATACTACAGTATTTTACAGTTTTGAAAAAAAAAAACCATGGTGTGTTTGGGAATTGCGGTATTTTGTTAATAAACTTACTTTGTATGCTAACTAGATGTTACCATGCATAGATATATGCTCATACATGTACATATTTTTGCTTAGATTGTACCCAACAAATGCTAGAAGCCCGGTACGTTGATGCGCAGCCTTGAGCATCAATCCAAGTTCATGTGTCCTTTTACCCTACGAGCTTTATGCATGGCACGATATATGACAACGAGTTGAAGGACCTTGTGCTTATGTCTAGGGTTATGTTTTGATAAACTATTATTATTTTAGATAAATGAAATTTTGAATTTTGCATATGTACGGTTTTTCTAGACAGCTTGCAGAGGCATCGGTCTGATCGACCGGCTTGTGTTGTTTGGCTAAAATGAGTGATTTTAGGAAATTTGAGTCATATGATTATTTGGTTTAACCTAGATCAATGCACATGCATGACATGATATATGTTTCAGCTAACATAGGTCAAATTGTGAAGAAATTATGCCCTAAAATGATTTCTTGGTCTTTGAATATGCAAAGATGCTTGAAGTCAACCATGGTCAATGGTAAGGATCGACGCTACGCTCATAGAGGAGCTAAGGCTTAGAACGATCAAGGATGTCGGGTGAGATGGCTGAGCTCAAGTATTGCACAAGGAAGACGGAAAATATTGAAGGAAAATTCAAGCGAAGAATTGCACCATGTGGCTTAGTCGGTCTAAGTGAGACGTGTTCTGGTGAAATTGGAACAGGAAAGACTTGCCGACACGTGGCAAGCCAGTAATGCATCTACACATGGTAAATATGGTAATTGCTTGCGAGAGAAAATGAAGACTTGGTCGAGAAATGATATTTTGGTAAGTTGACTAAAATACCAAAAACTAATTTGAATCAAAATCGTGATGTTGGAGAGGCGATTTAGGTCAAGAAGAAGCTGAGATGATCAAGTGGATTAAAGGCTAATGACTTAGTGGATTCGAGATTTTGTGCTTTGAAAAGCATACATAAGTGTAGTGTGTGAGTAAAACCCATGTTGTGTGGGATTAACATGTTTTCCTATTTGTGCTACGTGGATAGTATCCATTAGGATTAGATGGGGCTGATTGTCTTATCTATTTAACAGATTGAGATGGAGACTTGCAAGTTAACTATCCTAGCCTTACTCGTTGAAGTCAAGTGTTCTAGGGTTAGATTTGAGAAGTGTGAGTGTTGCGGTGTATTTTCTTATACTCCAGGTGGAGTGGCTGTAAAACTTTTATCTTCGTGTAACAATATATTAACTTTTGTTCATCTCTCATCAATCCCTCTTGTTTTGGTTGATTTGGTCTTGTTTTGGTTGGTTTTGATCTTACCTCTTTCCGTTATTTTTCTTGCTGGATGTCAAGGATGAGTAAGTGATGTAGATATACCTTACAAATCAATCCCCATCCATCTAGGTATCAGGCTTGGCAAGTTCTTGAAGTTGTTCGTTTTTTGCTTGATTTGGCCTCTCGTGGCAATTTGTTGATCCGGCTATGATTGCCTCGATTTCTTAGGTGTTCTAGCTTACTGTGACATGTGGGAATAAATCTAGAGCCATATTGGCCATCATTCACCCACGAGAAAATCATATTCACCATTTTTATTTTTGTTCGATTTTAGTACAACCTTTCTTGATTATTGATTGAAATAGATTCCTGATATCCTAGGAAAGGTGCATAGTAAATTTTAAGTGATTTGGAGAGTTGGTTTGAGAGTTTGCTTAATTTGTGATTTTGGACTAATGTTAGTGCAGTAGAACTTCATGAACCAAAAGATCCCAACTATTTTAAGTCTTTCACGATTTTCGATTGTGATAGGTTCTTAAGGTCATGATTTAGTATTGGTTCGAGTTTCAAGTCTTTTAGATATACAAATAAAAAATTACATAGATTTTTGGATTTGAAATAGTGCTGATGCTACTGTTTGCTGAGCTGATTTTAGTGTAGCACAATAAATCTTTGGAATTTTTGTCTCTTCATCTTCATGACTTCTTATTGCTCTTAGAGTGAAGAATCTACGAATACTTCTAGGAAAAAATGGAGGTACCATTCACCCCCTCACCATATCGGTAAACCTATACGACCATGCACGACTAGAGGTATAGGTCTTTAAATGGTCCGTTGTACAAGAGATAAAATAGAGGAGGAGAAAAACGATGAGACAGGAAGCATGTTCGGTTTAGAAAAAAAGAGGTCATGAGTAGATTTTTAAAAACTCCAAAAATACTATGGTATTGGGCATACAATGGTTTATAACATTGCAAAGTTTGTTGAATACAAATGCCTCAAAGTTTTCAATACTATAGTATTTTTCAGAAGCTACGGTATTCTCTTAAAACTCCAAAAATTCTATGCATAGATGCATTCGAAATCACATTTTCATATACTAATGCATTCCTTAGATCCAAAATATACATTGAACTCCTCTATTAGTTGAAAATGAATATGTGTATATGTCTTCATTATATACACTTGTATGTACACTTTTAGGGGGAGCTCTCTCTATGTTTTGAAGTTTCATAAGTATTGATCCATGCTTCTTTTAATATGCATATTTAGGATCTTTGCGTTGAAACACATCCGTTGAGTAATATATAGCTTGTGTAGTTTATATATACTCATGCGCAATTGCGTTGTCATCTAACTTCTCCATTATGTGTTAATGGTTGAATTATTAATGACAACCGGATAAATAAGCTTTGTTTAAAGCTTATCTTGGAGTATACAAATTGTTGTGTACAAGTAGTATACTCGTAAATCAATTTTTATCTCATTATTTGTTGAGATTGTCATGAATTACCAAAAAGGGGAGATTGTTGAATCTAGTCCCCCCATTATGTGTTAATGGTGAAGTTTGGTAATTGATGACAATTATTTTGTGGACTAATATTTTTCATGAGTTGGATGAATATATTAGGTTCCACAAATGAAGATGACTTGGGATGACTTCATGTGTTGAAGATCATCAAGTCAAGATTAAGAAGAAGATAGCTTCATGAGTTGAAGGCTATTAAGAAGAAGAAGGCTTCATGTGTTGAAGGCTATCAAGAAGAAGATGCATCATGAGTTGATGCATGATCAAGATGATCATGTGTTGATCAAGTTGAGTAAAGAATATCATGTGTTGATGGAGTTGATAAGAAGAATGCATCATGAGTTAGTGCATATCAAGATGATGACCCAATGCAAATGTATGAACTAGCTAGGGCTAAGGATGTGTTCCTAGTCTTTTACTGGTCTTGGTGTTTAGTTGGAAGACCAGATTGCTAGTATAGGTTGTCGTACTATTAAGAGGGTTCATGTTTAGTAGTTTGAGTATCATCACGTGTTGATGGCTCATCCTCACCTGCTTTAACTCATATTAACATGAGGCTTATATTTGCGAATGTGTTTTGCAAATAGTTAAAGATTATGTGTTGAACTCTTGTAACATGCGACTATGCATTGCAAATGTGTTTTGCAAAGTGCTTGAAGTCCATGTTTCCATTCTTTGTGATATGAGGCTTATATTTGCAAATGTGTTTTGTAAATGGTTGAAGCTCATATATAATCCTTGTGGCATGTGACTTAGGTTTGCGAATGTGTTTTGCAAATGTGAGAAGTCCATGTACCGATTCCTTGTATCATGATTCCAAAAGTGTGCAAATATGTTTTGCAACTTGTTCGGAATCATGTGTGATTCTTGTGTGCATGATATTGTAGTTTACAAATGTGTTTTGCAAAATCTGTTGAGATATATGTACTTCTTAGGAAAATTAGAACTACCACTGTGTGCGTAGCGGTACTACCGTAAGTCGGAAGTACCGGCTCTAAGTGAGCGGTACTACCTGATATCGGAAGTACCGGCGTGTGTTGCGGTACTACCGGATGTGAGTAGTCCGAGCAGCTCTGTGTGAGCGGCTGGTCCGGCCGGCGGAAGTACCAGTTCTGTGTGAGCGGTACTACCGGAAGGCGGAAGTACCGACATGTGTTGTGCGGTACTCATCGACGCCGAAGCTCCGACTCCCTGCAAACCTTTTTCTAGAGAGCACCAACTTCTGGTCTCCGCTCGAGCGGAAGTACCGCACCGACTTTGCGGAACTACCGTTAAGCGGAAGTACCGAAAAATGAACGGCGGTACTTCCGCGCCGACTGTACAATGGCTAGTTCAGAAGCTCTGACATAGCCGTTCTGTGTGGCGTCGAGTGGTGCGGAATACGCCTTTGGCCTACGGTACTCTGCTGTCACGATTTTTGAGGAAGTTGGCTCCAACGGCTAGTTTTTTTGAGTGGGGTATAAATACCCCCTTGTGGCCAGTTGGAGACGTTGTTGCTTAACTCTATTATATGTCCTTGAGCTAGAGTGAAGTTCTCCTCTCAATTGTGCACGTGTTGCACTTTGTGAGAAGGGAGAGACGATATAGATTGCATGTGTTGCATCTAGAGGTGGACTTTGTGTCCAAGTGAGTTTGTGCATTCGTTGCACGTGGTGAGAGTCAAGTGAGGGACTTGATTTGCTATTCTTGGAGTTTGCCGACTCTTATACGACGTTGGAGCCGTCGTACGCGGTGATCTTCTCAAAGAAGGTTGTGAGAAGACCCGGCGAAGTGTGAAAGTTGGAGCTCACCTATCCGAAGCGGGAAAGAGCTACCACTAGTGGAATTGAGGTGAAAGGCTTAATTCGTGGAGCCGGTCCGATTAGTGTGTTTCCTTGTGCTCAATTTATATTCAAGCAATTTACATTCATAGAATTAATTTGATTGCTTGTATACTTAGAATTGCAAACCTTGACATAGGCTAGAATTATTGGTGCACTTAGGCGAATTCATTTGTTGTAGGCGCTATTTGTGCCAAACCAAATTGATTTAAACTTCCGCATTGTATACTTAATAGAAAATGTTTTGAATTGTTAGTATTAATTTGTAGAGAATTTTTAGACCGCTTATTCACCCCCCTCTAGTCGGCCTCCTCGATCTTACAAACATCCGCGCCGGTGGTGCCTCCGTCGCCCGCCGTAGGAACCGGATAGCCGAACCCTTTTCCTCTACGCACGCGCGAGACGACTTCGACCTTATCTCTCTCTCTCTCTCATCCCACCGACAGGTGGGACCCCTCTCTTTTTTCCCCTTTTTTCCTTTTATCAAATTGGGAAATTACCAATTTTCCCTCAGAAGTCTAACAGTCCCCACCGATTTACCAATTTGATAATGATGTTCATATGTTTTGTTTAATATACATCTGTTCGACGATGGGTACCTTGCAGGTTCGAACTCAAAGCCTAGCAATAAGGACTATGACTCTGCACAGACAAAGGAGGACTTCGCCTTGATCTAATGCCTTGGTGTGAGAATTTTCGCCCAAGCCACATTCTGTACTAGGCGGCTTGCCCTTTCCCTCTCAGGTTGGGACCTACGGTCATGTCCCCGTATTTAGCTCATGAGTACTTTAAGAAGGTATACCCTTGACTTTATTTGATCGCGACCTCACGATCATACTTAAGTAGGTGAATTCTTCTAGGAATCCTGTAGGACGATTACCGAAGTCATATAGACATCGAATTTATTAAGAGCTATTACTCAACCTTCCACAGAGAAAAGAGCACTGCAGCTAATAGGACCCATTAGATATGCTCTCTAATCCCACATAGTTTGTTGTCCTAGAGCCTAGTTCACGAGATCTCCGATCTTCTAGGATATGTTATCACCAATGTGAGCCTTTATACGGGTATAAGTCCCATTCCCTTAGACGCTGCAAGGATGGCCTTCCGCGCCAACCCTTTAGTGAAAGGATCTGCCAAGTTCTTTTCAGACCAGATGTATTCTACAGAAATAACACATGTCTCTCTAGCATGTCGTATCGACTTAAGTTGCCTTTTTATGTGTTTTGAGGACTTCATATTGTCCTTCTTACTCTTCGCCTTAACCAGAACGGTTTGGTTATCGCAGTGGGTCAATATGGCTGGAATAGACTTTTCCAGCACAGGCAGATCAGAAAGGAGTTCTCTAATCCATTCTGCCTCTACAGCCGCTGAATCAAGTGCTACTAACTCAGCCTCTATGGTGGACCGTGTAAGGATAGTCTGTTTTGAAGACTTCCACGAAACAACCCCACCTGCTAGAGTGAATACATAGCCACTCGTAGCCTTCATGTCATCCGAGTCACTGATCCAGTTAGAATCACTAAATCCTTCCAAGACTGTCGAATGGCCAGAATAATATATTCCCAAATTTGAGGTCCCCATCAAGTATCTGAGTACTCTCTCTAGTGCTATCCGCTTTGTTCCAACCTTAACCGTTTGATTTTCTTTTCTAGTTGATTTTCAACTTCAGCTTTATAGACTTTAAAGTGTTCAACTGCTTCATCTTTCAACTTAAGTAAATAAATGTAGCTATACTTAGTCGCATCATATATGAGAGTTAAAAGTACCGTTTGCCACCTCTAGTTAATGTTTCATTCATCTTACAAAGATCAGAATGAATTAGTTCACGTGGAGATGTGCTTCACCCTAACGCTATTCAAAGTTTTTCGAAGCTGCTTTACTTGCACACACACTTCGCGCTTTGAACTCTTCTTATAATTATAGCTTGTAATTAAACTCATTTTGCTCAACCACACAATGGGTTCAAAGTTAACATGACACAAACATGAATACCAAATATAATGAATTTTATTGCAATGGGAAACATTATAAATGTTTACATTATTGAGATCAAGAACGGATAATTGGAATATGCCTCTACAATCATATTCTTTGCCCACAAAACTTCCAAATTTGGTCAATACGACCTTATTGGACTCAAATACAAGCTTTATTCCTTGCTTACACAGCATCAACCCCGCTTAGCAGATTGCGAGTCATAGCAGGCACATACAACACGTCTTTAAGGATGAGTGCTTTGCCCGAGGTAAGCTTCGTACAAACCTATCCAATCCCACATACTGTCGCAGTGGCTCCGTTGACCATTAGGATGGATCCACCACCTTCACCATGAAATGAAGAGAAACAAGATCGATCAGCACATATATATCTAGTAGCACATGTATCAAGCCACAATCAATTGATGGACTTGCCATAAAGGCCTAAGGTACATACTCTTATGAACTGGTGTTAGCTAGTGTGACATTCACTTCAGCCTTGCGGCCTTTATGCTGACCAGGGGAAGGACCCTTGCTCTTGTGATTGCGACAGTTGTTGGCCTTATGACCAGCCTTCCCGCAAACAAAGCAGATGATGTCCTCCTTTTTCTTCTTCATTTTCTTTGGTTGGAGCTTGACTTGAGGCTGATTCTTGAATTTTGATTTCCCAGAGCCCCCAGCACTCTTGACCGCCACCTGATGAGCTTGGACTTGAGTCTTCCCTATGCTGTCACTGGCTCTGGCACGCTCTTCGACATTAATAGAAGATGACAACTCATTGAGAGTCAAGCACTCCTTCATCTATCGGCGAGTGGTAATAAAATCACGCCACGAGGGCGGTAATTGGCACTCCTTCATTTACTTGAAACTTCTTTGGCAAGATGTAGTCGTACTAACTTAAGTCACGTGCATGGAGTTGTAGCTCGTGGAGCTGCTCCATTACCGACCGTCCCTCATCCATATTATAGTTCAAGTAATTGACAGTTATGAATGACTCATTCCCATTATCCCCTTCGGAATACTTCTCCTCAAATTCGTCCCAGAGTTGTTTAGCATTCGTGAAGTTAACATAGACGTTGAACAGCTAGCTGGATAAGATGGCTAACAAACGAGCTAAGACTAAATTATTCGCATCCTCCCACTGCGACATTTCAGCGGTTTCCAATGGGAACACCGAAGGTTTTGAAATCACCCAAAATAATTTGAGATTAGTCAGCCAAAGTTTTGTTTTAGCCTACCAACTATTAAAGTTGGCACCGTCAAACACTTTCGGCTTAACGACATCGGACGATGAAGCCATTTCTTTAATGGTTGGTTTTCTGTATTGTTGTAAATATTGCGGCATAAGCATGTATTTAGATTTAATTCCAACAAATTTAATAAAGACATAAGCATGATATAAAAAAACATATAGATGACTTAATCAACATATAATCATATGAACTATTTAAGTCATTGAAACATACGCCCATCAAATATACCATGTAAGAGTCTAAAATCAGCACATATAAACAATTTAAGTCATTGCACTTGAATGCTGATCTCAACAAAAGCATAACATATATGACCAAATTCAGCATGTTATTAAGAGTTTGAATATTGCTTCCAGATGTAGGGTCACACAAGATTTAATCTTGACCGTCCCGCTACTATGGTCTTATACTCTTCACTAATTGAATATGACAATACAAATTCAAACTTTGAGCTCTAAATCATGCTTGTCTAATCCGTCAAGATTGATCTCAGACAAAAGACAGTAATTTAAACTTTGGGCCAACTGGAGATCAAGGTAAACTGATCACTAAACATCACTCCAAGTTAGCCAACAAACTTGATTAATTCATAGTGTAAACACCACAGATTAACAAGTTCAGAAATAAGGCCAATTGGTTAATAGAAGAGCATGGAATCTGAACTACACGGGATTACAGAATCTTAAGGTTCAATTCAACTAAGCAAAACCGAAGGTAACAGATTGCAAGACTGAAGATCAAAGTGACAGCAATAAGCAACACATTAGAGCTCAAATCTGAATAATTTATCAATTCAATTTTCACTATATGACCATTATCCTCATTGAGATAACAACCGAACCCACATGCATCTATTTGCAATAATCAACTAGTAACAAATCACAAATATATGAAATAGATCACATATTACAAATAACTAACAGTCGATATACTCACAACGCCAGTGATACTCAAAATCACTGAGTATCACACGGAGAAGGCAAGTCAAGCAGGCTACGCTGTTCTAGAAAACCAAGCGCCTCGCTTTGACGAGCAAGGAGGCGATGGTAATCGGAGATACAATTCCACACTTCCACCTCGAGAAGCTGAAGTAGAAGCTGAGGGTCGGGTGGACGCCGCACAAGACTGACAAGAGCTCCAGTCGAGAGCACCCGTGAACACCAAGAATAAGTCACAAACTCTCATTCAAAACACTCGGCACAAAACCGAGCTGAATCAACCTCTAGAGGTAAATCCCCAAAGCTTTCCTCACATCCAGATCTAGGGAAAAGGCATAGGAAACCACATAGGAAGAACCCTTGAACGGCGATTCGAGCTGCTCAACCGATGGCGATGGGAAAGAACCTGGCCAGCGGCTCTCAAGACTCAAGATCGGAGAACTGCCAAGGGAGGTCGGAGATCAGAGGGGAAGAAGTGAACTCACTGCTTTTTCGGTCATCTCAAGAAGATAGGAGAGGTCGCCATTTAAAGGGGAGAAGAGTGGAGGCCGGCGGGCTACAGCCACGGCTGGCGCCGAAACACCCGCACCAGTGGCCCCTCCGTCGCTGCCGCCGCCCCTTGACTCGGCCGTCGTAAGAACCAGACAGCTGAACCCTTCCCCTCTACGCACGCGCGAGACGGCTTTGGCCTTATCTCTCTCTCATCCCACCGATAGGTAGGATCCCCTCTCTTTTCTTTTCTTTTTTTCCTTTTATCAAATTGGTAAATTACCAATTTGCTTTGTGGAGTCCAACGTATAGAGAGGTGCGGGGGCTGAGAGAGGCATCCTGAAATACACCCATAAAAACTGTAACCACCACCTCTCATAACTCCTACCGTGCGAGCTGGTGCTAGCACACTAACGCATGATGTTTCATCTCTAAACGCGTGGATCTCGATAGAGGCGCTGCTACGATTGTGGAGTTGATCGGGATGATCACGAGGAGACGGTTGGCCACATGACGATCGACTACTTTCACTATACCAACACACTCTTTGTTGAATCAGCCACTTTAACTTTATTTTCATTGTATTGCGCGTCTAGTGATAACGATTTATGATCTTTTACTTACATGACTTTCTAATTTACACGATAAAAATTTTAACCACATTAGTATAACCTACCCGTGTCTTACCACTTATAGGCTCATGGCAGCCGCGCCGAAGAATTGGTCTGATTTGCACGCCATATGTACACATAAGCCCCAAAACCACCCAAACCACGGGAGCCCAGGCACGTCCGCCTCTAACTCCCCCGCGCGCGCAGCGCGATCAACCTACTCAGCTCGGCGCCTCACCTACCTGCCGCGCTCGTGGACGAACGCTGCATGCGTGCACGGGCGCACCAAACTAGCTCGATCCGTCGTGGCGGCGGACGCGCGATCGCTCCACTTAATTAACCCGTGGAAATGGAATTCTGTTTGGTAGGCGATTACCGATCCTCTCATCTCGTCGATCGAGGCCGCATACCTAAACGGGCTATTCGTGAAAGACTTTTGCTTGCTTGCTTAGCGAGCTCCGAGCTAGCTTGCCATAAAATCAACAGAAAGGGCGACCACAAAGCACTCAAAACACCCGAAGCCGGGGGCGCATGATCTGTGCTCCTCTTCTCTTCTGAAAACGAAGTCTTAATGCGGCACGCAGTATAAATTGAGGTAGAACGTGGTTGCAAAATGGTCTTGATCTGCCTACTGTGTGTGCGGTTCCGCTCGATTGGGCTAAAAAGCTGTGGCTTATGGCTAAAATTACACTGTAGCTGAAGATGATTTATTTGACGTAATTAAATTTAAAAAAAATAGAAAAAATATACGAGCTCATCACGGATAACGCAAATGAATACGGAAAAAAGAACCAGCAAAAAAGCTCAAAAAAACTAAAAGTTTAGAAAAAGACGAAATTTATAAATAGTAAAAAATAAACTAGAAGCTGAAACCGAAACGAGTGAGACCGGCACAAGTTTTGCACTCGGCTTTAGAGAAGATACAAGATAAGCAGCTTCAGATTAGTTTTTCATTTGTTCACTCTGATTGCCCTACTTTGCCTTCTTGCCTATGAGGCTGATCATGTGGTCGAGTACGGCGATCTAGCAGACAAACTGTTTAGTCGTCGCACCAACGGCACAGGATAAAACCTGTTAATGGATCATATCAATCACTTAACCAATCTCTACAATATATGATATGATGTTGACCAGCTATACTGACGGTGAATGAGTGCATGTGACAGCTAGGCGCGTGACAAATGGTTTGCTTAATTATATGTTCTGTATGATTCTTCCGTGCGATCTCTCCGTATTGCTTCTGGCCAATAAAAAAGAGGAGGAGGAGATAACATTATATATATAGTATACAATTCGAATATGCATGCGCCTCGTTGCCTCTACCTTCCAAATCACATTATATATATAGTATACGTTTGATTTTGAGTCCTTATCCAAAAGTATTGCGCTTGCGGTTCTCGCTTGTACATTGGAGCATGTTCTTTTATGGTTTTTGACTTTAGCTTTTAATTTTTCTATAGTAACTAACTTTTAAACGAAGTGTTTTTTCAAGATAAAGTCTACTAGTTAATTGTAGTACATATTATACCGACTTTATTTATATTGGCAAAAATCGCACGTGAATTTCAGTTACTCTATAATCTCTCATACGAATAACTAAAAGCCATAAGCCACAGCTAAAAATCATAACACACAGCCACAAAAGAACAGACCCATTAACAACAGAGAAGGAACATGCCAGAAGTGTCAACTTGCAGTTTTTGTAGTCTTTGAAAGCTGGAGATCGAGCTCCTGTGATCAGTGATCGCATCAACTGGTTAACGACTTGATGTTGTTTATGCAAGCTCATGAAAGGCCTGCTCAATAGAATAATAAGAGGAACAGAGAGAGAGAGCCACCGCCACATGGCTGCCAGCTCATTTCGATCTTCGTCTCTCCAGATTTCGCTCTCATGGTTCTGCACCGGCTTTACAACATGGACTGGAATTAACTATGCAACTTCTAGCTGATGTAATAAAAAATCAGTGCGCATGCGTCGTGCAAATCCATTTTAATCGCTCCAGTTGCCTTCCCAACCCGGATTGGCTGAAATCGCCACTACGGCATGCCGCATTCGTTTTGGACCCACTGAATCACAAATCAACGGTCTCGATTCTTCTCTCTCCCTCTCTCTCTCTCTCTCGATCTCGACATGAATCCTTATTAATCTCAAATGTCAAGCACCTGTGTACCAAATTGTTTACCAATCGGACGGACCAGATCCGCTGCAGTCTCATTAATTGTCGTCGTGGTAGCAAGGACCACTGCGACAAATCTTACTATCTTCTCTGTGAGTCATTCGTCTGTTCTTTTTATCTTTTAAAAGCTACTTTTCAGTTTTTCTATATTAACTAGCTTTTAAATGAAGTATCTTTTTAAAATATGGTCTACTAGTTAATTATAGTATATATTGTACCAACTTCATTTATATCGATAAAAACCGCACGTGAGTTTCTGTTACTTTGTAATCTTTTGCACGAACAATCTAAAAATCACAAGCCACAAGTAAAAGCTATAAACTTCAATAAAAAAGAAGAGACCTATATTTCGTTGTGTTATGGAAATGGCAGTCTGTTCCCTCCTTGACCCGTCACCATACAATGCCACTGCCACAGTGATAACGTACAAGCAATGGCCTCACACGCCATTTTCCCCCTGTTATTCTCGCCAATGAGAACGATATTCGTATGTGCAGCGCGTTTTCGTCTCCAGTCTCCTCTAAGAATCTTGCAGGCAGAGGTCAGGTCACACTCATCTTTTATCTATATCACCTTGTGATCGACGCACGGTAGCGCATTGCGTCCATTCAACTTTTTTCTCTCTCCCGGAACACGTATCACCTGCCGTCACGAAGAGACCCGGATCTGTTTGGCAACGGCTACGATTTATGGGTTTTGATTGAAATTTTGAATTTTGACTGTTTACGGTACAGATTACGGAAAGAGATACTCACTTACAATTTTGAATGATACAGATGTTGAGTTTTTAACGTGTATATCGTTTAACTTGTAGACCCCGTATTAAAAAATACTTTATTTAAAAATTAATTATTATAATAAAAACCAAAAATCATCTGCTTCTGAGAAAAAGAACATACCCAATAGACTGCACGATGTGCTGGTAAAGAAAAGGGCATTTCCAAGGTCTGCCATGGATGTAGAGACGCATATCACTGCACAGAGAGCCACCAACTTTGTGGTCCTTGAACGAATGCGTCCGTGCAGGTGCCTCCTATTTCTGTGGCACCGCGAAATTGTGTGGGCTACCTACCAGTAACCGGTCCTTTCGATCTAAAAAAAAGGGTCCTTTTTTCCTTTAGAGAAAAAATAGAATACCCAGGAAACTTGATGGTCCTTTTGCGGCTTCTATGGTGGCCATGACAGTGACAGGCAAATCTGTTTTCCATGGAGTAATTTCCGTCGCTACCCCCGCACTAGTTTCAACATTTTAGCACTCCGTGCATGGGAAAATTGGTTATGTACCGGCGTGTTCATTTTATAGGTTGCCAAAATATTGCTCCAAAAGTTTTGACTTCACCAAAATACTATTACAATCGTTGGAAATATTTCCACGGTATCACTTTGGATGATCTTTGCCTCTACTCCCTGATAAGCTTTTCCACTTCTCTTCTTATCTCAGTTGACGGTGGTGCGTGTCGCCACCTTCATAAAGCCCACAGGCAAATAGGCCTGAAGAAGATGAGGGCAATGCAAGCCGCATAGGGGCCTTAGGTGCTATCGACATTGGTTGACTATTATCGTCTTCCAGCTGGTTTCGGTGGTGATTTTCAGCAAAAAATTTGTCTTGGCTATGTTTTTGGGTTCATCACATATCAACCACATACTTCGGTGTCGATATGGAGTTGAGGAGAGGGGAGGGAGAATACATATTAGACCTTGTTAGTAGCCTATAATTTCTGATCATTCCATAAATAGGTTGGGAATTACGGAATAGATCAGGAATTATGGGTTGCCAAATAAAACCTTAGGTTTTTGAACATACTCTAGCCAACTGGATGTGGTGTAAATTGATGTGACGGTCTACAATTCAACAATTTTTTTTATGGAAAAGCACCTAGTCACCTCTTTTATTAAGCACAAACTTCACTTAATTACCTGAATTAGTACATAAGGCAATACACCAACCGATTAAAACGTTATAATATGCTACTTATTGGTAGCATATGTGTGGCTTGTCAATAATGTGAGCCACGATCAGCACGATTGATTTTTAGCTTCTTCAACGATGATAGTTAACGTGGAACCCACTGGCTGCATTGTTCCACGCACTCGCCAAAAAGTTGCAAAACTGTAGGTTTTTTTATAGCTTTTGGTTTCAATTTATTTAGAAACTAAAATAAATAGTGTAATTTTTTAAATGACCTCTGAAATATAAAATTATATGTATCATCTATCATCGTTTTAAAAAATTCAGTGGCTACAGCCCAAATAAACAGGGCTTGGTGCCAGCTTATCCGATCTTCCATGGCTAACAGCGCTTTGGTCTATTGTGTTGCCGAACGCACTGGGCTCTCTGATTTGTAAAGCATGATGATATATGACTCTTCGATTCGTATCCTCCGCCATTGTATTGGTAACGGTAGATTTGAAACTACCATGTCATTCCTTTGCTTCTAAACATAGATAATCAAAAGTTAAGATCAAGTGATAGATCCAAGGTATTTTTCTTCGTAGGAGACACAGCTAAGAGAACTACGAAGAAAAAGAGTTGTGATAAAATGAATGGATCTACCCTCATCCCCTCTCAAGTGTTTATATATACAAGTAGAGTAGCAAGGTTCAGTCACGAGAATTGGACCACCCTACAATAGTTACATTATCTGCTAAACACTTGAAAATTGCTATAATACTACAATTAATTCCATCCATTCATTTGAAAATTGCTATAATACTACAATTAATTCCATCCATTCATCCAATAGATGAGGCAAGTAATGGCATGGAGGACACAAGTAATGCAATGGTAGAGGATGCCTTTATGAGCACGCAAGGCCTTCTCTGATTTTAGTGCTAAAAACATAGCGGGAGGTTAGACTATTTTTCTAGAAATAGTTGAAAAATGTGATTGATGAACTCCCCATTGCTCAATAAAGAAAAATTACTAACATAGAAATTATGCTACCTGCTTAATTTTCTTCGGAATTCCAGATTACAATAAATCAAAGCGAAGGACATGTTTCGACACCTTCTAGAAAGTACATGGAAAATTGAACATTTTTCTGTAAGATCCATTCGAGTCACTTGTACGATCCAAATATTTTGAACAGGACAATTTACCTATGAATTGAAACTGTTCATTGTCCTTAAGAATTTCCTACTTTTTTCTACAACAAAATTTCACTTGTAATTCGATTATCTCCGTAAGATGAAAAGGCATTCCCGGTTAATTTTCTTGCACTGAACCGAAAGTCCACCTGCACGTACAGTGACCAAACCTGACAACTACTGCTCCCTCCGGTTCAAAAAATAAGTTATTTTGAATATCAATATAGTCCCTAAAATACAACTTTGACAAATAACTATTATTATTATATTTGTAAAATCTAATAAGATAATAATATTATGAAATTATTTTTTGACACAAATCTACACGTATGATTTTTATATATCTACTCTAAATATTTCTAAACAATATTGGTAGCTAAAGTTTTTAAAATTTGATTGCACTCGTGCTAAAACGACTCGCTTTTCGAACCGGAGTTGCACATTGCAGAAGATCCCCAGTCCTATCCATAAAAATCATAAAAATCCCAAGCCCATCCACACCCCGGCACCCACTCGCATGTGGGACCCACGAGAATTTTCTCCCCTGAACCCTCCCGTCCACCCCCATAATGCCAAAACTACCCCCCATTTCACCGCTCCAAAAGTCCAAAGCCAAGGCCTATTAAACACGGATCCAGGCGGCCATTGCTGCTCCTCACTCCCATCCCACTGCTGCGGACGCCGACGCCTCCGCCTCCACAAGTACAAGCGGATATCCTCTTCCATTAACTGAGCCGCGAATCAGAGGAGGACTGGTTGATTTGGCGCAATAAATTCCTTGCCTCCCGCGCGACCATGGCTGCTGCTTCTGCGACGAGAAGGGCCGCCTCCTCGCTCGTCTCCCGCTGCCTCCTCTCCAGGTCTGCTGCGTCGCCTGCTGTCCCCTCTGCGCTCCGCAGGGCAGGTATATTGATTGCTCCATGCTTCTTGGACCCCCTGCAGCCCTGCTCCTGTTACTAGCTCTGTAGTGATACTAAATCCTTTATTTTTTTTTATCTTGTTTCGTGATGGTAACACCAAGTTGATGTATTTTCTTTGTTTTCTGCCCCCCGGCTCTTGATTTTTGGTTTCTTGGCCTGGTTGGTGAGGAGATGTCTCCGTTTGCGCCCCAACTTACTTTGTGTTTCTTTTATCTCGTCGATCGATTTTTATTCGTTTCTCCTTCGGCTAGGTTTTAGATCTAGGCCGGCTGACCTGATGATCTGAATTATTAAAGTGCCTAGTTTTTTTTAAAAAAATATGATAATCGTCAGCAGTTTGTTTCATTAGGTCCATCTTTCTTTATCTGTGCTATCAGGTTAATTATTGGTTTATGGATGACTGCTGATGGACAGGTTCAATCTTGGAGAACTCTCAACTCTCCCTAATAATGTTTCTTGAATTAGCTTCCTGAATGATCCTCTAGTATTGATCTCTAGGCTATATTTTAGCCATCCACATCTCTAGGAAAAATCGTCCTTGCATCTTGCTTGGAACGTTGCTTTCCTCCACTTGTGTTTCCTCTTTCCTCAGCTATTTCGGACGTTCTGATAAATGCCTGCCTTACGTCTAAAAATGTGTCGTTCCTTGGCTTTTTTTTGCCGGGCCGGCCAAGGATGCCGACCATAATTTATTAAGATCAAGAAAGCAAAGCGAACCTGACTACAGACATTGTCGACAGAGAGGCTGTCAACTTACCGAAACAGGAAAACAACCGGATCCCGCGACATAGGATCTACTAAGCTACTGAACAGCTTGGACACACCGATCTAAGAAAACTAAACAGCTAGACAGGCCTGTTCAGGATTTCATATCGGACTCCTCCCCGAAGAAACCTGCAGCTCGCCAAGACCACAGTTCCTCCTTGATGTCCCACAGCAGGCCAGTCTACTAACGACTTACTCTCCGCTTGGAACACACGCGCATTCCATTCTTTCCAAATGAGCCAAAGGACGAGGATAACGAGAGAGTCAAAAGCCCGTCGGAACATCTTGTTGAAGCATGACCGAGCTATGCACCGCCGGAGTTCCAAGTCATTAGTGAGTCATGGCGTGAGTGGCAGTTCGGACTTTTCTCTTCCGTGTGCCCTGGAGATGAGATTTTTTCTGACATGGTTGATGTCGATTTTTCCTCCAGTCGTTATCAGTACCGTGGAAATAATCTGAGGTTTTGGTTTTCTGCCGATTTGTTTGCTACACCTCCCCGTCATAATAGATACAGTGAAACCGACCTGGCGTGTCTCACTCTCACCTATCGAATTATAGAATATAGATACACTAAATATTTGAGATGGACTTTATTTAAAAGGACTGGTCAAATTTCTAGTTAACTGGGTGGAACTGTAATATTTTTGCACGGAATTCAGTGGTCATGTAGTATGTGGCTAGCTAGTTGGAATCGACACTACTGAGGAAATAATTCGGCAATTTTAAACCCATATTCTTGGTAACTAGATATACTGCATCCTTGAAATTGGTCAAGACACAACTAAAATGATAGATACTTATGACAGTGGTTGCTGGTTTTTCAGGTTAATTGTTTGTTGCTTGACAAAATTCTGTAACATGTTTCCTACTGAATCTGACTTGCACCAAAAAAATTCACCACATATGTGAATTTGTGTTTTAGAATAGCATATATAGTGGACATTTGTTTTACCATGTCATGTTTGGAAATATTTGCAATTTGTTTGGCACCAGATTTGATCGAACCACAATAATATTTGGCTCATGCTGACGTTGTTGTGAACATGAGTGAATACCTTTTTCTTAGGAAATCACCTTATTTGTTGACACATTGAGCAAAATGCTATTGTGCTACCATATCTGACTTAAGTGCACTAACTCTGCCTTCAGATGGGACACGTGGAATGTTGCCGGGAATCCTTCAGAGGTTCGGCACTGCAGCAGCAGCAGAGGAGCCCATCTCGCCTCCGGTCCAAGTGAACTACACACAGCTCCTTATCAATGGCAACTTCGTTGATTCTGCATCTGGTACATTACTACAGCTCAACTAGTAATGAGGCTGTGGCTCATAGGACCAGTTTGATGTGCTTCATCTTCTCTATGAGCACTATAGGCCCATGAACTGGAACTCTATAGGCTTCAGCTTGCTTTTGTATTTTCTTATTTTTGATGTGAACTCACCATTCACAATGTGTCTTTGGATCTCATTAGGCAAGACTTTCCCAACTCTGGACCCTCGTACCGGGGAGGTGATTGCTAATGTGGCTGAAGGCGATGCGGAGGACATTAACCGTGCAGTTCTTGCGGCCCGCAAGGCATTTGATGAAGGGCCGTGGCCAAAGATGACAGCCTACGTAAACACTTAAGCTTGGACTTTTGTTGCTGTTGTATTGTTGTTGCCCTAAGTCATGCTCAAAGACAGCTGAAATTTACCTCTACAGGAGAGATCCCGGGTTCTGTTGCGATTTGCTGATTTGATAGAGAAGCACAATGATGAGCTTGCTGCACTGGAGACATGGGACAACGGGAAGCCGTATGAGCAAGCTGCCCACATTGAAGTGCCCATGGTGGCCCGACTTATTCGGTACTATGCTGGTGAGTAGCTTACTTCTGACATGACAAGAACAAGAAGAACTAGTCAGTAGGATGCATATATACATGACTGATAGGGTTCCATTTCTGCTGAAATGTTTGCAGGTTGGGCTGACAAGATCCACGGGCTCATTGTACCGGCTGACGGCCCTCACCATGTACAGGTGCTGCACGAACCGATTGGTGTCGCAGGTCAGATCATACCATGGAACTTCCCACTTCTGATGTTTGCCTGGAAAGTTGGCCCTGCTTTGGCATGTGGGAACACTGTTGTGCTCAAGACTGCCGAACAAACTCCTCTGTCTGCTTTGTATATTTCTAAGCTGTTGCATGAGGTTGGTGCAATTGCCATTTCATATTTTTTATTTTCGCCGTGCATTTCATAATTTCTATTCATTCAGGCAAATCAATTTCTACTTCATGTTATTCCAAAAACCTGTTACATTTGCCCCTGGGAGTGGTCTGTTAGCTTTGCTGCATCTGACAATCTTTCTGAATGTTGGAGTGGTCTGATGTTGACTTGTTGAGTAGTATCGACGGTAGAAGATGTTAGAAATAGTTTTGCACAACCTTTTTGAATATTTCAGATAGTAGATGCATCTTTTTGAAGTATGTACTTAGCAACCTCTCGAGGCTGAATGCTATTTTATGGAATTTGCTCCATTGCTGAATGCTGACATAGGGATCAAAATGCACCTCCAAGTCTCCAACTACTCTCAAAAGAAACAATTTAGGAATAAAAACTATCCCTGCTAGTGATAATAATTACTAACTGCATTCTTTTTTTACATGTTATTTTGGACATTGACATGGTCTCCAATACACACATTTGGCAATTACTTTTTCTAGTTATATATAGTAAAAATTATTAAAAATATAATGACACACATTTGACAATTACTTTTTCTAGTTATATGTTAGTAAAAATTATTAAAAATATAATGACACCGAAGTATTTTGTATGACAAATCTAGTAATATCATTTCCCCATTGTTTTGTGTGTATTAGCAGTCAAAATTTTAAAATGTTGTCTGCACATGTTCTAAAACGGCATCTAAAACAACAGAGGGAGTATTTCCTAGAGACTATACAAGAGCAAGTGATTCAAATTTCATTGCACTGAGTTCCTTCTTAGTTCTTTGTCAATGTAGCCATCAGTTGATCCCTGCTTCACTGCATAGGATTTTAATGCATCTCTCTCTTAGCCTGCACTAGCTTAAATAAATTGTTATCTATACTCCATTATTCTAGCCTGCAAGGAACAGTGTTTTATGTGCCCTGCATATGTTATTGGATCAGAACTGATCATAGTTTACATGATTAAATAGGCTGGACTCCCGGAGGGTGTCGTTAATGTGATATCTGGTTTTGGTCCTACTGCTGGTGCTGCTCTTGCTAGTCATATGGATGTTGATAAGGTAAACTTATGCTTCCTATTAATTCTTGCATTATAGAGGATTGCAATAAAAAGTATGCAATATGCACATTTTTATGATCCAAATATTTAATGCAATTTTCTTCTGACAAGCATATATTCCTTTCTATAAAGCTTGCGTTCACTGGATCAACCGATACTGGCAAAATTGTTCTTGAGTTGGCTGCACGGAGCAATCTTAAGCCAGTGACACTGGAGTTAGGAGGCAAGTCTCCTTTTATCATCATGGATGATGCTGATGTTGACCATGCTGTTGAGCTTGCGCATTTTGCGCTGTTCTTTAACCAGGTACTCATTGGTAATTATGTGAAAACTAGCAATCATCAGTAAGTTATTTTTTTACATAAACGTTTTCTTATTAACTTGTAAGGGACAATGCTGCTGCGCTGGGTCTCGCACATTTGTACATGAGCGTGTTTACGATGAGTTTGTGGAGAAGGCCAAAGCTCGTGCTTTGAAGCGTGTAGTTGGTGACCCATTCAAGAAAGGTGTTGAACAGGGCCCTCAGGTACATATTGTCCCTAATCAGGGTGCTTGATCATTATTTCGCAAACAGCAATCATGTCGCCAACCACTCGTGCAATAGAACTCATGCAAGTTTCACATTTCTGAAGTTTGCAATCACATCATGCAGTAGAATCTTGCTTTCACATTTCCTTGTGTTGGAATAATGTTAATAGCACTATTGCAATTTGCACAATTTGTCCTAGAAATAGTTCAGCAATATAATCCACACTTTGGACTGTTCCTAACCTTGCAAATTTTGTTTGCGTCTAGATTGACGATGAGCAATTCAACAAGATCTTGCGTTACATTAAGTCAGGTGTTGACAGTGGAGCCACCCTCGTGACAGGTGGTGATAAGTTAGGTGACAAAGGTTTCTACATCCAGCCAACAATTTTCTCAGATGTGCAGGTGAGTTTAGACTGCACCATATCACAAATTCTCCGTTCGATCTGTTGAAACATATGCTTAACATTTATTATATGGTTGTTTTAGGATGGCATGAAGATTGCTCAAGAGGAGATATTTGGGCCTGTTCAGTCAATCCTCAAGTTCAAGTAACACTCTTTTTTCGATATGTCCTACTATTTGAGATTCTGAATAGTTAAACAATAGCAAAACTTTAAGTAACAATTCATGCTGTTTTAACAGTGATCTCAATGAGGTCATCAAGAGAGCGAATGCAAGCCGCTACGGGTTGGCTGCTGGTGTTTTCACTAACAACTTGGACACGGCCAACACACTGACGCGCGCGCTCAGAGCCGGGACTGTCTGGGTGAACTGCTTTGACATCTTTGACGCCGCGATCCCCTTCGGTGGTTACAAGATGAGCGGCATTGGAAGGGAGAAGGGTATTGACTGCCTGAAGAACTACCTGCAAATCAAGGCGGTCGTCACCCCACTGAAGAACCCCGCATGGTTGTAAACATGAATATGATCCTCTGGACACGGATTGTGGAGGATCATTCCTATCTACGTCTCGGAAGAATGTGAAAATCGCGATAATTGGGTGAGAAGATGATGATGAAGAGCAGCTCTAATAAGTTTTGTCCTAGCATGGGTTGTCACTCTCTAATAAGCCTCGTGGTTGGTGCTCATCTTATGTAATTTGGTTTCCTGTTTCCACTGCGATAAGACTGATATATTGTAGCAACAGATATGTTCATTATGAAATATCGCTTGCTGGGTAATTGCAATTTGTCCAGTATCCTTCCATTTGCCAGTAAACCGCTTCTTCAGTTCTTGTTCTGCTATATTGCTGAAGCTCATGACATCGCTATCGAACTTACGTCATGCCATTGTTATGTGAAGGACATGGAGAAGATTCAAAATTATATCATGATGAACCATTGCCATTTGAGAAGAGTGAAAATTTGAATTTGCGAATTTGCTGGATTATTTTGGCAATCAACAAACCCGGCGATCTGTTCAACAGAGGTGACGGTTTGACCGGCCTCCCTTCAAAATTTTCCATATACTTGTAAAGATATTTCAATGTCTTCCAATATCCAATATCAATGAATGAACTAATTTACTCCCTTACTATCCCTGTATATAGGCTTAGAATCAATGGCCTTATTAATTTAACTTCTACTTCTTACTATTTATGCCTATGCTATATTTCTTCATTGTTTGATTGAGCTAAATAATTATTATCATATTTCCTATGTCTCCAAAATTTAATTAATCCATTCAAATTTCACACCATTGATTCTTCCTAATGATCGACATGAATTCACCAACATACTTCTTTATTCATCACTTCTTATATAAATGTTAGATTTATATAAATCTCTTATAGATTTATATAACACTCGGTGTGAATCAGTGAAGCACGTGAGGAAACGTGGATGTGGTTGCTGCCGATTTGGGTTCATGCGGCTAGAGCAACGGAGAAACTGTGGAGGCCGTGTAAACTGATCCGGTGGGCTGCGCCTGTTGGCTGTTAGGCCAGTTCGGTTGGTGGGCAATGGGTTGCCATGGAGCAAGTAATGTATGCCTTGTGTATTACTATGTATACAATGTGTATTACTAGGTGTACATACTAGGTACGTTTGCCTATTAGATCGAACTCTGCACCTATCTTGATGAGTGGTACGTGTCCTGCTCTCTTCCGTTTTCCTCTGTCGCGCCCTTTCGTCAATCGAACCAAGCGCGCGCCATCACCCCCATTGCATCGCGCCGCCGCCACCCCCCGTGGCCTCCGTCCGGCCCGCCGCCTCGCCGGCGCCGACTTCGTCTTCGCTCCTCCTCCTAGTCTTCTTCGCGCCACCTCCTTTCCCCGCGCCTCTGTCTTGTTCGCCGTTTCCATCATGGCCGTCTTCTCCATCTCCGATATGCTAATTGTCTCCCTATGCCTTCTTTTCTTCCTCGCCGTGGCTCTCGGCAACAGGACACGGCGCCCCATGAGGTGACCAAGATGGGATATTTAGCTGATACAAAAAGTTGGTGAATAGTGTCGATGCCGACGCGTTGGGATCGTGTTGTCCGCGGAGTAACAGTGTTGGGATACGTACGCGCTATTATGTTGTTTAGACTGTCTCGTCAGGTGTCGGATGTGCCGCTGTGCTGCGGGCGTTTTTTGGCTACAGTTCGTTAGTCTTTTTAAAGTGATAGTCTTTTTTTTTTTGGAAAGCCAGTAGATATATTAGAAAAAAAATAGAATCATCAATTTACGAAAAGCACAAGCGACGTTTATGACAGAATAAGAAGGGGTAAAATGTTTACTTTTTACAAGGACTTATGGAGAGGATAATGTGAGTTCGACATTGCATACTACACGATATTATTTACCCTTTCAGTTAACTCATTTAAATGTTTTGCTCCAGCCAACTCGTAGAGCTAGTCCTTGTTCTTGATTAGTGTTAAGATCTTACGTTATGTTGAAAGTTTTTTTTTTTGGAAGATGCGCCTGTTTCTTTCCTTCCACTATTGCCAGAGGACAAGGATGATGAGTGTATTTATAGCTTTTGTGAGGCCGATCAGGGAGTCGACCCGGTTGAGCCACCAGTGTTTAATTATTATTGGTTGGCCCCAATTTGTTGGGTCAACCATTGGTAGGTGCAGCCATTTTGCTATTTGAGTCCATATCTGCCAGATTGCCGGCAATAGATGAAGAGGTACGTTGTAGTTTCAACATTTATATTGCACATTTGGCAGAAGTAGTTGTTTGGCCATCCTCGAGACTGTAGAAAGAGTAAATAGTTTCAAGATTTCAAGGTTCATTAGTCTAATATATAGTAAATAGTGATTGCAAAAAGAATTCGAAGACAAAACTCGATCGAAAAGCAGGATCGTTGTCGATTTGTCATTGGTCACAAATTAGCCGCTTTCGCTTTCTACTTTGGTAAGTGGCGGCATCCACGTGGTTTGACATGGCCCAGGTACGACTGATCGGTGGCTCATCCCAGTGGCACGGCCGGTGCGAGCAAGGTTGCAGGTGGAGGCACGGGGGCAGCTTGATGGTGGGCTTGCACGCGCTGCACGGTGGATGGAACGGGTGGCACCGTGGCGGAGGCGAATACGCTCGCCGCACGGGTGGTGTTGCATCCCTCACCGCGCGGTGGAGTGGGCCGCAAAGTATGGGCCGGTCGGGTGGGTCCATGAAGGAGTTGGGCACGGGTGGTGCAAGGAAGGGTTTGTTGCCTGTTGACTATGTAATCGATTTTTATTTGGCCTCAATAATTGAAATCCTACTACTATAGTTCTTAAATTAATTAGTCCACATACGTCGTACCTAGAGGTGAGACTTTGGCCGTGCCGGGCACGGGCCCAATATGCTTCGGGCCACATCGTGTCGTGCCGACTCGGCCTGGCCACTCCGTCGTGCCATGCCGTGCCAACCCACCTCATTCTAACCAGGCCCAGGCATGACCCAAGCTCGATGGGTGGGCGTCGTGTCATGCCACGTTGAAAGAGTGTTGAACATGGTCGTAAGGGCTATCGTTCACGGCATAAAGCGTTCGACCACGTTGAGAAGGTTACGATCACGGTGTGAGTGGTTGTAAAGAGTTGTGACTACACCGAGAAGACTAGAGCGTGGTCAGAAGCAATTCCGACCACGTAGAAGGGAAGTGAACGTGGTTGAAAAGAGTTTCGACTACGGTGAACAGTGATCGCCAGCATCACTACGTGATCGTAGAAGGTTGCGATCACGGTATTTCAAGCGCATCAGCAGAGAGAAACGGTCGAACGGCTACCAGAGTGGTCGTACGGCAATAAGAGACGGTCGGAACCAGTCGTAAACGATCCTAACCGGTCGTAAACGATCCAAAGCGATCGTAAAGGTCCTGGAGAGGTCTTAAGACTTCCAACACTCTCGGAGGCCCTTCACAGAGGCGATGCTCAGGCGGCCCCCCAGTGGCTACACCACCTGGCTCAGCACTTCGGTGGCGCTCCGGCAGTCCTTCCTCGACTACGCCACCCGCTGATTGTTACTCGGATTTTGCCGTCTGTTTACACCAACGTCAGCGGCTCTGCTGAGTATTCTCATAGGAGAGGCTTCATCTTTCCTAGACCTCGTCGGCGGTTGCCAGGCGTTTGGTGGAGGCAGCGAGGAGGTCGAGGCGGTAGTCATGAGGCCGTCGACTGCAACGAGCTCCTCTCCGCGCTCCACCGACACTGACCTCCACGGTAGTGAGGGCGAACCTAATGCGCGGGAGGCGGAGCAGCAGCCGGTGAGGCAGTGGCGCCCATGGCCGTGCCGCCCGATGGGCCAGTTTTTTAGGCCCAACACGGTCTTCTGTTCATACTGTGCCAGCATGGCCCACCTCATGATAGGTCTGTATCGTGCTTGGGCTATGCTGGGCAGCCGAGCCTTAGATTGGCACGGAAAGGTGTGATCCGACTCCCACCTCTGGTCATACTTATCTGCAGATCGTGTCACGTTGATCAAATACCAAAGTTACAAACGAAAGAATTAGTACATCTCACATACGGAAGAACTTAATTAGTTACTGCTTGTATATACATGTTTGTACAAACAACATCAAATGCAGGGTAAAACGCCCAACCCCTGCTTGAACACTACGGCCATGTATATACCCCAGCTATCTTTCAGCAACGATCTCCAACGCGGCCGGGCTTCTCCTCTCCGCCATCTCCACATCCCCCTCCGCCATCTCCACATCCCCAGTGGCCTCTCCGGCCGCCTTCAGCTCGCCCTTCGGCTGGTCAACCACGTCGGCGCGGCAAACGGGGCACCAGCGGCTCTTCCTCAGCCACGAGTCCACGCACGGCGCGTGGAAGCTGTGCTCGCACCGCGGCAGCCGCCTGCACCGGTCGCCATCCTCGAACACCTCTAGGCACACCGCGCAGTCCCCGCCGGCGCAGCTTTTTTCCTTGAAGTCGTAGCACGGCAGGGTGCCCAGCTCGTCGGCCGACAGGCCCTGGCCGCCGGCGCCGGAGCCGTCCTCCGCACGCTCCTCAGCGCGTGACGATGCTCGGGCGCCGAGACCCCGCCGCAGAGTCCAGAAGACCACGAGGATGTGGACGACGAGCATCATCGCCACGCCGGCCACGAGGAGGACGATGGAGAGCACTGAGGCTGGGGAGGCCATGCTATATGCTACAGGCTAGAAAGGAACATCTTGCTCGTGCAAGCTAGCTTTCATGTGTTCGACGACCATGGATCTTAATTGCTTCTTCCGTTCTTTGGCTTTGGATATGGAGATATATAACGTTCAAGCGTTTAGGAGAAACCAAAGGAGAGACGACGACCTTATTGCTAGATCAGCGCTAGCTAGGGAATTAAGGAAGGCATGGGGTATTTTAAAGGGATAACTGATCATTTACTCTAAATTTTAGATGCAATTGATTATTTATCTTATAATATCTTACTGCCATGTAGATCTTTAAAAAGATCAAATGATCAATTATACCTTAATTTATGAAGCAAATTATTAAATGCCCCTGTTTTAAAGCCGAGCTAGGTCAATGTTTTCTTTCGACGCCTCTCATGTGCGCGTGTATTTTTGTTCCGAGAGGATGAAGATTACTCTTATGTTTAATTGCAGACGACGAAAGGGAGGTAGCTTCATCAGGGGAGTATATATCAACGCTTACCTAACATGCGTTTGGAAACGCAAGATGATGTGCTTAAAAGCGACATGATGTGTATTGTTTCACACCGATTCACTACTTGTCTTGCCACCATTGAACGTCTATGGAGCAGGTAGGAAATCGACTGAGGGTCAGGTTGACACGGCACGACCACCTTCCGTCAGCACGATAGGATGTGTCCATCTCAGCTAGCCTAAGGTGGTGATCATTTTGGTTTATTTTTGATGGTTTATGGCTGAAAAGCACTGTAGCTGGTTGAAAAAACACTGTAGCTGACAGAGGTTTATTTAACATAATTAAATTTAAAAAAATTAAAAAATATAAAAAATATGTTAGCCCATCACAAACAACGCAAATGAATACAGCAAAAAAAAGAACCGGCAAAAATGCTTAAAAAAACCAAAAGTTCAGAAAAAGACGAAATTATGAATAGTGAAAAATAAGCCAGAAATCAGAAGCTAAAACCGAAACGGGCGGAGCCTAAGGAGTGTGTCACGGTGGTTTATTACGCAAACCAGTGGGGGATCACACTACGTACATCAGATTTGCAGCCATACAAAATTAGATGAGCTGACATGCGACGCACAGCTAGGAAGGTACAAACAACAGCAAAAAGGCACACACTCTTTATCTTCGTGTAGAAAACAGTGGGAGCGAAGACAGAGGTCTCTATGCAGTTGCACACACTCTTTAACGTCCTGTATGTATGAGCCTACCATGCAGTTGCAGTTTACCCATGGCACCTAATCTCTAGTAGTACTACATCTTACAGTATCTAAGCCAGTACACAGCAGGAATCGACCAGACATGCCTGCTTTGCTCAGTGACGAGCAGGGGCCGCGAGATGGTACGAATTATCTATATTATTAATATTTGATAGGATATAAATATGATATAAATTTTTTTATCTGATTAAATTTCTTTTCTATTCGTATTCATATTTGAATTCACATAAAATATAATATGAATATGGTATTGACTTTTACCATCTAAATTGTTGTTTTATCTGAACTATAAATATTCTATTCGATGAAGCAATATATATTTTATTATAATATGACTAAGTACCTGGACAAGTTTTTTTAATTCAATGCTAATTCGTGTTTCTTTATGTGAAATAAATGAATCAGAAAAATTAAGCGTGACTGTATGAGGATAAAATATTATTAATATCTTTATACTACATAAGTCATGATGATATCTAAATCTGACCGAATTAAGTGGATATTTGACTCGTATTCGTATTTATTACAATATTCGATTCATATTAGTATTCGAGAATATTCGAATTCATATTAGTATTCGTTTACAAAATACAAATACGAATGTGGTAAGGGCATTATTCGATTCGTATTCGCTCTGTTTCCACCGCAAGTGACAAGATGGGTGGGGACATTCGAAGCTGCAATGCGCCATATGCTACAGTACCTATCTAAATCTACTTATGCTGGTTTTGGAGCACTTGAAGATCGCTAGTTTCGTTATGTACCATTGAGAAAAGAAAATGCACTTTAATACCACTTAAAAATGTGAGTGACTATTAAGAGTCTCTAGGATGTTGTGTGATGAAATATTGCCAAAAATTATAGAGTTAGAATTTGAATTTTACAGAGTTTGTGTATTTTCAGAAGAAAACTGGTCAGACCAGCCAGGGCATGCAGTTAGACCGCTAAGAGGTTGTCGGTCAGACCAGCCGAGGTGATGGTCAAACTGCTAGGTGGTAGTACCACAAACACTACTACAAAACAAGCTATACTGGACGTCTCATCACAGACAGTTCATGTGGAGCTATCTATGCTTTGATTATTACAGATGGTTCATGGCTAAAACTGTCTCTGAAACTATCATAGATGGTTAAGTTTAAAGCTTTCTGTGATATACGCATTATCACAGACGGTTTTTAATTAGAACCCGTCTATGAAACAATCACAGATAGTTTTTATTTACAATCGTCTATGTTTTGTCCTTTGTCGTCTGAACTACAGAAGCTACTAAGACAACAGACAAATTCAAGGCAAATTTATTACAAAAGTCCCAAACAAAGAGATTCACAGATCTTAGTTTTTTGGTCTTCATATATTTCTTCTTCGACTTTTGAAGTTGGAGGATCAGCCGCTGAGTTCTCGAATGCCGTAAAGATTGTCCTTACCCTCTCTATTTCCTCCTCCAGCCTAGCCAAATCATTAGCATGGCCCATAATCTCAAAGAGAATGCCATGATAATCTTCTTTAGAATCAGCGACTTATGCTTGATCGGCAATGTTATCCATGTGTCTCTCCACTGCTGCAAGAGCTTCTTCTGCTTTGTGCATATTGTAGAGAAGAATGAGGCTGAGGGTGATTTCCCTTTCCTAAGCGGCAACGAGACACCTCCGTCGGCGACGGATGATGAGGTCCAGCTGACAGATGGGAGCGAGTCCAGGAAGGAGAGCAGGGCGTGAGCGAAGGAGCTGCTCCAAAAGTAAATTGTTGGCTGCCTGTGTAAGGTTGTGGCCGAACAACTCATGATGGATAGATGAGAGGAAGGAAATCAAAAGAATATTAGATGCCATTATTGATAAATCTGGTGAAGAAGATGAGGAAGAGGATAGTTTAGAAAAGCCGGATTAGGGCGCACATATTTAAGCGTTATCACAGACAGTTCGTATACCAAACCGTCTCTGATATTAATATCATAGACGGTTCGTATAACAAACCATCTCTGATATGTGCCTTATCACAAACGGTTCGTATAATAAACCGTCTCTAATAGTGACATGTCACCAATCTATGACGTATCACCTAGGATTTCGATCTCACCCGTCCATTCTCTCCACATCGAATGGCAGGCACCGGTTCCTCCCACCGCTCAGCCCTTATTAATTACCCCCTACCTTTCCACCGGCAATCACGCATGAGTTCATCCACTAGCTAGCTAGCTTCCTGCATCCTCCCCTTGACGACGCCGAATACCACCGTCAGCTAGCGCCTCCGTTGTGACACCATAGTCAACTGCACAACACACTCCTGTCATAAGTGTCATAAGAGTGTCTTGTGTAGTCTCACCGTTGTGTCACAAAGGTGGCGCTACCACCGCCTCTCCATTGCCGGTGATATCCGGCCGCCATCCGATGCATCTAGCTTCTACTGTCTGCTAGAATCTCTGCTTCTTATATATTCTTGTCAGGTTAAAGGGTTGGGTTCATTATCTTGTGAGAGACCATGTGGTGGTCATCCCGTGTGTATGATGAGTAATTGACATCGGTTTAGGAAAGTCGAGTTTGAGTTGGTTGGTTCGGACCATGCCGTTGCGTGGTGCAACGGGCTCGGTCGGACTTGGTCAAACCTGGTCAAAATGATTAGGATGCATATTCTGATGATTCGACAGGTTTGTTGATGTTATTATGCTTACATGTATCGAGCGGTGCTATTTGGCGTGTTTCTTATGCGTGTTGACCGCGGGCGTCGAGGCGGAGTCGTGGCGAGACACGGTGGACCGGACTAGGCGCAGGTGGCGCTGAGGTCAGAACGGTCGGGATGTGTTGAAGACGACGTGGACTCGAGGTGGTTGCGAGGCGTGCGAGGCAAGGGGCGCGGAAGTTTCTCGGAAGGTGCAGGAGGGTCGAAACGGGAATTTTGCAAGGCTGCACAAGCGGGAGACGGCTCCGTTAGGGTTTAGCCGGCGTAACGGGTTGAAGACCCGTTAGCCAAGGGCTATAAATAGGGGTTGGGGCCTGCATACCCCTTTGAGGATCACAAGTGTTTTTGAGAGCTCATTTCATCTCTTTGTGTGTGTTCCTCCCAAGAAGCATGTGAGGCTCTTGGTGTTCTTGAGGATTGAGAGGGAGAGGATGGATTGAATCCATTGTAATCGTTTCTCCTGTTCTAATGTCCATGCGTATGTGGACGTAGTTTGGGGTCTCTCTCTTGTAATCTTTCATGGATACAAATTTATCTGAGATGTTCCTTTATGATCCTTTTCAGTCACTTCATATGTTTTGGTTTGGTTCTCTGCATATCTTTTTATTTGGAGCAGCAGTTTAGTTTTTGAAGTCTTTCATATACTCTCTGCTGGTTCCCCATTGTGATACCTTTGGCTGCAGCAAGAAGATTATTTTCTTTACTCCTTTCGGTTGCAGCATCAAGTGTTTCTAGTCTTCTTTTATTTTGCCTTCTGCTCTGTTTTTGTTTAACAGTTTTGACTTCTGATTTCGGCCAAGGGCAGCTATTCCATCTTCTGGTTTTTCGGCACCAAGCTGAGTTCTTCCGACTTGCTGATTAGAATTCGGCTGCAAAGATCCTTTGGACAGCTAATTCTTAGTTTTATCTTTCACTTAGCAGCAGTTGTGTTCACAGTCTTTCCGCAGCATCGTACTCCTTTGGACAGCCGTAATTTTCTTTTTGTTTTGTCCCTTGCCGGCAGCTTCTCTACAGCCAGTAGATGGTCTCGTCACTTTTGACTGTGACCTCTTTTGCTTTTCTTCTTGCAGCCCTTTCTCAGCTTTCGGCAGGAGTGTTTTTCAGCATGTTTTCATCTCTGTGCTATTGTCGAACTGCCTCTATTCCTTTAGTCTATTTTGTTTGATCAGCTGCTCCTCACAGTGTGCTTTCAGCTCATGTGTGTTTGGTTAGGACTACTTCTGCCGAGTACTCATTGTTCTTTTTCTTTTTATTCTTTTGCTGATCTTTGTCGATTTTGCATGAAGATCAAACGGCGATATTTTCAGCTGAAATTTTTACTGATTACTCTCTGATTTATGCTGAATTTTTTAGTATCGCATGCGTTCCAAGTTTTCAATATATTTAATTGTTCGAATTCTCGGGGGCGATTTTAAAGAAAACGACATTCACCCCCCTCTGTCGCCATTTCGGTCCTACAATTGGTATCAGAGCCGGTTAGCTCTAATCCATAGATCTTAACCGATCTCAAGAGCCATGGCGATGGACAAGTACTCAACCAAGCCGCCCGTTTTCGATGGCATCGATTACCCCTTCTGGAAGAGCCGAATGGAGACATACATCCAGGCCCAGGGGTATGCCATCTGGCGCAAGGTCAAGGTCCGGTTTGTTGTTCCTGCCGATGAGAACATCAATGCCGGGAACATGGCTGATGTTGAGGCGAATGCTAAGGCAAGGAACATCATTATTCAGGGCCTGAGTCGTAGTGAGTTTGACCGCATCTCTCATCTTCCGTCCGCTTTCGATATCTGGGAGACCCTCGATGCATACCATGAGGGCACCACCCAGATTAAGACAGTGAGACAGGACCAGTTCAAGCGAGATTACAACAAGTTTGAAATGCTCATTGGCGAGTCCTTGATGAGTGCTGCGCGTTTCCACAAAATTTTGAGCAATCTCCGAGCCGTCGGTCTCACATACTCCGACTCGGACAACACTCGTCAAATGCTTGCTGCACTCGACCTTCGTGTCTGGGAGATGAAGGTGACTACCATCAAGGACACCACCGACCTCTCGACTTTGACGCTTGATGCGCTGTACTCGCGCCTCAAGACGCACGAGATCGACATTGTCTCGTGAAGTCGAAGTCACGATCGATGGCTCTAGTCACCGATCCCGTTAAACACGGTTTTCCGCCGATTCACTTGGTGGGTTCTCCTAGCGCTCTACGTGACGTAGCGATGATCGGTTAGAGCGCTAGAGGATGAACACCGCCCTCCTAGCTCGGAAGTTATCCCATGCTTACAAGAGGAGGGACAGAAAGAGAGGCAGACCAGTCATCTGTTTTGAGTGTGGTGGCCCCAACCACATTCGGGCAAACTGTCCCAAACTGGAGAAGGGGAAAGCTGACTTCGACGGTTCGAGCAAGAACGACTACACCGACAAGAACCGCAACAAGAAGACTCCAGTACACCCACAAGGCAAGAAGAAGTTCCGCGACTTCGGGAAGGCCAAGAAGTTGTTCCATCGCGTCCTCACCGCTTTCAACGACCTCGATCTCAGCGAGGTGGAGGGGTGGAGCGACGATGATGGGAAGGACGAGCAAGATCCCAAGGATGGCGAGGACTTGTCCCAAGATGTGCTTCATGGCCCTCGAGGGCGAATCGAGCGACGCAATGAGTCGTACTCGACTCGGACGGTATGCCCCCACCTCGACCAGCTCAATCATGCTTTTCTTAAGCTAGGTGGATTTCATGCTAGAGCTAAGGCTAGGTGTACTGAGTTAGAGAAGGAAGTAGATAGATTGTCACTAGAGATTATTGCTCTTACATCTGCTCCTTCTAGTGATGATTGTGATACATCTTTGTGCTCGTTGGGTGATATGGAGAAATTAAGGACCTCTCATGCTAGTCTGTCTTATGAGCTTGATTTGATTAAGGTGGAGAACATTAGTCTTCTTGCTGAGCTTGAGATGAGTAGGGTAGTTCCTGTTTCATCTTCTCTTGTTAAGACTATTTCTTGCACCTCATGTGAGGATAAGGATAATGCTTTTAGAGGTCTTTATACATTGCTTCTCGATCTGCCGAGACTTGTGAAAGTTGTAACAATTTGAAGATGAACCTAAAGCAGGCGGATCATAAAATTGCGAAATTATAAGCTTTTCTTCTTGAGCCTATTGTTTCATGTGTGAACTGTCCTAAGTTAGCTCACGAACTTGAGTCTGCATTTCAAAACAGTTTCAAGAAATGATTGACACTAATAAGAAAATATCTCAGTTTGCGACAAAGGACCCTGTTAGCTCACCATGCATTAGTTGTGATAAACTAAAACTTGAACTCGTTGCCTTAAATGAAAAATATGTGAAGCTAACTAAGGACCAACTAGCGAAGCCATCAACTGCTTGTGATGTGATTCTTTGGTGTGGTGGGAAGCCAAGGGTAAGGTTGAGGCGCTTAGGGCGTGAACCAAACTGCTAGTAGTAGGATCGTCCCATCGAGTCGGTGTGCGTGCACAAGCCATTCTTTCCTCTTGTTGGTTCTTCTTCTGCTCCCTTACCTTCTCCTGTTTCTTCTCCTCCCTGCTCTTCTTGTGCCTCTCTGTTTCGGGAGTGTCAGTACCTTATGAACACTCTCGAGAGGTTTGTAGGAGGCAAGAAGAAGCTTAATCTTATTCTAGACCAATCGAAGATTTGCAAATTCATTCAAGGTCTAGGATATGATTTTCTAGAAGACAGAAGGAAGCATCCACCGGTCGTGCTCAGACCCATAGCCGCAGGTGTGATTGAGGTCAAGCCCAAGAACAAGAAAGTTCAATTTAAATCAGCGGGCTTTGTTCAAGGGATTTCTGACAGCAAGGTGATTCCACTTATAGCTTCGGCCTCTCAGAAGGCGAAGCCATCTCATGCAACCACGCCTCTCGGGGCGGTATCATTGCACCTTCGCCGAAGGATGGACATTTGATTAACCATTGCTTCAAGCGCGCCAAGATCGCGCGAAGAGACCGTGTTGAGTCTCTTAGGCGTATTCAGGGTCAGCCCCAGACCTTGAGTGCACCTAAGACCAACACGAAGTCTAGGCTTGCTACTGTTGGTAGCTTTGGGCAGCATCGAGGACTTGGTTCTTCCGAGTTTTCTGTTTTTCGCCCTCATGCTCCCTCTGGTCGTGACTTCCGCCGTCCTGAGGGTAGATCTCATTTTCCCCATCGAGATGCCTACCCGCGGCGTGATCGGCTGTTGCTTGGTCGCCCGACTCGCTCGTCCGTGTGATCGGGCCCGGCAACAACAACTTGTGTCCGCAGCACCTTCGCTTCTTTGGGTGACGAGGCGTAGGGTAGATAGAGGTCAGTCGTGCTTGACTACTTCATTTGCTCGACGTGTTACTCAGTATTGGGTGCCAAAATCACTCTTGATTTATCCCAGTACTGAGACTTTACTCTCTTGTTGACTCAGGTTCGCCGGGCAGGGAAGGGAAAGGTTTGGCTTGTAGATTCCGGGTGTTCACGACACATGACCGGAGATTCTCGTTGGTTTTCTTCCCTTGCCCGTGCTCCAGGTGATGAGACGATCACCTTTGGAGATGCTTCATCTGGGCGCGTCATCGCCAAAGGTACAGTGCGTATTAATGATTCTTTTATTTTGGAAGATGTTGCCTTGGTTAGTAAGCTGCAGTATAATTTGTTTTCCGTTTCTCGACTTCCGATGACGGCTTTGAGGTGAGTTTTAAGAAAAACAATTGCAAAATTTTGATTCTTGGTGAGTCCGGTTTATGGATTTCTCATTTTGGGAGGATCTTCGTGCTGATTTTCCCGAGTCTTCGGTGATCCTCTCCGTTGTTTAGTTGCTTCGAGTCCCGCGACCTTTCCTTCGGCATAGGAGACTTGGTCATATTGGATTTGACCATTTGACCCGAGTTAGCGACCACGATCTCATTCGTGGTCCGCCGAAACTCAAGATGGTCAAAGATCGGTTTGTGCTCCATGCTTGCGCGCGGCAAGATGGTTGCCGCCTCTCATCCTCCCACACGACTACTATGACCGATGCAGGGACAATGCTCCATATGGACACGGTTGGACCAAATCGAGTGCGGTCGGCGGGAGGAAGTGGTATGTTCTTGTTGTGGTCGATGACTATTCAAGGTACTCTTGGATGTTTTTCTTAGCTTGAAGGATGAGGCGTTTACATTTCGATGCCTTTTGGTAGGCTTTCGTTGAGCTTCGGTGCCTTACGAGCGATCCGCGATGACAATGGCACGGAGTTCAAGAATTCCTATTTTGAGAGGTTACGTGATGAGGCAGTGTAGAGCACCGCCTCTTCTCCGCACGTCCCACGGCAGAATGGCGTCATGGAGAGGAAGAACCGTACCTTGGTCGAGATGGCTAGGACGATGCTCGATGAATACTCTACACCGCGGAGGTTTGGGCTGAGGTTATAGCCACCGCGTGCCATATTTCGAACAGAGTTTTTCTCAGGGCACACTTGCACCGCACTTCTTACGAGTTGAGATATGGGCGAAAGCCCAGTGTTTCTCATTTTCGTGTGTTTGGTTGCAAGTGCTTTATTCTAAAGTCCGGAAACCTAGATAAGTTTGAATCACGTTCTTGTGATGGGATCTTTCTAGACTACTCGACTTCTTCGCGGGCCTATAGGGTGCAGGCTGCGAGTCTAGTAAAATGGTAGAGACACGTGAGGTGACTTTCGATGAGGCGGTCAGGGACTAGGCCCGATATCTCAGGTTTTTCAGAGCAGTCCGAGACCATCTTTGTGGATGATGAGGATGATGGAGATGAGGGTTCTCTACCCGATCCAGTCCCTCATCCACCCCTTGAGATGCCGTCTTCCATCGCACCTCAAGGCGATCAGCCTTTGCCTTCTGCCTCTTCTGGAGCTAGTGGCTCTGTTCCTACCTCGTCAGCTCACGAGGTAGAGGTCACTTCTTAATCTCATCCTGGACCTCCTAGGCATATCCAGAAAGCTCATCCTTCTGAGCAGATGATTGGAGATCTCTTTGAGCGAGTCACACGCTCAAAGTCTGGCATGTCACTCTTCTGTCTCCACTATGCCTTTGTTGCCTCTTTTGAGCCCAATGATGTTTGTCATGCTCTCTCCGACGAGTCTTGGATAAATGCCATGCATGAAGAATTAGAAAGCTTCGAGAGAAACAAGGTCTAGACGCTTGTTGAGCCCCCTCGAGGTCACAATATCATTGGGACTAAGTGGGTGTTCAAGAACAAGCAGAGTAAGGATGGTGTGGTTATTGAAACCGTGCTAGGCGGTAGCTCGGGGTACTCCTGGGTTGAGGGTCTAGATTTTGAGGAGACCTTTGCCCCTGTAGCTAGACTTGAGGCCATTAGAATCCTGCTTGCCTTCGCAGCTTCCAAGGGTTTCAAGCTCTACTAGATGGATGTCAAGAGTGCCTTTCTCAACGGTTTTATTGAGAAAGAAGTCTATGTGAGACAGCCTCCAGGTTTCGAGAACCCCAAATACCCTAACCATGTCTACAGGCTTTCTAAAGCATTGTATGGACTTAAGCAGGCCCCCAGAGCTTGGTATGAAAGGCTTAAGTCCTATCTGTTGAGTCATGGTTTTGAAATGGGTAAAGTAGACAAGACCTTGTCCATTCGCCGGCTCGGCAATGACCTTCTACTCGTCCAAATTTATGTCGATGACATTATCTTTGGCGGCTCTTCTCATGCTCTAGTTTCACGGTTCTCGGATGTCATGAGCACCGAGTTTGAGATGAGCATGATGGGTGAGTTGACTTTCTTCCTTGGCTTCGGATCAAGCGAGACTCGGGAGGTACCTTCTTGCATCAAGGCAAGTACACCGTGACCTCCCGAGACGTTTCGACATGAGTGATGGAAAGCGGTGTCAACTCGGATGGCTTCTACGGCCACACTTGACCCGGATGAGGACGGCGAGCAGTTGATCAAAAGGAGTTCGAAGTATGATTGGCTCCTCTTGTACCTCACGACCTCGAGACCGGACATACACTTTTCGTGTGTCTATGTGCTCGATTCGAGCTTCTCCTCGCGTATCTCACCGCCAAAGGTGAAGCGCATCTTCGGTACCTTGAGCTACCATTGACTATGGTATCGGTACTCTTCCTCCTCTGTCTATCCCTTAGAGCCTTTTCGGATCTGAGACTTTGCCTACCGAGGATAGATAGGAAGAGCACTCGGCACCGCCAGTTCATTGGCACTTCTCTCGTTTCGGTCCTCGAGGAAGCAGTCCGGTGTTGCACAGTCCACTGCAGAGGCCGAGTATGTTCTCATGCAGACCGATTCTTTGTAGCAGTGCTGGATGGTCTCGACTCTGCGGGATTTTGGGTTAGCTATCGGCCGTGTTCCGCTCTTTTGCGATAACACGTCTGCAATTAGCATTGCCAAGAACCCGTCGACATTCTCGGACCAAGCATATTGATATCGATATCATTTTCTTGAGACCATGTAGAGAAGGTGACATCGTGCTCCAATTTGTGGAGAGTGACCACCAGTTGGCTGATATCTTCACCAAGCCTTTGGATAGCACGACGTTTTCAGCTCTGCGGGGAGAGCTTGGGGTGGTTTGTCCTTATGGACTGTTGTGAGGGGGAGCTTTGGGCTTTACTGCTTTATCATATTATTTATGCTTCTGTCTCCTTACTATTGCACTAAATTTGTGGGTGCATTGGGTTTCGTCCTTCCAGCATAGGTTAGAGTGTGTCTCTTGCTGAGTTGCTTAGACTTCTTACTCTTATCTTGTGCTTCGGGATAGTGTTTCTTATCTCACTAGGTTGAGCTCACTCACTTCTTGTAGGTTCTAGGGAGGGTTGGGCCACCCTCGGGTGAGGCAGTGCGTGTTTGCTCTCTAGTGTGTGTTTTCTCGGCAATTGTTAGTCACAGAGTCATATCACGGTAGATAAGAGTCATTCTGAGCCATTAGTATCCTCAACATCTTATCTATGCTTTAAGGACTGCCTATTTATCTTTCTTTTCCAGCTTCTCGTTTTTATTGCTTTGGTTCAGGGGGAGTTCATTTGGGAACTTCTAGATCTTAATGTTGACCTAACTCAACTTGAACTAAAAGCTGCATTTTAGGTTGAGGGGGAGCTGGATTTTTATGCATGTCTTTCTGCATTATAATATAAATACATTGAGCATTGATTATTTTTCAGTTATGACATGCTTATGATGATTTACATCTTGCCATGATTTATGCTTAATTGCTAGATTTATCATGACTTTATATGTGTAGACTAGCTTTTGCCATGATGAATTAATTAATCTTGCTCAGATTGAACTAAAAACTTGTCATGATTAGCAATTGAGATTAGTCTTTCTTGAGCTATCCTTTTATGATTCATGCCATGTCAAGTAGGCTGAGTTGAATGTTGAATCTCTTTAGAGCCTTAGATCGAGCTGTTTTAGTCTCTTGATGATGCACAGGTCAGTACAATTATTTCAAAAGCAAAAAGATCTCTTTTGTGCGAAAAAACTGATCTCACCAATCCTTTCTCATGAGACGACTTGCCATTGCACTAGGCATGAACTCAGGGGAGCTTTGGATGACCAAGACTATCTTCTTAAGCTTCTTGCTTGGAGTAGTCGCATAAGGCTTGAGATCTAGCACTTGATAAAAATATGGATTGAAAACAACCATAAGTTCCAAAAGAAAAATATCATTTGTGCTCAATTTGCTTAAGTTACAATGAACCAAGTACTTGAACCAATGTGTCATTTTGAGTATATAACACTCTATTTGGACTCGATATTAGATTCTTGGTTCCGCTTAGCTTGATTGACATGACTTGCATCATCCTTGGATATCTCTAGCTAGACTTTGCTTATTGATGACTTGACATGTTCATAAAATGCACTAAAATTCATATTGTCATCTAGTAGCTTCTAGCTGGCTTATACATATTTTGCCATGATCTAGATAGCTCTTCATTAAGTTATGGCTTGGTGTAATACATTATGGTCATTTTGGATAATTCTCATGGCTCTAAATGCTTAGAATAAACAAACTTCAGTCATTTCATCCATCATCATGATTTATTCTCTCTTTTACATTCTTGATGTGTTTATTGCCAAAAGGGGGAGAATAGTGGTAGAAAAAGCCACTTTGGGAGCTTTGAGGACAACTTGTTCTTTCTTTTGCTCCTTCTGTCGACATGGTTATTAGCGTCATTTCCTTCTTTGGACCATGTTGGATTCTTCAAACTCAACTTCATGTTTTTTCTGGGTTTGTCAATATACTCATCAAGGGGGAGATTGAGAGACCATGTGGTGGTCATCTCATGTGTATGATGAGTAATTGACATCGGTTTAGGAAAGTCGAGTTTGAGTTGGTTGGTTCGGACCATGCCGTTGCGTGGTGCAACGGGCTCGGTCGGACTTGGTCAAACCTGGTCAAAAGGATTAGGATGCATATTCTGATGATTCGACAGGTTTGTTGATGTTATTATGCTTACATGTATCGAGCGGTGCTATTTGACGTGTTTCTTGTCTGTGTTGACTGCAGGACGTCGAGGCGGAGTCGTGGCGAGACACGGTGGACCGGACTAGGCGTAGGTGGCGCTGAGGTCAGAACGGTCGGGATGTGTTGAAGACGACGTGGACTCGAGGTGGTTGCGTGGCGTGCGAGGCAAGGAGCGCGGAAGTTTCTTGGAAGGTGCAGGAGGGGCGAAACAGGAATTTCGCAAGGCTGCACAAGCGGGAGACAGCTCCGTTAGGGTTTAGCCGGCGTAACGGGTTGGAGACCCGTTAGCCAAGGGCTATAAATAGGGGTTGGGGGCTGCATACCCCTTTGAGGATCACAAGTGTTTTTGAGAGCTCATTTCATCTCTTTGTGTGTGTGTTCCTCCCAAGAAGCATGTGAGGCTCTTGGTGTTCTTGAGGATTGAGAGGGAGAGGATGGATTGAATCCATTGTAATCGTTCCTCTTGTTCTAATGTCCATGCGTATGGGGACGTAGTTTGGGGTCTCTCTCTTGTAATCTTTCATGGATACAAATTTATCTGAGATGTTCCTTTTATGATCCTTTTTCAGTCACTTCATATGTTTTGGTTTGGTTCTCTGCATATCTTTTTATTTGGAGCAGCAGTTTAGTTTTTGAAGTCTTTCATATACTCTCTGCTGGTTCCCCATTGTGATACCTTTGGCTGCAGCAAGAAGATTATTTTCTTTACTCCTTTCGGTTGCAGCATCAAGTGTTTCTAGTCTTCTTTTATTTTGCCTTCTGCTCTGTTTTTGTTTAACAGTTTTGTCTTCTGATTTCGGCCAAGGGCAGCTATTCCATCTTCTGGTTTTTCGGCACCAAGCTGAGTTCTTCCGACTTGCTGATTAGAATTCGACTGCAAAGATCCTTTGGACTGCTAATTCTTAGTTTTATCTTTCACTTAGCAGCAGTTGTGTTCACAGTCTTTCCGCAGCATTGTACTCCTTTGGACAGCCGTAATTTTCTTTTTGTTTTGTCCCTTGCCGGCAGCTTCTCTACAGTCAGTAGATGGTCTCGTCACTTTTGACTGTGACCTCTTTTGCTTTTCTTCTTGCAGCCCTTTCTCAGCTTTCGGCAGGAGTGTTTTTCAGCATGTTTTCATCTCTGTGCTATTGCCGAACTGCCTCTATTCCTTTAGTCTATTTTGTTTGATCAGCTGCTCCTCACAGTGTGCTTTCAGCTCATGTGTGTTTGGTTAGGACTACTTCTGCCAAGTACTCATTGTTCTTTTTCTTTTTATTCTTTTGCTGATCTTTGTCGATTTTGCATGAAGATCAAACGACGATATTTTCAGCTGAAATTTTTACTGATTACTCTCTGATTTATGCTGAATTTTTTAGTATCGCATGCGTTCCAAGTTTTCAATATATTTAATTTTTCGAATTATCGGGGGCGATTTTAAAGAAAACGACATTCACCCTCCCCTCTGTCGCCATTTCGGTCCTACATCTTGTTATGTTGTAATGGTGGATTCTAATCTTAATGAAAATGGAATGTGTTGTTGTGTTAATTTGCCACTGTATTTGTTTGTTTTCTTGAGGCTAGCAAAAAACAAAAAAAAAATTTAGGTATAGAGTGAACTATTACAGACAGTTTTGTGGTAATAAATTGTCTATGAAGGATTATCACAGACAGTTCTATATACCAACCATCTGTGATACTCGCCAATCACAGACGGTTGGTAATTAGAACCGTCTGTGATGTGTGAGTATCACAGACAGTTTTTGGTTCGAGCCGTCTGTAATAGTTTTCTTCACAGACGGTTCTAGTTACAAACCGTCTTTGTTGTTTTTATCACAGAAGGCTCACAAACTGTCTGTGATAACCCGCGGCTATCACTGACACATAAATTCAGACGGTTCATAAAACCGTTTGTAATGACAGTTCTGAACCGTCTGTGATGACCTTATTTGACTCGTATTCGTATTTATTACAATATTTGATTCAAATTAGTATTCGAGAATATTTGAATTCATATTAGTATTCGTTTACAAAATACAAATATGAATGTGGTAAGGGCATTATTCGATTCGTATTCGCTCCGTTTCCACCGCAAGTGACAAGATGGGTGGGGACATTCGAAGCTGCAATGCACCATATGCTACAGTACCTATCTAAATCTACTTATGCTTGTTTTGGAGCACTTGAAGATCGCTAGTTTCGTTATGTACCATGGAGAGAAGACAATGCACTTTAATACCACTTAAAAATGTGAGAGACTATTAAGAGTGTCTAGGATGTTGTGTGATGAAATATTGCCAAAAATTATAGAGTTAGAATTTGAATTTTGCAGAGTTCATGTTTTCTCAGAAGAAAACTGGTCAGACCAGCTAGGACATGCAGCTAGACCGCTAAGAGGTTGTCGGTCAGACCAGCCGAGGTGGTGGTCAAACTGCTAGGCGGTAGTACCACAAATCTAGTGGAGTAGTCACCAATACATAGAGTGATGGGGCTGGATGTCGTGCCCTTGCCACTTCTTCAACCTCCATTGTTCTTGTTTTAAATGATCCACTTGACATGGGCGCGGCCTCCAGCTCTGGATTTCTACGTGGCCATAGCGTAATCACAGGCAGTGTATTATTGCTAGTCACAAGAAATTTGCGGCCTTCATCACCTGCAGTGCTTTTAGTAATGAGAGGGCTATGCTCCAAAGGCGTCATAGCGAATAGAGATTTTTCGGCCGAAGCAGTTGAGAGCTTTATTGGAGGTTTCTTGGTGGACCTTAGTGGAATTGGAGTTGCTGCAAGGTTCCTTGCTTTCAGCAACAATGGAATAGTTGAGGATGAAGGCTTATCCTCATGACGAGTGCCGTGAATATCCAGCTATGGCCATTGTTCTTACAGCTTCGATTGGAGGCATTCCTTACATCGGTGGTAGCACATGGCGTGAGGTATTGTTTCATCTTTCGGCTAACAATGAGCTCGACGCGATCAATATATCGACTGTCGATGTAGAGCTCCCTAGTTGTTGATTGGAATCTTCAACTGGGAAGTATACTTTGCATCGGTATGATGTGACTCTTGAATAGTGTAGGGAGAAATATTTTCGACAATGCATTGTTGTGTCCTATTTTTATCTAAAAATTTCAGACATTGATGCAAGGTAGAGGGCACCACATTGAACTTGTGAATCCACAGCCTACCCAAAAGGGTCGAATATGAAATATTCGCTTCAATGACAAAGAACCATACCTTCAAACTATAGGTGGACATTTGAATCTTCACCGTGATAGCTCTAAATCCAGTAGAAGGTCAACTGGGACAACTCCAATGCAGTGAAGGCACACAACAGGAGAATGTCAATATACAAGGGCCTTGTATATAAACTCTCCTTCCGACTTTAATATATTTGGCAGTGCTCCTGCTGTTCAAAAAATATTATGACGGCAATCCATCCTCACTGGATTGCACCGGCGGTTGGCGACGTCACGTGTCTCATGCGTCAACAAGGTCTTGGGAGAATGTGATCGATCTTGCCTTTCGAGCTTCGTGTCAAGTAGAGTAGAGTGTCGACGATAGACGCGGCGTCCTCAGCAGGAGACGGTACTACTCTGGTACATGGCAGATCATCATGGCCGCACAACTTGGCTGGGGTACATGCCACACGTAAGAGTAGAGGGAGCCGACAGCTCACGGGCGTTGCAACGAACATGACAAGCTTGGTGACCAACGTGATGGAATCTTGAGACCTTCGTCTCCGCCTGAGAGAATAGAGGGACTTCTTACCTCAAGCCAAGTGAATAGGAAGGCTGCGGCAATCTTGACAGTCCCAACATTGTGGCATCTAATCAACAACATCATTGGCAGCGACTGCAGGCACTTGGCGACATCTCTGCCACTGCCACCATTCATTGGCCTACAAGCGAGCTAGATAAAAGAGAAAGAAAAAGGGAAGATTATTTACCCTCTTGAGCAGAGTACGCCATGTTTGGGCTTGTGCAGATTGCCTCTTTCTGCCCCTCTGCCTTCTTCTCCTTTCAGGCACATATATTCTCTACGTATGTTTTCTTTATGTCTGTATGCTAATGGGGTATCTCCTTCCCCATCGGAGTCTCCATCTGAGTGTGTTCTCCCCGTCCAAGTCCATCCAAGTCCCCGTGGGTGCCAAGGGGTGACCCCTTTTATAAGCACGAGCGAGGGCCATGGGCAACACATGGCCCTCATGCAGTGCGAATCAACATCTGATTTCTAGGATTGAGATCCTAATCCAATTGCTGATTCTTTTCTTCTAAACCTGTGTTTTCTATATCAAAAAAGATCTTGGTGCATTGGCTACCATTGGTTGGCTGCGCATGGCGCTATGCACGCATCAGCCATTGGAATTAACCTTTTCTTTTATTCTTGGTGCATTGGCTACCATTGGTTGGCTGCGCATGGCACTATGCACGCATCGACCATTGGAATTAACATTCTCGTTGGTAGTATTCATATGTATGATCATGCGACGAGTACTTGGTGTGTCCGAGTGCTGTGTAGGAGCCGAAAGCCTTGGGTCAGTGAGTAGTCAGAGACTCCGGAAACTCAGTCATAACCGCGGGTCAAGCAGCGTAGCGAACCGATCATAGCTACAGTAAATCGATCGTAGCACCGTGGTCAAAAAGTCATGATCGTAGTGACGTGGCCAAAAACAGCATGGTCGACATGACATGGTCGGAACAAAGGTGGTCGACACAACACGGTCAAAGCAAACATGGTTGAGGACCCACGAACTTCTAGGCGATCTTGATGCGTATGCTTAACGACCGGTCGCCAGTGTTCGACCATATAAGGCGCGATGCGTTGACCACTTTGTGGTTTTGTTTCACGTGCTGTTTCATGACTCAATTATACTAAAGTTCGTTTACCAAACATATATTTCTTTATTTGCCTTAACTTGATATATTTGTACAAAAACTCATCAAACAATGTAAATGTAATTTTTTATTTTCTACTCTATGCAATGCTTACAATTTATTTATTTTCTGCTCTATGCAATGCTTATAATTTATTTATTTTTAGATGCAAAACTCATATTTTTGTAATTATTCAAGCGTTGTAATTAATTTACTTTGCTTGCAAGATCTGTATTTAAATTTTTGTAATTCACTGTATTGTAATTACTTTAATTGCTCCTTAATTCTGTTAATTCAATTTAATTGCACCGTTTGTGTTAATTAAGAGTTCAGGTTGTTTCAGGTACATCATCCATTGATTGGCTAACTGTTTAGAGCATGAAAGGAGTTAACTATTTAGAGAAATTAGAAAGATGCTAACTGTACAGAGAAAGGAAGAAGCACGCACTAGTAAATGATCTCATCTATGGTTATATATACTAGCCTCATTGGCGCGGCGCCACGCCGCGCTAGCCACCGTACATACCAAAATAAAAGAGACGATAACTTGTGAGGAGTTTTTTGTAAAAAAATCGAAGGCAAAATGCGCATTTTCGAAAAAGGCGAGGGGTTTTTCGCAAAAAGTAAGAGCCTGTACGTAAATAAACAGGGACCCGTGCGCAATTTCGAAAACCGCGGGGGCTATCCATAAGCGGAGGGTTAAAACCGGCGGGGACCTTTTGCGAGAACCAAGGACCACACGTAATTTCAAAAATGCAGGATTTTTTTAAAAACGCCCCCGACCGTACGAAGATTCGCGCGGCACGCGTCGGGCGGAGCGCGGGCGGGCGACGTGGGCGCGCGAGCGGTCGGGAATCCCCCAGGAGTAATAGAAGTAAGATTAAAAGCTCATGATACATGGTCAAAAGCACTAATAGAAAAAGATAGAAATTCAACAAATTTTAGAGAAAAAAAAATTATCTGAAGCTTAGTTTGGTGGACCATATTATCTTTAGCAAATTATAATCGATAGATACTAGCTTAAAAAAGAAAATTATATTACAATTCTAAAAAAATCTAAGCTTAAAAAAGAAAATTATATTACAATTCTAAAAAAAATTTAATCCTTCATTTAATCGATCCTTATTATAATTAGAAAATTCCTTATGTCACTACCATCAAGTCCTTCAGATTTCTGCTAGATTTTTTCCAAAATGCCTTTATTACCCTGTCATCTTGCTCCACTCTTCCCCTCCCCTTGTTCTCTCTCCCATCAACATGACATCAACAGCCATGTCCATGGCATCAACAGCCATGTCCATGGCATCAGCTGCTCACATTCTCCCCCATCTCTTTTACCGGTGCTGATGAGATTGGACCATACCTCGCCGATGGCCACCTTCTATCATCGTCACCTCCAACGCCATGACAAAAACCACAGGCAAACAACGTAAGCAGCAGCTAGCCCCTAATCACTCGGACACCATGCCCCAAATTATCAGACCAAACCCCTTGAGGTTTAACTGAATTTTACTACACGGGCTATATGATCAAGTGAGCTAGACACGAAAACCCATGAACTGCACTTGTACAAGCCCTTAAGCAACAATCTTACAAGTGGTATTAGACATTCTCCTCTAAAAAACTAGTTCAATGAGTGAAAACTCTCTCACAGTTATAAGTTGTGCCTCTTCCATATGAGACTAAACCCAATATTCTCACCCTCACATATTAGTTGTGACCACTGCAACCATAAGGCTTATAGAGATGTTATGTGTCTGAGCTCTGATACCAATTATCAGATCGGATCTCTGGGTCCAACAGAGTTTTACTATCCGTGCCACATAACCAAGTGGGCTAAACACCAAAGCCTATGAGCTATACTGGTGTAAACTCTTAAACAACAAACATATAGGAGGTATTAAATCTTTTCTCTAAAAAACTAGTTCAATATATATTTCATCCTTCTCACAACCTATAGTTCTAAACCCAACACAAATCACGTCACGCAACGCTAGCGATGGCTAGCCTCAAATCACCGTAACAGACACGAACACCATGACCACAAGCAAACAAAATCCAGAGGGTCCTCAAATTCGACCTGATCTCCTCGATTGTCTCCTTTACCATACACTGTAAGAAGCAACGGAGGGGATGGAGACTTCTGCGCGGCCGGCTACCTCGACGAGAGCAGCAGGCGGCAGCAACGACAGAGACGCCGCGCGGCCAGCGACCTTGAAGGGGCCAAGGGGGAGAGCGCGAAGAGTGGGGAGGTGGAGAAGATGGGGACAGGCTGCCGGGACGGGAGAGCACGATGATGTCGGATGTTGGCTTTTCGGCCTTAGCTACCACCCGTGAAGCCGCCATGGATCTGCTACCGATTAGTATAGGGAAGGGGCAAATAGTCTTTGCACAGCTTTGAGTACCGGAAATTAATTAACAACTAGCTGAATACTCGTGTGTTACTACGGATTAAAAAAATTAGAACTTATTTATATGTGCGTTCCAATAAATTTTACCACCCGTTAGTTTTAGAACATATAGAATGATAAAATTTAAAATCCGTAGAAGAGGCCGGGTAGAAGAGGAGGTGGGAGATGGTAACTGTTGGTGAAAGTAGAGAGGAGAGGTAGTTAGATATGAGGAGAGGGGGAGAGATGTTAGATAGATGATCAAGATTTCAGTATTCAGATCGGACTGTTGAGAAGGAAGAAAGGAGAATGCACCAACCACCAAATCAAACTTATTAAATAGTAAAGATAACACAAAAATATAGGGCTCGAAAATGCAGTGGCGTGTAAGGCACAGTGCATTTTCTAGCGGTAGATTATGGATCTGGCGACTTTACAATGGCATATAAAAAAAATGAAAGCCACTGGCGCTCATACACTCCCCCACCATTAAATCTAGCTTAGATAAATTTTGACCATTTGATTTGGTATAATGAAGAAGTTCATCTCTCCTCGATCTTCAGTCGCTACTGCCTCGTCGGAGCTCTAGTTTGTCGGATAAGGAGGAGACCATGACGGATAGCCTTTCTTAACCACGAGCGGTGGCAGTCTTAGACTAGTGCCTGACGTTAGAGCTCGGGATGCTGGTGTCCGGGCTTATAATGCCAGTGGTCGTAGTCTACTTTCAAAGAGGAGGCATGGGGAGGGAGAGGGCGATCTCTCGACCACCACCGGTTCATCAGAGTCCTAACTTACTGGAGGATTAGGAGGGACGGAGGAGGACGAATCCGGTTGGTTGCAATAAATTTATAAAAGATTCGTATGTGGAGAGAACAAGAGAGAGGGGAGAGTGGGAAGAGCATGGATAGGACGGTGGCTAGCTATCAAAATGGGAGAAGTACTCGTATGTGAGAATAAGGATTTAGAGACGTAGACTTGTGCGTGAATGAATAAGGGTAAAAGAACTAACTCGATCTAGTGCAATAAAAAAACTCAGAAGCCCAACAATTAGTTCCTAAGTTTGCAACAAATTTTTATCCAGTTGCAATAAAAATGAAATTAACAAATAAAAATATACAACAAATTTAAACTATTGGTGTAATAAATACAAGAACCTATTACAATAGAAAACTAAACCTTATTGCAACATTAAAAAAACACTAAAACATCTGCAAAATTTAATATGTTGTGTTGCAACATTTAAAAATAGATGCTACAATAACTCAAGTTACATAGTATTAATATTTAGAATGAGCCTTGAGGAGGATAGTGCTGAGTCACCCTATTCACCAGCAGATTAAAAATAGCAAGACAAGGCCAGCACTACTTATCCTAGCTCCTCTGGCCTCCACCCACCAAATTCATCGAGCTCGTCACTACCGCCGGCTGCAGCAGCATGCGTCCGATTAGGCTCACGGCGGCCAGGATCAGGTCACGGCGGCCAGGATCAGGTCACGTCTTGAGGACGGCGGTGGTTGTAATGGGTTATGGACGGGACATTAATCCCATGAAACTTCATTAGGGTTAACATCCCAGACTAACAACTGATCACGAGCCTTAAGCTTACGACATATCAATTGGTATATGTACAGAGATTTTTTGGTGCGGTTTCATGAAAGTTCGCGAGCGATCTGATTGGAAGCGGCGAGCGATCTGATTGGAAGCGGCATGTTGACGCGGCACCTCTCTAGATATGCAAACTCATACCCAAAATGGCAGTGACTAATTAGCGTTCAAACTATGCAAAAACAATCGAGTAGTCATACCCAAAATGGCAGTGACTAAGTAGCAAAAACAATCTGGCATTCTGGCCCATAGAACAGGGTGGCCGCTCTTGGACTTAGCCGTTTACCTTTTTCCAGCTGGAACATGTCCCAACTGGAACATGTCAGAATTAGGCCTCACCTGGGCTCATTTTGGGCCGGCCATCTAGATTGAGGCAGCTGTTGTGTTTCATATACTAGTTAGAAATCCGTACGTTGCAACGAAATCATAAAATAATAAGACGGAACTTACTGTCTGACTAATTTGACACATCAAAAATTGAAGAGCAAGTGATAGAGAGAGAAAGGTGGCCAGAATGCGTGAGGAGATAGAAAAAGTAGAGAGGTGGGCGGTTGTATCCTGAGAGATAGAGGAGGAGAGAGATGAATGATTCAGATCAAATCGGATGGCTGAGAAGAGAGAATAAATCAACCACCAACTCACACTTTTATAATAATAAAGATATTCTAATTCAGTGTTTCAAGTCTGAGGAACGAACTTCTCACACGCGTCATCAACTCACATTCACACAGCTGATCATGATGTGATTGTACTTACAAGGTGACGATTGGGATTCTTGTTATGAATATCGCTTGTATTCATATGAGGCCAACGGGCCGATATATATACACGAGTACAGGATGGCAAATATGGAAAGAATACATATAAGGAAAGAGTACATGTATGGAAAGAATCTAAACTATCCTAATACAATGCAATCTGTTGATATCTCTATCATATCTCTAACACCCCCCTCAAACTCATGGTGGATCAACAACACTAAGTTTGGAGAGGTAGAAGCCGTCTTGTGCTCGTGCAGGCCTTCGTGAAGAAATCCGCTATCCAAGCTCCGAAGGCACATACTGAAGAGCAACCACCTGATCGTGCACACAAGACCTCATGAAGGAAGCATCAACACCAATATGCTTGGTGAGTTCATGCTTCACAGGATCACGGGCAATACTGATAGCACATGTACTGTCGGACAAGAGAGGAGTCGGTGTTGTGACAGAAACACCAAAATCCTCAAGTAACCACCGTAGCCAAGTAATCTCTGCATCAAGAGAGCCATAGCTCGCAACTCGACCTCTGCACTCGAGCAGGACACTGCATGCTTTCTTCGTCTTCCGTGCAATGAGAGAACCACCAAGAAAAACACGATGGCAGAGATAGACCGACGATCGGAGGATCGCGCCCAAGTAGCATCCGAATAAGCTCGAGTCAGAACGAGTGGAGGATGGAAAGAAGAGAGGAGAGATAGTCCCACGAAGGTATCGCAGAACTCGAAGAAGGTGGTCATAGTGGACCCGAGTGGGAGCAGAAACAAACTGACTCAGAATGTGAACTGGATAAGTGATATCCAGACGAGTAACAGCAAGGTAGACAAGACTCCCAACAAGGTGACGATAGCGAGTCGGATCAGAAAGAGGCTCGCCATCAGAAGGTCGGAGGTGAACATTGAGCTCCATGGGAGTCTCAACAAGACGATCGATGAGAGAGGCGCGATCAAGAAGATCCCGAATATACTTTTCTTGGGACATAAAGAAACCATCCGGGTGGAAGTAACCTCAATCCCAAGGAAGTAACGAAGAGGACCAAGATCCGACATAAGGAACTGCTCACTAAGACGAGCCTTGACAAAGGTAATGTACTCAGAATCATCTCCGGTAATGATCATATCATCAACATACAGAAGAAGAAGAGTCCAACCACGAGATGAAGTGTGGACAAAGAGCGCAGGATCATGATCACTCGCTGAAAAACCAGCAGCAGTGACCACAGAGGAGAAGTGCTAAAACCAAGCACGAGGGCTTGCTTAAGGCCATAGAGAGAGCGACGAAGGCGACAAACCATGCCCTCAGGAACAGAATACCCAGGTGGCGGATGCATGTAAACCTCCTCACGTAGCTCGCCATTAAGAAAGGCATTCTTGACATCAAGCTGAGAAACAGACCAGTGGCGAACAGACGCCACCGAAAGAAGAGTGCGGACAGTGGTCATGTGAGCCACGGGAGCAAAGGTCTCGTCGTAGTCACGACCATGCTCCTGCTGAAAACCACGGGCAACAAGACGCGCCTTATAGCGCTCAAGAGAACCATCAGAGCGAGTCTTAATCTTATAGACCCACTTACATGTGATGGGACGAGAGTGAGATGGAAAGGGAACAAGATCCCAAGTACCAGTACGCTCAAGAGCAGCAATCTCCTCGGCCATGGCATGCTGCCACTCGGGGTGAGTAGCAGCATCCCGGTAAGAAACAGGCTCACGAGTAGTGCGCCAAAGAAAGGCAAAAGCAGGCAGGGGCGGCGGTGGCGATCGCGGAGGCGTGGCGAGGAGAAGATGACCCATCAGGGGAAGATGGTGCATCAGAAGATGAATCATCAAAAGAAGATGACTCATCGGGAAGAACCTTAATACGAGGTTGACGAGTGTAGACTAGTGTAGTGGGGGGAGCCTGAGGAGCCGCAGGAGGCGACAACGGCGGAGAGGCCACGGAAGGAATATGAGGAAACTCAGTGGGACGGGTGGACGAGGGCAAGACAGAGATAGGTGTATATGGAAAGGTCAGAAAAGACAGAGACTCCACAGAGGAAGTCGAAGGAGAGGTAGGACGTGGGTAGAAGGGACGAGACTCGTCGAAAGTCACATCCCGAGAGATCCGCATCCGTCGACCAACAGGATCCCAGCACCGATAGCCCTTGTGCTCGGCACTGTATCCCAGAAAAACACACTCAACAGACTGAGCAGTCAATTTGGTGCGTTCCCGAGGGGCGAGAAGAACGTAGCAAACGCAGCCAAACAGACGAAGGGCAGAGTAGTCAGGAAGGAGACCACAGAGACGCTCAACAGGTATTGCGCCCTGAAGAGCAGAAGAAGGCTGGATGTTGACGAGATAGGTGGTAGTGGAAACAGCCTCAGCCCAAAAGTGAGGTGGAATAGAGGCGGCAATCATCAAGGCACGAGCAGACTCAAGGAGGTGACGATGCTTGCGCTCAGCAACACCATTCTGAGCATGAGCACCGGGACAAGAGAACGAAGGAGAGTGCCACCTTTCGACAAGGAAGGCTGCAGTGATGAGAGAGGTACTCGCCCGGTAGTCGGCCACGAAGACACGAATAGGAGTGGAGAACTAAGTGCGAACCATAGTGGCAAACTGTTTATAGATAGACAAGGCCTCACCACGAGAGACATGAAATAAATCCAAGTGTGGCGAGAGAAATCATCTATAAATATGATATAGTATCGATGACCTTCTTTCGAAACAAAGGGGGCCGGACCCCAAACATCAGAATGAACAAGATCGAAAGGACGCTGAGACACTGACTCACTATGAGGATAAGGAAGCTAAATCTGTTTGCCTAACTTACGATACGACAATCTAAAGACACGTCTCCTAAGACAGGACCCCGAAGGCCACGACAGAACTAGCGATGACAACCGAGATCCACACAGATGGCCAAGACGATGATGCCACTGCTGGAAAGAGCCGGTAGACGGAGTGGAAGAAGCGGAGAGACTGGCAGCGACGGTGGCAGCGGAAGGAAGGTGAAGCCAGTCAAGCTCCCAAAGACGTTGTGAGTCAAGACGCCGAGGGCCGAACCAATCGGGGCTCCGTCGTGGTCCCGAACACAACAAGAGTCGAATCGAGAATGACTCGACAACCAAGATCGATGTCGCCTGCGAGAAAGAAGTCGCATGGTAAGGCGAGGAACATGAGCAACAGAGGGAACATGAAAAGATGAGTTGCTAAGAGGTCCTCGACCGAGAGAGAGAGAGAGGTACCATCGCAGAAGAACACCGGCGGAGAATCAAGAGGTGTAATGAAGGATAGAGTGGAAGAATCAAGAGTCATATGAAAAGATGCTCCAGAATCAAGAATCCACGGGGAGGTGCATGACTGTGGAGGTGGTGGTTTCATGTGCTCAAGAGTCGATGAGCAGGCCGATGAGCTGCCGAGGAGAACCGGAAGTAGCAGCGATCGTCAAGTCGACTATCTCACGCTCGGTGAGAGAAACGAAGGAGTCGATGTAGCGTCAATGTAGGAACTGCGAGAACTGCCGAGGGAGAACCCGAAGCGGCAAGCAAGCGTCGAAGTCTGGCTATCTCCTGCTTAGTGAGAGAAGCTGCTGAAGGAGTTGATGCAGACGTCGATGTAGAAGCACCAGTGCCGGTGCTAGTAGAAGAACGTCGTGAAGGATGCTGCTGCTTCTTATAGCACTGGGACTCAACGTGGCCGACCTTATCACGAGGGGAGCGGTGAAAATGGCCACCACCACCGTGGCGGCACCGGAGGTGGCGGTGTCTTTGGCGTGGAGCGATCGGTGTAGCGGTGGACAAGTGGCGAGCACGGAGGAAGTGGTAGCGACCGGCACCACTCAAGCGAACGGAAACCATCGGTGGCGGCGGGCGACGGCGGCGACCAAGGTAACGAGGTCGAACAGGCGGCGCTGGATGGCGCGGCGGAAGTGGTAGCAGACCAGCACCACTCAGGCGAACGAAAACCATCGGTAGGCGGCGCTGGACGGCGCGGCGACCAAGGTAACGAGGTCTAACAGGCGGCGCTGGACGGCACGGCGGTTAGATCGACGTTTTTTTACCCAATCTGCTTTAAAACGGGCCGGCCGGCCCAGAGAAAACAGAGGGCAGGGAACCTAGGGTTCCCCTAGTGGCGACGGCGGCGGCGTCCTGGCGCTGGGGAGGCGGGGCGGTGGAGCGCCGGCGTCGTGGAGGCCGCGGTGGCTCGGGCGTCGGCGGAGGCGCGGCGCGAGGCGGCTCAGCCGGCGTCGTGGGCGCGACAGCTCGGGCGTCGGTGGGGGCGCGGCGCCGGGTGGCGGGTGTTGGCGGCGCGGGAAGGCCGACGGCGGTGCGCGGAGGCCGGGCCGGTGGAGGCGCGACGTGCGGTGCTGGCGGCTCGGGCAGCGTCGGGTGGCCGGCGCCGGGTGGCGGCGCGGGGCGGTTGGCGCTGGAGCGGCTCAGCGCGGGCGACTCGGGCGGCGTCGGGCAACAGTGGGCGCAGGCGCGCGAGCGAAGCGGCGGTGGGTGGTGGAGTCGGTGGAGGAGCAATGACGGAGGAGAGGCGGCGGGCGGCAGAGTCGGGTCGCGGAGGAGCCGACGGAGGCCGACGTGCACACGAAAGCGGCGGCGGAAAAACTCTAGGTGAGCTCTGATACCATGTTATGAATATCGCTTGTATTCATATGAGGCCAACGGACCGATATATATACACGAGTACAGGATGGCAAATATGGAAAGAATACATATAAGGAAAGAGTACATGTATGGAAAGAATCTAAACTATCCTAATACAATGCAATCTGTTGATATCTCTATCATATCTCTAACAATTCTTATCCGTCATTTGATTTACCTAGCTTTGCGACGTCAACATGTGGAGCAGCATGTCGTTCCAGGCATCGATGGCGCCGGGCAGGCACCAGTGCACGCAGTCGTTGTACACTTTGAAGTACTTCTCCGGCGTCCAGCCCCTGTACTTGCTCGGGTGCGCGTCCGCCCGCATCAGCATCGCCTCCGTCGTGTCCATCAGCATCATCCTCACCGCGCCGCCGCCTGCCCTCGCCGCCGCCGCAAACTCCTCCACCTGCACGTCAAATTAGGTGCAAGCCACTGACGTACACACTTGGGTGCACGGCTACGAGCAACCTAGAGGAAATCGACGATCGTAGAAACAACCTGCAGCGTGTGGAAATCAAGCTCGATGTCCTGGATCCGGTTCTCGCCGCGCCGGTACGGCCGCGTCCGGAGGCAGTTGCCGTCCTTGTTCCACTCCCCGTTCTCGTACTGCGACGGCGACACGGTCCGCAGCACGGCCGTGCCGCTGAACCGGCCGTCGCGGCCGTCCACGGCGCGGAGCGCGGCGCGGGTGGCCATGCGCAGAGCGTACCGCAGCGTGAGGTCGGTGACGTTGGGAAGGAGGCAGTAGTGGCACCCCACCAGCCGGCCGGCCTCGTACAGCATGGAAGGGCGGTAGAACCAACTCGACGCCGACACGACGACGTAGTCGAACTCCGGGACGTGCGCCGCCCACACGGCGTCGGGCTCGTCGAGGTAGAGGTTCCACAGGCCCGTGTGCGCTGGCCCGTCCGGGTCGATCTGCTCGTGTCGGACCAGGTACGGCGCCCAGAAGTTGACGACGGTGAAGTTGTAGCCGCCGTAGTGGTACACCGTGTGCTTGTTGTTTGGCCAGCTCGCCGTAGGCTGCGCAACCTGCACGCACGCACTTGTCACACCATGTCACACATGCACTGATGTACATCCTACTGGATCCTTTCTGACCGTGCAATCGTCTCGACTCAGTTGGATTGAAAAATAGTAATTTATAACTAAAATTATGCTGTAGCTGGTTAAAATTACACTGTAGCTGAAGATAACTTATTTGGCGTAATTAAATTTAAAAATAGAAAATTATGTTAGCTCATCACGACAACGTAAACGAATATGAAAAAAAAATAACCGGAAAAAAACTAAAAAAAATCTAAAAATTTATAAAAAGACAAAACTTATTAATAGTGAAAAATAAGTCAGAAGTCAGAAGTTCAAACCCAACCGAGCAGGGCCTAAGCCATCGACGGCTAAGATCAATACGCGTGTCCCTGTCTATCTACTGTGGTCAAGTATGCATGGAACGCTGGACCTGAGATCGCTTAATTACCCTGGTCAAGAGGCAGACGAGGGAGTGCATGTGGTTCCTGGCGAGCGAGTCCCCCACAAACGCCATGGTCTTGCCCCTCATCACGTCGAGGAAGCGCGCCGGGTCGAGGCGGGGCAGGTCGCAGCCGTCGGGCCGCCACCGCCACTGGACGAAGCCGAGGTCCGGCTTGCCGTACTTCATGCAGTCGTAGTGCTCGTGGATCACCGAGCAGGTGTCGTTGGTGTAGTACGGCGCGTCCGGGTCCGGCACCCACTCGCCTCTGAATATGTCACAGGCCCTGCCCTGCCTAGAGAAAGATGGCCAGGAAAATGGTATGTCGCGGTTCGGGAAAGTGAAGCAGTAGTACGTGTTGGTGACTGCGAGGACGGCAACGAGTAGGAGAAGAGCTACGACAGGGATGAAGCATCTGTCGCTGCAGTGCTTCTTGAAGTTAGGGAGACGACAGACATGAAGAAACGCCATGGCATGGGAAGAAGAGAGCACTGGTTTGGTGTGCAAGCTAAAACAGTCAATGGCTAAGTCTATTTGAATGTAGTACATATGCTGCGAGCTAGTTTTTCTTTGTGTATATGTAACCTTACCTTAGCTTGGTCATGTTCACAGCTTGTGACGGAGCCTCCACTCGCGATGGAACGAAAATGTTATCATATGCCTAATCGTTAGCTATCCAGCTAGGTATCCGTATGAAGCCGAGACGATTGGCTGGTTACTTGCATAGGTTAATCGTTCTTTAGGCCAAGGTGATACACGCGCGCGTGCATTGGCCAATATTGAGATAGACATACTTTGTTTTTTGTTTTTGCTTTTATGCGAGGACATTGTCACACTTCGCAAATTGCAATAGTGGGACGGCTTTTACGCACAACAGTGGGTTGTACACTAAGTATACTGCTGACGTCTATACACAGATGTACACACAGATCAGATTAGAGGTGGCTTCTTTCGGACCGTGGTGTATGAGTTTTGGCTTATAGCTTTTAAAATTTAATTGTTTGTGAGAGAGATTACAAAGAGATATACAGTCACATGCAATTTTAGCTGATACAGCTGAAAACAGTATAATGTGTACTACAACTAACTAGTAGATCTCGCATCACAAAAATACACCATTAGTTACTGTAATCTTTACGATTATAAAAGAAGGAGTTGGTGACGGTACGTCCGTTCTCTCCCACCTTTTATCACAGAAAAAAGCGCCGACGTGTGGGGCCTCTACCTACTTCTCTCCTTCCCTACCGAATCCCTCCCCGTCGTTATCCGTGCTGCTCCTCCCCACCGAGACCTACGCCTCGCCTCCTCCCTACCGAGACCTCACCGAGACCTCCGTCCTCGCCTCTTCCCCACAGTCCTCCGCCGCTCCTCCCCACCGAGACCTCCACCTCGCCTCCTCCCCACAGTCCTCCGCCCTCCTCACGACCGGGCGCCTGCCTCCCCACCGAATACCGTGCGCCTTCTCCCTCCTCCTCCGCCCGCTCTGCCGCACCTTCCTCCTCCTCCGTCGCCGCTCGCCCTCCTTCCTCCCTTCTTCCCTCCGCCCTCGCCTCCTACACTCCCTCCTCGCCGCTCCGCCTCGCCTTCTCCACCCCACCCGCCACCGTCGCCTCCTCCTCCCGCTCCTCCTCCGCCGCCTCCTCCCCATTTCTTCGCCGCCTCCTCCCCACCCTCCGCTCCGCCTCCTCCTCCTCCCACCCCGCACCGCCGCCTCCTCCTCCTCCCCACCGCGCCACCGCCGCCGCCTCCTCCCCACCCCGCATAGCCAACCCCAGAACGCACCATCATGTTGCGAAAACCAACCGCACGTCTTCCCCACGTCCTTCGCTCAGCGGTTCAACTTTCTCCCCCTCGTGGCCTTCTCTTGCCCCCTTCGTCGCCGCAACAACCACCACCAATCCTCCTTGGCCCGCTCCCACCACTGCCCTCCTCGCGCTCCTCGCCACTGCCGTCCTTTCGCCCTCCAGCGAAATCGTCGGGGAGCAGAGACGCGAGGCAAGGTCAGAGGCGGCAATGGCGTGGAGCTAGGTGGTGGCGGACGAAACCCTCAGTGGTAACGGCGCCAGTACTACCTCATCCTGCACCAGTCGCCGGATTTAGTCCACCGCTACTACTAGGATGCCATTCGCCTCGGTAAAACGCGGGAAGGGAAAAATAAAATTTGTAGAACATTGTAAAATAAATTAAAACAATTAATTTGGATCTTTTGGGCTGTTCGGAGGGGTGGGCCAGCCGCTTTGGGCTAGCCAGCCCAAATGGGGGCCCATACCCCCTCCCAAACCCTAACACCCCTTTATAAACCCTCCTTGCCCCTCCACCCTCCCCACCTCCTTTTGGCGCCTCCCCCCCCAATTGCTGCCATTGGTGCCCCAAGTCTTGCTGCCATTTGAGGAGAAGAAAAGAGAAGGAAGCAAAAGAAGAAAAGAGAAGGAGAGGAGAAGAAAGAAGAAGAAGAAGAAGAGGAGAAAAGATTGGGGAAATTCTTCAGCTAGGTAATTTTCCCCCATCCCAAATCCTCTGTTTTATGGATTAATTAGGGTTCTTGGCACGGAATTTGTTGGTAGATAATAGATCAAATGCTCGATTAGAGATTAGACGCTGACTGCTTTTAGATTGATTCGCTCCGCGCGGCTTGTCGCGCAGTTTTATCTAGAAAACCAATTTTCCTGTGGGTCTTTCCAAAAGGAAAGTTGTAGAGGACTTCCATATATATCTCCTGTATTTTTTCCAAATTTTTCTACCATGTGATCTGGGAGATACGGAGTCGGCAATACCGCTGTCCGTCAGGCGGACAGATTGGTACAGACCGACGGTAATCCGAAGATTAAAGATAGTAAACGTATTTTCTTGCGGGTCTTCCTAAAAGGAAAGTTGTAGAGGACTTCCATATGTATCTCCTGTATTTTTGTCAAATGTTTCTACTGTGGGATCTGGGATATACGGAGTCGGCAATACCTCTGTCCGTCAGGCGGACAGATTGGTACAGTCCGACGGTAATCCGGATATTAAAAATAGTAAACGAATTTTCTTGACATGGCCGTTTGAATACTGCTGTCCAATCTGCCGAAATGAGTTACATCCATCGAACTTCGTATAAATTTCACAATTTGTAGACCTCAGGCCGTCGTTGGCACGCGTTTGAATCTCGTTGTCCAATCTGCCGAATGAGTTCTTCCTCTGTTTTGGACATTAAATTACATCTAGTTGTGATCCGAATAAAAATAGGAGTTCTACATAAAAATTGTAGGTCTTTAAGTCATAAATCCAGAGAGGTATCATTTGCTATATTTCGATTTATATTTTTAAAGATACGAAATTGTGAAGCAGCGCTGCTGCAGAGGGTATTATGTTGGTTTGTTGGGCGGAGTAGAGATTGTGCGGGTTCGGGTTTCTAGCGATGTTTTATATATTTATGTCGTGCTTGTATGCTGTGGTAGTGTGCTGAAAGTTGTCTTATGGACATGTGGTCTTGTCCCTGAGCGCTCTTGAATTTTGTTGATCTTCGCTTCGTCGGATTGAGGCAAGTGAACGTAGCGGTGGTTGCTACCGTTTAACTTGTTATTCCTTCTACTTGCAATTTACATTATTATCTTAATTTGATGCATAATGCCATGATTGCACGATATTTTAATTGTGGAGATGGTAGCAAATATTTAGCCATTGATATGTTGATATTATGCTAGTAGACATGTGGAATTCTTGCTTAATGTTATAATGTGAAATATGAAAATAACATGTGGTGGATGTGGATATGTTGAGAGCATGATAATGCTCATTGTGGATGAATTAATGTGATTAATGAATTATCATATCATTCATGTCATATCATGTCATTTGCATATATGTGGATGTCGCCGCACTTAGCCGCGACCGTACCAGTACAGCATCGTATATTGTCGTAATATGACGCACCTCTTCGCCCGCAGAAGCATCGTATATTACCATAATACGATGAACTACAGTTCCTGCCCTGGCAAGAGTGATGTGGAGCATAGCATGAAGCATTCATATGCATTGCATTGTGAAAATATCGTTTGCATTCATATGCAACATATTGTGGTGATGTTATTTTGTGGAATATACAACTTTCTAGTTGTAATGTGGAATTGACTCATGTGAGCTATTTTTGGTATGAAGATTGTGGATGTGGTCGTGGAATGAGATTCATCCCTTGTGTTTGGTAAGAGTCGTGGTTATGGCATGAGATTTTTTTCACTTGTATTAATTGTTGATAGCAATTGTGGATATGAGAATTAATAAAGTAGTGGGATGATCATACATATGTTTATTGGTATTTGATGGTGATTTGAAGTTGAGGATATAACATATGTTAATTGTGGAAGATTAAATGTTGATGATTAATTTATTGTAGTTGTAGAAGACTAAATATTTCATATGCATTTAACTGATATTTAAATGACTGCATTCATATACCAATTAAATCTGAAATTAAAGAGATATGATTCATGAAAGTTTATGGTGATTAATAATTATGGACATGAATTGTGGTTGTAGTTGTATGGAATTATAAATGATGATGTACCTCCCTACAGGTGGACATTGAGCATGCATGGGAAGGGTAGAACGACACCACACTTATGCACTTGGATCATAGTTTAATGCTGTAATAAGTTGAAAGAATTATAGACATTTGCATAACTTTGTTTACAGTATCTTAATAATGTTAAATTTGTGAACTATGTTTTAGATTAAAATGTTGGAGGATGTTTTAAATAGTGAAATGCTACACTATCCTGTTATTTCTTAGTTGTTTATGCTTCCGCTTATATTATCTTGTTTAGTAAATGTTGCCAGTTTAATTTATCTTATAAATTGGCTAGTTGTGGAGTAGTTTTAGTAGCATCCCAGGGTATTGTGGATCCTGGGGTGTTACAGTTTGTATAAGAGTGAGCTTTAGGTCCGTGGTAATTAAACTATTAAATTGACACACTGGTGCACAGTAGGATGGGATGAGTCAAGCATTGCATTTATGCTTTTGACATGTTCTATTGATGATTTACATTATGAGATAATCTTGTATGATTATGATTTGCTCCTATGACTGTTATGAGTGAGAATAGTCAATGTTAAGATGTAGATGTTGTTTGTGCTGTTTTGGCTTTGCCAGATTATTTCACTGTTTGCAGTATGAGGATAGCAATATAGTTACCTCAAGTAACTTAATTGCAGATGTTGCGGGTGAGTTTCTTAGAAAAATTGCTATTATCATTAAGGTGATTTCGGCCAATTCTTGGCCTATTGCAGTTAGTGAATTTCTTTTAAGTTTGCGGTTCTTGCAGTTGAGGGTATGCAATTGGTCTCTACCTGTTCCTTGAAGCAGTTATTGTTTCTTTCCGGACTAATGAGATACTTTTTGCTACCTGTGCTTATTGTTGACTTGAAAGGTTGGTCCCTTCGTGTGAGTTTTGTCTTGTTGTGAATCATGGCTTATTGGTTCGCTTGATATTTTCTTTTGTTAATGCAAGTTTTGAGTTGCAAAACTCATTGATATGTTAAAGCCTTGGATCTATGTATTTCTTTTAGTTTATTTTGTGTATTGAAGTTTATTTCCTTTCCTTTATAAAAGAGAGTGTTAAAACCCTTTATGGTGTTTTGCTATGCTTAAGTAGAAAGTGGTAATCATATAAATTAATTCATAAGGTATGAATTATCAAGTTGAGATGTTAGCATGGTGCATAATTAATTTCAACTAGCATCCTTGGAAGTGTATTTGATTAATTTGTTATTGCCTTGTAATAGTTTCTAGAAGAACTATGATTAAGAATTTATCTATTCATGATTAGAACTCATGGAGTTATTGAGGAATGTGCAAAAAGAATTAGAATAATTATTATGATTGTTTAAATTTCTGTCATGTTGGATAAATTGAATTATTTTCTTTGTCTTTAGTAATTAATCTGACCGTTTGGAATTTATTAAGTAAGGAGGTGTTCGAATATTATCTTGGTAATATTAACCTTTAATATGTCTTTATTTAGATATTTTATGAGCATGTATAGTTGTTATTTTCATCTATCTTTCATCATGCTAAATTGTTGAAATATGTATAAAGGAATAAATGAAGGTTGATGTTCTGACTTGTAGAATCTTGTCTTACAAAGCTGGTATTATTGAAGTTTAAAGTTATTTCGTTCTAATTTCTGAACGTAAGGTGAAATGTTGAATCTATGCTCATGATTGTTTTATGATTGTAAAACCGAGTTAGGATCATGAATGTTGTTATGATAAAATAATAATCAATTATTGCTAGTAATGACTAGAGTACAATCAATTTGTGCTAAATTAGAGTTGAGCATCAATTAGAATTGAATATATGGAATCTAATAAGAGATTTGTACTAGCATGTTTTGCAAAATTGCCATTTTTTAGTGTCATCTTGTTTAAGAGCTTTGTTCTAATGTGGTGGCTTATGCACTAGGTTTTTCTAGATCAAGTAGTTACAATCTTATTTAGATAATAGAAACATGATGAAGTGATTCCTTGTGTTTCTATTGGAAAGGTTTATGAAGGGATTTGTGGGTATGATGATGCTTGTTAAGAATGTATTATTCTGATGTTAGCATGATGGTCAGTATGTGGTTGTGGTGATAATGTTGAATATTCTATAAATAAAAGAATTTGATAACTTCCATGATACTGTGTAAATCAAAAGTTTTGAGAATTATGTACGCGATCTTTTTGATCTCATGACTTATGTGGCAGCTGAAATTGTTTTAAACAAAGTGTCATATTGAGAGGTTTTATTAGTCCTTAAGGGATTAATGTGTTGTGGTCTTCAATTCTCTTTGTTGGAATTGTCAAGGTGATACCGTAATCAAAGAAAGTTGTTCTCTTTGTTAAAAGAAAGAGTGCGGTAAAAGTATTGGAGGTTGAAGTCAGGTAATGCAATCTTTTGAAGTGTGTTTGACTTCTTATTTTCGCCGCATAAGAGTTTCTTGAGCTCGAATGGCAATAGTGTATTCTTATTGGTTGAGATTTGATATTGTTCTTCTTTTGAGGAGGCATGTGTCTTCAGCTGTGATCTTATCATTTGTTGTCCAAGATTTATTGCTATTTCTTCTAGTCTTGTGTTTATTGCAGATGGTAACATCTTTCTTTGTGCTGGAATTTACTTTCTTTACCTCTCCAACAAAGGGGTAATCAATTTGGGTTGCAAAGACCTTTAAGAGGTGTATGGCTTTTAGTTGGTGTGTTGGACGATGATTTGGAAATCCTTGGTTCATGGGAATTATTTTTTTTTGGCAATGGATTGGGAAATTAATAATATCTCGAGCAGTAATAAGCTCTCTCGATTCTTGGTTAGGCTGTGTGTTTATGGAGAGGTCATCTGCAAATTGAGTTGTTATATGTTGTGGTGTATTCTTTTCCAGTTAGGAAAAGAAAATGATTGTTATGGTCTCATCGAGTGATTTTCACTCTTGGCTTGTGCAGTGTGGATTCTCCAAATGTCTATTTGGAGAGTGTGAATGGTTTTGTTGTGAATTCTTTGATTTAGACCGTGGTCCTTTGAAGGAGAGCTGGTTGCTCGTGTGTTGCTTGAGAATGCTTCATTCTTCTTGTGGTTGTGTTACATTTGTAACAGTTATTGTTTGTGCTTCAAGTACTGTTATGAGTAGAATCTATGGTTGGATTCTTTAAAAGGGGTACAATGTATTATCTCGATTATAATATATAGAAAAAAATATTCTAAGAAGGATGATGATTTTAGATAAGTGGCTTGATAGTTGTGGCGGGAAATTTTTGTGAGAACGGCAGGATCTGTTGGCCGCTCAGAGCCGATAAAAGAATTGCGGGTGCTCGGCGTTGACCGGCGCGTGTCGTGGACTCATCAGAGTTGGACATAAGGAAGAGAGCCACTAGATATGCGGAGGCCCTCTTGACGAATCAGTCCGAGCAGGAGGTGACATGGAGCTTGAAGTTCAAATGTAGAAGAAGGACCCGAGTTCTCCGAGGCGGGTGAAAACTCGTGGTTGTTGTTCCCTTGGGATGTTCTATCCTTAGATGCTATATTCTTTGGTTGTTCTTTCCTTGATTGTTCTTTTTGTCTCGTGGGTTGAGGAGCGAGATTCGAGGACGAATCCTTTTAAGATGGGGAGAATGAAATTATTTTCGGTAAAACGCGGGAAGGGAAAAATAAAATTTGTAGAACATTGTAAAATAAATTAAATAAATTAAAACAATTAATTTGGATCTTTTGGGCTGTCCGGAGGGGTGGGCCAGCCGCTTTGGGCTAGCCAGCCCAAATGGGGGCCCGTGCCCCCTCCCAAACCCTAACACACCCTTTATAAACGCCTCCTTTCCCCTCCACCCCTCCCCACCTCCTTTTGGCGCCTCCCCTCCCCAATTGCTGTCATTGGTGCCCCAAGTGCTGCTGCCATTTGAGGAGAAGAAAAGAGAAGGAAGGAGAAGAAGAAAGGAGAAGGAGAGGAGAAGAAAGAAGAAGAAGAAGAAGAGGAGGAAAGATTGGGGCAATTCTTCAGCTAGGTAATTTTCCCCCATCCCAAATTCTCTGTTTTATGGATTAATTAGGGTTCTTGGCACGGAATTTGTTGGTAGATAATAGATCAAATGCTCGATTAGAGATTAGACGCTGACTGCTTTTAGATTGATTCGCTCCGCGCGGCTTGTCGCGCAGTTTTAATCTAGAAAACGAATTTTGCTGCAGGTCTTACCAAAAGGAAAGTTGTAGAGGACTTCCATATATATCTCCTGTATTTTTTCCAAATTTTTCTACCGTGTGATCTGGGAGATACGGAGTCGGCAATACCGCTGTCCGTCAGGTAGACAGATTGGTACAAACCGACGGTAATCCGGAGATTAAAGATAGTAAATGAATTTTCTTGCGGGTCTTCCTAAAAGGAAAGCTGTAGACGACTTCCATTTGTATCTTCTGTATTTTTGTCAAATGTTTCTACTGTGGGATCTGGGATATACGGAGTCGGCAATACCTCTGTCCGTCAGGCGGACAGATTGGTACAGACCAACGGTAATCCGGAGATTAAAGATAGTAAACGAATTTTCTTGCGGGTCTTCCTAAAAGGAAAGTTGTAGAATACTTCCATATGTATCTCCTGTATTTTTTTCAAATGTTTCTACTGTGGGGTCTGGGATATACGGAGTCGGCAATACCTCTGTCCGTCAGGCGGACAGATTGGTACAATTCAACAGTAATCCGGATATTAAAAATAGTAAACGAATTTTCTTGACATGGCCGTAGTTGAGAAATTTGTGGTTAATTTATAGATCTAGCTTATGTATAAATTTCATAATTGTTAGACCTCTGTGGTGTCGTTGGCACGTGTTTGAATACTGCTGTCTAATCTGCCAGAATAGAGTTCTTCCTCTGTTTTGGGCATTAAATTACATCTAGTTGTGGTCCGAATAAAAATAGTAGTTCTACATGAAAATTGTAGGTATTTAAGTCATGAATCCAGAGAGGTATCATTTGTTATATTTCGATTTATATTTTTAAAGATACGAAATTGTGAAACAGCGCTACTGCAGAGGGTATTATGTTGGTTTGTTGGGCGGAGTAGAGATTGTGCGGGTTTGGGTTTCTAGCGATGTTTTATATATTTATGTCATGCTTGTATGCTGTGGTAGTGTGCTGAGAGTTGTCTTATGGACATGTGGTCTTGTCCCTGAGCGCTCTTGAATTTTGTTGATCTTCGCTTCGTCGGATTGAGGCAAGTGAACGTAGCGGTGGTTGCTACCGTTTAACTTGTTATTCCTTCTACTTGCAATTTACATTATTATCTTAATTTGATACATGATGCCATGATTGCACGATATTTTAATTGTGGATATGGTAGGAAATAGTTAGCCATTGATATGTTGATATTATGCTAGTAGACATGTGGAATTCTTGCTTAATGTTATAATGTGAAATATGAAAATAATATAATCCGCTTATATTATCTTGTTTAGTAAATATTGTCAGTTTAATTTATCTTATAAATTGGCTAGTTGTGGAGTAGTTTTAGTTGCATATCAGAGTATTGTGGATCCTGGGGTGTTACACTCCACCCCGGAATTGTCTTGTTCTGGTGTAGTTCGCGTGTTCTTGGGTGAATAAGCCAGATTTGGTATGGAATTTAGTTGGTTCAGCTGTTTTTCAGGTTTCGGGTTGCTGCTGAAGTAATCAGCCGAGAAAAATCTGTTTTTTCTGTTGTGTGGGTTTACTCTCCTGTGTAATCGTGCAGTGAAGCACGCTTTAGTATTCTATTGTTAGTAATGCAGTAGCAGAATCCGAGTCTAGCGGATCACGCTGGTTATGGCGTGAATTGCGCTCTGGGAAGTTATTCTTTGAAGAATTTCAGAGTTGAGTTTTGTGTCTTCAGTTGTATGCAGTCTGCAGTTTACAGTGAATAGTGAAAAACCAAAAAATTGTCCATGTGTGTGCTGCGGCACTCCTCTGTTCTCCACCCCTTAATTGTCTTGTTCTGGTGTAGTTCGTGGGTTCTTGGGTGTTTTCCCTAGCCTGATTTCTTCAGTGAGCCCGCGCCACCAGATCTGGCGCTAAGAGAGGATAGAGGCCTCCTTTTTTTCTTCCTTTGGTTGGAATGCTAACAAGGGGTTTTGATGTGGTTCTGCAGGTGATCAACGACAAGATCATGGCGATGGACATGGCTCGGGCGGAGATCAGGACGGTGGACTCGCAGGGGTCACTCAGCGGCGGCGTCCCCGTGCACGTGACGGGCCACCTCACTGGCGGCGACGGCGTGCGCCGCATGTTCTCCCAGTCCTTCTTCCTCGCCCTGCAGGAGAAGGGCTACTTTGTGCTCAATGACATGTTCCGCTACGTGGGGGAAGTCCCTGCCCCTTCCGCCACTGAGGTGCAACCGGAGGCGGATGCCATGGTCCCACCCGCGGCCACCACCCTGGACAATGGCACGGCTGGTGCAGTTGTCGAGCCTGCCACTCCTGAACATAGTATGTTTGGTGAAATCTTGAAACTCTGTTCAGTTTTTATGTGGCAGACGATGAAATTTCTTGTCATTCTTTGTTTGTAGAGTCCGAGTCTAGCGGATCACACTGGTTATGGCGTGAATTGCGCTCTGGGAAGTTATTCTCTTAAGAAGTTCAGAGTTGAGTTTTGTGTCTTCGATTGTATGCGATCTGCGGTTTCGATGAACGATGAAAACCGAAAAATGTCCCTGTGTGTGCTGCAGCTCTCCTCTGTTCTCCACCCCTGAATTGTCTTGTTCTGGTGTAGTTCGTGGGTTCTTGGGTGAATAAGCCAGACTTGGTCTGAAATTTAGTTGGTTCAGCTGTTTTTTAGGTTTCGGGTTGTGCCGAAGTAATCAGCCGAGAAAAATATGTTTTTCTGTTGTGTGGGTTTACTCTCCTGTGTAATCGTGCAGTGAAGCACGCTTTAGTATTCTATTGTTAGTAATGCAGTAGCAGAATCCGAGTCTAGCAGATCACGCTGGTTATGGCGTGAATTGCGCTATGGGAAGTTATTCTTTGAAGAATTTCAGAGTTGAGTTTTGTGTCTTGATTGTATGCGATCTGCAGCTTCTGATGAATAATGAAAAACCGAAAAATTGTCCCTGTGTGTGCTGCGGCACTCCTCTGTTCTCCACCCCTTAATTGTCTTGTTCTGGTGTAGTTCGTGGGTTCTTGGGTGTTTTCCCTGGCCTGATTTCTTCAGTGAGCCCGCGCCACCAGATCTAGCTCTAAGAGAGGATGGAGGCCTCCTTTTTTTCTTCCTTTGATTGGAATGCTAACAAGGGGTTTTGATGTGGTTCCGCAGGAGATCAACGATAAGATCATGGCGATGGACATGGCTCGGGCGGAGATCAGGACGGTGGACTCGCAGGGGTCACTCGGCGGCGGCGTCACCGTGCACGTGACGGGCCACCTCACTGGCGGTGACGGCGTGCGCCGCATGTTATCCCAGTCCTTCTTCCTCGCCCCGTAGGAGAAGGGCTACTTTGTGCTCAACGACATGTTCCGCTACGTGGGGGAAGGCCCTACCCCTTCCGCCACCGAGGTGTAACCGGAGGCGGATGCCATAGTCCCACCCGCGGCCGCCCCCTGGACAATGGCACGGCTGGTGCAGCTGTCGAGCCTGCCACTCCTGAACATAGTATGTTTGGTGAAAGCTTGAAATTCTGTTCAGTTTTTGTGTGGCAGACGGTGAAATTTCTTGTCTTTCTTTGTTTGTAGATACTGTGCCACAGCAGGAGTAGCATGTCGCGGAGCATACATTGGTGCAGCCTGAAGAGGAGGAGGTTTACAACCCGCCGCCAGGATCATGAATTTGAACATCGAGATTTGCACTGGTTTGTCCTTTCAACACTTCTTTCCATTCGTATCCTTGGTTTTACTTTTATTGTGTGGGGTGTATTGGATGGAAAAAAGGGCCAATGATTTGTGCCCTGGTGTACAAATGATGCAATTTATGTTGCTTTATATGATTTCCCTGACATAATCCGATCCGATTCAATTTTATAATGAAAACATGATCATGTTTTACTTAGATCAAGACAGCACACATCATATTTATTAAACAGTTGTAACATTAACTTTCACTACTTAGTGCTATGTAAAATGTTGAAAGTTTCTCTTTTTTTCAAGTACATCTGCATAAGTTCATGTGGAGTTTGATAGAGAAGATGGGTAGAAAAATCCTTAATATATTTGAATTGGGGCTAAGAATGTGACTTGTTCTAAAGTTTCCTATTGGAAACCCTACCCCAGTTGCTGAAGGCCTGATGGTGATATGTTATTCTATATTATTGCTTCTCAGTTTAGTTATTAATTGTTACTTACCACCATAAGGTGCATGGTAGGGGTAGCATTCTTTTGGCTCGAGATGAAACACTAGACAAGAATCAGACAATGTGCATTGCGAATTGGATGAGGTGTATATAGATGAGAATGACCATTTTGGATTATGTGGGGGAGCCCAAGAGATAATAAATATTGGCCTTGGTAGATATGTTCCATCTTAGCTTATATACATTCAATCTTAATATGCGAACAGTATTCTCAAAGTGCATTTTGGAGGGTATAGCCATGATATCTATTTAGTAGTTTCATTGGTAAATTTCCAGTTTTGGGGAGAAATGCTCAAGCATTTTTTTCTCTCTGTAGCAGCGGAGGCAAGATATCTAAATGCTAGCAATCGAGATCTTGCTGATCATTTTCAAACGAACCTTGATGATGAAAATGGTGCTAATGCAACAACTGAAAAGAAAACACCACCCAAGCAACTTCAATTTACTTTCCAAGAGTTGAAATATGCCACTGTTAACTTTAGGCCAGACAGTATTCTTGGAGAGGGTGGGTTTGGGTACGTTTTCAAGGGGTGGATTGAGCCAAACAACACAACTCCCGCAAAACCCAAGACCTTGGTCTTCTTCAGATCAAAAAGTTTGAAGCGGATGCTCTTCAAGGTCATAGAGAATGGGTGGAAAGCATTTTGCACGCCTCATAAATATCTTTATTTAGTTTGTAACTTCCAAAAAAATTCATATTTTCAGGCCGAAGTTGACTTTTCTGGGACAATTGCATCACAAACACCTTGTTAAGCGGATTGGGTATTGTATCGAGGATGATCAAAGGCTGCTTGTATATGAATTCATGGCACGAGGAAGTCTTGAAAATCACCTTTTCAGAAGTAAGCAATCCACTACATGCGTTAATTAGTATTTTAACGTTAGTGTTTTTAGATTTAGTGTTATCAGATTTAGTCACGAAAATTGGAAATTTTCATTTGAAATGAGACCGTCATCGTACTTTTAATTGATGCAGGGATATATGTGTACTTTCACGTGCCAATGTATTAGCATAACCATTCATTTCATAAGAAAAAGAATATTGAGCATGTAGATATTCCCATATCTTGGGAAACCTTTCTTGCCAAATTTAAACATGTTGAAATTCTTTTTTAAAAATCAATAACTTTTCCCAAAATGGGCAAAATAGTCTGAAGGTGACCCTTTGGATGTTTATCTAAAATAATCTGAATTATTTTTTGCAGTTCAAACTTCACAATAGTTATAGCAATAAAGTTTTGGAATCCCTGTTGTTGAACCCTAAGACTTGACCTGTCTACTTATTCAGGTGTTGTCTATTCAATTACTGACTGTTATTGGAAAGTAGGACCTCTGATACAAATCATTACATCAACGATAATCTCTATAGGGTTTATCCTATTGTACCTATCTATCGTATCATCCAGGTCATCCCCGCCTAACCAATTTCTTGTTTATACTTTCTTGTCAAGTTTCTTGATTTGTAAGATCTTAAATTATTCCCCCGCTTATGCTCTTGGCGTCTTACTTTGTTTAATCTTGAAGGGGATCTTCCCCTACCTTGGTCCTACAAAATGAAGATTCCTCCACACGGGAAGATCATTGCTCACCAAAATTTGAAGCTTGGATGAGGTGTACACCGCTAGAGGTTAGGAAGAACCGTGAAGCCGATGAGTCAGGGAGAGGGCAGATCAAGATTGACGATCTCAGCAACGGTGGACCAGCCATGTCAACATCACTCTTGATGATAAGATGTCTTTTTTTTTAATGTTCATTGTATGATTTGTGTTATATTTGATGATATGTATCACTTTCTTTTAGAACTTCGTTGCAATGCACAGGCATTTAACTAGTATCATACATAAGTCGTAAGTCATGGATTCAAACCCACCCTAGCTCTTCCCTTTTGCAATTCACCGCCTCTGGGATGCGATGTTCGAATGAAACGACGAATTTCTTTAGTTTCATCTATTTCCATTTAATTTGGGAGCGAGAACGCAAGAACAACAGGAAGTACAAGAGACTTCAACTCGCATCAATCAAACCGGCAGAGCATTTGCAGAAGCATCTCTCGTTCCACACGTCGATCAGTGCACGCATTCGTTGTACAACGTCAGGTTCAAATGCGCCCAGTGCCCGTACCAGCTCGGGTGCCCGTCCGGCCGGAGCAGCATCGCCGCCTTCGTGTCCATAAGCATCAGCCTCGCCGCGCTACCTCGTCTCCTGGCGACTGCCTCAGCCCCGGCTAACTCCACCTGCGCCACGTGGAAAGTCGAGGTCCAGCCACGGTTCACAACTTCGCCGAAATTTTAGTGAAACATTGTCTATTTCGTTATCCCTCGAAAGAAGAATGGTTTGGTCAAATTTTGGTTACATTTATCCTCATTTGAATTTTGTTTAAATTTTACCCAAATTTTAATTAAATTTCATCAAAAAATTGAATTTTTGACCGAAATTTTAAACTTGGTCTCGCTGCCCTCCGAGTTATTTTTCAAAATGAAACTTTTAACCCTCGGTCTAGCCCTGCCATGCGAGTCTCGCTAGCCATGTACGGCCGTCTGCCTGCAGTGGCTACCCTTGTCCTACTCCCCACCCTTTGAAGTGCGATGTCCGCGACAGCTAAGGGTGTCAAACTCATCTGGATTATCCATTTTATCAAGCATCCATATCGGATAATAGCGAATGTGGTAAGAAAAAAATGCATTTGTATTATAAAACAAATTTGAATCCGGATTGTATCCGGATTTTTTGTCGAATGTAAATACAAATATGGCATGTAAAATAGGTGTCAAATCGAATATGAATATGGATATCCAGATTTGATGAACAAAATATCTTTTATATTTGATCTTCAAATTGTGCGTATTATATATGCATTTCGAACATCTCGATAAGGCCGTCGTTATGGTGAACTCTAAATTGGCACATCCCCTAATAAAGTTTTAGCATGCTCTTTTTAGCCAAATTCAATATATTTATAACTAATTTATTTACAATATATCTAGAATTAGTGGTAAAATGCACCAATGATCAATGATTACATGATAAACAAAAGAAAAAGGGCATAAATATTACTATAAAATTAATGTCAATTTGCTAAACTTTATTATGTCATAAGATATTTGCATCTGACTGAATTACTAGGTATTATTCGGTTCATATTTGTTTTTGTTATAATATTCTGTTCTTATTTATATTCCAATATATCCGAATATGTATTCGTATCTATTTAAAAAATACGAACATGAATATGAGAAGACCACTGGTTGATTCGTATTCTATGCATTGACACCCGTAGCGACAGCGTCGGCACGATCCCCGTCCCGTTTGAAGCCTGGAATGCCGGTGAGCGGTCGCAGCGCGATGCAGAACGCCACGCATAGCGAATGCCACAGCGTGTGGTCAGTGACGCCTGGGTCGAGGCAATAGTGGTAGCCGACAAGGCGGCCAACCTCGTAGAACATGGGGACGGCTGGGTGAACTAGTTCGCCGCCGAGACGATGGCGTAGTCGAAGCCCGCCACGCCGGACAGCCAGGCGTCGTCCGGCTCGTCGAGGTAGAGGTCAAACGGCCGGCTGGTGGGGTCGGACCACTACTACAGAAAACTGTATTACAGACGGTTCAAAAACGTCATCACGCATCGTTTTACAACCGCTCGGGTTATGGGTCAGTGATAATCGAAGGTTATCACAGACGGTTTTCGAACCGTCTGTGTTGCAAATATCACAGACGGTTTGTAACTAAAAACCGTCTGTGATAGGTGATAATCACAGACGGTTTGTAACTAAAAATCGTCTGTAATTATCAGTTATCACAGACGGTTTTTTACTATAATAACAGACGGTTTTTAATTACAGACGGTTTTTAGTTACAAACCGTATATTCTAATAATGATTACAAGATACTCCAAAGTGAGTTTCATGAAAAATTTCATTAAAGTCCACTTTTTATAGTATAATTTGTGTATATACTCCTTTTATGTATGGAAAAGAGGTATATAGCAAAAAATAAAGGACTCCAATAAATTTTTTTAATCAAATCATATTAAAGTATCTTAGAATTAGTATTTAAGTACACCGAAAGTGATAAATAAATATAATGCATTCGTTTAAGCGGTATATTGGAAGTGAGAGTATGTACTCTCGAAAGTATGGAATATATATATATATATATATATATATATATATATATATATATATATATATATATATATATATATATATATATAAACATACATACTAGTTACCGTGCGTTACAATGAACTCATTGAATGTATAGAGAATCGTGCTATAGAAAAGAGTTGCTCTGATCAGTTGGAAAGTGGAGAATGATAAGAAGTTAAGGGAATAGAGCGGTTAGAGGAGAATGGACATACAACCACCAACTCGTTCTTTTATAATAACTAGTTATTTGCTCGTGCGTTGCAACGAAATTTATTGGATATATAGAGAATCATGCTATGAAATAAGACTATTCTAATCACTTGAAAAATGTAGAGTGATAAGAAGTTGATAATGAGCGGTTGGAGGAGAATGGACGTGTGACCACCAACTTATTTTTTATAATAGTAATGATAATGATATGTATGTGTGTGTATATATGTGTATGTGTGTGTGTATATATATATATATATATATATATATATATATATATATGTGTATATACACACACACATACATACATACATACATACATACATACATACATACATACATATATATATATATATATATATATATATATATATATATATATATATATATAGGAAAATACATTCTACACCGGGTGTAGTTACACCCACCTCTAATATACCACCTAAACAAACTTGAAATACTCCTTTATCACTTTAGGAACATTTGTATACTAATTATAAGATACTCCAATGTGAACCACACGAAAAACTTGTAAAGTAGTTCATAGTTTTAGCGTATTTTGTAAATACCCTTATATCTGCGCATAAAAGGAGTATGTCGAAAAAATGTATATACCACTTCGAAAAATTGTTCATACCACCTAGATGGTCTTAAATACTTGTATACTACACGTACATACCCTCCGATTCGCGAGATACTCCCTACATTGCGAGATACGATATAGGGTGTAACTACACCGGGTGTAGAAAAGAGGCTTCCTATATATATATATATATATATATATATATATATATATATATATATATATATATATAGGAAAAATACCTTTACTCGCAGTGTAATTATACCCACCTCTAATATACCATCTAAATAAACTTAAAATACGCCTTCATTACTTTAGGTATACTCGTATACTAAATATAAGATATTTCAATGTGAACTACACAAAACAATTGCAAGCGAGTCCATAGTTTTTAGCGTATTTTGTAAATACCTTTATATACGCATAGAAAAATGAGTATGTCTAAAAAAATATACATGCCACCTCTGAAAAAATATTCATACCACCTAGATGGTCTTAAATACTCATATACTACACGTACATACCCTCCGTTATGCGAGATACTCTCTACATTGTGAGATACGATATAAGATGTAACTACACCGGGAGTAGAAAGGGACTTCATATATATATATATATATATATATATATATATATATATATATATATATATATATATATATATATATATATATATATATATATAGCCGAAATTAGGCACCGGGGTGCCGGGCACCTGATTTCAAATGCACGATTCAACCTAAATTCGGGTATATTTTTGAAAATATCAATTTTAGGGTATGTACCATCTATAACAATTCAAATGAAACATATACCTTTGAAAAATATACTTGAATTCAAAGTTTTGAGCAATTTAGATCAAATGCTTTCTTGATTTATATATATAATCGCGACGCTTAATCAAACTATCAATAAAAAGGCAACTACGGTTCAAATTTCAGTTCGAACTTGTTTGAACTAGTTAGTAACTGGTTAAACTTGATATCTAAGAAATTTTAAAATTTTTATGACGATACATACCTATTTTAGACTATGGTGCCCAGGCACCAAGGAGCACCCGTTATTTTACCTAGTAAAAATAACGAGTGCTCTTTGGTGCCCGGGCACCATAGTCTAAAATAGGTATGTATCGCTGCAAGAAAATTTAAAATTTCTCAGATATCAAGTTTAACTAGTTTAATAACTAGTTCAAACAAGTTCGAACTGAAATTTGAACTGTAGTTGCCTTTTTTATTGATAGTTTGATTGTAGGTATGTGCGATTATATATATAAATCAAAAAGCATGTGATCTAAATTGCTTAAAACTTTGAATTCAAGTATATTTTTCAAAGGTATATGTTTTATTTGAATTTTATAGATGGTACATACCCTAAACCGATATTTTCAAAAATATACCGGAATTTGGGTTGAATTGCATTTGAAATCAGGTGCCCGGCACCATGGTGCCCAATTTCAAGATCATATATATATATATATATATATCCTAAGCAGCACGCAGGTGTGGAATACGTGGACAAGTTACTAACACTTCTAAATGAAGTTACCATCGTTTCTGAATAAAGTTATTATCAAACATTTATAGTGCTGAAAAGTTATCGTCAGTTTTACATGAAGTTCGATGGTAGCGAATAAAGTTACTACCAATGCTCATGGTACGTAGCCGGTGGTAATTTTTCATAGCCGATGATAATGTATTGAACAATTAGTAATAACTTGCTGAAGCAAAAAACTATGCATAGAATAGCGCTAACGTGCTAAACGTGTATATAGCAGAGATATTAGTAGGAAAGTAGGGAACAATTTTTTTGTTAAATGTAAATATGCGTCCGATAAAGGGCATGTTCGTTTTCTCCGAAGCTGATAGTTTTTGGCTTTTACTATAATATCTAACTTTTAAACGGAGTATTTTCTTAAGATAGAATCTACAAGTTAAACAATGTACACGTTAAAAGCCCAACATTTATTCTATCCAAAATTGCAAATAAATATCTCTCTATAATTTATACCGTAAACAATCGAAATTTAAAAAATTTAGCCAAAATTCGTAACCTCAGCGTTGCCAAACTGGCCAAAAAGCGATGGTGGTTTCACGCCACAGCCCCACTTTCGAACCTGAGAATCCCCAAAATCCCAACGACCGAGCGACGACGAGCGGATCTGTTGTTCGACGCCCTCCCTCTCGCCGGCGGCAATGGCGACCCCCAACTCCGGCGGCATCCCCATCAAGGTCAGCGACCCTCCCCTCCTCCTATGCCACCCACGACCCTACTCTTGTCACCCACGAGCGCAGTTTGTGGATTTTGCGGCGAATCTTGCCGCCGGCCGGATCCTTGCGAACAGCTCCAAGAAACGTTTGCTGCCATTTTCCGCCGGTTCTTCCGTGCTTTGCCTGTTTGGTGCTGCATGATTTATCTAGGGCGTGCAAATTTTGCCGGTTTTTTAAGCAGTTTCCGCTTACTAGCCGCTTCTAGAGGATACGGGGTAGTTTCCGTTTGGGAGATAGGTGGCTTTGACTGGTGAAATGCCCCGCTACATGAGATTTTGAGACATTTACTAGAATTATAATCTGCAGAGATCAATCGCTTGTTGTTTTAGAATTATTACTTGTGAATTGTGATGCGTATGGTGTACTTGCAGTTGGTTTCTTGGCCTGGGTATTGTGGTTAGGTTGTCCGAGTTTGTTCATTCCATCCCTTTCCCTTGTTTACTGCAGGCTGAACAGGATTCGGACGGCTCAGCACAAAGCACTGCTGACATGACCGCTTTCGTGAGTATTAGATATTTCTTTTGAGTTTATTATTTATTTGGGTTATATAAATTGTAGATTTGAACTTTATGTTCGGTTATACTTACTGGTGCACTTCTTGTTAATCTTTTGTTTTTGCCCATTGTTTGCAGGTGCAAAATCTTCTAATGCAGATGGTGAGTATTTTACTTTTATTGTGGTGCATTATGTACATATTGTCCACTTGCTTTTCTTTTACTGAATTTGGACGCCTTACAGCAAACCAGGTTCCAAGCTATGTCGGAGAACATCATTTCAAAGAATATCCTTCTAAATTAGTTCTATTTTGCACTTTTTAGTTCTTTTAACATTCAGCTTTGTCTGTCACACAGAGAATATTAACATCATTATTATTTTAGTTTTGAGAATGTAAAAAATACTAACAAGTATGTATTCATGTTCTACTAGATCGCTGATGTGTCCATTAGTCACAGGATAAATGATAGTGCAAGTCCAAATTCCTGTTTCCAGTAGTAACTGAAACTATAAAAAAAGACTCATTTGGTGACTTAAATTAGGAGGATAATCCAAGTGCAAATCTTCAAAACCCTTAAGATGCAGTCTTCTTTTTGTGGGGTTTGTTAACTTCAAAACCCTGAATAAAGAAGTTTTCTTGTTTGCTACATCTTAGAGTTGATGTCTGGGACAATTCAATAAATAAGTGGGACTGGGAACTACTAAGGTTTATTTGGTGACCAACTGTGAATAAAGCCATCGTTGTTATCACCATTTATCTACCTTCGAAACATTCACTGTCTTCGATTAATTTCTGATATCAGCAACAGGATATTATCTACATATGTCTACTTTTGTGTATAATCCTTAAACCAGTGCTCACTAGATGAAATGGGTGCAAGAATCGATGAATTGGAGCAGAGCATCAATGATCTCAAGGCTGAGATGGGCATTGAAGGTATGACCCCAACTAAGACAAATGACGAAGAATCGAAGCCAGCAGACAGCTCTGCATGAGTGAAACAGAAGCGGCATAATGCTATGACAGCATTGATTCTGTATCGACATCTTCAGCCATTCATCACTAACAAAATGCCTGTTATGAGATTTTACTGGTGCGCTTGTATGCATCTGAGAAATACGGTAGCTGTTGTGAGACTTCTTTTTCTCGATGTTTGCTGAGTGGTTTGCTATTGACTTTCAAGCCCACAAAAGAGTATATCATCATCTTCCTCTGGATATGTACTTTGTGTCGCGCAGAGCATGATCATAATATGCTTGCTTTCTTTGTTCGCTGGCTTGCTGCTGAGTGGTGTGCCATCGTCTTCTCTACCTCCAAATTTTACGGTTTCTAGAGAGAAAAATCAAGCTTCAGTTGTTCTATTATGCCGACCGTAAGTTCATAACGTGTTGCTCGTGCTGTGTTATTAGTTTCTTCGTACAGGTCTCACGAAAATTCAGTGTTAAAACATAGTTTCTTACTGTGTTGAGCACCCCAATACACCGGAAGCCTCTTAAGAGGACCATCTCCTGTTCTTTAAGCACTATCGTGTGTACGATATGGATTGTGGGATTATGATCCGCTAAGATGATATATAGATCAGAATTTGACAGAATCGTGATCCTAGAGGTTGGATCGGTTGGATATCTGTAACACCCGTTCTAGTTGATGGGCTAGAAAAGAAACAAGGGAGAAAGAAGCAAGACAAAAACGGGGGGTTGGGAAGAGAGTTGGGTAGAGCTGTAAACAAGCTCGAGCAAGCCTGGTTTTTCAAGCTCTAGCTTGATAGAAGCTCGAGCTAAACTCAGTTAAACTTGAGCGAGCCTGAGTTGAGGTCTGAGCTTATATCTAAACTCGAGCTCGGCTCGAATAAGCTCGACAACTATTAAAAAAATTTAATATGCACTAATTTTCAACAATAAGAAAAGTTCGAGATCGAACTCAGCTAGATAAGCTCGATAACAGTAAAAAATAATTCAACATGCGCTGATGTTTAACAATAGAAAAATTCAAGCTTGAGCTCAGCTTGAGTAAGCTCGGTAAGAGTTAATATGCATCAATATTCAAACTCGAATTGAACCGCAACGAGCTATCCGAGCTCGGCTTATTGAAACTCGTGAGCTCAGGATCAAAAAAGAGCTCGGCTCGTTTAGAGTTCGAGCCGAACTTGAATCGAGTCTAGAGCGAGCCAAGCTCAACTAGCTCGCGAGTCTTGAGCTTTTTTTACAGCCCTAGATCCAGGAGAGGAGATCACGTCGTATGTTGCCGTCGAGATGCCCTGCCGCTGCATGCTACAGCCAACTGCTGCTGGTGCCCTACCACCAGTGGTGGACCTAGGAATAAAATTTAGGTATGACGGAACGCAAGCGTGAAGCAAATACTATTACCTAAAAGCAAAATAATCCATGACGAAACTATGTTGCAATAGCACTAATAAGAGTAAATGCATGCGTGAAGCAAACTACGTTGTGAAAATCAAATGGAGTATTGAAGCTTTGCTAAAACACCCTTCAAATCCATTTCTATCTAATCAAATAAGCAAGCAATGACAATATCACAATACATTTCAATACTTTATTTGATTTTTGCAACTCACAAATAAGAGTAAAACTAAATATTTATCATTTACTCAGACACTTATTGTAACGTCCCATTTTAGGAATGCATCGAATGATTGAGTTAAAGTTGCAAAATTCAAATTTGAATTCAAAAGTCACCCCAAAAGTTCAAGCAAAATTCAAATTTCAAAAATTCTCAAACTTCTTTAGGCCTGGACCAGCCCACCTCTACCTCAGCCTAGCCCACCTAGCCTTAGCTCAGCCCAGTTGGCCCCCTGGCCCGGCCTAGGACATGCTACGCTGGCCCGAGCCACCCCTGGTCGTGTTGTTTGCGCCTAGCGCGTGTGTGCACCGTGCGCACTCTGTCTTGCCTGACAAGACCTCATCATGCGTGCGTCGCTTCTCAGATCCCGCCACCCTCGTCGAGCTAGCCCCGTGCTACGCCTCCCCTCTCCCCGCACCTAGCCCTCCTTTCCTTACTCCTCCGTGCGCCCGCAGTGTTCACCTCGCCGTGTTAGCCCCACGTGCCCGCATCTTCGCCTAGTCATTGTCTCAGTGCGTCGCCTTAGCCTTAACATCCCTCCATGCCATACGCCGAGCTTTGCTATTCCTCTCATACGCCTTGCCTAGCTTCGCCACCTCGGGATGCCATGCAAGCCAGCATGGCACCCAACGACTCCGAGCCCCCTTCTCCGCTATAAAACCCCAGTGGTCCTCCTCTCATCCCCACTTGCCTCTCCTTGCCTTTAATCACCCCAAAGCCTCCCGAACCGTCTTCTTCTCTGGCTTGTATGGGATGTTATGATACATGTTTTCACTAATGATAGTCAAATGCATGGCACTTATGCCAAGAAAATGATTTTTTTTGTCTTTGTTGACTGCTAGTTGACTTGATGGCTTAGATGATCATCGACACAGGATCGGGAGCAAGCTTGGAGAGCTTGGCATGCAGAATGATCATAGAGGTCGAGGAGATCATCAGGAATCAAGTCCTTTCATGAAGATGGAGTCTTCGTGAAGATGGTGCGAGACGGATCTATGCCGTGACTCAGGATGACTTGGTAGTGTCCAAGTATTGATGAGGCGTTTCAAGGGAGTTTAGAGCTCGAGACACAAAGTGTGGACGTGACAAGTCAACGAGAAGTAAAGACCGTCAAAGTGGAGCAGTGTGGTAGCTCCAGGTGGCTTATGTTGACCAAAGGCAATATAAGGGCATTGATGTAATTGGCATATTACGGAAATCTTCGAGATGGAAAATATCATGGTGCACTCTTAGAGATGGTTTAGGGCTAGATAAACCATGTGCGTTGAGTTGTGTGGAGCCGAGAGCTCAGATCTTGTAATAGACGCTTTATAATGCATGCTAAGTGATAAGTTATAATTGTAGCTAGCCTAGAGGGGTATTCTAGTTGGCTAAACCCTAAGTGGATATGAGTGAGTGGAGATAATTAATCTCAGCCCTTGAAGTGATCCAAGGGTTAAGGTTATTCCTGAAGGGCTATAAATAGAGGGGTAGGGTATGCCTCCACCACTAAGTATTTGAGAAGGATTTAGGGTTTTCCTTATGCTACTTTGAACTTTGCTCATCAGGAAGTGTGGCTTTAAAATTCTTTCTCTCAAAGTAATTAAAGTTTCAAATTCATACATATTCTGAAATTTATTTTATTTCTTGCAATTTCTAGCTTTTCTTTGTTGCAACTTGAGTTTCTCTTCCCCTCCTTCCACTTGATGTAGTTATATTGGATCTAGGACATGTAAGAGGTTGAGAAGTTCATCAAGAATATGTCCCAACAAAGCAAGATCCATTAGAACTCATTCTTGCTCAAGTTGTATTTGCATTAACCGTGTTCTTAAGCTGAAATTGCTATTTTTAGTGCAGCTTGAACTATTTGCACGATAGGTTGAGATTTTGGGCATATCTTTGCAATTCTTTCTGAAATCATAGCCCTAAGATCATTTTCTAGCCATAGTCAAGTTTCATTAATTTTGGTTGAGTAGATTTTGGGTTCTTGATATTTCTCGACAGTCAAGCTGTTAAAATTTTTGTTTTGATGCAACATAGATCTTGAGCAAGATAGATCTCTTGCTTGGGCTTTATGTTACAAGTACTTTTGGAATCATGACTCTGAGGACCTTATCTTGCTATGGTTCAATTTTAATCAATTTTGGTTAAGTTTATCTTGAGTTCTTGACGTTTCTTGGCGGTCAAGTTGCTGGTTTCTCGACAGCTAAGTTTGCTGAAATTTCTGTTTTAATGCAACGTGAACTTTGAGCAAGAAAGGTCTATCTCTTGGGCTTTATTTTGTAATTCCTTTTCAAAGCATAACCCTGAGAATCTCATCTTGCTATGGTTCATTTTTTTATCAATTTTGGCTGAGTAGTCAAGTTTCTAAAATTCCAGATTTTGGTGCAACATGAATTTGAAACAAGAAATGTATTGCAATTCTTTTTGGAATCACCACATTGAGGACCTTATCTTACTATAGTTCAAGTTTCATCAATTTTGATTTAGTTTATCACGAGTTCTTGAGGTTTCTTGACAAGCAAGTTTATGAAATTCTAGTTTAGTTTATCTATTCTTAGTGTACTATTAGTATTCTTGAAGCTAGTGTCTTCCTAATAGTACTAGAGTTCAAGAGAAGGAATACTTGAGTATAAAAAAATTAATTTGCACCTATTCACCCTTCTAGTCGTCATAAGCGATCCTTATTGGAATTTTCATGTGTATTTATTTGCTTTGCTTGCTTGTTTGTTCGTTTTCTGATGTGATTGACCGAGTAGAGTATGAGGACGCGGAAGATCCCAAGTTCTAGTCAATGCAAGAATTTTAAGACCAACTCGTTTATGAGGCAGGCGAGTAATTATTTTGATCATATTGAAGCTATATTTGTGCAAATTTATATTCATTTAAATTATGAAATTGCATGTTTACTTTATTATGTAAATATATGTTAGACTTAAGGTAAATACATGCCTACTTGATATTTTGGTGTTATTACGCCATCTTTTAACACTTGAATCATATGATTCTTGCCACCCTACATATCTAATGGTAACTATACTAGCTATAGGTCATACAGGGCAACAATTTGCCTTGATCATCATCTTTTAATAATGAAACTTGTTTTGGTCAATCTTTGGAGAGAATTGATCCGTATTTTGAGGTAACCTAGTTTTGTACTTCTCAAAAATCTAAAACTTGTTGTTACCATATTTGGAAGGATAATATGATGGTTGGTGTAGATGTAACATGAGAAATTATGTTTGTGGTATGCACCACGCAGATAACTTAGGGACTTAAGCATGTGATGACCTCCCAAAATAAAATAGTACAACCACTAGTCTATAATGGTGTCGACCTGGCTAAATAATTTGTATCCACCAGTACGAGTTGCACTATTGGAGTGACCCACAAGTCATGTCGCTGATTTTAAGCCGTCATGGACACATGTCGTGTCACTGGTGTAAGCTGCCATGTGGTACAAGAGGGAGTTTGGGTGTGATGAATGTAACCACCCTCAAATGAAATCTTAGCAGGTGTAACTTACACTGGGGGTGCATTGTAAAAGCCTTGTGATGATCTTCTTGATTTATATGTCCAAGGACATGTGTGAAACATAACAAGTTGATTATCTCTTGTGGATAAAGTATACAATCTCTATATGGTATAAACTGTTCAAATAGCTATGTCCACGGTCAAGGGCGGGCATGGAAACTTACTCGAATTAGTTTCTATTTCAAAAACTTTGTGGGTGGAATGAAAACTCATTGGGTGGATGTAACCCTAAATTTGGATTATTTTTTTGGGTGGATGTAACCCATTATTGATAATTGGGTGGATATAACACTAGTAATAAAAAAACTAGCATATACTAGATGGAACCATATAATAAGTGGATGGAACCTGCACCGTTATAAATATTGCACAATATCACTCTCTTTAATAAAATATGGTTTGTTAAATTGCTAAGTCATAGGAATTTCTAATATTGGTAGTTTTTGAAATATTATCTTTAGCAAATAAAAGAACTCGAGCCTTCCTTGTTAAACCTTGCATATATAAATATTGTATTTTATGTGTTGGCTCATGGAGCACTGTTGCTTGTGCTCACCCTTGCTCACAAAATCCCTTAAAGCCCACGGACAAAGGGAATTACGCATACTTCGACGCCCCATGAGCTGATAGTGAAGAAGATGAACGAGATTAGATTAGTTGTTGTTTGCATGCACCAATACTATCCAAGTCTTTAGTTAGTATCGGTTGCACACAACGTACCACAGTCACTTACCTGTGGCAAGATGTGCCCTCTTCTTTTGCTTTTGTTTCTGCTTTCGTATTTATGTAATATATCTATTTGGCCTGATCGGCCCTTATTATAAACTTGACCTGAGTATGTATCTAATGAATGTAATATTAATGTATGCTATGGTTTACGTCATATATGAAATGATTCAGCGATGTATTCTGTGAGTACTATTTACTGATCTAGGAAATAGTACATGTTTTATAGATGATTCTGGTTGGCTAAATCCGGGTTTGACAAAGCTGATATCAGAGCATACGACTGTAGAAACCTTAGTTAAATTGGTCGTACCTAAGGACTTGAGTCTTATTTTCAAAAGCTAAGAAAAGCTTCAACAAAATATAGCATATATACTGCTCTATACTCATCACTCTTAGTTTGATTTTTCGTGACCGTCTGTCGTTGACTTTGCCTGGTGAGATAGTGGTGCTGGCTCTGGAGGAGGGGGGATTCGGCTGACGACAGAGCTCAGGTGGGCGTCCAACCTTGCCAAAAGGGAGGGTCCACCCTTGCTACCGCTGCATGCTAGTTGTTGCACTGCTGCTTGCTATGCCGCTTGCTACGTACTGCTGCTGTTACTGCCAGCAGCAAGAAGGACCAAGGAAGTAGAGATGAAAAGAAAGAAGCAGCCAGGCAGGAAGGAAAAGGGAAGAGGAAGAGGAGAGAAGAAAAGAAAGGGGGAGCCAGGAAGGAAGGGCAAGGGAAGAAGAAGAGAAGAAGAAGAAGGAAGAAGAAGGGAGAAGGAAGAAGAGAAAGAGGGGAAAGGTTTCGTGATCATGCCGTCCACGTCATTTGGTTTCTAGGGTACTGATCCGAGCCCTACTCCTCTGCTAGTTTGTTGATTGGATAGGGTTTATGATGGTTAATAGTGGGAAGGATGCAAGAAACGTGGTTAACCGTCACCAAAACCCTAGATTATTAGATTGAATTTGTGGATAGTAGTTGTAGTGTAGTTTTGGGTATGTTATAGGCCTGCTCTTTTGGGTTGCGGCTTACGGCTTTTGCCTGAAAATTTTGGCTTTTGACTGTTCACAAGAGAGTATGAAGAGAGAGATACTCGTGTGCGACTTTGGCCGATCTAGATGAATTCGTCATAGTACCTACTACAATTGACTTGTAGACCCTGCATTGAAAAGACACTCCATTGGAAAGCTAGCTAATGTAGAAAAGTCAAAAGCAAAAGTTGAAAAGAACAAGCCCTACGTAAGTAAACAGCGAAATTGATCTACTAGATAGTTGTAGATAATGTTCTTAGCTTTCTATATAATGCTTAAACAATTAATTTTCAGTTGGATAGATTAAAAGTTGTGATAATTGTATACTCGTTGCCTACTAAATCGTCATGATTGGGCACTATAGTGGTAACTCATAGAATAAAAATAGAAGATAGCCAAATTAGGGGTGTTCGTATTAGCTTTTGCTGATAGCTTTAGCTGACAATGAATAGTAGTGGCCGAAAGAAGTTATTTTTAGAAGAAGGGGATGAGTGGTGGAAAAAGTAAGAGAGAGATACGTGCGTGTGACGAGAGCAAGAGTGGGGTGCGTGATGCATTCGTAACCCTTGTATTATCCCCGGAGCGAGACGATAGTGGGAAAAGTGAAAAACCCGCTTAGAGAAGCCGGGTGTTCTTATTGGCTTTTCTAAGCAGAAGCCAATACAAACATGGCCTTAGGATTTTTGTATATTATAAAAAGATGTACTTAATTATTTAATTTTTCCATAGAGTGCTAGAACATCAAATTTGGATAGGTAAGTTGAAAGATATGAAGTAAGGTTGTCAGAAATCTGGTCGCTAGTAGTAGTTGTGTTGTTTGCCATATTACGTACAGTAGATGGTTGAATTAAATTATGGTCATAACTAGGAATATTTAGATAAATTTCTATAGTTTCAAGAAGTTGTATCGTTTACCACTTTTCGTATCGTAGAAAAATAGATATTAAATTGTGAAGCATACTGAAAACAAGGACTTAGATTAACTGAATCATGAATCTTGCATAAATAGAAATATGTTGTAAATTTTGTGTAGATTCCAGAACACATATGATTTATAGTGTTTGGGCTTTAGAACTGAAAGTTACGTTTGTTTGATCACTAGGACAGCGGAGGGTTGTCTGTTGAAGGGGTTAATTAGGCCAGGTTTGTACGTAGGAGCGATGTCAATTTATTCTATGAGTACGTACTGTTGTGGCATGTTATTGAGATTGGGTGATGGTTATTCAAGAGGTGGTGTGGCTTCGGGGTTGATGTCATCTACACATCATCTCATTTCTTATAGTTGAAAGACAAGTGTATGATAGTACGATAGACAGTTTGTTTACTTTGATAATAGACAGTTTGTTTACTTTGATATTTTATGCTTATAACATGTGTACCGTATTGTTCATATGATTACTCCTGTTAATGGTGTTGTCTAAATGATGATGGTTACCTGATGATTGTTGGATAATGGTTAATGATGCATGACAGATCTTTAAAGAAAAATTGTAGCATATAAAATTTGATATTATCTATTGCTAATTTAAGCTGTAATAGTTTAATTTGCTTTGTTTTTGCTCTTTACATGTGCTGTGGTAAAAAAAATCTCGAACATTGGACTTTTAAATGATTAATTTATTAAAAATAATTAATTAGGTTTATAAAATAAGATTAGTTTTTTTCAAGTAAAGTGGCCTGACGGACCTTTGATTTCACTAATCCACAAACAGGACAGGTGGTTCACTTTTACAGAAAGGCCCAGAAAAGAAATGAAAATTACACATTGCCTTGCATACATAGAATCTGCGGCCTATTGAATTCGTCGCCTCGCTAACAAAGTTCGCTGGAGATATAGGAAAATGTCATCCTGGACCTTGTAATAGACATGTCGGAGATGTATTATGACCCAGTATTTTAGGCTGTGACTAATGAGTTTGATGAATAATACCGATTGATAGAAGGCGAAGCCAAAAATCAGGTAAAAAACTGAAAAGATCGGGACTTACAATGATCGGCTTGAACCTATGGATCGACGAGTGGCGTCGCTCAAAACGAGCCGCCTAGCAACTGTCAGTTGATTGGACCGACGTATGGCATCACCCGAAAGTCGAAACAAACCGCCTGGTAGTTATCGGAAGCAAGGGCCTCCTTTGGAACGGAACACACCAGAAGTAGAGGTTGAAGGAGACGGCTTGGACTATTTGGATGGGGGGTGAACTGTCGTAGCCGCCAGTTTTGCGGAAGAAGCCGACGATTTTCTATGGGAAAGGGTAGAACTGATCAAGGCTAAGGGATTGAAACCTTATATTGTGTGGTAAGACCAGAGGTTTTTGGAAGATGGGGCAAAAATACACAGCGGTCAAGGAGGCGGTGCACCAGCCAGGACAATAAGCTTAATTGGATGTAACATGAACGAGCGTACCCAAATTTACAAAAATAAATATAAAAATTCAAACTTGCACATTTGAAAATAGGGATGTAAAAAAAGATTGTCAGTGTGCTGATGGACTCAAATCAAAATTACTTTAATTGCACTCATTAGTTGGTTAGTGGATTTAGAATTTGGATTACACTCCAGCTCAGCTCTGCTCATTAGCTCAATTTTAAAGTTACTTCTAAATTATAAATAAAATGATATAAAATCAAACTGTCTATTAAAAAAAGCTCGATAATACTAAGACTTGGCTAGATTTCCACCCTATTTGAAAACATAATTCAATTTTATATAAAATTTATACCATTTTGAAAATCCAAGGATCATGATTCTACATCCAGTCATGTCAAACGTAAAACAATCCTAACAAGGATTGCGCTCCTAACTACCTTGGCATGTAATCATACATGATCACTGGACCATGTCAGCAGCTCAACAAGCCCATACAATTAATTGTTTATGTGAAACACACATACTTTTTAACTTAAATTCTTCGGAAGCTGAAACAAACAAAACTTCTCCAAACGACTTCTCAAAACTGCTTCAAACGGCTTCTTAAATCCAAAACCATGTGCACTGTCCGTGTTGGTATCTTCACTGTCTACCACCGTCTCAAAAACACAGATAAAAACCATTAATCACAACCCAAAAGAATAAGGCCACAGCTTCTCCAGTGAGCTTCAGTGCCGTGAACAGGTGGACCGTTCCCAAAAAAACCTGCCCTTCTTTCACGAATGAAACATGGATACAAACAGCATACCATCCAGTACGTCGAAAGCACACATGATTAGTTATACTTTGCACATCGTACTATAAATACAACGATAAACAAACACTAGCAAAACCTCACACTACCGGCTTCAGAACTGGACCCACATTGTACATACAAGGCAACCAATAAACCTACACCAAGCATCAAAACCTCACCAATCGCTAAGGTGAATAAATATAAAACCCAACAGATAAATGGAAGCAGAAGTCTCAAATCACAATCATGCAAACGCTTCACTTCCTCAAAACTTTCTCCACAGCTGCCCTCTGGGAATCTGTTAGGCCCTGCAAAGGATAATTCCGCAATACATTACTGTATATTCATACATGCGAGATGTGGCAAAAAGGAAAAATGAACACCAGTGAGTCCATGACACATTCTATTTCCATTGATAATGGAAAGGAAATAGTCAAGGACATTTTACCTGGCAAAGATACTCAAAAAGTGGTCGATCACTCTCCCACAGGTTGACAAAGATGTTCGTTAGAAAGTCCGACAGCTTCACCTGCAAGAGAAAGGGAATTACTTTACTTGACTGAGTTAATATCATCTTATTTAAACGATGGAATTTTGCAGCGAAAGCAAACCTCATTAAGAGAGTCAGTTTTTGCCAGATCATCATCATAACTGTCGTCATCATCCTATTGTACATTGAGGGGTAAATATATAGAAACAAATATAACAAAATTTGCATACTAAAAAGACTAGATACTAGCATACCTCATCAAAAACTTTTGCCATTGCATTTAGATGCTCAACTGACGGATTAGCATTTGAAGGAACTGATGCTGAGTATATCATATCATGTGGAATAGCATCACCATTCTGAACCTCTTCCCAGTCACTATCCTGGATTGACAATCATTGTAAAAAGACCGGTCCAGTAAAAAAATGATGATGAGATAAGTGGTGTAGAAACCTCTTCACAATCATCATCACCACCACCGACTTGTTCCTGGATTTCAGCTAAAGTATCTGCTAACAGTGAGAAGATCTGCATAATCCATATTTGGGGATGCTCAGCGTAAGTATTATGATTTATGAAAGAGCAACTGATGTCTGACCCAACATTAAACATTAGCTAGAAAATATATTACACTCATCTTTGTGACAGATTCATTTCCTTTCTGGATTTGAAAATTTGCACGGAATGTTCTTTTTAAAAAAATTGTTGGGAGAGACTATGATTATGAATGATCATTGGTTACCTTAGCTGGGAGTGGAATCTTGGTCCAGTGATCAGGAGACACAAGAGCTTTTGATCGTGTGGTTATACCTGCACTAGTCTGAATTTTTCTGGGTAAGAATCCAATGGAGTTTCTATTACACAAGGTGGGAACTGCTGAGCGCCAAAAAGATTCTTAGAATGGTAGTACCTTAATAAGATGCCCTTGAACTTCAATCCTAGATAGCTCAGGATGACGAGTAGATATGAGAAGAGCTAATGCAGTGGTTGTTACCTTTATCTGGTAGGCTCCCTGAATTTCACCTATACAAGATATGTACCATGAGACCTCTTATTAAGGGAAACAAAGTAAAAAGGATACAATTCACCCCATGATATTCTGTTATGTGAGCACTCACCTTGTAGTTGTGACCATTCTGACATAATATAAGCAAATGAATTGGCATAACCCTGGGCAGGAATAGCAAGCAAAAGGTTGATAAACTGATCAACATTTGGCGCACTCAGATGTACCTGCAGAAGGTGGTAAATGTTAAAATTTCCTACTTACACCACCAATGCACCTCGGAAACAAAAGATAGGATTAAATTGTGCTCTTGGGACAATATCAGCCATAACGGTACAAAATCAAAACTCAGAAGACTAATTGAAGTAACTGCTGTTTGAGATCCTGATCCTGGATTCCTATGCTGCTGCATAAATGGCACGTTGCTCTCCCAAAGCATGCGATAGCATACATAGAACATAATAAAAACTAAAAAGTGAGTTAAGGGGGAAATGGCAAGTTTAAGGTGGAACAATCAAATACCCCAGGATTCAAACAAATAGTCAAATACCATGATTTTTTTCCATGTAAGATAGCTCGAAAACTAAACATATTATTACCTATATTAAACTTAAATGGACTAGTCAAGGTAGAAAGGAATACCAACACTACCATTAAATTAACTGTGTCAGATAACCAAACTTATAATTTAAACTTAGCTTAAGCGAACTAGTTGGCCCATCTGGGACAAGGTAAAATACATAGAGCTGTCTTCCACCATGAGTAGGTAGAGATCCAAACAACTTAACGAATCTGGGGAAAGAGAGAGAGAGAGAGAGAGTTGCAACTCACTAGTCTGGCTATTATAACAACAAGAGAGCTCTTCAATACTGCAATGCTGCTCGATTGCATACGTCTCACAATAGCAGCAATGAGCTCTGGAATGTGGGGAGATAGGTGTGAAGGCAGATGTAAAATAAGTTGTAAAATGTAACTCCCAACAAAGAGTGATACTGAACTTTCTAACACTGGATCTAAAAGCCTGCGAAGACATTGAAGAACCATGATATCAGCATATAGCAAAAAACAAAACAAACGCTGAAACATCTGAACAAGATGCAGATTGGTCCATCAAAGAGAAGCGATGTACGTAAACAACGGACTGGTATAGAGAATGTTCAAGATGCTGGTAGGTGCTCCTTTTAGTACATTTTTAAGCCTCCACAAAGACGTATGCATTTTACTAGGAATTCCCATTTCAGTGAGGGTAGTGCTTGCGTTGGCATATGTTAAAAACATATGTTTGGTTGTCAACATGAGAATGACATTTCAGAGGGAAGCAAATCTGAGTTCCTAGCTTTGCCTGAAAAGATTGATGTTTCATTGTTCATTTTTTACATATTCCTTTCGATAGCTGGTGAAGTTGTCCGACAGAAGTGCAATTGACGAAACATATAATTGATTCTTCTGTATTCTATAATGGTAAAGTTGTTTTGGAACAGCAGGAAGTTAGATGCCCATAATCTTCAAGTCACCTTGAAGCTGCAGCAAGTAGCATCTTCAATGTACCTCCTTGTTCACCACCCCAAACAAGCAAGTCCTGCCGGCCACCTGATATAAATGCTGCCAAACATTCTGTCGCGTTCTAAATTGGCAATGGCTTAGCATGTTAGCGGTATGTCTCCAAACAAAGTAGGTGAAATACTAACTTGAACGATTGAATCATATTTCAGCATTTACCTGCATCTCTCCATGGTCGTCACTTTCAAGAATAATTTGAATAGTAGATGTAAAGCATGTGTCAAAGACCACCTTAACCACAACAGTTGGAGCATTCTGAAATTTACATATCAGCATTAAGATTGGAATTGATGGTTTATGAAAATAAAAGGCCTAGGCAATGTTCACAAGAAAATGTTTTGCGCTGAACTTCATAGAACTTAGGAGATGTGAAGACATACTTTGAGTATCATCGTCAAGAGGTCCAGTGAACCTGCAACGAGTCCATCCAGCTGGATCTTGGGCTAGCAAATGAACCAGAAATTAGATTTGCATGACACTGGCAGATGTAGAAAAAACAATCACAATGATGTGAAACTGGCTTTAGCATCTTACTTTTCCTAAAATGGACCCAATTGTTGGAAGAATCCGAGACACAAGCGGTTGGAAGCATCCAGGAGCATTCTTGATGGCCTAAAAACTAAGGAATCCTGTTAAGTGGGTTGTAACTTGTAACTTTAAGGCGTGCAAGAACATTAACAAAAAAGATCATGTACAAATTTCCGCTGACAAATGATAAAAAGATGCAAAGGTAAAGCTTTTGTGGAATTACCTAAACACTGCACAAAAACCAGCCATGATAAAGAAAAACCATACAAAACAAAAAAGGCCACAATTGCATGCTCACCAGTCATCAGCATTAATCAATAATTAGGAAAGAGGTATTGCAACCAAATATATATAAACAGTAATTCATCCAACAAATCATATTTTGGTCAAGTCCCCTTTGCAACCTTAAAGAAGACATCTGGACATGATGGTTCCAAGAACAAAGAATATGTGCCAAGGCTATGTCAATTGTAATAATGAAAATTTCAATAGTATCTAGATGTACATCACTGATCATGTGCTCAAAGAATAAAGTCGAATTGGTGTATTAGTTCAACATGAACTATAATCATCTCTTCATGTGTACAAGTAACAAATTAAATAAGAACAATCATGCATAGGACTGCCCAATTCTGACTAGAACTTACCTCTAGCACTTCTACAGCATCAATACTGATGAATGGGTCAGAAATGTGCTGGGCCCAAACATCTAGTATGATAGGAGAGATGACTGGCTCAATTAATACTGATTGTTCACCGCCTACATAACAAGTGGAAAACTATCAATTTCTTAAGGACAAACAAAACCCAAAGCATCAATATGCTAGACACATATTTTGCTACAAGGTGCATTGACAAATATGCTGACAGACCAGATTTGACAGCTGATTGGAGGGTTTCTAGAACAAGATGCAGTGTTTCATCAGATGCCTGTCATAAAAATTCCACGTACTCATTCCCTTCAAAAAGTCAAGACAGGTAATATTTACAATTTTACATACAAAATCACCTGCCTCAGAAGATCAACAAGAGATGAGAGTATGCCCATAATGTTGGGCTGTATCAAACTCTCATTAGATTCTGGTAGAAGTTGGGCAAGTGCCCTACAGGCACCAACTTTAACTGGGGATGGCCTGCCAAGTAAACATCTCACAGATAAATGTAACATTCTCCCTTGTGTCAGGAGTTATAAGACAAACAAATTCATGGCCTTACACATCTGAGGCAATTGCATGAGCAGCATTGCATAGATATTGTTCGCAGATTCCCTTATTTATCTGACAGGTTTTCCCAAATCAGCTTGCTGAACATATAGCAAAATATATACAGAAAAGAAAAGGTAAGGAAGCTCACCACTGACGAGAACTTAGCCACAATGGAGAATGCACGTGCATGAAGAAATGGGTACAGATGCACCCCTAAAAATCACAAAATCAGTAATAGCACAGGGAGACAAACAGTTCTCCAACAAAACTAAAGGAACGTACCTGTTTCCACAATGTCAATTACCATCTGCTCAAGTAAATCTCGCACATTGTAACCAGAATCCTAAACAATCAGAAAGCACATGGCAAATAAGATACTCACAAATTCTAGCACTGATTTTAATAATTGAAAAAGGCAAAAGAGAAAATTGCATCAGAGGCTCCTCTGCTTTGCATATTGGAGCAATAAGGCAAAAGAGAAAATGTGAGGCAAGCTCCTTTTCGGTTTGTGGTGTTTAGGCTAGAAAAGAAGTAAATATCTTTCCTCCAATAAAAATCTGAGTTTGTGGTGATGGTTGCTTCACCTGATCATGTGGAGAAGGATAATTGGCTGCATACAATTCTTCAATTTTTTTCTTTTGCAATCTTTCGGCGACCATAACTATTAAACCGAGTCTGATTTGCAATTTGTTTGAAATATTGAGTTTGGTACGGTGAGATTGACAACATAAATTCAATGTTGAATATATCCTGACGTCGTAGAACATAAACTGACTTGTGGGGGCTGTCAGTCATGGAGCTCCCTTTCCAATTAAAGAAATATTGTATATTTATTACGCGTTAGATATATACGCTGTCACAGACCACAATTGGCAAACATTAGCTTATATATGGGCTAGGCTAATCCTTCTTCTGTCCAAAAACAATTATTGTCCTCTGAAAGACCATGTGAGAAGGTTCAGAATAATGTTGTGATGAACTATTACAAGTTTCATGGAGTTGTTAAATGTTTTGCAAAGATCACAGTTTGTCTGGGCTGTTTTCTGGAAGTGTCAGGAAGATTGGTAGTACCGCAAGTGTTAGCGCGATCATACCGTAGAGCGGTAGTACCGATGTTGTGAGCGCGGTCATACCGCAAGAACAGTAGTTCCGGTCTGAGTTGCGGTATGTTTTTTCTAGAGAGGTCCAGTGCACAGGTGCAGTACTACCGATCTTCGTAGAAAAAAGGGTTTAGGGAATTTGAATCATAGATTGAATTGGGGTGAAATAGGTTTTTGCGTTAAGGTTGCATGATGCATGTTTTGCCTAATGTGGGTTAAGTAGTGACGAACTTGTTTTCGAAAACGATTTCTTTATTTTTGGATGTACAGGATCGCTTGGAGTCAACTGTGGCTAACAGCGAGGTCCGGGACTAGACTCATGGAGGAGTTGAGGCCTAAAACGATCAAGGATGCCAGGTGAGACGGTGAGCTCAAGCATGACACGAAAAGACAAGAAATATGGAAAGCAAGTTTGAACGGCGGAATGGTAGCTTGGACGGGCCAAGTAAGCCGTGGTTCGGTGGAACCAGGACGAGAGAGACTTAGCGGCGCGTGGCAAGCTAATGGTGCACCTACACTTGGATCAAAATACCGAAAACTACCTTGGATCAAAACCGCGACGCATGTGTGGCACTTGGGAGAGCGGTTTAAATCAAGGTGAAATTGGTTTGATCAAGATGGATCCAAGCTAAGGATTTAGTGGATACGGGCTTATACGCTTTGAAAAGCATGCATAAGTAACATATATAAGTTAAAACCCGTGTATGTGGGGTTAACGGGTTTCCTCTATTGTGATAGTGGATAGGATCCACTAAAGGTTAGATGTGGCTAGTTAGCAAACCTATAAAAGGGGGTTGGGATGGAGACATGTGAGGAACCATCCAACCCCTCTCTCATGTGCTCTTTTGCTTTTAGGGTTAGGGTTTGAGAGTGAAGCACCTGATGTGCTCTTTGTCATCCAAGGTGGAGTGGCTGTAAAACCTACCTCCTCAAATGGCAATACATCAATCTTTAATCATCTTCATATCTCTAAATCTATTTAATTGATTTGCTCTTGTTTTGGTTTGTTTTTCCTCTCTTCTCAACTTTTTCTTGATCAGAGGTTTTTTAGAGAGATTTCCTCGGTGCTCTTGCTTGCTGTAACATATGGGAACAAATTCAAAGCCGTCTTGGCTATCCTCTACCCACGAGCAAGATCTGATCATCAATTTTGATTTTAGATCACTTTTGGTGTGCGCCTACTCAAATCACAAAAAGGTCTCAACTTTGACGTGGGTTTTGCAATCCATAAATGGAATAGGTTCTCTGACTTATGCAATTTGTATACAAGTTTCACCGCTTTTAGATCATTCAATCAAAAGTTACGTGGATTTGTGATGAAGATCCTGTTCTTGCTGCAGCAATAGTGGTATCGCAAGTTCTGTGGCGGTAGTACCGTAGCTACTGGTTCTCGATCACGTTGGTTTTCGACCACTCACTAGTCGTTGATCACACTGATCATATTTCAAATTGTTTCAACCACTCGGGTTTTCGACCACACATTAGTTTTTCGACCGCTCATTGGTCATTGACTACGTTGGTTTTCAATCACTCATTGGTCATCGACTACATTGGTTTTCGATCACTCATTGGTCTTCGATCACGTTGGTTTTCGACCGCTCACTGGTTGTTGACTACTCGAGTCATATTCCAACCACATTAGCTTTTGACTGGTCGCGGTAGTACCACAAGTACAACGGCGGTAGTACCGCACCTGCTAATTCTTCATAGTGGTTTAGTTCCTTGATTCTCTAGGTCTTAAGTAGGGTTTCTATCCTCCCTCAAACCTAGATCCGAGATTCCACTTCACTGCTCCCCAATCACACACTGCACAAGACCCTGGGCTTGACAATGTCACTTTGCCGTCTCCTCCCCCACGGCACTGGGGGCACCTCCGCACCAGCCTCGCCGTAGCATTGGCACCGTCTGTGGCCAGGGCTGGAGCCATGGTAACAATGACAGGGTGGCCAACTCTGATGGTCACGGAGAATCTAGGTTCGTGAGGGTGGAGTTGCTGTGGATCGTTTGCAAACGTGAACTGTGCATACAGGCTCACAGTGTACTAAGGCATCACTTTGGCTTGATGTTATTTAACATGAGAAGTGAATAGGGTGCTTAAAGTTAGTTATGACTTGTGTGGACAGAAGGGATTAATTTGCTGTGTTTCCCCGTGATTCATTAGGATGTTCACCTTCATTTTTGCAGTTTTGGAGTGAAAAATTCCACCATACCACATCAGAACATTACAGAGAATCCAGGATGGCAGACTAAATATGCCACATCATCCCTACACTAGTCAAACTGATGGAAGGGCTTAATTGCAACATCTCAGGTAGTAAAGGGGTATTTAATACCTAATTCAAAGAAAAAGGACCCCATTGCATATATATGCAAAGTGGAGGGATCCATGGTGCAAGTTTGCCAACAGAAAATCAGTGACTTAATGAAACTGCTAGGCACAAAAAAAATTATAAACCAACCTGTGCTTCACACAGCTGTTCTGAAAGAGAACCTAGAGCAAAAAGTGATGCTTCATGTAGCTGGCACAAAAATAAATGCTACATTAGATAGGTCAACGGCAGAAAGACACTATGAGCATAACATCAGCAAGGCTAAGTATAATGTTTGAGGGATAATTATATAACTGTTACACTAAATTTAAATATGCTGACTACAAAGCAAGACAATGTGAACTTGTTCCTGTACTTTAACGAAGATTTTCTGAAATGACCTAGTCTAAATCATAGTTTATCGCCCACAGGTACAGAGGAGCATGATAAGCAGTGTAACATTGTTGATAAGAGGTAAAATATTCAGTGCTGGTTCCCTCTATAATTTTTTTAAAAATAAAACTCACTCTCCACCAGTCGGCAGAACCCGCTTGTTTTAATTCCCGTGATTCACGAAAACGCATTTGTGAAGCTTCCAAAATTGATTCAATTCCATAGTCTTCATAAGCAGTGACTATCTCTTCCAGCAAAAGAGATCCTGAAAATCAAGAAGATGTGAGGAAAACATGTTGCATTTGACAAATTTCTATTAAGAGTGGATTATAAAGATGGGTGTCTCTTGTAAAGTCAAGAAAAAACATTGAGTCTCCAATTCATTGTCACTTGTTTAATATATGCAATACTACAGTAATAATATTTTAATGTATTAATTATTGTAGTTAATCACATCCTATTTATAAATTTTGATTATTCTTTTAAAAAATGAGTAACATACTGGTCAGCATCATTGTATTCGTAATATACATCCAATCAAGTTAAAGAAGCAACATTGCAGTTCGTACCAGACACGCGACAGCTATAAGTTACATCATCCTCATCAGCAACGTACTGGTTAGCATCACGTGACCAGTTTTGCACCTAGAATAACAAAGTGAACAAACACATAAGCATTTGCAAGAAAAAAACTAACAAGACAAAAAAAATATGCCAAAAGTAAGATCACATATACATTAGTCATGTATCAACCAGATCATACCTGTTCTTCGGTTATCTGTTGAAAGGCTATAGTATAATACGCTAGCTCCTTAATGTTACCTGCCATGACCTAGTGGAATACCACAGAAAATCGTTACAAAAAAGATAAGATATAAAATTAGTCATTAAAAAGACATACCTTTGATAACTGAGAATTCCCCACAATTGTTGTCCATAGCTCAAATAACTGGAAAAGATGAGAACATGGTAAGATAGACTAAGACACGCAAGCAAAGGTGCCAAATGGACTATAGTAAAAGAAAAGAGAACAACTAGAAAAGAAAGTACCAATGGAATAGAAATGCAAGAAATTACCTGAATCCCAAAGGACTCAAGACTTCTTTCGCTACCATCAGAATCATAGCCAACAGAATCTACATCCTCTGAAGCTTGAATTGTTGACAGGTGATAGATGTTGAAGGATGAAACAAAGGTCTGCCACAAGGGCGCAAGAACAGCTGTACAAATTTGCCCCATTTATCAGAAAAGCAAAAAACTAGAGAAAGCTAATCTGTGCAATGACTACAAATCATAACAAGTCATGTATACTTGCCAGAAAGTTTGGCTTCCGGTAGTCTAGGAAAGTTCTGGACAAGCTGGAGTAAACATTTAAGCACCTGATCACAAGACAAACATAAGATTCAACAACTATCAACAGGGCATGCTATCAATCTCACAACACAGATGGTCAGATTATATGATGCATACCTCCATCTGCATGTTCCAGTCATCAGGATTTTGGGACTGCACTGGTGAAATTAAAATTACGGAAAATTGCTCCATAAGTGGATCAAGCATTGAAGTCATCAAGTTGACTGTCTCTCTCTGCACCAGCAAATCACCTCAGTTGGTTTCCATAATGTGAAGAAATACAGAAAGAATACAGCAATAAACAATAAAAATACCTTATAAATACCACTCATTGATCCAAGCATGGAAATACATGAATGAACTATTCCAATAGCCTTTGCACGAAGAGAATTTTCATACAGCTGCTTTTCAAAATGGGTGAAAATGAATGGCATTGTCTCCACAACGATTTGCTAAAAGAAAAGAACAAAAAGTAATAGAAACTTACATGAGGAGATGACATTATTTTGTACAATGATGGGAATAGCTCTGGCACTAATTTTGGAATACATGTATCATCCAAATCATCTGATAGAAGGGCTAGGCATCTTAATGCTCCACGGACTGAAAACAAAAGGTTGAAGGTTCCAACAGAGAATTACTGAATTCATGACATTGCTTTCAGAAAAAAGAAAAGAACTGAAAATTCCAAAATTAAAATAATGATTATTTTTTGTGTTCTAAAAACAAGTCTATTGGGCCGTATACTTGGCCATGTCGGGTGCCCCAACCTGTTACTGTGTAATTGCCGGTTATGCCGCACAATCGGGCCGATTATGCCGTATAATCACTACTAGGTGGGAGGCCTGTCGAGCAATGGTTACTGATTTTTAAAATCTTGATTATTTTCATCATCTTTCTACTCACAATGTTTGGACCATGCGATAAGAAGAAAAATTCTAGATTAGGCTATGAATCAGTGTAGCACTGACACTCCAAATTACCAATGTCAGACATTGTGTTGAACAGTGACATAGCCCCAACACAACAGTGACACAACCATAGACATCATGGTTGTTATGGCGTCGTGGTGGAGCTGGATGGACGCCATGGACATTCGCCACGACTTGGTTGGGGGGAGCGGGAGGGAGGAGGCGGCGGGAGAGGAGGCGACGGACAGGGAGGCGGCGGGGGAGAGGAGGCGGCGGGAGAGGAGTCACCACAGGAGAGGCTTCGTGTATGGCTTTTAGACGGGGGAGAGAGATAGAGGTTATCGTATGCATGTACAGGCTACAGTGTATGGCGTTCACCACCATGGTGTCGCCTAGGCGTCCTAACGCCTCTTAGGCGCCGTGGTCACCAGTTACGCCGTGACAACCATGATAGACATAGCAAAGCCTAAAATAGGAGAACTTAAAGGTGATGCCATAAGTGGCTCTTTTGGTTCGATTAAGCCTAACAACTTTCCAGTGAGAGCACTAACAGAAAGAAAACAAGTTACTGTTGTGACATTTATCATTATTATAGTCCCTTGTTCATGCAAAAAAAAGAAACAATACTGTTGAAACAAATTTACAAATTTTGCTGACAATGAAGTAAGAAGGAGTTGCTGTATGGAGGAGCTTATGGTGATAGGAAGCTGGCAGCTCCAAGTTCAAGTTCAAGGACTCCAAACAGGCCTCTAGAATAGCTGCATACCCTGGTTTGAAAATATTGGGAAGCAAAACAAACTATGTACCTCCATTCCCGTTGCTTTGATCACCAATTAACTTTAAGAGAAAGGGAAGTAACTCAGGCCAGTCTTCAGGCCAATCTTGCTGCCCAATAGCTGCTACAGCCATGCCAATAGCAGTACGAATCTTCCCATGAGAATCATCCAATGAAGTAAGAAGGAGTTGCCGTATAACCACCTGACGAGAAACAAGATTGAGAACAATGTAATAAGAAGACAACAAACCTTAAAAAAAGAGTTTACACAGTAGGCCAATGGTTCTTGTAATTTAGACAGTTTAACGGAAAAGATGGTATTGATTACAACAATAGCAGATAGAGATGAATTGCCACCATGTGCTATAGGAAAGATAAATGATCGATTCAGACTGCGCATGTTTTGAACATTTATTCTACTGATGCGGTTAGCATGTCCCATTTTGAGAAGAGAACAAAATGGCAATCACTTCCATTTGTTTCGTCAAGCCAAGGAAGCAAAGAAAAAAAACGACATCAGGGGTCTGTTCTGACCTGAGTCCTAATTTGTGGCATTCAAAGGATTAAAAGTAGGGATGTGACTGGGTGTCCATTACCCTTATCCAAACCCATATCCATGCTATTGGGTAGGGTATAGGTAAAAAAGTAAAATACCCATTTAGATTTGGGTATTAGAAAAATAATACCCACTTATCCATCTTTACCCATACCCATTCAAACTAAGGTTAAGAGTGTACTTGGACCATCTACGGGCTTGAACTACTCATACTCAGTTGCAGCTTTCTATAAAATCATGTGAGAGTCACATGTGCAACAGTGCCCGCCAATTTGCGTAGATAGTTTCATACACACATAATCATTTCCAACAGATTTCAGTTCATTTTGTAAAACATTTGTGGTGTAAACGCGGGGTTGAAATTTTAAATACCGAAGTTTTACAAAAACTTTCTATAAAAGCATGTAGGTCCATGTGTGCGTCTAACCCTACCAATTTGCATAGATTAGCTCCTCTATATGCAAAATCATCTCTAACAAATTTCAATCGATTTCGGGAAACTTTTAAGGTGTGAACACGAGGTTGAAATTCCAAATACCGAAATTTTACAAAAATTTCCTTCATAAGCCTCTTCGACTTAGCCCCTCATTTTCCTTCTCCTTTACCCATTGGGTTACCCAAACCCATTGGATATACCCTTTTTTATTTGGGTATGGGTAATATCACTTCAAATGGATATGGATAAAATTGGATATAGATTTAGGTTACTCATATCCTACCTAGGGGTGGAAAATGGTAACAGATAATCCGTTTTCTTCGATATTCGTATCCGAGAAAATACGAATGTGATAAGAAAAATCCGTATTCGAAAATGTTCGTATTCGTATTCGAGAATATTCGTATCCGTATTTGAGAATATTCATATTCGTATTCGAGACTATTCGATTTGTATTCGATCCGTTGCCTATACCTATCTGTAACAAATCTGGTTACCGGAAATCCCGGGAAAAACCCAGACGAATTTTGTGATTTGAAATTTGAATTTGGGTGGTTTGAAACCGACAACCGTTCCGGTAACCAGTCAAAAACCGGTGAAAACAGCAAAACCGCTAGAGATTTGTCCTACGAGATTTGTTACAGAAGTTGTAGGAGGATATTCGTATTCGACCGAATTAAGTACATATTCGATTCGAATTCGTATCCATTACGATATTCAATTTGTATTCGTAGTAAAAAATATTCGAATTCATATCCGTATTCGTTTTAAAAATATGGATTCGTATTTATATTTGAGACTATTCGATCATATCCGATCCGTTTCCACCCCTAATCCTACCCAGTGGTATCCCTAATTAAAAGCAGATGATGGTACCTTTTCTGAGGCTGAAACACCAGGAGGCATGAAATTCTCTTCGTCTTCCTGCCAATGCTGCTTGATGAACTGCTTTAGCAAGACAGCAGCAAGGTACCAGGAAGTAAAGGATCAACAAACAACAAAGGATAGTCCAACATGTGAAAACCAAGTCTGACAAACATACAGCATGCACCACAAAGTTTTGATATAATATAAATTCAAATAAATGACTGTGAGGATATCTGACGTAGCCCAAATGGGATCTCCTTGTTGATTGTGACCTTTGTGAGGGCAGCTCCATATCCTGAGAAAACATTACAGCAAAACCAGGCTCTTGTCAGCTGACAGGAGATTTGTTAGTGGGAAAATGAACTTCATCTGTCAAAGAAAAATGACTAATTCAAATCATTTGTCCCAGAAGCCAGGTAGTCAAAAGTTTATTTTAAGCTGATGTGCTAATTGCCAATAGAGCAAAAACCATAACTCAAAAAACCCGCCGAAATTAAGCAGGTGGGTCAGGAACTCAGGATGCTATAAAGTTAAACTATATGCTTCAGTTTTTGCATTACATATACTAAATTACTAACATCATCTACGGTAACTACAACACAAGGGCATGGTACAAATAACAGCCAGATCAATCACTTCTTATGTGGTTGAAAAGTATGGCTCTGGTAAAAAGCCATCATGGACTACTTAGGGTTTGTGGTTGATATGCTGATAATCTGATATAGCAAGTTACATGAATCTTTAACAAGTACAGTAAGTCTTTGCCGTTGAGGCTCCAAAAAGATGTTTTCAAGTACTAGTAAATCCAAAGTAGAAAATGGAAGTACTTTCAAAAGGCCACCACAATAGCAAATGAAGCCTTATTTGCGATCAGATACTAAATTACGAAAGAATGAATCAGAGTATGCATCCGCAAAAATGACCAACCAGAGTGCCATACCAGCAAAAATGACCTTATATCAAGAGAGAAGTTCGCCCTAGCAAAAAAACGTCACTGAACATCCAGAAAAACAGTTGTGAAAACAGTTGCTTTCATTCACATCGTAGCCAACAAAACAGCATTTCCATGCCACTATGCCAACTAATGCAATTTATGCTCCACTACTATCATGCTGAGCACAGCAAGAGCTGTTCCGGTAAACAGCAGGGCTCCTTTGATAATTGCAGTTCCATGGTGCGTTTTTGGGCATGGTCATCTGCCAAGAGCCAATCACCTCTGGATCGATAGTAGCGTAGAGCGCAGCACAGCAACTCAATCCCAAAGGAAGCCTGAGGACGCAGCGCAACACCGTATTAAACTAGGACCAAATGATCGTCTCCGACGCAGTTGTACGCAGAGCTAGGGGTCGAATTAGGTTCTCTCGCTCTCATGAGAGCGCGTTACTAGAGCGTGGTCAATAACTCGGAGCAGAAGCAGCCTCGATCCAACAATCACACACACCAACAGAGAGAGTGACTAAGTGAGTGGTGGCGAACCGGGGAGGAGGGAGGCCTGGCGGAGGGACTCCTCGGCGAAGGCGCGGACGTCGCGGGCGGTGTCGAGGGTGGCCGTCAGGCATTCCACAAGCCACCGCTGGTCGCCATCCGCCGCACCCGCACCCGCCGCCGCCATCGGAATCGACCAACCGCCGCCGCCGCCGCCTAGGGTTCGACCCCCGAGTGGAGCTCGGCTCGATCGCCTTTTGGTCTCGCGGGATCGATTTGGTTTCGAATGGGATGCGCGGCGAGGAGGTGGTGGTGGGAACGGAGGGATCGGGGGCTGTATGCTAGGGTTTTTATAGGAGAGGGGGGAACGAAAGAAGGGACGAGGTTGTGGCGGCCAGGAAGAAAATTGGGGAGCGAGTGAGAAGTTGAGATGGGCTAAGAAAAGGTTTAGATGGGCCCATTGAGGAGCGGTGGGCTAGGCCCTCTAGCCTGGCTGGTCCGTCCGGTTTTTTAGATTGAGCCACGTTCCAAACAGTGATAATGGCTTTTAGCTTTTAACGTCTAGGAGTCAAAAATTGTTTGGAATACATTGCCTTCTCTAACATGTATTTTTTTCATTTTATTTACATTACTCACGAAGATATAACAGTGTTTATTATTATTTTTCTTTATTTTCCTTTTAGAACGTGTTGTCTTTTTTACGTACTTTTTTCTATTTTTTTATTTACATTATCTATGGAGATATAACGTGTTTATTATTTTCTTATTTTGTTTAATTAAATATTTCAGAAAAACTAACAGATACTATAATATCATTTCAGTCAATATCTACGGCACCTTTGGAACAGGGCCTGAATATGGCGGGTTCCATTAGATCAAGGCCGCTAAATCGCTGGCCACTAAGGGCTTGTTTGTTTCAGCTTCTGGCAACTGCAGCTACTCCTAGAATCTGCAGCTCAAACAAACAGTCCAGATTTTCATCCGATTCTAAGTAGCGGAAGCTACGAATCCGAAAATGAACTAGTAGCCAGAAGCTGGGGTTATCCAGCTTCTCTAGATTCTGACTAGCTGGATACTCACCAGCTGAAACAAACAGGCCCTAAGTTGGTTACACAATCGGAAGTCGGAACCGAATCAGGCCACAACATGAAGCCTGCCGGACCCATGTCTGCCCCCAAACTAGCCAAAACATGAGACACACTGTTACAATCACGTGAGCAGTGAAGGACCTTGAAATCTATGGAAAAAACGGAGAAGCAGAACCCTCGCATCCTTGATGAGAACACCTTCTCTTTGAGAGATCATGAGTAGAATTCTCCAACGTTACCTTCAGGACTGTTGCATAGAAGGTCGGTTTTTTACTGTTTTTAAAAGCGGTTTTGGCTTTTACTCTAGTACCTAATTTTTAAATAGAGTATTTTTTCAAGATAAGATCTACAAGTTAATTATAGTACACGTTAAAAGTCTAACATCTGTATCAACCAAAATCGCAAGCGAGTATCTCTCTTCGCAGTCTCTGTTGCAAACAGCCAAAATTTAACTACGAAAAGTGACAACTCTGAGCTGAACATCTTTAGGCTAAATGATCTAGGCTATCTGAACTGGACCATAAAAATATTATCTAGGCTAGATTAAATTTACCTAGACTATATACTAGATATTTTTTACATCTTAAACTAAAGTCTACCATATCTGAGATATGACTTCGCCCCTGCTTGTATCCAAATCAACACCATCGATATTTCTACGCATTGGCAAACTGTTGTGAGCAAGACGCCATGGGCCCTCTCCTCCCCCAAGTCGCTAAACCTGAAGTGGCTAGGGAACAACTCCATACCATCGATGGTGATGCGCCGGTGAGGAAGGGGAAAAGAGGGAGCAGGTGAGGCTCGTCAGTTTGCCCCAGGGCAACGTGTCAGATGCCTCGAGATCGGTGCTCGTGTGTTCATTGTTGTGTCAAGATTAGACAAGAAAAATTCACGATGAAATTGTTGGTGGGAGGTAAAATGTTAGGTGACTTATAAGGGTGATAATAAACGAAAATTAATTGAAGGGGATAAATGACAAATGTATAATTTTTATAGGTTTTTTTTCTAATAGAAATTGACGTGATTGGTTGCTATCTACAATGAAAAACAAAATTACTTGTACCCTCTTGACTCTTGTACCCGTGGAAAAGATCCTATAACCTTTAATATAGAAGTTTGTTGTTTATTTTATAATTACATGGAAAAACTCCTATGCTATTTTCATTAAAATGAAACCAATATAAGCTAAGCTTATAGTTCCTTCATTATCATAAATTTACTATCATTTTGTATCTATCCAATGTTTTACGGACAAAAAATTAGGGATGAATCCAACCTGTCGCCGATAAGCCTCCAAAAAATACAGTAGGGCATGTTCAAAAGTGCTATGATTTTATGTTTTTAGTTGAAATGGCATTGTAGCGGTCTGTTAGTTTTTTAGATATTTAATTAAACGGAAATAATTAAAAAAATAGAAAAATGAAAACACACGGTCATATCTCAATGGATAATGCAAAAAAAAAGAAAAAGAAAGAAAATAGGAAAAAGTTGTATTAAGAAGCCAACACGTTCAGAATAGCTTTTAGCTTCTACAACTTAAAATCAGAACTGTTTGGAATGGGGACTTGTCCATTCGACCATTCTAGTTTACAAACCCTCACAACTTTACTTCATCAAAACCTTATGTAGGGCTTGTCAAGATTATTGTTCTTTTAATATAGAGCTTGTCAATCGTCGTGATGATAAAAACAAAATCATATAAAATATACAAATACCCTATTCGGGGATGCGGGACGACACATTCAACAAAGGGGCAAAACGTCTGCAGTAACGGCTAGTTGGGCTGGATGTTTACGGACGCCTCGGAGTACGCCTTCGACTTGCGTAGTTGCATAGCCTGTTGAATCTTTCACGTGATAGGGGAAGCACAGGGGCCCGAAACCCCTCTCTCTGACACGTGACCCCACGTACGGAACACCGACCCCACAGATCAGCGACACGCAGTGGCGCATAAAGCCCGGCCTCAAAACCCTCGCGAGTCCGAGCCCCAAAACCCTAGCCGCCATTCCAACCAAAGAGAGCGAACCCCCCAGCTCGGAGGCGGCGAGGAGGAGGAGGAGAAGAGGTTGGAGCCGGGCGATGGGGAGCGACAAGGAGGCAGAGAAGAAGAAGACGCCGGTGGCACTGGCGCCCATAGCGAAGCCGCTCGCCGGCAAGAAGCTCTCCAAGCGAACCCTCAAGCTCGTCCGCCAAGGTCTCAAGGCTCTTCCCGACTTCATTCGGCGTTGGCTTCGAACGATTCTGCATATTTGGTCACGATTTTCCTAAACTTTTTCTTTACAGCCTCCGAGGCCAAATGCTTGAAGCGAGGAGTAAAGGAGGTCGTCAAGAGCATCCGCCGCGGGAACAAAGGGTTCGTAATTTTCTTCTGCTATCGCTCTCGTCCTGTATTTTTTTGTTCATCAATTAGTTGCTTAACGGTACAATACGACTGTTGGCATCGTTCTGGCTTTAACGATGGGTGAATACAGGTGTATTGATGGGTGAATGTAGGTGGGATTATATTGTTGGAAATACACCTAGGAATCACACACTTGATTTGCACGTGGCCGGACGCACACTATACGGGGAAAACGATAAGTAGTAGAGTGTGGACGCACACAGGGAAATCGATGAACAGTAGAGTACTTTTCTGACGTGAACTCGACTTCGTCGTTTTTTACTTTTCTCTATTATTTATCCCTTTTTTAACAGACTGATTGCAAAGATATAAATAGACATTTTGTGATCCGGTTTTACCTGCCACGACTCCACGACTTGCGTGCACTGTGCACTACCCGAAAGACTCGCTCAACTTGTTGACTCAGTCGTTACTTGGACGTCCAGCCTCGACCACGGCTTCTTGACTATGCTCCTCCAACCACGGCTTTCGAGTACGACCGAATCACTTGACTGCTACAGTGCTTTCGACCATGGCCGCTATGACTAACTCTTCGACCACGGTTGCTTCGGCCACAGCCACTCCGACCACGGCCACTCCGACCACGGCCACTTCGACCACGGTTACGACTGCTGTTTCGACCATGCCTTCAATTGCAGCTTCGACCACGCCTTCAACTATAGCTTCGACCACACTCAACACAGTTAGCATGCGTCAAGATTAGTTCCAACATATAGTACATCTTTTAGGTAACATTGGGTTGGGTGGGGGGAGGGGAATCTTGCTGATTTTTCAATTCATGTATCTATGATTTCTGCTTGCTGATTTCTCACGGGTTTATTGTCCACCCTTTGTTTGGCTTTGGTCTCTGTAGATTGTGCGTGATTGCCGGGAACATATCTCCCATCGATGTGATAACACATGTTCCGATACTCTGTGAAGAGGCCAATATTCCTTACGTATATGTTCCTTCAAAAGAGGTATTTATGCTGCTCTGTACCTGCACTGTTCAGCTCTAATTCTTTGTAATCACTTGGCAGGGAAAAAATCGCTCGTTATGATCACTCTACTAAGATATGACAATCAAAAGTATTGCATACGTATCCTCAAACCAAGTGGAACATGCACTGTGAAATTAGAAAAGGAAGTATTTTTTTATTTTTTATTGGTCTTTCACATGTTGATTCAAAATATTCATTGTTGAATGCGCAATGGGAATATCATCTATGAATAGCTGCATTTAGATTCTAGTTTATGTTTTACAGGGAGCTCCCCTAGACTGAACTTTGTTGGAATTTTGAAATGAAACCCATTGTCTTCTTCGCTGTTTTGCTTCCCTTCTAGGCAACAGTACTTGAATGAAATAGAAAAGGTTGTTCTTTGAACATGTAGGACTGAGGGAGCACCCACCTAGTTGTCCACTCACACATCTTGATCGATTTGGTTTTGTTTGCGGCTAATTGAGGAAGGACATGCCATGTATGGCCTTGTGCACCTTACTGATTCCTGTTTTTTTATCTTCCTGATGGTTTTCTGCCCCCATCAGACAGTGTTGATCATATTTTCTGTGGGATCATGAGCCAACTTAAGGGCATGGAGACTGTCTATTGGTTTCATTGGATCCATCTTTTGCTTTCTTAGCATCATGTGTTAAGTGGTTATGAAAAATTGTAAACTATTATAGACGTTAGTTTCAAAAAAATAAAACTGCTACAGACCTTACATGAGATTGGCTCCTGGCAATTCCTTGCTGGTGGATTTTTCTTTTTTTAGTTTTTACCCTAAGCTCCATAACCCCCAAGTTGAACTTGGCTGGACCATGCTTGGTTGTAAGTCATGACAAACAAAACTCACATGCTGAATTTCTTCATTTTTTTCCTAAATAATACTATGAAACAATGTGTTCTCATGAAAATAACACAAATTCTGGGAAATGGAGGCAACCAACTGTTTCCTAGTTGTTTCCTCACTCCTACAAGATACATGTTATGACCAGTTTGCAAAGCTTTTACCTATGTTCATAACTGTGTCCTCCACATTTCACTATTCAAGATTTGATCAATTGGAGTTGACCAAGTATTGGTGGCATACATGGTGCCACACAAAACAATGCCAACTGCCATGGTGGGTAGTTTAGGAAGATTTCCATGAGTTGTTAGATTAACCTTTTGGCTGTTACCTAATGTTATCATCTAAGATAGCCTCAACAACAGGGTGGTGAAAGCTTCTGTTGTTAAAACTATATACTACTTCTGAAACAAGCTTCCTTTTGCTCCAGGCACTAACATCAAGTTTCCACTCAGACTGAAGGTCACACCTTGTTCTGGTTTGGAATGGAGTGTTATGGTACATCTTGGTTCATGTTTTAGAAGTTAGGGAGACCTTTCAATCTCTTCTGGCATTTAACATTTGCCCATGCTGGTGTATAGGATTTAACTGGTCGTGAACTGTTTGAGAGGAAGATGTGCTTAACTTAAGTTGCCATTGTCGCTGCATTCTTATTGACCATGATGGCTTTCAGGACATATACCTTAAACTTTCCTTCACGAGTATGCTATTTTCTGATATCAAAGCCCAGATTACAAGCGCATGTTGCTGCAAATATCCCCTTGAGAAATTCATATGTTGATAATTTGCTAATGCACCTCATATAGTTAAAATTTTATTGTACGAAGCTGTTATATATTGTACTACAAATCATCCAAAAAGGGAAGACAACAAAGAGAAAACTGATGTACGAAATTCATGATGTTAATTGTAAAGTATTGTTTTCAACGCTATAGAGATCAGCAACAAGTGCTAGTCAAGACACATGGTAAAATGTTAAGATTTATTGATGCATTTTGTTTTCCCCTCTTTGTGGCAGGATCTTGCGACTGCTGGCACCACTAAGAGGCCTACTTGTTGTGTATTGGTTTTGACCAAGCCAGCCAAGGGAGAGCTTGAGGAAGAGGCCAAGGAGAAACTAAAAACGGACTACGACCTAGTTTTGTCTGAAGTTGCCGAGGTCACGTCATCAATGTTCTAAGCCATTCCCAGGGCCAGAATAATTAACCGAACCGGCATCCTCATCGCATACATGGTCCTGTTTGTACTATGTCAATGTGATATGATCCCGTGACCAAGATGTTTTCGGGGTTCTGTATGGGACAGTAGTTGCTGTGCTAGATTATCAATCGTCTTGTCTGATGAACTGATTATTTTTCCATGGTTATACAAAATTAGCACTTCTCTATGAACTCGATGAGTAAACCATTCTGTGGGAAAATATCAGATCTTGGTATGTTGCATTTGTTTCTATGCCGTGTGGTTATGCTGCTGACATTGGACTGGGCCAACTTCTGCACCAAAATGCATTCTATGTGGGAACAAAATATATGCTTTATGCCTGTACCTGAGCACACGGATCAGGGACTAAGGGGTCAGTTCTGCACAGCTGAGCGGTGCGGGTGAAACACTGAATCCAAATTTGGCAGCGCGTATGATTGGGACTTGTCTATGTCTATCCTGTGATGGAAAGTAAGGCTGCAGTGCAGCCTGTTAATGAGTTCCTCGTTCTCGTTTGCGTTACGGCCCTATTTGCCTTGTATTCAGGTGCTTGTTGCTGCAGGAAGATGGCAGCAGATAGTTCTAGGTACAAATAGTCTGTGTTGTTTTTATCACAGATGGTTTACAAATCGTCTATGATAACCTCCGATTATCACTGACACATAAATATAGGCGGTTCAGAAAACCGTCTATGATGACAGTTCTGAACTGTCTGTGATGAACCATTTTGTAGTAGTATGACTGCCAGAGTACCTGGCCGACCAGGTAGAAGAAGTGGAGAGTGAGGAGGACGTGGAAACATCTAGTTCTGAAGACGAGGGAGACAGGGAGGTGCTGCGAGAGGTGTAGTTGGTGGTGTTGTTACTACCGATAGCACTTATGTCAGCTGTAGATTGGATGACATCGCGGCGGCATCGTTGGTTCTGCCGCAACCAAAGGAGGCACACTAGGGGTTTCAATGAAGACACTCTACTCTTAGGGTAGTGCTTCCCTAACAAGAGCGCTACCCAGCAGGCCATTGTCAGATATGTCGTGGCCATTAGCCGGACATATGGGGTGCACAGGTTGAACTCTGACACCTATATCGTGAAGTGTGTAGATGAATCATGCCGTGGAAAGGTCTGTGCCCAGCGGTCAAGGGGTGGGGTCATGGACTTCTGAATCTTGGTGCTGATAGATCACACATGCGATCTTGCTGAGCCACTCCGAAGGAACCGCAACTTGACGTCCTCATATGCTGCCATCCTGATCAGCCATCTGGTCGCTGCAGATGTTTCCATTACACCGAAGCTTCTCCAAGTAGATATTGTCAACATGGTGGGCTTTGAGGTTAGCTACAAGAAGGTTTAGCGGGCGAAAAAAAGATTCTGGGTTGTATGTACAGCACATACAAAGAGGCATACGACCTAGTCCCAAGATTGCTCTACCAAATAGCAAAATAAAATCCTGAGACATACATAAATAAGGTGGAGTGACCGCCTCCTATGAAGGGGCCAAATTGCTTCATTCTTGATAGAGTGTTTTGGGCTTTTGGTTAGGTGATCGATGAGTTCAAGTTTTACCGTCCCATGCTGATGATGGACGACATATTCCTATCTGGAAAGTACAAGGGCACCATCCTAACTGTGGTTGCAGCTGATGCCAATGACCAGTTACTCCCCGTGACATTCGCAATTGTGGAGAGAGAGAACACAGAGAGCTGGTTGTGGTTCCTAGCCAATGTGAAGCAGGCGGTGGTTCAAGACTGCGCAAATGTGTGTTTCATCTCGGACCGCAATGGTGGGTCGCTATCTGTGATGAGCATGATTTAGAACGGGACATAGCCCCCGTTCGTGTGGAATGACCTAAGGAACCGTTGGTATATAAGACATCTCGCGGCAAACTTCCATAAAAAATTCTGAAGCAAGGAGCTGATGAAGACGTTCAAAAAGCTGTATATGCAGAACCAGAGGCAGAAGTTTGACGCCGTGTGGAGAAAGCTTGATGAGGACACCAGCAAGCTTGTCGCGCACTCACAGGATGGCAAACCATGAGCAGCGGTGGGCAGTCCTGCAAGAGTTGGGGAGTTCACGCAATGGGTAAACACACACGCGTCTGACTTGGAGAAGTGATCTCTGATGTATGACACCGGCAGTGCAAGGTATAGAACCATGATGATAAAGATGTTCGAGGTGTACAACGGTGTCCTGAAGGATGTGCACTCCCTACTGATCATCACGATCGTCTACAAGAGCTAGAACCGCACCATTGGGTACTTCATAAATAGAGCCCTGATGGCCAAGAAGCATATGGACAAGGTAAGCAATTCTCTGAAGTTATATAGATGCACATGGACATGAAGATGACGAAGGCTCATTCGCACACTACCAGGCCCTTGGATGGTATAAGGAAGAAGTTTAAGATCCGTTTGAGGAAAAAGTACGTCATGGGTCAAACTAGAGGGGAATACAAACAAATATGAATGATCGATGATGAAGTGTATTGCATGTGCAACAAGCCACAGCTTCTTCACAAGCCTTACTTCCATGTGTACGCTGTCTGCGTGATGTGGCGGTAGGCCTCAGTGCCGTACATCTCAGAGTACTATGACATGCACCACATGTGTAGCAGTTAGAGTATGCAGTTCGACTTGTACGAACTGGATGTGCACTATAGGGACGTTTGGCCAGGGGACGTGCAGTGGGTGCCAAACGACGTGTTGAAGCATGTCGGCCATGGAAGATGACAATCCCACCGCATCCGTAATGATATGGACAAAAGCCAGCATGGCGAATGGGTAAGGCGACCGAGATGTAGACTGTGCGAGACGATTGGGCACACCCTCAGCAACTGCCCAAATAGACCTAGCTCAAGCAATGCACCGTAGCATTCAACATATTATTCCCTTGTAGTGATGTTGCTTATTCAAGAATCAGAGATAGGTTTCCATGGTGCCATTCAATAATCAGAGCAATCAACCAGGTCAACGGTTGCTACTTTGTTTGCTGAAAGTATATGTAGTATGTTGTCATAGTTTTACCAAGGGTTTCATGACTCTATTTATATTCTATTGTTGGCGACTTTATCCTATTGTAAGACCATTGTACTTATGCATGTTTGTTGAGCTTCATGGATTTTTAGGGTAACTATTTCATAGTAAATAGAGTAGTAAGCTTTCTGTCAATGTGAGCATATAATATATTTGGTCATACAGATGAGAACTGGCATGCTCCTTTAGCCTTTTAAAACTTCTTACCTATAGATTGGTGTGTATGTTGAAATGGTTGATAGATTTATCTTCTGGATGAAATAGATATCTTGTTATTCTATATTTCTTCCATTTTTAATCTTAAAGATGCTACTGCATATCTTCTAGATTTTTTGCTAAGTCGCTGAGTATTTTTCTGAACAACTTGATACCGGTGCTCCCCGACCACAAGAAGTGGGTGCCCCACCCACGTGTGAAGATTCCACATGGTCCTGACCTCATGAAGTGGGAATCCTGCTTTCCTAGCCACACGCATGACATGACGATCGCATGAACAATGAACACAAGAAAGAAAATAACACACAATATTAAGTTAATCTTTCACTCCACTATATCGAAACGATGCCGCATCTCCACGGGGTGGCTGCCTCCCCCCACGACAACTCTCATGTGGAACAATGACTGGCCTAGTGCCCATTTCAACCTCCCACACCCAGAATCAGCAACCACCTGGGCCTGCAATTCCATGAGAAGAAGGTTTTGTAACATATGCTGAATGATTTGAACCAACCCGAAGCAAGCTGACTCACCGAGTGAAAGGGGCACTTGTAGTAGTGTCGTCCAGGATTCGCGGCCATCTGTGAGGTCTTACGTCTCACAAGCGTGCTGCGCTTCAAGTAAATCCTGTGGGTGCTAATGAAGAGGCATTGAGTTGACTCATCTCGACGTCCGATGGAGGGAGAACCAAAGCAAGGTAGAAAGATTGGGAAGAAATACTTCAGGAGGTGAAGGAGAACAACGCAAGGGAGTGGCTGAGGAATGGCTCCGTTTTATAGCCTGTGTGCGAGGGGTAAAATGGTATTTTCTCATCCGTAATGAAAGATAGATAATGATCAATATGAGTGACTATAGATGGTTGAAGTTCGTGGCAACTTTACGCACTTACAAGACCAAATGAGACGGCCTTATGCACTGACAACACCAAACAGGATATGCATTGCACATATGTAAATCATACAAAGCACTACAGGTAACGGTGTGAATCAAAACAACACTCCTACCGCTACACCTTGAACTCAACAGTGAACACAAGAAAGAAAATAACACACAATATTTAAGTTAATCATGCTCTCCGTCTATCAGAACGATGTATGTCTACTGGTAGAAGGTACCTTGTGGTACCCACGTGGAGTGTTACAGAGGGGATCGCCTCAAATGTGGCTGGCTATCGTTACAGTGGCACACACATATGCAACTAGGGTTCACACAGCATCATGTGGGATCATACGAACTTGCTATGTTGATGACCTCCTCGTTGTCCCTCTCACGCTGCATCTGTTAGCAGATGTCATCGTTCTCCTCATTGAGATTGTCGATCCGCACCTCCAACTCCAAGATTCGCTCCCACAATGTATCCATGTAACTCACAATATAGCATTCATGGGGAGGATTGATCCAGTGAATGAAGTCGTATTTCGCTATCTGCTGGAAAGGTGGTTAACATAGAAGCTCTATTGGCAGTAAGAGAAAGTAAATTATTAGCAAATTGTACCCTAGAGTGTGGGCATTGAAAGAAACATTGCCCACCATCAAAATGTCCTTCCCCGATTTGCACGACTGTGTCATCCCTGTGTCTGCATTTTGACCATACCGATTGAGCACGTTTATTTGGCATCAAGCGGTAGTTAGGGTCAAAGTCATCCCTCCTTTCCAGGAGAAGGTCTCCTTTAGAAACCCCACTCCGACTGGCCCCTTGGCATCTGTCATGGTATGTTACTGTATGACAGAGAAGGTAGTTCTTCGTACAGTTCATTGGGTTGAGTGCTCCTACTTTTATGGGGTAGGGCATGCATTTTATAGCAAACAAGACAACTTTGAGCAGTGACAAGATCAGACGGGGCAGCTTTGCACAGTGACAAGACCAGATGGGGTAGCTTTGCACAGTGACAAGACCAGACGGCGTAGTTTTAAGCAGTGACAAGACTAGATAGGGCAGATTTGTGCAATGACAAGACCAAAGGGTGCAGCTTTGCGTAGTGACAAGACCAAATGGGGTATCTTTGCGCAGTGATAAGACCAAAGGGGACAGTTTTGTGCAGTGAAAAGACCAACAGGGCAGCTTTGCTCAGCGATAAGACCAGACGGGGAGCTTGTGCAAATGACAAGATCAAAGGGGCAGATTTGTGCAGTGACAAGACCATACGGAGGTAGCTTTGCGCAGTGACAACACTCTGTCTCGCCAGGTACTTTTTAGAAAGACAAGGCAACACTCTGACTCGCAGACTAGTCACATGAAATTAACCACACCATGCCAACCCTTTGGCTTATAAAATAAGGTGGAATAGATCTAGGAGAAAACATTACACAACCAAACCCAACTCTACACCAGAGCTTGCTTCACCATGTCGGGATTGACAAGAGGTAGAAGAAGCAATAGGACAAGATGATGAAGCAATGGGAGGAGACCCACAACTAGCAAGGTCTGCTACGGCCTGAGATGAACAAGCAAATTCTGCTGCGGCCTGGGTCGAACAAGCGGAGCATGCCATGAGGTCACACCCACGCAATGATGCCCCCACAGAAGTATGTCCGTCCTCAAAGTTCCAACAGAGCGTTCGCCACAACACCCGCCCCTCTGTTGGTGCAGGGTCCCATGCAAATTCTTCAAGTCTAAGCAGCGACTCGGCCTAGGCATGTGTTACTAGGGTTGCGCAAACTACTCTTGTGACTATCCCGACAGTCATCGGGATAAGAGCAACTATCGGTAGCCGATAAGGACCAGTTATAGTGTGTTCCCGTACTATTTCTCTTTCAAAGAACACACTAACAACCTCTCCCATCCACCCGCAGTCCCCGAAATCGCTATGTGGCTACCGCCAGTGGATCAACCTAGAGATCCACCCACATGACCAGTGGACTCTCGACTATGAGGAGTGGGATATCAAAAGGGCCTACGAGATCCAGGAGGAGCGCCGCAACGATGAGAAAACCAAGTGTATACGTTGGGAGATGAAAGCGCATCGCAAGGTGTGCACGCGCAGAGAGCGCGAGGCTCGTGAGAGGGAGCACGAGAAAAAGAGGGAAATGGTGGCCAAGGTTAAAGAGGCCACCGAGGAGTTCAACACCGAGCTCGCAAGTAAGGAAAAATGGTTCCGGTCCATGCAGTACATCGGGCCGTCCCGCACTAGTTCCCGAAGAACAAATTTATTTCCATTCCAAAATGACGCATATGTATCGTACAAGTACTTAAGTTTGTTGCATCGTGCATGATGCAGTTTCTTATGCATGTAACCAAACCCTGTGCACCGTGTTATTCCCAGCTTTATTATAAAGTCTATTTTAATTCGCAACATCAAATCTCGTCATCTTTTTGCATTCAATTCTTCACGTTGTCAATATCACTTACCTTCGTACTTACCAATCGTTGCTATCTCAATCGTCCTCACAATTTTTTCAAAAAATTTCTTGTACTACAATAACATCTGACGACCAAAATGTAATTATGAATCTAACATATTTTGTACCATTCACAATCTATGAAAATCACGAATGGATCAATCGTTACATCACATTATTACTTACCTTCGTCCTTACGAGTCATTGACGCCTCAATCATCCATATAAAATTCTTCCAAAAATTTCTCGCACTACAACAACATACGATGATCAAAAAATATTATTGCCAGTCTAACATATTTCGTACCATTGAGAATCTATGAAAATCACAAACAGACCAACCAATCGACATTGTCTGCCCTTTTATTTTGAAAAATAATAATCTACAAATAAAATTTGCTACATGTATTATCTACAAAAATTACTCTTTATTTTCCCACAATTACTTCCATCAGATCAATAAAAAATATTACTATTGTTTTTCTCAATTAAATTTTTAATTGAAAATTCTACTAAAAATTAAAAAACCTTAAATTTCAATACCAATTTGCATTTAAAAGGCCAGATGCTAGCGCAATGACGCAAGCAGCCAGCGGCTGTGGCGTGAGGCACCTCCCTTGCGCGCGGGTAGGCGCTAGGCGACTGACTTGGTAGGGTGGCGCCCACCTCCCCTGCATGCTACAGCTCCATGCAAGGGGGCTATTTTGGGAATTCCGCATGGGAGGGAGCCAAATCTGGAATTACTCCGCCAGAGGGGGCAGTTATGCTCATATTTCTACCGCTACAGTGTGAGTGCGGCGGGAACTAAAATGATGAGGCGCAACAAGATGGACATCTCTCAGGCGATTCGTACACTCAAGACGGCAGATGCGGATCCCTAATGTTCTTGTTAGTATGTTGGTTATTGTTATTGTCGCTGTTCGGAATTTAAATTAGATTGTATTGTTGTATAGTGATGCATTATGTCATCGTGAGTGGTAAGCTTATTTAGCTTAAGAGTACTGCTGCAATGCATCATGAGTGAACCTATGCATGATGCATGCTAGTAGATGTGCACATTGTCTCTTGGTAATGCACTCTACTAGCTCTCATAGCATTACATGTCGAAGTATGATGTGCATGAGTGCGAGTATGAACGTTAAGATATCCTGCAATCTCACTATAGCGTGAGATGCGACATGTCCGCGATCTGGATAGCAACATGATGCGTGACTCGATAGTTAGTCTGTACATACCGCATTGCTCAGACTCTTAGCATCTGATCTCTTAGGTCATCTGCTAACCATACATGCTATACACCATGCACGTTGACCTGCTATAGTGAGCGATTACAGTCAATGGCACTCACGACTGAGTGACTTCGTGACTGTCATGATCGTCTATCCGAGACTTAGCTGCTTGGATAGTACTGGAATGGTTGAGGCATGTCGAAGACTTGATGTGATTATGTACTATGAGCTATTCCCATGGCTCTCTTCTTTGCTACGCATACCAATCTTTCGACTTACTCCAGGCGATTACCCTTAGCACTCATGTCATACTTGGATTCCGTGATGTGTTCTTTGATATGCTTGCTCTTGCATTTGTTCCATATCGCTCCATGCCACCTCTCGCACATACTGTGTTCTGTAGATGACTAGTGACTCGTTCTGAGCCTTGTTGTAAGTTGTTCGTCTATTGCATGTTCACTAGTCTCTCATCTTCAATACTTCTGTAGTACTGATACCACTGTCTAGCTAGATGTCAAATTGTAAGCTATTCTGTTGGATACTTGATGCCGTCAACATGTGTGATGCAGCTATTCTGGCCTAGTTTTGAGCATTAACTTAGTCTTAGTTGTAGCTTTGATTAGATTGCACATGTCATCATATTAGTATTTGAATCTAGCTGTGCTTAGTTCTTGTTGTTAGAGTCTGGTAAGTAGTCTTTGTTATGTTGCTTGCAATTTGTTGATGTTCTTAGTGCAATTATATTGATACAAGTTTAACACTTTAAAATTGCTATAGATATTAATCTTTCATATTATTAATCATCACATATCAATGCATTATCATAATGACATTGTCAAATGCAATGCATTACAAGTGCTTTATTGATTTTGATTGAAAGTCATGAATGTCTGTTGGTGTCTTGATAGTGTCGTATAGTTAATTAGTCTTGTCTTCAAGTTAGATTTATTATTGATTACATTTGCTATACTCATGTAGTCATGACATGTGAAATGGATAGTCGATATAGAGATATATGTATGTATATTAGTTGAATTGTACAATGGATGAAAATACTTAGACTTGTGAAGTAGTTTATAGATATACTTTGTAATAATGAAATTGATAATTAATTGAATATTATAAGTTACTTGAATTACTGAATGGATCATGCTAATCGTATATTATCATTAATTAGTATTTAAATATGTATACAAATTATTGTGCTATGTCATACAATTACTAGACAAATTATTAGTGTTAAAGATCTAAGTTTAAATTGCTAGTGATATGTCATAGAATACCTAGAATTAGATATGAATAGTATTTATATTAATTTGATATGCATTGACTAACTATAACTTAGTAATTAGAATAAATGAATGATGCATAATTCATATTCAGTGATATCATATGGATGTTGCTTGATGTTCGTAGGCATAATTAATTTAATTAAATATTACATAGTAATATGAAATGCAGCAACATATGCTTACATTTGGAATGCTGAGATGTTAGAATAGCAGTACTGGATAGAGCATTGAATACAATTAGGTATTAGTATGATTATAAATCTTTATATTTATTAGAGATTAGTAGATTGATCATGAATGTAATAGAATAGCTATTGATGGCATATGATGTAGATCAGAAGCGTAATAATGTAGGAATGAAAGTAGAGCAATGTTACAGATGAATGATCGAGTATCATTGAATGTATATGAGATGAATGACAGATGTATAGTGATATATGATGAGGAATGATAGCGAGTATGCGTGAATGGACATAGTAGAATGTAGATTGACTTGAATAGTATTACAATATCGAGTATTGCATGAAAGTATAATCGATAATAGTATGCAGCATCATTAGATAGATATTAATGACATATGAGATGTTCGATATCAGATGAGTATAGCATCATGATAGGAATACTGTACGTTAGATGATACTCATGCATTGACGATGTAGGATCGATGGTCATGATGGAATAGGAGATAATGGATTATGATAGGCTAAGTGTATTGGCATGCAATGATGCAGCTGGACATGATAGGCGATGGTTCGAGCATGTGACGATGCATGATGGCCAGCGATATGGCAGCAGCATTAGAGTCAGTTGGGTAGGCGCGATCATAGAGAAGTGCATTGGTACATGTGACGGATGCTAGCGAGATACATGTTGCGAACTATGTTGTGATGCATCTGGCAGGTAATCTGTGGACGTTTGAGTGTAAGGTGCAGATATGCCATGATGAGACGTGAGGGTAGTGGAGATGCATGATGAGGATTGACTGGTTTGAGGCTAGTGCATCGAATCAGATAGGCTACGAGGAGAGCGATGTAGGTCAGTGAATCTGATCAGCAGGACATAGCTTTAGGATGGATTCATGAGCTATGAATGGCTAGATCGGAGATAGCATAGAGGATGAGTGATAGTATGCGTTCATAGAGTAGTGCATCACGTGATTGGATATTGCGTGTGCAATCGTATGTGGTATGCGTGGAGACGAGTCATTGAGTTGATGCGATCTATGCAAGTCGGAGAGTGTAGCGATACTGTGCATAGCATAGACGTTATGTGGATAGCATACTGTATTTAAGCATCTTCATGATGACGATGAGACTTATGGAGAGTGCGAGTGTGGTCAGCTTAGGACTGGATGTGCATTGAATGGAACTTATGCGATGATCTGATTGATGACATACATATGGATGCTATGCAGTAGATGTGATGTAGTTGACGAGGTCAGGATAGGATAGATTGACGTTGTGCAATCGGACCAATGATATCATAGAGACGGTTAGGTCATCGGAATCTAACTCGATGCGGATCAGCGACATGAAATGAGTGATGTTCAGATGAGCCACAAGGTAGGTGAAGTTGCTAAGATTCGAGTGTACATGAGCTGTGGAGGAGTTGGTTCGGCTGTGCATCGAGTCATGGAAGTGTACAGCATCGGCATCTGCTGTAAGACTGATGCTGACTGGATAGATCTGTCGATATGGAGATCACGCGATCGAGACGTCTCAGTCAATGACCGATAGGACAGTAGCCATTCAAGCTGCAGGTATGCGATGCATAGAGAGTGCGAGTGGATGCAATGGACACGGATGGACACGAGCAATGGCACATGTCGAAGAGTGTGGGATGATCGGTGCCATACTAGGATGCATGTGGATAGAGCCGAATTTGGGATGGCTCGTGTTCTTGTTACCCACGAGGCATGCCTTGGAGATCATGTAAATAAACATAGCTTCTCGTGCAATAAGTCGAAGCTGTTACACAAGCCATGCTCTAATGTCCTTATTGCATGCAGGACTATGCGCATGGATCCTTCGAACTTCATGTCAGAGTACCTCTTCAAGGAGAGGGTGATGCATGCGTGGTGTGGTGAGCTTAGGGGGTTCAGGGTTTTGGGGAATTTTGCCATTTTGGATATTGCAGGGAGGACATAGATTCCGGATGTTGACATGCTAGAGGGTGGGAAGGGTCGGCGACAGAGCCGGCGTATTACAAATGATATGGACGAAGCGTAAGCGGAGCACCTAGTGCACGCTGCGGATGATGCGGTCAGGATGGGCACTAGTTCCCGAAGATCAAATTTATTTACATTCCAAAATGACGCATATGTATCGTACAAGTACTTAAGTTTGTTGCATCGTGCATGATGCAGTTTCTTATGCATGTAACCAAACCCTGTGCACCGTGTTATTCCCAGCTTTATTATAAAGTCTATTTTAATTCGCAACATCAAATCTCGTCATCTTTTTGCATTCAATTCTTCACGTTGTCAATATCACTTACCTTCGTACTTACCAATCGTTGCTATCTCAATCGTCCTCACAATTTTTTCAAAAAATTTCTTGTACTACAATAACATACGACGACCGCAAAATGTAATTATGAATCTAACATATTTTGTACCATTCACAATCTATGAAAATCACGAATGGATCAATCGTTACATCACATTATTACTTACCTTCGTCCTTACGAGTCATTGACGCCTCAATCATCCATATAAAATTCTTCCAAAAATTTCTCGCACTACAACAACATACGATGATCAAAAAATATTATTGCCAGTCTAACATATTTCGTACCATTGAGAATCTATGAAAATCACAAATGCACCAACCAATCGACATTGTCCGCCTTTTATTTTGAAAATAATAATCTACAAATAAAATTTGCTACATGTATTATCTACAAAAATTACTCTTTATTTTCCCACAATTACTTCCATCAGATCAATAAAAAATATTACTATTGTTTTTCTCAATTAAATTTTTAATTGAAAATTCTACTAAAAATTAAAAAACCTTAAATTTCAATACCAATTTGCATTTAAAAAGGCCAGGATGCTAGCGCAGCGGGGCAGTGTGCCAGGCGGCCTGGCGCGGCGGGGGGCACCTCCCTTGCGCGGCGGGTAGGCGCGCTAGGCAGCCTGACTTGGTAGGGTGGCGCCCACCTCCCCTGCATGCTACAGCTCCATGCAAGGGGGCTATTTTGGGAATTCCGCATGGGAGGGAGCCAAATCTGGAATTACTCCGCCAGAGGGGGCAGTTATGCTCATATTTCTACCGCTACAGTGTGAGTGCGGCGGGAACTAAAATGATGAGGCGCAACAAGATGGACATCTCTCTGGGCAGATTCGTACACTCAGCACGGCAGATGCGGATCCCTAATGTTGCTGGTGTGGTATCTCTGGAATCTCAAAGAAGTTTGTTTCGCCTTTCGGACTGGTTGGAGTAGTGGTTGCTCTATGACAAGCGATGGGCAAGTGAGCCACTATCGGAAGGTGGCAGGGAGAGGGTCTTCGCAAGTGTGGAAGAGCTAGAGAAGGCAGCGCTGAGGAGATGGCGTTCGGTGCCTTAGGTGGGGAAGTGCGTGGGGAAAGACATGCTATGGTCGGGAGGGAAGGAAGTGGCGTGGGGTCATGCGGTCAAGGGAACATGCAATGTGCGTTGTGGGGCTAGCTGCATGAGTAGGAAGGGATGGTCCAGACCCTTCGTGGTCAGATCGAATGGCTACGAAGAGGCGAGGGGAAAAAGCACTGTCACCAACCAGTCTTTTAAGTAGTAGAGATTAGGGGTAACATTGAGATATAAAATAATAGTAGGACAAGTAGAACCGTGCATGAGATCCTCCATCGGGCGATTGGTGGCGTTAGGGCGACCTAGCTCCAGCCCCACTACCATCGGCTGCCACTCCGATGTCGGTGTCCACCACCACCTATGCCCACGCTGCCCACCTTCCCACACCCTTTCTCTCTCTCCCATGCCTACTAGCTCCCTCTCTACTCTATCGTAGGCCAAATACCACCACGCCTTCCCACCATCTCACTACCGCCATCACAAATCTAGGTCGCCTCGCCTTGTCATCACCGAATCCGACCACCAACGTCCTTCCCCGACCGGTGACTCTAGATCAATCGCTACTATTGTCTGCAACCCATCATCGCTTGAGGCCGTTACGCTACTCATCTTTGCCTCTGTTGCTGTCATCTTTGGCCCTCCTCTATCGCCGCCTAATTTGGCCATTAGGGTGCCTCTCTAAGGTCTTCCTGGCTCCTCCATCGTCGTTGTTTGGGAGCTAGTCGATGGTGTCCGAGGCCACCCTCCATTGCTCATCTTTGCCTTCGATAGGTTGCCTTTGTCACCTTCATCTCTGATGCCTTCCTCCTTACCCTACCAACCACATCTGGTGGCATCTCTAAAGGCCTTTGCCCTGTTTGCTAATTCGAGTTTGCTGATACCCAAAGCTTCATCTTACTCGTCTTCATCCCTAGAGGTCGCCACCGTCTTCACCGGCCTCTTCGTAGAGGTGACAACTTCTTCATCATGAACAACATGGGTGGAGCAATGCCGGAGGGTGAAGACAGTGACTGGATTCAGGTTTGTAGGAAGGAACATTGGAGTGCTGCTTCGTCTCCTCCTCCTCAGCTCTCACCAGTGCACAAGACGGCCTCCAAGTCTCCTCCATCACCTTCCCGACTTCTTGGTAGGTGTTTCAACTGCCTCTCCATGGAGCATAGAGTGGTAGTTTGTTGGAGCTCTCTTTGTTGTCTTCTTTGCTGGGGCATTGGTCATTTTGCCCTTGGTGTCCCAAGTGGTCGCCTATTCTCCATGGCCACAACCCATCGCAACTTACCAATACTTTGCACTCCATCGCTGTCTTCCTCATGTGAGGCTTCATTTCCACCTTTGAAGCAGAGTACAAGCATGTGAGGTGTCTCCTTTTTGGGGAAGAAGGAAGCCTCCCCTTCAACGTGGTGCTTGATGCTTATATCCTTCGATGGGCTTTCTTCACCAATCTCTGTGTTGGGGGTTGCTTAGGCAGTTTGTGACAAGATTCACATCCCACTCGACGTGCTCACCATGGAGGTCTTCTCCAATCAAGGCTTTCGTGAAAGTAATGTTGATTTTGTCATATTGAGATCTTGTTCCCACATCGATACTAGTGAGTCAGTCCCTGAGTCACTACATGCCCTTACCGATCATCATCCTTAGCTAGATGGCCTAGTTTCGTTGTCTATGGAGGGTGTTGCAGTAGCACCTGCATCCATTCAACAAGCGGAGTTGACCTTGCATTTGGGAATTCCTTGCAAGCACTCATAGTCACAAGATGAGGCTTTCCTTGGGGATTTAAGCTTAGGCGGTCCAAGCTCTAAGAGGTTGTTTCCTTTGGATGTCACAAAGCAAGCTTGGACAAAGTCAAGAATGTGGAGTATGACATTGAGGTGGATGGCGTTCTCGACCTCTCCTACCAAGCCATATTGAGATGCCAAGCATTCTTCAGCACAAGGAGCAACCTTTCGAGCAACCGTTATATTATAAGCGTAATCCCTCTTCCAAGCCGAAGCCATCATCTCAAGAGTTCACCCCTTACATGTTTGCTCATCTAGCTCCCAAAACCAGAGCGAGGAAGTCCAATGTCAAGCTGTTGAAGAAGTTGAGCATTATTAAGAAGGATGATGAACTGGATGAAGATGTGATAGAGGGCTATGCAAAGTAGTTAAAAAGATGTCTTGGCAGGGTTACTTAGAGTCACTGGTGTGTTCAGATGGTGCCTTGTGGACCTTGTTGCTGGTGTTTCTTTGGCGATTTCTTAGGCCTTCTTCTCCTTTATAGTCTCGTTAATTTGGTGTTAACTTGTTGCGAGTGCCTAGTGTAGTTTTCTGTGTTATTCGGTTTCTTGATGTGTAGGAGGTAGTGTAGTTGGGATTGTTTGGTGTTTTCCTCCTCGGTGTGTCCTTTGGGACAGGTGTTATAGCCTTATAGGTCTTAAACTCTTTTGAACAGGTGGACCATTGTTGTTTTTCTTTTCTTCTTGAAATAAATGATAGAGCTCTTGCCTTTTATTTAAAAAAACATTGAGATAACAAACTATATACTTTTTGTTGAAGAACAATGTATAAACTTGTTGGAGTAAAAATGTTGTGCTAATTAATAAAACCGTTAAAGTAGTCATTAGTAAATGTTACCATACAAAACTAGAGCATTCAAACACTAATGGAAACATAAATATGATGCAATGAAAAAATCTAACAATATTTCATATTACTTAATTTTAAAATTCAATGTCGATTTTCAACTAAAATACATTAAGTCTACTATATATCATTATATTTCCATATAACTACTACAACAATTGATACACACCATCACAATATTTTTTGAAGCATCTACCAAACATATGTTTACAATGTAGGAATTTTAAAAGAATTTTGTAAGCATCTACAAAATATAAAATTTTCAATACACAATCTTTTACTCCCTAAAATTAATGAACCACATTGTCCCAAGTAAAAGAAAATGGGGAAAATAGGGATGCCAAAACATCTCCATTGTTTATTCTGCCATATCCTATAGTTGGCAGGGCTCAGGTGGTAGGCGTCTTTTGCATTTTTTTTGGTTTTTTAGTCGACTTTTGGTGTTGACTTTTTTAGTAAATATTATTTATTAGATTAATAAAATGTAATAAAAATCATAAATTGTAACTCAAAAAGCATGCTATTGCCCCTCCCACACCTCTCTTTTGTGCTTGTGCTTGATGCTAGAGCGCGAGCATCTTCTTTTGTGTCATTCGCATCTGACAGGGGCCACCGCTGTTTTTGGCTTTGGCTTGGCTATGCGTGGGGGAGCGAGAAGGTTGCTGCCTGCTGTATGTTTGCTTTTCTTGGCCTCACGCTTGTTCCATGTTTGAACATACATTACACACAGCCGTAGCAGGTGCACCTTCTCGTCCTCCAAAACCTGCAAATTTTTTTATAGAAATAATCCATTTTTATTTGAAATAATAGAAATATACTTGTGCAATTTTTTTTACAGAAATAGGCTCCAGCGCCTAACCATCAGACGACTGAAACCTATCGCCCAACGTTCGTGCGATATACAAGCAATCTCCTGGTTGTTGGGCGAAATAATCGCAGTCACCAAACCGGCAGTCAACTGGGTTGGGCGATTGAAGCGATATAAAAGGACTGCGGTGAACAGGCGGAGGAAGAAAACGAAGCAGAGAGGAGAGGAGAGGAGAGGAGAGGAAAGAAAAGGAGAGACAGGGGGAGAAGAAGAAGGAGGGGTTTCACGACTTTTGTGAGATAAATGTTTTGTATGTTGTAGTTTAAATTTTGTATATGAAGTAGATAGTTTATTTAGTGTTAGTATTCCTAGAAAATTGTAGATGTAGAATAGAATAGTACAACTTTGGTATAGAAATTCTAGTCAATGTAGTTATAGAAAATTAGCAGCCATAATAACCTGTAGTTGTAGAAAATTTAGTGAACTTAGTTGTAGAAAATTAGCGTCCTTAGCAAATTAGCATGCGTACAAAATTGTAGTTGTAGAAAATTTACTCAACATTATGTACAAATTAATCCTCCGTAGAAATTTGTAGTTATTCAAAATTCCATCAGTTTTTTTAAGAATTTAGTAAATTGCTTTGTAGAAAACAATTATACATAACATTTATGGTTAATTACGAATGAATGTAATGTTGTTAGTACATTGAAAAACACGTTGACCATTATAAGCGGTATATAGGTATTTAAATCGATATGCCATGTAAATTAACCAAACTCATTAGGAATTATTTGCAGTAGGGGAGAGCTCGAGTAGCGAGACAAGAGTGGCATCGGTGTGCGATCTGCCGATTGGAAGTTAATGCTACGAGGGTAGTGTAGATGGTTACGATAGCGAACGATCGTTGAAATGTAAATTGCAGTACATCAGTACTTCCGTAATGTGCGATGTGATTTGACTAGTTGCAAAATTAAAAATATATGCAGGCAGACATCAATAATGCCAATATCCACTACATTAAAAGTGCATTACGGTGTTGAAACCGTTCATGAAGGTCCGAATGGTGTGAATTTGAGCGGTTTTATAAGCCATACAGTACACCCGGATGGCAAGAATGCTCGAATCGCAGATGTGATGCACTGGCATACCCATAGTTTTTCGTTGGACATCGAGGTGTGCAGCATCATCATACAAGGGCTTTGGAGCTGATCTCCCACGGACATCAGATGGGAGGAGAACATTGATGCGCACTATTGCATGGAAGGGGTTTGTGTAAGGGTGCGTGCGCGCCGTGGATACGAAAAGTGATGCTTGTGCAACCATGCCTAATAGAAGTTGTGCAAGGTTGTGCGGATCGCCATCATCCGAGAGGTGCGAGCAGCTCGGGCGCCCGCATGTTGGTGAAGAGAAGGAAGTTGCTCGTAACTAGGCCGGTGCGGTACATGGAGGAGAGGGAGAACGGTCACACCATGGTGAGAGTACAGGACAAGCCGATGAAGGGGAGCATATGGAGTACATAGTGCATCAAATGGAGAGTGGTGACTGGATAGCTTGGGCTGAAGAGGAAGTTGTACAGGAGGACGACGATGACAGTTCAGATGAGGACGAAGCTCCCATCCTGCAGGAATGGAACCAGTTTGATGCTGAGGGTATTGCTGCACATGACGAGCACGAATCACCGTAGGAGTATCATGGCACAGAGGTTTGATTGCATTCAATGTTTGCTGACAAGGCATCGCTGCAGGATTCCATTAAGCTGTGGGCCCTGTCTATACATCGGACTTTTCAAGTCGTGAAATCTAGCCAGGAGCAGTACACCATGAAGTGCGGCGGTGCGGTTGTCCTTGGAGGTGCATGCACTAGACCAAGTATGAGACTCACTAGATTGTGTCAAGGTGGAGCCGCACTCTTGCGTTCTTAGTAGTGTTTTGGCGAGGCATCGTAACCTAACATCCACCTTTATAGCTAATCTGATGTACGGAGAGATAGTGGAGAAGAAGGACATGGAGGCCACGCGCATCATGCTAGCTATTGAGAAGAAATTCAAGTACAAGATTAGCTACACGAAGGTGTGGCGTGCGAAGCAGAAGGCGTTGGAAAAATGGTTCAGGTCTTTCGAGCCGGTGTACGACAATCTTTCTCGTATGCTTCAGGTATTGCAGGATACGAACCCGGGCACGTATATCGTTGTGGAGGACAAGCCATCTACAAGGCCGCCAAGTTTTGTGATGTTGTAGAGGGTCTTCTTAGCTTTCGATACATGCATCGAGGCATTTAGGCATATGCCGCCCGTGATATCAGTTGATGGGACCTTTTGATCGGCAAATATAAGGGCCGATCCTTATGGCTATTGGCGTTGATAGCAACAATCAAATTATGCCATTGGCCATCGCATTCATGGAAAGTGAGAATTATGACAGTTGGTTGTGGTTACTTAGACATGTGAGGGTTGGAGTTGTCGGCGCTCGTTCCGGTGTATGTGTAATCTATGATTGCCATGCCGGGATTGTGAAGGCCTTAAAAAAACTTTAGGAAGACCCCGAGGAGCCCTTCCCCTGGCCGGATATGAGGAAAAGATGGTGCATTCGTCACCTAGGGGCGAACTTCTTCAAGCAGTTCTCGAAACAGCCGTTGATAAAGCTATTCAAGAGGTCGGCTATGCGGAACCGAGAGAAAATTTGATGTTTTATGGGTGTTGTTGGACAAGAATAATAGGAAGCACGTCAACGAGAGGAACAAGGGGCTGGCCATGGCTAGGGCAATACAACCGAATGCCTGACAGCACTGGATGAGCCTAACACACCGGTTCGAGGAACATCAAGTGTTTCGCAGTGGATCGAGGAGAACCATTGGAGAAGTGGTCATTGTTGCACGACACGGATGGCTCAAGGTACGACATAATGACGACTAATCTTGCGGAGGTGTACAACGGGTTCTCGGGGACCTTCGTTCTCGCCCCTCATCATCATCGTGGAAGGTGTTCTCGACAAAGACACTCGGCTACTTCAGAGAGATGCATGCGAATGCCGCACTTTATGTAGCCAACCCACGAACATCGTACTCATCGAAAATTGCAGTATACATGGAGACGAAGGCACGGAAGGGCCAATTGCACACGATGCATGTCATGGGCAATAGGGAGCATCGTTTCAGCGTGGTACTCCGGGATAGAGCCGAATTTGGGATGGCTCGTGTTCTTGTTACCCACGAGGCATGCCTTGGAGATCATGTAAATAAACATAGCTTCTCGTGCAATAAGTCAAGTCATACAAGCCATGCTCTAATGTCCTTATTGCATGCGTGACTATGCGCATGGATCCTTCGAACTTCATGTCAGAGTACCTCTTCAAGGAGAGGGTGATGCATGCGTGGTGTGGTGAGCTTAGGGGGTTCAGGGTTTTGGGGAATTTTGCCATTTTGGATATTGCAGGGAGGACATAGATTCCGGATGTTGACATGCTAGAGGGTGGGAAGGGTCGGCGACAGAGCCGCAGACACAAATGATATGGACGAAGCGTAAGCGGAGCACCTAGTGCACGCTGCGGATGATGCGGTCAGGATGGGCACTAGTTCCCGAAGATCAAATTTATTTACATTCCAAAATGACGATATGTATCGTATAAGTACTTAAGTTTGTTGCATCGCATGATGCGCTTATGCATGTAACCAAACCCTGTGCACCGTGTTATTCCCAGCTTTATTATAAAGTCTATTTTAATTCGCAACATCAAATCTCGTCATCTTTTTGCATTCAATTCTTCACGTTGTCAATATCACTTACCTTCGTACTTACCAATCGTTGCTATCTCAATCGTCCTCACAATTTTTTCAAAAAATTTCTTGTACTACAATAACATACGACGACCGCAAAATGTAATTATGAATCTAACATATTTTGTACCATTCACAATCTATGAAAATCACGAATGGATCAATCGTTACATCACATTATTACTTACCTTCGTCCTTACGAGTCATTGACGCCTCAATCATCCATATAAAATTCTTCCAAAAATTTCTCGCACCACAACAACATACGATGATCAAAAAATATTATTGCCAGTCTAACATATTTCGTACCATTGAGAATCTATGAAAATCACAAACAGACCAACCAATCGACATTGTCTGCCCTTTTATTTTGAAAAATAATAATCTACAAATAAAATTTGCTACATGTATTATCTACAAAAATTACTCTTTATTTTCCCACAATTACTTCCATCAGATCAATAAAAAATATTACTATTGTTTTTCTCAATTAAATTTTTAATTGAAAATTCTACTAAAAATTAAAAAACCTTAAATTTCAATACCAATTTGCATTTAAAAAGGCCAGGATGTAGCGCAGCGGGGCAGTGTGCCAGGCGGCCTAGCGCGGCGGGGGGCACCTCCCTTGCGCGGCGGGTAGGCGCGCTAGGCAGCCTGACTTGGTAGGGTGGCGCCCACCTCCCCTGCATGCTACAGCTCCATGCAAGGGGGCTATTTTGGGAATTCCGCATGGGAGGGAGCCAAATCTGGAATTACTCCGCCAGAGGGGGCAGTTATGCTCATATTTCTACCGCTACAGTGTGAGTGCGGCGGGAACTAAAATGATGAGGCGCAACAAGATGGACATCTCTCTGGGCAGATTCGTACACTCAGCACGGCAGATGCGGATCCCTAATGTTGCTGGTGTGGTATCTCTGGAATCTCAAAGAAGTTTGTTTCGCCTTTCGGACTGGTTGGAGTAGTGGTTGCTCTATGACAAGCGATGGGCAAGTGAGCCACTATCGGAAGGTGGCAGGGAGAGGGTCTTCGCAAGTGTGGAAGAGCTAGAGAAGGCAGCGCTGAGGAGATGGCGTTCGGTGCCTTAGGTGGGGAAGTGCGTGGGGAAAGACATGCTATGGCTGGGGAGGGGAAGGGAAGTGAGCGTGGGGTCATGCGGTCAAGGGAACATGCAATGTGCGTTGTGGGGCTAGCTGCATGAGTAGGAAGGGATGGTCCAGACCCTTCATGGTCAGATCGAATGGCTGCGAAGAGGCGAGGGGAAAAAGCACTGTCACCAACCAGTCTTTTAAGTAGTAGAGATTAGGGGTAACATTGAGATATAAAATAATAGTAGGACAAGTAGAACCAGGCATGAGATCCTCCATCGGGCGATTGGTGACGTTAGGGGCGACCTAGCTCCAGCCCCACTACCATCGGCTGCCACTCCGATGTCGGTGTCCACCACCACCTATGCCCACGCTGCCCACCTTCCCACACCCTTTCTCTCTCTCCCATGCCTACTAGCTCCCTCTCTACTCTATCGTAGGCCAAATACCAGCCGCTGCCTTCCCCACCATCTCACTACCTGCTACCGTCAAATCTAGGCTGCCCTCGCCTTGTCATCACCGAATCCGACCACCAACGTCCTTCCCCGACCGGTGACTCTAGATCAATCGCTACTATTGTCTGCAACCCATCATCGCTTGAGGCCGTTACGCTACTCATCTTTGCCTCTGTTGCTGTCATCTTTGGCCCTCCTCTATCGCCGCCTAATTTGGCCATTAGGGTGCCTCTCTAAGGTCTTCCTGGCTCCTCCATCGTCGTTGTTTGGGAGCTAGTCGATGGTGTCCGAGGCCACCCTCCATTGCTCATCTTTGCCTTCGATAGGCTGCCTTTGTCACCTTCATCTCTGATGCCTTCCTCCTTACCCTACCAACCACATCTGGTGGCATCTCTAAAGGCCTTTGCCCTGTTTGCTAATTCGAGTTTGCTGATACCCAAAGCTTCATCTTACTCGTCTTCATCCCTAGAGGTCGCCACCGCCTTCACCGCCTCTTCAGAGGTGACAACTTCTTCATCATGAACAACATGGGTGGAGCAATGCCGGAGGGTGAAGACAGTGACTGGATTCAGGTTTGTAGGAAGGAACATTGGAGTGCTGCTTCGTCTCCTCCTCCTCAGCTCTCACCAGTGCACAAGACGGCCTCCAAGTCTCCTCCATCACCTTCCCGACTTCTTGGTAGGTGTTTCAACTGCCTCTCCATGGAGCATAGAGTGGTAGTTTGTTGGAGCTCTCTTTGTTGTCTTCTTTGCTGGGGCATTGGTCATTTTGCCCTTGGTGTCCCCGAAGTGGTCGCCCCTATTCTCCATGGCCACAACCCATCGCAACTTACCAATACTTTGCACTCCATCGCTGTCTTCCTCATGTGAGGCTTCATTTCCACCTTTGAAGCAGAGTACAAGCATGTGAGGTGTCTCCTTTTTGGGGAAGAAGGAAGCCTCCCCTTCAACGTGGTGCTTGATGCTTATATCCTTCGATGGGCTTTCTTCACCAATCTCTGTGTTGGGGGTTGCTTAGGCAGTTTGTGACAAGATTCACATCCCACTCGACGTGCTCACCATGTAGGTCTTCTCCAATCAAGGCTTTCGTGAAAGTAATGTTGATTTTGTCATATTGAGATCTTGTTCCCACATCGATACTAGTGAGTCAGTCCCTGAGTCACTACATGCCCTTACCGATCATCATCCTTAGCTAGATGGCCTAGTTTCGTTGTCTATGGAGGGTGTTGCAGTAGCACCTGCATCCATTCAACAAGCGGAGTTGACCTTGCATTTGGGAATTCCTTGCAAGCACTCATAGTCACAAGATGAGGCTTTCCTTGGGGATTTAAGCTTAGCTGGTCCGAAGCTCTAAGAGGTTGTTTCCCCTTTGGATGTCACAAAGCAAGCTTGGACAAAGTCAAGAATGTGGAGTATGACATTGAGGTGGATGGCCGTTCTCAGCCTCTCCGGCCCCAAGCCATATTGAGATGCCAAGCATTCTTCAGCACAAGGAGCAACCTTTCGAGCAACCGTTATATTATAAGCGTAATCCCTCTTCCAAGCCGAAGCCATCATCTCAAGAGTTCACCCCTTACATGTTTGCTCATCTAGCTCCCAAAACCAGAGCGAGGAAGTCCAATGTCAAGCTGTTGAAGAAGTTGAGCATTATTAAGAAGGATGATGAACTGGATGAAGATGTGATAGAGGGCTATGCAAAGTAGTTAAAAAGATGTCTTGGCAGGGTTACTTAGAGTCACTGGTGTGTTCAGATGGTGCCTTGTGGACCTTGTTGCTGGTGTTTCTTTGGCGATTTCTTAGGCCTTCTTCTCCTTTATAGTCTGTTAATTTGGTGTTAACTTGTTGCAGTAGCAGCTAGTGTAGTTTGCTGTGTTATTCGGTTTCTTGATGTGTAGGAGGTAGTGTAGTTGGGATTGTTTGGTGTTTTCCTCCTCGGTGTGTCCTTTGGGACAGGTGTTATAGCCTTATAGGTCTTAAACTCTTTTGAACAGGTGGACCATTGTTGTTTTTCTTTTCTTCTTGAAATAAATGATAGAGCTCTTGCCTTTTATTTAAAAAAACATTGAGATAACAAACTATATACTTTTTGTTGAAGAACAATGTATAAACTTGTTGGAGTAAAAATGTTGTGCTAATTAATAAAACCGTTAAAGTAGTCATTAGTAAATGTTACCATACAAAACTAGAGCATTCAAACACTAATGGAAACATAAATATGATGCAATGAAAAAATCTAACAATATTTCATATTACTTAATTTTAAAATTCAATGTCGATTTTCAACTAAAATACATTAAGTCTACTATATATCATTATATTTCCATATAACTACTACAACAATTGATACACACCATCACAATATTTTTTGAAGCATCTACCAAACATATGTTTACAATGTAGGAATTTTAAAAGAATTTTGTAAGCATCTACAAAATATAAAATTTTCAATACACAATCTTTTACTCCCTAAAATTAATGAACCACATTGTCCCAAGTAAAAGAAAATGGGGAAAATAGGGATGCCAAAACATCTCCATTGTTTATTCTGCCATATCCTATAGTTGGCAGGGCTCAGGTGGTAGGCGTCTTTTGCATTTTTTTTGGTTTTTTAGTCGACTTTTGGTGTTGACTTTTTTAGTAAATATTATTTATTAGATTAATAAAATGTAATAAAAATCATAAATTGTAACTCAAAAAGCATGCTATTGCCCCTCCCACACCTCTCTTTTGTGCTTGTGCTTGATGCTAGAGCGCGAGCATCTTCTTTTGTGTCATTCGCATCTGACAGGGCCACTGCCGTTTTTGGCTTTGGCTTGGCTATGCGTGGGGGAGCGAGAAGGTTGCTGCCTGCTGTATGTTTGCTTTTCTTGGCCTCACGCTTGTTCCATGTTTGAACATACATTACACACAGCCGTAGCAGGCACCTTCTCGTCCTCCAAAACCTGCAAATTTTTTTATAGAAATAATCCATTTTTATTTGAAATAATAGAAATATACTTGTGCAATTTTTTTTACAGAAATAGGCTCCAGCGCCTAACCATCAGACGACTGAAACCTATCGCCCAACGTTCGTGCGATATACAAGCAATCTACTGGTTGTTGGGCGAAATAATCGCAGTCACCAAACCGGCAGGCAACTGGGTTGGGCGATTGGAAGCGCATATAAAAGGACTGTGCGGTGAACAGAGGCGGAGGAAGAAAACGAAGCAGAGAGGAGAGGAGAGGAGAGGAGAGGAAAGAAAAGGAGAGACAGGGGGAGAAGAAGAAGGAGGGGTTTCACGACTTTTGTGAGATAAATGTTTTTGTATGTTGTAGTTTAAATTTTGTATATGAAGTAGATAGTTTATTTAGTGTTAGTATTCCTAGAAAATTGTAGATGTAGAATAGAATAGTACAACTTTGGTATAGAAATTCTAGTCAATGTAGTTATAGAAAATTAGCAGCCATAATAACCTGTAGTTGTAGAAAATTTAGTGAACTTAGTTGTAGAAAATTAGCGTCCTTAGCAAATTAGCATGCGTACAAAATTGTAGTTGTAGAAAATTTACTCAACATTATGTACAAATTAATCCTCCGTAGAAATTTGTAGTTATTCAAAATTCCATCAGTTTTTTTAAGAATTTAGTAAATTGCTTTGTAGAAAACAATTATACATAACATTTATGGTTAATTACGAATGAATGTAATGTTGTTAGTACATTGAAAAAACACGTTGACCATTATAACTGGTATATAGGTATTTAAATCGATATGCCATGTAAATTAACCAAACTCATTAGGAATTATTTGCAGTAGGGGAGAGCTCGAGTAGCGAGACAAGAGTGGCATCGGTGTGCGATCTGCCGATTGGAAGTTAATGCTACGAGGGTAGTGTAGATGGTTACGATAGGCGAACGATCGTTGAAATGTAAATTGCAGTACATCAGTACTTCCGTAATGTGCGATGTGATTTGACTAGTTGCAAAATTAAAAATATATGCAGGCAGACATCAATAATGCCAATATCCACTACATTAAAAGTGCATTACGGTGTTGAAACCGTTCATGAAGGTCCGAATGGTGTGAATTTGAGCGGTTTTGCGTAAGCCATTCTGGTACACCCGGATGGCAAGAATGCTCGAATCGCAGATGTGATGCACTGGCATACCCATAGTTTTTCGTTGGACATCGAGGTGTGCAGCATCATCATACAAGGGCTTTGGAGCTGATCTCCCACGGACATCAGATGGGAGGAGAACATTGATGCGCACTATTGCATGGAAGGGGTTTGTGTAAGGGTGCCGGCGCCGTGGATACGAGTGCGTGATGCTTGTGCAACCATGCCTAATAGAAGTTGTGCAAGGTTGTGCGGACTGCCATCATCCAGGAGGTGCGAGCAGCTCGGGCGCCCCGCATGTTGGTGAAGAGAAGGAAGTTGCTCGTAACTAGGCCGGTGCGGTACATGGAGGAGAGGGAGAACGGTCACACCATGGTGAGAGTACAGGACAAGCCGATGAAGTGGAGCATATGGAGTACATAGTGCATCAAATGGAGAGTGGTGACTGGATAGCTTGGGCTGAAGAGGAAGTTGTACAGGAGGACGACGATGACAGTTCAGATGAGGACGAAGCTCCCATCCTGCAGGAATGGAACCAGTTTGATGCTGAGGGTATTGCTGCACATGACGAGCACGAATCACCGTAGGAGTATCATGGCACAGAGGTTTGATTGCATTCAATGTTTGCTGACAAGGCATCGCTGCAGGATTCCATTAAGCTGTGGGCCCTGTCTATACATCGGACTTTTCAAGTCGTGAAATCTAGCCAGGAGCAGTACACCATGAAGTGCGAGCAGGCCGGTTGTCCTTGGAGGGTGCATGCACTAGACCGAAGTATGAGACTCACTAGATTGTGTCGAAGGTGGAGCCGCACTCTTGCGTTCTTAGTAGTGTTTTGGCGAGGCATCGTAACCTAACATCCACCTTTATAGCTAATCTGATGTACGGAGAGATAGTGGAGAAGAAGGACATGGAGGCCACGCGCATCATGCTAGCTATTGAGAAGAAATTCAAGTACAAGATTAGCTACACGAAGGTGTGGCGTGCGGCGGCGTATGGAAAAATGGTTCGGTCTTTCGAGTAGGTGTACGACAATCTTTCGTATGCTTCAGGTATTGCAGGATACGAACCCGGGCACGTATATCGTTGTGGAGGACAAGCCATCTACAAGTTCGCCAAGTTTTGTGATGTTGTAGAGGGTCTTCTTAGCTTTCGATACATGCATCGAGGCATTTAGGCATATGCCGCCCGTGATATCAGTTGATGGGACCTTTTTGACTGGCAAATATAAGGGCCAGATCCTTATGGCTATTGGCGTTGATAGCAACAATCAAATTATGCCATTGGCCATCGCATTCATGGAAAGTGAGAATTATGACAGTTGGTTGTGGTTACTTAGACATGTGAGGGTTGGAGTTGTCGGCGCTCGTTCCGGTGTATGTGTAATCTATGATTGCCATGCCGGGATTGTGAAGGCCTTAAAAAAACTTTAGGAAGACCCCGAGGAGCCCTTCCCCTGGCCGGATATGAGGAAAAGATGGTGCATTCGTCACCTAGGGGCGAACTTCTTCAAGCAGTTCTCGAAACAGCCGTTGATAAAGCTATTCAAGAGGCTGGCTATGCGGAACCAGCAGAGAAAATTTGATGTTTTATGGGTGTTGTTGGACAAGAATAATAGGAAGCACGTCAACGAGAGGAACAAGGGGCTGGCCATGGCTAGGGGCAATACAACCGGAATGCCTGACAGCACTGGATGAGCCTAACACAGCTGGTTCGAGGGAACATCAAGTGTTTCTCGCAGTGGATCGAGGGAGAACCATTGGAGAAGTGGTCGCTGTTGCACGACACGGATGGCTCAAGGTACGACATAATGACGACTAATCTTGCGGAGGTGTACAACTGGGTTCTCAGGGACCTTCGTTCTCAGCCCCTCATCATCATCGTGGAAGGTGTTCTGCACAGCACACTCGGCTACTTCAGAGAGATGCATGCGAATGCCGCACTTTATGTAGCCAACCCACGAACATCGTACTCATCGAAAATTGCAGTATACATGGAGACGAAGGCACGGAAGGGCCAATTGCACACGATGCATGTCATGGGCAATAGGGAGCATCGTTTCAGCGTGGTACTCCGGGATAGAGCCGAATTTGGGATGGCTCGTGTTCTTGTTACCCACGAGGCATGCCTTGGAGATCATGTAAATAAACATAGCTTCTCGTGCAATAAGTCGAAGCTGTTACACAAGCCATGCTCTAATGTCCTTATTGCATGCAGGACTATGCGCATGGATCCTTCGAACTTCATGTCAGAGTACCTCTTCAAGGAGAGGGTGATGCATGCGTGGTGTGGTGAGCTTAGGGGGTTCAGGGTTTTGGGGAATTTTGCCATTTGGATATTGCAGGGAGGACATAGATTCCGGATGTTGACATGCTAGAGGGTGGGAAGGGTCGGCGACAGAGCCGGCGTATTACAAATGATATGGACGAAGCGTAAGCGGAGCACCTAGTGCACGCTGCGGATGATGCGGTCAGGATGGGCACACAACTAGATGATGCAAGGCATATGCTGATCACTAGGTAGATCGACATAGTTTCTATAATTAGTTGTTAAAGACTACAAATAATTATCTGTTGTAATCTATACTTTGTTAGTTGGCACTTTTGACGTGCGTACTATCGTACTAATTGTATCATACATTGCATGTACCATTTGTACAATTGTTATGGTATTTCTCCCTTTTCAGTAATGTAGTTGATATTGTGCTAGTAGCTTAGTATTGTTTCCTTTGTTTATTTACATGTTCTATTTAATGTTGCTTTACATTCGATGTTTTTTGTTCTGCATAAATGCTAACTTCAATTTATTTTGCAGGTATGCCTTGTGAGCTTTGCGGATCAGATTGGCCTTACGATCTATTAGATGAGCATGTCAACCGACTGCATCGCGCTTCTCGTCGTGTCCCGCCTCCAGGGAGCGAGAGGAGCCACCGACTTGGGGGGTTGGGCGGTGCACATGCACACCTCGAGTGGCCTGGAGACTAGACCCACGCTGAACAGCCAGGTTTACGCTCCGGCAGCGTTGTACTGTTACCATAAGTAGGTTGCGTGCCGACCTTTACTTGCTTCGCAGGCTGCGTGATGCCGGGCTACTCCCTCTCACCCGGATGGTATAGGCCACCGATGAGGATGAACCAGCCTTGCCTGCGGGCGGGGACGACAGCGCGGAGCGATCGCAACGCTTCCCGAGGCATGCACGCGTAGGGAGTCTGAGGCTCGCGAGAAAAAGAGGGAAATGACAACCAAGCAAAAGAGGCTGCCGAGGAGTTCAACGCCGAGCTCGCAAGAAAGGGAAAATGGCCCCGGTCTACGTAGTAGGTCGTACGAGCAGTTGGGTTTGTTTCATCGTACATGATGCTCTATATTATGCATGTAATCAAACCCTACGCACCGTGTTACTTCCAACTGTACTATGAAGTCTATTTTAATTCAAACAACCTTATTTCCTCGTCCTTTCGCATTCAATTATTCCTGTAGCAAGTTATCCAACAACATTAACAAACCGGTTCTCCTCCGTGTATGAATTCTCGGTAACATCATAATATCACATACCCTTGTACTTACCGATCGTTCTTATTTCAATCATTCTTAAAAAAAGTTTCACGAATTTTTTTGCACTACAACAACATACAACATTCGCAAACTCTTATTGCGAATACAACAGATTATCTGCCATCATAACCTACGAAAATCACAAATAGATTAACCCATACTACCTCTTGTTTGCGCTTCTTTGCACACCGAGCGATCAGAATACTGATCGCCACCACCGGGCGACAAGTCAGAGTCGTCGAGCGTTGGGCGATCAGAATCTGTCGCCCAACGGCCCACGGATAGCTTTCGACCCGCGTGCCCGTTTGGCGATAGGCTCCAGTCGTCCGACGGTAGAAGACCGAAGACTATTTCTGTAAAAAATGTTCGTACGGATATATTTTTGTTATTTCAAATAAAAATAGATTATTTACACAAAAAATTCCTAAACCTGCCCCCTTCTCACGCTCTTGAGAGGCTTGCCTCCCTTAGCAATGGAGGTGCCTCCTGTTTCCCCCTCCCTGTTGCTGCTGCTGGTGCTGCTCGTCTCCTCCCCTTCGAGTGCCGTCCTCTCCCCCAAAGGTGTCAACACTGAAGGTTTCTTTCTTTGTTTCTTTTCTCACACGAAGAGCTCTCCTTGGTTCTTGTTTCTTTGTTCCTTTTTACTCTGTTCTGTTTGTTTCAATCAATGGCTCTGCAGTTCCTTCTTTGATCGAACCAAGAATTCCACTGGTGATGACCGTCTCTGATTGTTTCTTACACTGATGTATGATGATTTTTGGAACATTTGCAGTGCAAGCTCTGATTGTGATCAAGAACCTCCTCAAGGACCCCCATGATGTGCTCAAGACTTGGGACCCGACCTCTGTCGATCCCTGCAGCTGGACCATGATCACATGCTCACCAGAGAGCTTTGTCACTGGCCTGTAAGTAAGTCACCTCCCATTCCATTTGCAGCCATCTCTATATATATCAAACTTGTCATCAAGTTTTCCTTCTGTTCTTACCATTGTTCTTTGGTTGTCTGAATGTTTGACAGGGAAGCTCCCAGGTAAAATCTTTCTGGCCTACTCGCCCCAAGAAGAGGAAACCTGACCAATCTTGAGACCGTGTGAGTGTTCTTCTCATGGATAGCCTTGCCATCACCAGTTTTGTGTTGAGTGTTCCTTTTCCCTTTTTGACTGGGGGTTCTTACCATTTTCTTGCTGTAGCCTTCTGCAGAACAATAACATAACCGGGTCAATCCCAGCAGCAATTGGCAATCTAGGAAAGCTCAAGACACTTGATCTCTCCAGCAATCACTTCTATGGTGAGATCCCCACCTCCGTGGGCCACCTTGAAAGCCTCCAGTACTAGTGAGTGGAGCTCCACTGTACAAGCCTCTGAATGTTGTTCTTGAGACCTTCCATTTCAGGGCATGTATATACACAGTTATTGTTCCTTTCCCATGTTAAGTTGGGGTCTATTGTAATTTGATCAGGAGGCTCAACAACAATACCCTGTCTGGTTCATTCCCTTCAGCATCAGCTAATTTATCACACCTTATTTTCCTGTGAGTACTTTCTTACTATTTTGTGTTCTTGCTTGAGTTTTTTTAGTTTGGTTTGCACTCACTGTGCACTTGTGTCTTGCAGAGATTTGTCATATAACAACCTGAGTGGTCCGATACCGGGATCCTTGGCAAGAACATACAAGTAAGGCTACAGTTTTGGGTTCGTTCTTCTTTTAATAAACATAATTTTTACCATGTAAGTATGGAACTTGTAGCAAGTGTTGGATTCAAGGTTGTTCTGTTGTTGGTTATCTTGCAGCATAGTAGGAAATCCTCTCATCTGTGATGCGAATACGGAGCAAGATTGTTACGGGACTGTACCGATGCCAGTGTCCTACAACCTGAGCTCACAAGGCACTCTACCGCCGGCAAAAACTAAAAGCCACAAGTTCGCAGTTGCATTTGGTTCCACAATTGGCTGCATTTTCCTCTTCCTTGTTTCTGGATTCTTATTCTGGTGGAGGCAACGTCGAAACCGGCAGATCATTTACGGTGTTGACGGTAAGTGAACTTCGAAAGTCGCGTGCCAGTCATGCATAATTTTGACCCCTGATGCAGTAAGTGTTATTGGTGAAAGCAGACCAGCACATACAGAACGTCAACCCTGGAAATGTGAAGAGATTTGAGTTCAGGGAGCTTCAGTCTGCAACAGACAATTTCAGCATCAAGAACATACTAGGAAAAGGCGGCTTTGGAAACGTCTACAGGGGGCAGCTTCCTGATGGAACTCTTGTGGCTGTCAAACGACTGCAGGACGATAACGCTGCGGCTGGCGAGTTGCAGTTCCAGACTGAAGTTGAAATTATCAGCTTGGCACTGCACCGCAACCTCCTCAGGCCTTACGGGTTCTGCATGACTGCCACAGAGAGACTACTAGTCTATCCTTACATGTCAAACGGAAGCGTCTGAACGGTCAGTATCTCAAAATTCCAATCAGCTCAATTTATTGATAAAACAACAGCCTCAGTACTCTTAATAAATTAAACTGGATAATTGTTTATCATACGAACCAAATTGTAGTGCAGTGTAAGTTCTTTCTCATATCGTGCCGAAAAGAACGGTGTAGAATTGAAAGTTGCAACCCGACAGGCCGAACGCGAAAAAGACTTGGAATTGGATTCTTCCCTTCTTTTCTTTCTTTGGACAAAGATTTAGCACAGGCCATACGATTCCTATCAAACCAAATCTTCACTTTATTCTGGCCAAATCATTCCAGGGAAGCCACCTTTGGACTGGTTCACCAGGAAGAGGATAGCCCTTGGAGCAGCAAGAGGCCTACTGTACCTGCATGAACAGTGTGACCCCAAGATCATCCACAGAGATGTCAAGGCTGCCAACGTACTGCTGGATGACTACTGCGAGGCAATCGTCGGCGATTTCGGGCTCGCGAAGCTCCTTGATCACCGTGACTCGCATGTAACCACGGCGGTGCGGGGCACGGTTGGTCAGTCTTCCGAGAAAACCGACGTCTTCGGCTTCGGCATCCTGCTGCTGGAGCTGATCAACGGCCAGAAAGCGCTGGAGTTCGGCAAGTCGTCAAATCAGAAGGGAGCCATGCTGGACTGGGTAAGTAGTACAATCTACTTGATAAAAACTACTGTGCAATCTACTTGATACAAGCAAATAAGTTCATCAAGTAATCATATATGAAAAGCATTTTGTCTAACCTGCTTCTCTGAAACCGCCACACACCTTGATGATGCCTAAGACAGTTCATGGCGTTGTTTCTTGATCAGGTGAAGAAGCTTGATGTGCTCGCTGACAAAGGCCTGAGCAACTATGACCGGATCGAGCTCGAGGAGATGGTGCAGGTGGCGCTGCTGTGCACCCAGTACCTCCCCGGTCACAGGCCGAAGATGTCGGAGGTGGTCCGCATGCTGCCTGGAAGGCGACGGGCTCGCGGAGCGGTGGGAGGCGTCGCAGCACATCGACTCGCACAGGCTCAAGGTGCCCGAGTTCACCTTCAGCCGCTGTTACTCCGACCTGACCGACGACTCGTCGTTGCTGGTGCAGGCCGTCGAGCTCTCCGTGTCAGCAACCTACTCTCCATCAGTCAAATAGATAGGAATAGGATCAGTGTATTCAGTTAGTTGGTTAGCTCCTCCCTAGTCTTCAGCTGATCCGATCCTCTAGGCGTCGGTTAGCATTGATCGGCCGGCAGTGCTTCGGCACCTTGTATATGTACCTTGACACTGTGAATGAAGGATTCAAGCATTCTCCTATCTTACATGGTATCAGATTCTTTCTCGATCCACACTTTCTGCTTCCGCTGCTCCTGGCCATGGCGAGTCCATCCGGTTCTGCTTCACCGGTGGCCTCCAACCCGTTCGCCACGACCTCTGATCCCATCACACCTCCAGCCTCCACAATAGTACTGATCAACATCCACAGCCACGTTCCCGTCACCCTCGCTGCGGACGACGGCAACTTCCGGCAGTGGCGCTCCTTCTTCGACCTCACCTTCAAGAAATTCGGCCTCGACAACCATGTCGACGGCACGGTCGACGCTGCCGCCATGTTCGACGACCCGGAGTGGCTCCAGATCGACTCCTGCATCGTCTCCTGGCTCTACTCCACCGTGTCCAAGGAAATCTGGAACGATGTCTACAAGCCACGCAGCTCAGCCTACACCGCGTGGAAGGCAATCACCGGGCAATTCCTCGACAACAGCCTCCAGCGCGCCGTCTATGCCCAGCAGGAGTTCCACAGCCTGTTCTAGGGTGACATGTCCGTCAGCGAGTATTGCGGCCGCCTCAAGCGCCTCGCCGACACCCTCTACGACTGCGGCGCCGCCGTCTCCGACCCGGCACTTGTCATCAACACCTTGCGTGGTTTGAACAATAAGTTCAGCCAGGCCATTGCTGTGCTTTCCACCATGACCCCTCCACCCACATTCCTCTATACCCGCTCCTATTTGATGCAGGAGGAGAACCGCATCCAACACTCTCTCCAGATGGAGGCGTAGACGGCGCTTCTCGCGGCTGCCAACACCTCACATGCATCCAAGCCCGTCCCACCTCCATATCAGCCGCTACAGCACCGCACAAGCTAGCGCCGCGTTCGGCCCGTTGCATTTTTCTCGGCTATCCGTTAGATCAACGGAGATACAAGTGCTACAATCCGGTCACCAAACGTGTGCTCATTTCCCGTCACGTCTCTTTCGACGAGACATGTTTCCCCTTTGCGCAGGTCGCCACATCGTCACCACCTGCCACACGGCCGTGCCCACCGTGCATGCCTGACGTGATCCAGATTCCCACCAGACCACGCCCGCTTCGATGTCGTGCACAGGTGCCCGCCACAGCCACTCCAGCGGCGGGGTCTCCTACACCTGACCCGTCGTCGCCTCCTGCTCCAGACATCCCTGCCGCGACGCCGGAGCCTCACCATGACTGCCGTTGTCGCCTGCGGCCCCGGGAATCATGGCGTCATCACCACCAGCGACCGGCTCTTCACCTACACCCAGGGTACCTTCGGAGCCTACAATGCCGCAACGTCGACATCCCATGGTCACGCGTGCACGGGATGGCATTCGCCTGCCGAACCCCAAGTACGCGCACGCGGGCCACGACCTCACGCCCGCCCGCCGCCGCCGCCGCTCGTCTTTGCTCACGTGACCCGGCGTGGCATGCGGCAATGCAAGAAGAATACGATGCCCTGCAAGCCAATGGGACATGGACACTGCTCCACGGCCTACACATGTCAATGTCATTACCGGCAAGTGGCTCTTCAAGAACAAGCTCAACCCAGATGGTACGCTCGAGCGCCGCAAAGCACGATGGGTTGTCCGCGGGTTCTCTCAACGACCCGGGGTCGACTTCCATCAAACCTTCTCACCAGTGGTCAAGCCAGCCACCATTCGCACGGTGTTGCATCTTGCGGCGACTCGACGCTGGCCTGTTCATCAACTCGACGTCAAGAATGCATTCCTGCACGGCGATCTGGCGGAACACGTCTACTGTCACCAGCCTGCTGGTTTCATCGACTCCAACCGCCCTGATCATGTCTGCTTGCTCGTCAAGTCCCTCTATGGACTCAAGCAGGCGCCGCGGGCATGGTTCCAGCGTCTCGGCAACCATCTTCATGGCATGGGCTTCACCGCGACAGGCTCCGACAGCTCCTTGTTCGTCTACAAGAAAGGCATACACACGGCCTATCTACTTGTCTATGTTGATGATATCTTACTCACGGCGTCGACCACATCTCTACTGAAACACGTCGTCGACCAGCTGCGTACAGCCTTTGCCATCAAAGATCTCGGCGCACTTCACTTCTTCCTCGGCGTCCAAGTTCGTCGTAATGATGATGGTTTCTTCCTTACTCAAGCGCAGTACACCGAAGATATCCTGGAGCGCGCAGGAATGGCAAATTGCAAACCTGCGTCAACTCCTGTGGAAGCAAAGCCGAAATTGTCTGCTTCCGATGGAGAGCCAGCGACGAACAGCATGTTCTACCGCAGCATCACATGCGCTCTCCAGTACCTCACCCTCACGCGTCCGGATATCGCCTATGCTGTGAACCAGGCATGTCTTCATATGCATGCTCCACATGATGCTCACTGGAATTTCGTCAAGCGTATTCTCCGATACCTCCGCGGCTCCGTCAACCACGGCATCTTCATTTCGGCAACTCCATCGACAGAACTGAAAGCATACTCTGACGCGGACTGGGCTGGTTGCCCAGACACTCGGCGATCCACGTCAGGGTACTGTGTGTTCCTCGGTGACTCGCTGGTGTCTTGGTCCTCTAAGCGCCAGACAACGGTCTCTCGTTCTAGCGCCGAGGCGGAGTATCGAGCAGTAGCCAATTCTGCTGCGGAATGCTGCTGGCTCCGAAATTTACTTCGGGAGCTTCATGTCATCATCGATAAGGCAACGGTGATCTACTGCGATAACATTTCAGCGGTGTACTTGTCTGAAAATCCAGTACATCATCGGCGAACGAAGCATGTAGAGCTTGACATACACTTTGTCCGAGAGAAAGTGGCTCTTGGGCAATTCAAGGTTCTACACATTCCTACTCGCCGGCAATTTGCAGATATAATGACCAAGGGCCTACCGACGCCATTGTTCAACGAGTTCCGAGACAGTTTGTGCATCCGGTCTACCGAAGCTTCAACTGCGGGGGGGTGTCAGCAACCTACTCTCCATCAGTCAAATAGATAGGAATAGGATCAGTGTATTCAGTTAGTTGGTTAGCTCCTCCCTAGTCTTCAGCTGATCCGATCCTCTAGGCGTCGGTTAGCATTGATCGGCCGGCAGTGCTTCGGCACCTTGTATATGTACCTTGACACTGTGAATGAAGGATTCAAGCATTCTCCTATCTTACACTCCGGGCCAAGATGACATGAGCACATGGCATCAGAAGTTCAAAACATTAGCAGCAGTTCCCGTGCGGCATGAGAAACCTATGAAGATTGAAAAAATAATCCATACTTAAGTAACTAGTGATGTATCTTAGATGAACTGTACAAACAAGAGCACAAGACTTGTACTAATATTAATATTACAGATTTAGTAGTTCAAACAATAAGACTGGTTGTAACAAGGAGCTTCTCTTGAATCTGTAAGGTTTTGCTTGGTTGGTTTGTATGTTCTTTTGACTGTTGTCTCTTTCTGCTTTTCTTCTTGTATTTTCAGATTGCAACAGGTGCTAAAATCTTATCAGAATCCGTCGTTGATGTGTACATACAAGGTTGTGCAAAACCCAGGCATACGTGATGTATATCTCCAATTACCCCATATAGCCAAACATTTTTTTTTATATGTGATGACAATATACATATACGAGTACAATAGCCTCAGCAAAACGTTCTTATTTTCAGACCACCATTAACCATCAAAAGAGCAGGCACAAACACAATTTCTTCAGCTTATGTGTTCACAAATCAGCAGTTCTTCCTGACCTCACCACCAGCAGGGTTGGTGATGTTGCTCATCTTGACCATGGAATCGAAGAACTGCTTGAAGAACTCCGCGGGGTCGGCCCAGTAGTTGTTGACGGTGTCGGCTGTCGAGTACCCAACGACGCTTGACCACATCTCCTGGTCAGAGTTCAAGAGTCCCTCGCCCTTGATGCCTCGAGGTAGGCGTTGTCGAAGGTCGAGGATGTGTAGCTATCCATGGCACTGATGTTGTCGTCACCACCGTCCAAGGGGCAGATGTAACAGCCCAAATTTGCCCAAAATAAAACATGTATAATTTTTATGGATTTTAAATTTTTTTGTGCATTTTAAAACTTCTCCTAAAGCCTTGCTTGAGTTTAATATTTTTAAAATAAATTCCTTGGCTCAAAAATGTAATGTCAAAATTTCTAAAAGTTAACTGGGTACTAACAAATTTTCATAAAATTTTTGGTGTGCAAATACATCTTGAAATTAAAATTACAAATTCAAAAGCAAATTAAAATCTAAAATTAAAGTTTAAACCTAATCATATTTCCCTCCTCGCCTTCGGGCCAAATCTCCTTCGTTGGCTCAGCCTGTTTCCTCTTTCTCTTCCCCACCGGCCTACGCGTCACGCTAGCCCTTCCCTCTCTTTCCCAGCCTGCCCAGCGCTCGCTCACGCGCCCGCAACCCAGCTGCTCTCTCTCTTGCCGCTACTACCATGTAGCACCGGTCCCACCTGTCAACTGAGCACTGTGCTTCTTCTTCCTCTTTCTTCAATCTCGCACTCTCTTGAGCTCGCTCACCTTATTGAAGAGCTCTGTAGTCTCGAGCTTTGCGCGCCGCGATCTCGTCACATTGCCCTCTCTCTTGCTCTCGTCTGCTCCCTCGCTCGACACCCGAAGCCCATTCATGGCGTCCGCGCCCGCGCCCTCTCTCTTCTCTCCTCTGTTTAAGCCAAGACTCGCATGTCAAAACCCTCACCCTAAACCACTCTCTATTTCCCCTAAACTCTCGCGCCCCCTTCGCCCTCAGAGAGGAAGAATTTGCCCTTCTTCTCAAAGTTCGGCCACAAGCTTCACCGTCTAATTCCTCATTGTCTGGTGAGTCTCTAACGATGCCATCATGCGCTTTGTGTTTTTCTCGTGTTTCTCTACCTTGTGCTCACCTATCCGTGCCCGTTTGCCCTCAAGAAGGACGAAGCCGTCGACCTCTCCGCCGTGCATAGCGCCGCTGCTGACCCATCGCCTAATCGCCTTATCTTGGGTGAGCTTCGACCTTGGCCATCATGTCTGTGGTATTCGCCTTGACCTCTGTATGCTAATGTGTAACATCCTGATTTTTAGAGCTTTTTTGAAGCTTTTAAAATAAAATTCACTAGTTGGATTTTTTGGAATTAATAAAAGTTTAAATTGATTTTTATTAATAAAAATATATTTAACATGACTAAATTAAACATTAACATCTGGTGAAAGTACTAAAAATTAAACTCCAAAAGCTAGTTGGGCCGGATCCCACTCCCTCTGGCCCGCTCCGCCCGTTGGCCTGGCTCACCCCGCGCTCGACACGCGTCGGCCATCTGTCGCACGCCGCCGCATCCGAGCCGTCCGAGACACCCTCTCCCTTAGCCATCCGATGGACACGTGTCATCCATCCGTGAGCGAGGATACTGTTCATCTTCCTCCCGGTTTCTCGCCGCTGTGTCCGTCTCGGTCTCTGCCGCCGCCTCGGCGTGTGTGCCTGAGTCGAACTCCGCCGCCATGTTTGACCGCGCTTCCTCAGCGTCTGCGCTATAAAAGCCGTGCCCCTCCCCTCATTTTCCTCGTCCCGCAGTGCCGCCGCCTCGCCTTCTGAGCCCGCCGTCGAGTGCCGTCACCCTCATCGTCTTCAGCCGTGTTTTCATCACCGTTGAGCCCGAGCCGCCGTGCCTTGTCGTTGACCTTCGCCATCGTCTTTGCCGTCTGCCTCGCCGCTGGTGAGTCTCCGCCGTTCGCCAATCGTCCGTCCTCGCCACCGCCCTGCCGTTTCATCTTGCCGTCGATTAGTCCGCCGCCACCCGCTCGCTCATCCGCCGTGCCGCCCTTGGTTCTCGTGCCGTCGCCCCGGTTCCCGCATCGTGCGCCCCTTCTTCTCCTCCGAGGATGTGGTCCGCTATGCACCGAGCCACTGACGTGTGGGTCCCACATGCTAGGTCTACTGCGCCGTAGACCCGTGAGTCGACCGAGCCGAGTCAGCTGCCACCTCGCCTGCCACGTCAGCCCTAGTCACCACGTCAGCAAGCCCAGTCACCGTGCACTATTCCATGAGCCGGGTTCACGGTAGACTAGCCTTTCTGTAGGATCGGAATTGGCAACATAGAGGGAGTGAATGGTGCCTTTAAAAATTTCGCCCCGAAACTAGATGCTCCAAGCTATTTCTTATTGAAAAATTGAGAGTACTACACTTGACAAAAATGCTCATGAGTTCAAGTACTACAGAGAATTAGAAAGCAGTGTGCACTTGGAAGCCAAAAACCATTTTGCCAAATGATCAATAAAGACAGTTACGGCTTTCTGTTTGAGACCAAAAAGAAGGAAGGACTAAACAATAGAAGCAGTGAGAGAGCAGGCAACAAAAGAAAGGAAATAGAGAGCAACCTCCTGAAAAAGAACACTGCAGTTCAGAGAGTACATCGGCAGACAATAAAAAGTGCAGGGAGCATGCAGTTTACTGCACTTGAAAGCAAGCTAAAAACGCAGCTGCCGACAACAGAAAGAGAGCGGGGAAAAAGAAAACCTAAAGGACTGGATACTACCAAACTCAGAGAACTGAAACCAAAGAAGAAAAGCTAAGGCAAATAAAAAAGAGAAGCAACAAAATGTCAGGCGGCCTGAAAACAGAAGGCTCACGACAAGAATTGTCGGCACAGGGAGAACTGCAGAAAAGAAACAACACAGACAACGCCGAACAAATGCTGCTAGTCAGAGAAAAACAGACTAAACTGGACGCAGGGAAACCTAAAGCAGAGACTGCTGAAGAACTAGTCTGAAATCTTAAACAGTAAATACTGCATGACTGAAGTAAAGACAAACAGAACAAAATCAACCAGCAGATTTGCTTCTTCAGACAAAGAGAGAAATTTCATCCTAAAAATAAGCTGTCCTTCCCATACTGTAAACCCTAGAGATTTAAAGAAACGGAAGAAAATGAAAGAACCAAATTCTTGAGAGGAAGGACTGCAATTGAGATCTGTTGCTCATAAGAAAAGGTGACCAAGATGGTCTTGAAGCGATATCCTGCTCAGAGCAAGAAAAGATTTTGCAGCTACTTCACACTTATTTTAATCAACCGAAGAGAAGAAGGAAGGAACAGAGGACAGTCGATATTGAACAGAAGGATTACACATAGAATCTTCTAAAGCCATTAATTCATCCAAAGAAAGACAACGAAGAACAGAAAAACTTCAGATTTCATTCCAACCAAAAAATACAAAGGAGTCCCCATACGCATGGACATTAGAACAAGAAGGAATGATTACAAAACTCTCAATCCATCTACTCCCTCTCAATCCTCAAAAACACCAAGAGCCTCACATGCTTCTTGGGAGGAACACACACAAAATGGAGAGCAAATGCACAAAAACCCTCTCTCAAGTGTCATAAGGGGTATGCAGCCCCCAACACCTATTTATAGCCCTTGGCTAACGGGTCTCCAACCCGTTACGCCGGCTAAACCCTAACGGAGCCGTCTCCGCTTGTGCAGCCTTGCGACTTACCGATTCGCCCCTCCTGCACCTTCCGGGAAGTTTCCGCGCTCCTTGTCGTGTACGCCTCACAACCACATCGAATCTCCGCCGTCTTCGACACATCCGACCGTTCTGACCTCAACGCCACCTGCGTCTAGTCCGGTCACCTTGTGTCTCGCCACGACTCCGCCTAGACGCCCTGCAGCCAACACAGACAAGAAACACATCAAATAGCACCGCTCGATACATGAAAGCATAATAACATCAACAAACCTGTCGAATTATCAGAATATGCATCCTAATCCCGTTTGACCAGATTTGACCAAGTCCGACCTAGCCCGTTACACCACGCAACGTCTTGGTCCGAACCAACCAGCTCAAACTCGACTTTCCTAAATCGATGTCAATTACTCATCATACACACGGGATGACCTCCACATGGTCTCTCACTTTCCATGCACCTGGTTCGCAACACAATAGAATTTTAACTTTTAGCATTTTTCTTTAGATTAGATTTTCTAAGAGCATGTTCTTCTTCGTCCTAGCTCCGATATATCCGATTCTTTTTCCTAAATTCATCTAAAATTGTGTTCTATCTTTTGGTTCTAGTTTTGAGGTTTTTGGAGTTCATTTGAATTTATTTTGTGTTTCATTTTGTTTTTTCTCTCGTTATACCATGTCTTCGAAGGAGTTGAAACAAGATTTGAAGATCAAGAGCCATTAACTGACCAAAGCCAAGGCAAGTCATGTCCTTTGATCATGTTAAACCTAGTTTTCAAATCTATTATGTATTATTTTGTTTTAAATTACCATGCATCGCTATTTTATTATAAACCTTTGTATTGGTAGTTAATATCCAAATTAATTAATCCCTCCTTGATAATTTGAATGCCATGATTCCATTGTCAGCATAGGATGGGTAATTATCTAGTGACGCAATATTAGTTGTCACATGGGTTGTATATTTAAATTGCTTAGCCATGCTTATAGTAACGTTGGGTTTATCATCACATGTGATTAATTAATTAATTTTGACTTAATGATATATTGGAATATGGTGGTCAACTACAGTTATAAAATTTGATTGCCATGATATGGATAGTGTCATTGGTGTTGGTATTACAAAAATGATTTTCACTTGGGCGAATGATCGTGCAGTAAAGGGGTGCAGTTTGCACATTGGGATGTGGATGTTTCACTTAGGTAAATCTAAGGACTTAACTTTGTGCGCCATTGATCTAAGTCTTATCGTACAAACCACATGTCTAGTATGGGATAGACCTAGCTGATTAACTTGCAAAGGTTTAGTTCAGATATCACCAATGGTAAGTGAGTACCAGGGGTACTGGTCTACTCACAGTGAGGAATAGGGCTACTGTACTCATACATCACAATAGGGGGCTTCTGACTGTGGTGGTTAACCCTTCAGCGGTGAAACCTTAGCGGGTGATGTCTAACTAGATTGGAGTTAGGTAAAGGTTTTATGATAATTTATCTAGGTCTCATGCCTAAGGAAACATGTTGGCTATTAAGATGACTTATCTCTTGTGGGTAAAGTTGTGCAACCTCTGTGGAGTGTAAAACTATTCAAATAGCCGTGTCCCCGGTTATAGACAATGCTCGATGATTTCACACGAGGGGTAGAGTTTTCATAAAAATATGAATGGGTTAAGATTGGGGAAGTGAATGGTTAGTTCACTGGTGGTTCATTCCGTGAATGGTAATTCATGGGTGGTTCATTGGAGTGGATAGTTAGTTCACTTGTGGTTTTCTCAATTCCTTTGATTACTTATTCATTAATCATTTTCAAAGTTTGCTTTTCAATCTATTTATTGTATTTACTTTAAATTGTTTCTTTACGCAAATTAACCTCTCAGCCATCCTTTGGTAAGTCTTGCATATTATATTGCATTCTTTGTTCAAATGACTTGCTAAGTACTCTATGTACTCACAGCTATATCCACATTTGCTCAATTGAGGCAGAAGGACCAAACCAGCAGGAGGTACCTGAAGGAGGATACTTTGACGACTTCGCGGATTAGTACTTCGCTCTCCAGTCGATGGCCTGTGGGCATGTCGAATGACTACTACCATTATTTCTGTTTTTTCGCTGCAAGTTTCTTAAACCATTCAGGCTGTTATCTGTAAGCTTGGCCATAAGGTCGCAACTCTGATAATTATTAATAATATTTGAGCCTTTTCTTAGTGAATCATGATATGGTCGATATTTCATCTTTGCTTATATTGTGTGCACTAGTGTGATCCTATACTGGTGCAGAATTAAATATGAACAACTTGAATTAAATCATGTCTTGTTGAATCATGTGATTAGTCTGGCTCCAGTGATCCTCTTATGATTCATGCCATGTCAAATAAACTAAGTTGTGTTTTGAATCTACATTGAGCTTTAGATTGAGCTATGCTAGTTCATTAGTGAAGCATGAGTTAGTTTAACTCTTTGTTCTTGAACTAAGTCAAGAAAATACAAAAAAAATCTATTTTGTCCAAAAAAAACTGATCTCACCAATCCTTTATCATGAGATGGCTTGCCATTGCACTAGGCATAAACTCAGGGGGAATTTTGGATGACCAAGATCATTTCCTTAAGCTTCATGCTTGGAGTGGTCGTATAAGGCTTGAGATCTAGCACATCTCTAAGAAAACAAAATCTTGTGAAAAATAGTTGAAGCCAACCATAAATTTCTGAAAAATACCAAATGTGCTAAAGTTGTTCAATTACAAGTAATATCAAATACTTGAATAAAATGTCTCAATTTTAAACTTTTAGCACTCTAAATTGACTCAATTATAGTTTCTTGGTTCCACTTAGAATATTGACATGGCTGGACTCATCTTTGGATACCTTTAATTAGACTATGATCTTGAGTGACTTAACATGTTAAACAATCTATTTAATTTCATATTATGGCTTATTTGGCTTTAGCTTGACTATACATGGGTTGACATGATCTCCATAGCACTTTCACTTTTTATGGCTTAGTGTAATACTTGGAACGTCATTCTAGATAGTCTTCATGGCGCCTAATGCTTAAAATGAATAGATTGCAACCACTTTATTTCATTCATACTATATCTTCTTCCATGTATCTTGATAACTCTAATGTCAGAGGGAGAGAAAGATTGGTAAAAAATGCATATCTAGAGCATGTTTTGGAGTTTTTGTGCAATTGATTTATTCTCACCATGATCAAGGTCAAATCTAACAATTGCTCTTTCATATGGACCTGGAGTGAGATTTCATTACTCACTTAGTGAAGTTGAAGCCTTTGTGGAAAATTTGTTATTTTTAGTGGTTTCACTTATATTTCTACTTCATATGGTCATTTTCAGTCATTGTAGTCCTCTTGTGACCATTTTGGAGCTCTCTTTGTAAAATTATTCTTCTTTTAAAAAAGCACCTCCAATTTACATTTTTAAGTATTGCCAATGGGTTCATCAAGGGGAAGATTGATGGACCATGCGAGATAGTCCAGGTTATTGCTGTGAAACCATTGTAATGTTTGTGGAGTGGCCAGTTCGCTTTGCAAAGATTGCTCTCTGTCAAGATTGGTTTGTGTAGAAATTGAGGATTTGGGATTTGAGTCATGGATTTAATTAGGTTGACCTGAGTCGTTGGGTTAAGATTACATGATGCATGTCTTGGCTAATGTAGGTCAAGTTGTGGAGAACTTGTGCCTGGAAACGAATTCTTTCTCTTGGATGTACAGGGTCGCTTGGAGTCAACTGTGGTCAACGACGGTGATCGGGTTAGGCTAATGAAGGAGTTGAGGCCCAGAACGATCAATGATGTCGGGTGAGACGGTGAGCTTATTGCATGGCACGAGAAAGGCGAGAATATTAAAGGCGAGTTCGAACAGTGGGATGATGCCAGGTGGCATGCACTAGCCAAGTGAGCCATCGTTCGATGGAACCGGGACGGGAGAGACTTGGCAGCACGTGGCAAGCTAATGGTGTACCTACACGTAGCAAGCATAGCGATTGCTTGCAAAAAAAGGTGATGACCGGGTCAACAAGGGGTATTTTGGTACTTTGACCAAAATACCGAAAACCATCTTGGATCAAAATTGCGGCACATGGGCGATGCGTTGGAGAACGGTTTAGGTCAAGATGGAGCTGGTTTGATCAAGGCAGATCAAGGCTAAGAATTTAGCGGATGCACACTTATGCGTTTTGAAAAGCGTGCATAAGTGGATTTGAGTGACTAAAACCCATGCGTGTGGGGTCAATGGGTTTTCTCCATTGTAATAGTGGATAGAATCTATTTTGGGGAGTAGGTGGCTGATTGCTCACTTATAAAAGGTATGGAGATGGAGATATGTAGGGTTAACCATCCCACCTCTCTCTCATGTGCTCTTTTGTTTATGGTTAGGGTTTTGAGAGTGGAGACTCAATCTTTTTAAGTGAACAATACATCAATCTTTGCATATTTTCATGGATCCATCTTGATTTGGTTGTTTTGCTCTTGATTTGGCCTCAAAGTTTGATTTCTTGATCCAAGGGTTTTTGAGATAATTTCTTTGGTGTTCTAACTTGCTGTGACATGTGGAAATACATTGTAATGTCCCAAAAATTTTATTTGCCTTTATTTCTTTTTTTAGAATTTATTTGGATTTTACTAGATTTTATTTTAGAAGTCTGGATTGAGAAAATTTAACTTAAACATTTCCTTCAGCCAAAAGAATTTATTTTTGCTTTTTCCAAGTTATCATTGAATTATAATATTTTTGAGAATTTGCTAGAATTTAAAAATCAATTTTTAGAGCTAAAAATTATTTTTGTAAAAAATAAAAGTCCAAATTTAAGTTGAAAATATTTTTTTAAGTCTAAAATGTCTCCAGGAATTTTTATGAATTTTCCCAGAATTTTTAGACTTTAAATACTATTTTCTAAGTATTTATAAAGCTATATGGCTTTTCTAAAAATTAAAAACAAATTTTAAAACCAAAATCCCCTTAGGCTGACACGTGGCGCTCCCAGATTGAATCCGGGCCGTCCCCATCCACTTACCCCTTCGCTTGAAATCCAACGGCTCCAATTTGTCGTCGCGCGCGTGGCTCATATCCGGCCGTCCGCCCCTCCCCTTCTTCTCTCTCGTCGACATGCGGGGCCCACATGTCAGGCCTTTCTCCCACCTCCCCCTTCTTCTCCAGTGCGCCAGCCGCCATTAACGCCATCAATCGAGTTTTAAAAGCTTGGGATTCTACTCATTTACTTCGGGAGAAACTGCGCATTCACTCACCGGCCACCCCCGCATTCACATCGCCGGTTTTTCTCCTCTTTCACCCCCTTTAAGCCGCCATTACTCACTCTTGCGCCAGTTTCTAAATGCGTTAACTCCGGCAAGGTCGTGCTCGTCTGTTACTCCTCCCCGTCCCTATAAAACCCTCCCCGAGGATCCCCGTGCGCCGCCTTTCCTTTACCCTCTGTCAAACTCTCCTTTCCGTGCCCGAGCCGTCGCCGCATCGTGCTTCTTTGCCCTCGCCGCCGCGCCGAGCTCCGGTGAGCAATTGCCGCCGCCTCGGTCCTCCCTATCGCCGTGTGCACTTCCTCTGCCCCTTCGCCGAGCGAAGCCGCCACCGTAGCGCAATCTCGCCGTAACCCCGAGCTACGTCCGTCACCCTTCTCACTGCTGGTCGCCTCCACGCCCGTCGGAACCCCGCCGCTTGTACCGGTGAACTCCCCGCTCCTCCCTCTTGCCGCTGCGCTGTCTCGGCCGCCACCGCCGGGCGTCGGGCCGCCGGCGAGACCATGAGCCTCAGGTGCCCGCCCGGTAGGCGCCGCCTCGCTGTCTTGGCGCCACAGGTAGCTCAAGTGGCACCGCGTGGCCGCCTCATCGACACCCACCGCCACCTCCTCCCTCTGGCCACGTCAGCCATGGACCGAGTCCACGGTGCACCAGGCCGAACCGTGAACCTGGTCCACCATAGACCTGGTCCCACTTGTCAGAGAGATAACCTCTTTTACAGTATAAAAATAATTCAACCTGAAAAATAAAATAGATGCTGACATCATAAAGTTGATTTTTCAGTATAAAAATCTGTTAAACCTCCTGGTGTAACTTGTGGAGTACTTTTGTACTCATGTTGCTCAATCTAACTCTTTCCAGAGGACGCTTTTGATGACTGCGGTGAGGATTGTGACGAGTAGGCCACGTCTTACAGTCATTCGCCTTGTGGGATGGTTGGATGGGCTGATATTATCTTAATGTTTCTGCTGTTTTCTTTCAGTCTTATGCTATTATTGTAAACTTTGGCCTTGAGGCTTAAACCTTTGTTATAATAAAGTGTGGTTGTATGTGAGATATACATCGTTGTGACCCTGTGTGCACTAGCTTTTTCTGGGATAGTGTGATTAACAAAGAGGGTCTTGGAGTTGCTGCTCCGGGTCCCGACATACATCTAGACTCATCTTGGTCATCTTTCACCCACGAGCTAGTTTTATTCACCGATTTTGATTTTGACTTGCTTTTGATGTAATCTTTCTACAAACTGAAAAATGCCTCATCTTTGGCCATGATTTTAATAATCGTTTGTTGAATAGGTTCACAATACCCTAGAGATGATCTCTACAAAGTTTTACATCATTTGGATTTATGGATCAAAAATTCCGTCAGTTTTCATTTTGAGTCTGAACTGAAAACAGTCAGCGCAGCGCTCTGTCTGGAACGTCGATCGGTTTTATGACCACTTTGGTTTTGACCATGGTCAAATTTCAGACTACATCGTGTTATTTTCGACCATGTTCGATCTTTCGAGCGCTTCACGTTTTCTATTTTCGTTTTGATTCTGAACTGAAATAGTCGGTGCATATGGTTTGGAACATTGATCGGTTTTATGACTATGTTGGTTTTGACTATGGTCAAATTCTAGATCGCATCGCACTGTTTTCAACCACGTTTAGTCTTTCAATCGCTTCACGTTTTTTTGACGACGTGGAATCTTTGACCGCAACTGAAACAGTCGGCGCTGCTCTGTGTCTAGAACATCAACCAGTTCTATGACCATGTTGGTTTCGACCACAGTCAAGTTCTAGATCGCATCACATTGTTTTCGACCACTTACGACCACGTTGGTAGTTCGACCACTCATTGGCTTACGACCAGGTTGGTTACGACCACATTGATGATTTTGGTTGCCGACTAGTTTCAACCCCATTGGTTGTTCGACTACTCGTTGGCGTCTGACCATGTTGTTTACGACCACGTTGGTTTCGACAACACCTATTTTCGATCACGTTGGTTTTGATCTCAGTGGTTATCGACTACGGTGATTTTTGTTCGGTAGTCGATTTTCGACCACGTTGTACTTTTGTTTGTAGTCGAATTTACGACCACGTTGTCAGCTCTCGACCACGTTGCAAATTTACGATCACGTTGTCAGCTTTCGACCACATTGCCAGCTTTCGACCACGTTGTTTCTCCTGCTGTTTTCAACTCTATTTCTTCGGTTTTCAAGTGAGATTTCAATCCAAATCTTCATAACTCTGTAGCTATCGGAGAAAAGAGATAAGTGAATACTTGGGGGAGAATTTGAAAGGCACCATTTACCCCCGCCCTCTAGTGCCTAACTGGTCATACAGGTCCTGTGCCAGCAGCAATGGCACAGCCAGGAGAGCACAAGCCATGCAGAGAGCAAATGCCCTGAAGTGCAACACACCTGTAACCATTCTGGCCTAGCTCTATCTGTCTCTTCTTGTAACACCCCCATTTTTGGGAGCGTCATGAATCCCTCGCAATTGACCAGGACTGTTCAACTGCGAGTTACATCAATCAAGTGTACAATATTGCCAACACATGCTTAAGACAAAATCCAACTTTATTACAATATAAAGGCATAAAAGCCGAGTTTTACAGCGGGGCTAGCGACCCTTAGATACAATACATACAAAAGAACGCCACAGGCACGCCTGAGCAGAAGAGAACCCTAATTCCACGCGTCATCTATTTCGTAGAACTCCACCTCGTCGCCATCGACAGCTTCTTCATTGTAGGGTATCTCTATTGATGTTTTCAGCAAGTATGAGTACAACTATCGTACTCAACAAAACACACGGAAACTACCAATAACTACATGCAGGGTTTACCATGAAGCGAATGGGAAGGATTTGTTATTTTATGTGGATGCAGTTTTAGTTGTAACTCATTTTTAATCATAAAATAAAGATAACTTCAGTAGTAAAAGGGGGTTTCAAACTTGATTATCAATCTTCAACATTTCCAAATCATTCTCAAATCTACTTATGCTTTGCTATTGCATTCACCCATTAAACACAGTTTCATTTACTGGAAGCACGTCATATATATTCGAATACCATTAGTCTTGACTCTACAGAGTTCCCCTACTTTACCCATAAGATCTCTTAACTCCCGTGACAGAGCTAAGAAAACAAGGCTGTTCACAACTCAATTCTTTATATAGCCTCTACCCAGTAGGTTTTTGATCTCAACAAGCTCGGGTGACCCCACGGATCCCGCCCGACTTGTCGCAACCCTACAGTTTTATGGTTAACCACCTCCCATATGGACTCACCCTCTGTCTCCCCCTGCCGGTTATAGAGGTTCAATTGAACTTGAGCAGCTACTAGACCAGGTTTGACAAGATCAATGCTTGTGGTTGGGCGATCGCTATGTTCCTTACTCAGCATAAGGGTCTAGTCCTTACATTTTTAACTGAGGCAACTTTCACGCACAAATCCATATTCAGTGCCCGTGGCACTGCCACCAATCCAAAACCAAGCATCTACCCTAGGATAAGGTACTGGGATCTGGCCCACTTATGGCCTTCCGCGATCCTCGCTTACTCTAAATCCACTTTTCAAATCTCTATTGACAAATACCAATACTCTTAATAGTGGAAAGATTTTAGTGAATTCCTAAACTACCATGATTACATTACTACCATATTTACTCTTACTATGTCTTATCAAGGTGAATGTGGCCATCAAGTTAAACTGGGCTGTTTCGGGTGGTAGGATATAACTAATATCATGTCATTCTAAATAATAATTGTACATGAAATAATAACATGTAAATAACATAATAAAAATACTGATAAATAAATAATTGAAAAAATGTAGGTTCAACATGGTCAAAATATGTGCGACTTGCCTTGCGGGTCTACAATCTCGACGAGTTCGAAATCTTCGGTGGCATGGGCTTGAGCTTGGAGTTCTCTTTCCTGCTCCGGAGGGGCCTCGACGTCGGAAGCTACCACAAAATCAATAAAGTAACTTAGTTCCATGCCCGAAGGATTGAGCTAGGAATAAAGAAATGAAATGAAAAAAGAAAATTCAAAAATCCAAATAAACAGGGTTCTGGGCTTATGGGAGGGTCCAAAAGGTGAAACAGGGCTGAGAAATGGGTTGGCGGGCTTGAAACTATCAAAATGGGTATATTTTGTGTTTTTGGGTTCTGGATGAACAGTAACGGGTTAGTTACTGTTCATTACGGGTTTTTACTGTTTGTACTCGGGAAGTCCAATGAGTACTCAAGTGGTCGGTGGCATCGTTGAGGCTGAAAGCGTGGTCGTAGCTGGGTAACGACTACGAAAATAGAGCACCACGCATAGTCGCAAACCACAACATGGTCGAAAGTCACAAAGCGGTCGAGAACCACAACGTGGTCGGAAGTCTCAAAGCGGTCGAAGACCATAATGTGGTCGGAAGCCATATCGTGGTCGTAATGACCGCATGGTCGTAACGACTTCATGGTCGTAACGACCATCGAGTAACGGAAGCCGATGGAGATCGGACGGCGTACGAGTTACTCACAAGATCGAACGTTGTGCGAGTGGCTACGGGGTTTGGATGGTGTCTGGGTGGCCTTAAGGGTATCTAACGGTGTATGAGTGGCTTAGGGATATCGGACAATGTCCGAGCGGGGTTGCACAAGACTTGTGACGATGTGGTCGAAGCCTCTTTCGACTACACGGTGGTCGAAGACCCCTAGCGGTGGTCAGAGCCGAAACAGGGGAGAGGCTGGAGGTGCTGAAGCAATCGGGGGTAGGGTGTTTTGTGACGGCTTCTGGGGCTATGATCGGGTTGCTGGTGACGTGGGGAGTCCATTTCTGGGGTCGGCAAGGATAGGGGAGGCGGCGTTCGCCGGCGGCGAGGCTTTCTCCTCTGCAGGCAAGTTTGAGCAGCGTGGGGTTAGCTGAGGGTTAATTGGGTGATTGGGCTGGTATGGTGGCGCGGCGCCGACGGCCGTGGCTGGTATGGCCTGGCACTGGTGTAGAGCTCTTAATGGGGGCGTACGGTCCCTGACATGAGGCGCGTAGCTGGCGGCAACGAGCGAGCGTGAGAAGGTGCGGGGAGGTCGGCAGCGGCAAATATCAGCGGCGACGACGATATTTCGGACGAGGAACAGTGATTGCACTGTTCTCCTCCGTTCAAGCATGTCTGAGGTGGATTAGTGGCGGCCTTTGGTTGAGATTCGTGCAGGATTAGCTGGGGACCAAGGAAAACAAAATCAAAACGCAAATTCAATTCTTTTTCCAAAATTTGGTTTCATTTCACTTCTCTCTTTGGATAGTTCAGATGTTTTTGTGGCAAGCTTCTTGCTCTGCATGTGCTTTAGAGCAAAGTTAGACAAGGGTCCGTGGAATAGTGAGAGAGATGGGTCAAGAGGGAGATGAACAAACACTGACGTGGTTGGCGGAGTAAGCAAGCAGAAAGTTTCATAATTGGGGCATACTAATGGGTCAAAGGCTCTCTCCCTGTGCTATTGTTTGGTGACTTCGGGTTCACCAATCTTGGAAAATCGTAAGAGCTGCTCAGGTGCATCAAAATATTCTTCTAGCACTCATTTTTTTTATCATGTGGATGTTTCCAGAGCTGTCTTTGGCAAAAGAAATTCAGATCTACGGGTGCTCAATGCTAGATTAGAAATTGCGAGTTGGAACGTGTTAACCTCGACGTATACACCACTGTATGCAGAAACAAGGACATTTCTTCCTTCAGAACAGATAGAAACCAATAATTCTGGGAAGATGTCTGCCAACTATGAAGCCAAAAAAATGGTATCTCAGACAGTCCATACCTGATGAGTCTCCTTTAGTTGTCACCATCTGCTACAATTCCTGGGTCGTGGGGCCCATTCTTCAGTCGCCTAGTCTTGGCAGCTCACCGGTCACCACCTCTACGGAACTGCTGTATATATACGCACTCATGAAACGGAATAAAGATGGATTTGACAGGTCCGTCTGTACGGCGCGTGCGAGACCACATTTATAAAGTACGAATAAATCTTAAATATCAATCATGACGTATCTAACATAAGTATGTAATCAACTATCTTAGTGCATAACATGCAACAATCGTATCATCAAACCCCCGCTACCCCAGTATAAGATTAACAGTGCGGTATTTCATACCTCTTCCTACCACCTACAAAATCGATTAGTAATTGTTTTGTATTCGTAAATGTACAATTTATTTCTAACTATTTTTCTTCCAATTTGTAACATACATCAAATTACATATTCATTTTATTTTTATTTCCATTGGTCTTATTTATAGATCTTACTTTCGAATTCGTATGAAAATTACATTACAACTTTCTTTTATTTTCACTAGTGTTATGTCTTATGCTTGTTTGAATTAATGCAAAAAATACAATTACTAATTTCTCTTCATTTCTTTTGTAAAATTTTACTTAATGCCGGCTTCCACTAACCAATTCCAATTGCATTTTTGTTCTGATTAATGCAAAATTCCAATTACTTAATTTTCTTCCTTTCTTTTCTATATTTCACTTAATGCGGGCTTTTACTTACGAAATCGTAGATAAATCAAAAAAATAATCTTTGTAATTTCATGTTCTCATTTTAAGTTTACTAAGCCTACTAATTCTAACATTCTTGTCTCTAATCTTACTACTCTTGCTATCACCTACATATGCTCTACCATAAATATTTACTTTTTCAACGCCTATACAAGTGTAAGTACATATGTTCACAAAAAAGCAAACTATATTACAATACATAACTTCACAAAAAAAGTATGACATTATCTACACTGCAATACACAAAAAATAAAGTATGCGTCATATACGGATGTTTAGCTACAAATACACACCGTATGAAAGATTGCCATATAAAAACATTAACGAAAGACGGTTTGGCTAATTACGAGCTAATGACATTCACAGAAATATAGTTGCAGGGCACAAAAATTACCTCTTCTTGAAGCTCACGACCCGATCTACAACTTTTGTATTTGCAAAATCTGCTGATTCTAAATAAAATCAACTCAAAATTTTGTGTTTTGACTCATTACTTCCTCCCTTCACTCCCTCTCTTGCTCTGCATTCGCTCCAACTGCAAACGAGCCTCCGTCTTCAGCGCAAGCATCTGCTCACCCAGCTCACTCCAAGCCGTTTTATTGCCCACACTCATTTAGCTTGCAGCAAAAAATAAGGGGGCCATATCACTTGCTACAGACGTGTGTGCGAGCAGCATGCAAAAAGAGCAGTCGAGGCTCTCTTTCGGCGGACGGATTGGACAGTGAATCCACTCATTCGCGCGCTCGGACATCGCATGGTAGCACACGCTACAGAGCAGAGCACAATGGGGATGTGTGGTCCCCGACCGCACATTCGTGTCGCTATAGTGCAGTCATGCGGTCCCCGACCACACGACTTAGCTACGGCACGCTCGTGCGGTTCGAGACCGCACGACTGCACACGTGTCGGCGCCCGGAAGTCCTACGGTCGGAACAGGGGCCAGAAATGGAATTTTTATGCGTATGGGGATATATTTGGAATTTTTAGGGTATATAGTGCTACAAACGTCCAAAATTCGTAACATCACAATAGTTTAGGTGCCGCTCGGTTGGGATGAAATAAGTTGACTTATGGCTGAAATTATACTGTAGCTGATGGTGGCTTATTTGGCGTAACTAAATTTAAAAATTTAAAAATAGAAAAAATAGGTTAACCTATCACGAAAAACACAAACAAATACGGGAAAAAAGAACCGGCAAAAAAGCTCAAAAACTAGAAAAGGACAAAATTTAGGAATAATAAAAAATAAGTCAGAAGCTCAAGCCGAAATGAGCGGGGCGTTCTCTGCAAATTATGTTTAAAATATTAAATTATGCATTTATGAGATTTTCTGTATTTTTGGCTATTCTTTTGAAATAGTTTCCTATTAAAGGCAGTAGTTTTTTTGAAATAGTTTCCTATTAAAGGCCGCCCATGGTTTTGAACGGTTGGCGCAGTCATCACCTCCGCCTCACCCCGTCCCATCATTGTAGTCCTATAAAACCGTTTTATCGGCTCCTCTTGTCTGCTCAGGTGGAGAAAGAGTGCACACCATGAGTTCTCACCACGCCTACCCTTTTCTCGTTGTTCTTCTCATGATCCTCTCTGCCATACATAAGCCGCATCGCTTGTGTCATCTCTCTCAGCTCGCTATTTCTAGCTTGCCTCCCAAGAACCAAAGTGCTTGGTCTTATGGTTCGCTGGGAATAGCGTCATCTTCCTCGATGCCCTGGTAAGCTGCCCTTGCTTGACACGTGTGTCATTCTCCTCCTTGAGCTTCGCTCTTACCTCTGCTATGCTTGGCTTCACGGAATAAGCTATGGGGAGCATCATTGCCATCGTCGTCTTCCTTTTCGGTCGATGTGGCCTTCTGCACCGCCGTGATTCCACCATTCTGGTGAGTTTGGCTTTGCACCGCTTGTGTCACATCGTGTTCCATAGCCTACTTATGCTTTCCCTTCAAACAATTTCATCAATTTTGCAGTGAAACCCTGAGGTCGTGCATCTCCATTGTTTCTGGCCATTGCCGCCATTTCCATCGATTCTCTCCACTCCAGCGAGTCCTTGTCCGATTCATTCTGTTTCCACCATCACACGCATGCATGCAAGCTGATGCATACCTTCTTGTAGCCTTTTCCCTTGGAAAGTTCTCTATCACCGAGCGCCACCCTCTGCCATAGCTGCTCACTACCATCAAGCCACCCCGGTGCCACTTTGACGCTGCCAACATCATCTTCATGCTCGTGGTGAGTCACTAATGCTCGTGTGCCCTTTATTTTGCGTCGAGCGAGCCTTCTTCACCGTCATCACCATCACCACTGCCGATGTTTGATGACCTTAGGTCCCCATGCCAGCTACTGTAGCATCACCCAGCCTCCCTCTAGCTCGTGTTATGACCCAGTTAGCTCGCTCTGCTCTCTCGCACCAACATCGTTGCTTGCTGAGCTTCCCCACCTCTTCACGTCACCGTGCCGCCATCTCCATCCACCTTTTCGTCCATTGTTACCACCCATAGGTTCGCCTGGATCTTGCCGTTCCATTTTCTAGTTCCCAAGGCCACTCCGCTGCTGCTTCGCCATCGACGAGCTCGTCATCGTGCTTGGTTGGAGCCTGTCTGCTATGCCTTCTCTCCTTCTCCCTCTGACATGTGGTCTCGCATAATTATTGTTGAAGTTAACGTTAATGGCAGTAATTAAGGTTAGTAATTTGCTGACATGTGGGCCTGGTATGCTAATTAAGTAAAAATCTAATTTAAACCTTTTTTCAAGAATTGTGTCACTCACATGTGGACCCCGTCTGTTAGTTTATTTTGCAAAATAATAAAATTATGACTGATATGCCCCACCTGTCAGTCTAATGATGCAATAAATCAGTTTTCCTATAGAAAGAAAATATAAAATAAAATAAGAATTCGTGCATAGTATTTTCTCTTTTCTTTTCAGCAATTTCTAAACCGAACCAAATTCAATCGCTGATAACTTTTGCATCCGAATTCCAAATTGAGTGAAACTTGTTTCTAAATTTTTATAAAATCATGGTATTTCATAATCTTCAAATATATTTTTATTTTCTATTTGTTTTAATTTATTTGGATCTTATTTATATTATTTGGCTTTTACCGATTTGGTATCGACATTACAAAAATCTCTGACGCTGCTCCAGAGCAAGGCCAAGAGTTCAACGAGCAAGGCAAGTACACTCTTTGACCATATTGATCTCATATTTCACTGCTATGTATGTTGTGTTTCAAAATTATTATGCATGCGCATAATTTTAGAAAATCACTTCATTGATAATGTTGGTAGTTATATCCAATTGTTGTACTGACCCTACCTTGATAAATTGATACTCTCACTATTTTCACCATATTATTGCTATCCACTACTTATATATTTAGTTGTGAAATTTGTAGATGAAGCGAATAGTTGATGCTTTGCCATGCTTACATCGGTACTATTTGTGCTAGGTTGAAAATTGGTCAATTGCTCAAAATGGGAAACACTTATATATCGGTCTAGAGATGGAACCTTTGCTATTTTGGTTAATAAACAAAACTGAAAACATGTTTTAGACTTGGGCGAGTGATTGTAGAAACTGATGCAATTGCACGAGAAATTGGTTGTGGTTGTCTCACCTAGTCATTAAGGACCAATCTATTGTGCCATAGACCCAAGTATTCTCGTACAACCACACGTGCCTCTATGGGGAGGCTTTAGCATAATAAGTTGAGGTTGACGGGCAGGATCGGGTTGTTAGTGACAAAGATAGAGGTGGAGAGAGAGAGGCTGACAGGTGGGGCCAAGAGAAAGGGTTCAAATAAATGATTTTTCCCTTTGTTTTATGTGAAGATTTCAAATTTGGATTTCTAAAAATAGCAAAAGGGCTAAAGAATTCTAAATTTTTTTGGGGTAACTCCTGACATAGTATAGAACCTTGTATAAATGTTTTAGGTTTCTATCTATCTTAAACTTTTCTCGAAAATTCTTCACAAGTCATTGTTTTATTTAAAAACACCATTTTGAATTTCGAAATTGTTGGGAAAATGCTTAAAATGCTAAAACTTTATTTCTAGCCCTATGAATCCATTTTTGAGTTTTTAACATGATTTTTACTGTGACTTCCCTTATGCCACTTCATGGCTCATCTCTTTCAAAATAAATTTTCAATTCAAATTGATTTTTGCCCATTGAATAATCTTTTCCAAATATTTTTCTATGGAAACTTTAATAAAAAAACCAAAGAAATGATGATGCAAATAAAAATTTTAAATTCTCCTCAATTTTTCGGCTTCCTAGAAATCAGGATGTTACAGACATACCCCCTTAAAAAGAATCTCGTTCCCGCGATTCGGACAGTTCAAGGAAAAGGTACGGTTGTTTGGATCTGAGTAGGTCCTCACACTCCCAGGTGGCATCATCTATAGTATGATTGCTCCACTGTACTCTGCACATCTTAATAGAGCTATTTCGAGTGCAGTGCTCGGCTTCCTCTAATATCCTTATCGGGTATTCTGGATAGGCTAAATCTGGTTGCAACTCAATGTTTTCCAGAGGGGTTTGCTCAATAGGATCTCGTAGGCACTTCTTAAGCTGAGATACATGGAACACATTGTGCACATCTAAGAGTTCGAGTGAGTTCGAGTGACAGTTCTAACCGGAGTGCCACTTTCCCCTTTTTGGCAACTATTTGGTATGGCCCAATGTATCTCGGTGCTAATTTCCCTCGAACTTGGAAATGATGGGTGCCTCGGAGTGGCATGATTTTTAAATACACTAGATCATTTGGCTCAAAACTCAGCTCTCAACGTTGATGGTCAGCATAGCTTTTTTGTCAGGAATGTGCTTCTTTCAATCGGGTCCTAATCAATCGAACTTGTTCTTTAGCTTCTCTTAGGATTGCAAGACCAAACACTTGTCTTTCTTTTGTCTCAGATCAATTTAGAGGTGTCCTACATTTCCTTCCATATAAGACTTCAAAAGGTGACATTTACCAGCTTGTTTGGTAGCCATTGTTGTAGGAGAACTCAGCATATGGTAGACACTTTTCTCAATTTGGTGCATAGGACAGTACACAGGCTCTAAGCATATCCTCGAGAATTTGGTTCAATCATTTAGTTTGACATCCAGCCTGTAGATGATATGTCATGATAAAAGCCAAACTTGTACCTAAGGCCTTTTGTAAGCTCTTCAAAAAATACGAGGTAAATTGAGTTCCTTGACCCGACATTATCCTTTTGGGCACTCTATGTAGAAACACTATCCTGGACATATATAACTAGGCTAGCTTTGAACTGTGACCCCTTGTGTTCACCAGCGTGAAGTGGGCAACCTTAGTCAGACGGTCCATTACAACCCATATCGACCATATCGAATCACAACCTTTCTATGATCTCAACCATCCAGTGATGAAATCCATACCAACTTCTTCCAATTTCCACTTTCGTATGGGTAGTGGTTGTAGTAATCCTGCTGGACATTGGTGTTCAACTTTCACTCTCCGACATATATCACACCTAGAAATATATCACACCTAGAAACAAACTTTGCTACATCTCTCTTCCTTCCAGACCACCAAAATCTTTGTTTCAAGTTTTAGTACATCTTAGTACTTCCTGGTGTATGGTGTAGGGTGTTTCATGGGCTTCCCTAAGTATCAATTCCTTTAGATCTTGTCATTGGGCACAACTAAGTGCTTCATATACCATAAGTTACCTTATTCATCCTTAGAAAATTCTGTGATACCTTGTTCATCCTTAGAAAATTCTGTGATAGCACATCTCTCTATGCTATCCCTAATTTTCCTAATATCTTGGCTCTTTTTCTAAGCTATTCTAATTTTTTCTTCCAAGGTAGGCTTTACTTCTAAGGTAGCTGCATAACCTTTCTCTACCAATCCTAGGTTAAGGCACTGAAATTCCTCATGCAGACCTGGTTGCCTTTCCTTAATCATGACACTATTACAGTAGGTCTTTCGGCTTAGGGTATCAGCTACTGCGTTTGCCTTGTTGGGGTGATAGTGTATACCAAGATTATAATCCTTGATTAGCTCTAATCACCTTCTCTGCCTTAGGTTTAGATTAGCCTGAGTGAATATGTACTTTAGGCTCTTATGGTCTGTATACACCTCATAATGGTTATCGATAAGGTATTGTCACCAAATCATTAGAGCATGCACTACTCCTACTAATTCCAAGTCACGAGTGGGGTAATTTACTTCATGAGGTCTGAGCTGTCGTGAGGCATATGCTATGACCTTATTTTCTTGCATCAATACACAACCAAGTCCATAGCGAGACGCATCATAGAAAATATGAAAGTCTCAATGTATGTCTAGTAAGGATAGTACCGGGCTGTGGTCAATCTCTTCTTTAATTCCTGGAAGCTTTCTTCATACTTGGTGGTCCACTCAAACTTCTTTGCCTTCTTGAGTAGTTGGGTCATGGGTCTAGCAATACTGGAGAATTTCTCGATGAATCGATGATAATATACGAACAAATCGAGAAAACTACAAATTTCTGTAATGGTCTTGGGCTGCTCCCAGTCCAACACATCCTTAACCTTATGGGGGTCTACTGCAACTCCACCTTTGGATAGTACATGTGTCATGTGGGGTATTCCGTGTAGACGCCGTAAGGCTAAAGCAATATCCCCACAGACACAGCAGTCGGACAGGACTACATCTCCTCGGCAAGAGTAGTTCGGATTACATATCCATCTATCTTTATAGATTGTTTACTTCAAATAAGAGATAATATTAGGGAAGTTAGATTGAGTATAAACTATAAAAGGGGAAGACTTACCTTTGTACCGTATGGAGAATAATAAATAGATCTCTTTCCCCTATCTCTGTTTTCTCTGTTCCTCGTCTCCTTCTTGCCGACAACAACCGCAACCATGGTGTCTGAATGCAGGGAGAACCAGTTGCGTCCTTCTGCCCATCACGATTACTACCTGCGCTCGCAAGGGGATACCAACATGTCTTAAAAATCTCACTTGTTTCAACCAAAACTTGCACTTATCGAATTTTGCATACAATCTATGCTCTCTGAGCTTTTCCAATACTAACCTCAAATGATACTCATGCTCTTCTTTGTTCCTTGAGTATATGAGTATGTCATCTATAAAAACTACCATAAATTTATCCAAAATCTCCATGAACACTTTATTCGTGAGATTCATAAACTATGCAGGAGCATTGGTCAACCCAAAAGACATTATGGTGTATTCATACAAATTGTAATAGGTGATGAAGGTTGTTTTTGGGATATCTTCTGACCCGATTTGTGTTGTAAATATCCTAATCTTAGGTTGATCTTGGAAAAAAACTTGGGCTCCATTCAATTGGCCAAACAGGTCATCAATCATAGGCAGTGGGTACTTATTTTTTATGGTTACCTCATTCAGGGATCGGTAATTCATACACATCCTTAAATTCCAATCTTTCTTTTTTCACAAACAACACGGGTGATTCACTCCAATCTTTCTTTTTTCACAAACAACATGGGTGATTCCCATGGTGATGAACTCGGTCTAATGAATCCCTTAGCCTGTTGTTCCTTGAGTTGCTTCTTCAGCTCGGCTAACTCATCTACATGCATCATATATGGTCTCTTCGAAATCAGAGCTATTCCAGGCTATAGCTCAATTACGAACTTCATGTCTTTATCTGGTGGTACTCCATGCAATTCCTCGAGAAATACGCTGGGGTGCTCACATACTACTGGTACTTGGCTTAGGTTTATGCTCGAAAGGCAGTTGAGAGAAGGAAGGGACTATCCAACCTGGTTAGAGGAAGGGACTATTCGGCCTGGTTAGAGATAAACTTGATGTGATTCCCTTCTTCACTAATGAGGTCAATCGAATGGTTGGCACAAGTTATATGTCCTTTATGTTTGAACAACCAATCCATTTCTAAGATAACATCTAATCCCTAGGACTCAAGCACTATCAAGTCTGCTATGAACATAATCCCATTGATAATTATATTGACTTGTGGGCATACTAACTCGATCCTTAGTTCTAAACCTAGGGATTGAACTAGCGTGGGTTTATTTAGCAATCCTATTTCCATCTGTTGTTGGATAGTAAAGGTCTTGGATATGAAAGAATGATATGCTCTGGAATCAAATAAAACAATTATAGGGGTTGAGTTAACGAGAAACATACCCAACACTACGTCAGGTACGCCCTGGGCTTCTTCGGTAGTTGTATGGTTCACTCGGCCTCTACTGATGTTCTGGGTGGCTCCTAGGGCTCTATTCTGGGCTTGAGGTGCTCTACGACCTTGTCCTTGCACTGGCGGCCTCACGGGGGCATGTAGTGGTACATTATGGACAACTCCTTGTTTCTTCGGGCATTGGCTCGTATAGTGGACAAGCTCACCACAATGTTAGCAATTGATGGCCTTGGCAGCTCCAGCGGGATGATTCCCATAAAAAAGAGGTCGGACGACTTACTGAGGTGGACGTGGGGATAGCACTGGATTTTTGGGTGGCTGTGGCATGGGTGGACAGATAGTGGGCAGCTGCCACACACGAGGGCATTGCACACAACTACTTGCCGATTTCTGTGCCATCCACTTGTGCTTTCATGAGTCCTCGAGCACACTGTCCTTGTCTTCCCACGTGATGGCTTTGTTGACCAGGGTCTGAAAGTCTAGGAAGTCCAATGGGGCTAGTGATATTTGTACTTCTTGATTGAGGTGTTCCCAAAATAGTTCCATCTTTCAGGCCTTATTTGGGATGTCACTAGGAGCATAACAAGAAAGGTAGTTGAAATGATGCATATACTCAGTTACCATCAATCTTCCTTGGTGCAGAGTTATAAACTCCCTCTTCTTAATGTCCATTAGTCCAATTAGGATGTGTGCCTTGCGGAAGGCTTCCGTAAAGGTGGCCCAAGTGACTGCCTGTCTTTCCAGCTGCATAGTGCTAAAATTGTCCCACCAAATGCTGACAGCTCCTTGTAGTTGGTATGAGGCAAATAGAACCTTCTCGTTGTTAGTGCACTGAGCAATGGATAATTTCTTCTCTATGGCTCTCAACTAGTCATTGGCATCAAGTGGATTCTCGAATCGAGAAAAGACAGGCGGCCTAGTTCGTAGAAATTCTCCTAATTTTGAATGGGCATGGTTTGCAGCGGATCCTCTTCCTTCTGCTATCACAGGAGCTGCATCTATGTTCGCTATGTTTTGGGCAATTTACTGCAAAATAATTGTCTAGGCATGGCAGTTTTGTTCTATCTCGGTGATTACCTGGGCCATTGAAGGTCGTTCGGGTAGCTCGACTCCATGCTCTTACTTATGCTGAGGTTCTGGCTCCGTGTTTGGGCTAGGTTGTGGAAGGTTAGGCATCGAGGGTCGAGCATTTGTTGGTTGTGATCCAGATGCTTCTATGCTTCCCAAAAGCAGGTCCATTGATCGAGTCCTTATCATCCTATCGTTAACCACTTGCCAAGACTAGTTTAGGAGCGAATAAAAATCATACTTAAGAAGCAAGGGGTAGCGAGGGTGTATTATCTAGTCATTTAAGAAAGGAGAAATTTTCATCTTCAAGAAAAACGAATAAAGAATCCAAATGGGCAACACACAAGCAGCTATGATAAACTTGATTAATTTTTCACATGGTTCAAGAAGTACAACCCCTATGGGCAGATAGACAAAACATGCCATATATAGTAGTAATACCGTCTTACGTGCATCTAGGAATTTTAAGAAGGGATACATAGCTCACTAAACCAAAATGATTCCTAAGTGAGCTCTACCAAAACTAGTCCTAGAGGTCTAGTTCTCGGTTCCATCATTCCCTTCGATGACAAGCTCTTCTAGCTCGATCTCTTTAGACTGCAAACCCTCCGAAGGTGCCTCAGGCCCTTCACCCCAGCCAATTATGGCTAGTTGCACCTTGCAGTCTCGAAGCAACTTAGGAAGGTTGATGACGTGTCACCTGTAGATCTGATAGACTACTCAGTGGGCTACTCCCTGAAGAACGAGGTTCTCAGTATAGCTGTGTACTTTAGGCTGTGGTGGAGAACTTGGTGTTCGATCCTTGTCTTGACGTACAACTTGGCACAAAACTTGATGGTGATACCCATTTGGCTTTCATCTACAATGATGTACAAGGGTTGTCTCTTTCTTCCTATTTTCCATAGCATGTCACTGAAGAACCTTGGCCATCCATCCTCTTGGTTACGAAAAACTCTGACCATCTACAGATTGAAAGAGGAAAGGGGCCAATAACCATTTTGTAACCAAGTGAAAAGAGGTACGGAAAGAACTAAGGAAAAGGAGTAAATCAGCAAGTATATCATATATTTTTATGATTATTTGTAAATTTTGCAATTAAGGCTTTAGAATCTCAGGTCCTTATACTAACGGTCAGTTCTACCTAATAGTTCAACTTACAGTTAGTATGGCTCTGCTACCAATGCTACCGGGACCCGAAACTTGCATTCCGAACACTATATGCTTACTATGCTAGTCCTATAATCAGTGACTAGCATACACATATAACAACATTCATATCACATCCATAAACAATAAGTTTAAACTAAAGTAGTGCATTAGGTAGCGAATATGCCTAAATGGCAGAGTTTACAGTACTGGGGCCGATCGGCCAAATAAAGCATATAACATCAAAGTTTATTGGAAGCAAATGATAAATGAGGTGCCCAAAACCAGCAAGTATGCCTTATCCCAAACCACAGGTAACTGACTTGGGGCAGAACCGTAAAATTTGGTGTCATCGTCAACAAAACCTGCGGCATAGTAGTACCTACAAGACATGTCTTCTTCTACATCCTCTAAATATATTCAGCAAGCAACGGTTGAGTATGAAAATCGTAGTCCGTAAGACTTTTAAGCGAAGATATATAGTATACAGGCTATATCAAAGATGGCTCCCTATTCTAGTTTGATTTGCGAAACCTATTTTCAATTAAATAGCGAGTAGTAGATTGCAAACGGAAGTTGTAAGAGCATTTAAACTTGATAAGTAATACCAGTAAGCATAAATATGTGTAATATAGAACAAAAGGCATGCTGCCTTAGAATCTTGAACTAGCGGCAAATTCCTTGCCAAGCCAACTTTGCTTTCCCAACCATTTCCTTCCATAACAATTTTGCAAAAACATAAAATTACTTATTGTGGGATTTCACCAAGCTTTGTCCATAACCAGAGATACAACTATTCAAATAGATTTTACATTCTGCAGAGGTTGTATACTTTACCTATGCAACATAAACGTCCCATCATGATATACATGTCATGTGATTTCAAGTTCAGATTTCTAAAAATAGTAAAAGGACTCCAAAGATTCTGAAAATATTTAGGATAACGCATTGCATACTGCAGAACTTTGTGTAAAATTTTCAGGTTTTTATATATCTTAAATTGTTCTCGAAAATTCTTCAAAGCTCACTGTTTTATTTAAAAACACCATTTTGACTTGGGAAATTGTTGGGAAAATGCTTAAAAATGCTCAAACTTCATTTCCAGCCCTATGAATCCATTTTTGAGTTTTTAAGATGATTTTTACTATGACTTCTCTTATGCCACTTCATGGTTCATCTCTTTCAAAATAAATTTTCAATTCAAATTGAATTTTTACCCATTGAATAATCTTTTCCACATATTTTTATAAGGAAACTTTAATAAAAAACCAAGGAAATGATGATGCAAACAAAAAGCTTTAAATTGTCCTCAACTTTAGGCTTAGTAGAAATCGTGATGTTCCTGCTACTTTGTTTATTTAACTGTGTATGGATGTAATATAAATGTTGTTGTATAGGTGTGTTAATCATTGATCACGGAACTAGTACGGTAAACATATTAGGATTTGAAATACAAATTCCGGATCGTTGTAGCACTAAAAATACATATACAATACTCTTCTAAAATACTATATAACAAGTCGTAAGAACAATATCAGAAATGGGCATTTTTCTTACAAACATAGTGCTGAAGGCTGAAAATTCACCATAGAGGCATCGTTAATGGTGTAACAGGGCTAGTAGCAATCACATGACGGCTAGACCGCTAGAGATGGATAAGCCCTCGATACAAAACAAGGGTTATATATGATAGAATGAGCCAGATGCAATAGCACTTCCTTGATCAGTCAGCAAATCCTCATAGCTGAAATAAGCAAGACCGCATCGGTAAATTGACTTCTCCACTACACATCACGTTAGATATTTGCAGATCAATAGTGCCGCGAGGAAATATCTAGTGACATGGCTGGGCGCTTTGGAGCTTTTTCCCTTGTATCTCCACCTCGCTACTTTACGCTTGAGGTTCCAAAAGTTGGAACGGCTAAGGGGGAGTGCCGATGACTGGCACAAAACCTCATGCTTTGGAATCCAAGAGAACCCACCCTCCCTTTCTCTTTTGCAAAAGGGTGTGCATAAAGAGAGAGGCAGCATCTTCCTCCTCCCTTTGCCTCCTTTATACCACAGCGGCTTCCAATTCTCTACCTTTAGGCTTAAGCCCAGTCCAGGGAATGGCAATTACATCATCTAGGGACGATCCTAGTATACATGAGAGAATTATCTTGATCCTTGGAATACACCTCCTATGATTTGCATCAGAAACTGTTCAGCCCATCTGTCTTTTGAATCAAAATGTGGAAAATGAACAGACGGATCATCCCTACAACAATGGAAGCCTTTCGCTTGCAGATATGCAGATTGCTTTGGCTAAAAAGTTTTGACATAAGCGGATTTGGCCAAAGCCAAATCCTCCAGGCGTGCCAAAGTGCGTCGAACCTTTATCTGAAAACGACTCTGAGGATTGGCGTTGGCACAAAAGAGCGAAGCAGCAACATCCAAAGCCAACCACAAGATAGGCACACAGCGGTCCTCGCCCCCAAGAACGACGCCAAGTGTCGCTCCCTGGATTCCGCTGACACCCTACTATTAGTACTCTATACTGAACTTGCAGCATTGGTGACTCCCACCCCACAAACACAGAGAGGCAGTGCAAGAAAACACAAGAGCCATGAGAGGTAGAGGAACAGGAGAAGACATCTACACACACATATAGGGTAGCATTAGCTACTATCTTCCCTGAGACTCCTTACATGATCTATGTGGTACAAGTCACAAGGTCTCTTCGTTCATGAATTATAACTTCGGCTGCACCGTTTACGAGCAGAAGGTTGGAGGAGGAGAGGGGGGCTGCCCATGGGCCAGGCCGTGCGACGGATGTCGCGCGGCGCCAAGCGTGGTGTACTGCCGCGCCGACGCCGCGTACCTCTGCGCGTGTTGTGACGCGCGGGTGCACGCCGCGAACCGCGTGGCCTCGCGCCATGAGCGCGTGCGCGTCTGCGAGGCCTGCGAGTGTGTGCCTGCGGTGCTGGCATGCCGCGCGGACGCCGCAGCGCTGTGCGCCGCCTGTGATGCGCAGGTGCACTCCGCAAACCCGCTCGCCGGGAGGCACCAACGTGTGCCCGTGGTGCCGCTCCCGGCCGCAGCCATTCCGGCTGCTTCTGTACTTGCCGAGGCAGCAGCCACCGCCACCGTTCTCGGCGACAAGGAAGAGAAGGTGGACTCTTGGCTGCTGCTCAACAAAGATTCTGACAACCACAATTGCAGTAGCAACAATAGCAACAACAACATATACTTTGGTGAAGTGGATGCGTACTTTGATCTTGTCGGGTACAATTCGTACTACGACAACCACATCGACAACAACCAAGAGCAGTATGGGATGCAAGAACAGCAACAGCAACAACAGCAGATGCAAAAGGAGTTTACAGAGAAGGAAGGGAGCGAGTGCGTGGTACCTTCGCAGGTCGCAATGCTGAGTGGCCAGCAGCAGAGTGGTTATGGAGTTGTAGGGGCTGAGCAGGCTGCCTCCATGACTGCCGGGGTCAGTGCTTACACAGATTCCATCAGAAACATGTCATGTTGTCTTGTGTTTGATTTAGAGTTCATCCTACTTCAAGTGAAACACCATCCTCCAAACAAAAAGCATTTTTGTAACAAAATGATAAGATAAATTGGTCTCAACCAAAAAGTGCTTTTTTTTGTGGAAGTAAAATGTGGATATTTAGTGTTTCCTCGCTTTTTGGGTTCTTTCTTCAACTGTTTCTTCTTCTAGGCAGAGAACTTAAGGCTGATAATTTCCAAAATGGAACTGCTGTAAAAGCCACTTTAAAGAACAGTACACAGTTCATCTCTAGGCAAACTAATTGATTGGTTCCTGTACTTCTAAACATAGACCATCCAAGTTAGCTAACTAATTTAAAAGCCATTTCATATGCAAAGTCTCAAGTTATCTGCCAACTAAAGCTATGCTCTGTTTGCCAACCTTTTCTATACATACCAATCACTACATGAAAGTATATGAGACATCATTAGAGATTTGATAACTGGTAAGTATAATTTAGATTTTATCCCTATGCACAATTTACATTATTTTACTTCACAACAACAAAAAAGCTTGGAAATTTTTCTATATGTAGAATTAAATTAAACCCATCTACATATCATTGCAGGGTCTATGACACCTGCAATCTCCTTATGATTCGCATATTTCAGTGACCATTTGCCGATTCCATCTCAGATATCTTTCTCATCAATGGAGGTGGGTATAGTACCAGACAACACGGTGATAGATATGCTAAACTCCAGCATCCTGACACCTGCTGGAGCCATCAATCTCTTCTCAGGTCCTTCACTTCAGATGCCACCTCACTTCAGCTCCATGGACAGAGAGGCTAGGGTCCTCAGGTACAAGGAGAAGAAGAAGACAAGAAAGTTTGAGAAGACCATACGTTATGTGACAAGGAAGGCGTACGCCGAAGCACGGCCAAGGATCAAGGGCCGCTTCGCCAAAAGATCAGATGTGGAAATTGAAGTGAACCAGATGTTCTCATCTGCAGCTCTATCTGACGGTAGCTACAGTACTGTTCCATGGTTCTGATGGGATCAACGAGACATTGTCTTATAGGCACATGGACTTACCAGAGTGATAAGGTCCAGTGCAAGTAGTTCTAGCCTTGTACGAAATCGACGCTCTGAATAATAGTGTGTTATCTACAACTTAATTGATCGAGTAACTTAGCATTTAAGTTTTGCTTTGTAATTTCAGATAGCAGATATACGTTGTTGGTGCTTGCTCAGTCGCTTTAATATTTTAAGTGAACAAAGAGCAGTATAATAAGATGAAATGCGGATATGTACATAGATAACTATGGGGTGCATTGGATTACCAACGGCCCTAGTAGCAATGCTGAAAACAGAACCATGACTTCCGGGTTTGCAATATAGTTGCATCGCATGAGTGGAACATATATAGTTTAATTCCATCCTATAGGGTAGCTGTTCTGTCATTTCATTTTTGTTTTCTGCTAACCAGCCTTCGTTGGATGGAACCAAATCTTGTTTCCTTATTGTTACAGCCTTTAAAGACTGCTCCCAGGACCTCACAACCACGTCCGGGCCGCTACGACCACCTTCTGTAGTCGTTCGACTATGTTCTGCCCGCTATAACCACCTCCTATAGCCATACGATCACGTTCTGATCGCTACGACCACCTCTTGTAGCCGTACGACCACGTTGTAGTGGTTACAACCACCTCTTGTGTCGCTACGACCGCTCTGTTGGTCCTCCGACCACACAGACAGTCGTTACGACCACACTGTGATCTCTCCGATCACACCTTACTGCTCCGACCACGTAGTCGTAACTTCAGCAGAAGTTATGATCACGTTCACTACCGCTGCGTTGCACTTCCTTCGACCACGGTCGATCACCGTAGTCGTAGCTTCTTACGACCACGCAGCGATTCTATTGACCGTTGTGGTCGTAACGACTTACGACCATGTCTCCTCGCTGTGGTCGTAACGACTTACGACCACGTCTCCCGGCTGTGGTCGTAACGACTTATGAGTATATCTCCCCGCTGTGGTCGTAACGACTTACGACCATGTCTTCTTGCTTCACGACCGTGATCATAACTCCTTACGACCACGTCTGCTGCTTTTGCGGACACTCTCTGCCTATCACCGTGATCGTAACTCCTTACGACCACGTCTGCTGCTTGATTGCCGTGGTCGTAACTCCTTTACGACCACGCCTGTGATCCCCTGCTCACCGTGGTCGTAAGTAATTTTACGACCACGTCTAAGAACACAACGAACTAGAGAGTTTTTCAGAGCCAAACCTCTCTTCTCTTCTTTATTTCTTTTTCTCAATTACACAAATCTCTATGATCACCCTGATCGTCCTCTCTCTCTTGCCTCTCGATCACACCGATCACCTTGGCCTCTCTTGCCCTTCTCACCCCTCGACTTTTCTCATCCTCACCTCTTGGTTACATGGCTCTGCCTTTTATACCCTACTCCACGACTCCGACTCGGTTACAACTACTACTCGTACTCGGCTACGACTATGAAACGGACTTGGACACGACTACGAATATGGAACGAACTCGTATACGACCACAACCAGAACTCGCATACGACCATGACCTGGACTCGTATACGACCACGGTCAAACTCGTACACGACTCTGACCACTCGTACATGACTAGGGTTACGACTACGACTGAAATCAAGATTACAACTCTAACACTTATCAGATGACGGATGAAAGACCCTGGTTGATCGTATCCAGATATTTGCTTAAGAATTATGATCATCTTATCCGATTGGAGTTTCACTAGAGATGAAGTTTGGAGTTTCACCATAGGAGAAGTGACGGCGTTCTCGCCGCTTTATTCAGCAGGTATATCCTTGCAGTCCCCCAAATCATTCAGGACAAAAAGAAAAATAGTGACAACTGACAAAGAACTTACCGGTGCTTTAGCCGCGAGCATCATATCTTTCCAGCATGGCCTAGCTCTTCATTCACTGTACCATGAGCTATCAGTGACCAGTAACGAATATAAGTTGTAGGGGCTAGGGACACTGTCTTGATAGATACACCATTGTGGTTGAGTCATATAAGTACTCTAAACCCACAAAAAAGCCCCCCTACTATTTCCTGAATGAAGCGAGCATAAATAAGAAAGCGCTTTCTCATCCTCAGTGCATTCCTCTTTCCTTTCACTAGTAACTAGTGTACGAATCTTAGCGCCTTTAGTTCCTATATACGAGATGGAGCGTTCACCAAATAGATGAGGCATCTCAGGCCACTAATATTCACTACTACAAAATAAGCTATACTAGACATATTATTACAGACGGTTCATGTGGAGCCATCTGTGCTTTGATTATTACAGACGGTTCATGGCTAAAATCGTCTCTGAAACTATCACATACGGTTATGTTTAAAAGCTATATGTGATATACGCATTATCACAGACGGTTTTTAAGTAGAACCGTCTGTGAAACTATCATATACAATTTTTATTTACAATCGTCTGTGTTTTGTCCTTTGTCGTATGAACAACAGAAGTTACTGAGACAAGAGACAAATTCAAGGCAAATTTATTACAAAAGTCCCAAAAAAGATATTCTCAGATCTTAGTCTTCTGAGCTTCATATGCTTCTTCTTTGACTTTTGGAGTTAGAGAATCAGCTGCCGAGTTCTCGAATACCGTAAATATTGTCCTTGCCCTCTGCACTTCCTCCTCTAGCCTGGGCAAATTATTAGCATGGTCCATAATCTCATAGAGAATGCCATAATATACTTTATCAGAATCGGCCGCTTCTGCTTGATCGGCATTATTATGCATGTGTCTCTTCACTGTTGTAAGAGTTTCTTCCACTTTGTGCACATTGCAGAGAAAAACGAGGCTGAGGGTAGTTTCCCTTTCCTGCGCGGCAACGAGACACCTCCGTCGACGGCGGATAATGAGGTCTAGCAGACGGATCGAAGCAAGTCGAGAAAAGAGAGTAGGGCGTGAGCGGAGGAGCTGCTCCAGACGTAAATTGTTGGCCGCCTGTGTAAGGTTGCGGCCGAACAACTCATGATGGATAGATGAGAGGAAAGAGATAAAAAATAATATTAGATGCCATTATTGAGAAATCTGGTGAAGAAGATGAGGGAGAGGATAATTTAGAAGAGCTGGATTAGGGTACACATATTTAAGCGTTATCACAGACGGTTCGTATACCAAACCGTCTCTGATATTAATATCATATACGGTTTGTATACCAAACTGTCTCTGATATTAATATCACAGACGGTTCGTATAACAAATCGTCTCTGATATGTGATTTATTACAGACGATTCATATAACAAACCGTCCCTGATATATGCATTATCATAGACGATTCGTATAACAAACCGTCTCTGATAATGACACATCACCAATCCGTGGTGTATCCCCTAGGATTTCGATCTCACCCGTCCATTCTCTCCACATTGAATGGCAGGCACTAGTTCCTCCCACTGCTCGGTCCTTATTAATTACTCCTCATCTACCTTTCCATTGTCAGTCACGCGTGAGTTCATCCACTAGCTAGCTTCATGCATCCTCCCCTCGACGACGCTGACTACCACCATGAGCTAGCGCCTCCGTTGTGACTCCACGGTCAATTGCATAACACAACCTTGTTATAAGTATCGTAAGACTGTCTTATGCGGTCTCACCGTTGTGCTACAAAGGTGGCGCTACCACCGCCTCTCCATTGTCGGTGATATCCGGTCGCCATCCGATGCATCTAGCTTGTTCCTCGGTTATTATCTCTGGTGATTCTTCGACCAACTAAGGTGCCACTCGGTTGGGCTGAAAAAAGCTGGTTTATGGGTAAAATTGCACTGTAGCTGGCTGAAATTACACTGTAGCTGATGGTGGCTTATTTGGCGTAACTAAATTTAAAAAAATTAAAAATAGAAAAAACAGGTTAACCCATTACGGACAACGCAAACGAATACGGAAAAAAGAACCGGTAGAAAAAACTCAAAAAAAGGTAAAAAGTCTAGAAAAGACGAAATTTACGGTAAAAAATAAGCCAGAAGTTCAAACCGAAATGATCGGGGCCTAACTCATACCCGAGCATCCCTTGCCGCGTTCTAATTCTGACATGCTCAAATTCTCGTCCCATCCACTGCGCTGTCACACACACGAGCACCCGAACCGCGTCGTCGCCTTGCCCGTCGTCACCTTGTCTCTAGTGCAAAAAAATTGATGATGTGGCAGCTAATGTGACAAAAACCGTCTATGATACCAGCCTTAGGATATGATTTAATCTGATTTTGGCAGTTAAGAGATGGGTTTTAAACGGTATTATACATGAGGTACGGAAATTATACTAGCCAAAGAGTTGGAGTTGAGGGCACGGATGAACTTTTCCGCAGAAAAAAGATGCCCTGCAGAGCAAATGGCCCTATGCAGAGAAGTGCAATATACAGGCTGGGGCTCGATCCAGTTAATAGGCTAGTTGGGCTGACCAGGTAGGGTTTTTCTCTGTTTGGGCCTTGAGCTAGGCCGAGTTCGTTGAGCTCAGCCCAAGCCTAATTGGATCATGTTGAAGGACGCCACCGACACATCTGGTGGAATCGTGTTGGGAGGGGTAGAAAAATTTGTCAGGACAACAGAATCTCCTTGCACTTGTGAATGATTGATTCTGATTATTAACGCTTCTTTAGGTTGATTATGCCCGATATTATTTACACATCGCTTGGCCGATGAATAAAGATCATGAATGCCTTAAATTGAGCATTTTCTTTTGTCCTCCTTCGTTCTTATTTTCCATACTGATGAATATAAAAACCGCAGCTGCGACTCTGAATAAGCGCAAGAAATATAGTTATTATCTCCTTTTTGTTTGCGAGGAAGGTATATAGATATTCAATTACTTATCACCTTGATCTTGCGCACTGCTTATGCTGATGTTCATACTGATGAGTGTAAAAGGTTCTCCTGATGTCTGTCTCTATGTGCCATGTTCTTGGCCTTCCGGCCTGTCGGTTCACTGAGTAATATGGTGAGAATTATCTGCAATGTTGCTTCTGAAAGGAGTAGACAAATATGATATGTAGTAGCTTCACTGTAAAAGAAGGTTAACAGAAGCTGAAACCTGGCGGGACCAATTTTCCTGAGATATATCGGTGACAATTTTTTTGCACTTGGTACTTGGTAGTGCTTGAACAGCAGCTTTCTAATTTGTTCTTATGGGAATGCTCCACAACCACTTGTTGCAAACAATAACACTACGAACTTGTCTTCCAACTTAAACAGGGAATATGGATCTTCTCCGGTGTGGCGCGCTGTCAACTATTGCGAGTAACAGAATGTAAGAGCATGTGGTGGTAACTTTACGTAAGTGATGAGTATTTGATATTGATCGTGTCTTGTTTTTATTGCGTGAGTTTGATTTTTGTGAAATCGAATTTCAGTATATGCATTTCAAGAATTCCCTATCAGACTGGCCTGGCCAGACGGTCTAACTGCTAGGACCATGCGGTCATACCAGCCCAGGGAGGCGGTCTGACCGACTGCGGTTTGGGCGATCTGACTAGTGTGTGTGCCACGGTCAGACTGGCCCTATGTCAAGTTGTTGTTAGAGTCTAGTTTTGGGTGTTAGTCATGATGAGAGTCTGTGCAAGTGTTAGTCATGTGGGAGTCCATGCATGCATGAGTCATGGCATGCGTCCATACATATGGTTTACTAATGGAGAGTCAAAACCATGACATTTGTGATCGGATCGATCGCTTTGTTCTTTGGTATGCAGGTGTTTTGATAATTGTTGTGGCCAGCAACAAGACCGAGACTACGGAAGGAGCCCTGAGGCCATGATGTATTTCGTAAGTCTGGGTAGAGTAACATCTCAAGCTGAGAAACACAAGAGAAAGGCGAGGATCGTGAAGAGACAATGCTTGTATGTGATGTGCCAATTGGATTTGTGCGTTTCAAGTGGTGACATTCGAGCAGGCATACGATCTTGATGGCAAGACATTGGGCATCATGGAATATGGTATGGTGTTGGTGTGCCATGGGATTGGGCGTTTCAATTGGTGATGGCCTCGGTGCAGGCGTACGATCTTAGCTATAAATCATGGACATCATATCGTCGTGAAGACTAGCAATGGCAATTTGGGAAATTATTCGAAACTGAGTGGAGTGGCGGTATACAAAACCGTGACACTGGCCAAAGTGGTTTAGGCCATGTCTTTATGGTTGGAGTATCTTATCGGGCTTGTGGAGCCTTTGAAAGTCGTGCTTTGAAAAGTGTGCAAATGTGTGTGAGAGTAAAACCCTTTGTGTGTGGGTTACCAAGTTTCCCTACATGTAAGTGGTGTGATCCATTAAAAAGTGGCTAGTTGTAAGGGTTAAGTGAGAGGTGAGGAGCCTTCACTATATAAGTCTTGTGTTGAGTTGAATCTTGTAAGAGACTTGAGTATTAGGATTTCTTTGTGTTGGAGCCTTTTTACTTATGTGCTCTAGACTTAGAACTCTGCTATCCTAAGGGATTGGCTATCAAAAACTACCACATAAAAGTTCATTACAGACGGTTTGAAACTGTCATCACAGACAATTCCTTAAACTGTTTGACTTCATGGGTCAGTAATAATATGAGTTATCATAGACAGTTCGAAACTAGAACCGTTTGCTATCGTTTCTTATCACAGACGGTTTGGAACTAGAACCGTCTGTGATAACGGATCATAGACGGTTCAAAACTAGAACCGTCTGTAATAATTAGTTATCACAGACAGTTCTTAGTAAAAACCGTCTGTGATAGCTATACTAGAGCTAAAAAATTTCACTAAGTCTACATTTTTACCGTGACTTGGATTCTCAAAAATTTAGGATTCTAAGTCATAGCAAAATCCAAACCATGATAAAATTAAGACACGGTAAAAATGTAGACAACCAAAGTTTGTGCGTCCAAGCCATAGTAAAAATGTAGACAACCAAAGTTTGTGCGTCCAAGCCACGGTAAAAATATAGATTTAGCTAAATTTTGGGCATCCAAACCACAATAAAAATACAGACTTAGCCAAAATTTTAGTTATCCATGCCATGGTAAAAATGTAGACTTAGCCAAATTTTGGGTATCCAAGCCACGATAAAAATCCAAGTTATAGCAAAATTGGATGGATGAGATTGAAGAAGAGGTGGGGAAATGAGAGGAGGAGTAGAGGAGAAGTGAGAATAGAGAAGAAGAGATGAGGAGAAGAAGAGCCGACCGAGCCTTCTATTTTTAAGGGAAAATTTGGTGAGGAGAAGTGAGAAGAGAGAAGAGAGGAGAAGAGAAGTGAGGAGAGGAGTGGAGAAGTGAGAAGAGATAAGAGGAGATGAGGAGAAGAATAGCTGAGCCTTCTATTTTAAAGAGCAAATCCAGCGAGATGAGTGTGAAATTCAAATTCGACGACAGCGGGTAAGTTAAAATATTATCATAGACGGTTCTAGATAAAGAATCGTCTGTGATAAGTAGGTCATCATAGATGGTTTTTGTTTCAAACCATCTATGATGTGATGATTCACAACAAAAACCGTATATGATAAGTACAGATATCATAGATGGTTTTTATTCTGAACCATCTGTGATATATCATAGACGGTTTAAAATAAAAACTGTCTGTGATAAGTAGGTCATCACAGACAGTTCTTTCCATCATGATGAACATAGACGGTCCATCTTGTAAAATCGTCTATAGTAACTTTATCACTAATGGTTTGTGTTGAACCGTTTATGATGAGGCGTTCAGGATGACCCTTTTTGTAGTAGCAAAATATTCCTCTCCAAGTGAAATGAACATCCAACGTTTGCCCAATGAGTTATGCCATGGATCCTCTCATGTGCTTTTGATTTTTTTGGCTTTCATGTTTGGATTTCTCTTCTCTTGAGTTTTGCTATTCCCAAGGATGTATAAGAGGGGATATGTCTCCTGGAGATAATATCATATCCATCTAAGCATGATCTAGAGGAAGTTCTTATGTTTGCTCGGCTTTTCTTAAGAGAGGTGATTTTTTGGGTTTTGCTCTTGTGGGTGTTTTGGCTTGAATTCATACTATGTTCTAACTTGTTATGACATGTGAGGACCTATCCCAGGTCATCTAGACCATCTAGGACTCGCGAGTAAGAGCATATTGAAGTTTTTCTCTCTTGACCGGTCTTGGTGCACCCTTTACTCAAATAAAAAGGTCATAACTTTGGGAATGATTCTCTCGATTGTTAATTGGATAGGTTCTGATATCCTAGAGAAGGTGCATGTAAAGTTTCAAGTCATTGGATCAACCGATCATAAGTTACATGGATTTTCAATTTTGAAATAGCTCTAAAATTATTGTTCATTAGCCTGATTTTACTGTGCACTCTGATCTACCGCCAGTCAGATAGAGGTCTAACCACCATGAAGTTAGAGGTTGATCACCCCTCACCAAGGATCTGACCGGTTGGTAATTTTGGTCTGACCAGTTGGTAATTTTGGTCTGACCGGTGAAGGTTATGATTTTGTGGGGGGTTCGTTTCTTTAGCTTAGGGCTTTTGATGAGGTTATGAATTTGGTTTTTCGCTGTTGTTGTTGTTGATATTTAGGGGAGATTTTGAAAAAATCATTCACCCCGTCTAACTTGCCATACTTGATCCTAGAAGTGGTATCAGAACGAGATTGCTCTTAACTAATCTTGAGCAATAGCACCAAAGAGGTATCACAATAAGCTTCCTATCTTCGATGGGGTTAACTATCCCTATTGGAAGCCATAGATGGTGATGTACATCGAGGCTCAAGGCTCAGCCATTTGGAATAAAGTGAAAAATCATTTTGTTGTGCTTGTCGATGACGTGATCCTCAGTGTTGTTTAGTCAGCTGAGGTGGAGCCAAATGTTAAGGCACACAACTTCTTGATCCAAAACATGGGAAGATCTGAGTTCAATCGAGTACCTCATCTTGCATCTGTACATGAGATTTGGACGACCCTCTCTAATTACCATGAGGGAATGTTGGAAATCTAGAAAGTGCGTGAGAGTCAGTTTAGGAGAGACTACTAGAAGCTGGAGATGGAATCTAGAGAGTCCATCGATTCCTTCTTTGGTAGATTCTACAAGATTCTGAGTGATCTGAGGTCTATTGGTGTGACCTATGCTGATGTCGACAATGCGGCTTATGCTTTGAGTGCTCTTGACATGAGTGTTTGGGAGATAAGAGTTACATCCATTAATGACAAGGTAGACTTGACAACTATGATTGTAGATAAGCTATATTCATGCCTTAAGACCCATGAAATGGGCGTCATAGCCAAGAAGTTCAAAAGTTCACAGATGATGGCTCTTGTGACTGATCCTGTCAAGAATGACACTTCTTGTGAGAATGCTTCTTCTGGCTTTTCTTTATCTTGTTTTCAAGCCATAAGCGATGAGCAACTTGAGAGCCTTTTCATAGATGATTTAGCCCTCATCACTAGTCGATTCGCCTGTACCTTCCACAAAGCAAGAGAGCATAGAAGAGAAGGTCCAATTATGTGCTTTGAGTGTGATGAGATTGGTCATGTTCGTGCTAGATGTTCTAACCTTGTGAACATGGATGGAGATGATCGTGGGAGGAAGGACTACAAGAAGGACTATAACAAGAAGCATCATTGACCTTTCAAGAACAAAGACGCAATCAAGAAGGCCACCATGTCATTGCTCACAACTCTCAATGGTCGAGACATGTGCAATGTTGATCCTACCGCTTTAAGCGGTAAGGAGAAGCAAAGGAAGGAGAAGAAGTCCGTTGGCTTCACCAGGCTATGCCTCATGGCTGCTAGTGATGTTGATTCCCACACACGCTTGACAAGGATGATCCCTACACCAAGGACGATGACGATGATGGGGTAGATTCTTTTGACTCTCTCATGCTCAAATATGATAAATTGGCAGCTAATCATGTTAAGCAAATAAAGCATTTAGAACGATTAGTAAAAAGGAATGATAAGCTTAAAACTGAAAATAAGCTTCTAGTCTTACAAATGGATATGCTTAGAATTACTATTCCTAATCTTGGTAACTATGATATTTGTCTTACTTTGCGTGCTACAATTGAAAGATTGAGATGTTATGAGTCATCTTTGCTAGGACAACTAGAAAATGCTAGAGCTAAAATTATTGATATTAAGGCTAGTCTATGTTCTAGTTGCTTAGGAGCTGAGGATATTTCTAGTGCTTTGCCATGCTTGAATTGTGGTGAATTGGAAAAGAAAATTGCCATGCAAACTAAAAAATTGCTTCAATTCAGTTTTGAATATTCTTGTACTCATTGTGAGTTTAGGAAAGAAAAATTGAAAGAGTTAACTGATAAGCTTAATCATGTTAGTGCCAAACCTTATGATATTTGCTCCAAGCTCAACTCTAAAATTGAAGTTCTCACTAAGATATTGAAAAACAACAGGGATAAAGAATCTGTTGCTCATGTTCATGCTTCAAATATTGATTATATTACTTCCATTGCTTGTGTATTTTGTGCCGAAATTGGATAAGATTTGGATGCCATGCATGAGTGTTTTAGAGTTAAATTTGATGAGCACTTGTGTAGAGTAAAGAATGTGTCTTGTGTGTCTTGTGAGGCTTTGAAACTAGAGGTGGCCGTGCATAAGGAGAGATAGGCTAGAGCTATTTAGAGTCAAGCTTGTGAGTCTTATGTCACCCTTGTCAAAGAGAATAATTATTTGCAGAAAACCTTTGAGAAGTTTTTTAGTGGGAAAAAAGAACTTAAACAATCTAAGGTTGACAAAGCCAATAGAGGGCTAGGTTTTAACCTCTATGAGCATTCCAAGGGCCATCCTCCTAAGTTAGTGAGTGTAGTTGAGAGTGAGAAGTTTGAGATTGCCCCTCCCGAGCCTACCCAGATTATGTTCAAGTCTGCAGGATTTGACCAGTCACCTTCTATCACTTTAGGTGCTTCTACTTTAGTAGGTAAGAACACTCAAAAGGTTAAATAGCATTGCACCTTGTTATGAGAAGGATGGCCACATCATATATTTCTATTTTAGGCGGGTTAAGAAACTGCGTTCTGATCGTGCTAGAGCCTTAAGAAACTTTCAGGATCAGTCCCGTCTAACTAGTGTCCCTAGAGTTGTGTCTAAACCTCGCTTTGTTGATGGGTTCTTTGATTCTTTTGATGTTTTTATAGAGTGACGTGATTCTAAGTTCCAGGAGAGTTGGTTTAGGTCTAGAGCTACTCCTAGACAGGATTTTCATCATTTTGATTCACGACGAGGGTTTGAGAGGGGTTTTGGTAGCTCTATGTTGCATTCTATTGTATATCATGCTAACCCATATTTTAGAGTTTTTCCTATCGATTATGTGTCTCAGTACTGAATTCCTCCTCCTTATATCACTAACCCTAATACCGAGGCATATGCTTCTTCTGTCTCTTTGATGTAGGCTTTACAGGTGAGGAGAGATCATGCGGATCATGTTAGTCTCTTTGGGTCTCCTACCTCACTCTTGGGCATCCGATGATGGCTATCACTTCTCAAGATATGGCTTGCTCAGCTTCACTACATCACACTGCCAAGCAGTGTGATGCAGGTTCTTGCTTTAGATTTGTCAATTCCCTGCTTTCATATTCAGCATTGTATAGCATTTGAGAGTGTCAGGATTTTTAGGTCAGTTAAGGGTGTTGAGAATCACACTTTCTATCTTGTGTCTTAGACACTTCTCTTCTCTAATAGGTTCTCTAGGATCTCTTACTATTTCTAGGTTGAGCTTAATTCTTCTTTCACTAACTTATGATAGTGAGGTGGCTAGTGTGGTAGATTCGTTTCTTAGCAGTGTGTATTCATTGGGTTAGAGACCATATGGTGGAGATGTTTTCCTCCTTCCAAGATTTTTTCTTACTTTTAGCTCTTGTTTTTCATTTGCAAGTGGTTCTTATAGATATGAGGAGTTTTAAGTCTTTCTTCCTTTTGTATTATATATATATATATATATATATATATATATATATATATATATATATATATATATATATATATATATATATATATATATATGGCATTGCATTGTAAATTGTGCATTTAGATATGAACTTTCACTATTACTCATTTGTGATATAATTTTTGACTTGATATTGCTCATTACCATATTATGCCTAATTAGCTAGCTTTAGCATGCTTTTGTATATATGATTAAATCTTTGCCGTTCTAGCTTAACTTTTCAACATGAACTTACTTTCACAAGTGGTATCATTTTTTGTAATTGGTATCTTTTAAGTTTGCAAGTATAGATCTTTTGACTAGTTGCTCTCTAGTGATCATTTTATAATATATGCCATGTCAAAAATACTATATTAAATATTCAATCCTTTATTGAGTTTTATTTAGTGCTTTGCTAGTTATTTGAAAAAGCATGTCTTGCTCATTAACTAGTGCCTAACTTAATAAAAATGATCTCTTTTGTACAAAAAAAACTGATATCACCAATTCTTTCTCATAAGACGGTTTACCATTGCAATCTGCATGAATTCAGGGGGAGTTTTGGGTGACCTAGACTACTCTTTTAAGCTTCTTGCTTAGGATGGTCGTAGTAAGACTTGAGATCTAGTACTTAGCTAAGAAAATAAAAATGTAAAAAATGGCTGAAGCTTAGGACGCAATTGTGCATGGCTCCTAGTCCAGAGCCTGCTTTGTTAAGATAAACCCTAAATGATTTCTAAAATACCAAGAATGGTTTTTATCTAGTACTCGAGCATAATTAGCTAAAATTAAACTTCTAACACTTTAATTGATTCAATTTGAGTTTCTTGGTTCCATTTAGCCTTCTTGACCTAGCTTACCTCATACTTGGATACCTTTAGTTGAACTTATCAATTTTGAAGCTTTGCTTAACTTGAAACTAAATTGAATGTCCTAAATTATGTTGTCTTGCCTAGATTTGTTATATATGGTTTATCATGATCTAGACAACTTTATATTTATTTTATGGCTTCAAGAGGTATCTTTTATCATTAATCTCACTTTGGATAATTTTCAAAACTCTTTTTTAGTTTGTGCATTTTTATTCATGCTTACATGCTCTTTCTTCCTCTCTTGTTGTTTACAAGTGGTATCATGCATTATTTTAGGAGGGAGAATGAGTATTTGTGAGCTTGCATTGATTTCTTGACTTTGATGACTATTTTACCAAAAGGGGGAGAATGATTAAGGCAAAATTTGGTATTAGTCTAAATAGGGTGAATTTGACGAGAATGAACTTATAAGGGGAATGCTTAAAAAGATGAAAATGGGGAGAATGAGCTTTGTGAGGTTGCATTATAGCAAAATGAGCTTTCATGTGAGAAAAATGCATTTTGGGTCACTAATGATGTTTTTGTTATCAATTGCTATCGCATTTGTTCCTATTTGCTCTTTTTGTGCTTTATGTTGCTATGACAATGGTCATGACAAATATTTATTCTTTTATTTAGACCATGAGTAAGATTGTGCTAATTGAAGCATTTTAGGTGTAGATGGAGATTTTGTTGAAATTTGCTCTTTTTGGTCTTAGCACCATTCTACACCTCACCACTGTGGTCATGTTCTTGATTTCTCTTAAATCTGGATCTCTAGTGGCTCTTGCAACTTGTGTGCTTTAAAAGTTCAAAATTCAAACTCAAATTCTTGCTGTCATGGTGTTTGTCAAATTACTCATCAAAAGGAAGATTGTAAAACCATGTGGTGATAACTCCATGTGAGTGATGAGTATTTGGCATTGGTCATGCCTTGCTTTCATTGCTTGAGTTTAATTTTTGCAAAGTTGAATTTTAACATGTGCATTTCTCGAATTCCCAGTAAGACCGGCTTGGCCAGGGGTTAGACCGTTGGGACCATGTAGCGTAAGTCTAGGTGGAGAAACATCTTAAGCCAAGAAGCATGGGAAAAAGATGAGGATCGTGAAGAGGCAATGCTTGCATGTGATGTGTCAATTGGATTTATGCATTTCAAATGATGATGTTCCTCAGAGCAGACATACAATGTTGGCGTCAAGGCGTTGGGCATTACGGACTGTGGTGTGATATTGATGTGCTATGGGACTTGGGTGTTTCAAGTGGTGACGGCCTCGGTGTAGGCGTACGATCTTTACGACAAGTCATTGGTATCACATCGATTTGGGAATTTGTCTAAAATCGAGTAGAGGCGGTTTGCAAAATCGCGACGATGGCCTAAGTGGTTTAGGCCACGTCTGTGGTTGGAGTGTCTTATTGGTCTTGTGGACCCTTTGGAAGTTGTGTTTTGAAAAACGTGCAAATGTGTGTGAGAGTAAAATCCATTTGTGTGTGGGTTACCGGATTTTTCATATGTATGTGGTATGATCCATTAAAAGTGGCAGGTTGTAAAGGTTAAGTAAGAGGTGAGGAGGCTCCTTTATATAAGTCTTGTGTTGAGTTGAGTCTTGTAAGAGACTTGAGTGTTAGGGTTTTCTTGTGTTAGAGCCTTTTACGTGTATGATCTACACTTAGAGCACTGCTATCCTGAGGGACTGGTTGTAAAACATTCCTCTCCAAGTGAAATGAATACCAAATATTTGTCCAAGTGAGTTGTGCCATAGATCCCCTCATGTGCTTTTGATTTTCTTGACTTTCATGTTTGAATTTCTCTTCTCTTGAGCCTTTCTGTTGCTAAGGATGTATACTAGGTGAAGATTTCTCATGGAGATAAGATCTCATCCATCTAGACATGATCTAAAGGATGTTCTTGAGTTTGATCGGTTTTTCTCAAGAGAGGGGTGATTTTTGAGTTTTGCTCTTGTGAGTGTTTTGGGTTGAATTCGTACCGCGTTTCTAGTTTGCTATGATATGTGAGAACCCATCCTAGGTCACCTAGGCCATCTAAAACTCACAAATAAGAGCAGATCGAAGTTTCCCTCTGTTGATCGGTTTTGATGCACCCTTCACTCAAATAGAAAAAGGTCATAAATTTGACAATGATTCTCTTGATCGTTGATTAGAATAGGTTCTTGACACCCTAAAGAAGTTGCATGCAAAGTTTCAAGTCATTTGAATCCACCGATCAAAAGTTACTTGAAATTTTGATTTTGAAATAGTTCTAAAATTACTGTTCATTCACCTGATTTTACTGTTCACTCCAGTCTGCCGGCCATTCTGCTGGAGGTCTGACCGCCCCTCACTAAAGGTCTGATTGGTTGGTAATTTCGGTTTGACCGGTGGGTAATTTCGATTTGAGCGGTGAAGTTGTGATTTTCTAGGATTTTTGCTTCCTTGGCTTAAGGATTTGACACTACTACAGAAAAGGTCATCACAGACGGTTCAAAAACGTCATCATAGACGGTTTTGTGAACCGTCTGAATTTATGGGTCAATGATAATCGAGGTTATCACGCACGGTTGTCGAACAACCGCTCGTGATGTTGAAATATCACGAACAAACCGTCGTGATGTTGAATATCACGCACGGTTTGTAGGTACAAACCGCCTGCGTGATGTTGAATATCACGACGGTTTGTAGCTACAAACCGTCTGTGATGTTCCTTTCTACCCTAAATCTAATTCTTTTTATTGGCTAGCCTCGAAATGCTAGCCATGCCCTCTCAAACAAGCGATGAACAGTATATGTATACATACAATTCAGATCTCAATTCATTTGGCAAACATATCACACTTCATTCACATCACATTTCATTCACAAACATAAAGCATCCATTTCGCAAATGAATTAATTGAAATGATATTAATATCCATTAACAAATTCACAATTACAAGGCGCAGTGGAACTCTCCATTGATTTGATGACTTTACTCCACAAAACCAAGCGAACTCTCCTCGAATTTTTGCAAAGTCCACCGCTTCAATGCACATGTAGGATGGGCGCAACTGTCGATAGGAAAATCAACGCTTACATATATAACGTGACAAGTATGAAATGAATGTGGGAAGATTGACAAACCTTAGAATTGCCGATCTTCGAGGAATCGAGGAGTAGTCTCATATGGTGGCACACGTAGTATCCACACGTGTTGCCCGGCTCCCGCCGGTGGCACCGCAAAAATAGAATGTGTTAAATCAAAAGGCATTACCGCTAAGTGTTGTATAGGATTAATTAATGTGTAGCTAGTGAATACCGAAAATTGCGAGAATGTTTCAAGGGCTTGGCCCCGTCGTCGAGCCACGTGTTTGTTGAATGTATGCGCGAACGACCTTCGTTATTCGAAAAAGTTAGATTAGTCATTCGAAGGAAAAAGAGTACAATGTACAATGTACTTACCTATCGAGTATTTCGCGATAGTCGTGTACTTGGATTTGTTCTTACTTAAAGAATCAAGGTATATAGCCTTGTTCCATTTTGGTATAATTACAATTAAAATCCAACGGAAGTTCTCATTGTATGGCATAAGAACAAAATCCTTATCGCGGTGAGCCGCCAGTTGTTGTTGTAATATAGCTCTCGACGAAGGATGCATCCTCGTTGATGGTATCAATGGCGACCAAGCGTGGGTCCGTAAAACCAATTGGTAATTTCGATGATCTAGCTTCGTCAAGATGAATCTATATATATGCACAGAAGCAACAAATTGTGACATATATCGGTATGACGTGAATAGATACTATAATTGTACGCACTTACAAAGATCCAAAGATCGAATGAGTGAGGCGTCGAGAGTGTTGAGCGTGAAAAGATCAAATATATCGTCAAAGGTCACCACGAAGACACAATCTCGAACTTCGTCCGGAAATATTCCCGATTGAATTTGACAAGGATACCGAGCGCCGCTTACGCCTCGCCTATTGGACCGCTGCATATACCAATTGTGTAATGTTTGGCAACCAAGTCCTAGGGTTACGAGTTGCTCTTGCGGGAATATCATCGGCTCGCCTAGCACGAATTTGCGGACAATGGCGGTACGGGATCGCCATCATCCTCCATCTTTGATTTGCCCTTGCCAACGCTTCGATCGTAGGTCGACTTTATGGTAGACGACCGTAATGGTTCGACGCGCAAGTTGCTTTGGCGAGAATAGCACCCGTGGAGATAGCGCCGCTAGCTCGTTCGTCGTGCCGCTAGGAGATAGCACCATCGCTAGCTCGTTCGTGCCGCTGTGGAGATAACACCGCGCTAGCTCGGTTCGTGCTGCCCTTCCGGTCCGCCACCGTGAAGAAGCCTCCGTCCGATATCGCATTTGGGCCCTCGGATGAATGTTCCAATGGCCTGCCCTAGAGTCACGATCTCGCCGTTGAGGGCCTTGGTAGCGGGATGACCTCAAAATTGGCATGCACACCATCCACATTAACTTTGCGTAGCTCGGCGCTAAGGTTTACTGCACCCGGCCCCTGCACGCATCGATATGCCCGGCCCCAAGCAACAGACAAGGAACGGAGGCACATCTCACTTGAGCCCGCACTCGTAGGCTCCTACATAACGATACAAAATGAGCTACTCCAATAGGTCTATGAATGGAGCAAGCATTGAGAGATAATAATTTTACCGGATGTTGTCCACAGAAATCGCCATGCTTTCCGTCGGATTGGACGCCAAGAACTACTCGGACGGTTATGCGGGCTAGCTTCCACGGAGCGGCGGTCACGACTTTCTGCTTGTTTCCGCACCTCATCTCTGATTCGGTCAGCCAGCTCACCCATTATCTCCTCTCTAAGAGTTGCCTTGAACTCTTCTCGTAGCTCGGCTTTGGTTCTCTTCCTACGCCGATACATTTCGGAGTCATCTTGGAAACCATGTTTCCAAGGAACGTAAAGCCCAAGGCCTCTCGTACGGCCCGGGTGCTCCTTGTTTCCTGTACACGGAGAGCATATCATTCTCCCTTGCTCCATGGAATGATCCCACAGTAGATTCAAAACTCAGCTCTTCCTGCAAGAGCACGACATGTCATCTCAATTGTATGAAGTTCGAGTAATTACAAGCTACGCACTTCGATTGATATCTTACCGCATCGGAACACTTGTCGGTCTGCAGAGTTTCGAAGGAGACGCCCCTCACTGTCGTTGTAGATGACCTTGCTCTAATCCAATTTCGAGCGCCATCCGGATATTGGAAAATGGCGGGCGATGTCCTGTTGGGCCAAGTCATCCTCCGTCCTCCATCAAGGATTTTACCCGCATACCCGATGTGCCAAGTCTGTGGGGTGTGTGTTTTTGCTTGAGGGCCTTATGCGCCACACTTGTACTTTTGAAATCTTCAGTTGTCTTCATCGCCTTGAACTCTTCCCATTGTGTTTCCAGGAATGGGTATTTATGAATAGGCGTTTCGTCCGTCTCCACGTATTTCTTGACAAGCGTGTTTTGAAGTTCTTCCATGCTTTGCACGCCGCTAGGTAGGTTTGTCGTTGCACGGCGCCTTGGTGTTCTTCCGGGATCTCGAACGATGCCAAAATTTCGTCCACACCACGCTTCCGAGTCTCAGAACGTTCTTCCACGAATTGAATGTGATCTCACCGCCTCGCAACTATTCCAATCAATGTTCGAATGCGCTTATCGCTTTGTGAGGAAGGAGAGGGACCCCGATGCATCGACCGCCGTGATGGTAAATCGCCCTCGTGCTTCTTTGATAGCCCTCTTCCTTGGTGTCTTGATGTTGGAGCGGACGCCCGGCGATGGTGTTGAAGAATGCGCGGATGACATGTTGCTCAATTGGTGGGTCTATAAGGATAAAATAAGAAAGTGATCATATTGAAATGGAAGAGAGGAGAGGAGTAGAGGGAGGGGTGATGTGCACAGAGGAGACTGCTTTCAAGAGGGGTGATGTGCACAGAGGAGACTGCTTTCGAATATAAATATTTTAACTCCAAACGCCATTCATACTCATATAAATATTCAAAGAATATAGATATGCTGAAAATAACATAACCATCTGACCTCTTAAAAGAACAATTAAATCTAACAAATAACAATTTAATTGTTTTAGGATTGCTCTCAGAACAGAGTTGCTTCAAGATCTTAAAATCTTGGCCTTCTCATGCAATGTCTATACTCTTCACAAATGATCTAATAGTTAAAATCAAGACTTGAGCTCTAACACTTTTCTTAAAGATGAATCTAGCTCGAAGATATCGCTTGAAATGTTCACATGCAAAGGTAAATGTAATAGTCTCGCTATTGAATCATTCACAAGAATAAGTTTATTTCGATCATCCACAACAAGCAAAGATATATAACAATGATAAATTGAATCAAACGAACAGATATCACCGTGAATAAGAATCGACATGAATGTAATAGAACCGAAACTACAAAGATACTCTACAAATTCATTTGCGGTGAAACAAATCAACTTAACATCGACAACAAACTACAACTCACCAAGGAAGCCAATCAATAGAGCTCAAATCGATTCTTCTATTAGAGTCACAATCAAGATAGGACTAGTTCATCACAGAGCATGCATTTTGAGCCCACAAGAGATATACAAGATAACAATTATTTGAACTCTCGATAGAAATCAAAGATCAAGAACACTCACCGCCTGACAAGACTCAAACTGCCTAGAAATAGTCAAGTCAAGAACACGAAGAACAGGGCAAGGCTCGGGAGGCGACGGCTCGGGAGGACGGCGGCGACGGCTCGGGAGGACGGCGACGGCCTCGGGAGGACGGCGACGGCGAGGGCTCGGTCGGGAGGACGGCGAGGGAGGGCTCGGGAGGAGGAGGGCTCAGGAGGAGGACGGCCTCGGCCTCGACGGCGGTGGCGACGATGGGCTCGATCGCGATATGGCTAGAGCGCCTAAGTGTTGGTTTGCCAATAATCGCAGCGCGCAAAACCCTAGCGGGGGATATATAATAAGGATTATCACGACGGTTCTCATTTTAGAACCGTCGTGATACTAAATATCACGACGGTTATACATTGCAACCGCTCATGATATTATACTATCACGACGGTTATAGGTTTATAACCGTCGAGATATTTATATCACGACGGTTATACGTAGAATCGTCGAGATAAGCCGATCGTATTTCTTCGACAAATACCAACCACCGCATTTATGATCAACCACCAACGACTTGCCGCATTCATATACAACACCAATCACCGCATTCATATACAACACCAACCAATGAGATTCATATAGTATATTTCTTTACATATTTTCTCATTCTCAAAATTGACCACATCACACATTTTCACATATACATCACACAAATGCGTTGTTATATACATATATGCAAATGCCCACATATATGAAGCTCATTCTCATTGTACTTGCTTATTTCCTTTAAAATGAGCCCTTCATGATGGTCAATGCGACGTAACTAGTTTCACACGTTGTTCGTCGTCGACCCTTATGCCATTTCCAAAAGGAGGTAACTCGTCAAATTGATTGTATTCTTCCTCGTCCACTACATTCTCTACTCCGACAATTCTCCTTTTTCCATGAAGAACTACATGGCGTTTCTTATTTGCCGGGTCGGTTACATAGAAAACTTGAATAACTTGGTTGGCGAGCACGAATGGTTCGTCTTTGTACCCGACACGTTGGAGGTCCACGGTAGTGACACCGTACTTGTCAACCTTCACCGTGGAGATGCACCCAACGACAAATAAATAAGGGGATCTTGAAAACCACGTAGTCGAGCTCCCAAATCTCTTCTATGAACCCATAGTACGAGTTTCTCGACCCATCGATACTGAACGCATCTATGCGGACATCGCTGTTCTGGTTTGTGCTCTTTACATCCCGAGACTGCAGATAGAATGTGTACCCATTTATGTCATATCCTTGCCATGTCACAATCAAATGTTGGCCCTTTGCCAACCATGTCGGCCTCACTTGGCGAGCTCCTAGCGATTTGCTCCTTCAACCATTGGTTGAACTGATCGTTATGTTGCCTCCCGATCCAAACATCCGCCGCTCGGATTTTGTTGTCAAGCACATTCTTGTGCTGGTCGACATAAGGCGCCACTTCACTCATGTGTTGCAAGACCGTGAAATGGGCTTGAGTATACGTGTCCATATCTGCAGTGATTGCTTTCCTTCCGATAGTTCCGATACCCTTCAGCCTCCCCTCATGACGAGATTGAGGCACACCTATCGGTTGAGTCTGAGCCATATAATCGACACAAAACTCAATGACCTCTTCGCTTGCATAACCTTCGACAATGCTGCCCTCTGGCCGAGATCGATTCCGTACGTAGGACTTGAGAATTCCCATGAACCTCTCAAATGGGTACATGCTACGTAGGAATACGGGCCCGCACATTTTTATCTCCCACACAACGTGAACAATGAGATGTACCATGATATCGAAAAACGAAGGAGGGAAATACATTTCAAGATGACATAGAGTCACCACCACCTCGTCCTGTAGAGCATCTAGTCCTTCCGGATCGATGACCTTCTGGGCAATTGTGTTAAAGAAATAACATAGCCTCATGATTGTCTCTCGTACTTTGATCGGCAAAATATTTCTAATTGCAATAGGGAGCATCTGTGTCATCAGCACATGACAATCATGAGACTTCATGCCATTTAACTTCAAATCTTGCATCGAAACAAGTTTCTTCACGCTGTCGAGTAACCGACGGAACTTTCACACCATGCAAGCACCGCACGCTCGCTCTCTCGCCTTGGACAGATCAGTAACACGCAGGGGAAGGTACGTCGTCCATTATCTCATTATCGACGGTGCTAACTCGTGCCCGATGTCCATATCGCCAAGTCAAGCCGTGTGTTGACGCCGCCCTTTGTTTTGTCACGAATGTTCAAGAAGAGACCAATCAAGTCGTCACATACATTCTTTTCACGCATGACGTCAATGCAAGTGTCGAACATCTAGGTACTTCCAATAAGGTAAGTCCCAAAATATTGATCTCTTCTTCCAGGTGTTCTTCTCATGAGCCCTCATTTTACGTCCCTTTCCGAGGACAACATCTAAATCCTTAACCATATCATAAACCTCGTGTCTCCTTAAATGCCTTGAGCTGAACCGCCTTCCTTCTCTCCGTCAAATTGTTTCTTCATCTTGCGGTATGGGTGAGCCTCCAAGGAACCGGCGGTGACGCATGTAGACCGCTTTATGTGAGTGTCTCACCACACACTCTCGGTATCATCTAAACAAAGGTACAAGCTTTGGCACCTTTTGTACTCGCCCGATAGGTTAGCAAGGGCGGGATAATCGCTTATGGTGCGTAACAATAAGGAGCGCAAAGTGAAATTCTCTCGCTTGTATGCATCCCATACCGCACCCTTCGCTCCACACTACTTTTAGATCTTCTACCAATGGTGCTAGGTACACATCGATATCATTCCCTGGTTGCTTTGGCCCTTGGATAAGTATCGACAGCAAAATATACTTTCGCTTCATACACAACCAAGGAGGAAGGTTATAGATGCAGAGTCACGGCCATGTGCTATGTCTCACTGCTCATGCTATCGAAAGGATTCATTCCATCTGCATCATCCAAACCTTATATTCCTTGGTTCTCGCACCAAAGTCTCGAAACTCCTATCGAGGTTTCTCCACCGACGGAATCAGAATATGTCTTAGCATTCCATCCTTCTTGCGCTCCTCCGAGTGCCAACGCAGCAGTTTTGCCTCCTTTGGGTTTGCAAAAAATCTTTTCAAACGGGGAATTATAGGAAAATACCATGCCACCTTAGCAGGAGGTCCTTTTTTCGCCTCTGATTGATTGTTACGTTTGTATCGGCATGCGTTGCACACTGGACATACATGTATGTTTGCATACTCTTTACGGTATAAGATACAGTCGTTCGGACATGCATGTATTCTTTTCTACTTCCATTCCCAACGGACAAAGAACTTTCTTGGCTTTATACGTGGTTTTAGGCAGCTCATTTCCTCCGAAAGCATGTCCGCTAAAAGACCTAGCAACAGCGAAACTCTTGTCGGACCAACCATTGCTTGCCTTCAATTTCAACAGTTCAAGCACGGCCGACAACCTCGTGTACTTGCAGCACGTGAACAAAGGTTTCTCCGAGTCCTCCATCAAGCCCCGAAATTTAACATACTCTCTCTGATCATAGTTCTCTTCTACATCGCGAAGCATCTGATCCAGATTATCATCGTGCAACCTATCAGTATCATCATCCGGCGGCATGTCATTCACTTCACCGGCGATGTCATCCGGCGGCATATCATTCACTTCACTGGCGATGTCATCCGGCGGCATATGATCATTCACTTCGCCATGACTGGTTCAACACGTATAACCCTTTTGAAACCCTCCGAATCAAGTGCGCTTCAATTTGCCCTGGTTCTTAAACATCTTTAAATTCTCGCATCGGCGATGGACAATACATATATTCCACCCCTTATTCAACATATCCTCCTCGGCTCTTGTAAAAGGACACGCCATTAATATACTCTTCACTCACACGGCTCATGCATACATCCAACTTCGGTCCCACGTTACGTATATATATAACAACTCAAGATTAAAATTAGATTAACTAATTATTACTAAATATATATACCGGCCACATGTATTATCTTCACTCACACGGCTCAATTCATATTATAAACACAACAACTCTTATATAACCAATAATTTTGCAAATTAAGCATTTTCAATAACACTCACCAATTACTTAGATCTAAATTGTAATGCAATTAGAGAAAACAAATTTTCTTACTAACCATATCTAGAGCTACCGTGAAAAGTATGAATGAATCTTCAAAGCTCAATCTCTTTCTTCCCACCAAATTAATCGGCCCGAATCGCTTAGGCTCGAGTGCGCAGCAGGGCTGCGATCCGGATCGAAATGAAGACGAGGCGGCTCGAGCAACGCATTAAATGCTTCGTGGCATTATCACCGACGGGTTTTATTGCAAACCGTCAGGATCATTCACGCACGGTTTTATATTAAAACCCGCTCGTGAAAAGTTGGTTATCGCATACGGTTCTTAATAAAAACCGTCGTGATAACCGCTTTTCACGATGGTTGTTTATTCAAAACCGCTCGCGATAACCGCTTTTCACGCATCGTTGTTTATTCAAAACCGTCATGACGTTGACAACACAGACGATTGTTTATTAAAAACCGTCTGCGATAACCAGCTATGATAATGAAAAGTCAGAACGTATCTCTTGTGTTTCGTGTAATGTATCTCCTTCGTTATACGAAGCGTCTCTTTGGTATACGAACCGTCTGTGCTGAAGGTTAAATATGCGCGCCAGGGTCTTCTACATACGTACACTCTCATCTTTGCTCACGCATCGCTCTTGTGATCACGCATCGCTCTTACTAGCTAGCTACCGCTAATATGGATTCTAGTATTCTGCCGCTCATCTCCTTCCTCTCATCTATCCATACCGAGTTGTTCGCCGTAATCGACACAGAGGCCAACAATCCACGCCTAGAGCAGCTCCTCCGCCACGCCTTGCTCTCCTCCTCGACTCGCTTCCATCCGTCACCGACCTCATCATCCGCCGTCGACGGAGGTGTTGTCTTGTCGCCAGAAAGGGAAACCGCGCTAACCTCGTTCTTCTCTACAATGTGCACAAAGCGGAGGAAGCATTTGTGGCAATGGAGAGACAGATGGATAGCATTGCCGCCCAAGCAGAAACGGCAGATTCTGAGGAATCTTATCATGCTATCCTCTACGAGCTTATGACGTACGCTAATGATCATTTGCCAATGCTGGAGGACGAAGTGCAGAGGACAAGGACGATCTTAACGGCGTTCGAGAACTCAGCGGGCGCTCCTCCATGTCCCAAATTCGAAGAAGAAGCGTACGAAGCCCAGAAGATTAGAATATGGCAATCTCTTTATCTCTGCGATATTTGTAATAAATTTGCATAAAATTGAAATTAATAAATTTGCCTTTTATTTTGTGATCCCCTGTCTCTGTATGAATTTGATTGGTTGTTACTATGACAGACGGTTTGTAATAAAAAACCGTCTGTGATAATTCCAGATTATCACAGACGGTTTTTAATACATACCGTCTGTGATACTAAGTATCACAGACGGTTCATAAGTAACAACCGTCTGTGATAGTTCAACCCCGCCTTACTGAGATATCTCAAAGGGGATTATTACCCTTATAGAGTAAGCAACACCGAGTGAACCACCTGGCTATCAGCGCGATCTCTCTCCCCCTGCTCCCTCGGCGCGCGTTCGAGCCCCCGCTCACGCAGCGCCTGAGGTCGAGCTATTTCTATTAAACCGTCACGACATGTGGGTCCCACCTACAAAATGTTCAAAAAGACATTTCTCATTCTTGGTGATAGTTCAACCCCGCCATCGAGATATCTCAAAGGGATTATTACCCTTATAGAGTAAGCAACACCGAGTGAACCACCGATCGCTCTCTTGGTGATCGAGCCCCGCCACGCAGCACCATCGCTTCTTCTCACTTCTCAAAAGAAGTGGAAGAAGCGATGGATAGTCTGCTCCCACTTCAACAAGAAAAGAAGTGGAAGAAGCGATGGATAGTCGGTCGAAGTCGATCGTCTCCGCTCACCAAGAATCTGAAATGTCTTTTTTGAACTTTGTAATAAAATTGCCTTGAATTTTGCAGAAAAAGAAGGATTGTCTGAGTGGACATCACATCTCGACAGTAGTCGGCATCGTCGAGGAACATGCAAATACAGAGGCAAGCACAAAAACTCAACAACACATTGATCAGATCGATCTATTACAGGATGACAAGCTAACAAACCCTTCGTGGCACGACGGTCACACTAAACAAGACACACTTACGACACTTACGGCAAGAGTGTGTTCTTTAGTATGAACCGTTCGTGCCGCGATGGAGGTGCTAGCTCACAGCGGAGGAGAGATGCATACAGAAGCAACTAGCTAGTGGATGAACTCACGCGTGACTAGTACCGTGGAAAGGTTGATGGGGAGTTATTAATAAGGGCCCGCCGTGGAGGAACCGGTGCCACCATTCGATGTGGAGAGAATAGACGGGTGAGATCGAAATCGTGTATACGCCAATTATTGGTGACATGTGATTATTACACACCAATTATCGCGACATGGATTATTACGCACGGTTCTTAACAGAACCGCTCAGTTATTCGTCTTTTCACGACGGTTTGTGTTAATAACCGTCAGGAACTTTCCTGCACGGTTCTTAACAGACCCGCCTGTGTTATCTCGATGGTATAGACGGTTCGTATTAAGAACCGCTCAGAAAGTTCACGACGGTTATTAACAAAACCGCTCGTGATGTCTCAATTATCACAGACGGTTCATGTTAATAACCGTTTATGAAAATATCACGACGGTTGCCGCCAAAACCGTCTGTGATTAGCCGTCTAGTATTAGCCTTTCTGTAGTAGTGTGATGAGGTTATAAATTTGGTTTTTCACTATTGTTGTTATTGATATTTAAAGAAGATTTTAAAAGAATTGTTCACCTCCTTCTGATTCATCCTTCTGATTTTAAAAGAATTTTCTTCGACCTCATATATAGCTAAGTTTATATTACTTCACAGCCTTAATTTTGTCAATAATACTAATTTGAACATGCCTGTCACTACCTCAAACCTTTTTTTGTGACTGGTCCATATACACTCCACATATATTAGAAGATTATTATTAGTCCATGGAGCTAGCAAAGATTTGATGAACAGAAAGAAAAGTAGAAGAAAAATGAAGGAAGCCATTGTGGACGTCCTCAGACATTGTTATTCGCTTCTAGGTGGTTGCAACCATCCTAGATTGATCATCGTCACCATCGCCGTCGACGTCGACGCTGTCCGCGCCTTCATCGACCACGGGGAGCTCCTCGAGCCTCCTCTGCAGCTCGGCCCGCTCGTCCCTCAGCCGGGAGCCCTCGCGCCGGACGCGTTCGCAGTCCCTGATGGCGCGGTTGAGCCGGTCGAGTATGTCGCGATTGGTGTCCCGGAGGTGCACGACCTGCGCCCAGAGCTGGCTCAGCTGCTTCTGCTTCCGCATGCGCGACCGCCGCGCCGACTCCCGGTTGGACACCATCCGCCTCTTCCTCCTCTCCTCCGAGAGCTGCAGCCCGCGCTGCCAGCCGCCGGCCGACTCGTCGGAGTTCGACCCGTTGCGCACCACCACCGGAGGGCCGGCATGACCAAGAAACGGCTCGTCAGCGTGCTGCAGGTAGCACCGTGCAGCAGAGTATGGCAGCACCATATTGTTGCTGCTGTACTGGAACAAGAAGTGATCATCTGCAGCTACATGGTACTGGGGTCCAAAAGAGGCTGTGCTTGCAGCAGGTGGCAAGTATGGGAGAACCACACTTGCAACCTCACCAGGGTACATGCAGCTTTTTGTTGGGTCACCGAGGAGAGAGAATATAACTGAAGTAGAGATGAGAGAGAAAGGGAGGAGATGAATCTAGAGGCTTGTGAAAGGTAGCAAGCGGGCAGTGCGCTGGATTTATAGCCTGAAAAGGTTCATGGTGACCGTACATAGGGTTACCTGACCCCCACACACACCTCAAGAATGTTCAGATATATGGCTTTTCTGAGAGGAGCTTCAGATGTTGAGGCAGCACAGGCCAGGCAGGGACAGCAACAGGCCGGACCTGCACACAAACACACGCATGGCCGAGGGGCTGAGATCACCGTCGGATTCGTTCGATGCTTATCATCGTGTCATGTTCTATTATCGTGCCGGCTTTCGAAAATCTCTACCGGCCCGGCGTGCCTCCGAAACAGCCTGCATCTTGGGCTGTCGATTAGCGATCGGGCAGCGGCCTCAGGGCGCACAGTAAATAATGTCACCAGGGCCAGGTGCTCCGTTCATTCAGAGGGACAGTGGTTGGCTAACAGTGTCGGCCATTCGCAGTGAATTATGGTAGGAACTGTGTGGATTCTTTTAAGATGTGGTTTTAATTTTTGGTTTATGATTTCTAAATTCTAGCTGTTTATGATGGACGGTACGAAGAAAGAAAATGTCGTATGCGTTTTTGGCTGGTATATTTAAACTCGATACAATGTTTACTATAATCAATTTATAGATCCATCTTGAAAAAATACACTATTTGAAAATTAGTTGCTATAACAAGAAGTGATAAACTAAAGTTAAAGCTGAAAAGAACCTGGCCACTGTATGATCATAGATTGACACTGTCGTACGGAATGCGGTATACGGTCTTGGCTCTCGAGCAATCATTCCTACATGCGAATGATCGATCCACCGACGATGTACATATACTGTAGATGCACTTCTTGATTGGGCTTCTACTTCTGGGGGTCTCATAATTTAGCTTCAGAAGGAACAATGGATAGAGATGCTGATAAGAGAGCACACTAGCTACCTAGGCCTGAGGGGGTGCTCTGGTCTGGATGGAATTTTATTCCTCATTCTTCAACTGATGCTTTCACTTTCTTGCAGAGCTCACACAATTGGAGTATCTTTCTGAAAAGAAGGAAAAGGAGGCAGGTATTGTGGTTGGTGGTTCATGTCCACTAATCTGGCCTCCCATGCATGGACTTGAGACTCTGAAATTTGTTTGGATAAAGAGACTATGCACTTCTGCAGATGTCATTATTTATTCTCATCCACAGCTATGCTGTGACTTGTGAGGATATATATACAATGCAACTACACTTATCGTGTGCTCCTTTTGTATTTATTAATTGTTGTTTAGTATGGTGACTTATATCTTAGTCATTTAGGATTTAGAAAAGTGTATTATAATAAGTTCTAGATGAATCCTAATAAGATTAGGATTTTTACTTTCTTTTAGAGTGGATTACTACTCCACTTTAGAGAAGAGCTAGAGGAAACTATATAAAACTATGAGGGATAGTCACAAAGAACCTAAGTAACAAAACAAAAAAGTCACTTATCTAAAGGTAGAGGTGCACAGGAGAATTAGGTACTAGATTATTATTTAACACTAGATTCTTATATAAGGTAAGGATATGAGAGTCATAAAAGATTCGAGAAAGTTATGAGAGAACAACAATCCCTTATACTCTTTTGAGGTTGTGCTTAAGAAATTTACGGTTGGCTTTATCAAATCTTTTCTCTCTTGTCGTGGTTGCTTCAATATTATTATTTTGGTTCTCTCTACGAGATTCATCATCTTCGTTCTTAATACCGTGCACGCTGGTACCGTATCTCACAAACACTAATCCGATCTGGGGGCTGTTGCACATAAAAAGGGGTATCAGAGTTAACAAGTGATTTTAGAACCAAGGCTGGATTAATCTGATTTTTAAGAAGGTCGGTAAAACGTCATGTAGCACAAAAATCAAGATGATAACGACGATGTGGAATCAAGTAGAGAAATTTAACGACGGAGAACATTTTAGCATATGACAATGTATGGTGAAGGATGTCCTTATCCAATAGAAGCTAATCGATGCTCTTGAAGGGGATAAACTAGAAAAGACGTCCGCTGAAGACTGAAAGATGATGGAGCGGAAGACTGTAAATACAATCTATCTATATCTCTTAGATGAGGTAAAGTACTCGGTAATAAAGGAGAATTCACCGAAGAAATTATGGGAGGGCTTAAAAGAACTGTATATGACAAAGTCATTGACAAACTGGTGGGTATGGAAGCGACAAATGTACAAGTTGCATATGGAGGAAGGTACACGGTTCGTTGGCCATCTTAATGTCTTCAACAAGCTTATCACACACCTAAATAGTGTGAACGAAAAAATTGAGGAGAACCACAAGGTCGTCATACTGGCATCATATCTACCGCCATCATGGGAACAATTTGTAATGAATATTCTCATCGATAAAGCCACTCTCAATTTCAATGAGACACTTGCTTACCTATTAGAGGCGGAGTTCTTAAAAAAGTCATCGGAATCTTTATCTTCAGGTGATCAAGCATTGGCCGTAGTAGGTGTTGCAGGAAAAAAGCAAAAGTCACAGGAAGAAGAAGGGCAAATGCAAGGACACACGTGTATACTATCTATGTGATGAGAAAGATCACATGATAAAAGATTGTCTAAGTTTAAAACAAATGAAGGGTGCATGCTCAGCAGCGATAGCAAAGGATGATTTAGATGTACTAGTCGTCAGTCAATCAGGTACTTCTCATAGATGGATATTAGATTCAGGTTATTACTTCCATATATGTTCGGTGAGGAAGATATTTGATGAGGGATCTCTACGCCCAGTGCATGAAACTGTTCACTTAGCGAATTACAATGAGTATGCAATTACTGAGGTAGGAACGATTACACTGTAGATGTATAATGGAGCGCATCGTATATTGACAAGAGTTCGATATATTCCTAACTTAAAGAGAATATAATATCTATAAGGTTGCTTAAACTCGAAGGTTGTGAAGTATCACATTGAAATGGAGTCATACGAGTTACTTGCAAAGAGATGGTGATCATGAAATATATCTGGAACAATAGAGGATATTGATTGATAGGTACACCTAAAGGAAGGGGAACTAATGGAATGTCTAATAAAAATCCTAGTCAGGAGGAGGAAACCGTAACGTCAACGGTAGGTACTCAAATCTTATCTGCAGTTATGTGCGGAATTGCAAAGACGGTTGCAAAATCTAGCGGACGCAAAGGCGAATGTGTGAGCTATTAAAAAAAGACATGATGAGATCAACCACATAGCACCGATGAATAGGTGGAGTTCAGATGTGGTATAAATCTATGGCATGAAAGGCTGTAGGAACTAGATTGGTGGTTAATCAAACTACATAACAAAGGACTTCTCAAGTGAAGAGTCTGGGTAGATTAACCCAGACACTGACACACTCATTGCGGTGATGTGCATGATCCCCTGTGGTGGGGGCATTCCTAAATGTGAGAGATAGAAATAAAAAAATATGGAGTCAGCTTGGAGCTAGTTCTTGAAGGAGCATAGTGACTTCAACAGATAAAAAATCATTGCGGATATGGTTGAGTATGATGATTCATATACTAGTTTTTTAGGGTTTAAAAAGGTGTGCTATAAAGGGTTCTAGATGAATCCTAATAATACTAGGATTGCTACTTTTTTTGGAGTAGAATTTCTACTCCACTTTGAAGGAGGACTAGGGGGGCTATGTAAAGCCAAAATGGGTGGTTATGAAAAGCCCAAGCAACAAAGTAATAAAGCAAAGTAGCCACTCATCTAAAGGTAGAGGTGCACGAGAGAATTAAAAGTTAGGTTATTCTTTAGCACTAGATTCTTGTGTAGAGTAAGGATCCGAGGGTCCTAAAAGATTTGAGAGCACTGTGAGAGAGCAAAAGTCTCTTGTACTCTTTCGAGGTTGTACTTAAAGAGCTTGCGGTCGGCTTCGCTAAATCTTTTTTCTCTTGTCGTGGTTGCTTCAACGTCATAATTTTGGTTCTTTACAAGATTCATATTCTTCATTCTTGATACTGTGCATGTTCGTGCCGTATCTCATAAACTTTGATCTAATCCGGGGGCTACTGCGTATAAGAAGAGGTATAAGAGGGTAATAGCTATGACTAGGGTCATATAAACTAAGACTTGGGTGCCCATCAATCTTCCAATTTTGTATCTATGTACAAACCTTAATGCCATCAAGTGATGAGGGCTTCAGGGCCTAGTATTAAAGAAGTGAGAAAGTCCTAATGAACCATCTATTGAAGTTTCTTAGGACCTTCAAATTTTCAGCACTTTGAGGTGTTTTGTCTCTCAGTGCTTCTATAATTCTTGCATGATAAACGTGCCCTTTGTTAAGGGTATTAGAGATAGAATAGGAATTGTATTATTCTTTTCCTTATATGCTTCGTTTTTCTTATCCGCATATGGCATATTCCCCTGTAATATCCTCTTGTACTCTCTATATATATCGTCTATTGGGTTTCTTCAATATACACACGATATTTATAACATGGTATCAGAGCTTAGGTTAAAACCCTAACCTTGATCTACTTCTGTTGTTGCTGCCCCGGGAGGATCGATCTCCACTCCTGTGGTGGCCACCTCATTGGGCTGCGCCGACCCACCGCCTCCTCGTCGCTGGCCCCCTGCTTTGATGTCCGCGTTAGCTAGCCGCCACCACCGGATCTCACCGCACCTAGATCCTTGTGAGCCACCGCGGCCGACCATCTCTTGGACCGCGACCACCGCTCGCCTCTTCTTGGTTGCCGTCGCGCAGATCCTCGTTGTCCCACTCGAAGGCGGCTGGATCCACCATTGCCTGTGCCCGAACACTACTAGATTCCGACCCTTTAGCCACGAAACGCATCGCAACGACACTAAATTAGTTGCAATAGGTATGTACTATTGCAACATTTTGCCAAAATCGTGGCGATATGTGCACAGTATTGCCTCTAAAATATTGCGTTGCGATAGTCATTAAATTTGTTGTAATAAGGTGGCTTTATCGCCACCATTTAGAAAATGGTTGCAAGTAGTATGACTTTATTGCCACGGTTGTCTTGCGTTGTGATAATATTGATTTTTGTTGCAATAGTTAGGAGGTATTGCCACCTTATAGAATTTCGTTGCGAGTGGGTGACAATATTGCCACAATTTTATTGTGTTGTCATAGTCATCAATTGCGTTGCAAAAGGTTCCTATACAATGCGTATAAAATGAGTTTGTATTGCCACGAAATAAATTTGTTGCTATATATGATGATTGTTCGTGGCAATAATCTGTTATTGCAACGCTTTGTTTTCGTGGGCCTAACTGCTCAACGCAAGGGCCGAATTGGTGTGGAGGAATTATATTATCTATAGTTATTAATTGTCGGAGGAGATAAAAAATTGAAAAGTGACAACTAAAACGCAGCTTGAGGAGGTCTCACTTGACAAAACAGAGAGGATAAAAATAAGAATAGAAAAATAAAACAAAACCATGGGGTGTGGAGGAATCAAACCAACAACCTCCTAGCTCGGAGGCCAAGGCGTTTACCACCGCACTATTGTACCCCATCGTCAATTATAATTGTAAATTTCTATTTATCTAAGCATGGTAAGCACCTGTTAAATATATATTATGATATAATTTTAAAATCCGTAGCAACACACGAGCATTCACTATTTTTATTATTTTTGACTTTGATTTCTCCGAACCGAAAGTTTCTTCAAGCGGATTCTTCAAACGACTTCCCAAGTCACAAGAGTTTACACCGATATTTCGTGCTCATCATCATTTAAAAATACAAATAAAAGTATTGACCATGGTCAAAAGCTACATGTAGAGGAAAAACAGGCATAGTAAAGTATCCACCGATGACTCGGCACCAAAATGTCTCAAATGCTCGAACTTTCACGTTGGTCTCGCCGCCAGACAATCGATTTCCACCACACCTCGCTCAAGCCGCACTTGGACCGACTCTCGTTGGCATGGTGCGTTCAAAGAACGTTCTGTTGGATTGCCCCTTTGAGTTAGCCATCCTTTCTTATTCCTTTCGATAACTCAAGATGCATGCTAAGTTGGTTGCTATCGTTTTCGTGTATTTCCTTCGCCTTGATACTCTTCCTTTAGACGGATCGTCTTGCTAATCAGTTATACAGTTATATGGCCTGATAATACACCTGATAACGACAACACAATCACAAATTCTCCAAAAGTACAAAAGAATACAAATTATGGCAAGAACAACATCAAAGTTCACACCAGAGCAATACATTATTCCATGCATTGATTGATCAAAAGAAAAAAACCCAACACATGGATTTTTCATTACACACAGTAACGAGAAACGGATAGAAATCCAGCGTACAAATAGTTCCCAGCAATTGCAAATAGCTATGTCAAAAGCAAAAGTAGTTGCTTCGAAGAATGGAAGCAAATATAAGTACAACCAGATCTCTATCATAATCGTCTTCTTGACATTCTTCGTATAACACCAAGCAGAAACAAATAATGTCAAATATCCAATGATCATGAAAGATGAGACCATCGCTCAGAGCCGCAGCAAGCAGATCGCCGAGTCATTGTGTCTCAAAGACCTTGGTCCGCTTTGTTGTTAATCTTGATTGCCTTGTCCTACAAAGCAACATTAAGTCCATCAGAACACATACTCCTTCTAGTTACGTACACATACTCCTTCTAGTTGGTTTCTTACCCTTACACCTTCTGGAACCTTGAATGCACTATTAAGTGGCTTTATTTGCGCTTGGAAAACAAGAAAAAAAAGCGCTGTGTGAAGAGGATAATATTTATTCCTCCCAAGATGTAGTAGTGGGTAGAAGTGAGTCTTGAACCTGGGTATGTGGGTTTACAATGTTGTGTGTCCACCATTGCACTCCAGAAGAGTCCTCCAGACGAGAAATATGCACTTATCTAGGGGTCATGCAATGTACATACATGCATACATACATACATACTAGTCCTGCTATGTACTCGATACATACTATATATATCATCATTGTTAGCGTTATGCAGAAACATTTGTTCCTCAACTATTATTTCTTCCAGATATGCCTGTACAGCTTTCTGATCAGAGTCATAGTAGTTATTTACAAATTTTGTAGGGAGGTCTAGACTAAAAGTAATCAACAAGAGAAATATGGCTTTACCTCAGAAAGATATATGCGGGTGCCGATCCTGTTTCTTCTAGATTTTTTTGTTTTCTTCCTAGTCTTTCCCAGTAAGATGTTAATTATTTACCAAAGTATACAGCCTAAATCATCTGGAATGTTGCTTGGCCAGAAAGGAGTATGTTGCTACTAATTTTCACCGGGATTATGATTCTACTAGTTTACTTCATAAAAAGTATGACACTGCTACTATTCTTAAAAAAAACGAGTACAATACTACTAATTTCTCCTTACTAAAGGAGTACAGAATACTAGTATTCCCATTAAATGCAGTATGATACTACTTTTATGATTAACACACTAGTAAAGATTGGTCAAAACATCTTTTAACAACCCAACTTTGATGCAGATATTCATTCATGTACACCATCCACACCACTATGCACTATGTATCAGTAATATCATTGGAATACAGACCCAACTTTGGGAATCTTTCTCGTACAACCTCCTCAAGAACAAGCTGGTCAACCTGTGATCAATCTTGGTTTTCTTTCTTTACTTGTGCGTTATGACATGAAAGTTCATACAATAATCTAGAAAAAAGAATTGCTGCTGCACCCAAATTACTTCCAGAAAATCACAAAATTTAACAAACTGCATGAACTCTAGCTTTTTAATTTTTCATCAGCCTCAATGAAAGAGCAATGTGGAGAAACAAGAGTGCACAACTCACAATTGGGCAGCGAGTTGGTGTGCTCAGAAGTTGAATCGTGCTTAGAGTAACAAATTTGGAAGTTTGCATGTTTCGATCCATAAGGTAAACATTCATTCAAGAATAGAAAACAAGAATGGATAGTAAATACTTAATAACTATTTTTCTTATATTTCAAGCCTTGTTATTGTCTAGCTTCAGTACTTCCAAGTTCCAATGAAGTGCGATACCTTACAAAGGTCAGAGAGATCACGAGGAAAAGATCCCTAAGCAGCACAAATTTCCAAGAAACGGAGAACCAGGGAGGAGGGTGGCCGGACCTTGCCACCGAAGGAGATGCGCAAGACGTCGACCGAAATGATGGAGCCATCGGAGTCCCCTATCCTCACCGTTTCCGAGTTGGGGTTGGGATTGCAGTCCAGATCGGACTCTCCCCTGTAAATCACCTCATATATATATAGCTTGTAGGTCCAATGTTGGGAATCAAGAAGTAATAAAGAATCTATTGTCTCACCTTTGCTTCCTTGCCGTTCTCCTGCTGGCGACTCGTCAAGCCGACGGTCCAGGCCACCGCCAGGAGCAGGGGCGACCGCGAGCTTCCCACCAGTACGCCCTGCGATCCCGGGGACCTGACAAGTAAACCCCAAGGAGAGAGGTAAGGATCCTAGGGCTCCTGCGGCTGCTAACACGGGGGAGGGAGGGGAGGCGCGGGAGGCGGGCCGGAGGCACGGGAGGCGGAAGGAGTGGAGGCCGAGGAGGAGATGGGGAGGCGGAGCCGAGGAGGAGTGGAGATCGGGAGGATGGGGGAGGAGGAGGCGGCAGCGGGTGGGAGGAGGAGGCGAGGCGGAGCGGAGGAGGAGGGAGGAGGAGGCGGCAAGGCAGGAGGAGGGAGGGAGGAGCGACGAGAAATGAGGTGAGGGCGGAGTGGCGGCAGAGGAGGCGCACGGTTCGGTGGGGAGGCCGGCGGTGGTGGCGGAGGAGGAGGGAGGAGGCGGAGGAGGGGTGGGGAGGAGGAGGCGACGGGAGGAGGCGGTGGAGGAGGGGTGGGGAGGAGGAGGCGGGGAGGAGGAGGGGAGGAGGCGACGGTTCGGTGCGGGGAGGCAAAGGCGGCGAAATCGAGAGGAGAAGTGCCGGGTTCTGGAGAGGTGGTGGTGGTGGGTGGTTTGGGGGTTCGGAGGGAACGCGGCTTCTCGTCCCTGCGCCTGCTTTCCTCCGTGTCCACTCAATCTTGACGCCGCCGAGATGATCCAACGCCCACATCATATTTTCACAATTACTCATTTTACCCATTTTTCACCCGAAATTTAAAAATAAAAATAGGTTAATCCATCATAAATAATTTAAAAAATACAGGAAAAAATAAATTTTTATTGAACCTAGTTTTCTAATCTATTATATATTAATTTGTTTCGTTAGAATTAGTGTGTTTTGTTATGTTGTGTGGTTGATAAGCGTTTCCTGTTTCATTAATAAGCTTTTTAAATTGTGTATGTTGTGGTCTTGCGGTGTAGTGTTAATTTGGTCAGATTGGTTTTAATTTGCTATAATTTGATTGATAATCATTGGAAGCATGTCACATGATGGGAGTAGTTGGATGCGGATGGATAAGTCAACATCTGAGTGGCAAAAAGGATTCAAGAAATTCATTGAAACTACTTTTGGAGGCACATCTAAAGGTTTAACTGCACCATGTCCTTGTTCAAGGTGTCATTGCATGTCCTATAGATTACAATATGAGGTTGAAAGACATTTGCTAGTTAGAGGGTTTGATGAAAGTTTCATCCAAGAGCAAGGTAATGGTGAAGCTTTGGCTGACGATGACAACAAAGATGAAGGAGATTGCAATGAAGGTGCAACAGGTGATGGGGCTTCTGTCAATGATCTAGTTTCTTCAATAATCAGTGGCGCTATTCGTGGCGACATCATCGGTTCTAATATTGAAGAGCCAAATGAACAAGCAAAGAAATTCTTTAAATTATTAAATGAGGCACAGAAGGAATTGTATCCAGGTTGCAAGGAGGCAACTAAGGCTTCTTTCATTGTCAGGCTATTTCAGATTAAATGCATGTATGGTCTCAGTAACAGTTCCTTGGAGTCCATACTTCATCTGTTCTCGCTTGTGCTCCCTGAAGGACATTGTATCCCAAACACCTTGGAAAAAGTGCAAAAGGTTGTTCGAGATCTTGGGCTAGACTACCAGAAGATACATGCATGTGAGAATGATTGTGTGTTATTCCGAAATGGTATACTATCCTTCTGTCAATTCTATTTTCTAGGTTCAATTGGTTTTTGCTGAATGTGTACATTAAATGACATTTAAATTGCTCATAAGGAGGTGGCTCCCAACAGTGCAAGAAAGGTGTACGTGGATGCCTTAAAGGTTTAGCAGCAGCTAACAAGAGAGTCAAGAATGCATTGCAGAAACTATCAATTCAATTTTCAGCAAGGTTAGGAGGCCCCGTAGGAGAAAACTCCCGAACATTTGTGGAAAGATATAAAGCAAAATGTCAAAATTACAATAGCAGAGGATTTGCTAGTAAGTTGCATCTTTTTATTTGTTGGTAAATAAGCATGTTAATTTTGTAATTACGTACAACTTCACCTTCACTTTCTGTTTCAATACAAGCAGAGTAGGTGGGATTTTCCAAACATTGAGAATGCAACGGAAAAGATATGGGACATTGCTAAAGAGCGGTACAAAGGATGGCAATCAACATTCAGTTCTACATACAAGGCATACAACACTTGCGCTGAGCGAATGAAACATAAGCCTGAAGATATAGACATTGTTGAATGGCACTACTTGATAATGTATTTTGAACCGAAAATTCAAGGTTCAATTTTTCTCTCTGCAATTAGCAATTAGTGAATTGAATTGAGATAGTAACCATTAATGTAAGGACTTGTACAGTTGATGCATTAGCAATAGCAATTACAAAATATATGCAGCAGCATGTGTTATAGACATATATGCTTTTTACTACCACTATTTAGGATGCATATAATTCTTATTTAGACTTGAACAATTCTTGATAAGGCATATAGGAGTTAGCTCGAACACCTTTGTAAGTAGTAGTTAAAATAAGGCACATACATCATTTTGTATCAATAGTTGACTATTGTTCAAAGGACATATTTGATTAGTGATGAGTAGTTTTATAATTTTATCTTCTAGACTATTAATTTTACCTTAGTCAAGAATTTGAACATTGTTTGTCTTACTTTATTTTTTAATACATATATTGTGACAAGAATGCTTTGTTGAGTGCACTTGTAAACTTTTTGCAGAGGGTCGTGACCAAAACTCGAAAACCGTCAAAATAGAAGACCAAGCATCTAATGGGATCCAAACTGTTCTCCCAATGTAGCTACGAGCAGGTAATGAAAAATTAAACTTATTTGATTCTGTTCTTAAATGATCAATTGTTCACAAGGCACAATGTTTGCCATCTTAGAGAGACCCAAATACTGGAGAAGAGCCAACTGATCTGACTCTTTGGATGACTACCCACACGAAGAATGGGGAATGGTCAAACAACGCTTCTAGGGATGTCTATGTGAGTAGTAAATTTAATTTGTTCATGACTTAGTACATTTTTCGTAATTTTGTGCATAAAACTTAACTGATTTAACTTCTTATTTTCTCTTATCACACTTAGGATGATGCAGCCTTCAAAATTACTGACCTATCAACAGAGCCAGATAAAGACTTCCTTACAGTTGAAGAGGAAAATATTGCTTTCCAATCAAGTTACAAGGAAAGCACCGGTACCAAATCATGCAAAGCTCATGGTCATGGATACATGGCGAAATATCCCACACGAAGCCAACTGTTGAAAGACAGACTCGATGAACAATCCCGTGCTTCAGCTGCAGCCCAGCGAAAAAATAATGAGCTCGAAGATGAGGTGCAAATGTTAAAGGAACAAATTGCAAATGGAGTTGCTGAAAGGGAACAAACTAGGCGAGAGATGCAAGAGGAACGGAGAAGGAAAGGAACGAAGAGAACAACTTAGGCAAGAGTTCCTTTCATTGCTAGCACAATGAGAGAAGCAACATTACAGTGTAATACATCTCAGACATACGCATCGGAATTTGCTTGTTTGTTGTTGATGGCTTGCAACAGCCACCCAGCCTAACAGGTCCTAATGTTTTTCCTCATGGTCCATATGTAGGCTAACCAGGGAAGTATATTGAGCACAAGGGAAAGCGAGGCTAATCCAAGTGAGGAAGACGAAAACATGACAACATTGGACAAGGCTAACCCGGATAGTACATTGAACACCACGTAAAAGACACTGAACATGTGGAAGAAACATTACAACAGTAACAAAATTTACAAATAGTTTGTCGCCATAAGGGATTTGGACTTTGTACATTCTATTGATGACCAACGATGTGTACCTTCCCTGAACTTCAATTGATGCATGCATGCTGAACATATTTTAATAGTAGTACACATCGATGCTAATATTTTTATTCTACATTTTACATTTGCGAATGACCCGAAGCATCGTGACCACACAAAAGATGCTAGGCCACCTATTCGCATCACTCGAGCTTCTAATCTTAACCGAAGCCTCTTCCAAAATGTCGCTGTTAATAATGGTTCATCGAACTTCATTCCTCCACAACAATTGAAGAATCTTGCTACAACCCGCTCAAGAAAAGGAGGGACCATCGGTATGAAATGAAAATGTGACTAATCTTCATCTCATTGTTCTTATGTCAAATATAGCATCTTGTTCTAAACTCATGAAAAATTATGCCAGGTGAAGTAGGGCTACTACATATCGGTAAATGAAATGAAATTAAATAATTCTGCTGGAATCACTTGCTAAACTTGCACTATGATGTACTTAAGTATGTCTTGAATCACTTGCTAAACGCAATCGAACTAGAGAACTCGGGATTGCTATTTTCAGTCAGAACTCGTATCTCTAAACTTGCATTATGATGTACTTAAGTATGTGTCTTCTGGACAATACTCACATTAAGGTCCCTCTTTATTGTTCATGTTCTATCGGATGAAACAATTTGATCGAGCATACTGAGTCGTGTCGTCGTCAAGTCAGGAAATTCAACATGGCAAAGAAGCACGGACAAATGGAATGGAAGTGATAGTACTTTTGTTATTAGTTACAAACTTTGTAGTTTAAGTATGGAGATTGATATGTAATTCTGCATGAGTGGTGACACTTTTAAATTATTATGTGTTGAATTAATATATGTGTTTTGATCCAAAGTGTTCCTAATTTGATTATTAATTTGCAACAACAAATTATAATAAACTATCATATGCTCAATATGCTACCGCAAATTTTACCGCTATGATAAACCCGTATGCAAAATTGGTATTTCGTTGTGATAGGTCATTGCAACGCCGCTACTATGTTGCGATTCCACTATATGCCATGAACAATGTTCGTTGCTATAGGATCTATTTGCCACAAAATATATTTCGCTGCAATAACTTTATGGCAATGAAACGCCTTCCGTGGCAATAAAACATATTGCAACGAAACACCTCCCGTGGCAATTAAACCTGCTGCAACGAAACGCCTCCCGTAGCAATATCCTGTTGCAACGAAATGCTCTCCGTGGCAATAGGGTCTATTGCCACGAACCATTGGCGTGGCAATAGAACCTATTACCACGCAATATTTTCGTGGCAAATGGTACTATTGCCACGACCAAACTTCGTGGCAAAAGAAGCTATTGCCACGGAATCAGCCGTGGCAATAGCCTATATCGCCACGACATCATTCGTTGCAACAACAAACAATTGCCACAACATATTGCATGGCAATAACCATAGGTATTGCAACGAAACCACAATCCGTTGCACAATCTTTTAAGCACGCAAGTACTTGCCACGCTTACCAACGGAAGTGATGTGTTGCAATAGGTACATATTGCATCTATTTTTGCCCTATTGCAACGATTTCGCTCCGTTGTCCTAGACCTGAAAACTAGTAGTGGAATTTGGCCACCTCTAACGCCGCCAAGTCTGATTCGACCGCCTCTGGGCCGGATTTGGCCGTCTTCACCGCCGCCGAGCTCGGATCTGGCCCGTCTCCTGCCGACGCCAACCCTCTCCGCTGCCACCGCGCCGCGCTGGGCCACCTGCGCCTCCGGTAGCTCGAAGCTTGCACCGACGCCTCCTCTCGGCAGTCGTCGCCGCCACCGGATATCGCCACTCCAGATCCGACTGACGTCGCCTAGATCCGGCTGCGCCTCCTTGGTGCTACCCTGGATTCGGCCGCCGCTGCATCAGATCCGGTCGCGTCTTCTTCATTGCTACACCGAGGGAGCCGAGTCGGCTTCATCCGACCACCGCTGGCAACCGGCGCTGCTTCTGCTCCGACCGCCTCTCCTAGATCCAGTCGCCGCCGGATCTGGCCACCTTCTCCCGGTCGCTGCCTCCCGCTGGAGCCCGCCGCTCCCCTTCTCTCTGAGTGAGGGAGAGAGACAAGAGGGAGGGAGGGAGTGACTGAGTGAGTGGCGGGTATATGCAAAGCCGTGCGATCCAAAGGCCGTGGTATATCTGTGTTCTTTTGAGTTAATTTTTAGTTATTTTTCTTTTGAGTCTTCTGTTGCGTCCATTTAAGTCCGTAGATTCTCTTTCAGTTTGTCCAAACCGTACGAGTCCACAAATTTATTGTTAGTCATAGAGGTATAGAAGTTTTCTTTTGCATGGCAACAGCCGCCGCTCTACTCCATGAGCCGCGTGTAGATCGTAGAAGTCGTTATGATGCTGCCGCTTCTCTAGCCACCGCCTCGAGCTTCTAAGACCGCCGCACGTCTTGTTCACTTTGTGCACTACGCCACCTCCGTCTTAGGCTTCGATCTGCACCGCTATGCTTCTATATATTCCTCTTCAGCTTGATTTGACAGTTTATTCAAAAGCTGCATGCAACGATGACATTATCAAGACTCGGACTTCGGATTTTTCTTGTTTTATTGTTAACTCTTTTTCAAATGCAATGCTATCGCATATGTCTTGCATTTGAGGGGGTGTTAAGGGTATTAGAGATAGAATAGGAATTGTATTATTCCTTTTCTTATATGTCTCGTTTCCTTATCCGTATATGGTATATTTCCCTGTAATATCGTCTTGTACTCTCTATATATATTACACATTAGGCTTCTTCAATATACACACAATATTCATAACAATTCATACTCTATCTCTAATACCCTTAACACCCTTAAGAAGTGTATTTAGGCTTTATACTGAATGGAGGGCTAGCAGATATCATTTTTTTAAAAAGGAGGTCCTATTCATTAGCTGGTGTTATTTTCTTTGGACCAGCTGATCTATTGGAGATTTGTAGCCAAGTTGAAGGGACATCACACATCTGAAACCATGAAGCATGGATCAAGGGTTGTGAGCGTATATGACTTCTTCACGATGTCTCTTGTCAGCCCATAAAAATGGCTTTTTTCCTACCAATCAACACCACATTTTCTTGCAATTCTATTTATCATGGTCCTTACATACGTATATATATACCTGAATAGTTGCTTGGAAAACTCTTACTACGAAAGTGGTGTTGATTTCTGCATTTCTAATCAACTGGACACAGCAGAGCAGCATGATATCTCGTTGTGTTCGGAAACAGACAAACGCCCTGCGTTCACAAGTTACACTCGTGGAAGAGCTGTCAAGATGTATACAAGAGATAATAACTGAGTAACATCATAAGTTTACAGATAGTGACATGTACAGAAATCATGCACCGAGGTATTTTTTTCACCGAAAACGGGCGTGGTTTACTTGTTCCCCTCCGGTGCTCCCTCAGTGTTCCTCGATCGGCCCAGTAGCGGATCCAGAAATTTTGGTATGGGTTTGCAAATTTACTACCAAACATGAGAAAATTTAATTTTAATAGCACCTGTTGAACATGATTTAATCACCTGGAGCTATCAAAGGAGACTAGCTATGCAACCACATCACTGAGGTTTCCTTTAGCTCATCGGGGGTGTTACAATCCTACCGACTACTCCCAGGATCTCTACGACCATGTTCAAGTCGCTATGATCACCTCCTGCAGCTGTACAGCCACGTTGAAGAGGCTACGACCATCTCCTGTGTCGCTACGACCGATCTGCTGGTTCACCGACCACGCTGACAGTCGTTACGACCACACTATAATCTCTCCGATTACACTTCGCTGCTCCGATCTCGTAGTCGTAAGCTTCAGCTAAAGTTGCGACCACGTTCATCATCGCTCGCTGCACCTCCTTCGACAACGGTCGATCACCGTAGTCGTAACGCCTTACGACCACGCAGTGATTTTATCGACCGCTCGCTGTGGTCGTACCCTTACGACCACATCTTCCTGCAAGACCGTGGTCGTAACTCCTTTACAATCACGTCTCCAGCACCTGCAAACACCTCCGCTCACGTCGCCGTCCTTGGCTCTATGACTGTGGTCGTAACTCCTTATGACCACAACTTCTACTCTAGCGGACACCTCCGCTTGTCACCTTGGTCGTAACTCCTTTACAACCAGGTCTGCTGCTCCTGCAGACGCCCTTCGCCCTATTGCCGTGGTTGTAACTCCTTTACGACCACGTATGCGATCCTCTGCTCCGCGGCTGTGTTCGTGACTCCTTTACGACCATGTCTCTCGCTATGGTCGTACCCTTATGACCACGTCTCCAGCACCTGCGATCTCACGGACCGCCTGCGACCACACTGGCCGCCCACAACAATCATCTACGACCACGTCGGTCGCCCAGGTCGATCGTCTACGACTATGCCGATCGCTTCAAGCTCTGTAGTCATGCCGACCGCCTACGATCATGCCGGTCGCTCCGTGCTCTGCACCTCCTCTGCGACTGCATCGCCTCCACTCGGTACTCCTGTGACCACACAAGTCGCCCTCTTCCTAGCACCCCTCTACGACTACATCTCGTCGACTTGGTGCTCTCGCTGCTCCTCTCGGTACAATGGCCTGCACTTTTATACCCTGCCCTTCGACCACATGGCAAACTCGACTACGACTCAGACACATAGTTGTACTCGACTACAACTATAACTCCAACTCGGCCACGACTATGAAGCGGACTCTTATATGACCACAACCAAACTCGTACACGACCACCAAGTCATACACGACTGCGACTTCTAAACTGAAAAACAAGATTACAAACTCTAATAATCACCTCCTTAATCTTGTTTTTCCACTTGACCACTTCGATCTTCTCTCTTGCTACCGCTTCTTCCTGCACTCCCATGCACCTGAGCCACCCACTCCTCTCTCTTGGATCATGAGCACCTCCTCCACATGATCACCACTCTCGTTCATCGTCTACAGCGTCTCCCAAGCCTCCCAGTCGATGCTTCACCCATGAGCCCTCGCCTTGTCACTCATGCTCTAATACCACTTGTTACAGTCTTAACGACTGTGCCTAGGATCTCTACGACCTCCTTCTGGCCACTATGACCACCTCCTGCAGCCGTACGGCCACGTTGTAGTGGCTACGACCACCTCCTGTGTCGCTACGACCGCTCTGCTGGTTCACTGACCACGCTGACAGTCGTTACGACCACACTATGATCTCTCCGATCACGCTTCGCTGCTCCGATCTCATAGTCGTAAGCTTCAGCTGAAGTTACGACCACATTCATCATCACTCGCTTCACCTCCTTCGACAACGGTCGATCACCGTAGTCATAACGCCTTACGACCACGTAGTGATTTTGTCGACGCTCGCTGTGGTCGTACACTTACGACTACGTCTTCTACGAGACCGTGGTTGTAACTCCTTTACGACCACGTCTCCAGCACTTGTGGACACCTCTGCTCTGGTCGCCGTCCTCGACTCTATGACTGTGGTCGTAACTCCTTACGACCATAGCTTCTGCTCCAGCTGACACCTCCACTCGTCATCCTGGTCATAACTCTTTATGACCGGTTCATCGCTTCACGGACGCCCTCGCCGATCGTCGTGGTCGTAACTCCTTTACGACCACGTCTGCGATCCTCTGCTCTGTGGCTGTGGTCGTAACTCCTTTACGACCACGTCTCTCGCTGTGGTCGTACCCTTACGACCACGTCTTCCTGCGAGACCGTAGTCGTAACTCCTTTACGACGACGTCTCCAACACCTGCGATCTCACGGACCGCATGCGACCACACTGGCCGCCCACACCAATCGTCTACGACCACGCCGGTCGCCCAGACCGATCGCCTACGACCACGCTGGTCGCTTCGAGCTCTGCGGCCACGCCGACCGCCTACCACCACATCAGACGCTCCATGCTCTGCACCTCCTCTGTGATTGCATCGTCTCTATTCGGTGCTCCTGCGACCACACAGGTCGCCCTCCGCCTCTCTGCGACTACATCTCGTCGACTTAGTTCTCTCGCTGCTCCTCTCGGTACAATGGTCTGCCCTTAGATACCCTGCTCTTCGACCACAGGGTAGACTCGACTACGACTCGAACACATAGTCGTACTCGACTACGACTGTGACTCTAACTCGGCTACGACTATGAAGCGGACTCTTATACGACCATGACCAAACTCGTACATGACCACTAAATCGTACACGACTACGATTTCTAAACTGAAAACAACATTACAAACTCTAACCGGAAGAGCTCAAGTTCAAGAGGATTCGACCAAAGATTCCAAACACCATTAATATCACTAGCAGCGGAGGCGGCGACGACACCCGCGCCACCACCGGATGTACCAAAACAAAGCGGGCGGCGTATTTCGTGAAGGTAAAGGGCCTTCCTGGGAAAAATCGGGGGCGAAAAACGAATTTTTGGGAAAGCAAAGGGCCTTCTTGTAAAACCGAGGACCAGACGTAAAAATTGGACCAGCGCAATTCCCAAAACCGCGAGGGGCCATCCTGCGAAAATGGAGGGTCTAAAAAAAATCCCCAGGGACCAAAACAAAAATTCCAGGGGTCTAAAAAATCGGGGACCCGCTTTGCGAGGAAAAAGGACCTGTCGTAATTTCGAAAAACGGAGGAAATCACGTCCTCCGACGTCGAAGATTCCCCGCCACGCTGGCTGGCGGGGCGACGGCGGCGAAGCGGTGGCGAGGCATTCCCCCTGGCATAATAGGGGGAGTATTTCTCACCTTACCTTAGCCCTATCCACTCCATCTTTACGAGTGATCGTACTCTTCGATGACCGAACACATAAGCCTGCGTGGCCGAGCTACCATACCGTCGCGTTTGGAGGACAAGAAAATCTTATCTCGCGCCGTCTTTAGATCTCGAACGCAAGAACGAACCAAAGAACTTGCAAAGAACGTCAAGGTCACAGAGAAAAGAGATTGCCGTTTGATTTCACTCGTTGCTTTTGACGAAAACGTCACCTCTCAAGCCAAAGAAAACATGTCTGAACTTTCAACAGTTAGTACCAGTCTGAAGTTTGATTGGCCAGACCAGGAAGATTAGAGCCATGCCTCCGTGCAGAAAATCTCTGTTGTCCTGAGGATATGTATCCAGTATGACGTGATCGATAATACGACAAGGGTTCCTCTAACATGATTAATATTTCAACTCGATTTGATCGATTAGGCCTAGGTTGGACTAGTTTCTTCGTCCTAGGGAGGTCGTTGTTTTCTTGCTAGCCCGCATCTGTACACTTCAGCGGTCTATTATGCAACCCTGGTACAGGACATCGCTGGCCCATGCAGCAAGCAGATTAAGGCCTGTTCTTTTCAGTTTCTAAAAACTGTTTTTCAATTTTTCTATAGTAACTAACTTTTAAATAAAGTATTTTTTCAAGATAGAATCTACTAGTTAATTGTAATACATACTTTACTGACTTCATTTATATCGGCAAAAACTACATGTGAATTTCTGTTACTTTGTAATCTTTCGCACAAACAAATTTAAAGTTCATGTTCGCGGTAAAAGCCACAGCCAAAAAGAACAGCCAATAGCATTTGAATTTGACATGGACCATGCAAATCTGAATAGTACAATACAAATACGACATGGAGTTTTTATTGAGTGATGTTGCACACTGATTACATCAAAAGATGAACATATAGTACTTTTTTATTGAGTGATGTATATATCCATTTTATTTTAGTAAGCAGCACAGTCAACGCGGGCGGACAGAGGGCTTAACGGCAGCCCTTGCCAATTGAGCTACGCTTAGCCCTCAACATATAAGTACATGTTGGGGTATACTTACAGTCCATTTTAGTCGATTGTTTTCAGAGAAAATCTGCAGCAACGTGATGCAGGGAATCTCTTTGCTATGCGTTTCTTTGTAGATAGGCAAAAGAATGGTGTCTATCCGGCAGGTCGCATCGTCGAGGATCAAATCGTACCCCCCAAAGCCGGCGACTCCGGCCGAACGGCGAATCCGTCGGCCGTTGGATCCACTGGCGGAGGGTAGTGGAGGCCAAAGGTGGGTCTTGGCCTCCCCTTCCAATCCAATATTTTCGAAAAGAGATATGTACTTCGAAGTTTCCTTCCAAAGCTTTGGTCTAACCTCTTTGATATGTACTTAATGTTTCTTCCGAGAACGGTCTAATCCCCAAGCTTTTGCTTGTTCGTTTGTGCTCTTTTGGTAGTAATTGGGGCCAATTCGGGCATAGTTTTCTACTCTTTCGTCCAGTTATTTTATGCATAGTACCCCTTTGATTCTTTCTTTAGCCTTTGCTGCCAATGATTGCTTCTAATTTTGGTTCCTTCTTCTAATTTTGGTTCCTTCTTTTAAGTTTCAATTAAATACGCAATTAGCTCCACTGTCTTGCAATGGAAGATGACGTTTAATTATTGGCAGTGGATTTTGACCTCTCCTCATTTTTGGTCCACGCTCCGGCACTGGCCGGATCACGATCGGCCCGTCACCGTCGGAACCCCACTCCGCCCTACGTAGTTCGCACGTAGCGAGAAAGGACAATAATAGCGCGTCGCGGCGTGGGCGAGCGCCGGGGCCCACGCTCCATTCGGTTGGGGGCGCGATCAGCTGCAGTCGGTGATCTTACAATTTTTTTTTACAAATAACCTATTTTTCATTCAAAATAACATAAATATGCCTATAACGATATTTTTTACAGAAATAGTCTTCAGTCGCTCTATGGTTGAACGACTGGAGCTTGTTGCCCAACGGAAAAACAACAACGTTGTCTACAAGCCGTTGAGCCATTGGACGACTAGAACCAGTCCCCTTGAGGCGGCGGCCGAGCGGCCTCGGTATTTAAGCCCAACCCCCAGTCGCTTGGCCGTTGAGCGACTGGAGTCCAGTCGTCCAACCATTGGACAACAGTGGGCAACTGTATTAATTCGTCCAACAGTCGGTTGATTGCATGCGTGTCGTCTGGCCATTGGGTGATAGGCTTCAGTCGCCCAACAGTAGGACGGTTGGAGTCTATTTCTTAAAAAAAATATCGTCATGAGTATATTTCTGTTATTTCGAATAAAAAATAGATTATTCGTACAAAAAATCTGAAGATCTTACCCATTCGTGTCTTCTTTTTCCTCTCCCAAGGTCTGTCTACACTCTGCACTGACTTCTTCCCCCATTTGCTTCCTATTCTTTTCCATGGCGAGCAGAGAGACCTGCGAGCTGCGGCTAGACCCCGACGAGTGAACCTGGTCGACAATCGGTCCGAGTGCCTGTAAATCTGAATCGCCGGCGACCGCGTCTTCTTATGGGGAATTGAGGTATAAAATGTTGAGTTTAGTGCAGCAACATTGTAGGAATGATTCAAGTAGTACCGTGATTTGTTTACACGAAGTAGTACCAAACTAGCAACTGTAGGTGCTGTTTGAATGTGTATAGATCAGTGCTTATCTAATTGGAAAGATTTGAGCTGTGGGAATGGATATTACCATTCTTTAGCAAAGTTTGCTTGATATACGAAAGTTACCAAAAAAATGTGTGGGTTATAGTTGCTCGATCCCTACAAGGATATGCGTTGCGGAGAGCTAGGCGAGGTTGATCCGTACGAGAGAAAGGGTGAGGGATGGCGGCGCAATTTCTCTGACGTTACGCGTGACTTTACTTCGTAACGTTCGTCCATCCAGTTATCCAACGACCCAGATTAATCTAGTGTTTTTAATTTTTTTTACTTCTAGGTTTTAGCTTTTTTATTTTTATCCTTTTTTTTTGGTTTTTTTCTTTTTTCTTATATTTCTTTATATTATCTGTATTAAAATAACCTATTTTTAAATAAAAAATAGGTTATTTTTATTTAAAAAATAGATTATTTTAACACAGATAATATAAAGAAATATAAAAAAAGAAAAAACCAGAAAAAGATAAAAATAAAAAAACTAAAATCTAGAAATAAAAAAAATCAAAAACACTAGATTAATCTGGACCATTGAATCGCTGGATGAACGGACGTTATGAAGTAAAGTCACGTTAACTTTACTTCTAACGTGTGAGAATCCCGTGCGGAGGGATGGAGGCTGAAATTGTGCACAGACGCGGGCACACGGCACATCTCCTTGAAGCCTAGCATGACAGTACATGATGTGATCTCATGTTTAACCGTAAAATATTATAGGTCTACTCGAGCGATCACTACAAGGTAGCGGCGTCTGTGCTGAATGTGAAATGTTTAACCGTGGAGTAGTGATACAATAGGGGTAAAATATTTAAGCACGAAATAGTGGATATGTTTTTTTTTCTTTAAAGCTGATGGTTTTTTATTTTTGTTACAGTATCTAACTTTCAAACAGAGTATTTTTTCAAGACGGGGTCTACAAGTTAAATGATGTACACGTTAAAAATTCAACATCTATACCTTCCAAAATCGTAAGTGAGTATCTCTCTCTGTAATATGTACCGTAAACAGCCAAAATTCAAAAATTTCAGCCAAAAACCATAAGCCGCAACCGTTGCCAAACAGACCCAGTAACACTTATGCCAAGATATATTACGGTTGGGTATTGATAAACATCATCTGGATATTTTCTTCCTAACTATCATCTAGATTTATGACCATTGGATTAGAGATCTAATGGCCATGAATTCTCCCTCACCTCATCCAAAAAAAATCTCCCCTCCTAAAAAAAGGGGTTATTGGATCTCTCTAATCCAACGGTTTTAAATCTGAATGATTGTTAACAAGAAAATATCCGAAAGATATCTAAATACACTCATTACAGGAATGTTTGCTCCGAGTGCAAACGTTCATCCATTCTTCCGGCCTGTAATCCGTGAAAAGTTTGGTAGAGGAGCCTACGATTTCGACTGGGATTCGCTGCGGTTGTATTCTTTTTGTATGGCAGGTAGGAGAGCTGCCTGTTTTAATTAAGAGGAAGAAGCATAGTTCGGTTACAAGAAAACTCTGCTCAAAGAGAGGGTGTGTGCCGTACAACGGCCTCGAGAATAATTACAGGATTACAAATTAAGCGGTAGCTCCGCCAACCGCTTAGCTCTTGTGAGAACCCAAGCGCGGACTTCCTCTTTGACTCGTGCAATAAGGGACTCTGTGGTAGCATCTGTCGATCGGAAAATTCGTGCGTTTTATTCGCTCTAAATTTTCCACGTTACAAGCATTAGAGTATCGCCATAATAGATTTCCGTGGGTCGACACGGATAATGTATATGATTTTATGCTTAAAAAAGCTTTGAAGAATTTATTCTAAAAAAACTGTACTATTTATTTTGATTGTCTGATAAATCAAAATCAAAAGCCGAGCATATTCCTTTGGCTAGCTTCGACTAACGACAGAGACCATAGCGCACCCTCCCTCGGATAGGCGAATCCCGTCCCATGAAACGCCAATCACCGCGTCCAGTCCGTGCGCCCCCTCGTGCCGGACGAATCAATCCCAGGGAGGGGAATCGGAATCGCGCATCATTGGCACCACGACCGCCTTTCGCCCGGCCGGCCGTGCGCTAGCAGTCAACCACACGCGTCCCGTTTGCCGGCCATCCATCCATCCATCCGCCACACGGGAAAAGGAGACGGCTCCTGCCTCCGCGACCGCGCGCGCACGACCGAACCGGCCCGCGCTCGGCTAGTTGCCGCTACGGGTGGTAAACATAAAGGATAATTCGTTTTATCTAATATTTATATATGAGAAAATACGAATATAGTGAGTAAAATTTGTATTTGAAAATGTTCGTATTCGTATTTAAGAATATTCGTATCTATATTTAAGAATATTTGTATTCGCATTCGTATTCGATAATATTCGTATCCGTATTCGTATTCGAGACTATTCGATTTGTATTCGAACCGTTTTTAGAACCTATAAAAAATCCGTACAAATTTTGTGATTCGAAATTTGAATATAGGTGGTTTTAAAACCGGTAACCGGTCAAAAACCGGTGAAAAATCGGCAAAGCCGCTAGGAATCTGTTTTATCCGATATTCGTATCTGAGAAAATCCGTATTCGAAAATATCTGTATTCGTATTTGAGAATATTCGTATCCGTATTTGAAAATATTCGTATCCGTATTTGAAAATATTCAAATTTGTATTCGTATTTATTTTAAAGATATAGATTAATATTCATATTTGAAACTATTCAATCATATATGATTCGTTTTCACACCTAGTTGCCGCTCCTGTGTAGGTTTGCCACTTTGCCTGCCACGGCGTGTCGACCGCGTGCTGGGCGGCGGCCCGCTAGCCGCTGGCCACACTCACGCGCACCGCGCCACGCGCTCGGCACGGACAAAACGGACGCCTCGGCACGGCCGGGCTGGCGGTGCTGGCTGCTTGTTCCTACTTCCTGCGCTGCGGACTGCGGTGCGCTCGGATGGAGTCGGCGTACCTACGTGGTACCGAGCGTCGACTGGACTACTCGTCCGGGCCGGTGGTTGTATGTGTTGTAAACAGTTATAACTGCCCAATGTGCAGTTGCTCATTCATGTACAGATGTCTTTCTATGAAGACACCTTCTAATCATACCACCCTATCATCATCTATAAATACTCATTGTACAGATTAATAAAGCAATCACTTTTGTCTCAAACACTTGTCCAAAACCTCTTGCAACACGTTATCAGCACTTTGCTTTCACACAAGTGACAAAAACAGAGAACAAAATAGACACGATGAACTCGATGAAGAGTACGGCCGCCTCCATCGCGCCCAACAATGCCACCTCCGCTTCTGTCCCCACAGCGGCGCCCAAAGGCCCGGTGGCGGCGCACAAAGGCCGGCGGTGGCCGGCAACATTCGCGACGCCTGGCCTCTCGGCCCATGGCCGGGCGCCCGCAGATCGTGGCCGACGCCCGAGGGGCTCACGACGCACCCGACGCAGCCCGGCAGTCCGGCGCCTGACAACAGCCGGCGATCCGGTGCGGCCCAGCAATGGCGGCGACGGCGCGGCCCGGCGGCCGGCGAGGCAAAGCGGCAGACGGACGCTGCGGCAAGATGCCCGCGCAAGACCAGTGGGCGCCCCCATGCGGCCCGGCGGCTCAGCGGCTGCAAGCGCGGCGGCAGACCGGCGGAGACCCGGCTCGGGCGCCACGGCCGGAGACCGAGGCGAGCCAGCGCGGCGAGGCGGAGTCGGAGCGGCCGGCCGACGCAGCAGCGAGGCGCCCGAGGGAGGAGCGGCCACGGCGGCGGCTAGCTTGCTGCGGCGGCGCCTGATGTGTATGCGCGGCGACGGAACGCCGGAGCGGCGGCGCGCCTCGCGGCTCTGGCGCGACGCAATGGGCGACACGGCGTGGCGCGCGGCAACAAGCCCAGCCAAGCACACGGCCCGGCGGCGAGGTGAGCCGACGACGGCCTGGCCAAGCAAGACGCACAGCGGCCGCCTGCCTCCAATGGACGGCCGGCTTGGGCGAGGCGCGACGCAATGGAGGGCGGTGCGGTTTCGGCGACGACGCAGCGGCGACGGTCGGCAGGCGTGGCTCGGCCGGCCGGCCGGCGGCTGGGTCATGGCCTCATGGGCGGCTGGGTGGAATGGGTTAGGGAAACCCTAACCTCCCCACATTTTCATTTATGTATGCCCCTAACAAAATGGGCTTTTGGCCCAAATCATCCCACCTCTTCACATGGGCCTAAAGGCCGCATGGGCCTCACCAAGTTTCGAAAATTTGCATTTTCCCCTCTAGTTCATGGAAAATGCAGATTTTCTTTAAATAAATTTCCTTTTGTATATTTTGCGGTATAGTCCTTGTGCTTATTTATAATTGTACCCGTCAGTTTTTACTTTTATAAATTAGCATTTCAGTCCCTACAGGACCTGAAAAATATGTAAATATTTAAATAAATGTGCATTCACATTTATATAATTTTTACATATGTAGGATTATTATTTGCAATACAAATAGCGACCATATTTAAATTTGCTATCTTAGCAAAATTTAAATTTAAAAAAAAATCCCATTTAATAAGTACCATTGTACTTAATAATTTGGAATTTTGCAAAATATTATACCTAACATAAATAAAAAAAATCACAATTTATGGCACTTTGCTACATTCATTTGTACGCTACGCCATACAATAAATTGGTGTTCACCACCAATATTGTGATTACACGGTATCATAAATATAACCACATGTTATATTTAATTTGGTATATATATTCATTCGGATTACAATACTCATATTGTTTTCCACATATTTTTGCAACATTACCATACACATTAATTTACCTCATGTAAATTAATCATTTATGGTGTACTTTCATGTAGGTTTTACATGGCTACCAAAGATTTTGAGCCTCTCGCTATCAATGGTACCAACTACCCTACATGGGCTATGGACTTAAAAATCAACCTCACCACACGTGGGTTGGAAAGGGTGATATTTGATCCCCCAGCAAATCAAGTTCCTCCGGATATTGTAAAATATTCCGCTTTAAGCATAATACGGAATCACATACATCCAGATCTGAAGGCTGAATATTTGTATGAGGAAAATCCACTCACATTATGCCCTTCACACTATTTGCTCCAAATTGCGGTTTTGTGAAAAGGAACCAACAGATGCGGATAAAATAGAGAAGACTCTCTCTACAATGCTCCTATCTGACAGGGTTCTACAGCAGCAATGGCGTGCTGCGAATTACCAAACTTATTTTGATCTCATGCATACTTTACTTCAGGCCGAGAAGCAAGCTGAACTTCTTTTAAAGAACACTCAGCAACGTCCCATTAGGGCTGCTCCACTCCACAAGTTCATGCTAACCAAAATAACAACAGGTTCAATGGTTCAAAAGACCATTCAAAGAACTTTAAAGGTAAGCACAACCGCAACAAGAAGCATAAACTTAGTGGATTCAAGAAAGGTAAAGGCAATTCTGGTAAGAGAGTTGACAAACATGACATTTGTCAAAAATGTGGTTGCTACAACCATCCTACCAAGAAATACCGCACTCAAGCATCTTGTGAACCTCTACCTCCAGTCTTTTGGCTAAAGGCAAGAATGCTCAACAAAAGAGATTTGAAGCACACTTCAATCTCACATCCAACGATGATGAAGCCGGATGTTCTCAAAATTTCCTTCAAGAACTTAAAGACACATGTGCTTCTACAAAGAAGGATGCTCTCATGTGCATCAAGGACACACTTGAAGAATTTCATTCTCAAGACATGTTTGGAGATCTCAATTAGACTCCTATTCCAATAGCTACTAAGTACTATAGTGTTGCAATATAAATAATGTTGTCATCTATATTGTATGCTTGTATGCTACAATCATATATCGAACACATTCGGTATTGCAAATAAAGTTTGTATGTATTCTATATATACTCTAAGAATTTCATTAAATTCTTCTTTTGTGTATATAGATTTTTAGAGTCAATCCAATGGAGGAGGAATTATGCCTTGTGGATAATGGTACCACAAACTCTGTACTTAGGGACACAAAATATTTCTTAACTCTTACAAGGAGAAATAGAAATATTTTAACAATCGCTGGACGCGATGCAACAATAGTAGGCTCTGGTCGCGCCTCTATCACTCTCCCTATGGGTACACAATTGGGAATTGAGGATGCACTTTTGTATCCTGATTCAACACGTACCCTACTTAGTTATAGAGATATCCGTCAGAATGGTTTCCATATTGAAACCCAAAACGACAACAAAGAGGAATATCTCCTCTTAACCAAAAACAACGGATATGGCAAACAAATACTAAAGAAAATTCCATCTTTAAACTCCGGATTGTACTATACATACATCAAACATGTTCAACATATTGCGTACAAAGTAATTTTCCAAGACACAAACACATTCCAAACATGGCATGATCGTCTTGGCCACCCAGGCATTGGAATGATGAGGAAAATTATTAGCAATTCTATTGGTCATACATATCTCAAAACAAAATTTCCGGAATCCTCAGATTTTGTGTGCACTTCATGTGCCACCGGAAAATTGATTTTAAGACCCTCTTATCTTAAATCAGAGCTGAATCACTTAAATTCCTTGAACGCATTCAAGGAGATATATGTGGTCCTATATAACCATTGTGTGGACCGTTCAGATATTTTCATGGTTCTCATTGACGTATCTACTAGATGGTCACATGTGTGTCTTTTATCCACACGAAACCATGCATTTGCTAAGTTAATTGGTCAAATTATCCAATTACGAGCACATTATCCTGAATATCGGATTCAATCAATTCGAATGGATAATGCCGCTGAATTTTTCATCCTATGCCTTCAATGACGATTGCATGGCTCTTGGGATACAAGTTCAACACTCTGTTCCATATGTTCATACACAAAATGGTTTAGCAGAATCTCTTATCAAGAGAATCAAGCTCATTGCAAGACCATTACTACAGAATTGCAACTTACCAACATCATGTTGGGGTCATGCAGTCTTACACGCTGCTGACTTAATACAATTGCGTCAATCAGATATCATAGCACCTTCCGCTACAATTAGTACGTGAAATCCACCGATATTTCCCATCTGCGAAAGTTCGGTTGCGCTACATACGTACCGATCTCACCACCGCAGCGTACCTCAATGGGACCGCACAGGAAACTTGGGATCTATGTTGGGTATAAATCTCCGTCGATTATAAAATACCTCGAACTCCTAACAGGGGACCTGTTCACGGCCCGGTACGCTGATTGCATATTCAATGAGGAACATTTCCCGGCATTAGGGGGAGACAACAAGTACCAAACTAAATGCCGGAAATTAATTGAATGTTCAAGGCATTCCCGCCTCGCACCACGTACTAGAGAGACTGAACTTCAAGTTCAGAAACTCATTCATTTGCAAAACATTGCAAATAAACTGCCAGATGCATTTACTGATTATAATGGTGTCACAAAATCCTATAATCCTACTAGAAATATGCTCGAAAGAGTGGAGGTACCGCAAAAATACCACTCAACTCCCAGTTCAAAATAAGAGGGGGAGAAGTACGGCACAAATGGCGGATACAGCTTCTAACAAGTGACAAAGGAAACAAGAGAATGTAAATGCAGATCAACCTCATGTTGATAGACACCAAAGGATCCTTGAACCCGGATCAACAAAGGCACTCAATTCGATCCTGGGACATCGGAATACCCCGACTCTAATGATTTGGGAAATAACATTGAGTCACCAGGGGTTCAAGAAATTTCCACTAATTATAATGATTCTGGAGAATCATACGATCGTAAGACTACAATTGTCGACATTAATTTCTCCACAACAATTGCAAACAACCTTCAAAATGATCCAGATCCTAAGACCATGGCAAAGTGCAAACAGCACTCGGACTGGAACCAATGGAAGGATGCAATTCAAGAGGAGTTAGCCTCGCTAAAAAAGAAATGTATTCACCAATGTGATACATACACCTCCCAGAGTATTCCCTGTCGGTTTCAAATGGGTTTTCGTCCGCAAACGGAATGAAAACAATGAGGTGGTGAGATACAAAGCAAGGCTTGTAGCACAAGGGTTCACGCAGAGACCCGGCATTGATTTCAATGAAACCTATTCTCCAGTAATGAGTGGAATAACATTCCGATATTTAATATCATTGGCAGTACAAAATCATCTATCTTTTCAATTGATGGATGTAGTGACAACATACCTTTATGGGTCACTTGATTCGGAAATATACATGAAAGTTCCCAATGGAATTTCAATTCCGAATATAGACGCAAATCGCAATATGTATTGTGTAAAGTTGAACAAGTCTTTATACGGCTTGAAACAGTCGGGTAGAATGTGGTACAACCGACTAAGTGAGTTCCTAACCAAAAAGGATACTCCAACAATGATGATTGCCCATGCGTGTTCATCAAAAGATCCTCAATAGGATTTTGAAGCACGTAATCATCTTAAGACGGAATTTGAAATGAAGGATTTGGGTAAAACCAAATTTTGCTTAGGTATACAACTTGAGCACCTTCATAAATGCATCATAGTGCATCAATCAGCCTATGTCCAGAAAATATTGAAAAATTTCTATGGACAAATCATATCCATCGAAAACCCCCATGGTTGTTCGAGCTCTTGACAGGGACAAAGATCCATTTAGACCCCGAGATGAAAATGAAGAGCTATTGGGACCCGAGGTTCCATATCTCAGTGCTATCGGAGCGCTTATGTACCTTGCAAATTGCACCCGGCCAAACATTGCATTTGCGGTAAATCTACTTGCTAGAACAGCGCTACTCCAACCAAAAAGACATTGGGAAGGAGTGAAGAATATCCTTAGATATCTTCAAAGTACTAAATATCTCGGTATATTCTTTCAAAAGAATGAAAATATGGATTTAATAAGATATGCAGATGCTGGCTATTTACCAGATCCCCATAATGTCAGATCTCAAACAGGCTTTGTATTTTTACACGATGGAACAACCATCTTTTGGAAGTCTTCGAAACAGACTCTAGTGGCTACATCCACTAATCATTCTGAAATAATTACACTATACGAAGTATCACGTGAATGTGTATGACTTCGCAGAATGATTAACCACATACAACAGTCGTGTGGTATAGGTGTTATTGCATCACCTACCATTATCTACGAAGATAATGCAGCTTGCGTTGTTCAAATGCAAACGGGTTACATAAAGAGCAATATCACAATTTATATTGCACTTAAACTATTTTACCCACATGAATTGCAAGAGAGTGGGGAAATAATATTCTGCAAACTAAGTCTTATAAATAACCTCAAAGACTTATTCACCAAGTTATTACCAACTTCCTCATTCCAAATATGTGTTCATGGAATTGGTATGCGAAGACTACGTGACTTGCAGACATCAGGGGGAGAAATCTCCTAAGACTTAACCCGTTCAATACAAATATTGTACTCTTTTCCTTTATGAGTTTTTCCTTTAAAGGTTTCTCATCAAGGTTTTTAATGAGGCAATATGACTACATAATCATATCTCTCTTTTCCCCATAGAGGTTTTTAGGAGATATAATTAAATATATGTCATATCATTTTCTCCTTAAAATTTTCCCTACAGGGTTTTTAAAAGGAGTTTTTCGTGACATATCTATTCTATAGGTTCTCCTTATATTTTCCCTACAGGATTTTGGAGGAGTTTTTCCAAGATGATGAATCAAGATGATCATATGAAGACACATTGGTCAAGGGGGAGTGTTGTAAACAGTTATAACTGCCCAATGTGCAGTTGCTCATTCATGTACAGATGTCTTTCTATGAAGACACCTTCTAATCATACCACCCTATCATCATCTATAAATACTCATTGTACAGATTAATAAAGCAATCACTTTTGTCTCAAACACTTGTCCAAAACCTCTTGCAACAGTATGTACTGGGGCCAGCACCGCGCGCGCTTTTTCCTGTAGCGCCAGCACCTTGTTGTGTTTCCGGACCGTGCGTCTGCGCGTGCATGGCAAAGGACGTCGTCGTCGCCTATTTTCCGCGCTAGCTGAGCTGATGGGGAGGCCTCTGCGCTCCTTCCAGACGCTACGAACCTTGTTTTTGACCATGTAGACCAACCGAGTTTTTTTAGGAAAGTGCTATCCCTGTGCCTCCTTAAAAAAACGAATCTTCATCCAATGGATATCCATATCACCCTCTCTAAAACACCATCCCTAAAAAAATATAAGTGTTCCGAATATAAGACGTTATATGAAGATCCAACATTCAAAAAAATCTAAGTATTTTTAATCTCAAAAACACTCGAGTTTTTGCTAGACATCACTTTTTTTATCAACCTTAAGAGGAGCTATAAGGTACCCGTCTCTCTTTAGCCTAAAATAGTGTGTTTTTATCATAGTAACCACCATGTACTAGTCTCTCCTATCTTTTAAGGAGATACGAAACTAACTCTCCTGTCTTTTAAGGAGATACGAAACCAATCTATCCTTCCATCCAGTAGTAGGGGTAGGATTGCCATGTAGTTAGTTAATCTGCCATCCCGTCTAACAGCCGCTTGCACGTGCTGCCACTCCGCTTCTCTGCCCCCAACACATCCACTATGCCTCTATTAGAAATAATCTTGACTTAAAATTCAAGATGTAGTAGAGTCTGTTTCCGTATATAACTTAAGTTAAAATTATGTCCAACTTAAAATCCAAATATATACGCTAGTAGGAAAGTATTAGTCTATATATTGAGAAGAGTTGTAGCCAGTTCTGTAAAAACAGAAGTAAAAGAAAAAGTGGAGCAAAGTTAACAAGTGGTATCAGAGCCTAGGCGAGAACTGAGTCGCTGAAAAAATCGTCTCGACGATTCCGTTTTGCGCTCGTCTCGTGCAGCGCTCCCGAGGCATCCGCTCCGCGTGTCATCACGTTTCAGCAACTCGTCCGTGTGGCGCATCTGTCGGTCAAGCAACAGAACACGTTTCTGCAGGAATGAAGAAAGCCTTTCTTGCTGAAGCACTCAGCGATGATGAATCAACAGTGCTCTGATGATGAGTTGAGTCAGGGACGTTGAGAAGATGTGTCGCCGTCCAAACTCAAGTAAGGTGGAAAGAAATCGGAACGTTGATGATGTGTGTCACCGTTCTGTGTCAAGTATAAGTTTAGTAAGTCGTAGTTGAGTCTGACTGCCTTAATGTTTTAGAATCTTTGCATCTTGATGGACCCATACCAGTTGAGTTGAGTCTCTACATGTAGCTTGCATGTAGAACGCTTCATATGGAGGCGTGGCTGGTAGTTCATAATGCGTTGAGACTAAAATTAGAGTATGTCAAGTTAAGATTAAGGGGGAGATTGTTAGAAATAATCTTGACTTAGAGTTCAAGACGTAGTAGAGTCTGTCTCCGTATGTAACTCAAGTTGAAGTTGTGTCCAACTTGAAGTCTGAATACGTACACTAGTAGGAGAGTATTAGTCTATATATTAAGAATGGTTGTAGCCAGTTTGTAAGAACAAAAGCAAGAAAAAAGGGAGCAAGTAAGAGAACAGAGCAAGTCAGAAATTATCATATATTCTCTCAATTTATTTGCGATATGTGTGCTTTCTCCTGAAAAAAAGTTAACAGCCTCCATGCAAGCTCGCTGCCTTCGGCCTCTGAATCCACACACCAACACAACTAAAAATATACAGAATGCATAGGGCCTGTTCTTTTTGGCTGCGGCTTGTGGCTTTCGGCTGCGGCTTGTGACTTTTAAACTGTTTGTACGAGAGATTACAGAGTAATAAAAATTCACATATGGTTTTTGCCGATATAAATAAAGTCAGTAAAGTATGTACTATAATTAACTAGTAGACCATATCTTGAAAAAAAATACTCCGTTTAAAAGCTAGTTACGGTAGAAAAGTCAAAAAGCAACTTTTAGAAGCTGAAAAGAACAAGGCCATAATTTCCTTTGTTCGTTGCTTTTCCCTGGTACTATGTTTCAGATTTCCAATAGCATGTCGCGGATTCAACCATCATAAAAATAAAGCATTTGTCAAGAGAATTTACAAAAGCTCTGATTAATTATGATGTTGTTTGTTCAAACAGTGGATCGGCTAGCAGCCGCCGGCCGGATTGATTTAGTGGGCGACTCAGCGATAGGTTTTGAGGAGGCAAGATAAGGAGAAAGATTGGAACTGCAGATCTGTTTTTGGAGAATCGGAGACGGGATCGATCAAAGATACATTTAAATTTACCTATATACCCCTTAGCGTCCGACTCCTTTACTTGTCGGCTGGTGATGAAAGAAGCGGTACCAACAGGTACCGAGTTGGTTGAGCCACTGGATCTTCCTACAATGGACGGCTAACAGTATCTCCAAGATGATAAAAACTCTCGTGGACCAATAATGTGTTGGTTATGCGAGAGCATTTCAGTAATTTTCTAATTAAAAAAGGAAAATAAATAAATAAATAAAATATAGGCGGGCTCACCTGTCAGTGAGCTCGGCGAAGAGATAAGGGGAAGGACACGACCCCTCTCCGAGCGCGTACGCGCGCGGTGCGGCCGCTTCGGCTTCTCCTAGATCCGGCGAAACGGATGACGATTTCGGCGGCGCGTGGGGGGAGGCGGAGATTGGAGAGGCGGCGACGGAGGCGTGGGCTAGCCCGGGTTTCTCGGAGCCGGCCGCTCGCGTCACCTTACTGCAACCCCCCATCTCCGCTTCATATAGCCGAGCTCTTCCACCATATGCGATACATCTCTTCAGATCTCGATTTGCTTCTCTTTGGTCTCTTTCCTCTTGGTTCTTCGGTCTGTGCAGAGTATTAGGCATTCGGCGCCATCTCCGATTGAAGATTTTTGCTTTCGATTTCTCGTGAACCCTATTGTGGTGTGAGGGGAAATTCGAAGGTTGAAGGCTGACCGAGGGTGGACGGAGGCGGTGACGGCTCCCTGTTGCTTTTGAGCGCACTCGACCGGTGCGTTCTTGTGGTCTTGCGCGGCATCACCCTGACCCTCGTCTCTGGCGTCGGCTTCCCGAGGCTGGAGAGGGCACTGTATCTTCGTCAACCACACTCTTCTTCTGCATCGGCAAAGAGGAGTGCTAGGTTTTCTGGGACAACACTTTCGAGTTTGCCTTGCCCTGTTCTTCGTGTTCTTCACTGGCTTGGTATTCTTCTGGACATCTTTGAGTGCCGCCTACACCGTGAGTATTTTGATTCTTCTACATATGTTGGCAGTTGTACATGTCCTTCAATCTCTGTTAAGTTCAAGTACTGGAGTTTCTATTCATGCTTGTGAACTCAGAACATGTGTTCTATGATTAGAACGTCAAATACTAAAATCGATCTAGCTAACTGAATTAGATTTAGCTCTCTTGAATTGGAGTCTACTGTCTGGGCTATAGCTAATTAACTTTCGGCTGAGTAGAATTGTTGACAAGCAATTATTTTTCCCTGTCATGTTGTACTCATCTCTCTCCAGATTTGTCCAGATAAGATAATTTCTTCATTCTGTTCAGTTTTTGTTGTTATCTGATATTCTGTTCATTACATGTTTACTACTTGGCATTACATTGCTTGTGAACATTTAAACTGAAATTTCAGATTGCAATTCTCTGTTTTGCTCAGTTTATGATAGTAGAAAACTCATTTCAAGAGCTCAAATCCTAATCTCTATATATGGTCTATCTTAGTAGAGCACATTCTAAATTGAATTTTGTTAATTTACAGCATCTCAAGCCATGGTCAACCATCTCAAGCATAATACTTAATTAAAAGAATGGTCTTGATCATATAAAGCTGTCTTATGAGAAAGAATTGCTGAAATATAATTTTGAGCGCATTTGAGATTTTAGAGCAATGTTTTCTAAAGCAAGAACTGACTAGTGATTCAATGTTGGAACTAAATAGCTATAACTAGGCTTGACTCATATTCAAAACTTAACTAAGCAGTTTGAAATGGCAAGAATCATATAATGATCGCTAGAGGTACTCTTCCTATTTATTTTTACAACCCTCAGAATCAGTATCTGAGAAAGCTCAAAAAGAGGTGCAAAAAGAAGAAGAATACCAAAGTTCGAACTCAAGGGTGGACTGGACATACGCGAGGAGAAGTCTGAAATAGAGCACATAGACATATGGCAAATTATATTTCTATCCTCGAAGTCGTGAGGTAGAGGAGAGAGCAGATCATGCTGCGATACTCCTTTTGATCAATAGGCTCATCGTCCTCATCTGGATTCAAAGTGAAAGTAGAAGCCATTGGTGAGGAGACTGGTTTGCTACTCGCCTTGTCAAAACATCAAAGTAGGTCGTTGTTGTACTTGATGAATAAAAGTGCCTTGTTTTGTCCACTTGATTTAGAATCCCAAAAGAAAGTTCAATTCCCCCATCATGCTCATCTAAAATTTCCTGCTCATAGTATCTGAAAATTTGAAAACAAGAGCATGAGAAGAGCCACAAAAAATGATGTCATCCATATAAATCTAAACTACAAGAAAATCACTATCATGCCTAAGGGTGAACAAATTCTTGTCTACCTTACCAATCTCAAACCTATTTTTCAATAAGAATGACTTAAACCTATCATACCAAGCTCTAAGGGGGCTTGCTTAAACCCATATATGGCTTTGGATATCTTGTAGACATGGTCAGGAAACTTAGGGCTTTCAAACCCAGGAGGCTGCCTAGTATAGACTTCTTCTTCTATGAAACCATTAAGGAAGACACTCTTGGCATCCATCTGATGTAAGCCTAAAACCTCTAGAGGCTACAAAGGCTAAGAGTATCCTAATGGCTTCTAGTCTAGCAATAGGGGCAAATGCCTTCTCAAAGTCTAAGCCTACACTTGAGAAAAGCCCTGAGCTACAAGCCTGGTCTTATTCCTAACAACTACCCTATTCTCACTCTGTTATTGAAGTTCTACTTGGTTCCTATAACATTATGACCATGGAGAGCCTCAACTAAGGTCCAGACCTTATTTTTCTCAAAGTTCTCTAACTCCTCATGCATGGCATTGATTGAAGATTTGTCAGTAAATACATGGGTGGCATCACGGGGCTCAAAAGAAGCAATGAAAGTAGAATGAGCATGTGAGTCAGGAGAGATGAACCTGGAGCGAGTAACTTGCTCATGAAGTCCTCCGATCATTTGTTCAGGAAGATGCTATTGTTGAAGATGTCGAGGAAGCCCTAGAGAAGAAGTGCATGTACCTCATGGGCTATGAAGGTAGGAGTGGAGCCACCCTGTGCTGAAGAAGTCATGGGAGTAGGCTGTCTAGTGGAAGGTGCAGTGGAAGAAGTAGTTGCCTAAGCTGGTTGGAATGGAAGTGGATCATCAGCTTGACATCTCCATCGGACTCCTCAGGGAAGATGTTCTCTTAATCTCCCCTAACATATGAACCAGCAATGTCTTATCTAGTCCTTGAACTAGTCTCATTAAAAGTAACCTTGCAGGTTTCCACAATCTTATTAGTCTCAAGGTTAAGCACACGGTAGCCTCAAGAGTGAGTAGGATAACCTAAAAAGATCTTATATGAAGATCTAGATTTAAACTTATCAATGTTGCCATATTTCATAATGAAGCACATGCAACCAAAGACTCTTAAATGAGATATGTTAGACCTACGACCAAATCTCAACTCATAGGAGGTCGTGTACTAGAAAGTTTTCTTTTCTAGTAATATGTTGGACTTTGAAACCAAAAAAAATATTTCTCTAGTTTCCTAACTTCTGAAATATAAGATGACATCATGGTACTCAAGCATTGATACTCTTTCCCTATTTGAATCACTACTAGTTGATAATCACCTTTCACTAGTAATATGTAAATCTCGAGTGCGTTAGCTGCTCGGAAGCCTACCAGTAAACCTTCGTACACTTACACCTTTTTGTGGTAGGAAAATTGAACTGTATGGCGTGTTTTATTCTTTCTTTAGTAGAAGAGATCAAGACTACCCCAAGCCCTGAGCATTTAATCGTCAAAGACCCATCGAAGTACATAGTCCTATCCTCATGGTTTTCATACTCAGTCTCTTGGATAGGTTCATGATTTGTCCACTTGGCAATGAATTCTATTAAAGCATGGGACTTAACGGCTGTTTGTGAAATGAAATAGAGATAGAACTCCTCAAGTTCGATCGCCCATTTTGTTATACATCCTGAGGATTCCTTGTTTTGGAGAACTTGACTAAGAGGGTATTCGGATGGCACCACAATCTTATGGGCCTAGAAGTAATGCCTGAGTTTGCTTGAATTCATAAGGAGAGCACACAAGAGTTTTTGTATTTCTAGATATCGCTCTTTTGGTCCATGTAGGACTTCACTTATGTAGTATACTGGTCATTGGATATTGTTATGTTCAATGAGTAGTATTGTGCCGACTGCTTGTGGTGTAGCATCCAGATAGAAAAGTAAAGATATTCCCGGTATTGGAGAAACTAAGATCGGGGCACTCGTCAAGTATTTCTTGACTTCTTCAAAGTCATCATTAGTTTATTTAATCCACCGAAACTCTCATGTTTCTAAAGAAGTTTAAAGAAATGTAATCCTTTTTCTCCTAACTATGCTATGTGTTAGACCATGTGGTTAGGTCTAGGTTATTTTGGTGATGAATAATTAACAATGGTTATTTTATGATGATGAATATTTGGTAATATTGCTTAGCGTTATTATGCGAGTTGTGTCGTGTGTGTGCGTATGGACTGATGTTGGTCAAGTTGGGATGAACTTGTGCCGGAAGAATGTTCTTTGGTCTTTGCATGTGCAGGTTGAGCATGGAGGCGATCATGGTCGGTGACGAGGTGGACCGGGACTAGGATGGGCAGATCCGAGGTTCAAACGGTCAAGGAGGTCACGAGATGATCGGGCTCATGCTTGGAGCGTATGGAGATCAGAGATTGATGATACGTGTTGGAGCTACGGAGGTGCGGTCCGGAGGCTACGACACGTGGTGGATGATGCGTGGAGAAGCTACAGGAGGTGCGGTCCTAGAGGCTTCGACACGTGACGCATTAGAAAAGTCGGGAGTGTGAAAAACCCGTATTAGGAAGGGTTTCGGGTCCCTTAGAAATTAGTGGGCCAAAAGCCTAGTTGGGGTAAAAAGGTCCATGTCTAGTTGGATGAGTTAGATTAGGATTTTGAGTGGAGATTAAATAGGTATTGTAGGAGCCTGCATATATATAGCCGCCGGTCGTGAGGTGTGCTGCAGAAAAAACGTAGTGCCTTAGCCGTGATCGGGCGGAACAAGAAAATACAGAGCGGCGGCTGATACATTGTGAGGAGTTGATGGATAATTGATGCGAGGTTGGCCAAGACGTGTGGTTTAGCATGGAGAAAAACAGTTTGCGGCGGGTGTTCTGATCTTTGATCCTGAAGCTAAATCGGCGACGTCTCGCTTTGCTGTTTTCTCGTGCGCGGGCATCGCTAGTAAAAGCGATCGTTTTGTATACGTGAGTTTTGTTCGACGGCTGGATAGATTCATCAACAGGGTTCTGGTGAGTGCATGCATTAGCTTCACTTTTGATCATCTATTGGCTGCATGCTTTCCATGTATTGGCTAATAGATCGTTACGTGGAGACTAGAAGCTAATAAGTGGTGAAGTCTTTTTGGCTCTTGGCTGCATGTATTGGCATGATTTTGCTTGGGCTTCTGATTTTCATCGCATAGCTTGCGTCAGTGCGTTTGCTACTTGTGCATTGGGTGTGCATATTTTTCATTGCCACTTGACATCGCTGCTCGTGAATTGATTTCGGCCGCGTTTTCTTACCGTCAACTGCTCCGATCGACATATCACCTTTTTGGCTGCTATTTTCTCTTTTGTTTTTGTTTAACTGTTCTTTAAGACAGCTTAGAAGACAGAAGGTTAAAAAAAGGTTTTCGCTGCGCTGCAATCATTCACCCCCTCTGATTGCTATGTTCGATCCTACACTATGAAATAACTTAACACTGCCATATAGCTAGTTAGTTTTCGCACTTCTCTCTTTGTGGTTGGAGGGTGCATCCATTCACTAGCCACTATTTTCTCTTGGTTAGCTTCAATTCCTCTAACGAGACTAGAAAACCAAGAAGCTTTCCAGAGAAAACTCTGAACATACATTTCTCCAGATTTCACTTAAGGTTGTGTCTTCTTGAGTTAGTGAAAGTTTCCTGTAAGTCAAAGACATAGTCTCCAATGTAGACACATTTCACTACTAAGTCATCAACATAGATCTCTAAATTTTGGTCAACTTGTGGACTAAAGATTTTTTGCATTAACCTTTGGAAACTAGCACTAGCATTTTTTTTAGCCCAAATGTCATTTTCACATAACAGAAAGTTTTGTATGGTGTGTTGAAGAAAGCTTTTTCTTCATCTTCTTACTCATACTAATTTTATGGTAGCTAGGATGCACATTTAGAAAGCCTAATATCTCACTACCAGAGGTAAAATCAACAACCTAGTCGATGTGAGGAAGGGGAAATCATCATTTTGACATGCTTTATTAAGATCTGTGAAGTCTACACTCATACACCACTTCCCATTACTTTTTTATCCATTATAGAATTGGCTAGCCACTCAGGGTAGTTGACTTCATGAATAAACACAGCCTTGAGAAGCTTATCGATCTTCAACTAGATTGCCTCCTTCCGATCAGGTGTGAAATGCCAGAATTTCTGCTTGACCATTTTTTTGTCAGATCGAAGTGCTAGCCTATGCTCAATCATCTCCCTAGGGACACCGGGTATGTTGAATGCTTAATATGCGAATACATCCGAGTTTGTTTGGAGGAAGGAGACGAGTGACTCTTCCTATTTAGGATCGAGTCATGCCTTGACTTTGATGGTTCCCAAAGGTCTATCTTTGTTGAGGGGTACTGCCTTCACCTGGTCCTTGGGTGTTGGAGCCACATTGGGCATTGAATGCTTTACCTACATTGAAGGTGAGTTCGCACTCCTGGTCAGCAATCCATTGTCCAGTTCAAGAGACTTGCGGTCACAGGCATATGCCATCTTTCTGTCTCCTCAAACTATTATGACCCCTTTTGGTCCTAGCATTTTCAGGCTTTGGTAACCATAATGCACGACCACTAGAAACTTGGCCTGAGCCAGTCGGCCAAGGATTCCATTGTATGTAATTTTGGAATCTACTACAGAAAAAAAGATCATTTCCATTCGGAAGTTGTTAGGACTTCTAAACGTAACTAGTAAGGACACTTGTGTGATTGGTTTGGCCGAAGATCCTGGAACTTTGCTATGGAAGGCATACTTCAAAGGTTTCATTTTTGACTTGGAAACTTGCATTTCTTAAATAGATCCCATAAATAAAATACTAAAACAACTACCACCATCGACTAGAATTCAATTAACTTTGCAATTATTAATGATAGGTTCTACCACAATAGAGAACCTATCTGGTCGAGTCGGAGGGATGGGGCAATCTTCTTTGCTGAAGTAGATGGTTATTTTTTACCACCTAGAGGGCTTGACGGTGATCGAAGTATCAGTGAGATTCACCTCATGTTCTACAGTCCTCAGTTGTTTTCTAGATTTGTAGGAGGTTGATCCACCAAAGATTACATTGATGGTGTTCTTTGATTCTTGATACTCCATTTCTTCATCTCCATCTTTGTCCTTTTTGGTGCTCGGTTCCTCGACCACCTGGATAGAAGCAAAAGGCCTCTTACCTGAGTAATAGTCCTCAAACTTCTTCTCCCACACACAACAGTTGCGGAGATCATGCCCTGCTATTTGGTAGAGTGGACACTATCTCTTGCTTTTCTTGGATTCTTTGGGTCTGTTCTTTGTGGTTGTGACTTATGGCTTTTGGCTAAAATTTTTGAATTTTCTATTTGCGACAGAGATTATAGAGAGAGAGATACTCGCTTGCGATTTTGGATGGTACAGATGTTGGATTTTTAACGTGCACTACAATTAACTTGTAGACTCCATCTTGAAAAATATTCCGTTTGAAAGTTAGGTACTATAGCAAAAGCCAAAAGTCAGTTTCAAAAGCCGAAAAGAATAGGTCCTTTGATAGGAGCTTTTCCTTTGTTCTGACTAGAATAATCTTTATTGCCTTTAGAGTGTTTTTCTAGAATCACAAGGACTTCCTGGGTGTTAGGCTTGTTGTTCTTCTTACTCTTCTGTGGCCTTTTGACTTTCTTTTTTCTTTTTCTCCTGGCTCAGTTGAGGAATCCAATTGATGGTCTTATTCCACTCCACCATCTCACTAGTGGTGGCGTACTTCTCTACCATGTTGAATAGCTTGATGATTGTTCATGGAGGGTTCATAGCGATGTCCTCTGTAAATTGCCTATTACTTAATCCGGTACCTAGATAACAGAAGAATCAACACTTCAGGGATAGAGTTATGAAGCTGACTGAACCTCTTTGTGTACTACCATAGAAGTTGGCGATCAATAGATCACCATCACTGGGCACAACCTTCGGGTACAGTTGGCAAATAACTTGCCATCACATTGTCATCACCTCCCGTAGCCCTGATTGCAGTTGTATAATCTGTAAGGATTCCAATGGGTTCTGCCTCCCATCAAATTTCTCAAGATTAGCCAGTCGGAACCTACCTGTCCAGTGTATCGCTTGGAGGCCTGCTAAAAATGCTCAACAACCTGTGATCAAATCATGGTACCTTCTCTAAAATGGAGTCAAAGTGTAGTTTGTTAGATATTTGTTTCTCCTGTAGTCATAATGGGGAGCTGGTGCCCCAATCCAATCATGGACACTCGTATAGTTTCTATGACTAGGTGTTCCGTTCAGGTGTTGTCGTAGATTACCTGGACCATGACCCCGATTTCATTCCTCGTGCTGAGGGGAAGGGGTTGCTTTATTATCGAAGAGCCTTTGTCCCTCATAGCTTTCTTTGTTAGAACCTTTGAGAGGGTCTTGCACCTACTAACGGATGATTTTCAGTTCGATCTCGTTGGCTTCTGTCATGTGAGGAATGCATAGAGGAAGTTAATGTTTGGGTCTACAACTGCCTTTGCTTCTGGTATATCTCAGTGTGCTACATGGTTTGCTGGAGAATCTCTGATATCTGACCCACAACATAAAAAATATCCCAAGGTTCCTATTAGAACAGGGTCCACGATGTTGAGAATATCTTGGACATGTTGTAAGTTTTAAGTAGTTACCGAAGGTCTTGGGGGGCTCCTATTAGTGGAAGGACTACGATGACCTGAGTTTCGCCATAAGCTCTTTGCTCGCTCCACGCAACTCAGCAAATGTGGAGGGGGAGGAGCATGCGAATTAGGTGGTTGATTTCCACTAGTTCCATTGTTTCCCAATCCTCCGTGTGATGGCGAAGAGTTTTCACCATCCTGACCAGTGGATCGTGGGAGGACCTGTCATAGAGGATCGTGCATGATATTTGCAATGGTATCACTGATGTGTTGATCTCGTGCTTCCAGTAGGAATCTCCTGAGAAACTCCCATCGAAGCTAAGGGAGTGCCTACAACGAAGAATGATTTATTGGAGACCATGGTTTTCGAGGGACTGTGTGGTGGACTCAACCTGATTCGATGAATTATCGATTGAATAGTGAGTGCTATTGGTTTCACTTGGCTCTACACCGAGAGTAATTTTATTAACACTGTGACTAGGTGTCGGCTAGCTCTAGTAATGCATATGAGTTGTTCGCAAATAGCGATCACCCACGATTGAATTGAGAATACTCTTACCCTTGGATCGTAGCACCGCACCCTCAGAGCCACGTTTTTCGATCGAGTTTGCTTGACTTGTCATAGTGTCGAGGAACTTCAACAATGTTGGACGCTTGAATCCCTGGGAAGTGTTGATGACAGGAGCAATGTGTCTTCTTCCATTCGATCGACCACGCTCGGTGCAAGGACTGGCAAGCCTGGTGATGTGACCATGCCACAAACACATATGACCATAGCACCTAATATTAATATTGAACTAAAAGTAAATTCGTTTCTTCAGCTTTAACATATTTTAAATGAGAATATGATGCTTCCTAATTATGAAAATATATATTTGTGCAGCTAAAGGGAAGCCAACCAGCATATCAAGACCAAGCCGACATCTTTTCCAACTCTTCCTCATGGTCACTACATCACTTTTGGTACAACTAAAGTAAGAGTTCAAGTTAGATATATTTTGGAATCCAATTCGGCCTCCAGATCAATTCGGATTCAGCCTGATAGGCACAATTTCGAATGTGCATAACTTTCACATACGGAGTCCGTTTGAGGTCCACGAGTACTTGTTAGAAAGATTTTCTCATTCTCTTTCCAACGGATCTAGCCTCACATCCAAATTCCCTCTGTGCACACCATAATGATCAAACAAAGATGCTACATCACCTATTTGGGCCAAATTAAGCCTTGTAATGCTTGGGCCCAAGGGAAACACGCCCCTCTCTCTTGGCCTATACTATTCACGGGCGTACTGTTCATGTGAACGGTACTGTGAATAGTATCACCCATTATTTCTTAGTTTTGCGCAGCTTTCCCTCCCCTATTTAAGGTGGCCGCACCCTTCTAGTTTACTTGGATTTTATTTGCTTAGTTTTTCTATCGCGAAAACTCTTGTTCTTTGCTTCTATCGACTAGACCAACCATAAAAAACCCCTGCGAAATCCCACCTTTTTAACTCAATTTATATATTTGCAATTCAGATTGCTTATTATCTTGTTCTTGCATGTTCTTCGGTTGCATGCAGGAATAAACCTTCGTGGTCAGGTCAACCGCGTTCTTGGCACGGTTGATAATGACTTGGAGTGTGATTTAGTGATTGCTTGGTGTTCTGGTCGTGGCCAGTTAGAAGCCTGCATCGTCAAAGTCGTTCTCCTCTAAATCGAAGTTATCATCCTATCGGAAGATCGAGGCCCAATTGCCTCATCACCTGGGATGGGGATGATTAGGAGGAGGCATCGTGTTCCATGGCGCGGATACATGCGTCAATGTTGAGGTCAGTGTAATATGCTAAATCAAACCAATTCTCCTGATCCCAGGTTCCCGCAATGATCGCATAGACAATGTTGATAGAAACAGGAGAGAATGGTGATGTTGATGAGAACCTTGAGGGGCTTGGAACTTCTTCCCTATGGATGATACCAACTGTCGATAATCAAATCACCTATCTTGCGAAATATATGAAAATCTGAGCCTCACAGATGGATTAGATTGGGGAAATGGGGACTATAACTGTCGAGAATCGGTTGTTGTCAGAGAGAGACCTGACAATAACTGTTGATTGGTTATTGTTAATGGGAGAAAAGTGTAGAGATAATTGTGAGGTGGTTATCGTCAGAGGCATAAGGCCAAATCATGGTGCGGTTAGAGGAGACATAAGCTCGCATACTCTATTTCACCGCACGAGGGGCTACTTGAAGACAAGCCCACGTATTAGGCTATAGAACCTCCGAATGGTGGTTGGTCGAATAAATAAACAATAGTCCTTAGATCATAGATACTCTGATAATGTTGTCAGGTGATCTGTGACCTCACTAGTTTAGATCATTAATTATGTGTTAAATCTATATTTAATGGATTATCCTATCCTCGTCACTATTACATCGTAAAATCACTCGTGTCCAGTGGCAAATGACTACAGATTTGCGATGTCCATCACTTGAACATCGATGTCCAGGTCCTCCAGGAGCCAATTTTCTTGCTAGCTTTACTAATCTAATTTTCTCAAATATATCCACCAAACTCGTTGGATGCACTGACCGACTAAGAGACTCTTTGTAGTTTTATTTTCCTAAAAAACTACATGTTTTCATTGTATTACTGATCCAATTTTCTTAAATATATTCACCAAATATGCAACGCAGTGTTGTATGGTTTTCTGTATTAACGCTCTTGGCGCCTGTTCGTATTAGTTTTTGCTGATGACTTTTAACTATGATTAATAAAGAGTAGTTGATGATAGAAGCAACTAATAAATAGTAGCATCTAATGAATAGTAGTGTATTATGTAAGAAAGACGGTGTAACGAAAGACACTACAACATTCGAACCGTCATACGACTTACAGAATTGTGATATAATAAAATACAAAATATGCTACAATATGTGAAAGCGTAAGGTAAAAGCTGATAACTAGTAGTGACAAGTAAAAGTGGCTTATAGGGGCTAGGGCGTTCGTATTGGCTCTCGCTTCTGGAAGAAGAAGGCTAAGCCAATATAAACGGGCCTTGTACTCTGACTAACTTATCCCACTCTTAAAAAAATCTAGATAAATTGGCAAGAATTTGTTTGACCATCTGTTGAAAAGTGGATTCATAATTACTGCACTTCCGATCTCTCCAACTCAAGGGTACAAAATTCGTTGTACCGTCACTCGTACCGTTTGAAATCTTTAGACCCTCCACTTTGTTATACCATGCGCCCACTTTCTTTGTATGGAGTAGTGGTGCTTCTCCCAGCACAATCATACTGAGTTCACTTTTGTAGGATCGCTTAACGCAATCAGAAAAGGTGAATGATCTCTTTCACTTTTTACAATCTTTATGTAGTCGATAAAGAATCTGATCGCTCAAATGAACACTTGATGCTCAGCTTTGCTCGTAGTCGTAGCTCTATCCAAACAGCAATCACCAGAAATCACGAACCAAATTGATCCAAGATGTTCTTTATTGCTGGATCTTCGTAGATTTACAGAGTGCCCTCATAAGCACCCCCTAAAAATCTTAGCACAAAAAAGTTTCCAAAAAAACCTCGATTAAAACTCTTAGCCCTACCTGCTTTTATATACTAGAGCGCTAAACCGTGTTCGACTCAAACACAAACGTAAAATCCTCTCTCTTCCTCAAATTAAGGGACCCGAAACCCTTCCAAATATGTGTTTTATTCAAACTCTCAATCTTCTCGATTATGGACTCTATCCACAACTCCTAACACAATACGCGACGAAGACTCTAGGATCACAACTCTCGTATCTTTATCACACCTCATCAACTTCCGTGTCAAAACCTCCAGGACCGCACCGCCCAGAGCTTCTCCACGCATCACCTCCTTTGATCTCCACATGATCCAGCAATAGTATGACCACCTCGCATGACATCCTCAACCGTGGACCTCGAATCTCTCCATCCTAGTCCCGGTCCTCCTCATCACCGACCATAATTGTCTCCATGCTCACCTGCACATGCAAAGAGTAAAGAAACATTTTTCGGCACAAGCACACTCAAACCATACCTTTAACCATCCATCAGCATCATACAGGTCATCCACGACCACACATCCCATCACTATCTAGAAATCCGTTTCAAACAACTCATTATTACCGATAGCTCAACGAGTACTCGAAAGCAACAAGAACTCAGAAATTACCAACACTTCGCTCAAAACACTCGGGCATAACAAGCATCACTATCGACCAGAACCATCGAGTACCGACTACCGAGTACCAATTGATACTATTACGACTACCAACCAATCACTACATCATTGATCGCCAAGTTCCGAGTATCATCGACAACCGCTAGCCAATCCTACCATTGGCCTAACACAAGTAATCGAAGTACTCGGAGATAGCAAGAGTTAAAGTACTCATACTGACCATGAAGTTTACGAGTACAGACCGTGAAGCCTACAGCAGCCGATCACAGTCTTCAACTTCCGACCGCAAAGTCTACAACAACCGATCGAAAATGACAGCAGACTACAAAGTCTGTGAGTACCGATCACAAAGTCGTCGATTATTGAGTACCGACTAGTAAATCCCATGACTATGGAGTATCGACTAGGTACTATAGCTACGACCATGAAAAAGTAATGTAGCATATGACCTTGTGACCTATGGCGGGTTCACTGTAGCTAAGACTGGTTCATTGGCGCTTACAATCGGTTAAATGTTGCTTACGACTGGTTCATTGTTCGAGATCAAAATCTACAATTACCTGCCGTGGTCGAAACCGAACGTGGTCGAAGTCAGTCGAAGTTGGACGTGGTTGAAGTCGAACATGGTCGGAATCTACAGTGGTTACCTTGCCGTGATCGTAAAGTTGTGCTCGAAACATGCCGTGGTTGATTTTCTGTTCGGACCAGCCGATCGCCAAGCGAGATTGAAGCCAACCGGTCAGACCACCCAATACAAAGCGGTCAGACCTTTAAACCTAAATTCCAGTTTTACAAAAATGCATCGATCGAAACTTTTACAAATGTAAATTTTATTAAAACTAAATATTAATTATTCATTAACAATAAAACGCACGACTATCATATGTTCTAACAACTTTGGCCTTGGAAAAAGAATATTTTAGGCTCGCTTGACGTTAGCGTGTCTGTTGGGATGGACTGGTCCGGGCAATGCCATTTGCATCCGCTTAGCCATCAATTAGTCCATGTTCCATGACTGCCAAACTAGCCAAAGTTCTGGAGAGCTTTCGGTTTTAGGCTTACGTTTCAGCCTTTCAGCTGGAATTAATATGAGTAGGAGATTAAGTTCTCGAGAGCTTTCGGTTTTAGGCTTAAGTTTCAGCCTTTCAGCTGGAATTAAGGTGGTGATCATTTAGGTTTATTTTTGGTGGTTTATGGCTGAAAAGCACTGTAACTGGTTGAAAAAACACTGTAGATGACAAAGGTTTATTTAATATAATTAAATTTAAAAAGTTAAAAAAATATAAAAAATATGTTAGCCCATCACAGACAACGCAAACGAATACGGGAAAAAAAGAACGGGCAAAAAAGCTCAAAAAAACCAAAAGTTCAGAAAAAGACGAATTTATGAATAGTGAAAAATAAGCCAGAAGCTAAAAGCTGAAGCCGAAACGATCACAGCCTAATATGAGTAGGAGATTGATGGAAGCTGAGCTGAACAGATCGATAGACATGGGCTTTGTTTGAGTGCAGAAACATGGGTGGCACCATGCATGCTCTAGTTTGTTTGCTGTCGGTCCAAGTTTGCAGCTGGCTATTCTGGGTTATGCCCATACTGAATGCTCATGTTGTCTTAAATTGCGTCTGCTGTCTGCACATGAGAAGGCTAGGAGATGGCGTATGTATGGAGATAAGCCTAGCTTCTTTTGGACTTCATATTTATATTTTTTTATTATAGTAAAATAGCTTTTAAATGGTGTATTTTTTTAAGGTAGAGTTTACAAATTAATTATAGTAGATATTGTACCGACTTTAAATATACTAACCAAAATCACACGCAATTGTCTCTCTCTTCGTAATTTCTCTTACTAACAGCCAGAATTCAAAAGTTATATACCAAAAGCCATAATGCACACCTAAAAGAACCCACCCTTAATTGAAATCTTGGAGCTTTGGCAGGTACTTGAAGTATTGTAGGGCTCGTTCATATTTACTTTCAGCTTTAGCTTATGAATAGTAATAATTTATAAAGAAACATATAGAAAAAGACACTCGTGTGTGATTTTAGCCGATATAAATAAAGTTAATATAGTATATACTACTATCAACTAGCAGACCATGCTTTAAAAAGACACTCTGTTTAAAAATTAGGTACTATAAAAAACTATTTATTATATAAAAATCTTTACTATTATAAAAGAATGAGTTGGTGGTTGGTCCGGTCTCTTCCACCTCTTCTCATAAAAGGCAGCGCTGACATGTGGCCCCCAAAAGACCTACGCTGAATTTTATAATACTATATGTTTTGAAACTAACGGGTGGTAAAATTTTTTAGAACATGTATACAAATATGTTCTAAATTTTTTTAAAATCTATAGCAACACACGGGCATTCAGCTAGTAACTTCTAAAAATTAATACGAACAATCAGAGTGGCAGCGGAAGGGTGGTGGGCCATAACCCACAGATCCCAGGATTGAAACCTGGCTCTGATAAAACGGGGCCGTCCGATTTCCTTTGTTATTTGCCCCTTTTTTTTCTGTTTCTTATTGTTGGTGTAATGCATGGCATGCTAAGATTTTTTTTTTTTGTATTTTGATGTAACACTTATCGTACCTTTGTATCCCCGTTTCCAATAACACGGCAATTCCCCGGACTCTTCACTGTGCACCGTTTGCGATACGTATCAAAGCACCGTTTGGGATTACGTATCAAAGCTGGCTTTGTTTGGTAAAAGATGGTACTGTCGTTTTACCATGTCAATTACGGCCAGTCGTTTCAGTTTCTGGACTTTTTAATTTCGGTTGTTTTAGTTTTTTCTTTTATTTATTTGCATTATCTAAAAATATACCGGTATTTTTTATTTTCTAATTCTTTTTCTCATTTTTCTTATAAAAATTAACAATCAGTAAATACACATCAAAAGGCCAAAAAGCCACAGATAACGCAACTGTAGTTGACTGAAATCACACTGTAGTTAAAGGTGGTTTATTTGACGTAGTTAAATTTAAAAAAATTTAAAAATAAAAAATATGTTAGATCATCACGGACAACGCAAATGAATGCGGGAAAAAAGAACCGGCAAAAAAACTCAAAAAAACCAAAAATTTAGAAAAATACGAAATTTATAAATAGTATAAAATAAGTCAAAAATCAGAAACTAAAGCTGAAATGAGGGGGGTGTTAAGCTGTTGGGAGCAAGCCGAGTCGAATGGCGATGGGACACATGTTCCATATGCTTATGTCGATGTGTGTGAGATTAAAGGCAAAAGATTAGTGTGGATATATTATTGCCCTGCTTATGATGGTCTCTGTAAGCTGTTTTTCTTTAGTAAATTATTTTTTTATAGTATATAGTTTCTAAATAAAGTATTTTTTAATATAGTATCTATTAATTAATTATACTATACATTATAATAATTTTATTTATATTAATTAAAATTATAGATGAGTGTCTGTGTACGAGCTTTCTTTAGCCACTGCGTTATGACCCGCCCCGTCCCGTCGCGTGGATGGCCCTGGATCTCCATGCATTTACGCGCGACGAATCGTTTCGCACGAGCAAAAAGAGCGTATGATTGTGGGTGTGTCTGCACGTCACTCATTCGATTATTCGAACGTAACGTCCGGTGCAGCCGTGATTGCAATTTTTTGTATAAATATTTTATTTTTTATTCGAAAGAATAGAAATATATCTGTGTAAATATTTTTTGACAGAATAGACTCCAGCCGTCTAACCGTCGGACGATCGAAACCTATCGCTCAACAGCCACATGACACACAACCAATCCGCTGGCCGTTGGGCGATTGCGGTCGCTGAACGGTCAGACGACTGAAGTTGCAATCGCTCGGCTATGCAGCGACTGTAAACAAGAGGCAGTGTGGGTTAATCCATTTATGATTTTCGTAAATTATAAATAGCAGATAATATGTTGTATTCGCAATAAGAGTTTACATCATTGTATATTGTTGTAGTGCAAAAAAATTCGTGAAACTTTCTTTAAGAATGATTGAAAAAAGAACGAATGGTAAGTACGAGGGTAAGTGATATTGTGATGTTACCGGGAATTCGTACACGGAGGAGAACTGATTTGTTAATGTTGTTGGATGACTTGCTACGAGAATAATTGAACGTGAAACGACAAGAAAATAAGCTTGTCTGAATTAAAATAGACTTCATAGTACAATTAGAGTAACATGCCGCGAAGGGTTTGATTACATGCATAATATAGAGTATCATGTGTGACCAACTAACCCAACTACTCGTACGACCTACTGCGTGGACCGAGGACATTTTCCCTTCCTTGCAAGCTCAACGTTGAACTTCTCGACGGCCTCTTTTGCCTTGGTCGTCATTTCTCTCTTTTTCTCGCGCTTCCTCTCCCGAGCCTCGCGCTCCCTACACGTGCACGCCACGAGATAAGGTTTCGTCTCTCGATGTATACGCTCTGTTTGCTCGTGCTTGCGGCGCTCTTCCTCCCGGATCTCGTAGAACCTTTTGTCGGTGCACTCCTCGAACTTAAGGGCCCACTGGTCCTTTGGGTGGATATCAAGATCGACCCATTTGCGGTAGCCACATAGAGGTTCCGAGAACTATGGATACACTGAAGAGATTGTTAGTGCGCACTTTAAAGGAGAGAAAGTAGGGGGAACACAGTGCACCTGGTCCTTACCGGCTACCGATAGGTGGCGGTGTCTAGACGGCGGTCGGGATAGTAATTGGAGTAGTTTACGCAACCCCAGTAACGCATACCTAGGCTGAGGCGGTGCTTAGACTTGAAGAACTTGCACGGATCCCGGTACCAACAAAGGGTAGGCATCTCCCCCTTTGGTGGGCGTTGCGGTGAACGCTCGATAGTCTCGAATACAAATCGAATAATCTCGAATACAAATACAAATATGAATATTCTTAAATACGAACGTGAATACTCTCAAATATGGATACGAATATTCTCAAATACGAATATGAACATTTTCAAATACGGATTTTACTTATCACATTTGTGTTTTCTTATATACGAATATCGGATAAAATGGATTATCCGTTACCGTTTTACACCTTTGGAAGAGGGGAAAAATTATTCAAAAAAGGAAGAAGAATAAAAGTTGGTGTGGGAACTGGGCTGTCCTTGGAGCCTATTAGTCAATAGACATTAGTTTTGGGCCGGCCCATACCTCTCTACCTCGCGCTTAAAAATTAGTACGAGATTCTAAGAAAAAGGAGATTCATAAGGTTCACGAAGCTGCATTATTGAAGCTGGTAAGAACATACCCTCCTCTAAGTGGATTAACAATGCAATGCACGACATCTTCGGTCGTCAGCTGTTAAAAAAAAGGCATACCATCTTTTTTTTCCCTGTTTACTCAACAATGCATGACATTGTTTGGCCATGACATTGTTTGTCAAAGTATTTTTTTAGAGTTTTTAGAGAATACAGTGGTTTCTCAAAAAACAATTTATAGTATTAGAAACTTTGAGATGTTTGGATGCAGTGGGAATAGTGATATTATAAACCATAGTATCTCTAATACTAGGGTATTTTTTAAGTATTATAAAATCCACCTTCCACCTTTTAAAAAAACAAGGTTAGCGACTTCCACGCTTCTCTTGCAACCTACCATGAGGTACAGAGGAAATGCGTTGTTTGTGTTAACCTGAACGTGATAGACATGCATGGTGTATACACATATGGTGTATACACATGATGTATACACAGTGGCGGAGCCAGAATTTGATTACGTCTCAAACTCAGTGGTGGAATAATCTAGGCTATTTAGGCTGGACCATGAAAATGTTATTCAGACTGGACTGAATTTACCCAAACTGTACACTAGATATTTTTCTACACCATAGACTGAAGCCTACTCTGCTCGGGGTGTGGCTCCGCCCCTGGTATACACATGCATGGGTTCAATCTGAATAATGTATTGACTTGCCTGGAATTTAATCGCCCATATGTAAGTTCGGGGTAATGGACTTGCATAGATATACGTATCATGTATTAGTACATGTAAAAGCTTGTATAGGTATCTTCTATTAATTGGTACTGTGGTACACGTAAAGGCTGTTACAATAAAAAAAAAGGCTATCACGTAATGTTACATGTTTCATCTAGCTTGCTGTTTTTTTTTTGTTAATAATGGGTTCTTAGTCTTTTTGTTAATAATGGGTTCTTAGTGTAACGGCCAATTTGAAAACTAAAATATCGCATATACCAAACAAGTCACGATTTTTCTCAAAACCGTAAAAACCTATAATATTCACAAATCGTGGTATTTCATCTCTGGTACTTTGAAAACTGTAGTTTCCGGATACTATGGTTTTGAAATACTTTAGCATCCGAACAGGCCCAGGGTTACGACCCAAATGTCAGTTCAAATCCATAGAAATAACAACCAGAAAGATTAAAGAGAACTCCCAGGGAAAGCAAGTACTGTATCAGGAGATAAGATGAAACATGTCGATGGCAAAGTTCATTACAAAGGAGAAAAGAGTGAAGGGTAACATAAATGCCTTGGAATGCCTTGGAAGGCACACCTTGCAACTTTGCACATACAATGAATTTGCAACTGCAAGGCGCACATGCACTGTGAGCAGTGTCTTGATGGGGTTAATGAGTATACTGTAGGAGCCAGGGGAGGACGGAGGAGTGATATGAGTACTAGCAAAGGAAGCATAAGGTGCATAAGGTTAGACCGTGTTATTATTACTTTTAGTAAGTATGAACGTGGAATTTACGCTAAAAGTATTGATCATATATTAAAAAAATAAAATATAAATTTTGCTTTATGTCTCATGACTGAATTTTTTATGAATTGTATAGTCAGGCACACCACATAACAGAAAGCCAAGAAATTCCGTCGCGTTCCTGAGAACGAATATGATAGCTATACTGGACCGGAGGTCGAGGAACTGGACCCCTGGTGAAGCGTGATCATTTTTGGCCCCCTGTGGCAGAGAAATCCCCCATTTGCCCCCCTTCTGTGAAATTCCCCTTTGGCCCCCTCGGGCGGCCGTCGACCGCACAAAGGCCACGCCATGACGGTATGGGTCGTATGCCATTGCATATATGGTACTTATAATTATGAGGTTGTACAGATTATAGAAAAAATCTTGCATTCTGTATGGAATGTGCATATTTGCTTTCCATATGGAATGGAAGGCGCGTATGAAATGGGAAAAGAAAATCCTTATGTTTTCGTATATTTCCATTTGATGTTGAAGACTCATACGCTATTTGCTTTTCATATGTTTCTATTTGCATGTGTCACCAATAAACATGGAGTAATTAGTTAACGGAAATGCTTATTTCCGCGTGTGCACACGTTGGCTCTACGTGATGCATGCTTTTTAGCACAGTTGGATCAAGGTGCACACATCGGGAGGTGTTCGCACACGAGCGAGCGCGTCATTCAGTGCACGTCGTGAGCAATTCGGTGTGTTACACAGCACCTCCTCAAACTGATGAAGAGAAAAACGTAGTCAAAACAACGTGGTCAAACCAACATGTCGACCAACGTAGTCGAAACAACGTGGTCGATAAATGTGGTTGAACCAATGTGGTTGAAACAGCGTGGTCGAACCAACGTGGTCAAAACAACGTGATCGATCTAGCGTGGCCGACACAACGTGGTCGAAACAACATGGTCGAAACAGCGTGGTCGACACAACGTAGTCGAAACAACGTGGTTGAACCAGTGTGGTCGAAACATTGTGGTCGTCCAACGTAGTCGAAACAACGTGGTCGAACCAACATGGTCGGTCCAACATGGTCGACACAACGTGGTCAAAACAACATAGTCGAACCATTGTGGTCGAACCAACGTGGTCGAACCAACATGGTCGACACAACGTAGTCGAACCATCGTGGTCAACACATCGTAGTCAAAACAACGTGGTCAAAACATCGTGATCAAACCATCGTGGTCAAAACATCATAGTCGAAACATCGTGATCAAAACATCGTGGTCAAAACATCGTGGACGAAACAACGTGGTCAATCGACGTGGTCAAACAATATGATCGATCGACGTGGTCGAACTAATATGGTCGAAAGAACGTGGTCGACACAACATTCATCAAATATTGTGTATCGACTAACAATATAGCATGTCTTCTCTCTCATTAGACAAACAATCTTCATCTTATTAGTCCTTTTAGTAGTGCGGTCGAAGACCGGTAGTATAGGTGATGTGTGATCGGAATGACCAGAGTTGCGGTAAGAGTCGTGGTCGAGACGCCGTGGTCGAAGAGTTGTTGTCAAAGTACCAGGTCGAAATGTTGTGGTCGAAGGACTCAAAGTCGTAAGGAGTCAACTTGGTCAGGTCTGTGTGTGGTCATAGACTTGGTCCGATCTATGTTTATGGTCGTAGCTATAATAAATGGTCGATAGTCGTTAGTCCATAGTTATAGCTACAGTAACTAGTCATTAGTCGTAAGCTATAGTACCTGACCGGTAGTCGAAGCTATAGTACCTGGTCAGTGCTCAGAAGATCTGCGTGATCAAAGACCGGTAGTACCAATTTTGTGTGAGCGGTACGACTGGAGTTGCGGTAAGAGCCGTGGTCGAGGTCTGTGTGTGGTCATAACTACAGTAAACCGTTCGATAGTCGTAGGTCATAGTCGTAACTACAGTAACCAGTCAGTAGTCGTATGCAACAGTAGCTGGTCAGTAGTCATAAGCTACAGTACCCGGTCAATGTTCAGAAGACCTGCATGGTCGAAGACCGGTAGTACCGACTTTGTGTGAGCGGTATGATCGGAGTTACGGTAAGAGACGTGGTCGAAATGCCGTGGTTGAAAAGCCATAGTCGAAGTATCTTATTCATCTAGACATCAACAACAACATTGAGCATTAAGAACCCAAAATATTGCATAGCACGTATTGTAGCCAATTTTGCCTAAATAAAATGGCCGTCAAAAGAAAGTAGAGAGATTTAAGTTCTATTTGGAAGGCAATTACATGCTAAAAGCAATAAGATGTTATGATATAATGCTCATTGAGCTTATTTTTCACAATCAACTAAATTCAAGATTGGGGAGGATATCACAGACTTTGTGTTAGTCGAGGCATGGATGTGTTATGCCGGTGTAGTGGGTCACGGGCGGTGTCGGGCTAGAGGGTGGGGTCAGCGGTGGACTGCATTACAGGTGTCTTCAGACTAGAGGAGGGGCGTAGGGCATGGACGTCGGAGGAGGGGGCGTAGGGCCTGGACTGGAGAGGGGTGGAGTGTGGCGGAGCGGTGGCACAGGAGCCGAGTGGGGCGGGCCAGTGCGCAGGCGGCGCGGCGGTGGGGTGCGGGAGTGGATGGTGGCGGCAGGGGGGAAGGGGACGGAGTGGTGGAGCATGGGGATGGGGCGGAGTAGGGGGCATCACGGGAGCGGGGAGCATTAGGGCGCCGCCGATGGATTGCAGGCGTCAGGGGCGACGCCGATGGATTGTGGGCATGATGCGGAGGCGTGATTGCCAAGGGCACGGCGTGAGGCATTGGTGCCTAGGCAGGCGAACACGCGAGGTAGGACCAACTTGTAATGGTAGTCATTGGATTTAGTTGATCAAGCCGTTATGAGGGGAGTGTATTAATTTTGTTGGGTGGAAAAAGGTTTAACTGATGCTTTTACATTAGTATAGATGATGATGATGATGATGATTATTATTATTGTTGTTGTTGTTGTTGTTGTTATTATTATTATTATTATTATTATTATTATATACTTCCCTTGTTCTTTTTTTACTTGACTTCCTAGAATTCGTGCAGTCAAACTGTCTAAAGTTATATCACCAATGTCTAAAATTATTTAGATTGGCTATACAAAAATTATATCATTAGATTTATCATTAAAAATAATATTATAATTTTATTAGTATATCTTAGTATAAAGTTATAAAAAAGTAGCGGTCAAAACCACATGTTAAAGACTGTCAAAAATAAAAAATGTCAAGTAAAAAAACAGAGAGAATACACACACACGAGTGTGCTTTCGTAACACACATCTAGAAAGACAGAGACCAGAGATAAATATGTGATCTCACAAAAATCCTACTAAAAACAGACTTACATGTGCGTAAAGATGGACATCATAATTTAAACCACGATGAATACTACCCCATTACGCCTGGGGTTCCACCCATGTGAGGCCACGTCCCGGGCGACTCCCATGGCCTTGGCGCGTGCCCGGCCGATTTTCCTACGGTCGGCTGAGCGCTTTTCCCAATTTTTGCGAAATTACGTACAGATCCCTGGTTCTCGCAAAAAAGTCCCTGGTATTTTTTTTAACCCCTCCACTTTGCAGGATGGCCCCCCGCGTTTTCGGAAATTGCGCACGGGTCCCGTTTTTCACATACAGGTCCTCGGTTTCTTTTCCAGAGTTTTTTCAAAATTACGTACAGGTCCCTGGTTCTCGCAAAAAAATCCCTGGTATTTTTTTTTACCCCTCCACTTTGCAGGATGGCCCCATTTTTTCACTTACAGTCCTCGATTTTTTCAAAAAAAACCTTTGCTTTTTTCGAAAATGCGTTTTTTCCCCTGGTTTTTTTAACACGTCCTCGTTTTTTGTGAATAACCCATTTACCTTTTCCGCAAATACGTTTTTCCCCCGATTTTTTTGAAAACTCCTCACAAATTATCTTCTCATTTATTTTTTTACATACGGTGGTTGACGCGACATGTCGCCGCGCCTATACTTCTAGTAAAATCTTAAACCACGACTCTACCACCACGTCAAGAGGTGGTTCCTAAGGTTATGCTTTGTTAATATAAAGCACAAGTCTAATGATCTGCACAACGCCCCATGCGGCCATGCCTCTACTAATTATAAATACCAGTTATTACAGTGAGAAAGAACCATCTCTATAATTGAAAGTTAAAATTTCTAGTTGTTTGTATAGAAGGGAATTAGACCCAATCCATTCGAATGGGCATAGAAATTGAACTAAAATTCCAACTTGTTTAAACAAGTCCTTTTTGTATAATGAAAACCGATGTCATGTATTTCATAGCTGCTAAAAAAAGAAATATGTTAGAAATTCTTAAAAAATAGAAAAAAAAATATGTAACCCTCAATCTTGTGAACCCTAATGATGATTAAACCATTGCCCGTGGATGTTATTTAACCTATTTAGTGTGGAAGACAAGATTGAATTAAACTTTGTAGTCAATGATTTGGAGTAAAAGATATAATGTTTAATTTTTCGTCTACATACTTCTATCTTGAAATCTTGTCACCTAAATCATGTAAAGATCATTTTCTTGTTTTAATCAAAGTGAAGATCCTTTTCTGTTTTAGGTATCATGCTAATAAATTGGTTTTCCCCTAATCCCGCAGCAGAGGAGCATTGAAATAACTGAGAAATAGGTATTGCCAACAAGAACAACAAACCATTAGCACCTCCTAAAGCGAACTTCAACACCACTATAACAAGATGTTTTTTTACCTCTTTATCGTAGCAAGTGGTATCAAAGCTACTTCACCGTAACAAATTTAATACAGTTACATTAAAAGTAACCGTGCAATAGCATAGACACTCCATCTATTTTAGGGCACTTCTAATGGGGTAGTTAAGCAGTGTCCATAATATGCTAAGTAAGCAAAAAGTTGATATAGGAAGGTAATTAAGGAAGAGAGATGATAGTAATGTCTCATGTAAGATATCGCCTATTTGAGAGAACCAAGAAAACTAGAAGATAGGGATTGGTAAAAAAGAAAGAGGGGGTCAGGTTAGGGGTGGAAAAAAAGCTCGTTAGTAGGACTCGTTGGCTCGGTTCAAAATTGCTTCAATTACACTTGTTAATTGGTTAAACATTAAGATGAGTTGATTTCAAATGAATTTGAATTTTTCTCTAGCTCGGCTCGGCTCGGCTCATTAGCTCGTTTCTAAAAATACTTTCAAATTATATGTAAAATGGTATTAAATCAAACTATATCAATTTTAGAAAAAGCTCGATAAAACGAGAAGTTGGCTTGATATCCACCCCTTGGTCAGGTAGTATGGAAGAAATGAATTGAGTGGGGTATTCGCTAAATATTATACATTAAAAAGATCGTTTCCAGCCTTGTGTGTATGTAAGGTAGTAAGCAATAGATATTATTATACATGTGTCTGTACTGGTAGTGCCGTTACAATAACAAAATACTAAACGTTTGGTTCCCTTTTTCCGTTATGGGTTTGTGTTCAACTTGACAACTCAGTTTGGCAAAACTTATCATGCTAGATAGAGTCACTCAATAGAGGTAATTTCAATATAACTCTAGTATTCACTTCTATCGAAAGTTAGTATGGGTTCTTTTAGGCTGTAATTTTTAGCTTAATTTTTTTAATTTTGTCTCTTCATGTGAGAGAGTACAGAGAGATATTCGTTTGTGATTTTGGTCGATATAGATGAAATTAGGATAATATCTACTACAATCAACTTGTAGAATATTCGCTTGTGATTTTGGCCGATATAGATAAAATTAGGATAATATCTATTACAATCAGCTTGTAAACTCTACCTTAAAAATACTCCATTTAAAAATTAGTTCTTGTAGAAAGTCAAAACCGTAAGTCCAAGAGAAATGAGCCATGTATCACTTACTGTAATTGGTTGGATTCTTTTAGGTTTAAAGTTGGCTTATGCTTGTAGTGTCTATAGTAACTAGCTTTTTAAACGGTGAGTTTTTTCAAAGCGGGATATCAATAGAAAAATTGTAGTAAAAAGTTTATTGAGTTCAGTTGTATCGACCAAAATCACATGCAATTATTTCTTTCTACGTACTGCCTCTCGTGAACAGACAAAATTTAAATTCTTAAACCATAATCTATAAACCATGAGTCCAAAAAGAACTACATGTTCGCTTGGCCAAACACAGAAGAAAAAATTGATCATATACCTTCCATTTAGATGGAAATTGAGGATTTACCCTCCTGGCCCACGAGTCAGTGACTTATGATGACCCTACATGTCATTGAGATGTGGAGGATAAATCCTCAATTTTCCAACTAAAGGGAGGGTATATGATCCAATCTCCAACACAGAAACTGTGCTTCAACTAGTACTACTGGTAGTTTAGAAACAAGTTCTACTGGCACACAGCTGGCTGCTGGTGGTGTTTGTTATTTGCTCAGTGCACGGCATCTTTTAATTGTCCTTGAACAAACCCCCATTGCTGTCAGCTTTGACCCCGACATGAAAAACAGCTCATTGCTGTCACTGATTTATTACTCCCGGCCGGCAGCAACAACTGCTGGCAAGTGGCAACGAAGCAGACTCTCTACGACACAGCTAACTACTCCAGGTACACACGGGACCAGGGAGTGCTTGGCTGGATGCTACTCCATCTGGTCCATTTTACGGGACGTGTATATGGCTTTTTTTCTGCTATGTCTAATAGATTTTATTTGTATTTTTTAAAACGTCAAGCTAAAGCCAAAAATCACAAAAACCTAAAAAAAATAAGGTCTATACACAATATTTTTTGGCGACGAGTTATGCTATAAATGTATGCCTCATATCCTAACCTACTATGGTTTAGAGAGATGTGCTATATGTACTTGGATCCTAATAGAATTATGTCCCTTACTTCCGATTGGATTAAAATTCCTATTTTTGTTTGGAAGAGAACTAGGGGCATTATGTAAAGTCATAAGAGGTGGTCATAGAGAATCTAAGTCATAAACTAACTCACCCAAACCAAGATGTGTACGAAGAATTAGAGACTAGGTTATTCTTTAGCACTAGATTATCATATAAGACAACGATCCGAGAGTCTAAAAAATCGAGAGGGTTGTGAGAAAACGTCAATCCATTGTATTCTTTTGAGATAATGCTTAAGAAATTTAAGGTCAGATTCACTAAATCTTTCTCTCTCGTCGTGATTATTTCGTCACCATTATTTCGATTCTCTCTACGAGATTCATCTATTTGTTCTCAATACTATGCATGCTTGTACCATATTTCGCAACTTTGATCCGATCTAGAGGCTGTTGTACATAAGAAGGGATATTATAGTGTAATAAGTGGTATCATAGCCCATGCTAGATTAATCAGATTTGCGAGAATATCGGTAAAGCATTAGGTGATACAAAATCAAGATATATGTCAACGATATAGATTCAAGTAGAGAAATTTAATAGCGGAGAAAATTTTAGCATGTGGCAATGTATGGTGAATGATGTTCTTGCCCAATAAGGGTTAATCGATGTTCTTGAAGACAACAGGCCGGAGAAGATGTCCGCTGAAGACTGAAAGGTGTGGAGTGGAAGGCCGTTAGTGCAATCCGTATATGTCTCTTTGATGACGTAAAGTACTCAATGATCAAAGAGATCTCATCGAAGAAATTATAGTGACATATAAAAATTGTATAAGGCAAACTCACTGATAATTGTAACATCCTGATTTTCAGAGTCTTTTTGAAGATTTTAAAATAAAATTTACCATTTGGATTTTTTTGAATTAATCAAAGATTAAATTGAATGTTTGCAAATTAAAATATTTAATTTTAATAACATAAATTTAAATTAAATTAAAACCAGTTTTATTTGGGTTCCTTGTGATGCAAGGAATTTTTCTGTATTTTCTTGGATTTTTTGGATTTATTTGCTATTTTCTAGAGCTCAATCTTCTTTTTCTCAATTTTTGAAATTGAGAAAATCTAAAAATATGAATTTAGGCCTTTAGACCCAATTCCCTCTCTTTTGGCCCGGCCCGCTTCTCCTTTCTAGCCCACCTCACGTCAGCCCACTGCGCGCATCGGCCCAGCCTGCCGATTGTCCGCGCCACGCGTCGGTCATCCGCGTCAGCCGCTTCGCCACTCGTCGCCATCCCTCCATCCGTCGTTTCCCTCCCGTGCCATCGCTGACCAGTGGATCCCATCTGTCATGCCACTATTCATCTTCCCTACCGAGCCGCGCCATGTCTGCCTCAGTCTCCTCAGTGTTCATGCCATCTCCAAGCCGCTCTTCACCCTCAACTTTCACATCATAAGTACCAAGCTTTTCTCGCTGTTGTCTTTGTCTTCATCACCGACGCCGGTTCGTCTACGTCGTCGCCTTCATTCTCGCCGTCGGTGAGTCCGTCCGCCTTCGCCGTCCACCCTCACCGTTAATCACCTAAGTCGTTGTCCTCGCACTCCTCACTGCCCATCTTCCCTACCGGCAGAACCCCGCCATCTCGCCTCCCTCTAATCGCCCACCTGCCTCAGGTCGTCTGCACGCTGCCTTGGTTTGTGCGCCATGCTAACGTCAGCGCGGCCATGTCATCATCCAAACCACTCCGTGAGCTTAGACCACCATGGCCGAGTCTCTGGCATGTGGATCCCACCAGTCAGAGTACTGTTACATAGACCCAAGCCACCCCAAAGACATGCCATGTCATCAGTCCATATAGGTAGCCACGTCATGCGCCACGTCGACTTGCTACCCCAGTGCAATCGAGCCTGAGAGATCATGTGGAGATGATCCTATCTTTGTGATGAGTATTTGACTCTTGGTTGAAGGAAAATTGAGTTTGTTTTGGGCTTTTATTGCAAAGTCTTAATTCTGGTCGAAATGAAGTCGGTATGCGACTTGTCCACAGCTCGTCGACCATGTAGCATGCCATACGACCACGTTTGGTCGTGGTCGAATTCGTTCGAGAGCGTGCGACCACGTTGAGGTGTTCTCGGCAAACCGGCGGTGGTCGGGCGTTACGACCACGTTGGCGCATATCGGGTGGCGTACGACCACGTTGCCAAGTAGCGGTTTCCAGCCGAGCACGTACGAGTTCTCTGGCCGTGGTCGGCACTCGGCGCTAGGGTTTACGACCGCGTTGTGGGATCGGAGCCTCGACCACGTTGTGGGAGCTCGAGGCCTCGACCACGTTGTGGGAAAGGAGCCATGACTTCGTTGTGGCACTCGGTGGTGCGACCGCGTTGTGCGCTCGGAGAGCTACGACCACGTTAGCGCGAGAATTGAACGTGGTCGAAACCGCGTTCGACCACGTTATCGATTGGATGACCATGGTCGTGCGGGATCACTAAAACCGGTCGTGTGGGCACATATGGTGTCCGATTATGGTGGGAATCGGTCGGTTGGGTTTCGGTGATGTTGTGGACCTTGTGGACTTGTTGGTTCATCTTCTTGACAGGGTTTGTCAATGTCTATTTTCTGAGGAAAAGGTGTGAGCTCTGTTGAGCTGTGCAGAGTCTGTTTTGTTGGTTTGAGCGGTGCTATGTGATGGTTTGCTTGTCTGTGTGGCTGCAGGACTTCGGAGCTATTTCATGGTGAGGCGTGGGAGGTCCGGGACTAGGCACAGGAGGTGTTGAGGTCCAGACGGTCGGAGACGCCAAAGATGATCGAGGCTGCTGAGGTGGTTGCGAGCCGGGAGACGGGGAACAGGCTGTAGCTACCATGATGGACACGACAGCAGCGACGAGGAGGATCGGGACTAGGCTCGGGAGGAGCTAAGGTCCGTATGGTCGGGAGGTCGGGTGCGATCGTGTGTGGCAGATGGACGAGGCAGGTCTTGGGTGAGGCTTAGGAGGTCGGGACTAGACAAGGGAGTTGTTGTGGTCGAGCGGCGTGGAAAAGCCAAGAGGACGTGTCGTGCCGGTGGGGCGACAAGATGGACAACAAGGCGGTGGAGGAAGCTTCCGGGAAGGCAGCGGAGTGGCATTTTGGAGAAATGCGGAAAGCTGCAAAGGGAAGCCCTGTCCACTGGGAAAGCACTGATAAAAGAAGTGGATTCAGTTGGCGCTAACGGGCAAAGTGCGGTCTGTTGGGATAGCGAGCAAAGCATTTGAGTTAGCGGGCAAAGTGAGTGGTAAAATCCGGTGTTAGGTGGGGTTTACGGTTATCCCAGTGTGGACTAATGGATGGATCCATTAGGGTTAGTCTCGGTGTGAGGCTATAAAAGGGAGAGGGAGGCACGAGAATGTTTGAGTTGGTCGGCTAGGCCTTGGAGGCGGCCGCCTCCCTCCCTTGGGAGTGTATCTGTGTGTGTGTGCTCTAGGGCTAGAGCTTGTCCTCCCAGGGGGAGTGGTTGCAGAAACCTCCCGTGTTATGATTTGAGAGGACTCATCTCTCTGTACTTGTTAGAGTTTATCTATGAGATGGGTCTGTGTTTGTGATCTGGGTTGAGAGGTCGTTCTTGAGATGTTTTCATTGATTTATTTGCCATCTCTTCATTCTTAGTTCCTTCGTATTTCCTTTGAGAGTTGGCTTATATTTGTTTTGCTCGAATCGGGAATCTGTCTCAAGGCTAGTTGGCGGTTCATTCCCGAGAGCGGAAGTTGATTTGGAAAAATCCACATGTCTTCGGTCTGCCTTGATGAGTCTCTGTTCTATTTTCGATTGCATCAATTTTCTTTGGCGAAACAAAGACTTTCCTTTTCTTGGTAAATTCACTTCTAGAGATCATATACAAGTTAGAGTTCAAGTCTCAGTTGGTTTCGACCTCTGTGCAAAAAGATTCCTCAAATTTTGCTCTGCGGTCGTGCTGACGACAAAATAGAGTATTCACTTTGTCGTCATCCGATTTTCGGTTTTACGACCAAGGTCATTGAATCGAGTCTTTCGGTTGTGTGGTCGGCGACGATCGGATTCGACTGCAGATATCTTCTCGGCTTTGGTTATCGACCACAAGTTGGCGATCGACCACGGCTAAGACCTCACGACCTGATTCTGTTTTCGGTTCTCTGTTGTCAAGTGACTCAGTCCCCGGTCGGTATCGATCACGGAAAAGACTTAGTGTGAAGCTGCTGGTCTTCTCGGGTTTCATCGGTCGACTGGTTTTCCTTTGGAGATTTGACCACAGCTTGCGATCACGAAGTCTTGGCCTACGCTCTTCTCGATTTTCGACCGGCCAAGACATAGATCATCCTTTCTTTTGCCTTTGGTTTCCGAGTGCTTGATGGTCGTAGATCTCGTAGTCGTGTGCCCCACGGTCTCATGAGGTGTCTGCGACCGCGATCGGTTATAGGTGCAAGTCGGTCTTCGACCATGTTGATCGTGCGACCATGCCATTGGCTTCGATCACGACGGTTCCGACCGGACTCATCTTCGATCTTGTCGGTCTTCTTTTGGTGGCTATCGACTTCATTGAATTCGTTTGATCATCGATTGCCTACCAAGATGCTCTTGATCGAGTGGTCAAAGTTACGACCATTATGACCGCATTGAAATGCGGGCTATCAACCAAGTTGTCGGTTTCGACCATGGTGTCGGTCTGACCACGTTGTCTTCCCAACAACGACCAGTTTGGGTTTTGGTTCTCTAGGATTCTCTTCTACTTCTCTTTGCCTTCTCTAGGGGAGTTGGATCCTTCTGTCTATTCGGCTATGTTTGTGGGGAGTTCATCTCATGTGCATTTTTTTTTGGTCAATAGTGCGTAACATTCACATGAATGCCTGTACAGTCTTGGAGCCCTGAATATTATCTTTATGTGACATGTTTTCATTATATTATATCTTGCCATGATTTATGCTCCATTGCTAATTTGATCATGACTTTATATGTGTAGTCAAGTCTTTGCCATGATAGGTTAATTAAAATGCTAAATTTTGACCTAATTCATGTCTTGTTCATATTTGAGACTAGTCAGCTTTGTGTTATCTTTTATGGTTCTTGCCATGTCAAATAGGTGAGTTGAGTCTTGAATCTTAGTTGAGCAATAGATTGAGCTATACAGTTTCTTGATGACACATAAGTTAGTACAATCTATTAAAAGCAAAAAGATCTCTTTTGTGCGAAAAAACTGATCTCACCAATTCCTTCTCATGAGACTGCTTGCCATTGCACAAGGCATGAACTCAGGGGAGATTTGGATGACCAAGATCATTTCCTTAAGCTTCTCGCTTGGAATGATCGCATAAGGCTTGAGGTCTAGCACATGACAAAAATATAATTGAAAACAATCATGAGATCTCAAAAGAAAATGTCAAAAGTGCTCAATTAAAAAAAAATTCAAAGTACTTCAACAATTGTATCATTCTTGAACAAATAGCACTCTAGTTGGCTCAACACTAGCTTCTTGATTCCATTTAGCTGATTGACATGGTTTGCATCATTTGTGGATATCATTAGCTAGACTAAAATCTTGCTTGACTTGACTTGCTAAGCACTTCAATTAAAATTCAGAATATACCATATATTGCTTAGCTTCACTTTGCATACTTAGTCATGATCTTTATAGCATATCTGTATGTTATGGCTTGGTGTAATACATGATGGTCATTTTGGATAATTCTCATGGCTCTACATACTTTGAATAATCAAATCAGCCATTCCATCCATCATTATGACTTATTCTCTCTCTTGCATTCTTGATGTGTTTATTGCCAAAAGGGGGAGAATAGATTGGAGAAAAAGAAAATTTCTAAATGTCTGGGAACTTGCTAGAGCTTTGGAGATCAATTTGCTCTTTATTTTATTGCTCTAGTGTTCTCTCTGTTGACATGATCATTATCTCATTTTCTTTCTTTGGACCATGTCGCTTCTACAAACTCAACTTCATATTTTACGGTGTTTGTCAATATACTCATCAAGGGGGAGATTGAGAGATCATGTGGAGATGATCCTATCTTTGTGATGAGTATTTGACTCTTGGTTGAAGGAAAATTGAGTTTGTTTTGGGCTTTTATTGCAAAGTCTTAATTCTGGTCGAAATGAAGTCGTGTACGACTTGTCCCTGGCTCGTACGACCATGTAGCACGCCATACGACCACGTTTGGTCGTGGTCGAATTTCGTTCAGGAGCGTACGACCACGTTGAGGTGTTCTCGGCAAAACTGACAGTGGTCGGAAGGCGTTACGACCACGTTGGCGCATATCGGGTGGCGTACGACCACGTTGCCAAGTAGCGGTTTCACCGTAGAACGCGTCGAGTTCTCGGCCGTGGTCGGCACTCGGCGCTAGGGTTTACGACCGCGTTGTGGGATCGGAGCCTCGACCACGTTGTGGGAGCTCGAGGCCTCGACCACGTTGTGGGAAAGGAGCCATGACTTCGTTGTGGCACTCGGTGGTGCGACCGCCAGCGCTCGGAGAGCTACGACCACGTTAGCGCGAGAATTGAACGTGGTCGAAACCGCGTTCGACCACGTTATCGATTGGATGACCATGGTCGTGCGGGATCACTAAAACCGGTCGTGTGGGCACATATGGTGTCCGATTATGGTGGGAATCGGTCGGTTGGGTTTCTGGTGATGTTGTGGACCTTGTGGACTTGTTGGTTCATCTTCTTGATGTGGGTTTGTCAATGTCTATTTTCGAGGAAAAGGTGTGAGCTCTGAGTGCAGCAGTCTGTTTTGTTGGTTTGAGCGGTGCTATGTGATGGTTTGCTTGTGCGTGTGGCTGCAGGACTTGAGCTATTTCATGGTGAGGTGGGAGGTCCGGACTAGCACGAGGAGGTGTTGAGGTCCGACGGTCGGAGACGCCAAAGATGATCGAGGTGCCGAGGTGGTTGCGGCGGGAGACGGGAACCGTAGCTGTAGCTACCCATGATGGACACGACAGGCAACGACGAGGAGGATCAGGACTAGGCTCAGGGAGGAGCTAAGGTCCAGATGGTCAGGAGGTCGGGTGCAGTCGTGTGTGACGAGATGGACGAGACAGTCTTGGTGAGGCTTAGGAGGTCGGGACTAGACAAGGGAGTTGTTGTGGTCCAGAACGACGTGGAAAAGCCGAAGAGGACGTGTCGTGCCAGGTGGGCTGACAGCATGGACAACAAGGCGGTGGAGGAAGCTTCCGGAAGGCGTGAGTGGCATTTTGGAGAAATGCGAAAGTCGCAAAGGAAGCCACATCCCACCGGGAAAGCACCGATAAAAGAAGTGGATTCGGTTGGCGCTAACGGGCAAAGTGCGGGTCTGTTGGGATAGCGAGCAAAGCATTTGAGTTAGCGGGCAAAGTGAGTGGTAAAATCCGGTGTTAGGTGGGGTTTACGGTTATCCCAGTGTGGACTAATGGATGGATCCATTAGGGTTAGTCTCGGTGTGAGGCTATAAAAGGAGAGGGAGGCACGAGAATGTTTGAGTTGGTCGGCTAGGCCTTGGAGGCGCCCGCCTCTCCTCCCTTGGGAGTGTATCTGTGTGTGTGTGCTCTAGGGCTAGAGCTTGTCCTCCTGTGGGGAGTGGTTGCGAAACCTCCGTGTTATGATTTGAGAGGACTCATCTCTCTGTACTTGTTAGAGTTTATCTATGAGATGGGTCCGTGTTTGTGATCCGGGTTGAGAGGTCGTTCTTGAGATGTTTTCATTGATTTATTTGCCATCTCTTCATTCTTAGTTCCTTCATATTTCCTTTGAGAGTTGGCTTATATTTGTTTTGCTCGAACGGGAATCTGTCTCAAGGCTAGTTGGCGATTCATTCCGAGAGCGGAAGTTGATTTGGAAAAATCCTGTGTCTTTCGATGCCTGCCGCCATGAGTCTCTGTTCTATTTTTCGATTGCATCAATTTTCTTTGGCGAAACAAAGACTTTCCTTTTCTTGGTAAATTCACTTCTAGAGATCATATACAAGTTAGAGTTCAAGTCTCGCTTGGTTTCGACCTGCGTGCAAAAGATTCCTCAAATTTTGCTCTGCTGGTCGTCTTGTGACAAAATAGAGTATTCACTTGTTCGTCATCCGATTTTCGGTTTTACGACCAAGGTCATTGAATCGAGTCTTTCGGTTGTGTGGTCGAGCGACGGTCGGATTCGATTGCAGATATCTTCTCGGCTTTGGTTATCGACCACAAGTTGGCGATCGGCCACGCTAAGACCTCACGACCGATTCTATTTTCGTTCTCTGTTGTCAAGTGACTCGGTCCCGGTCGGTATCGATCACGGAAAAGACTTAGTGTGAAGTCACGGTCTTCTCGGGTTTCATCGGTCGACCGCTTTCCTTTGGAGATTTGACCACGACTTGCGATCACGAAGTCTTGGCCTTCGCTCTTCTCGATTTTCGACCGGCCAAGACATAGATCATCGCGCTTTTGCACCGGTTTCCGAGTGCTTGATGGTCGTGATCTCGTAGTCGTGTGCCCCACGGTCTCATGAGGTGTCTGCGACCGCGATCGGTTATAGGTGCAAGTCGGTCTTCGACCATGTTGATCGTACGACCATGCCATTGGCTTACGATCACGACGGTTCGACCGGACTCATCTTTCGATCTTGTCGGTCTTCTTTTGGTGGCTATCGACTTCATTGAATTCGCTTGATCATCGATTGCCTACCAAGATGCTCTTCGGTCGAGTGGTCAAAGTTACGACCACTGTACAGGCTATCAACCAAGTTGTCGGTTTCGACCATGGTGTCGGTCTAGACCACGTTGTCTTCCCAACAAACGTCGCTGTTCACGCGACCCTGTCTCTGCGGAGTGGATGTATTCGACTACGTTTGAGCTTCCGCCAAGTGGTCGTAATCTAACCACACGTGCTCGATTTGGTCATTAGATAGTCCAATTCCTCATCCTTCTACTAGACCTCATATCTTGGATCTTCATAGCTTTGTAGCTATTGGAGAATAAGGAATATGTGAATATTTAGAGGAAAATTTATGGGCACCATTCACCCCCTCTGTTGCCTCATCCGGTCCTACAATTGGTATCAGAGCGAGGTTGGCTCTAAATTGGATCTTAACCGATCTTGAGCATGCAACTAGTAGGGAATCTTGTGAACTTTTCTTTGAATCTTATTGGGGTGGTTTTGCCAATGATGTCCTTTGAGACAAGAGGCTTGATTTCGGCTAGAGGATGATTTTATTTGCAAGAGACCACAAGTGTGAGCTTTGTGGTTCATTCTTGTCCTTTGGTTGATCAAGTGCCCTAAGGAGAAAGCCTTGGAGAACACACGGATAATAATGATAAGCGTCGACTTATCATGAGCAAGGTAAAAACTCATTATGACCTTGGCCTTGTCCAAATGATTATACTTGCTCTTCGGGATATTGTGAGGTGCCTAGATTATAAATTGCTAGATTGTTCTTGCTAGGTTGAAATCTCATTTCTCATGTGTAGGTTGTGAGTCTTTCTCTGTAGACGGTGAAAATTTAATTTCTCTACTTGAATGTTAAAATCTGCAAATGAGAAATTAAAACTTTGACTCACTGCACATGTGTAGAGGAGTGTGAGCTTGCTAGAGTGTAGTAAAGCGAGTTCCTCTGGCTGTGTCGTCGTTGTAGTCGTAATGCCTTACGACCACAACTTCGGCTTCTCGACATAGTCGTAGCTGCATACGACCATGTCTGCTGGCGGACACTTCCGCTTGTTACCGTGGTCGAAAGTCCCTACGAGCACGACTGCTGGGTCTGAGCGCGCTGCTGCTCGATTGTCGTGGTCATAACTGACTTACGACCACACCTGCGATTCCCAGCCGTGGTTGTAATGACCAACGACCACATCTCTCGCTATAGTCATTCAAGACTACGCCTCGTGCTATGACCACGCTCATTTCTTCTCAACCGTAGTCGTAGTACGAACGACCACCCTTTTCTCGCCGAGTGACCGTGTGTCAAGTCTTGAATTTCAAGTACATGTTTACTAACCCTTCGGGATCCAAGACTTGGGCATTTTGGTCTTGTCATTTGTAGGTATCCAGACACTTGTTGGAGAACATGAATTTGATTGGGTTTTGGTCTTCTGTTTCATCATATGACCAGAACATTCATTGGCTCTCTACTTCATGGCCTCCAAGAGGCATGTACCTTCATGTTTGGCGTCTCCACCTACTTTGTGAGCTACTCTATACCCTCATGCCCTTATACTCATGTTTGACCATATTGGCATGTTGTGCTTGTTCATGTGCTCACTTGTACCATCTTGGCATGTTTTCTCTCAATGCTTTCATGTCATGCCTTTATGTGTATGTTGCTTAAGTATCCATGTACCTTGTTGTATTTGTTAGATGCTTAAGCTTTGACTTGACTTCATGAGCTAAGTAGAATGTGTGCATTAGAAGTCAAGTATCATCATGACCTTGTGCTCTGTAGTATCTATCATGGTTCACATCTTGCTCCTTATGTTCATTCATCATTATTTATACATGCTAGCATACTTTTTATGATTTTGATTTGTCATGTTGTATGTCTACATGATGTATGCATATGTATGTACAAGATGAGCTTGGGTATATCTTGGATAGTTTCTACGTGTCATGATCTGCGTTTATTCATGCCTTTGTATATTTTCTATTATACATGCTTTTATCCATGCTAGCATATGCTTCGTGATTCTCCTCACACCGCTATGTGTATGGTTGTGATTCATTGTGATACATGTATATCTTGATCTTATTCATTTAAGTTTTGGTATGAAATAAACTGTACAACATCTTTGTAGCATTAGTCTGTGCTTATGCTTAGATATCATGAGATTTGTGGTTAGGTCACAAGCTTCTTCTAGTATTTGGTGGCTCTAGGCTTGCTGCTCTAGATGCTTTTGTTGAGGGCTAGATTGAGCTTGTGGCGGTGCGTGTTCTCATGTGTTCTATGTCTTTAATACTAGTGATGCTATCGTTGTTATCATTTGTCTCGATCTCGGTTCCATGTTGTATATCATTTACCCCAAGACTAGGACACCGCTTGTTCCCCTATGATTAAACCGCAGTCAGTATGAATGAGGGAGAGTGATACACTTGTTCTGACCGCTCCCGGTCATTACGACCACGTCGTGGGAACCACGACCATGGTGCGGACCTCTCGGCGAACTCGTGTTACGACTTGCCAAGGACGCAACGATCCAGACTCATCTACTTCCACGACTCGGACAATTCACAGATACGACTACGACTACGACCATGGTCTAGACCATTACGCGTCTTCGATCACTTCATCACGGTCTGGACTCGGATACAACCGCGAACTCGGACTCGACTTTGAACACGAGAAGGACGCGACTACGACAACGTCCTGACTTGACTACGACCACGTTCTGGACATGGAATTCGCCACGACTACGGCTTAAACAACCGAGCAACTGCTACAAAGGTTGGTTCTCCTTATGATTTTCGATTGCTCGCTTCCCGCCACTTGGCTTTGCATAGTATATGTCTTCTAGTGGTAAGAAGGGTCTTTTTGGACAGTAGGAGCCAACTCTAGGTGATGTTGTCTCATTCACACCTCTCATCCAAATGGTTCTCTAGGATTATTTACTACCTAGTTTGGGTTTTGGTTCTCTAGGATTCTCTTCTACCTAGGTTGAACTTTTTCTTGGTCACTAGAGTCTTTTGCATTGACATAGTGTGCTTTTTGCCCCGTGGTATGAGGTTATAGACTAGAGACCATGAGGATAGGATGTGTTTGGGAATCACCTCTTTGAGCTAGAACCTTCTCTTCTCGGATTTTGTGCCAAATTTCTTGGTTCTTCTCTTTTGCCTTCTCTAGGGGAGTTGGATCCTTTCTGTCTATTCGGGCTATGTTTCAGGGGGAGTTCATCTCATGTGCATTTTTTTGGTCAATAGTGCGTAACATTCACATGAATGCCTGTACAGTCTTGGAGCCCTGAATATTATCTTTATGTGACATGTTTTCATTATATTATATCTTGCCATGATTTATGCTCCATTGCTAATTTGATCATGACTTTATATGTGTAGTCAAGTCTTTGCCATGATAGGTTAATTAAAATGCTAAATTTTGACCTAATTCATGTCTTGTTCATATTTGAGACTAGTCGACTTTGTGTTATCTTTTATGGTTCTTGCCATGTCAAATAGGTGAGTTGAGTCTTGAATCTTAGTTGAGCAATAGATTGAGCTATCTGGGTTTCTTGATGACACATAAGTTAGTACAATCTATTAAAAGCAAAAGATCTCTTTGTGCGAAAAACCGATCTCACCAATTCCTTCTCATGAGGCTTGCCATTGCACAAGGCATGAACTCGGGAGATTTGGATGACCAAGATCATTTCCTTAAGCTTCTCGCTTGGAATGATCGCATAAGGCTTGAGGTCTAGCACATGACAAAAATATGATTGAAAACAATCATGAGATCTCAAAAGAAAAATGTCAAAAGTGCTCAATTAAAAAAAAATTCAAAGTACTTCAACAATTGTATCATTCTTGAACAAATAGCACTCTAGTTGGCTCAACACTAGCTTCTTGATTCCATTTAGCTGATTGACATGGTTTGCATCATTTGTGGATATCATTAGCTAGACTAAAATCTTGCTTGACTTGACTTGCTAAGCACTTCAATTAAAATTCAGAATATACCATATATTGCTTAGCTTCACTTTGCATACTTAGTCATGATCTTTATAGCATATCTGTATGTTATGGCTTGGTGTAATACATGATGGTCATTTTGGATAATTCTCATGGCTCTACATACTTTGAATAATCAAATCAGCCATTCCATCCATCATTATGACTTATTCTCTCTCTTGCATTCTTGATGTGTTTATTGCCAAAAGGGGGAGAATAGATTGGAGAAAAAGAAAATTTCTAAATGTCTGGGAACTTGCTAGAGCTTTGGAGATCAATTTGCTCTTTATTTTATTGCTCTAGTGTTCTCTCTGTTGACATGATCATTATCTCATTTTCTTTCTTTGGACCATGTCGGCTTCTACAAACTCAACTTCATATTTTACGGTGTTTGTCAATATACTCATCAAGGGGGAGATTGAGAGATCATGTGGAGATGATCCTATCTTTGTGATGAGTATTTGACTCTTGGTTGAAGGAAAATTGAGTTTGTTTTGGGCTTTTATTGCAAAGTCTTAATTCTGGTCGAAATGAAGTCGTGTACGACTTGTCCCTGGCTCGTACGACCATGTAGCACGCCATACGACCACGCTTGGTCGTGGTCGATTCGCTCGAGAGCGTCGACCACGTTGAGGTGTTCTCGGCAAACCGGCGGTGGTCGGGGCGTTACGACCACGCTGGCGCATATCGGGTGGCGTCGACCACGTTGCCAAGTAGCGGTTTCCACCGAGAAACGCGTCGAGTTCTCGGCCGTGGTCGGCACTCGGCGCTAGGGTTTACGACCGCGTTGTGGGATCGGAGCCTCGACCACGTTGTGGGAGCTCGAGGCCTCGACCACGTTGTGGGAAAGGAGCCATGACTTCGTTGTGGCACTCGGTGGTGCGACCGCCAGCGCTCGGAGAGCTACGACCACGTTAGCGCGAGAATTGAACGTGGTCGAAACCGCGTTCGACCACGTTATCGATTGGATGACCATGGTCGTGCGGGATCACTAAAACCGGTCGTGTGGGCACATATGGTGTCCGATTATGGTGGGAATCGGTCGGTTGGGTTTCTGGTGATGTTGTGGACCTTGTGGACTTGTTGGTTCATCTTCTTGACAGGGTTTGTCAATGTCTATTTTCTGAGGAAAAGGTGTGAGCTCTGTTGAGCTGTGCAGAGTCTGTTTTGTTGGTTTGAGCGGTGCTATGTGATGGTTTGCTTGTCTGTGTGGCTGCAGGACTTCGGAGCTATTTCATGGTGAGGCGTGGGAGGTCCGGGACTAGGCACAGGAGGTGTTGAGGTCCAGACGGTCGGAGACGCCAAAGATGATCGAGGCTGCTGAGGTGGTTGCGAGCCGGGAGACGGGGAACCAGAGCTGTAGCTACCCATGATGGACACGACAGGCAACGACGAGGAGGATCAGGACTAGGCTCAGGGAGGAGCTAAGGTCCGATGGTCGAGGGTCGGTGCGATCGTGTGTGACGAGATGGACGAGACAGTCTTGGTGAGGCTTAGGAGGTCGGGACTAGACAAGGGAGTTGTTGTGGTCCAGAACGACGTGGAAAAGCCGAAGAGGACGTGTCGTGCCAGGTGGGCTGACAGCATGGACAACAAGGCGGTGGAGGAAGCTTCCGGGAAGGCAGCGGAGTGGCATTTTGGAGAAATGCGGAAAGCTGCAAAGGGAAGCCCTGTCCACTGGGAAAGCACTGATAAAAGAAGTGGATTCAGTTGGCGCTAACGGGCAAAGTGCGGGTCTGTTGGGATAGCAGGCAAAGCATTTGAGTTAGCGGGCAAAGTGAGTGGTAAAATCCGGTGTTAGGTGGGGTTTACGGGTTATCCCCAGTGTGGACTAATGGATGGATCCATTAGGGTTAGTCTCGGGTGTGAGGCTATAAAAGGGAGAGGGGAGGCACGAGAATGTTTGAGTTGGTCGGCTAGGCCTTGGAGGCAGCCGCCTCTCCCTCCCTTGGGAGTGTATCTGTGTGTGTGTGTGCTCTAGGGCTAGAGCTTGTCCTCCTGTGGGGAGTGGTTGCGAAACCTCCGTGTTATGATTTGAGAGGACTCATCTCTCTGTACTTGTTAGAGTTTATCTATGAGATGGGTCTGTGTTTGTGATCTGGGTTGAGAGGCTGTTCTTGAGATGTTTTCATTGATTTATTTGCCATCTCTTCATTCTTAGTTCCTTCTGTATTTCCTTTGAGAGTTGGCTTATATTTGTTTTGCTCAGAACTGGGAATCTGTCTCAAGGCTAGTTGGCCAGTTCATTCCCGAGAGCGGAAGTTGATTTGGAAAAATCCCTGTGTCTTTCGGTCTGCCGCCAGTGAGTCTCTGTTCTATTTTTCGACTGCATCAATTTTCTTTGGCCGAAACAAAGACTTTCCTTTTCTTGGTAAATTCACTTCTAGAGATCATATACAAGTTAGAGTTCAAGTCTCGCTTGGTTTCGACCTCGTGCAAAAGATTCCTCAAATTTTGCTCGTGGTCGTCTTGTTGACAAAATAGAGTATTCATCGTCGTCATCCGATTTTCGGTTTTACGACCAAGGCTGTTGAATCGAGTCTTTCGGTTGTGTGGTCGAGCGACAGTCGGATTCGACTGCAGATATCTTCTCGGCTTTGGTTATCGACCACAAGTTGGCGATCGGCCACGGCTAAGACCTCACGACCTGATTCTATTTTCGGTTCTCTGTTGTCAAGTGACTCGGTCCCGGTCGGTATCGATCACGGAAAAGACTTAGTGTGAAGTCACGGTCTTCTCGGGTTTCATCGGTCGACCGGCTTTCCTTTGGAGATTTGACCACGACTTGCGATCACGAAGTCTTGTTCTTCGCTCTTCTCGATTTTCGACCACCAAGACATAGATCATCGCTTTCTTTTGCACCGGTTTCCGAGTGCTTGATGGTCGAGATCTCGTAGTCGTGTGCCCCACGGTCTCATGAGGTGTCTGCGACCGCGATCGGTTATAGGTGCAAGTCGGTCTTGACCATGTTGATCGTCGACCATGCCATTGGCTTACGATCACGACGGTTCCGACCGGACTCATCTTTCGATCTTGTCGGTCTTCTTTTGGTGGCTATCGACTTCATTGAATTGCTTGATCATCGATTGCCTACCAAGATGCTCTTCGGTCGAGTGGTCAAAGTTACGACCACTGTACAGGCTATCAACCAAGTTGTCGGTTTCGACCATGGTGTCGGTCTGACCACGTTGTCTTCCCAACAAACGTCGCTTTACCGGCAACCTGCCTCTCGCGAGTGGATGTATTCGACCACGTTTGAGCTTCGCCAAGTGGTCGTAATCTAACCACACAATTGCTCGATTTGGTCATTAGATAGTCCAATTCCTCTGTCTTCTACTAGACCTCATATCTTGGATCTTCATAGCTTTGTAGCTATTGGAGAATAAGGAATATGTGAATATTTAGAGGAAAAATTTATGGGCACCATTCACCCCCCCTCTGTTGCCTCATCCGGTCCTACAGAGCCACATGTCATGCCACATCAGTCCTAGCGCCACATCAACCAAGCCCCTCCAATGTCCATTGTTCTGTGCACCGAGTCCACAGTAGACCATCACTATTTAATAGACTTGGTCCATAGCACATTAGACTTTTCAATCTTCTAGGAGTCTGTTTTTCTTCGTTCGAACTCCAATTGACCCGATTCTTTTTCCTAAATTCATCTAAAATTGATCTCTATCTTTTGGTTCTAGTTTTATTATTTTTGAATTTTATTTAAATTTATTTATGTTCCATTCGCTTTCTCTCTCGTTATATAACTTTTTTGAAGGAGCGGAAGTAGGATCTAAAGTTCAAAGTTAGTAACTGAGCAATGCTAAGGCAAGTCACGACATCTGATCATGTTACATCTATTATTTTAAATCTATTATTTATTATTTTATTTTAAATTATCATGCATTGCTAATTTATTACAAACCTTCATAACTGATAGTTAACGACCAATTTTGTTAATTCCTCAATTGATAAGTTGAATGCTATGATTTCATTGTTACCATAGGATGGTTAGTTATCTAGTGATGTAATACTAGTATCCACTTGGGTTGTACGCTTAGTATGCTTAACCATGTTTATAGTACATTGAGCTCATCATCACATGTTGAATAAATAATTAATTCTTCCTTAATGAGATATTGAATCGTGGTTGTCAATCACAGTTATAAAATTTGAGTACCATGATATGGGTAGTATCATTGGTGTTGGTGATACAAAATAGTTTTCACTTGGGTGAGTGATCGTGCAGTAAAAGGGAAAGTATGGTCATCAATTTTTGGAATGTGGATGTGCTGCCTAGATAATATTTAAGGATATAACTTTGTACGTCATTGATCTGAGCCTCACTATACAACCACATATTTAGTATGGGATGGACCTGACTAATTAATTTGTGATGTTTCAACTCTGGTTTCACCATTGAGATGAGAGTGGGTGTCGGTTAGACATTTGCATGGGGCACAAGAGGGGCCTCTCCGACTAGGTGGTTTGCCTGCTCAGTTGTGAAATGTTAGCAGGCGGAACTGGGTTAAGACAGAATATTGTAAAGGCTTTGTTATAATGAACTTAGTCGCACGCCTAGGAAAGCGTGTGTGTGGATGGCACAAGCTGATCATATCATGTGGGTAAAGTTGTGCAACTTCTATAAAGTGTAAAACTATTCAAATAGTCATTTCTTCAGTTATGGATAATGCTTGGTGTTTCACATGAGAGGTACACTACTACAAAAAGGGTCATCGTAAACGGTTCAAAAATGTCATCACAGACGGTTTTTTGAGCCGTCTGAATTTATGCGTCAGTGATAATCAGAAGTTATCACAGACGGTTTGTGAGCCGTCTGTGATAAATACATCATAGACGGTTTATAACTAGAACCGTCTGTGAAGAACACTATTACAGACGGTTCTAACTACCAACCATCTGTGATGTGTGTGTATCACAAACAGTTGGTATATAGAACCATCTGTGATACTTCTCCATCACAGACGGTTTTTGGTTCGAGCCGTCTGTCATAATTCTTCACAGATGGTTTATACCACAATACCGTCTATGATAGTTCACTCTATACCTAATTTTTTCTATTTTTCGGCTAGCCTTAGAAAATATTAACTATATCATTTGAAAACAACCAAATACAGCGACAAACACAACAACACATTCTATTTCCATTAAGATTAGAATCCACCAATACAACATCACAAGATATCGAGTAGGTTACACATAGCGTTGCATACACGAGATAACACTTACAATTTTACAAAGATAAGCTTCAAGGCTATAAATTCAGAAAAATACTAACACTACAAGAAACCTAAGCTAATGCAAGCTAGACTTACACATCCTTCATTAAATTATAATCTAAAATAAGTGGTGCGGAAAAATTTTAAGTAGCAGAAACAAAAAGGCAACGAACACTATTTCCAGCTTCTATGATAAAATCAACAACTTCTATGTCGGCAACTTAGAAAAGTGCAGATTTGTCATTGCCTTCTTCATTTCCATCTTACTTCAAGCGAAATTTCAGTCGCCCTTGCTGAACCCTTCCCACTCTTGCCAGGCACAAACGAGCTGGAGTAGCACTGATGGTATTGGTTCTTCGAGTAGTAAGAGGGGGTTAATAAGGGGCGAGAGGTGGGGAGGACAACGGTGCCTACCGTTCAATGCGGAGAGAATAGACGGGTGAGATCGGGATCTTGGGGGATATGCCGCGGAACAGCGACGTGGCGGGACATCATAGATAGTTTGGATTACAAACCGTCTATGATAGAGACATCACATACGGTTCATAACAAAAACCATCTATGATAACAGGAGATATCACAGACGGTTCATAATAAAAATAGTCGGTGATAGTGGCGTCACAAAGACAATATATCAGTATGATATAAATAGCTAGTTTTAAAAGATAAAATAGCCAAATTTTATATGATTTATATATACTCGTTTGAAATGTTTCAATGAGATCTACAACTTTGTAGTTGAGGAGAAACCCAAATTCCAAAGGAAAGATAAATTTTTTTTTTTGCAAAAACATAAACTTAAAACACAAATTTAGGGCTAAAGATGGCCAATTTTGGGAGTCTTAGAGGGTGACTAGTACAAGCAGGTCATTTTTTTCAATCGATCTCATTGTTGGCTTTTCAATGAGTACAAAAATGTCAAAAACAGACACCGTATTCAAAAATTATGCCCGTTTTGCTAAAGGTGTCTCAAAACTGAATCATACTCGGATTCAGGCGGGAGATTATGAGATTTTGGGGGATTATAAGGGGGAAACATATCACAGATGGTTTTTAATACAAACCATCTATAATAACTTCATTATCACAAACGGTTTTTAATACAAACCGTTTGTGAAGTATCACAGATGGTTTAAATAAAAAACCATCTGTGATGTACCATTATTACAGACGGTTCTTATCAAGAACCATCTATTATGTATTGTATTATCACAGATGGTTCGTATAAATAACCGTTTGTGAAAATACCACAGACTCTTATTTGTATAAATTGTTTGTGATACTTACAGCACAGATGGTTCCTAGGAACCGTCTATGATGTAAGCGTCTAATTTAGCCTCTTTTGTAGTAATGGTAGAATTTCATAAAATTTTTGGTGGGTTAAGTTTGGGGAAGTGAATGGTTAGTTCACTGGTGATTCATTACGTGAGTGGTTAGTTCACGGATGGTTCATTGGGTGAATGGTCAGTTTACTTCTGGTTTGTTCAATTTCTTTGTCTTATTTACTTATTACTTGTTTCCAAAGTTTGCTTTTAATCAATTTATCGTATTTACTCTAAATTGCTACTTTTTGTAAAATAGCAACTCAGCCATCAACTGGTTAGCCTTGCATATCTATAACGCATTTTGTTATAAATGACTTACTGAGTATTTTATACACTCCCAGCTATATCCATTATTTCTCAACTGCTAAAGAAGAACCATATCAGCCAGAGGCACTTGAAGGAGAATTCTTCGATGACCTCATGAATTAGAACTTTGCTCCCTAGTTGATTGCATGTGGACATGTGGTGACATCCCAAAATTTATTTTCAATTTATTTGGAATTAATTGGATTTTTCTGGAATTTATCTTCCTTCTTTTAAATTTGTCCTAGAGTAAAGTCTAATAAATCTTGTATGTAATTTTGGTAAAAACAAGCTTATTTTATTTTATTGGATTCCTTGCATTTTCTGGAATTTTTAGAAACTTTTTGGGATTTATTTAGGGCTTTTTTATATTTTCTACGCCTTTATTCTATTTTCGGGTGTTTCTAAAAATCATAATTTAAAATTTTAAAAACCACACCATCTCTCCTGGACCAATGCGTGGATGGCCTATATCAAGCCATGTCCCAGCGCCTACCCATCTCTGCCGCATACCTCTCTCCATAGAATAAAACTCTAGTTAGTACACTATATGTTAGAGAATTTTGTAGCAAATGCTTAAACAATATAGATATAACTTTAGATTTGAGATAACATTTTTCACATAAAATGGTAATCTTTTAAAATATATCCTTGACTTCAGTGAGTCAAGAAAGTCTATGAAATATTTTAAAACAAAATATAAAACTTAATTTAGACTTAGGCAAATGGTTAGGTGGTGGATGCTTGCTAACATATGTTGTTGCTTGGTGGCTCAATGTGGATGCTAAGCACGAGGGGTATGTGAAAAGTGTCTAAGTCAATTAAGGACCGGTCTGTGAGCTACTACTACAAAGCCTTATCATACTACCACAAGACTGGTATAGGACAGTCCTAGATAACTAATTTGTGGGTCACAATCTGAGTCTTGCTACAAGTTGAATGTGAGCGTGGCGTAGGCCATGAGAAATCTCACACGGCACAAGAGGGGACCTCAATCTAGTGGATTCCATATTAGGGTGAAATCTTAGTAGAGGCGTGGCTAGGTTGACGGCTTTGTATTGTAAAGGCCTTGTCATAATCTCACCGCCGCACACCCAAGAAAGTGTACTAATCACATGACAATAGGAGTTGATCATACCTTGTGGGTAAAGTTATATAATCTCTGTAGAGTGTATAAACTATCATGGATAGTCGTGATGGATTAGATTTTGTTTTTCATAAAATGGTTTTAGAAAGAAATGTGGAATCTTTTTGGAGAAAGATGGTCCGAGTGGGATACCTATGGTTAGGTTAGTGTCAGGTCGGTGCCTATACTAGTGATATTATTTTGGTTAGATTACTGTCTTTACTTATTAAATTTTGCAATTTCATATCTACTTATTGTATTTCCTTAAATATTGTTTTATGCTCAAATATTCATATATGCCTTCCTTTGTTAGCCTTGCATTATTATTGCATTTTTCGTGTAACTTGTGGAGTACAAGTTTGTACTCACCCTTGCTATCACAACTTAGAGTAGGACTACTTTGACTACTGTGAGGACTAAGACAAGTAGGCCGTGTCTTACTGTTGTTAACTTTCCTTTATTATTTTGCCAATGACCAGTGATGATATAAACATTGGCCCTAAGGTCGTACCCTTTTATTTAATTTAGTTTGTCACTATGCTTGATATGTACCCCTGTTACCGTTGTATGTACTAGCTGATATGAACTAGTGCGATTTACACAGATGATCCAGAGTCATCGCTCCGGGGTCCGACACATGTCGAATGGCCACGTCGTTTATCGTTGTTTTTCGCCGCTAGATTTTGCTAAGCCCTTTAGGCTATTATCGTAAGCTTGGCCTTAAAATCATTACTCTGATGATTTATAATATTTGAGCCTTTTATAGTTATCATTATTATAGTTGATATTTCATCAATGTTCCAACTATGTACACTAGCATGATTCTGGACTAATATAGAATACACAGGAGAGTCTAGATTTGCATATTCTAGTCTCAACCGTTGTACCAATGAGGAGGCCGACTAGAGGGTGAATAGGCGGTTTTAAAATTTTCTCTTTTCTATCAATTATTTGGCTAAACCAAATATATAATATAGAAGTTTAACTTCAATTGGTTTAGCACAAATAAAGCCTAAATCAACTAGGTTCACCTAAGTGTATCAATACTGTAAGTCTATGTCAATGTTTGCAATCCTAGAATGATAAGAAATCAATTTAATTCTATGAATCCAAATTGCTTGAATGTAAATTGAGCACAACAAAACAAACCACAATGACACGGTTACTTTTTACCGTGGTATTCGGAGACTTGCCAGTCTCCACTAGTCCACGTTGAGGTAAACCCAAATGAATTAGACCGGCTCCATGAATTGAGCTTTCCACCTCAAATCAACTTGTGGTAACTCTTTCCCGCTCTGGGTAGGTGAGCTCCAACCTTTACAATTTGCCGGGTCTTTTCACAAGTTTCTTTGAAAAGATTACCGCGCACGACGCTTTCAATGCCGTCTAGGAGTTGGCAACTACCAAAAGTAAAAAAATCAAGCCCCTTGCTTGACACTCACCACGTGCAACAGATGCACAAGCTCAAGTGGATACAGAATCCACCTCAGATGCAACACATGCAATCTAGAGCCTCTCTCATTGCTCACAAGGTGCAACACATACACAGTTGACAGGAGAAACTCACATTAGCTCAAGAGAATAAAATGGAGTGCCAAAAGTCTTTTTCCAACCGGCCACAAGGGCGTATTTATACCCCACACACACAAAAACTAGCCGTTCGAAGCAAAACCCTGAAAATCAGGATTTTTGGAAGTAATACAGGCAAAACTCTGGAACTACTGCTCCCCTCATAATGGTCAGAAAACTAGTCGTTATTTAGCAAAAACTGAAAGTTTCGCCACACATACGGAACTACCAATTTCCATAGGGATGAGAAACCTCCCAAAAGGTGTCTCTCTGGAAAAATATACCACCCAGATTTTTGGAGCTTCCAAGATTCGGAAGTACCGCTCACACAGAGCCAGTTCTTCTAACGTCTGGTAGTACCACGCAATACATGCCAGTAGTTCTGACTTCTAGTAGTACCACGCAACACATGACGATAGTTCTGATTTTTCTGACAAATGCAGATACTTCAACAAATCTTGCAAAACACATTTTCACATTATAGTATCATGCACATAAATATCAATTATGATTCCCAACAAGTTACAAAAACACATTTGCACATTTTTAGAATCATGACACAAGGTATAGTTACATGGACTTAACACATTTGCAAAATACATTCGTAAACCTTAGTCACATGCTACAACGATTATGTATAAGTTTCAACTATTTGCAAAACATATTTGTAAATATAAGCCTCATATCACAAGAAATAGGAAATAGGGACTTCAAACCCTTGCAAAATACATCGCAATGTATAGTCCCGCGTTATAAGGATTCAACGCATAAACTTCAACTATTTGCAAAACACATTTGCAAATACAAGCATCATGCTACGGAGAGCTAGAGCAAGAGAGGTTGAGCTATCAACACACGATGAGACTCAAGCTACTAGACATGACCCCTACTAATGGTACGTCAACCTATACTAGCAATCCGGTATTCCAACCAAACACCAATATCGGTAAAAGACTAAGAACACATCCTTAGCCCTAGCTCGTCATACATTTATCTTGAGCAACCTCTTCAAGCTTGATGACACACATCCTCACTTTAAGTCCGGGTTATTATCTTGATATGCATCAACACATGATGGACCATTTACTTAAACTCCATCAACACAGAATGTGTCATCTCTTGACCTGATAATCAACTCATGATCACCTCCTCTTGGACATGCATCAACTCATGATGCATCCTCTTCTTGATGGCCTTCAACTCATGAAGCTATCTTCCATCCCGCATCTTGACTTGAGGATCTTCAACACATGAAGCCATCCCAAGTCATCCTCATTTCTGGAACCTAACATATTTATCCAACTCATGAAAAATATTAGTCCACAAATCAATTGCCATTAATTAACAAAACTTCACAATTAACTCATAATGCAGGAACTAGAGTAAACAATCTTCCCTTTTTGGTAATTCATGACAATCTCAACAAATAATGAGATAAACGTTGTTTTGTGATTATACAACATGTAAACAACAATTGTATACTTTAGGATAAGCTTTCAAAGCAATTAACTCATTGGAATGGAAGTGTTTGTCTTTGATATTAATTGCTGGCAAAGCTTACACATCCGATTGTCATTAATCATCCAACCATTAACACATAATGGAGAAACTAGATGGCAACCCAATTGCAAATGATTGAGATTAAATCAATCAAGAGTGTATATGAACTACACAAGGTATATATGCTCAAAGGATATATTTCAAAGTAAGAATCCTTAATATATAGAAAAGCAACATGAATCAATACTAATGAAAACACAAAACAGAGAGTGAACTCCATCTAAATGTGTACATATAAAAATGTATAGTGAAAACATATGTGTATATTCAAGTTAGACTATTTGGTAAAGTTCAATTTATATTTTGGATCCGATGAATGCATTAATATACAAGAATAAGATGTAAAATGTATATCTCCATGTTTTTTACCTTTTCATCTAAATGAGACTAAGTAATATCATAATCAATAAACACGTTAGTCTCACAACTGCGTTTGTCATTTATCACATCCAAATGAAACTAGTCAATATCATAGTTAATAACCAAATTAGTCTCACAATTGCAGTTGTCATTATCACCAAAACTAACTTAATGGAGTTTTAACTTACAATCTCTCCTTTTTGGTGATGAACAACAAATCCATTAATAATAATAGCATTTGGATAAACATGAACATATGATAGAAATTTCAACTTGAGGTGAAAGTATAAACATAAAGAATCTACCCCTTTTGACAATTTTAACAATTTTCTACTCTAGCCTGTTTTCCCTTTTTGATATTTTATTTAACAATGATATTTTTTTCTTTGGTATTTTGTTGTTCTCCCTATTTTGCTATTCTCCCATTTTCCCCCTTTTGGCATTTTACACTATATAGCAATGTTATTATACATAATTCTCCCCCGTTTGGTATTGATCACCAAAAAGTATGGAAGAGGATTAAGCCAAAAAGAAATCTTGAATCTTATTTAACAAGTAATCTATCTTAATTTTGTACATAAGGAGAATGAAAATAGATACATATACCAATTTGATGTAACTAAAGGAACAGATATTTGAAACGCATTCAAATGATCTTGCTCTCGAGGGCTCGTTGAACGCTTTCGAAGTTTCACATTTAAGTTGTTGTTTGAGGTTCTCCCCCTTTTTGACATTTGATATCAATTGTAGCATTTGAAACACACTCAAATTTGAAGCTCCAGATTTTTAGGATCTCGTATTCCAATTGAGCTTTAAAAGCTAGCTGAAAATCTACCTTACAAATGGCCAATAAATCTGATAAAATTTGTCAATATAGATCTGCAAAAGAGGATCAAAAGTCATAATTTTAACTTCCCCATATTATAGCACACTTACAGATACAAAAATTACAAATCTACTTAAAATCATGCACAATTCTGAATTTTCACCATTTGAGCAAAGAGAGAAAATGACATAACTTTTCGAATCAATTTGAAATGCTTTCAAATTTTGCAGAAATAAATTTTGGACTATTAAGAAACTGTTTCAACAAGAATTTTCGAGAAAGAAGTCTTCTTTCAAATGATATGCCAAAATGCACTTTGAAAGCATGAGGAAAGACTAATTTTGCATTGAAGGATCAAAATGCAATTCAATATGAATTTCATGGAGTTTTTTCATTTTTATAGCCTTATATGAGTTAGAAATACTATTTTCATTCAGTATACACAAAGAAATCTGACTCAAATAGCAAAACCCACTATATGCAAGAATGGAACATTTGAGGTCAATACTTGTTTTTGAATGAGATTAAAATAACCTTTCAATGGTTGGCCTTTTGTAAAGACTTTGAATTAGAGAAATATTAGACATAACCATCCCTTTGAGTTTTGTATTGACAACTTTTCAAAACTCTCAACAGATATTGATTTAGGAAAATATGTTATTTAATCTAAAAACAAGATCATATAAGATCATTTTGGAGCCAAATTATTCTTTTGGTTTCTAAAATAGAAATTTTTACTCAAAATTCTTTGAAAATACTTGAAATATATATTTGAGTACTTTTATCTAGTTTTTCATAAATTTTAGCCTTTTAAATAAATTTTTTATTTTTGACCAAAAGGGGTTCTTTTGAAAAGCTAATATTGCATATCACTAGATTTTCACTCCATGATTACCAATTGAAGCAAATAAGAATGAAACGCATTAATTCACAAGATCTATAAAATATTTTCAGCAAATAGGTAAAATAATTTTTCCAATATTAATAATTTGTCCTGCTTATTTAAGTAAGCCCAAAATACTATATAGATTTTCTACAAAGAAAAACTCCCTCTTACACAAAGGATCTTCTTGGCCTTTCTTTCTTCTCCATTGACACATGGACGTATCTAGCACTGTATGTCTTCTAAATTCTAAATATAGGACCCTGCGCATAAAAATTCCATTTTTTGCCCCTGTTCCGACCGCGGGACTCTGGAGGCTTGACACGTGGGCAGTCGTGCGGTCTGGCACCGCACGACCGAGCTACAGTCGAGTCGTGTGGTTTGGGACTGCACGTCTTCACTGTAGATAGTCGTGCACTGCCGTCTTCACTGCCTACCGCACGTCTTCGAGACACCTGTTTGCGTTGGCTCAGCACCAGCACCTCACGTTTGCATTCATGTTTGCATTCATCCAATTGTTTGCACATTTATTACAAGAGAATAATTGTGTTGTTTCAGTACCATAGATGACATGGAAATTAATTATTCGGAGTTCAGTCTTGACCACAGGTAAAACCATAATGAGATGGATGGATCATCAAAGAGATAGTGGTTCATTGAAAGCAGAAGCAAACATGCGGACTGGCAGCGCACGAACACCTTGCTACAGTGAAGACGTGCGGTCCCAGACCGCATGACTCGACTATAGCTCGGTCATGCGGTGCCGAACCGCACGACTGCCCACGTGTCGAGCCTCCGGAGTCCCACGGTCGGAACGGGGGCCAGAAACGGAATTTTTATGTGCAAGATGCTATATTTGGAATTTAGAAGGCATACAGTGCTACATACGTCCAAAGTTTGACACACGAATGATTCTTTTTTTATATTGTTTTTTCTCTTTTCATATCTCTTTGCTTTTATTTAAACTTTCTCTTCTTATGTCATCTAGCACCAAGAATCTGCTTCCTTTCTCCATAAGGTGCATTTCAATTTTTTGTGGCTATTTTCTCTTTTCCATGAAAATCATACACCACTCTGATATTTATACCACTTATGATGACATTAGATATCACTTGCGGAAAAAAACAGTACATGTAAACATAAATGAAACTAAGTATAATTAATTCCAATGGTAGAAACTTGATACCACTCATGAGCTTTAATGACATCAAGTATGATTAAGTTTATTTGTAAAAAAACTTGATATCACTTGTGAGCATACATGACACCAAGTGTGATTGATTCCATTTGTTAAGCTTGATACCACTTGTATGATCAACTTGTACCCAATAAGGTCAATTTGGCCACTTCATCTTCAATGATTTTCACTTGATATTTTGAGGGATACCACTTGTAGGAGAGGTATTATATGAGAGAGCATGGTTAAGAAAAGATTTTGCTCGGCAAGAGGATGAAAGGATATCACGTGAAAAGGCAATGATGAAATTCATGTCGTGGTCAAGATGATCAAAAGTCTACCACTCTTGGAGAGAATGCCATTTTATGATAGAAGCATCGCAAAATGATCAATATGGTATATGGAGTCAATAAATACTTGAGGGTACCTAGCAAGGATAAAAAAGATCAACTTGACTTTGAAGAGCAAAAGGAATGGCTGAGAAAATTGGAATCGACAATTTTTGAAACAAATCAGCCATTTTTCATAAAATACGGTAGCACCACCATACAAAGTGCGGTCATACCATTTGTCGGTAGTACCGCTCGATACACTGTGGTAGTACCGGATTTGTGCTGAAAGCATGCCAAGGATTGTAATTTTGAGGAGAGAAAAGATATAATGTTGTAACTTGCTCTAAAGATTTTCACAAAGAAGCATAAAACACTTGTAGAGCATTTCCAATTATATTACAGGCTCTTAATTTTCCAAAACAAGCTCATTTTCAATAAACTCTTTAAAAATTGCAAGAATGAGCATTTGAGGGAATTTTAAGAAACCAACTTTATGTGTGAGTTGTAAATACCCTTGTGAGCTAATATAGATCAATAATTTTGGCTCAAATAGCAAAACTCACTTATACTAGATTGTGATCACTTAGGTCAACTTATGATTTTGGACGAATTTCAAAATCAAATAACTTTTGTTTGGTTGGCCTTTGGGAAAACTTTTAGACCAATAATGTTTGAAATAGCGAACTTCAGGTTTTTTGTATGAAACGTTTTCACATTCCTTTTAGAATTGATTTTGGATAATTTTTTAGTTTAAAACCAAAACAATATACTATATTGTTAGTTTTGGATTAGAAACTCAATTTTACTAAAAATAACTTTCTCTAAAGTGAAAACCTTTAACAATGTTCGAAATGCATTTGTATACATTTTTCAACTCATTTTTCAAAGATATACTAATAATCTCAAATTTTGACTTTTGGCTAAATGGCTCAATTTTGAAAATCAATATTAGCACTTAATTAATTTAGGCACACTTATGGATGTGATATATATGAATATAAATTAGCGCTCCCCCTTAATGTGGCACTCGCATCTTGCTCATGGTTACAATAATGAAATTTTAGAACAAGAGCAAGAGCACCACTTGTAAAGATTTCCATACAATACAACCTACACAAGGCTAGGGGCAAAATACTTCAATGTAAATACTTGTTACCAAGATGACATTGGTTCTTGATATGGAATGATCATCCTCAAGCTTGGCTCCCCTTTTTGCACATGGTGGGATCTACCTTTTTATGAATAAGCCAAGCCTCCAAAGCCTCTCCATGTACCTATTAAGTATTTAAGCGTACTTTGGTACCTACAACTCAGTTGGGTTCATGAATGCTAGTCACAATAGATTGAAGGACCGAAATGGCAACAGAGGGGGGTGAATGGTGCCCTAAAAAAAATTCTCCCACAATTAAACCTAATCTTTTTCTCCGATAGCTAAAGAGCTATGAAGAAGAAGATTGATTGCTTACCGAGGAACAGAGAGAGAACAAAGAGATCTCGCTTAAGACCAAGAAAACAAAAGCAAAGAAACCGTGGTCGGAAGCCGAGATAGAAAGAATCAACACCTGGTCGATCGAGAAATGAAAACAGAGCGGTGAGAAACGCGCCACCATGATCGAGACGACTAGCGACTGTAGTCGTAGCGAAGAAAATATACGTGGTCGATAAACCGAAAAACGGACCGCGAACAGTGATTACTCTGTTTTCGGGCGCACGACCGCAACTCGAGATTTTGAAGAACTTTTTGCACAGAGATCCAAAACGGATGAAACTTGAAACTTAGCTCGTACAAGATCTCTGGAAGTAAAAATACCAAGAACCTCCAAAGTCTTCACAACAGAAGAGGAGAAACCAAAGTCGAAAATCGAAACAATGAGCTCGGTGCGCGAGAACCACGAACTCGGTTTTCTCGATTTCGCTTTTGCTCTGGAATGATCTTAGCAAGCACCAGTAAACAACTTCCCGCCCCGAGCAAGTGAAGCACAAGCCAACTCTCAGAGAAAACACATATGAACAAAAGAACACAGAGAGGGCAAATAGATCAAACAAATCATCTCAAGAACAAAAAGTGAGAAAGATACAGAGAGATGAATCCAATCTTTTCTATTGCACATGGAGGTTTCTACAGCCACTCCATCAGAGGTACACGAGCATCCATGCTCTACCCAGAGACAACTCACACAATAGAACAATAAGACTCAGAGCACTCGGGGGACCACCTCTCATCCGCTCCTGAGACCTAACCTCTCTATTTATAGTCTCACACGCTAACGGGTCACAACAGACCACCTTCTACGAGAGTCCAGCGCTGCGGGCCTCCAAGTGCTTTGCCCATTACCCGTGGCAACGGCTCCACTGCTTTGCCCAATAGCACCACCAACTCCAGTGCTTTTCCAGAGGACACAGCTTCCTTTTCAGGCTTTGGCATTTCTCCAAAATGCCCTTCAACGACCTCCCAAGCTTCCTCCTCATGCCTTGTCGTCTTCGTTACACCACTCGGGCAAGACCACGTCCTCTTCGGCTTCCACGTCGTTCTGGACCTCAACATCTCCCATGTCTAGTACCGACCTCTCTAAGCCTCACCAAGACATGTCTCCCAAGACCGCAACCATCACGCACAACAAAACCATCACATAGCACCGATCCATACTCGCACAACACACGAGCTCAAGTCTCTTTCCACGAAATTAGACTTTACCAAACCTTGTCAAAATGTAGAACAAACCAGTCTACAAGGTCTAAAACATCACAAGGAACCCAACCGACTAAACCTCACCGTAATCGGACATGAAATGCACCTCACGACCAACTTTAGTGATCCCGCACGACCACGGTCATCCAACCGATAACGTGGTCGAACGCGTTTCGACCACGCTCAATTCTCGCTAACGTGGTCGTAGCTCTCCGAGCGCACAACGCGGTCGCACCACCGAGTGCCACAACGTAGTCGTGGCTCCTTTCCCACAACGTGGTCGAGACGCCCACCGACCACGGCCAAAGTGGTCGTACGTTGCTCTACCGAACCCGATACTCGAACGTGGTCGTAACGCCCGACCACCGCCGCTTTGCCGAGAACACCTCAACGTGGTCGTACGCTCCTGAACGAAATTCGACCACGACCAAACGTGGTCGTATGGCATCCTACAAGGTCGTACGAGCGGGACAAGTCGTACCCGACTTTATATCGACCAGAAATAAGACTTTGCAATAAAAGCCCAAAACAAACTCAATTTTCCTTCAACCAAGAGTCAAATACTCATCACAAAGATAGGATCATCTCCACATGATCTCTCAATCTCCCCCTTGATGAGTATATTGACAAACACCGAGAATTAAGAAGTTGAGTTTGTAGAAGCCGACATGGTCCAAAGAAAGAAAATGAAATAATGATCATGTCAACAGAGAGAACACTAGAGCAATAAAATAAAAAGCAAATTGATCTCCAAAGCTCTAGCAGGTTCCCAGAAATTGAGAAATTGAGAAATTTTCTTTTTCTCCAATCTATTCTCCCCCTTTTGGCAATAAACACATCAAGTATGCAAGAGAGAGAATAAGTCATAATGATGGATGGAATGGTCGATTTGATTATTCAAAGTATGCAGAGCCATGAGAATTATCCAAAATGACCAAAATGTATTACACCAAGCCATAACATACAAATATGCTATAAAGATCATGACTAAGTATGTAAAGTGAAGCTAAACAACAGAAGGTATGATCTGAATTTTTAGTTTGAAGTGCTTAGCAAGTCAAGTCAAACAAGATTTTAGTCTAGCTAATGATATCCACAAATGATGCAAGCCATGTCAATAAGCTAAATGGAATCAAGAAGCTAGTGTTGAGCCAACTAAAGTGCTATTCGTTCAAGAATGATACAATTATTTGGAGTACATTGAACATTTTAGCAATTGAGCACAAATGACATTTTTCTTTAGAGACCACATGGTTGTTCTCAACCATCTTTTCATTCACCATGTGCTAGACCTCAAGCCTTATGCGATCATTCCAAGCGAGAAGCTTAAGGAAATGATCTTGGTCATCCAAAACTCCCCTGAGTTCATGCCTTGTGCAATGGCAAGCCGTCTCATGAGAAGGAATTGGTGAGATCAGTTTTTTCGCACAAAAGAGATCTTTTTGCTTTTAATAGATTGTACTAACTTATGTGTCATCAAGAACCTAATATAGCTCAATCTATTGCTCAACAATGATTCAAGACTCAACTCAGCCTATTTGACATGGCAAGAATCATAAAAAGATAATACAAAGCTGACTAGTCTCAAATATGAACATGACATGAATTAGGTCAAAATTTAGCATTTTAATTAACCTATCATGGCAAAGACTTGACTACACATATAAAGTCATGATCGATTAGCAATGGAGCACAAATCATGGCAAGATGTAACATAAGAGAAAATATGTCATGAATGGATAATAATCAAGGCTCCATGTAGTTATATTACAATGCAGAATGCAATGGAGAAAATCCAGCTCCCCCTCAACATGTGATGCAGCTTTTAGTTCAAGTTGAGTTTAAGTCAAAATTATGCTCCAGAAGTCCCCAAATGAACTCCCCCTGAACCAAAGCAATAAAAATCAAGAGCTGGCAAAAGAATCAAGAAAACAGGCAGTCCTTAAAGCATAGATAAGATAGAGAATACTAATGACTCAGACTAACTCTTATCTACCCCATATGACTCGGGACAACAAATTGTCGAGTAAAACGCACACTAGAGAGCAAACACGCACTGCTCACCCGAGGGTGGCCCAACCTCGCTAGAACCTAAAAGACGTGAGTGAGCTCAACCTAGTGAGATAAGAAACAGCTATCCTGAAAGCACAAGATAAGAGCAAGAAGTCTAAGCAACTCAGCAAGAGAACCACTCTAGCCTATGCTGGAAGGACTAAACCCAATGCACCCGCAGATGCAATGCGAGTAAGGATACAGAAGCATAAATAATATGATAAAGCAATAAAGCCCAAAGCTCCCCCTCACAACAGTCCGTAAGGACAAACCACCCCAAGCTCTCCCAGCAGAGCTGAAAACCTCGTGCTATCCGAGGCTTGGTGAAGATATCACCAACCGGTGGTCACTCTCCTGGCCGGAGCACGATGTCACCCTTCTCTACATGATCTCAAGAAAGTGATATCGATATCAATGTGCTTGGTCCGAGAATGTTGCACTGGTTCTTAGCAATGCTAATCGCAGACGTGTTATCACGTAAAAGCGGAACACGGTCGATAGCTAACCCAAAGTCCCGCAGTCGAGACCATCCAGTACCAGCTACAAAGAATCGGTCGCAAACATACTCGGCCTCTACAAGGATCAGGCAACACCGGATCGCTTCCTCAAGACCAAGACACGAGAGAAGTGCCAATGAACTGGCAGGTGCCTGAAGTGCTCTTCCTATCTATCCTACAGCCTGCAAAGTCTGCATCCGAAAAGGCTCTAAGGGATAGACATGTAATACCCCGGAAATTGTTTAATTAATAGAGAGAGGGACTTTTGTGAAATAATTAAATTTATAAGAGTTTTGAGGGGTTTTATGAAAATTTAAGACAACCTGGGCCTAGGCCTTGGCCCAGGTGGGTTTTTCTTGGCCCAAGAGGGAGGGAGGCCACCTCTTAAAACCCTAGGCAGCCCCCACCCTGCGCCCCACCCCTGCGCCTCCACCCCAGCAGCCGCCGCCCGTGCTGCCCCGACGCCTTCTTCCGGTGCGCCGTCGTCGTCTTCATCGCCGTCGTCTCCTCCCGGTGCGCCGTCGCCGACGTTCGTCGCTGTACCGCGTGGATCCGGAGGAAAGAGAGGAGGAGATCGCGGGCGTGTTCGTCGTGTTCGTCGATGTGTTCGCCGTCGTGTCGTCAAGGGTAATCCCGGTAGTCTCTAGATTGGTTTTAATCAAGTTAGATTCGTCGGTTTTCTGGGCTGCTGGGACGGTAGTTGTTTCTCGGCGGTTTTGATCTAGTTTCATCGGGATTCAGGTCTGGACCCCTTCTAGAAAGTTGTAGAGGGTTTAATTATCTTTCCAGGGAGTACAAGAACACGTGATTCGAATTTGTGTAGCGAAAGTTATGAATTTTCTAGTGTTACTGTTCTGCAGATCGGGGTAGTTCTGGACAGAGTTTAGTAGATCGCTTTGTGCGACGGAAATAGTTGCGATTCAGGAGTCCTTAAAATTGAGAAAGTTGTAGATAAGTTTCTTAGCTTTCAATAGAGGTAAAGAAGTCCGGATTCCGAATTTCTGGGCGAAAGTTATGCCTGTTTTAGTGCGCTGTCCAGAGAGTCCGACGTGAATTTGGATGCTTTAGAAAAGGGTTTGGATCGGCTAGTTAATGGCAGAATCAGAGAGTCTCCCCAACTAAGTTTTTGTAGATAATTTAATTATCTTTCCAGAGAGTCCAAGAACGCTTAATTGGAGTTACGTACTAAAAGTTATGATTTTTGGAAGTCGGCTGTCTGTGGTTGTGCAGATTTGGCCGAGGGGAGTTGGGGATTTAATTGAGATAAATTGTTGGGTTAATTGGGGTTGCTGTTATTTTATATCTAGAAACCCGCTACTGTCATGTTGGTAATTATTAATTAAATATTCAGGAGGAGAGCGGATTCGGGGTTGTGCCTTCTACGTGTTCTTCATTTTCTCGCGGTTGAGGCAAGTATATTTGTGATGTGAAAATCTGTGTGTTTATGGATTTGTTGAATTGTTTGGATGATGGTTGAATCATGACTGTTTAAATTGTGAGTATGAGTAAGTGATGAATTGAGAATGCTATTTATGTTCTGTTTACATTATGGCATTTATGAGATTGGTTGATGCGTAGTATGGTGAATGCTCGTTATCTTTTGATACATTCACATATATGCATCATATTGAGAATTGTTGAAGTCTTGATCATGCGGTGATCAAGATCGAGGTCCCCACACTTGCGGAGTGTGGGCATTGGTCCCTGCACCGAGGGTACAGGCATGGGTGTGCATTGACGGATGCACACCCGCGTCACCGGTAAAATGCGAAAGAGATGAGAAAGAGGAGCTTTTGATCATAATGCATAGCATGAAATTCATATGTAAAATGTTTAACTTGAGAGTTAATGTTCATGCTTGCATTTGTTACAGTTATACTTGCTGAGTCATTGGACTCACTCTTCTCGTTGTTTTGTTGTTGTTGTTTGTTTATTTTAGGTACCTTCACGAGGTCGCATGCATGGGAATAAAGAGGATTAGTATTGTTGCACTTGCACGAAATATTCACCATGGAGAAGATAGAGAACTCTAATTATTATTTGTTGATTAGTTCAAGTGGTATTTGATTATGGCCTTCGATTAAGATGTAATAATGGATTAGAACTTCTTCATATTGCTTAGTGCTTTACTTAAGTTTTATAGATGTTTCGCTTAGTAGCCAAATTACTTTGCTTGCGGTTATTCATACCTTTTGATGATATTGTTAGAACTTCATTTTTATCAATAAACAAAGGAGGCTCTGCCGAAATTTTATAGAATGCCTTAGCATAGTTTTATTATGTTGTTAGTTTGGTAGCATTTCGTGCCATTGTTTGGTGGGTGTTACAGATTGGTATCGAGCGGGCTTTAGGTCCGTGGTAATTAAACTATTAAATTGACACACCGGTGCACAAGAGGGTGGGATGGGTCAAGCATTGCATTTATGCTTTTGACATGTTATATTGATGATTTACATTATGAGATAATCTTGTATGCTTATTGATAATCTTGTATGATTATGATTTGCTCCTATGATCATTATGACCGAGAATAGTCAATGATATGATGTAGATGTTGTGATGTGCTACCTTGGTATTGCCGATTATATCATTGTTTGTAGTATGAGGATTAGCAATGTAGCTACCTCGGGTAACTTAATTGCGGTGTTGCGGTGAATTTATTAGAAAAGTTGTTATTATCCTTGTTGATTTCGCCAATTCTTGGTGATTGGAGTTAATGAATTTCTTTTGAGATTGTGGTTCTTGCAGTTGAGGGTATGCAATTGGTCTCACCGCTCCTTGAAGCGCTTGTTGTTTCTTTCCTGACTCTTGAGATACTTTGCTACCGTGCTTTTTGTTGATTTGTAAGGTTAGTTCCTTCGTGGGAGTTTGTCTTGTTGCGAATCATGGCTCATTGTTCGCTTGGTGTTTTCTTTTATTAATGCGAATTTTGAGTTGCAAAACTCATTGTTATGTGAAAGCTTTGGATCTATGTTTTCTCTTTACCTCGGCGTTGAAGTTTATTGTTCCTTTTCCTTTTGAAAGAGAGTGTTAAAATCCTTTATGTTGTTTTGCTATGCTTAAGTGGAAGGTGGTAGTCGATAAACTAATTCATAAGGTTGAATTATCGTTGATATGTTAGCATAGTGTATAATTAAATTTTTACTAGTATCCTTGGAAGTGTAGTTGTTTAATTTGATATTGCCCTGTAATAGTTTTTAGAAGAACTATGATTAAGAATTTGTTTACTCATGATAGTAACTCATGGAGTTATTGAGGAGTGTAATAAGAACCGGAATGATTATTATGATTGTTAAAATGTCTATCATGATTGGATAAATTGAATTATCTGTGTCTTTAGTAATTAATCCGACCGCTTGGAATGATTAAGTAAGGAGGTGTTAGAATATTACCTTGGTAATATTGACCCTTAATATGTCTTTTATTTAGATGCTTTATGAGCATGCACAATTGCTAGTTTCATCTATCTTTTACCATGCTAGATTGTTGAAATACGTATAAAGGAATAGATGAATGTTGATGCATTGACTTGTAGAAACTTGTCTTACGAGTGGTATCATTGAAGTTTAAAGTCATTTCCATTCTAATTTCTCGAATGTAAGGTAGGATACAAAATCTATGCTCATGAATGTCTTATAATTGTAAAATGGAGTTAGGATCATGAATGTTGTTATGACCGAATAATAATCAATTATTGCCAATAGTGAATAGAGTACAATCAATTGGTGCTAAGTTAGAGTTGAGCACCAATAAAGAATGGAATATATGAAATCTAGTAAGAAATTTATACTAGCATGATTTACGAGATTATCTTGTTCTAGTATCATCTTGTTTAAGAGCTTTGTTCTATTTATGTGGCTTATGCACTAGGTTCTCCTAGATCAAGTAGTTGCAACCTTACTTAGATATTAGAAACATGATGCAATGATTTCTTATGTTTCTTTTGGAAAAGTTTATGAAGGAGTTGAGGATATGATGATGCTTGTTAAGAATGTATTATTCGATGTTAGTATGTTGGTCCATTTGTGGTTATGATGGTAATGTTGAAGGTTCATTAAATAGAAGAATTTGAATAAATTCCTTGGTACTATTTAAATCAAAAGTTTTGATAGTGTGTATGCGATCTTTGATCTCATGATTTATGTGGTAGCCGAAATTGTTTTAAGCAAAGTGTCGTGTTGAGGGATTTTAATTAGTTCTTAAAGAATTAATGTGTTGTGGTCTTCAACTCTTCTTTTGTTGGAATTGTTAAGGTGATACCGTATTCAAAGAAGGTTGTTCTCTTTGTTAAAAGGAAAAGTTTGATAAAAGTTTTGAAGGTTGAAGTCAAGTTGTGCAATCTTTGTGAAGTGTGTTTGACTTCTTATTTTCGCTGCTTAAGAGTTTCTGGAGCTCAAATGACAATACTGTATTCGTATTGGTTGAGATTTGATGTTTTCGTCTCGAGGAGGCATGCGCCTTCAACTGTGGTCTTATCCTTTGTTGTCCAAGATCTTTGTTTTCTTGGTTTTGTGTTTATTGCAGATGGACATTGTGCTGAAATTTTCTTCTTTTGCTTCTCCAAGAAAGGGTACGCAGCTTGGGTTGCAAAGACCTTTAAGATGTGTATGGCAACCGGTTGGTGTGGTTTTGTGATTAGTCCGGGTGAGATTGTGGGTATCAAGATACTTGAGATTCTTGGAGTGATAAATTGTTCTGTTGAATAATTCTCGATGAGGATTTGATTTAAAGAAGATGTTGTCCTTGGGGCTAAATAGTTTTATTGTTGCAACTAGAAGAACCTAGTCTGTGGTTCATGAGTGTTACGCTCATTTTGTTTGGAACGTTGGAATTATTGAAAGTATGGGAATCTTGATCAATTTTATTGGAGCATCATGATGGGGTACTTTGCAAGGATTATTAGAATGATTATGATGGTGTAGTTAATGAGTTTATAATTGTGAAGAAGCCCAACCGTTGTGGGAATTATTGGGATAGTAAGGATTGTTGAATTTTGCCATGTATAACTTAGCTCGTTGAGTAACCCTCTAGGAGTTAGAATCTTTCTACGATAATCAAGTTGAGAATATGTTTCATATGGTTGTTAATGATTGAGTATGGTTGATTGTGGAAATTTTAGTCACTGAATTTAAGAGTCTTTGTATTAAATATATCGAAGTATATGTATAGAAGCCTTAGAGATGGGAAATTTTGGTTGGTGATCTATGCTAGAACCTTGGAGGCTAATGTTATTGCGTGAGAATAGTGGAAGGAGTGGATTCGAATATTATGATGTTCCTTGATAGTATCCTTTGGATGTAGTAAATGGGTATGTGAGCCGAGAAATTCATGTTGATTGTCCTTAAGATTTGTGGTGAAGTGTTGGTGGGTGAAAAATAACGATGAGGTGCATTGGAAATTATTCGTTAAAGTAACATGTGGGAAGAGGAGTTGACTACAGATGTTATTATGAGAATAGTAGAGTCCCTCTACAAAAGTGTGTTGGATGCACTCGGTTTGAACATAGAGTTGATGTTGCCAATTTAAGAGAATTGAGCTAGTATGGTATGGGATAATTTGGAACCTCGTGATTCAAGAGGAAGTTTAATAAAAAAATCGGTAGTAAAATGCTCCCGATTCTTGTTTGAGCTACGTGATGAGAGAAAAGTCTTTGTGGTTTGAGTTGACTTTTGTTGGCTTGTGTGGTTTTTCCGGTTTAGGAAAAAAATGGACGGGTTTGACATTTGAGTGATTCCCTTTGACGTATGTGTTGTTTGTTTGCAAACCACCTACTTGGAAGGTGGAGAGGTTCTTATGTTGAATCCTCGATTTTCTTTATGATTTGACCCTTTGGTGGGGAGTGGGTGATGCGTGATTGCAATAAGAATCCCTTATTTTCGCCATTCGTGTGTGAAAGAGTGGGTTTACCTTGACCCCGTGGTGTGCCCGTGTTTAAGGGGTGCTCATTGCTAAGGTAAAGAGATCGATTGAGAATGGAAACATGAGATATATGTCTTGTCAGATTGTGTGGGTTGGGGAATGATAACCCGATGTGTATTTAATCGCTTTTGTTAATTGCGAAGTTTTAGGGTTTGTGTATCACTAGGACTACCTTGGGTTCTAGTGTGGGATACACGCTTTGTATGACTCGGTATCGAGGGAGAACTTGAAAGATCTGGAGCGTGGGCTTCATTAAAACCGTTGACCAACGAGTAAGACCACCACCATTCAAGAATTAAAGCTACACAATTCAAGTGTTGTAGGGCGTAAGTTCAACGAGTGGCCTTGGTGAGTCGAGACTCATTGGCCCAGAGCGGTGAAAAGTTATGCGATGTAAGGAGCAAGGATCGGAGGTTGGCAAACCACTTGGATCTTCAAGAACCTATGTGCGAGGTGCAAGCAATTAGAAAAAAAAATATTTAGTATGTCAAAGCGCTTTGGTCGCAGCAGACCGAGAGAGAAGCAACTTGGGAGTTGGAGTCTCGCATGCGCGAGCAGTACCCGGCGTTGTTCACGTCGGGTGCTAGTTAATTGCTAGTTGGTTGTTTTTGTTTTCTGTTGAGGTTGCAGTTAGAATTCGGGGTCGAATTCTGTTTAAGGGGGGTAGAATGTAATACCCCGGAAATTGTTTAATTAATTGTTTAATTAATAGAGAGAGGGACTTTTGTGAAATAATTAAATTTATAAGAGTTTTGAGGGTTTTATGAAAATTTAAGACAACCTGGCCTAGGCCTTGGCCTGGTGGGTTTTTCTTGGCCCAAGAGGGAGGGAGGCCACCTCTTAAAACCCTAGGCAGCCCCCACCCCGCGCCTCCACCCCGCGCCTCCACCCAGCAGCCGCCGCCCGTGCTGCCCGACGCCTTCTTCCGGTGCGCCGCCGTCGTCTTCATCGTCGTCGCCTCCTCCCCGGTGCGCCGCCGCCGACGCTCGTCGCTGTACCGCGTGGATCCGGAGGAAAGAGAGGAGGAGATCGCGGGCGTGTTCGCCGCCGTGTTCGTCGTGTTCGCCGACGTGTTCGTCGTCGTGTCGTCAAGGGTAATCCCCGGTAGTCTCTAGATTGGTTTTAATCAAGTTAGATTCGTCGGTTTTCTGGGCTGCTGGGACGGTAGTTGTTTCTCGGCAGTTTTGATATAGTTTCGTCGGGATTCAGGTCTGGACCCTTCTAGAAAGTTGTAGAGGGTTTAATTATCTTTCCAGGGAGTACAAGAACACGTGATTCGGATTTGTGTAGCGAAAGTTATAAATTTTCTAGTGTTACTGTTCTGCAGATCGGGGTAGTTCTGGACAGAGTTTAGTAGATCGGTTTGTGCGACGGAAATAGTTGCGATTCAGGAGTCCTTAACATTGAGAAAGTTGTAGATAAGTTTCTTAGCTTTCAATAGAGGTAAAGAAGTCCGGATTCCGAATTTCTGGGCGAAAGTTATGCCTGTTTTAGTGCGCTGTCCAGAGAGTCCGACGTGAATTTGGATGCTTTAGAAAAGGGCTTGGATCGGCTAGTTAATGGCGAATCGAGAGTCTCCCAACTAAGTTTTTGTAAATAATTTAATTATCTTTCCAGAGAGTCCAAGAACGCTTAATTGGAGTTACGTCTGAAAGTTATGATTTTTGGAAGTCGGTCATCTGTGGTTGTGCAGATTTGGCCGAGGGAGTTGGGGATTTAATTGAGATAAATTGTTGGGTTAATTGGGGTTGCTGTTATTTTATATCTAGAAACCCGCTACTGTCATGTTGGTAATTATTAATTAAATATTCAGGAGGAGAGCGGATTCGGGGTTGTGCCTTCTACGTGTTCTTCATTTTCTCGCGGTTGAGGCAAGTATATTTGTGATGTGAAAATCTGTGTGTTTATGGATTTGTTGAATTGTTTGGATGATGGTTGAATCATGACTGTTTAAATTGTGAGTATGAGTAAGTGATGAATTGAGAATGCTATTTATGTTCTGCTTACATTATGGCATTTATGAGATTGGTTGATGCGTAGTATGGTGAATGCTCGTTATCTTTTGATACATTCACATATATGCATCATATTGAGAATTGTTGAAGTCTTGATCATGCGGTGATCAAGCATCGAGGTCCCCACACTTGCGGAGTGTGGGCATTGGTCCCTGCACTGAGGGTACAGGCATGGGTGTGCATTGACGGATGCACACCCGCGTTACCGGTAAAATGCGAAAGAGATGAGAAAGAGGAGCTTTTGATCATAATGCATAGCATGAAATTCATATGTAAAATGTTTAACTTGACGGTTAATGTTCATGCTTGCATTTGTTACAGATTATACTTGCCGAGTCATTGGACTCACTCTTCTTTGTTGTTTTGTTGTTGTTGTTTGTTTATTTTAGGTACCTTCACGAGGTCGCATGCATGGGAATAAAGAGGATTAGTATTGTTGCACTTGCACGAAATATTCACCATGGAGAAGATAGAGAACTCTAATTATTATTTGTTGATTAGTTCAAGTGGTATTTGATTATGACCTTCAGATTAAGATGTAATAATGGATTAGAACTTCTTCATATTGCTTCCGTGCTTTACTTAAGTTTTATAGATGTTTCGCTTAGTAGCCAAATTACTTTGCTTATGGTTATTCATACCTTTTGATGATATTGTTAGAACTTCATTTTATCAATAAACAAAGGAGGCTCTGCCGAAATTTTATAGAATGCCTTAGCATAGTTTTATTATGTTGTTAGTTTGGTAGCATTTCAGGCCATTGTTTGGCTGGGGTGTTACAAGACAGGAGGAGGAAGAGTACCAGATACCATAGTCAATGGTAGCTCGAAGGTACCGAAAGATGCGCTTCACCGCCTGGCGGTGAGACACGCGAGGAGAAGCCTGAAACCGAGCACAAAGACACACGGAGAAGTGTATGTCCGGTCTCGAGGCAGTGAGGTACAAGAGAGAGCCAATCATGCTTCTGAACTCTTTTTGATCAACTGGCTCACCGTCCTCATCTGGGTCTAGAACGGTTTGTAGAAGCCATCGAGTCGACACCGCTTTCCATCACTCATGTCAAATCGTCTCAGGAGGTCTCGAGTGTACTTGCCTTGGTGCAAGAAGGTACCCTCCCGAGTCTGCTTGATCTGGAAACCAAGGAAGAATGTCAACTCACCCATCATGCTCATCTCAAACTCGGTGCTCATGACATCCGAGAACTGTGAAACTAGAGCATGGGAAGAGCCGCCAAAGATAATATCGTCGACATAAATTTGGGCGAGCAGAAGGTCATTGCCAAGCCGACGAATGAACAAGGTCTTGTCAACTTTACCCATCTCAAAATCATGTCTCAATAGATAGGACTTAAGCCTCTCATACCAAGCTCTAGGGGCTTGCTTAAGTCCATACAACGCTTTGAAAAGCTTGAAGACATGACTAAGGTATTTGGGGTTCTCGAAACCTGGAGGCTGTCTGACATAGACTTCTTCCTCAATGAAGCCATTGAGAAAGGCACTCTTGACGTCCATCTGGTAAAGCTTGAAACCCTTAGAAGCTGCAAAGGCAAGCAGAATTCTAATGGCCTCAAGACGAGCTACAGGGGCAAAGGTCTCCTCGAAATCCAGACCCTCAACCTGGGAGTACCCCTGAGCAACCAGTCTAGCCTTGTTTCGGATGACTACCCCATCCTCGCTCTGCTTGTTCTTGAACACCCATTTAGTTCCAATGATATTGTGACCTCGAGGGGGCTCAACAAGCGTCCAGACCTTGTTTCTCTCGAAGCTCTCCAATTCTTCATGCATGGCATTTATCCAAGACTCGTCGGAGAGAGCATGACAAACATCCTTAGGCTCAAAGGAAGCTACGAAGGCAGAGTGGAGACAGAAAAGTGACATGCCAGACTTGGAGCGTGTGACTCGCTCAAATAGGTCTCCAATCATCTGCTCAGAAGGATGAGATTTTTGAATATGTCTTGGAGGTCCAGGATGAGAAGAAGAGGTGGCCTCTACCTCGTGAACTGACGGGGTAGGAACAGAGCCACTAGCTCAAGAGGAAGCAGACGGCGTGGGCTGATCACCTCTAGGTGCGGTGGAAGAAGGCACCTCAAGGGGTGGAAGAGGGACTGGATCGGGTAGACAACCCTCATCTCCATCATCCTCATCATCCACGAAGATGGTCTCGGACTGCTCTAGTGAACCTGAGATATCGGGCCTAGTCCCCGGACTGGCCTCATCGAAAGTCACCTCACGTGTTTCTACCAATTTGCTAGACTCGCAGCCTCCACCCTATAGGCCCGCGAAGAAGTCGAGTAGCCTAGAAAGAGTCCATCACAAGATCGTGACTCGAACTTATCTAGGTTCCCGGACTTTAGAATAAAACACTTGCAACCAAACACACGAAAATGAGAAACACCGGCTTTCGCGTATCTCAACTCATAAGAAGTGCGGTGCAAGTGTGCCCGAAGAAAAACTCGATTAGAAACATGGCACGCGGTGGCTATAGCCTCAGCCCAAAACTTCCGCGGTGTAGAGTACTCATCAAGCATCGTCCTGGCTATCTCGACCAAGGTACGGTTCTTTCTCTCCACAACGTCATTCTGCTGAGGGACGTATGGAGAAGAGAATTGGTGCTCTACACCGGTCTCATCACAGAAACTCTCAAAGTAGGAGTTCTTGAACTCCGTGCCATTGTCACTGCGGATCGCTCGTAAGGCACCCGGAAGCTCAACGAAAGCCTCTTGAAAAGACCTCGAAAATGTGTAAACGTCTCATCCTTCGAGGCTAAGAAAACACCCAAGAGTACCTCGAATAGTCATCGACCATAACAAGAACGTACCACTTCCCTCCTGCTGACTGCACTCGAGCTGGTCCAACCGTATCCATATGGAGCAGCTGTCCCGGTGCATCGGTCATAGTAACTATGACCGGAGGATGAGAAGCGGCAACCATCTTGCCGTGCCGGCATGGAGCGCAAACAAGATCTTTGACCATCTTGAGTTTCGGCGCACCACGAATGAGATCGTGGCCGCTAACTCGGTCAAATGGTCAAATCCAATATGACCAAGTCTCCTATGCCGAAGGAAAGATCGCGGGACTCGAAGCAAGCAAACAACGGAGAGGATCACCAAGACTCGGAAAATCAGCACGAAGATCCTCCCAAAACGAGAAATCCCGCAAACCGGACTACCAAGAATCAAGAATTTTGCGTTGTTTTCTTAAAACTCACCTCGAAATCGTCATCGGTAAGCTGAGAGACTGAAAGCAAATTGTACTGCAGCTTACTAACCAAGGCAACATCTTTTAAAACAAATGAATCATTAATGCGCACTGTACCTTTGGCGATGACTCGCCCGAAGAGGCGTCTCCAAGGTGATCGTCTCATCACCGAGCACGGCAAGGAAGAAAACCAACGGAATCTCCGGTCATGTGTCGTGAACACCGGAGTCTACAAGCCAAACATTTCCTTCCCCGCCCGCGAACTGAGTCAACAAGAGCAAAGTCTCGATCGGGATAAATCAATATAGATTTTGGCACCCAATCTTGAGTCACACGTCGAGCGAAGAAGTAGTCACACACGATGACCTCTAACTACCCTCGCCTCCGTCGCTCAAAGAAGCGTAAGGTCTATGTGCGACACTGAAGTCATTCTTTGGGTCCGGCCGCTACGGAGAGCGAGTCGAGCACCGGCGACCGCGCCGATCACGCCGCGGTAGTCTGTCTCGATGGGAAAACGAGATCTACCCTCGGGACGGCGGAAGTCACGATCGAGAACGAGATGAGGACGAAAACGAAAAACTCGGAAGATCCAAGTCCTCGATGCTGCCCAAAGCTACCAACAGTAGCAAGCCTAGACCTTGTGCTGGTCTTAGGTGCACTCAAGGTCCAGGGTCGACCACGAATCGCCTAAGAGACTCAACACGGTCTCTACGCGATCTTGGCACGCTTGAAGCAATGGTCAATCGGATGTCCATCCTTCGGCGAAGGTGCAATGATACTTTGCCTTCGAGAGGCTAAAGTAGCATGAGATGGCTTCGCCTTCGAGAGGCGGTCGCTGCGGTGAATTCACCTTGTCGCCGAAATCCCTTGGACAAAACCCGCGATTTAAATTGAACTTTCTTGTTCTTGGGCTTAACCTCGATCACACTGCGGCTACGGTTTGAGCACGACGGTGGATGCTTCCTCACATCCTCATGAAAATCATATCCTAGACCTTTATGGAATCTGGAAATCTTAGACTGGTCTAGAATAAGGTTGAGCTTCTTCTTGCCTCCTACAAATTTCTCGAGAGTGTTCATAAGGTGCCGACACTCCCGAAAGAGAGGTGCAAGAGGAGCAAGGAGGAGAAGAAACAGAGAGGTAAGGGAGCGAAGAACAACCAACACCGAGGAAGGCGGCTTGTGCACGCACGTAGACTTAGAAGGGACGATCCCCATCGCTAGCAGGTTGGTTCGCGTCGCTAGCGTCTCCCTTCTCCACAACCACATTACAAGCACAAAGTGGCTTCTCTAGTAGGTCCTTAGTTAGCTTCACACATTTCTCATCTAATGCAATCAAGTTAGATTTTAGTTTGTTACAACTAATGCATGGTGAGCTAACAGGGTCCTTAGAAGCAAACTTGGCCAATTTGTTATTGTCATCAACTAATTCTTGAAACTGCTTGGAGACGACTTCAAGTTCAAAGATAAGCTTGGGACAATTCACGCAAGAAGCAATAGGCTCAAGTAAGAAGGTTTGAAATTCGCAATTTTATGATCCGCCTGCTTTAGTTTCATATTCGAGTTATCACAATTTACACAAGACTCGGGCAGATCCGTAGCATGGCATAAGGTCCTCTAGCATTAAAGTCCTTATCCTCACATGAGGTGGGAGCAATAGTCTCATCGGTAGTAAGTAGGGTAATGACCATCCTACTCAATTCTAAATCGCCAAGCGGACTAACATTCTCCACCTTAATTGCATCAAGCTCGGAGGACGACTATCATGTGAGGTCCTTAGCTTCTCCATATCACCGATCAAAGTACAAGCATGTATCACGATCGTCACGGGAGGGAGCGGATATAAGTGAAGTAAGCTCCGTGACAATCTCTACTTCCTTCTCCAACTCGCTACATCTAGTCTTAGCTCTAGCATGAAAACCTCCTAACTTAAGAAAGGCTTCATTAAGTTGGTCATAAGAGGACATACCTCATCGGAGTCGGAATAGAGATCGCTGTCGCTCGGTTAGCCCTCAAGGGCCATGAAGCACATCCGAGAAGTCGCCGCGCCTTGGGGTCTTGGTCACCGGTCCCATCGTCGTCGCTCCATCCCTCCACCTCGGTGAGGTCGAGGTCGTCAGCGGCGAGAAGCGGTGGAAGAGCTTCTTGGCCTTCCCAAGGTCGCGGAACTTCTTCTTTCCCGGGGCCGGTGCTGAGGGCTTTGAGTTGCGGTTCTTGTTGATGTAGTCGTCCTTGCCCGAACCGCCGAAGTCACCTTTACCCTTCCCAAGCTTGGGACAGTTTGCTCGGATGTGGTTGGGGCCACCACACTCGAAACAAATCACGGGTCCTCTTTTCCTTCCGTCCCTCCTCCCTTTGTAAGCATGGGAGAATCTCCGTGCGAGGAGGGCTAGTTGCTCATCCGCAAGCTGCTCATCCGCAAGCTGCTCTATCTGATCATCGGTTATGTCACAGAGAGCAGCGAGGGAGAATCCGCCAAGAGAGTCAGCAGAAGAACCGAGCGGCGGTGGGATCGGTGACTAAAGCCATCGACTGAGACTTCGACCGACGAGAGACTATGTCAATCTCGTGAGTCTTGAGGCGCGAGTAAAGCGCATCAAGAGTCAGGGTCGAGAGGTCTGCGGTGTCCTTGATGGTGGTCACCTTCATTTCCCAAACCCTAAAATCGAGTGCGGAAAGCATCTGTCGAGCGTTATCCGAGTCGGAGTATGTGAGACCGACCGCTCGGAGATTGCTCAAAATCTTGTGAAAGCGTGAAAAGCACTCGTCAAGGGACTCTCCAGCAAGCATCTCGAATTTGTTGTATTCGCGCTTGAACTGATCCTGTCGAACCGTCTTGATCTGGGAGGTGCCCTCATGGTATGCATCGAGGGTCACCCAGATGTCGTCGCGGACGACAAGTGAGAGATGCGATCAAATTCGCTCGCTCAATCCTCGTATGATGATGTTCCTTGCCTTTGCATTTGCCTCAACATCGACCATATTCCGGCATTGATGTTCTCATCGGCAGAACAACAAATTGTATTTTCACCTTCCGCCAAATAGCATACCCCGAGCACGGATATATGTTTCCATTCGGCTCTTCCGAAGGGTAATCCAGCCATCGAAAATAGGCGGCTTGGTGGAATACTTGTCTGTTGCCATGGCTCTTTGAGACCGGTTAAGATCTATGAAGAAGAGCTAACCGGCTCTGATACCAATTGAAGGACCGAAATGGCAACAGAGGGGGGTGAATGGTGCCCTAAAAAAAATTCTCCCACAATTAAACCTAATCTTTTTCTCCGATAGCTAAAGAGCTATGAAGAAGAAGATTGATTGCTTACCGAGGAACAGAGAGAGAACAAAGAGATCTCGTTAAGACCAAGAAAAATGAAGCAAAGAAACCGTGGTCGGGCCGAGATAGAAAGAATCAACACCGTCGATCGAGAAATGAAAACAGAGCGGTGAGAAGCGCGACCACCGCGATCGAGACGACTAGCGACTGTAGTCGTAGCGAAGAAAATATACGTGGTCGATAAACCGAAAAACGGACCGCGAACAGTGATTACTCTGTTTTCGGGCGCACGACCGCAACTCGAGATTTTGAAGAACTTTTTGCACAGAGATCCAAAACGGATGAAACTTGAAACTTAGCTCGTACAAGATCTCGGAAGTAAAATACCAAGAACCTCCAAAGTCTTCACAATGAAGAGGAGAAACCAAAGTCAAAAAGCTGAACAATGAGCTCCGTGCGAGAACCACGAACTCGGTTTTCACGATTTCGCTTTTGCTCTCGGGAATGATCTTAGCAAGCACCAGTAAACAACTTCCCGCCCTGAGCAAGTGAAGCACAAGCCAACTCTCGGAGAAAACACATATGAACAAAAGAACACGAGAGGGCAAATAGATCAAACAAATCATCTCAAGAACAAAAGTGAGAAAGATACGAGAGATGAATCCAATCTTTTCTATTGCACATGGAGGTTTCTCTGACCACTCCATCGGAGGTACACGAGCATCCATGCTCTACCCAGAGACAACTCACACAATAGAACAATAAGACTCAGAGCACTCGGGGGACCACCTCTCATCCGCTCCTGAGACCTAACCTCTCTATTTATAGTCTCACACGCTAACGGGTCACAACAGACCACCGTTCTGAGAGAGTCCAGCGCTGCTGAGCCTCCAAGCTTTGCCCATTACCCAATGGCAACGGCTCCACCGCTTTGCCCAATAGCACCACCAACTCGATGCTTTTCGGAGGACACGACTTCCTTTTCGGACTTTGGCATTTCTCCAAATGCCCTTCAACGACCTCCGAAGCTTCCTCCTCATGCCTTGTTGTCTTACGGTTACACCACTCGGGCAAGACCACGTCCTCTTGGCTTCCACGTCGTTCGGACCTCAACATCTCCCATGTCTAGTCCCGACCTCTCTAAGCCTCACCAAGACATGTCTCCCAGTACCTGCAACCATCACAGACAATAAAACCATCACATAGCACTGATCCATACTCGCACGACTCACGAGCTCAAATCTCTTTCCACGAAATTAGACTTTACCAAACCTTGTCAAAATGTAGAACAAACCAGTCTACAAGGTCTAAAACATCACAAGGAACCCAACCGACTAAACCTCACCGTAATCGGACATGAAATGCCCCCTCACGACCAACTTTAGTGATCCCGCACGACCACGGTCATCCAACCGATAACGTGGTCGAACGCGGTTCGACCACGTTCAATTCTCGCTAACGTGGTCGTAGCTCTCCGGCGCTGGCGGTCGCACCACCGAGTGCCACAACGTAGTCGTGGCTCCTTTCCCACAACGTGGTCGAGACGCCCACCGACCACGGCCAAAGTGGTCGTACGTTGCTCGGTTGGAACCCGATACTCGGCAACGTGGTCGTAACGCCTTCCGACCACTGTCAGTTTTGCCGAGAACACCTCAACGTGGTCGTACGCTCCTGAACGAAATTCGACCACGACCAAACGTGGTCGTATGGCATCCTAACAATAGTCTTAAGTGCACTAATATTCTTCGAAAATATATTGCCATTTCTATCCTTCCTAAGCAAATAATGTTCATTAAAAACGGATGGCCTAGGAATGATAATTTTGGGGAAATCCTTACTAAAATATCCCTTTTCCCGGTAATTGTAGCTAGTTTGGCAATTGCTACCCCTTCTTATCTTCTTGTCTTGCTCATTGCCGATTTGTCTCTTCATTGATGACTTTTGCTTATCATCCACCATGTTGGGGCATACCAAGGCGAAGTGGCCCTCCTTGTTGTATTCATATCATTTGGCATTGTTGAATTATTTTTCAAATTGCTTTGGGACGTCCTTCACCTTTTTCTTGGAGGTGAAACCGATACCTCTCCTGTCATTTGACTTTCTTTGAATTCCCAATATTTTGTCAAGAGAGACCTTCCCTTTCTAGCTTTTCTCCAAGTCATTGCTCAATCTTCTAACTTGGTCCTTCAACTCTTTATTTTTCTCCACAAGGTTAGTCTCAACAAGCATAGAAGAAATAGAGACATCTAATTGAGTGCAGCAAGGCATATCAATTAAATCATCACAAAAAGTGGATATGCTAACCTTAGATGAAATGCAAGAATTAGCAGCTATACATGGCATCTCATCTAGTAAATTGCATGCAATGCATGTATCCACCTTAAGCTTAGAATATTCTTTGAAATGGAGAATCTCATGCTCATCTTTTAGCACATTATAATCATTTTAAAGTGAGTCATGCACTTTCTTAAAAATCTTATACTTGGCCTTCTCCTTTCTAAGATATTCATTTAATCTTTCTAGCATATCGCTCAACTCATCACATGAAGGCTCATCATTGTCATTATCACTATTTACATTCTTACTACCTTTTGTCATGTTGTACTGAGTTGATGTGGAGGGATATGTGGATTCTTCATCGTCCGAGGTAGAGGTTGAGTATTCTTCTCCTGACATCCACTCTTGTTTGCAATCCTCATCGATTGAGGTAAACACTTTATATTTATCTTAAATTTTTGTGCACTTCTCATGAGCGCTCTCAAGATTGCATATTATATTGAACACCTCCACATTCAAAATACTAAATAAAACGTTAGTTGCTTGAGCATCAAGATGTGAGCATTTCTCTTCCTCAATTGTTGGAGCAAAAGAATCCAATAGAGGAGAAAAGCCCACATCTATAATCCTCCATATTTTTAGGCTCATGGTCTTAAAATAGTATATCATACGATTTTTCAATTATCAAAATTTAAGTTGTTGTAGCATGAGCACAACAGGGGTACATGGTACCCCTTTCTCCATAGGAGGAGGTAGAGATAGAGAGAGCGAACGACAAGAGATAGAGCTTGTGTGTAAAATGTGTGGATCTGGGCTCCTCATACCCCTCTTGGGATTTATATACATGCATGGGATAGGATGCGAAATTCCCATCGTACCCCTTAATAATTGCAAAAGGTAGGGGTACATTGATACATTTCTTTATACTATTAGGCCTATACTATTGGGCCTGTTGCAAGGCCTAGTCATGGGGGCAGGGTTATTCTCACAACAGTACTCCCTCAATAGCAAGCGCGGAGGTCCCGAGGGGTAAGTTAACGTGGCCAATTGTCCCAGCCCCTTGTCCCCCGATAGCAAGCACGAGGGTGCCAACTGGCGAGTCGATGCAACTGGTAGCTTCCAGCCCCCGAAACAGGGTTCTTCTTTTACTGATCATAATGTAGCCGCAAAGTCCACCGACAAATCATAGAGGCAGAGCAGGGGCAGGGCCACCCCTCCGAGGCAACGCATACGAGGAGGTCGGTGAAGTCCCCCAATGGATCTGGAGCCAGCACATCGACATCGTGCCACGGATGCGGGCCGTGCACGGAGGCAACACCTACAAGGAGGGCGACAAAGCCACTGCATCGAGATCGTGCCTCGGATGCAGGCGGCACGTAGATGCCGACGATGAAGTCCGATGCCGAAACAATGTCCATCCTGTCGGAGTCCTTCGTCCGACGTGAGCAGCGCATAGAGGTGTAGGTTACGACCATGCAGCAATCGTGGCGAGGCAGACGACCAAATCATGTTCATACAAGGTGCCTACGATCATGAAGTGGTCATGGCAAGGCTCATGACCCAATCATATTCATAGAATAGGTTGCAATCATGCATCGGTCGTGGCGAGGCAGACGATCAAAGCATGCTCGCACAAGGTGCCTATGATCACGAAGTGGTCATGGCAAGGCTCGAGACCCTATCATGTTCATAGAATAGGTTGTGATCGTGCAGTGGTCGTGGCGAGGCAGACGACCAAAGCATGCTTGCAAAAGGTGCCTACGATCATGAAATGATCATGGCAAAGCTCATGACCCTATCATGTTCGTAGAAAAGCCGCATACGCAATGCACATAGTGCACGCGATGCCATGGCGTGTGATAGCCGATGACGGTGGAGTTTGGTGGAGATCGCACAAAGTCTGGCAGAGACCGTGCGACGCGGAGGCTGTGCGAAGTTGGAGGCGTGGAGCTGAGGCTGACGAGGTCGGAGGCACGAAACCGAGGCTGATGGAGGCCAAACAGCATGAAAGTCAGCGGAGGCAATGCAAAGTCCCCACTGGAAACATGACAGCGAGGCTCGAAGTTCACCGATGTTGCTCGGCACGGAGGCCTGGCACAAAGACTCACGGGGGCTCGGCGTCATGCATGCATGCATATTGATCGGTGTGCTATGGTTGACAATTATACTCATGCATACGGAGATCTCGCATAGAGGGCGTGAGGAGGCTGGAGCCTGTCTTTGCCGTGTATGGAGACCAACTCCCTAGTGTCAAGACGACAGCGCGAGGGCTCGACACAGAGGTGGCTGATGCGGAAGGTAGTGGCAACTACAAGGGCACTCAATAATGATGAGGAGCAGCTCGCACATCTTGACTCTCGTTACATCCGGACCCCATGCAGTTACGACGGCGATGATTTCAAGGTCGATCGTGTTCAAGCTAGGCATCGTACGCACCTGCACTCAGCCGTCCGCCTGGCCAATGATGAAGGTTGTGCTACAGATACCGCTGAGGTGTGAGCATGCGCAGCAGAACACCATGGATGAGGTTGCTGAGTACGACGCCGCTCCACTTTTACAAGTAAGAGGAAGCATCCACTGGAAGCAGCTATGGATATAGCGGTATTTGTATATCATTATGAAGCCACAAACATCAAGATGAACTTATCTAGGGCACTCACGACATGAGCAATCTAAGATACGCCTATTCAGCGTAGGAAGGTCCCCCGGCGATAGCCTTCTCTAGCGCCCTTTCTTGAGCAGCTTCTTGTGCGTTCCCCACGGACGATGCCAACTGTTGTAGCATGAGCACAATAGAGGTACAGGGTACCCCTTTCTCCATGGGAGGAGGTAGAGGTAGAGAGAGCTAACGACAGAAGAGAGAGAGTTTGTGTGTAAAATGAGTAGATATGGCCCCCTCATGCTCCTCTTGGGGGTTTACATAGATAAGTGGGGTAGTATGGGAATTTTTTATCCTACTCCTTAATAATTACAAAAGGTAGGGGTACATTGGTAAATTTCTTTATACTATTTGGCATGTTGCAAGGCCTAGTCATAAGGGTTAGGCCATCCCCACAGCATAAGCCATTGAATAGAGGTGGTTCATCTAGGTGCACTATATAACTAATCGCCATCCTTTAACTCTCTAGGTGGTTAACCCTAATAAATGAGAGACTAAGCTCTAATACCAATTGTAAGATCGATGAGGCCGACTAGAGAGGGTGAATAAGTGGTTTTAAATATTTCTCTTTTCTATCAATTATTTGGCTAAACTAAGTATATAATGCAGATACTTAACTCAAATTGGTTTAGCACAAATAAATCCTAAATCAACTAGGTTCAGGACATGTTCTTTTCATCTTTTGAAACTGGCTTTTGGCTTTCACTACAGTACCTAATTTTTAAATAGGGTATTTTTTCAAGACGGGGTATACAAGTTAATTGTAGTACACATTAAAAGCCTAATATCAGTACTATCCAAAATCGCAAGCAAGTATCTCTCTCCGTAATCTCTATCGTAAACAACTAAAATTCAAAATTTTCAACCAAAAGCCATAAGCCACAGCCACAAAGAACAGGCACTCACCTAAGTGCACCAACACCTTAAGTCTATGTTAAGGTTTGCAATCCTAGGATGATAAGCAATCAATTTAATTCTATGAATATAAATTGCTTAAATGTAAATTGAATATAAGAAAATAAACCACAATGACACGATCACTTTTTAATGTGGTGTTTAGAGACTTATCGGTCTCCCCTAGTCTACGTTGAGTTAAGCCCAAATAAATTGGATCAGCTCCACGAATTAAGCCTTCTACCTCAAATCCACTAGTGGTAGCTCTTTTCCGCTCCGGGTAGGTGAGTGCCAACCTTCACAACTTGCCAAGTCTTCTCACAATCTTTTTTGAGAGGATCACCGCGCACGACGCTTCCAACGCCGTCTAAGAGTTGGCAACCTCTAAGAGTAATAAGTCAAACTCCTTGCTTGACGCTTACCACGTACAATGGATGCACAAGCTCAAGTGGATACAAAATCCACCTCTAGATGCAACACATGCAATCTAATGCTTTCCTCCTTACTCACAAGGTGCAACACATGCACAATTGACAGAAGGAGTTCAAACTAGCTCAATAGAATGAAATAAAGTGTCAGAAGTCTTTTTCCAACCAACCACAATAGGGTATTTATACCCCACACGCAAAAACTAGCCATTGAAATCAAAACCCCTGAAAAATCAGGATTTTCGAAATTACCACAGGCAAAACTCTGGAACTACCGCTCCCCTCACAACGGTCAGAAAACTAGTCGTTATTCAATAAAATCAGAATTTCCGCCACACAAAGTTCGGTGCTTCCGAACATTGGAAGTACTGCTCCACATATATGGAACTACCGATTTCCACGAGGACGAGAAGACTCCTAAAAGGTGTCTCTCTGGAAAATACGTATCACCTAGATTTCAAAGCTTTCAGGATCCAGAAGCACCGCTCACACAGAGCCGATAGTTCTAACGTCCGATAGTACCATGCAACACATGCTGGTAGTTCCGACTTCCGGTAGTACCACGCAACACATGCCAGTAGTTCTAATTTTTCTGACAAGTGCGGATACTTCAACAAATCTTGCAAAACACATTTGTAAATTATAGTATCATGCACACAAGGATCAACCATGATTCCCAACAAATTACAAAATACATTTGCACACTTTTGAAATCATGACACAAGGTATAGATACATGGACTTAACATATTTGCAAAACACATTCGCAAACCTAAGTCATATGCTACAAGGATCATTCGCAATGTATAGTCCCATGTTACAAGTATTCAACGCATAAGCCTCAACTATTTGTAAAACATATTTGCAAACATAAGCATCATGCTACGCAGAGCTAGAGTAAATGAGGTTGAGCTATCAACACATGATGAGACTCAAGCTACAAGACATGACCCCTCTTAATAGTATAGCAACCTATATTAGCAATTCGGTCTTCCAACCAAACACCAAGATTGGTAACAGACTAAAAACATATCCCTAACCCTACCTAGTCATCCTTTTGCCTTGAGCAACCTCTTCAAGCTTGATGACGCACATCTGCACATCAAGTCCAAGTCATTGTCTTGATGTGTATCAACACATAATGCACCATTTACTTGAACTCCATCAACACATGATGTGTCTTTTCTTGACTTGATGATCAACTCATTATCATTTTCTCTTGGACATGCATCAACTCATGATGCATCATCTTCTTGATGGTCTTCAACTCATGAAGACATCTTTCATCTCGCATCTTGACTTGATGATCTTCAATACATGAAGTCATCATAAATCATCCTCATTTTTGGAACCTAACATATTCATCCAACTCATAGAAAATATTAGTCCATAAATCAATTGCTATTAATTACCAAAACTTCACCATTAACTCATAGAGATATTAGATTCAACAATCTTTTCTTTTTGGTAATTCATGACAATCTCAATAAATAATGAGATAAAAGTTGTTCTGCGAGTATACAACAAGTACACAATAATTGTATGTTGTAGGATAAGCTTTCAAAGAAATTAACTCATTGGTATGGAAGTTTTGTCTTTGAGATTAATTGCTAGCAAAGCTTATATATCCGGTTGTCATTAATTATCCAACCATTAACACATAATGGAGAAATTATATGACAATTCGATTGGAAATGATTGAGATTAAATCAATCAAGAGTATATATGAACTACACAAGCTATATATACTTAAAGGATATGTTTCAAAGTAAGAATCCTTAATATATGGAAAATGAACATGTATCAATACTAATGAAACCATAAAACATAGAGTAAACTCCCCATAAATGTATGCATACAAGAATGTATAGTGAAAACATATACACATATTCAAGTTAGACTATTTGGTGAAGTTCAATCTATATTTTGGATCTGAGAAATGCATTAATATATAAGAATAAGACGTAAAATGCATACATCCATGATTTTCACCTTTTCATCCAAATGAGATTAAGTAATATCATAATCAATAAACACGTTAGTCTCATAATTACATTTGTCATTTATCACATCCAAATGAGACTAATCAATATCATAGTTAATAATCACATTAGTCTCACAATTGCATTTGTCATTATCACCAAAACCTACTTAATGGAGCTTGAACTTACAACAGTGCTGAAATGACAACAGTATAGGTTGCGTATGGAGGAAGACACACAGTCTGTTGACTATCTCGACATCTTCAATAAGCTTATCATACAACTGACTATTGTAAATGAGAAAATCGAGAAGAACAACAAGATTGTCATATTGATGTCATCTCTACCGCCATCATGGGAGCAATTCGTGATGAATATTCTCATCAGGAAAAGCACTCTTAGATTCAATGAGGCTGTTGCATATCTATTAGAGCTATCGGATTCTTCATCATCAAGTGATCAAGCATTAGTTGTCGTAGGTGTTATCGACAAAAGCAAAAGTCACAGAAAGAATAAGTGCAAGAGCAAGGGCACACGTGTATGCTATCTATGTGATGACGAAGGTCATATGATAAAGTATCTAAGAAGCTCCATCCTATAGAAGTATCTTAGACGTGTCAAGCTTGGCAGAATCCCCAGATATGCTTCACATAGGTAGATGAAAAATACTATGATTAGCAATCGAATTAAGGGCAAGATTTACTAGCTCGATTCCATAGTACTCCAAGACCTAGGGGAGGAACGGGTACATCGGTAATCAAAATCTGCGCGTGACATAAGCCCAGAAGATTAGAATCTCACCTTCGTTCCCACTCAGAAATTTCTCCGTGACCACTAATCTCCACGGGATCATAACCTTATTGAGAAACATTCCTTCCTTCTTTAGGGCTTCAACCTTCTTCATCCCAAGCTCCGACGTTGGTCAGTTGGTGATAAAATCTGACATTTTGGCTGAGTAGTGGAAGAACGAAAGGGGGATTCAAAGCTACAGGAGAAGAGCGCAAGGGCAGAGAAAAAGTTGAAAGGTTTTTCTGAAAGCGTGAAACCCCAAGGCGGTACAATAAGGGCTTTTTAATGGTTTCTCTCCAACTGCAAAAGGAGGTTATCCGATCAAAGCCCAACAGACACAAAACCTTTCAGTTTTCCAATCAGTTTCTCAACTTTAAAGTGAATGTGAATCACTTCTTTATCTTTAAAGGAGTTTCCTGATTGAAAATTCGATCAGAAGATTATAAATTCACTTAAAAGTTTGAGGGCTAGCTAACAAGTATTGAATAAATCGCTAAATATGGCTTTAATATATAATAAAGGCCAAGAGACCCCCGTGGTTGTAAACCTCTAGAGGTTGCTACCTGAGTACCCTGGTCGGAGAAACACTATGCATGTTGTATGACCAGATGACTACTCAGAAAGTCTGTGAACTGGTATCTAGACCCGATTCCAGAATATTCCTTTTGTGCAACGGATGGACCACATGCCTTATCTACTCCAAACAACACGATGCTTCGACCATGAGTCTCTTACACACAACTGCCAAACAATTGTTGCCCATGTTCATCTCCCACTGACAACAGCCGACGATCATGTGTTCTCTCTTTGATAATAACTGCCTCCCTAACCAAACATGTTGATTCCATAAGGCATCTTCCCCGATGAACAGTTAGGCATCTCTTCATTGGTATTTAAGGTGGGACAAGAGAAGGCCAAACATAGGGACAATCGATCCTGAAGCAATACAAGACAATTCACTCACAATTGATCAATCTCATTCAATTCAGTGTAATTAGGGCTAGTCTTTTGCCTTGTTCAAGGTACCTCTGTAATTAGTTCATAGCAATAAAGAGCACCCATATTCTCTCATAAGGACTTTAGCCATTTTTCTCATATTATTTTGTAAGATCGACGACTTGATCGTCGATAAGAATGGTCAGGGAAGTCGAGTGCGGTCATGGTGAATGCTAAGGCATGTGGCATGCCAAGTGAGTTGGGTCCATTTGACTATTCGTTCGGATTCGAACATGTAAGAGGCTTGGTGATAAGTTGTTAGGACCATATGGAACATAGCGAAACATGAGCGATGCTTCAAGGTCGGTAAAGGAGCATTTTTGGTAAATTGCTCAATATTGAAAAGTGGTAGTGTACGACACCGCAGTGGTAGACTAAGTGGATTAGGTCAAGGATACCTCATGGAAGGCAAGCGTGATGGATTCAGGCTAATGGATCTAAATATGAAGACAGTGCGTTAAAATGCATGTGCGAGTGTGTTGAGTTGAAAACCCTATTATGTTGTTGGGTTTGTGGGTTTTTCCACTAGCTTAGTGGATAGTATTCATCAAAAGGCTAGTTTCACTGTTTTATTTGAGCCTCCACTATATAAGGAGAAGCTAGGGTTTGACAAAGAGTTGAATGGACAAAAGAGAGAGATGACTTGAGAGAAATATCTTGAGAAAGATAAGAGCACTTGTGTGTGTGCTTCCCTAATGGCTTTGTTATTCTAAGGGTGTGGCTGTAAATATTCATCTTCAAGTAGAAATCAAATATCTAAATTCGTCTAAGTCTTGCTCTCATATGCTTAAGCATTGGATTCTTAATTTAGCTTGCTTTTTGGTGTTTCCTTCTCCCCTCCTAATCTTGCTTGATGCCAAGAATGTGTAAGTGATAGAAATATTTCTTCGAGATCAGATCCTATCCATCTAGACATTTGTTATTTGCAGGTTCTTGAGTTTACCCAGTTTTGGTGGAAGAAAGGGTGATTTTGGAGCATTTGCTCTCAAGGGTTTTTGGCTTGATTCTTGTTGTGGTTGAGGATGTTCAAACGTGTGATAAACCATCATTAGTCATCTTCATTTGATTCCTCCCGCAAGCTCCTCTTAATCATCATTTTTACATTTGGCCCGGTTTGGTGCAACTTCAAATCTTTATAAAGATTTGCTTCAATTTCTTATGGATTAGGTTTAGAATATCTTAGACAAGATGTATGCAAAGTTTCATTTAATTTGGAGTTACAGATTGAAAGTTACATTGATTCTTGGATTTAAATTCATGTTGATTTTCAGCTCTACCAACTAAGTAGAGTCCAAAGCGCCCCTAACCGGTCATAGCACTAATTAGTTGCAGGTCCGACCACTCAAGTGTGTGAAGGTTCATTTGCTTGGTTTTTGTCAAGATTTCATTGTGAGGCTTTAGGGTCTGATCTTCGTAACTTTGCATAGCTATTGGAGTGAAAGAACCATGAACTTCTTAAGTTAAAAGATTTAAAAGAGTCCGGTGTTTGTGTGGCGCCTATTCAACCCTCTTTTAGTTACCTCCTCGGTCCAACGGTGTGGTTAACCAAACTACACAACAAAAGAGCTCTCAGGTGGAGTGTCCAATAGGCTGGGTCGGACACTAACACGCACGTTACGGTTATGTGCATGAGCTTTTGTGGTGAGAGCACTCCCAAATGTGAGAGAAAAACAAAAAAAGAATAGCCAACTTAGAGCTAGTTCTAGGAGGGGCATAGTAACTTCAACGGATAAGAATCAAGATAGAGATTGTTGAGAGGTGAATCATATTCTAACGTACTAAGACTTGAAAAGGCATGCTACATAGATACCTAGAGGAATCCTAATATGATTAGGACTCCTACTCCTAATTAGATTAGGATTCCTACTTCTCTTTGGAGGAGAATTAGGAGCACTATATAAAGTCATGAGCGCTGATTATGGAGAACTCAAGCCACAAACCAAGGGTGCGTTCGAAAGGGGCTTTTGGCTTTTGGCTTATGTGCTTTGCTATAGTAACTAGCTTATGTGTTTTTTTCAAGGCGAGGTCTACTAGTCGATTGGAGTATACATTGTACCGACTTCAGTTATACCAGCTAAAATCACATGCAGTCTATCTTTCTCTTTGTACTCTCTCCCGCGAACAACCAGAATTCAAAAGCCATAACCCAAAAGAACCCACCCCAACTTATCCAAAGCAAGATGTGCATAAGAGCAAGGGTGCAATCGGAGCAGATATGGATGGATATCACTCATTCTATATCTTATTCCACTTTTTTTCGAAGTCAGAGTCAGACACAGATAGTATTGGTTTTCCATTTCTCCATTTTGTATTCGCTCTACAAAACTTCGGTCGGTCAGTCAGACGGAAATTATCTGCTTCTTTTACACCCCTACATAGGACATTGGATAGTACGAGTGCAATCAGAACAAATATAGAGAAACTAATTGTCGAGAAGTCGAAAGAAGAGTACTCAGTATTCTTCGCCTGCTCAGATGCAAACTGGAGCGGTTGCGCATTTCGAGAGTTATCACAGTATAACATCTTGTACTATAGGAGTTGAACTGTTTATGCGAAGTTTCTAGGTTCTGATAACAAGTTCATCAATTTCCAACATATCCAACTAAATTACGACGGTTCACAAAAAAAAACTAAATTATGACGTATCCGATGGATGGCCAACAAGCAACTATAGCCCATTAAATTAGGATGCTCCCGAAATGCAAAAAAAAAAATCCTGGGGAATATAGTACGAATCTAGATTGTTTGACATTGTTCTAAACCAGCATTGGAAGCGATCGACAAAATACTTTTAAAATAGATTCTAAAAATAATATTTTAAAACGGTGCAACTCCGGTACGCTGTCTCCCGCGCACAGCTCGCCAAGACTCGAAGACTTCGTTTGCACGACCTATAATGAACTCTACTCCATACTTTGTACCGTCTCAGACATGAGAGGAGACCAGCGAGAAATATTTTAGTAGTAGTAGTATTTAGTGTTGTTCTCTAGTTTTGGATTAATGTTAACTTTTATAATCTAAACATTTTAAAATCCTATGTTGACCATCAATTAGTTTTTTTCAGAAAGATATAGCGCAACTGCAATGCTTGAAACAAATATCAAAATATTTTAGTGTTGTTCTCTAGTTTTGGATTAATGTTAACTTTTATAATCTAAACATTTTAAAATCCTATTTTGACCATAAATTATTTTTTTCAGAAATATATAGCGCAACTGCAATGCTTGAAACAAATATCAAAATAAATTGAAAGGTGGGATATCATATTTGATTTTTTTAAAAAAAAAAAAGAACAGGTATGTGCACGATTGCTGTCTATTTCTTTGGGGAAAAACACCTTATTTATACTAGGGTTAAGTGGATAAATTAAAAAAAAGAACAGGTATGTGCACGACTGCTGGCTATTTCTTTGGGAAAAAACACCTTATTTATACTAGGGTTAAGTGGATAAATTAAAAAAAAGAACAGGTATGTGCACGACTGCTGGCTATTTCTTTGGGAAAAAACACCTTATTTATACTAGGGTTAAGTGGATAAATTAAAAAAAAGAACAGGTATGTGCACGATTGCTAGCTATTTCTTTGGGGAAAAAACACCTTATTTATACTAGGGTTAAGTGGATAAATGCCACGATAAAATTACAAGTTCCGAAAAATACCATTCCAAACTTGCCTCTTTTAACAATGACATCACGAAAGTATGAAACATAGAAACTCCTGACAAAACCAACTTTGCTTTGATTGGAGAGAAAAATGCAGCTACGCTGTCCTCTCTCTTCATGCACGCTAATCTTTTGACATTGGCTCCCAAAGCCGCGGTTCGGGAGTTGCTTAGCTTGCATTGGCGGACCAGTCAGGCTCCTTTGGATTATTTTTTATGGATGTGGCTTATGAATTTTAGCTAAATTTTTTAAATTTTATTTATTTGTGACAGATATTACAGAGAGATATTCGTTTACGATTTTAGATAGTACAGATGTTGGGTTTTAACGTGCACTACAGTTAACTTGTGGATCTCGTTTTAAAAAAAATACTCCGTTTGAAAGTTAGGTACTATAGCAAAAGCTAAAAGTCGGTTTCAAAAACCGAAAAGAACATGCCGTCATCTTTGAATGGGTCGATCCGCTACCAAGGTTGCGCCCTGGGCCACCGCTTCCCCTGTGGCGACGACATTGCCACCTAATGTGTCATCGACGGGACTCCAATGTTGCCCGTCCACACCTGTCTTCTTCGGCTATGGGAGGCGCATAGCCATCGAATGCTCCCACCGGCAAATCTTCGACAAACCAAGGTAGGGAGATGAGTATGTTGGTTAAGGAAGAAGATTATGCATTTTGATCCAACAAAGGCAAAATATAGACATTCTTTAGAGTGCCTAGGGTTTGCAATGACATTTCCATGAGAGGCAAGTTTGCAATGGCATATTTCAGAATTTGAAATTTTGAAGTGGAACTTATCCAATCAACCATACTACTCTCTTAAAAAAACCACTACCACTACCAATAAAAATGACAAATTTGAACATTGATAGGGAATACAAGTTTGGCCACCAATTTATATTATAACATGCTTGTAAAACACTAAAATCTAATAAATTGTAATATTGTGAAATATTTTTGTTCAAAATCTACTTATATAATTTTCATATAGCCAATTTAAATATTTCTATATCAAAATTAAAATAGTTTGATTATACGCATATTAATGCGTTCTTAGACAGAGTACTACTAGCCAACCTTTTAACAAGTTGGTTTTAATTTTTCTAATACTAATATCTTGGTTTTTGTGGTAATATGTCCACCAAATGTATTTATTAATTACAAAAGTAGTCATGTTACTGATCACCCAAAAGTGCATAGTGTCGCTCACAGCGGTATCCTTCAGTATATAGATCCCTCGTGGACACGTGGATTAATCTATTACCTTCGAACAACTATTAATTTAACTACAATTAAAATAACAGTGAGGGAGGTAATGATTATGATGAGAATAATGAAAAGCTAACTTACTACTAAAGCAATAATAGTTATATTAAAGAGGTTGTGATTCGTATGATGGAGAATAGCGCCTAGGGTATTAGAATCAGCTGCAACGTTAGTAAATCTCGGAAATGATAATAATAATGATGTAATAAATCAAAGCAATTGTGATAACCATGTATTTATGTAGTCAGCACATCTTATATGCATCTCCCTCAGGCAAACATCGTATAGGAGAATCAATTGGCTTGCTCACATGTGTGCAATAGCACGTCGCACTTGCAATTAAGGAATTACTGCATAGACTAACTGACTTACAACCGGACCAACGTATTAAGTATTGTGGTTATACCATGCTACCTCAAGTGGATTGCTTCCAAAAGCCGTTCTCTTCCTCTCACCACGTGTTGTCACCTTTCCTTGCACCGACCTATGGAGCATTGGAGCCCATCGAGTCCTAGGATCAACGAAATGCATACAAACACTAATAGCAATGATAACACATAAACCATACAAGAAAGTTAGATCATCCCCTTATTTACTTAGCGCTACATGGCTACCTTAACCCCTAGCCCTGGGGTAATTACTCACTCATATACATGGGAACCAAGAACAATAAATGAATAATGAAGAACATAATGACAACAATGTGAGGATAACAAAGATGTATTAATAAAGATGTTGTCGATGTTCTTATTACACCAATGGATGAATGATTACAAGGACGGATGAATGGAGGATGAACTATGGTGGAAAGTATGGAGTGATAGTATTATGGATGATGTGGTGGTTGCCTCTCTCTTCCTCTTCACGCATCTCTCTATAGATGCAAGCAGTCTCCTTTAAATAGTCAATCCTTGGGTTTCGACACTGCAAAGGGGTTTGCACTGCTAGGAAGTCGAATACCGCATTGGAGCCTTCACGAATCATGATCCATTTGATGTGGCGATCATGCTGGAGGGTGAGACGGTCATTGGTAGTGTATCATTAGTCATTTGCTTCTCTGGAGAGTCAGTTCGCGGTGATCTAAGTTGGGTTTTCTTCCTCTTGACGTCTACTTTATATTTCTATTCCTAAAAGTGTGTGATTCCATTCGAATCCTGTAGATAATGTCGACAAAAATATATCTTGTGTATTTGACAATTACTCCCTCTGTCCAATTTATAAAGCGTATTTCCTCCTGTCACATAGACCAAGGAGACAGTAAAAATGACTAGATTACCCATAATTATTATCTCTAAGCACTATATTTAATGCATGCATGTAGAGAATATCAAGTAAAACTGCATATTTATTAAGGGTATAAAGTGAACATCATACTAATTTTGCATTAGAATATGAAATACGCACTATATTTATAGACAAAACCATTTAAAATATATATCTTATAAATTTGGACGGAGGGAGTACTTAATAATAATCAGAGTAATTAATGATGAAATCAATAAATTAATTCAATAAAGTATAGAGAAATGATGTGCCATTTCAGGCGCATCAGTTATTGTTTGTTCTTTTTATTTGACATTTTTTATTTTTCATGCTCTCCGAGATTTACCTTTGATCTTTACTTTTTATATCTTTAGATTTATATATTCTAATAAAATTATAATATTATAAAAACTTTTTTAACGAAAAATTTAATAATATAGTTTCATATAGCCAATGTGGATAATTTTAAATATATTGATGGTCAAACTTTAGAAAGTTTGACTATACAGATTCTAAAAAAACATCAAATAGAAAACACGGAGGTAGTAGTCTAGTAGATATTATACAGCTTAGTATACTATTAATCATGTTAGCAATTATACATCGTAGTTTACTATTTTGGTTTCATGCACAATTATACATGTTAGTTTCCTACTTAAATGATCACCAAAATAATTGCTATGCAATTATTTAACTCATCAATGTCAGTATTTTTTAATTAGCAAAGCCAATACCGGTGAGCTCACTCAATTGCGCAGCTAAATATTTTCACTAAATGTCTCTATTAATTGCTAGCTAGTAGTTATGTTATTGGAGTCTTAATACCATTAATAGAGGCAACATAAAAAATTGTTTATCGCTTTCTTGTTCCGTCTGCATAGATCTAAAACTACGCCTAACTCAGGCCAACGGGAGTAGAGCATAGTATGAAGATATTACACATCGAACCTTTTTTCACTCTGGTTATTTAGGTTTTCTAAAAAACAAATATAATTTCAAAATAAATCTTAAGGATTTGGATCCACGTTTCCTGCGCAAACAGATCATGGGCCTGTTCTTTTTCTTTGCGCTTATGGTTTTAATGAAATTTTGAATTTTGGTGCTTTACGGACGATTACGGAGAGATCGATACTCACTTGCGATTTTGGCTGGTACAGATGTTAAGCTTTTAACGTGTACTACGTTTAACTTGTAAGCCCCGTTTTGAGAAAATACTCTGTTTAAAAGTTAGGTACTGTAGCGGTTGTCAAAAATCGATCGGCTTGTAGCCTGAAGAATAGGCCCCATATTTGAAACGCGCATAAAATTAAATTGTTTTCTACGAAATTTGTACCTTTCTTCGGGATTCTCTCTCACACAGTCAGGCGGGACTGAGAAAAAGGAAACGTAAATGCAAGCAACCACACCAAAGCAATCCCCTCTCCTCTCTCTCCTGGCCCAAATTAAGAACAGAACAGTAGGGGGACCTCTGATCAGGCGTCAGAGGAGCAGCCGTAACGGTGCCAAGCTGATGCGTTCGAGAGAGCGCGTGTGGCTTCAAGGGAAGCGAGTACTGAGTAGGGATCAGGGACCAGTCCTTAAAAATCTCCCCTTATTTCTCCCATTTCTTGCAGCCACGCAAGAATGCTAGTACGACTGTACAAGGGGGAAGACGCGGTGCTAAATTGAACGGGAGAGGCTCTGAGCCGGGTGTCTTCTTGATCTTTTCCTTTATTGAATCCCCCTCCTTTCTTGCCATTCATCTTGGTTGGTTACCAGATCGAGTCAAGGTAGCATTTTTTGAGGCCATTGAAGCAAGAAAGCTGCGATTCTTGGGTGGTGTTCTTGCGGAAGCCATTGCGCCTGTTATCGAAGGTGAGGTGCCAAGAAATTACGATATTTTTCTAGTTCTTGATTCTTGCATTGTATGCATGTACTTGTTCTTGTGTGACTTCCAAGGATCTTTTTTTATTTTAATGGTGTCAGTGGATTAGGTTTGTGTGTATCTGTGTTAGTCAGTCCACCCTTGTTGCTTCCACTGTACTGCATTTGTTTATCAGAGATTAGGTTGAATCAGTTAATAGGATCCCTCAAAAGATGCATCTTTGTGGGTTGGTGGATTCGGTATATAGGGTTTGGGGTTGTGCAGTGCTTCATCTCACACTAGCTTTATTGACCCCCCAGATTTTGGTCTTCGAGTAACAGAAGTGAAATGGAGATGGACAAGGATGAGAAGAATAACACCGATTTGGAGAAGAATCAGCCCAGTGGACACAACCAACATCTGAGTCTCCACGGTCCCGGATTCTTGCCGGAGGCTCAGATTGCTTCTTCCACTAATGCAATAGCGGCCATGGGGAATCCATTCCCTCCTGGCTTATGGAATCCATCTGCACAGAACTTGAGCTTGGGTGAAACCAATGCAAATGCGATGATCACTGGACATCCATTCTCATCGTTGTTGGGGATGCTGTCAGCAGGTGTGCCCCCATTTGAGGCCACTTCTGGGTTCATAGATTGTGGTACAGGGTTTCCTTGCTTCAATGGAAGCAATCTTGGAGCCTTGATCAACCACCCTTTCCCTAGTACCCAGCCTTTGAGTAATTTCCAAAATGGTATTGAGCCATCTAGGGAGATTGAGACGACTGTGGGCGAAGGTTGCATGGATGCATCATTAACTGGTGGTGTGCAGCAAGGAGATGCTGAGAGGTCACATGGTGTTGATGCCTCCAACAAGGAGTTAAGCAAGCCAGAGTGCAGTGGTGGTGCTGGCCAGGATGAGGGGCCTAGTGTGTCTTGTGCCAAGAAGAGGAAAAGATCAGGCCAGGTACTTGTTTAATCATCCTCCTAATAAAGCTGAATTTCTGTGGATTTAGCTGGAGTTAAGAATATGAATTGTTCTTGAAGGATGGTAGGGTGAAGCATGTTGAAGGGAGCCAGCAATTGGCAACTGCGGCTGCGAAGCAGAAGTATGACAACGATGAGAAAGGTGAAACAAATAGGCCTGTTATGTCGTCCGGGAAGTCCAATGGGAAGCAAACCAAGGATAATGCAGGTGCACTGAAGGAAGAGTACATTCATGTAAGAGCTCGGCGTGGTCAGGCTACAAACAGCCATAGTCTTGCAGAAAGGGTAGGTCCTTAGATATGTCCTCTATGAAGATCTCTTATGTATAATGGTGTGTCTAGCCATTTAGTTTGAATGTTATTGTTTGCAATGCAGGTTCGGAGGGAAAAGATTAGTGAAAGGATGAAATTTCTTCAGGACCTTGTTCCTGGTTGTAGTAAAGTAAGCAATTCTTGCATGTCTCTGTTACACTGATTCCCCTTTCACCCTAACTCAAACAGTCTCCACATTATTTCCATGGGAAATCTAATTTTACACTTGTAAATGAAGAGTTAATTCACACTTGTGAAATTGTAAACTAGGTCACTGGTAAGGCCGTTATGCTGGATGAGATAATCAATTATGTTCAATCATTACAGCGGCAGGTTGAGGTATGATGTCTGCAAAATTTGTAACATCATTTGCAGCTTTGGCATTGTCTGCTGCCATGTAAACTGCTCTACCCCGTATGTTCATATTGTGCAGTTTTTGTCGATGAAGCTTGCAGCTGTCAATCCAACACTGGACTTCAACATGGAACGCATTCTGTCAAAGGATGTATGCGATTGCTTGCCAGATGCATGTAGATTTTTCAACTTTTATTTTCTCTTCCTCATGTTGATATATGTTCCATCCATACAGTTTTTTCAGTCTCAAGACACTACTGCATCATCTGCCTATGGCTTCTCTCTGGACATTGGTCATCCCCATTTACATCTACCAAAACATTCTCAAGCTGGATTGCCCAGCGTTGTGAACCCTACTGATGCATTCGGAAGAGTAATCAATGCTCCAGTAGGAACTAGCAGTACATTCAAAGAACCTACACATCAGGTTTGTGTCATGACTTATCTGTGGCTATATTTTTCATTCCAAGCACTTTAAAGCAAATGCTAGATTGATGAAAATTAGTAGCTGCCAGATTTCCATATGACATAGCCCAGTGTTATGTAGTGTGGTGGTTCAAGAATTACTGGTTCATTAATACTGACATATTGTTATTGGAAAAAGAGTATCTACACAAGATTTTGGAAACTTGTTAGTCCCTTTTATATTCTTTTAGTTCTTTTGCAATCAGATGCATCCTCTTATGACTTGAGCATTGGACAGATGCCCAAGAATTTTGACGGAGAGTTCCACAACGTCATCGGGATGCCTTTTACCCCTCTTAGCAATCAAGAATCAAATGGTAAACCTTGAGGGATAGATTCCGCAACTAAAGCAAGAAGTCAATATGGGCCATGGGGTTTCAAAGGAACTATGACATGTGAGCTTGTTGATATTGTGGTACCAGCTCACAGTTTATCACTGAAGTACAGCCATCCAACACGCTTTGATTTCCTTTAAGCCTTTTCCTATCATACTGGCACCAACAGTCAATTTCCTATAAGCCTTTCCTTGGATGTTACATTTGCTACTAGAGAATGTTGAGGACCAAAATGTAGGGATTCTCACATGGAGGTTTCAAGCAATATGTTCTCCACTGAAAATGGATAACTATTGGTAATTTGACAATCTTTACATCATGATGGGAGGTTTCATTTTGCCAGAAGGTGATTGTATCTGGGTAGCGTTTGTTTCAGATTCAGTAATCCTAAAATGTTCTGTTTCCACAAAATTTACACTCTGGAGTATAGTCTATACCCAGGACGGTTCTTTGTTGTACTTGCCTAGTACTGTATGTTCCACTACAACAAACACAGGCAGACAAATATGACTGTTCGCTGATTTTGGATTTGCTGAGAAAATAAAGGAGTTTGCTTTGATGCAGCTAGCATTTAATTGTGCAAGCGATGCATATCGGCAGAAATGTTTTAAATCTTGCATACCTGTGAATTCTGACTGAGTGATGGCTGCCACCATGCGACATGGTGGTCTCGTTAGCTTTGGTTGGTGGTCTCGTTAATAAAACAATGAGAAATTCGCTTAACCTAGTTAGTTTTTATCTGCATAGAGGCACTCATGAGATGTGAAAATGAACATCCCTTACAATTGGATCCTTCCCTTTGCCACTTCATTGGCCTGTTTGGAACACAAATCTCACAATAATTTTGCGAGAAAAAAATGTAAACCTCTGTTACTCCATCTTTCCAAATGGACTGCGCGAATCTGTGCTACTTGCATCGCAATCGTCTGATCTGAAGTTCATGGTCAAGAGAAGCAACCAATAATTAATCATAAGAAACTTTGAATTCCGTTTCACTGATTTGATCGAAAGGCCATGGACGTGCCTCGAACAAGACTGGGTGACCGGATGAAGCAATGTAATGCAATTAGGGTGCCTTTGGTTGAGCTTTTGGGAGCTGCTTTTGCTTCCAAAAAGCCAACCAAAGGGGTGCAAACCAGAAGCTGCTTTTTCAGAAACAGCTACTTTTTGGTAGTACAATTTTGAAAGCACCTTGGACCCTGCTTTTGGCTTTTGGCTTTCTGCTTTTTGAAATGGTGAAAATAGAGAACTATTTCACAGTTGTTTCAAGGAAAATAGAGATAGGAGGTAAGTTTTATACTTGTTTGAACCAAACAGCTTACAACTTTTCCACATTTCACAACCTACAAAGAGCTTTTCCACACTCACACTCACAAAGACTTTTTCGAAGCCACAGCTCAACCAAACACACCCTTAATTCTGAAGCAAGTCTGAAGTCTGAACACCTCATCTTAACCGCATCCATCTGACTTTACAATCTAAATTATACAAGGATATAATTTAGCAGACACATCTTTCTTTTCCAAGCAAAAACACCAATGAACGAAGACAAACTTTGTGAATCAAACTGTCAGAATCTACCTGAATTACACCTAAGAACACAAGCAAGAACCAATCTTTCCCTGCTATGACCTTTAGTTACATTGCATCTGCAGAATCCCCACCCCCTCCTCTCTGTAATTTAGTCACACCAAACAATGCACCAGCCCATGATATACAGCCAAACAGGCAAGAAGAGATGAACGATGTGCTCGCTACAACTCGACGGAGACGTAGGTCGCGGAGTAGTCCGGCATGCGGTTTAGGCTCCGGAGCACGCTCTCGGCGACCTGCTTGGTGGCGGCGTCGCCCTTTTGGAAGGCACTCACCAGCGCGCTCGGCAGCACCCGGTCGCTGGTCACCTCCCTCATGCACCTCTCGCCGCCGTGCGCGAGGAACCTCTCCACGGCCCAGAAGCACCGCCGCAATACCGCCGCGCTGCTGTCGCAGTGCCCGTTGTCGCGGTGCTGCCGCAGCGCACGCAGCACATGCCGCGCCGCGTCATGCTCAGCGAGAACGGCAACACCGCGCTCCACGTCCACGACGTCGTCGAGGAGCGTGCAGAGCGCGCCCAGCACGGCCTCGACAACGCGCCCGTTCTCGTTGCTCTCGAGGACGCCGAGGAGGCCCTCGACCGCGCCGGCCTCCACCAGGCAGAACGTGGTGGCCGGGGAGCACACACCGCGGTGCACTGGGCAGAGGCGCCCGTGCGCAGGCGGTTTCCGGTTGTCGTGCACCCGACCGGCGTGTGCGTCGCGCAGGCGCCGGAGGATGTTCTTCTTCTTGGGGCGTCGTTCCTCCGACGGGGGCTGCGAGAGGTTCGCCGACTGGTGGCTGAGGTTCTCGAGGCCGATCGACGCGAGCCGCTGCACCTCGTCGCTGCCCGCCGACCGCACGAGGAGATCGGTGAGCACCGAGGTGAAGTTGTGGTCCATGGTCACCAGGAGCACGTCCGGGTCGTACAGCGTCGTCGTTAGACGAACGAGCGCACCCACGAGGCCCTCCAAGTACGGCTTTGCATGGCGGCTCGCCCGCATCTCACCGCGCTGCATCTCCTCTATCTTGGCCAGAATGGTCGGCACCGCGCCCTGGTGCAGCAGCGCGAGGTTGAGCGTGATGCTCTGGTACGGCAGCCTCGCCAGGAGTGTCGCCGACACGGCGTGCCGCTCGGTGATCCTCCCTGCCTGGCCGATGCTCTTGACCAGCCTGCCCGGCTGCCCCGGCGCCTTGCAGAGGTTCTCGGCGATGGTGTGCCCCGTCTGCGGCGACAACGCAATGAGCAGCCTTGTCGCAGCGATGCCGAGTGCCTCGCTTGCTGAGCCCATGAACTCGATCATGGTCTGGCTGTCGTCTTGCTCCTTCATGACCGAGACCACCGTGGTGAGCGGCTTGGGGAGCGCGGCGAGCGCGAGCAGCACACGCACGATGCTGAGGTTGAGGTCGTCGGGCATGGAGCACTTGAGCATGTGTGCAAAGTTGTACACCGAGTACTTGGACGTGATGACATGACCTTCCTTGTTGACCACGACGGTGTCTGGGTCGAGGCCCGACTCAACAATGTTGGCGAGCACCGCAGCGGCCTCAGTCTTGGAGCCCATGGGCTCGTCGTTGATCTTTCGGATGAAGAGCACCTCGACCATGACCGGGACGGCACCAGCGTCCATGAGCGTCTTGCCGTTGGGGTGGTGCGAGGAGATCTGGACAAGGACATCAAGGGCTGCCTTGCGAATCATCGTGTTGCCGCTGTGCACCATCTTGATCAGGATCTCCGACGAGCTCCTGGCGATGTTAATGGTCATCTCCTGCTTCTGAACCAGCTCGCCCAGGTAGCTCACCATCTCCATCTGCACATCTTCTGAACCTGCTTTGTGCTTTCCATGTCAGCTAATGCTAGTGTCATGGTGTTGAGTATGAGTTATTTTACTGTATGACAACTTGAGCTTGTTGAGAAAAACCTCAAATCGGTCACCAGAGCGAGAGGTCTTATACTAGCTTAGGATTTATCTCATATGTTGCAAAACAACTTTGTACTGAAATAAAATTTAAATTATTGAAGCATGAGTTATGTATTCCACTGTACTGAAATTATATGTTTTCAGAAATTGATTGGATCAAATGTCAGCCATACTGATTTATGCAAATAAATTGTTTTACTCATTCACAGTTTTCAAAGGAGAAAATTGCTCCTTTTTACACTGTATATGATAGATTAACACATCAATCAAAGTCAAGTATATTTCTGCATCTATCCATCTATCTATCTTATATTATTAATACAAAGGGAAAAAAAGCTACCACGTTCACTCTCAATGGCTAGAAATTACCACGTTAATCAAAGGAAAAGGAGAAAGATCTACACCGTTGATTGTAGTGGATTCAGATTATAACGATACAAATTAATCAGATGTATTTGGAAGCTATTAAAGTAGTATAAGAAATACAATTGTATTTTCAGTCTCATATAAGCATTGGAGTTGAATAACAAATACAACACTATTTTTATAGTTATTGAAATATCTAGCCACACAATTACGCGGGAAATTCAGCTAGTTATAATACAAAGATAAAGTATCTTTCTACATAAGTAAAATCTTACCTTCAACTAAATGTCTTTGGAGAGGGTCCAAGTAGCCACTTTCAGCCATGTACTTGATATTCTTTGGACAATTCTCCAGGTTCTTGAGCACCTCTCCGGCCTTCTCTGCAGCAATTGGATCGTCGGAATCGTTGAATTTCATTGTGGTGAGGATCAATATGCTTCCAGCAGTTGACCCGATGTTTTCCAACAGTAACTCTGATTTTGAAAGCTCTACCAAGAAAGAGATAGCTGCATGTCTTTCGTCAGGACTACTACTAGAAAGCAGCTTTATTGTCCTTGCAATGGCTCTGGTTTTTGCTATGATTTCCTGTATGTCATGAAGCAAAATTTGAGTTGTAACATAACAAGCAGGACAATTAGTAATTGAAGCTGCAGTTTAACATTTTTTTTAGCATTTCAATTAATTTCACACAGCCAGGCTGGGGAAAGATTGAACATGACAAAGGCTGAAACATTTCAGACTTCTTTACCTTCCCTGCATCATCCTCAACCAACAGGCAGAGGAGATCAAGCGAGTCGCAGCGTATCAGAGCATCCTTGTGCTCCAGTAGACGAGCAAGGAACTTAGCTATCCCAATCTTGTGCATTTGTTCCCTGTTCTTTCTCCTTAGCCTGGCCAGTAGCTTCAGCTCATGTATGGCCTCAAGCACCATTGCCTCCGTGGTTGCCAGCGAGAGTGCAGTACGTGCGATCCTGACCCGTGTTGCTTCATTCCTCATAATCCATTCTGCAATTGTGCTCTTCAGTGGAACATTGCTCCTCAGTGTCTTGCTTTGCATTGCCATCTTGGTAACTGGGCATATCACAGGTTCAGAGCCATCTGTAAACTTCTCAAAGTACTCCTCAATGGCTCTCCTGTCATAAGTCACACCACTTTCCGTTGTCACTGGATCAACCATGACCTTGTTTGTCAGAGGACAGAAGAAAGAATCATACAACGGTTCGACATATTCTGCGACTTCAGGAAGAGAACCGAACGACTGTCCACCGAACTCACGAGACTCATGGTACATTCCCTGCAGGAAGTCCACCAGCCTTGGCATGTCACTGTTGTGCAGTGTTCTTCTCCTGGGCCTGTCATTCGCCACAATTATCGACATATCAGCCTCGGAGTAGCCATCGCAGGAACGCTGATCACAAGGATGCAGCCGGTTTCCAGCAACCTGAAGGTGTGCATCGACTGCTGCATTGGCAAACCTGTTACTCCCAAAAGCTGAAGCTGGAATCCTGCTGAGCTCATGTCCAATGTTCTTTATGACATTGTCGAGGTCCTCGGTTATGCTCTGGATGTCATCGTCCATTAGCTGCTGTGCAACGGCGCTGCACCTCGCGACGAGGTCCTTGGCGAGGTCGACATTCGCAGCCAGATATTCTATCACGTGCATCACATTGGTCGGTGCATTCTGCGCTGTCTGCAGCTCCATTGTAGCCGGTGGTGCATGGTGGAGGTGGCTGCCTACGTCCATGAAGCTCTCTTGCTCGACATCGGCGTCAGCCACGGACGACATGAACTCAGAGATTGACTCCGCGAGTGATGCCTTCCTGGCTTGTGCTCCGCTTCGCTGAAAAAGAGTACATGTCAGGCACCCAAGTAAATGCATCCAAACAGAGATGTGGACGAATTGTTCTCATGGAAAAGGATAGTTCAGACCAGGAAACTGTAAATAAAGAATCGACAGACTTCCTTCGCTGCAAGCAATCGCAAGTTGACAAAGGGATTGATTCTACAAACAGTTGGAGATTATGATACAGGACAATCCACTTTCCCCAATTCCCAATTGCTACCAGATAGTTTCAAGAATTAGCATCTTATCCATTATTAAAATTACACAGACCAAATTGAGAAATGTTAACTGGTGGAGAAAAGGGGCAACACCTAATTTTCCATGGTGCTTAAAAGAGCATCAAGAAAAACCTCAAAAAAAGAAAAAAAAAAGAAGAAACAACAAGAACAGTTCAATTGCACATTTGACGCCGCATCAGCTTCGCTTCTCCCTTCCATCCTGCCAAACCCACCAACACCATCCTAATTTTTTGCTATTCACCTCTAGGGCTAAGCTCCCATGATTCCTCCCAACAAGGCACACCAAACAACACAAGAACTGCAATATTTGGGGATCACAAGCTCACTACAGCCAAAATTCACAAAACCTACTCAATTCTTAAAACTACTGCGAACCGCATCACATAACCAATCAGCCTGTCACCAAAAGAGAAGGCAGCTCAGTAACGCATACCTGCATCCAAGACCTCCAAGAACTCGAGCTTCTTCTCTTCGTCCTCCTCCGACCTTCTCCCCCTGAGACTGAGAGAGGGAGCTACTGGCGGCTCATTCTCTCCTCCAGCTCCAGCTCCAGCTCCAGCTCCCAGCCAGCCATGGCCTCCAGCCGTACTCCTCGAACAACACGACTCTGCAGAAGAATGGAGGAATAATACAACACCTCACAAAAGGGGAGAAAAAAAATGCAGGGAAGAAGGACTGGGATGGAAGAACGCGCAGCACAGGGACCCTGTTTAGAGAATCGGTAGAGGGGACCCTTTTTTTAACAACCTTTTTAATAGTGAGCACAGCTGCACTTGCTGTACATGCTCGCACCATGGGAAGAGTACAAAGATGTTGACTTTTTTTTAAGACGGTGCTCGTCGACTGAATGCTTGCAACGCACACCATGTCTGTCAAAACCACGGACTTGTCGTTTTAGCTGCGCCAAGATTGTTTTTTTACGGCAAGGTTAGCGAAAAGTTTTAAAAAAATTGTAGCTAGCGCTCACAGGAATTTTGCAACAACAGAAATAAATTTCTCCTAAATTCCTCTTTTTTTAGACAGGCCCTTGGTTCCTTGGAGGGGTTCAATGCCAGGGCATTTGATCCTAGAAGGTGCTTAATAGACAAACCTAGTATGGCTTTGTTTTTTAGACTATAGCTTATCACTTTTGACTATAATTTATTAGTCTAATAAATAGTGATTACCGAAAAAACTGGAGCAAAAACTCGGTTAAAAGCCAAAAATAATAGGACCTATGAAATTATTATAAATAAGTCCTTAAGATAAAGATAAAGGAGTCAAACATGTTCATTAACTCAAGTAAGTACTCGATAATAGGCCGGTTTGGCAACAACTGCGGCTTATGGTTTTTGGCTGAAATTTTTGAATTTTGGTTGTTTACGGTACAGATTACGGAGAGAGATACTCACTTGCGATTTTGGATGGTACAGATGTTGGTTTGTTAACGTGTACATCGTTTAATTTGTAGACCCCGTTTTGAGAAAATACTCTGTTTGAAAGTTAGGTACTATAGCAAAAGCCAAAGCCGCCAGCTTCGGAGGAAAAGAACATGCCCAATAACATTTTGTTCACATAAAATCTTCAATTAAAAATGAAGATATAATTAGGAGGATTCCTCTTAAAAAAAGAAAGTGGACCTTGGTGAAGTTCATCTATGAGAGCATATATAATGGTACATGTCAACTATCATAACCATATGGTTCCGCTCATTTCGGTTTGATATTTTGGCTTTTAACTTATTTTTCACTATTCATAAATTTCGTCTTTTTCTAACTTTTTGGTTTTTTTGAACTTTTTTGCTGGTTCTTTTTTTTCGTATTCGTTTACATTGTTCATGATGGGCTAACCTGTTTTTTTATTTTTATTTTTTTTTAAATTTAGCTACGCCAAATAAGCCACCATCTGCTACAGTATAATTTCAGTCATCTATAGTACAATTTCAGCCATTAGCCAGCTTATTTCAACCTAACCGAGAGGCACCTATATCACGTAGAATTTTTGGTGATGTAAAGGAGAGAGAAAGATTGTGTCTAGTATTTAATAGACGGTCTTACAAACGGCTTTCTATTGTCTATATCATTGCATAGTTAACTATATAGATGATTCATTAATTATATGAGACTATTACAGATACCTATATAGATAACACATTGTATGAGTTGTCTTTAGTCTTATCTATAAATGATATAAATATGTATTACAGACAACCGATGTCTATACCATTTATACATGCCCTAAGTAGAGTAGGGCTCACATATCAACAAGCAATTTAGTAAACTGATGAACTATTTGTGTAGGCATTAGCTATGTCTAGGGTTGTAAACGAGCCAAACTCGAGCGGGCCTGATCTCTCAAGTTCGAGCTCAGTAAAAGCTCAAGCTAAGTTTGAGCTGGCCTGGACCTAGGCTTAAGCTTGGCTTGGCCCAAGCTCGAATATGTTCGAGCTCGGCTTAAGTAAACTCAGTAACAGTTAATAATTTAACATGTACTAAGTTTCAACAATAAGAAAAACTCAAGCTTAAACTCGACTCAAGTAAACTCGATAAGAATTAACATACAACAATATTCAAGCTTGAATTAAGCATTGGCGAGCTATTCGAGCTTAGCTCATTGAAGTTCCCGAGTTTAGGATCAAGCTCAAGCTCGTGTCGAGCTCGAATCAAGTCTATACCAAGTTGAGCTTCAGTAACTCATGAGCCTCGGATTTTTTTACGGCTCTAGCTATGTCCTTGAGCCGAAGATATCATGGGGTTGAAGGGAAAAGGCCCAGGAGAGACATAACTATTGCAGAAATTTTGAGTCGTCACTAATCCTGATTCACGAGTTCTTGGATATTACGTTTCAATCTTTTTTCCCTCCGTTTGCCTCATCATGAAGGCATGACGTACGGCATTGATGGCCTCAGGCTGCCGATCGAATCCAAGAATCGGTGGAATGGAAGAGCTCATTAAGTGCTCTAAATCTGTGAGCAAAAAAAGTTTCGAGTTTCCGATCGATCTGGACAGTTAGGTGTTGGGTAAGCCACTCATGGCACTTCATAGTTATTAAGGGTTGCTGATATTTGTTTCTCCGTTGAGCTAACTCCCTCCGTTTATAAAACATATTTTCTCTAAATACATGGATCAATGAGATAATAAAAATTGCTAGATTACTCTTAATTATTATCTTTAAACACTATATTTAATACATGCATATATAGAATAGCAAATAAAGTTGTATATTTATTTAAGAAATCAAAAGAATATCACACTAATTTTGTATTAGAACATAAAATATGTTTTATATTTATAGATAAAATCATCCAAATCTAATGTTTCATTTCTGGCGGGTTCCCAGACTTATCCTTTTTTCATTTTTCGTAAACTGGCTTATCTCTGAGATCCATCCATCGCAAGTACTAGTAAACAAAAGAACAAAGGGTCTGTTCTTTTTTTTATCGCGGTTTATAAACTTTTACCGAAAGTTTTGAATTTTACTGCTTATTTCAGTGCAGTTATGGAGAGACCGATACTCACTTACGATTTTGGCTGGTACAGATGTTAGGCTTTTAACGTGTACTACGTTTAATTTGTAGACTCCATCTTAAAAAAAATATTTCGTTTGAAAGTTAGGTGTTACAGCAAAAGTCAAAACGTCTTACCAAGGTGCACAACTCAGCACAGAATCATTCCTAACTCCACTGAATAAAAGCGTAGTCATTCTCACTCGAACGTAAGGTAGTACCGGAAAGATCGCGATAGCTAGCTACGCAGCAGGCAGGGACAGTTTGATTGATGGCTAAATCGTCTGCATGATTGCTGCGACATGCATGGGCACCACGACCGATCGCAATCTATTGGCGCAGATAGGGTTCATTCAACCGCCTAGTGTGTTCCATTTGATTGAGCTGGGCGGCTGATTTGGGACCCGGCACAGCATATTCATTGCGCTCTCGTATGGACGAGAAGGACGCTGTGCGTGGGTGCTCGTATGAACGAAAATGATGGTGTTCACATGCCAGGGAGAGGAGTGTTTTGGCCGGAGGATTCATTCCAAGCGACAGTGCAGTGCGGTGTGATTAGATGACCGGTCCACAACCTTCGCGTGTAAATTACTGCAGAACCATCTCATCTGAAGCAGACTAGCAGTAAAATCTGAATCTCATGGGAAGCGGTAAAACCTTGTAGGATCGAATACTGTACTCTTTAAGAGGGTGAATGATTGTCGTCGTTTTTTGGAGTCTTCGAACGGTCGGTGAAGGTTTCGACCGCTCGATGCTCAACCGCCTGCTCAATCGTCCAGTGCACGACCGCTAGATCAATCGCTCCGTTCGACCGCTCGGCGTTTGACGGCTCGCTCCATCGATCACTCTGTTTTCGACCACTCGCTCAAATTTGATCTTCGACCGATTTGTATGTACTCAAAGTCTTTGACACCAGCAGCAGAATCTCTCGATCACTTGTTCCTTCGAGAAAACCAGCGCCTTCGAGTACTCGTATTTTCTCTGTTTTTCTGACAATGAATCGACACATTTGCACGTGGTTGGATACTTCAATCCAACTGCAATCACTAGCAATCTTCAAACAAATCACTAGCAATCTTGAACCAAATGACCGTCTTTACCACAATGAGTGCATTGATACTTTAACTTGATGAGTGGTCGTATCAACCGACTTCACAGCACTCAGTTTAGTAGAGAACTCTTTTGTAATACCAGCAGATCTAAAGATAATTTGTTTTGGATTAGACTCTACTTCAAACTTTTTCGGTTCGAGCAACTTGACAACTTTAGAAGAATTATTCTTAGCATGCTCAACAAAATTAAATCCTAGATCATGATTTTTCACACTAGTTTTGACTTATCTAGGATCATATTTAAATTTTTCTTGTCAAAAGAAAATATCTCTAAAATGTTCTTAAGGTACTCGTTTTCCTTAGCTAGTGAAGAACAAGATGCGCAGTTAACAGGTTCATTAGCAAGATTCTTAGAAGCACTAGACTGAGACAATCTCTCTTTTTTAATAAAATCATTAAGTTGTCTAGTTAATACTTCTATTTAAATGTCAAGCTTAGGATAGTTACAGCAAGAAAGAGTATCATGATAAAACATTTGTTAAATTGACTCCTGAGATGAATTAAACCTAGCTTGAAGCAAATCACACTTGGAACATGTTTTAGAAGAGTTAGACTTAAGCTTCTTAGCCCAGAAAGATTGAACTAGATCAGTCACGACAAAAAATTCTATCGCTTTCCATAAATTAGTCTCCGACCACTTAGTACGACCGGTACCACTGGCTCAACGAGTACTCGAAAACCACAAGTACCCGAGAATTACTATCGCTCTGCTTAGAACACTCAAAAATCATACGCATCATAGCACTCCCAGTCTACGACTACTGATCATCAACCAATCAATGTTCCATCGACCATCGAGTACCGAGTACCAACCAGATACTTAAGCATAGACTACCATCAACGAGTACTATAGCATCGATCACCGAGTACCGACCTGATACTGTAGCAACGAGCTTACGACATTCGACCGGTTCACTGTTGCTAAGACCGGTTCACTGTTGCTTATGACCGGTTGACTGCTGCTTACGACTGGTTCATTGTTCGATGTCGAAACCTACGAATACCTGCCATGATCGTTCTGCTGTGATCGAAATACCGTGGTCGATATGCCGTGGTCGACGTCTACCGACCAATCCTGCTATCCTGAAAACTTCGGTAACAAATAGCGCATCGATCAGAACTTTCACAAACGCAAATTGCAATGAATCCCAAAACATTTTCACGACCTGCCACCACATGGTCTAACAAACCTTCTTATTGGCACTAATTCAAGTATTGCACGTTGTTGCATATATGCTTGAAATTCATCCGTTGATTCATTTTGATGTAATAGTCAGAATCTAGTTGAGTTGCTCCCAAACCGCCTCTCCTAAGAGACTCAAATTCTAGCTAAGTAGTACAAGATAGCTTGGGTTCTTATGCTACTAAAATACTAGTCCCGTGAATTTACATACACCGGCTTCGTATCCTGCTCCCAAAATTTGCATGGTTACAAAAAAGAGAGGCACGGCAAGTAGAAGTGGGCAGGGGCAGAGTGAGATAGCAGTAGCAAATGAGACAAACAACTCCTGTGTGTCAGTTAGGATGTAGTGATCTACCGTTGTTCGCAGGCAACCTGTGGGGCTCAGCCTCACCAACTACAACGTCAACATGCGGCCTTTCGCTTCAGACACGGTACAAAAACCGGTGTCGCGGGCGGGAGTGACTTCTTGACTTAGCTCCAAAACTTACACTACATATTATCTGGCCGGTTTGATATAGCTACGGTTTATAATTTACGATTGAGATTACGAAGAGATACTCGCTTGAGATTTTGGTTGATACAGATGTTAGATTTTTAACATATACTATAATTAACTTATATAGAGAAAATAATATGTTTAAAAGTTAAGTATTATAACAAAAATTAAAAATAACTTTTAGAATCCGTTAAAGGACAGGCTCGATGCATCGTGTCCTGTCGGCGCATACGCGTAATTGCGTAGGACCGCGTCTACTGCCGATGGGAATCCTCCATCAGCTCCAACCCGAACCTGAAAGTGGAAGGCGCCACCATACACGGCGCGCGGTTCGCATTTGGATGAGGCTCGTACGTGCGGAGGGGCGAGCACGCGGCGTGCGGCGCTGCACAGCACCGAGTCCGAGGAAAGCAAAAGCAGAGGCGCCGCCGCGCATGCCCAAAAAGGGACTCCTCACCGGTCTACTGTCTTCTCCGGGCGTAGCACCCGAAACGGCGACTAGGCTGGGCGTGTATAGCCAGCGCTCGGATGTCTTGTTCGAACCTAGAGCTGATCCGTCTCAAAAAGAAAAACTAGAGTTGATCAAACCAATTCCAATCTAGGGCGAGAGAGAGAGAGTAGGCAAAAGAAATAAATTAGTCTAATAACAGACCGCTATCAAATCAGTTCTATAGACTACTCTCAGAAACGTACATATTGAAATACTCTTATGCTGCTTTTCAAAATAACAAAAAACGAACATGTAACAACACAAATTCAAAGCGTCATAAACTTGCAGGCAAGACTTAAGAAAACACACAAATCACGACAGCCGTTTAGAACATAGAAAATCTAAAACAAGACTAAAGCCCCTACACCTCCCGCACTGTTGGTAGACGCGACCGGTGGGAGACGAATCTTCACCTGCCCACGGTTGAAGTCGACGCGGCGCGGTCACCGACGCGCGTCGCGCCCCATCAGGAACGGGCGCGGTCAAGCCATGGCCCGACAGCGCATGGCGCGTCAATTGCGTTCCGCCACGCGTTGGCTCCCTCGCGAATAAATGCAGGACGCACGACGTGGCGCATCCCCTCGTACGTGTCGGCGCGATTCTTGGGGCCATCAAAGCAGCAGCGGCAGGCCATGGGTCGAATAACCTCAGCTGCAACTTCGGCGGGGTCCCCGTTTCCGCAAGGAGACTCCGGCTCCGACTTCAACCACGCCCCGCGAAGGGCCACCTCGCTACGCCGCCATGGGTCTGTGCGGCAAGCCCAAAGACCACCTCGACTTTGAGGGCTCAGAACGACCTGGCGCCCACTTCGGCCTATATTTCTAGGGTCCAGCCGGGCCTCCGATTCGACTTCACATACCGAGGGCAGCTTCGCACCCCCGCTCCTCATATTCTAAATATTTTACTTCACGCGCTTAACATCTCGCAGATAATGTCCATGAGGTGCGGCCGCGTGCAGTTTTGGGCTTCCTCCTAAAAGGACGCCCCCGGAGGGCGGAGCGCGGAACCGGGCTAGCGCTGGCCTAACCCATAGCGCCATCCAAGCACCGTCCTCGAACCGCGGGATACATACCATCTAGCCCTCCAAACCCTAGACCGCGCGAAGACTACGGAACCTGCCTCCAGCAAACCCGCGCAACGACGCTGGCAAACACCGCGACTTCGAAGCATGCGCGACAACCTCGCGGCCACGACTAGAGGGGATCCGAACCCCCCCCACAACCAAAAGGCGCGACAACCGATATACCACAAGCTTCGACCTGTTCTCATAAATAGGCCCCCCTTTTGTTCATCAAACGCTCGCTGATGCTAGCGCCAGTAGACACAATCATCAAACGCAGATGAACAAAAGCAGGCCTACTTGTGAGAAGATAACCACGTGCAGGAACAAAGAAAGCAACCGCGGACAAGGGAGAAACACGCCGCAGTACCAGCACACTTATACCCATGCTCGCCCGGCGGGGGGTCGCCAGGCTGGCCAAAGGTTAACCGGCGGTATCCCAATCGGCGGAACTGCAACCGACGGACGGGAGTCCAGCGGTTCAGCTCCCCAAGATCGGGGAGCGTAACTGCTGACAACTGGGGGCACGCACTGGCAGGCGGCCAAACAGCGCACGACGCGCCGGTAGCATCTCGCCACGCGTCCCGCTTCGCTCGGGAAGGGGCCCGCGACTGTGGTCGTCCGACCATTGCCAACCCACGGTGCGCCAATTGGGTACCGCCGCGTATACCTCCTCATCGGGATAGCGATACGGTACAGAATGTACCACCCCGACAATTCGGGGTCGGCGAATCTCGCCATCATTAAGACGAAATCTCCGGACCGCGGTTGTCCGGGCCATGTCGACGCCACACCAAAGTGAGCCCACCCCCGCCCGCTAGACTTCCCGCCGCCATACGCGGGAGCCTCGCCTGCCTCGCGCCCAGGAGTGTCCGTGGCATGAGCTTGTCTCCGCCTGGACTTCGACCGCGTCGACCTCTCTAATTCCGCTGGCATCTTCGACCGCGCTGGCCTCTCTAATTCCGCCGGCATCTGCAGCTCGATCGGCGCGGCCGGCCGATCGACCGGCCTTCGGTGGCGGTCGTGGCGTCGACGAGCGGTCCGACCGGCTTGGTGAGAGCGATCTGACTAGCCTACGGTAGTTCCGTTTCTCTCGTGGAACCTTTTTCCAGAAAGTGACTCTGCGGATTTTCTGAGAGCGGTCTGATCGATGTTAGCAACGGTCTGACCGGGCTGAGCGGTCTGACCGCGCCTGTGTGGGAGGTCTAACCGGACCCAGCGGTCTGACTGGCCCTGTGTGGGCGATCTAACCGGGGTTTTCTTCGCAACAGCTATTTTTTTGACCGTTGGTGAGGTGGGCGATGGCACGCCTTTAGCCACGGGACTTCCGCGATCCGATTTTTTAGAATTTAGCTCCAACGGCTAGTTTTTGGTGTGGGGTATAAATACCCCCTTGTGGCCGGTTGGAGATGTTGTTGCTTGACTTATTCTGTATTCTTGAGCTAGAGTGAGGCTCTCCACTCAATTGTGTATGTGTTGCACTTTGTTAGAAGGGAGAGATGTTTCTAAATTGCATGTGTTGCATTTAGAGGTGGACTTTATGTCCAAACTGAGCTTGTGCATTCGTTGCACGTGGTGAGAGTCAAGTGAGGGACTTGACTTGTTACTCTTGGAGTTTGCCGACTCCTAGACGGTGTTGGAGGCGTCATGCGCTGTGATCTTCTCAAGAAGGTGTGAGAAGACCCGACGAAGTGTGAAGGTTGGAGCTCACCTACCTAGAGCGGGAAAAAGTTACCACTAGTGGAATTGAGATGGAAGGCTTAATTCGTGGAGCTGGTCCGATTTGTTCAGGCTTACCTCAACGTGGACTATGGGAGACCGGCAAGTCTTCGAACACTACGGTAAAACATCAACATGTCAATTGTAGTTTGTTCCTTGTGCTCAATTTATATTCAATCAATTTACATTCATAGAATTAAATTGATTGCTTGGCAACCTAGGATTGCAAACCTTGACCTAGGTTAGAATTGTTGGTGCACTTAGGCATATTTATTTGTTGTAGGTGCTATTTGAGCTAAACCAAATTGATTTAAGCTTCCGCATTGTATACTTGGTTTAGGCAAATAGAAAAGGTCTTGAATTGCTAGTAATAATTTAAAGAAAATTTTTAGACCGCCTATTCACTCCCCCTCTAGTCGGCCTCCTCGATCTTACACCGAGGCAAGGGCGGCGTCGTTCGGGGGATCGAGTTTGGGATTTTAGAGATGGCCAAATGCAATGGGGATCGATCAGGGAGAAGCCGGTTGGGGGCAAAGGGATCGGGGATGATGCCATTGCCATATGGCCCGCTGGCCGGCGGCCATCCCGCGTGGGCCATGAGGCCATGAAGGCCCACCAGGCCACCACATTACCGGCCCAGATGTGAGATGCCTAGTCTTTAGTTTTGCCCGCCTGGTGCGGTGGTGCCTGCGGCTTGCCTCCGTCACGGTGTTAACGCCCTGCTGCTTTGGTAACTCGACGATGGAATACTTCGGTGCGGCGGCGATGCCCCATATCCTCTATGGCTTGTTGGAAGGTGGCTCTGCCATTGCCAGGTGCACTACCGCTCTGATCGGTGGCTCTTGCTACTCTACCGTCACATGCGCTGTAGCGCCCTGTTCGCCGGCCACGTTGCCTGGACGCATCTCCCCCATGCCTTCCAGCATGTACGCGCCCAGTTTGCGCGGGCAATGAGGTGTTGTTGCGGCGGAGGAGGGCGAGGGGTTGGGTAGTGAGGGAGGCTAGGTTGGTGCTGCCATGTTTGGGCCAAAGAAGAGGAATATGGAGAAGTCAATTTTTAAATGGAGTGCCTTTGCAATATGTTTTCTATAAGTTGTTTGTAGGAGTCACTGTAGGAGCAGCTTTAGGGCCTGTTCTTTTCCTCCGAAGCTACCAGCTTTTGGCTTTTGCTACGGTACCTAACTTTCAAACGGAGTATTTTCTCAAGACGGGGTCTACAAGTTAAACGATGTACACATTAAAAACCCAACATCTATACCATCCAAAATCGTAAGTGAGTATCTCTCTCTCCGTAATCTGTACCGTAAATAGTCAAAATTCAAAAATTTCAGCCAAAAGCCATAAGCCGCAGCCATTGCCAAACATGCCCTTAAACGGAGTGGCTTCTCAATCTCATTCGTAATCAGTCAAAACACAAAAGTCACGACACTTTTGAACTGGTTAGAGTAGCAAATCATTTGGGTTCTTTACCACTTATGGTTTATGTACAACGTTACAATAACTAGCTTTTAAACGGTACGTATTTTCGAGGCAGGATCTACTAGTCAATTATAGTACACACTGTACCGACTTCAATTATACCGGCCAAAATCACATACGTCTGTTTTCCTTTTTATAATCTCCCTAGCAAATAGATAGAATTCAAAAGTCATAAGCTAAAACACAGTAAAAACCCACCCAATGTCCCAACGAGTACTAGGTAGATCCGGATGGTTTTAATGCTGACCGCTGAGCGGAAAACGAACGGCCAAGATTGCGCGAGCCCCACCCCCACGCAGTCACTCACCGCCGCTAGCGCCAACGCCGACTTGTGCTCGAAGCCCCGAACGGTCGAACCCTTTCACGAACCCCAGTTCGTCTCCCGGACCGACCCAACTCCGCCTTCAGCTCGAACCCGCCGCAGCTCATTTCCCCATTTCCTCGTCGTCTCCCTCGCTTCTCTTCCCTTCCCTTCGCTTCTCCCGAACCCCCTCAAACCAGCCATGAACCCTCCCATGCCTCCGCCCCGAAACCCTAACCCCTCCTCCTCCATGCCGCCTCCCCCGCCCCCAAAACCCTCGCCGCCGCCGGAGGCGGCGGAGGCTGAGGGGATCACTAACCCTAGTCTCTCTTCCCCTATGCCGCCGCCTCCGCCCCCAAAACCCTCGCCGCAGCCGCAGGCGAAGGCGGCGTCAAAGCCTGACGCGTCGGCAGAGGGGAGCACTGACCCAAGCCCTAGCGCTAGCGACTCATCGGCGGAGGAGGCGGGGAACCCGGGCGGGGCCTCCGGCGATACCGAGATGGCCGAGGCGGCGCAGCCGGCGCAGAAGCAGCCGCAGCGGCCCCACGCGCCGTATGCCATCCCCGAGTGGAGCGCCGCGCCGGGCCACCCATTCTTCCTCGAGGTGCTGAAGGACGGCGTCATCTTCGATAAGCTTGACGTGTGAGTCGTCGCCTCGATGATACCATTAGTTCGATTTCCAGCTCGCGGTTGTGGGTTTTTTTGGTCATTCCGTGATTTTGTTTTAATATACACTAGGCAATTTGGTCGTAGTGATTTTGTTTTAATAAACTCGTGTGTGTCTCTTAGTTGCGTAAACTGGCTAATTAGTACCCTAAGTCCCTAAGGAACAGACGAAAAGCAGCTAAGTGTTCATTCACGTTTTGTTTCGTTGCACTGAACATGGCTTGCTGAGCACCTTTTGCATTGAAGCATACGAAAGCATCTTCTATATAGTTATGGACTGTTTATTTTACCGAATTGTGGGCTGGTGAAATGACTGGATTTACATGTTGCAGGTCCAAGAAAGGAGCCTACATGTTTGGTCGAATTGATCTATGTGATTTTGTACTGGAGCATCAGACTATTTCTCGATTTCATGCTGGTATGTGTTAGCTATTTTTCTTGTCAATCATGACATAGGTAGAATCAAAGTTCAAAATCCGGGTGTTTAACTTGCCAGTGAACTTACTTCCTGGTCCAGAACGGGTTCTTGAAAACTGCTGGTTTTTGGGGTGTGTTTATTTTGAAACTGAAAGAGAACTTTAAAACCTTAAGGAATCTGGGCCGTAGCTGTCCGCTTCACTGCATTAACTGGATGTCTGGATGGTTCCTGTTTTCAAACAAAAAATGGAAATACTTTTTGAACAGCAAACTCGGTCATCTTTTTACCGATTCCTGAGATAGCTGGCTGGAAACCAGTAGATAGTCCATCCCCAATATTTTGAACCTTGGGGAGAACAGTGGGCACAACTTCTATTCATGATGCTAAGATATTCATGACATATAGGTAATGATATTGCATCAGGAAGCCATGAAGCTTTTCTTTGAATAAACCTTTTTCTTGAGAGGGTATTGCTTTTAAAAAACTGTTTATTTATTGAGAAAATTAAATGGATGACCTCTTGAGTCTTGACAATGAAATAAAGTTGAATCAAGAGACTGAGCATAATGGAATCAAGATCCTAATAACACTTGATTTTATTGAATGGAATCCTTCCATTAGTTTGGTAAGGAGTTCTACCTGGAGTGCATTGTGCACATGTAAAATTACTACCACTGATGACTTGGTGCTAACATGATGTGAAGTACCACATGTATACTGTTTCCGCCTTTGTTGATGATACTAATATGCTATGAGCAATGCCATGCCATTATGTCAATGAGCAATCACTCATTTAGCATGCTACAACATATGAATATAGATAGCCCTAACTAGTAGAAAGAATTTAATACAACAAAGTCAAGAATTTGAGGGGCTATATTGAAGTTCTACAGTTGATTTTCTCACGTAAATAGGTGCTTATACTTTACTTTTCCTTACAAACATATGTTACTTAAAGTGGTTTTTTTAATGAGCAATTGTTCTTTTTTTACAACTGTCATTAATTTTAAAATAACTCCCGAGTCCAAACATGTCATAATGGATTTAATGTTCATTAACCAGAGAAGGCAATAATAGGATTCAGGCAAATCAATACTACCTAATTATAATATGTAGGGATAAGTCTATTTTACTCTCTGAACTCTCATGATAGCCTAAGTTTCAACCTCGAACTACAAAAAACGGATGTTCAACACTTCTCAACTATGAAAACCGAGCATTTTACCCCATGAGACCATTTCATCCTGGTTTTTGGTTTGCGTGGCGCTGACGTGGAAGCAGTTTTTAACACATGAGCTTGTTTTAGGGTGACGTAGCAGCCCAGTCAACATAATCATCATATAAATAAGAAATATACAGTGGGCCCCACCCATCAGCCTCGTGTCTTCTCATTCTGTACCGCAACTGGTCACGCCAGCTGCCAATGACCACCACCACCACCGTTTTTTTTCTTCCTTCCCTTCTCTCACTCACCCCCTGAGCTCATCACAATGGCAGATGATTTAATCGGCGTTGGAGGTAGAGACCGTGGATGAAGGCACACCATCAAACGACCTTTGCGCCAGCGTCTTCGCCAGAGCAGGTGGCAAGATGCCGCCGCTGGTAACGGGAGTGGACAGAGGTGGCGGCCTATCGACCAGGGCATGCAGGATCTGGACCTTGTTGTGGGGGATTGAAGCAGAGCAGCCTCAGCCAAGTGCCACCGCTGTCTAGGGAAGGAGGCCTGTGCCAGCTCCCCCTCCCCGCTGCCCTTCGCCACACACCTAGCTCCTCCATGACTGCCTCTCCCATCGTGCCCAGCTCCTCCAAGACCCCCTCTCCCTTTTGCGGAGGAAGGAAGATGAGAGAGATTGGAAGGTGAGGTCCCGACGGAAGGAAAAGGCGAGCTCACCAATGACAAATCTCCGGCCTCCTCCCCCAGATCCGGCCGACACTCTTGGCCTTCTCCCCCAATTCTGCCTGTCAGCGCAACTCTCGGTGTGGCTACATGCAGAGGAGGAAGACTAAGAGGGGAGGAAGATAGAGAGGAAAAAGTGAGGAGGAAGAAGTGGATTGTGAGAGTGACATGTGGGCCCCACCGTATTTTTAAAAATTTATTTATTCTTTTTTGCTGGCTCGATTGCTTACATGTGAAAACCTAAACCGAAAACAAGTCTACGTGTGCAAACCGCTTCCATGTTGGAGCCACCTTAGAGCAAAACCGCCTTCAATCGACCTCATGGGGTAAAATAAACGGTATTGATACTTGAGGGTTATAAAACATCCGGTTTTGCAGTTCAAGGTTGAAACTTAGACTATCGCAAGAGTATATAGGGGCGCGGGGAGGGGGTGGTAAAGTAGACTTGTTCCTAATATGTAATATTTTCATGTTTAGTGCTTAAGAGGCACACTCCTGAGCTGCTTTCATGTTATTGTAGTTCTGCAATTTAGAAATGACGGGGAGGTTTTCCTTTATGATCTTGGAAGCACACATGGGTCTTTCATCAACAAAACTCAGGTAATAGTCTCCTGCCATTTGTCTTATTTCCAGAAAGAACAAAACTAGTCCCATTTGTCCAAGCCTTCTAATATATTTGTTTGAAGATCTTTATATCTTGAAACCACATTACCTCTTTTCATGAATGCATTGTGTCATTGGTCAATTTTCATTTTTTTAATTTTAAAAAAGCAGTGTGAGTGTTGGTACTTGGTAGTACTCTGTTGCATCTTTGTTTCTTCATTTACCTTAGGCTTACTAAATGACACTGTAAATTGGAGAAAGATATCTGCCACATTCATGAACTGAAAAATAGGAAAACAGTTAGTTTTGTATCCCTTGCTCCTTTTATGCTAAGCTGAATGATGGTTCTTTGAACTAATTTGTTCTCTAGCTATTCCTGTACTGTTCTTTTTTTCCCTACAAAAGGAACCTTTGATTAGTTTGTCATGGGTTGGGTTAATTTGTTGTACTCTTATTCTTCAGAGTTACACAGGGAGAATACGTTAGGCTGTTGAGCAATGTGTACCGCTTTAACGCTGTTGTTGCTTCAAATTATTCTCAGATCGATTCTTTATTTTGCTGGCTTGTATATCTGTTTCTGTTCCTTATTCCAAATTTGGAACTTCCCAGCAGTCTTTACTATTTATTATTTGTAATTTATTTTCTACTGTCATATACTGAACTACCAGATCAAGAAGAAGATGTACACGAAGATTCATGTTGGAGACGTAATAAAATTTGGGCAGTAAGCTTGTTAACTAACTGTTCACCTGTTTCTCTTCCAATTCTACAGAACTTGTTTCCTCCTTTATGTCATGTCTCATCTTCCATTTCTTATCCATAGTTTCCTGCATGGATGGCAGCATATCGCTTTCTGGTGCTCAATTATTTCCAATATGGTCTCTCTAGAGCACCTGGTGTTCTTTATGTCTGATAAACTTTCTAGGTTTCTAGCCTCCGAACCACTTTATTGCATAACCAACTTATTAGTAAAAGCCTTTTCCATCATCAAATTAATATACATGGGGGTCATTGGCATACTAATGTAAAGCAATGGTTAGGATTTAGTGGTTAGGTGTACATGGCTTCAGTAGAAACTAGAAAGCTTAATGTTTGGTTTATATGGCTATAATGCCGGCTTAGGCAAATTCACTGATGGACATTACAAAATTGTGGTCATTTTCTGGAACACACTGTGTCCATTAAAATATCATTGTTTTGAAATTTAGAAGAGCAAGGGAGCATGAAAACTCAAATTTTAAAGAATTTTTAACAACTTTGGCTATCTAGACTCGATAATTTGGCATTCAATAATTCAACCATCCAAACTTTGTTTCAAAATTTCTATGGAAAATAGGATTTTCATGTCCCCTTTCTCCTAAATTTCAAAATAGTATTATTTTAATGGATGCAGTATGTTAGAGCTAATTACCATAGATTTGTAGTGTCCAACAGTGAATTATCGATTTTCTGTTATCTTTCAGCAAAAACAGACATTTGTAGTTTTCTATGGCCAATTTTTTCCATTGACTTACTATGCATATTAGATTTGATAAAACTATGGCTTCATTGTAAGTTTGACAAATACCATTAAAATGAAACAGAAATATCAAAGAAGCAAATAAAGCTGGCACTAGTTTCCTTTTTGACTTTTGGTCACAACCTTGTTATTCTGCTACGTTAATTTTTGCTTCGATGTTTATGCTGTTGTATTAATTTGGGGCCCTTATCACTTGATAAAATTGGACTAAACTCTCCTTTTTTTTAACCAGATCATCACGTTTGTACATTTTTCAAGGACCATCTGAGCTGATGCCTCCAGTAAGATTCTGAAACTCATTTAGTTGGCTCATCTACCACTCGATAATATTTTCATTTCTTGGCTTGCTGCTGTGTCCACATCGTAATCAGAGTGATGTTGATGTCATGAATGATGATGCAACATGCGGCCTACTGTTCTCAATTTCTGTATTAGGTTTTGTTAGAATGAAAAAGATAAACAAGATAAGCATGTTCTATTTCCCAGCAATGATTTTGTAACGCTTTCCAAAGTTGTGTCAGTTAAATGTGAAGAAAACAAGCAAGGCGTACTATATGATATCTATGCTCCTGTTAGATTTTTTTAAGCAGTGTTTTTTTAGAGGTTCTTTTTCAGCAATGTTAAAAGCTTTAAGCTACAAAGGATTCTACTTCTTTTTAATTTTTTTAAAGCTTTGTATGTTTTTTGAGAGGTTGTTTTTAACAATGTTTAAACTACAAAAGATTCTACTTTTTTCTTTCCAGAAATACATCTTAGAAAAAAAATTTCATTCAGTGTCAAACAAAGATATTTAGTCATACAAAAAGGAAATATAGTATCTTTCTTGTATATGCCAAACTAGTTAACTAGCTTTCTTGTTTATGAAAATACTTCTTAGCTCAGCTAGTCTTAACTGTTAACTATGCAACTCTCTCTCTAAAAAGAACTATACATGACTACTTGTGCAATATTGTCGTAAGGGACAACTTCACATCAGTGAACAAAGTCAACATATCCTGTTTTGCTTATACTTATTTGGTTTGCATGTCAGGAAAAAGATATGCAGAAGCACCGGGATGCTAAGATTCAGCAAGATATGATTGATCGTGAAGCTTCCCTTTTACGTGCGAAAACTCAAGCAGCTTTAGCAGAGGGAATCTCATGGGGTATGGCTGAAGATGCAGTTGACGAATCTGTGGAGGTTAGTTGTTTGTTTCTTTCAGTATGAGGTTGGTTTGGTGATATATTGATAATTTTAAATAAATACTTGGGAGGTGCATACCTTATTTGATGGGGCTTTTTCCAAGTTTGAGCTGCATCATTTCATATTATGCAGCAATTTTCTGAATTGTCTTGATAACATTCTTCATTGTTTTTGCTGAACATTTTTCTTTCATATTTTGCTGAACATTTTTCATATCTTAGGATGAAGCAGATGAGGTCACATGGCAAACTTACAAAGGTCAGCTTACTGATAGACAGGAGAAAACACGTAGCAAAATAATAAAGCGATTGGAAAAGGTAAGCATTTGTCATACTGAAATGCCATAATCTTGCTTATCGTTGCATTTTCTCTATGCAATGTGTGTGTTTTGACTTCTGAGCTCAACCTACTTTCTGGAGGATACAAATTCTCAGTTATATCCTGCAAGGGTGAAAAATCTAACGTGGTTGCATGGGAAATCAACATTACTTTTAGGCATCCATATGCAGTTCTATCCAGTTCAATGTTCAGATGGATGCTGTTTCTAGTGCCTTGTCCATCCAATTGGAAATCGTGTGATTTGTGATGAAGGCAATAGTTTAGATTTATAATCTTCTTGCATTATACTTGGCCACTAATTCCTGGTGTTAGTTTCTAGTCAGACAAATGAAGCACTTTGAGCAGCAATTTCTTTTTGAACTGCACACCAGAGGATATGAATCCTTATTTCATGACTAGAGTACACTTGCATTCTATACTGCTACACTGTTTAAAAGTGTGAAAGCTGATTCTACATGCTTCTTATTATGGATCGAGGCACTGTTGTCACGGCGTCGCCTAGGCGACGCCTAGGCGTCGCCTAGGCGTCGCCTAGGCGTCCTGGCGGCCGGAGGAGGTCGCCATGGCTGCTCGCCTCGCCTTATCCCGCATCTGACGCCGGCTAGGTTCTGAGCCGACGGGAGGCGGCGGCGGGAGGGGCGGCAGGGAGAGCAGCCCGACGTGGGAGGCGGCGCTAGGGTTCTGAGCCGGGCGGGAGGCGGCAGTGGGAGAGGAGCCGGACCGGGAGGCGGCGGGAGAGGAGCCGGACCCGGAGGCGGCGTGAGGGAGGCGACGGGAGGCGGCGGCGGGAGAGAGCCGGACCCGGAGGCGGCGGGAGGCGTCAGCGAGAGAGAGTCGCGAGAGAGAGGCGGAAGACGCGAGAGAGTCGCGAGAGAGAGGCGGAGGGACCGAGGGGATATGAGACGAGAGAGAGTCGCGAGAGTTACGACCGCATGAGATGATACGGCGCCCGCCTGGCGTCGCCTGGACGTCGCCTAGGCGTCCAGGCGACTATCACTCGCCGTGGTCGCTGTGGTCGCCGTAACAACCATGGATCGAGGGCATAAATAGTTACCTGGAGTGTGGTATGTTTGTTTGGGTCACAATACATGATATGCCACTTAGAAGAAACATTATAGTGAAGATGACTACTTAAAAAATTCTGGGTGGATCTTCATTGGTTGGGGTCATTGACCTGGAACTTTTGGGACCACATTTGCTTTCCCAAATCATCATTGTGAAGAAAACTACCCCGGTACCATCTTTCTACTAAGTGGCGTACTGTGACCGATTGTCGACATTCTAGGTAACTGTGGGTACATGTCATAGTACTCAACATGTGATTTTTTTAGTATTATTATCCCTTGACCTTTGTTGACAATTTCTCGATCAGTAAGTTGTCCTGCCTCCTTGGCATTGATGAATGGGGGCCTACGTGGAATTACATTTTGAACATAGTAGAGTACTCCGGGGGATTGGGCCTGTGACTGTGAGTGCTTGTAGAGGGTTTCAAGGCTTGTGTACCCAGATGCTAATATGTTTTTGTGTGGGGCTTATAGCCAAATGTTGGGTCCTATTGTGGTACTGTAGTGCAGGTACTGTTCACATGGCACCAATTGCTTGACAACAAACTGGCTTGGGCAATAATAAATCATTTATTTCTAGTTGTTAGTTTTGTTTTGTTTGTTGGTTTGATAAGCATGCATCAAATACACTTGATCCCTCCTTTATACAGAGGAGAGTCCACTGAACCAATCTAAGACTCTAATAAATGGGAACCGATCTCTAATAAATAGGAAACCAATTAATATATAGAAATGAATGATATGTTGCCCAAGTAATAGCTGCTGCATGAACAGTAGATACAGTACCATGCTTCAGGTCCCATGCTGGTTGTAGGTCGTAATGCCGCATGCCATAGCGCAGGCTTTGGGGGATTGCTGGTGAGGGACTTTTAACACATATACTTTGTTGAGTTCTACACACTAATAATCAGAAGCCAATTTTGATTTTGCTACTACTGTGCTAAGTACTATGAATATAAAATCAATTTGGATTTTGCTATCACTTTATGTTTCTTGAAGACTTAATCAAGAAGAGTGTTTTAAGTCATGGTTGATGCCATCATGTTGTTAGTTGTCAAATAGTTATATTAAGAGCTACATATTAGCTAGTAGTGAGTAATGGTTGAGTTGTCAACTGGGTTCTCCACTAGTTGTTTAGGAGTTGTCATATGAGTTGTATGTGAGTTGTGAGTTGTGAGGACTTTATGGAAGCTATAAATAGAGGTGATGGCCTCTAGTTTTGTAATGGTCATGTATTCATTATCCTACAATAGAGCCTAGTGTCTTATATCTTGAAGTAAGCTTTTGCTTTCCATGGATTCGGAGTTTCAGACTGCCTATAGAGCATTATCTATCAGCAAATTGAAGTTGTTCCTTCAATTTTTGCTGTTCCTGCCCATTAACAAAAATTGGACCCGCAAACCCTTGCCCTTCGTGAAGAGTTCAATAGGAGGTTTGACCAGCTTGCTGAGATGATGAGAAACAATTGTGCTGCTGCTGGAGTAGAAGATTTGGGACCACAAGAAAGAGGTATGGTTGGAAATGTTAATAGGAGATCACATAAGTTGAAGGAACAACTTCAATGTGTAACAATCAGATAATGCCCTATGGGCAGTGCAAATTCGCATGCAGCAAGAGCTTACTCCAAGCTCAAAGACAAGATCTAAGATAGAAATGCCAAGTTCTATTAAAGGATAATGAGTAAAAGAGCATTACAAAACTAGAGGCCATTACATCTTTTCATAACCTCCATTAAACTATCAACAACTCATATGACAACTCCTAAACAACTAGTGGACAACTTAATTGACAACGCAACCATCACTCACTAATCGCAAATAGAAAAATCATGATACAACCAATCGACAACTAGCAACATGATGACATAAGCCATCACTTTAAGTCTTCAACATTCTTCTTAATTTTCTAGAAATATAAAGTAGTACAAAATTCCAAATTACTTTCATATCAAGTCTTCAACATTCTTCTTAATTTTCTAGAAATATAAAGTAGTACAAAAATCCAAATTGCTTTCATATTCTTAGTACTTAGCATAGTAGTAGCAAAAATCAAAATTTGCTTTTGGAAGTGAGCTAACTGTATGTGTTGAAGTCCCTCATTAAGTGCTTGCTCCATATGAATGTGAAGGGCTTTAAGGGACATGCTGCCAAAAGTAGTGTAGGACTTGGTGACCATGCCCTTGGGCCCTTGTGAAAAGCCTTTGGGGACCATGTCTTTCAGTGGTACTGGTGGGATCCAAAGGAACAAGTTCGTGGGCTAGCTTGGGCCTCTCATGTCAAGCTTCTGGGTTCTAGCCCCTGAGTGCTTATAGAAAAGGCTTTAGGTGACATAGCCTTAGATGCTGTTTGAGTTGTGGAGGGCTCTGAGGTACTAAGCTCCTTGTGTTGATATTGTGTCCTAGGTGATCGTCCATGTTTCCCTTTAAGGGCTATCCACAATCCTTAGATCCAACCTTTTGAAAATTTGTTTCGAAAAATCTGCCCTATGTTTTCTGATGTGACATATCTTGGATGCTGAGGTTTCGTACATACATATGGTTTGCATCTCTGCTTGTTTTGAAGATTTACCTACCAATCTTTTGTTTCAGGTTGGCAACATGAAGAAAGAAATTGATGCAATAAGAGCTAAGGACATTTCTCAAGGTGGGTTAACCCAAGGTCAACAAACACAGATTGCACGAAATGAACAAAGGACATCTCAGGTTAATGGATCGTATGCTTTACCTACATTTCTTCATATTCTATCACTGATACAGTTCTTACTGGAAGAATGTAATAAACCTTTTCTTGTCAGATTATGGAGGAGCTAGATAATCTAGAAGAAACATTAAATGACAGTATACGCGAGAGTCTTGGTGCTCGTGCTGGAAAGGGAAATCGTGGTAGCCATAAAGCAAGTCTTGAGGAAGAAGATGACATTCTTAGGTATGTACTTCTGATAGATCTGGCCTATGACTGCTACATTTGTTTAGTGTGTGAAACTGTACATTGATGTTTGAAGCTTCTCCCTTTTCTTTTTGTCATTGAATGTTTTAAGTTAGCTATGAAATGCACTGCTGAATTGTACTGATTAATTGAGAGTGAAATTGGCAGCATGGCTACTAAATTTCCTCTAGGTAGTCATTGCAAACTAGCACAATGACAGATGTAACTTACAACTTGTGCTAGATTACTGTATGTTCTTAATATGGCTAAAGGAAGAGCTTTATACGCTTGTTCTCACGTGTTGATTGATGGATTGTCAAATAATTCAGTGACGATGATGAATTTTATGATCGGACGAAGAAGAAATCATCTAGTCATCAATCCAGTGAGCAACAATCAGTTGAGACTGCTGATAGTCTTCTTGAGAAAAAGGGTTCCATCACCAATGATATTGAAAGTAAAAAGAAACTACTTGAAGAAGAGAAGAATAAGCTGGCTCAGAGCGGCAGTGCGAATCTTGGGGATGACCTTGATGCTTACATGAGTGGATTGTCATCTCAGTTAGGTACGGTACTACACTCTTAATCAGATGGTTTGTCATTTATGGATCTCAGAATTTTGACATGCTTGAATTTTGCTTGAGTCTCAGGTCTCAACGATACCATTAATGACGCTCATTACTGTCTGTTCACTTCTTTTTTCTTTATAGAATTGATTTTGTATGTTAGTTGTGGTCATGGTCTTATCATTACATGTGGGAGATGGGCAAAGAGAAGGGAAAAGAAAAAGGTGCTATGCATACTCGCTAAAGTTCTAGTGGTCTCTTCTTGAAACTCGACTTTACTAATTAGTAGCAACACTGGCTTCAGAATTTACTTTAACAACTGAAGTGGCTCAACTTCTCTGAAGGATTTGGTAAGGAATCTGTTAAGGGATTCTTTTTAAGAACAAGGGAATAGTTGTGAAAACATTTGCATTTGTTTGTAGCAATACCTCCCGTCATTTTATACTAACAGAGTGAAGAATTTTAATGCAGACTTTATTGAGTGCAAAAAAGTGATTCTTGAATCCATTTCTATAAGCTTTTCACGTAGTTGTGATTCCTGTGATTTGGTCTGAAGCATGATTACATGAGTATCCCAGCAATACAAAGCTTGTATGCAATGGTGGAAAACTATGAATATTGTTTCCCTTTTCTTTGTTAGACAGACAAGAAAATTTCAACAGTCCATTTTTCCTCTTCAGGTTATTCTTGCAGTTTATGTTCCTTGGAAATAAGTTAGTATAGATCAAGACCTTGACAACAGTTTCCTCCTAAATATATTTTTGTTTCTTCTCTCCAAATGTGCATCTAGTAGCACGAGTGGATGTGCAACGACACTGACATATGGGAGCGAGGCTTAACAATGTCATTTTTTTGCAACTATTTCAGACCTTAGCTGGTAACTAAGAACCAGCCATTTCCCAGTGGTTTTCCAGTTGGCTTGTTTCTCTTTGTTTCCATGTTTTCTTTTGAATTTTGTTTTCCTTCAATTTTGCAAAAAACTCATTACGATCTATATTCTGTTAAATTGAAACAAAAAAACTCTACTGCTTTGCTACAGTACATTCCGGTCCTCTCACTGAAATCAATTTATGGGTGAGAACTGGCTGGCTTCCATCGGGATTGTAACACTGATGAGAACACGATCCTGTGTTTGGGCTCTGTGTTACTGCAGAGGGTTTGCTCATGCGGGCACATTGGCATTTAGAAAAAAGGATAGCATCAAATGACTAAAAGTATGCACTATTGCACTATGTAGTTTTCTTTTCAATTGTATAAGCATAATATATATTGCTTTGTTTAATCAGGTTTAGCATACATGGATGAATAGTGTGAAAATGATGCATTCGTGCACACTTGTTTCCTACATTTATGTTCATTTTAATGTAATTCATTGTCTTCATTGTTCTAATTAACTTGAACTCCTCTGCAGTACATGATAAGATTGCCCAGATTCAAAAGGAACTTTCTGATCTTCAAGCTGAGCTGGATAGAGTAGTTTACCTACTAAAAATAGCTGATCCTATGGGAGAAGCAGCTCGTAAGAGGGATCTAAAGCCACGAGAAGCAAAGCCCCCAGCATGTAATGATAAACCAAGAACAGAATCCAACAAGCAAAATAAAGTTGCCCAAACCAAAGTCTCAACAGAGGAGGAGATCAAGGATTCTTGTTTTAACAAGACACAAATAGATAAACCTGCTGACGTAGAGAAGGAAGTCTACGAAAACAAAGAAAATGGCAGCAAACCTGCATTTGCCATACCAAAACCTCAGTGGCTTGGCGACAAGAGGATCGTAGAGCCTGAAGAGAACTGTACAAAAGAAGAAAATGTGGATGCAGAGGAGCCTGATAATTTTGTGGACTACAAAGATCGAAAAGCTATTGTTTCTAATTCAGCCAGTGGGAAGGAACTTGAAGAGGCTGCTCCTGGGCTTATTTTACGGAAGAGAAAGTCTGCTGATAAGTCAGCGACCAGTGAGGCAGAATCATCTTCGGTTGAATCTGAAGCATCAGCTGCTGATGCTGTGGCCCTTTTGCTGAAGCATAAACGCGGTTTACAAACTTCAGAAGACATGGAGAACGAGAACGAACCACAGGCTAGCAAGAGAAAAGGGAAAAAGTCAAAACAAAAACGTGTACTGGGTCCTGCAAGACCAGATTTTCTTGATGCGGGTCCAGATTATGAATCCTGGGTGCCACCAGAAGGTAAGAAGAATTTAGTAGTAATGTCTAAGCAAACCAATTACTAACTGAGTAAATTAATCCCTTACAAATACTATTGCTGAATGTTCTGTAGGTCAAACTGGTGATGGTCGCACTTCATTGAATGATCGTCTGGGTTATTGAAGTTCTCACCCTGGACTTCTTCACTGGTTGTTTTCCAAAGAGATGCGGTAGTGACCTCTGGTGTTACTGTAGTTGGTCCATTAGTACGTGTTCAGAAATTTCAAATGGCAACTGAGCCTTTTTTGGTAGTTGCTCGCCATATACTGGGGAGACACTGTAGCAGAGGCCAAGAAGATTGCTAAACTGTGGATAACAAGCATCGAAAGGGCATAGATGATAAATGCTTTTGTTGAGCTTCAGGAGGAATCATACAGCCCGTGATCCTCACCAGATTGCAGAAAAAGAATGCATATCATCATCGTTTCACTAGGAGAATGTTACAGAATTTTGTACTGTACGTTATGGTAAAGACGATTGCTATTTGGTGTTCATCTTTGTTATTCTCCCTTGCAGCAGCTTGGTTTCCGGTTAAGTGGCTTGGGTGTGGATTCATCATTCAAGCTAACTTGTGTTCACTCAGTTGAGAAAAAGTGACGTCCAAGAATATATATATATATATATATATATATATATATATATATATATATATATATATATATATATATATATATATATATATATATATATATATATATATATATATATATATATATATATAGGCAAACTGTTTTCACATTGACCAACAATATCTTTACTAATATTTAGATTGTTCACATGAAAATGATGATTAGATTTATCTCGAAAATACTTTCATAACACTAGGAGTAAATTCTGCAAAACTACATATTTGTCAGAACTGGGACCGAACTACACATTTAAATTTTCATTTCAGTAAAATTGTAAGGTAGAAATTTCCAATAAGCCACATTTCTGTCGGGGAAAAAACACAGAAACGAGCAGAAAAAAAAGCTCTAGAGCATTGGACATCTGTCAACTAAGCATCCCCATAAAATTGTTACAGCATGTTTGCAGACACATGACAGTCCCCTTGGGTATGCAAAGTGATTCATGAACAAAACAGAAATTTCCGCCCATTTACATTATCTGGGTGCATGCACTTAATTGGCTATACATTTGGACCATTTCAGCACACAAATGGAGCTTAGAAGGATGACGTTATTTTATTTGGCCCATTTGGTCAGGCAGCCAGTCAGGTAAATACTCCCAATGCTCAGGAAACCAGAACCGGGGCAGATCCCAGACTTCGCCTGGTTCTGAGAACAGCCTAAAAACCGACCGATTTTCTGGGGTTTGATTTTTCTCGGGTTTCTTCATGTTTAAATGTTCCCAGCATACCCACTTAACGCACAAAATAGCATAGCATATGCACTATGTAGCGGTGAACCGGTTGAACCGAAGCTTGGTCCGATTCCAGAAAACCAACCGAGTTTCGAGCAGTTCCCACCGGGGACCTGAACCTGATCCCTCCTACGTTCGCTCCATTGGACATTAGAGAAAACTTTACGTCGCTTCCTTGTCGTCGTAGACTTGTAGTAATATTTTTTGTAATGAAATTCTAGAGCTTAGTGACATACTGTAATGTAGCTCCTATATATGTTGATTGGGCAAGATGTTTCCTTTTATACAAGTTAGCTCTGCTAAAAAGATGTAGTGACAAAATCTACAACCCCCCTCGAAAAAAAAATAAATAAAAGAAACTAAACCAGTAAACGCAGCAAGATTTCGTAATAGAATTTGTCAAAATGGCAGTGCAGATCATAAATCAATGCATTGCGAACCACTTGGTTCTAGCCTTTGCCCGGTGGCCAGATCGTTTTCAGCTACGTTACACGGATACTTCACAAAAGTCACGTACCGGTATCGGATACTGTACCGGATACGGATACTGCCCGATACGCGCCGATATGTATCCTGCACGTATCCTAATTTAATAATTATTCAAAAAAAGAAAATAATTCCCGATACTTCTCCGATACTGCTCCGATACTTCTCGATACTTTTAACCTAATATTCCCACCCCGCCCCACCCCCGGATCGGATCTATCCATCCCTCCCGCGCTTGCACTCAAAACTCGACGCCCACGACCGCCTCCATGGCCGCCGCTTGTCGCCGCCTCCGCCGCCCGCTCGCCGCCGCTTCCGCCGCCCGCCACCTCTCACCCGCCGCCTCGGCCAGCCTGCCGCCCGCCGCCGCCGCCTCGCCCGCCCTCGCTGCCGCCGCCTGCCGCTCGCTCTCGCCTGCCGCTTGCCTGCCGCCGCCCCCGCCCGCCGCCGCCTGCCGCCCGCCCATCGCCTCGACCGCCGACTCCATCCGCCGCCAACACCCGCCGCCGCCGCCTCACCATCGCCGCCCCGCCGCGCCTGCCGCCTCCGACCGCCGCCAACACCCGCCGCCGCCGCCTCGACCGCCGCCGCATGCCGCCTCCGCCGCACCTCGGGTATCTGGGTAACATAGGCGTGCTGACTCGCCGCCGGTCTCGTGGAGGTAAGAGCTCGCGGCCCGCCCTTGGTATTTGTTTGTTTTGGTTAATTGATCTGGAACTCCGTCGATGCTTGACTAGAATGATTCGCTTTGGTGCCTAAACTAGATTGATTCATAGTTGGTGCTTAGGTCTGGAATGGTTCATAGTTGGTGTGAAATATTTTGGTGCCTAGATTTGGAATGAATCTGTACATGTGTTTGTGCTTCTACTTGATGCCAGATGGTTCTTGTGCTTGCAGTTCATGAATACTGAAAGAAATTAGATCAGTCAGATATGTTACTGCTTGCTCTTGGCCTTGTTTGCATGCTAGATGGTTCCCTTGTGCTTGCTGCTGATGATCAGTTTTTTGTACTTCATGAACCGATTGATGATGGCTACCAACCTGACTAGGTAAGCATCATGCAAACACATACGTCTGTGCTTGAACCAATTGATGATGCGCATGAGCAAAGTTTATGGTAACCTACCAGCATGGAGAATTTGGTTCAGTTTTTCCAGTTTACTTGCCTTGTGATTAATATCACAAAACAGAGATAAATGGGAAATTTGCTTGCAACATTGCCTCAAGCTAAATTTTGTTGGAACAAAGTAATCCTAAGTGCTGCATTTTCCCTAATGCACCATATCCTGCTTCATAAATTGCTTGGTTTAGCATTATTTGTCTAGAAGAGTTTGGAATGCAATAATAACTGTCTATACTTTGAACCTTGGCTTGAAGAACATATTATGTCGAATGCTTTCTTTACTACCTAACTATCAATCATGATTCATGAGTTGTGATTCTGCTATTTATTTCATTATTTGTATACATGTACTTATCTATTCCGTTATTCATCGCAGATGGTTCATTATATTAGTCTAATAGCCAGGAGAGAGAACTAAAGTACCAAGCAAGTTGCTACATGTCTACATCAATATTAAGGTATTCTCGGATTCTCAATTCCTTATAAGAATTCATTAATTTCTTATTTTTATCTTTATTATTATTATTATTATTATTATTATTATATATACACGTATCGCCGTATCGGTATTTTTAGGAAAATGGCGAATCGCCGTATCGCGTATCCGTATCCGTATCGGGGTATCTGGGTAACATAGGTTTTCAGGGTATTGCTCTCCTTTAAGAGCAGCAGGAAAGAAGAGAGATGCTTCAAGATTTCACAGGAACCAACTTACTTGAATGGACTGCAGATGCATATACCAGTATGCCATAGCATCTGTGCGCAAATCAATCTGATGTTTCGCTGGTAATTATCTGCAGAGAAAAGGTTCCTTTGGTTATGCCAGTGAAACCAGATGACCAGTGTCGACTAACTAGTAGCGCATACTTGCAGAACTAGGACTTGGGAGGCACCAGAGAATGAAGCATGGATGAGACGTAGTTCACCAAAGAAGATTGGACGTTCGCCGGACACGGCATTCTTTTGCCACCAAGATGTTCTTTAGTAAGTTCTGCCTGTTCTTTCCTCATGTATCATCTCATGTTGTTAAGTAACTGAATAAAAGATGGATATCTCGCAAAAAAAAAAAACAAAAGTTGGATAAAATGATCGCTTGTGTTCGCAGGAAACAATGTTCAAGCTCCATCATTGGCGATTTTCATGGTGCGCAGGCCCAATGACCATTCTAGAGAGAGGCAGGAATGCATGATACTCGACAGTTGTTGTCAACTCTAACAGCAAAATTTGAAACACATTCCCTCAGGGAAAAAATGAAACAGAGATGAGCACACGAATCTGTTCAGGACGATGAGAGATTCAGAACGCTTTTACATTTCAGGATGGTGAAAGCATATGGTTCATACTTAGTGCAATGCTACGTTGTTGTATTTCCTGGTGACTCCTAATCCTAACAATTCGGAGAACAGAGAAGACACCTTGTGTTGTTGCATTTCTTCATGCCTCCTAATCCTATCACACAATGTCCACTATCATTACATAAGGCCTAAGGAACTCCAAATTAACCTCCATAGATGCCACTGATAACTATCTCTGGGTGCTTCTCTCCTGGCTACACATTGGTTGGTAGTTTTCCTGGAAATCCTGCGGCGTCTCTCCTCGTATTCTTAAATAGGAAGTGATGTGTTGGATAAGTGTCTGGTGCAACAACCATGCAGAGCTGCAACTACACAATTCAGTGCTGTCTTGAGGCAGTGACGGAATCAGAATTTGATTACGCATCAGGCTCAGTAGAGAAATGATTTAAACTATCTAGACTGGATCATAAAAATATTACCTATACTAGACTGAATTTACTTGGACTTTACATTAGATATTTTTCTATACCTCGAGCTGAAGCTTGCTCTGCCCAGGGTGTGGCTCCGCCCCTGTCTTGAGGAGTACATTCTTGTGCACTATTTTACTGGGGTGAGCAGTGGCAGTGCTCACTGAAATAAGTTTGTGAGATAGTTCGGACGAAAAATAATTCAGAGACAACTTACCCAGTTATGCATATTTCTATTCTTTTATAAGCGACTCATCAAGTAATTAACTGCAATCACCACAACTGTATAGATTGTCAAACAATTAAGCAGACATCTAAGCAACAAAGCACTCCCTTCTCACTACCCTTGTTCTTTTTAGTTACTGGGATTACTTACCGTTGATGCCGAAAGTTCAAAACAGTTTATATTTTTGTTGTTTTACAAATTTCCTCAAGCTATATGACATATTGGTCAAATAATTTGCTAAAAATCGTAGCTTTCCCAAATCCACGTATTAATACTTGAGCTTGCCTTCAACACACTAAGAAATATTGTCAAGAAAGTTCACACCATGCCCCTCGTAGAAAAATTTGGAGCAAGATTGCCAAGATGGAAAGGAAAACTACTATCCGGAGTGGGCAGGCTGACCATCATGAACTTGATTCTCTCTTTGTTGCCAACCTATCACCTGTTTCCCGCCTAGCAAAGTGGGTTAATCAAGAGATAGAAAAAAAAGTCAGACGGTCATTCCTTTGGATCTTCTAGTAGTTGACTTTTGGCTAAAATTACACTATAGTGGCTATTAATTTTTTCAAGTAATTCAATTAAAAAAATAAAGAAAAATAAGAAAAAATGGAAAACACCATATGTCTTAATGAACAATGTAAAGGAAAAAGAAAAAAAAAGCCAAAAACAACGAAAATTAAGAAGCCGATGCGCTCATTTTGACTTTCGAAAGCCGAAAGCTAGAAGCCAAGCCACTTGGAATGGGACAAGTGGGCCACGGTATGCCTCCCAAAAAAACTCGGTGGACTAAGGATCTCTGATCTGAAACTTTTGGCCGAGTACTCCAACTAAGGGGCTACTCCAAACGGTTTTAAGTTGAGGCTTTCGGCTATGACTATTGACTTTTAGATGAAATTATACTGTAACGGCTATTAACTTTTTTCGAGTTACTTAATTAAAAAATTTTAAAAATAAGAAAAAAACACCATTATATCTTCACAGACAATACAAATGCATAAAGGAAAAAAAAAGAAAACAAAAAACCAACACACGAAAAAAAGCAAAAATTAAGAAGTCGACATGTTCTAAGTAACTTCTGACTTAAACTAAAAATCAGAAATTGAAACCGCTTAGAGTAAAGCCTAAGATAAATGTGGTTCCAATGGAAGGATGTTTAAGGCAATTGAGTTCTTAAAATATTTCGCAGAGCACCCTCACTTGAAGGCTCCCCCGTATTGTTGCATTTCCCATGCCTCGTAGTCTACTCTAGAAACATGTGAGTGGCTGCCTAAAGTTAACGTTCATCTCCCTTCACTTCTTTACTCTGACACCAATGCTGCCAAATTACTAAGCAGCCTAAGCTACGATTCTGAGACACTCACGGTTTTTTTTTTGTTTTTGGTTTTTCAGTGTTTTTCGTTATTAATTTCTCTCAACAATTATTATTCATTAGATTGATACATCATAATTAAATATCAAAAGCCATCGTCTAAAAGAACAAATCCCACGTATGCGTCCAAACACTAAAGTCCACTATTATCGTCAGATCAGGAACTTGGTCGGTGTTGACATCCTTTCTTGGTTAGTGTTCCTTCAATTTTTTTTGAGCGAGCTCATAAAAATTTCAATTTTGCGAAGCTCATCCAGTTTTCAATACCGCTCCATAAAAAAAAGCATGCTTTGTATAGATAGCTGGAGTTCACTAGGATTGTCAAGGAGTCTGCCTCTTCAGAGCTAACCTCCGGGTTGGGCCTCTGCACCATATGCAGACCAGAGCTACTTTCTTGTGCTTTTTAAGCAAGATCTGAGAGGATCAAGTGCTGTAATTTCAGGCATAGCAATCCGAGTTAGTCAGCTGCTTAGCAACATGACATGACACACACACAGAGGAATGGAGTGGAGGAATGTACCATCCGCAGGAATCAATCTGAAGTTTCACTGGCCGAAAAGACCATGAAAGCATTAACTGCACATAGTAGGACTTGAGTTTCTGACTTTTGGCTTTAGATGTACCTATCAATCGTTATTCTTTATTGCCCCGTATACTTTTAATGATCACTTGTCCTTTGTAAGTAACTCGCATGACTCCACTTCGAAGTGATACCTTACAACTTTCGAGTTCAACGATCTCGTAGATATTATATTCTTCTTTAAGTTGGGAACATACCGAATTCCAGTCAAAGTGCGATATGCTCCATCATGCATCTCCAATGTAACTATTTGAAACATATATGCCCCTAAAAATGATTTTAGTAATTAATGACAATAATGAGAGTGGCTTTTTCGACAAGAATATTAATCACTATTGCTCCCATGCTGGTGGTAGAGATGATGCCAGTATGATGACCTTGTCGTTCTTCTTAATTTTGTCATCCGCACTAGTCAGCTATGTGATAAGCTTGTTGAAGACACTGAGGTGGTCAACGAATCGTGTACCTTTCTCTATGCGCAACCTATACATTTGTTGCTTCAACACACCAGTTTGTCAGCGACTTTGCCATATATAATTCTTCTAAGTCCTCCTATAGTTTCTTCGGTGAATTCTCCTTGATCACTAAGTACTTTACCTTTTTGGAGAGACATAAACGGATTATACTGATAGCCTTCCGCTCCATGACCTTCTGGTCTTCATCGGACGTCTTTTTCGATTTGTCCCCTTCAAGAGCATCGATTAGCTTCTGTTGGATAAGGTTATTCTTTACCACGTATTGCCACACACTCAAATTTCTTCCACTGTTAAATTTGTCTACTTGATTCTACATCGTCAACATCGATCTTAATTTTGTTCCACCTAACACTTTACTGACCTTCTCACAAATTAGATTAATCTAGCATTGACTTTAATACCACTTGTTATGGGCCCGTTCTTTTTGGCTTCGCCTATGGTTTTTGGCTGTAGCTTATATGTTTTGAACTGTTCGTGAGAGAGAGTACGAAGTAACAAAAATTCGTGTATGGTTTTGGCTGATATAATGGAAGTCACTATAGTATGTATTATAATCAATTTATAGACCCCACTTTGAAAATACACTTCGTTTGAAAGCTAATTACTATAGAAAAGCTGAAAAGCAGCTTTTAGAAATTGAAAAGAAGAGGCCATATACTCTAATACCCCTTCTTATAAACAATATTCCCCAAATCAAATTAGAGTTTATGAGATACTGCACGAGTGTGTACGGTATCTGATGCGAGGTGCTCGATCTTCACAATGTAGGATTGATGATGATAATTTGGATCCGTATAACCTGACGAACTGATGGTGCCAACTACTGTTAGAACAGCAACATGCGGCAAAAAAAGTCGCCCAATCACACGCTTGTGATCCAGTCTACCCGACCACTAAGTAGACGTATCGCTGCTCCTGTGAACCACAAGGAAGCACACGAATAACGGAATGTATTCTTAAGAAAATTGCCCAATTTCCAAAGACAGCGCGTAGCATAAGCCCGAGAATAAGTAATATTAGCTATCTTAAAAATAACATGATCTGACCCAAAAGTTACGTATTACAAGGCTTATATAACCTTGGGCATAGTCTGTAGGACCCCCTAATCATGCACAACTCAATCTTTTATCTATTAGACTCGAACTCCTACAAAAAGGAAACTAAAATCGATAGTCGTCACTTTGTTTTGGTTGTAGCAGTCAATTTCGAATGAATCTGAAGATAAGTTCTCTTTCGTTACGTAGTCCTTGAAATAAGCTTTCGAAAAAGTCCAAGATCGCCTCAATCAGACTCTGTATGCGAAAGTTATTGCCCTTTAATCACAAGAAATCCTTTCGAGTTTGTGCTAAAACAGTCACGTATGTCGTTACGACCACGTTGATGAGTGTTATGACCACGTTGAGGTTGATTTCAACTACGACCACACCCTCTTTACGACCATACCTCCTCTACTGATCTTGGCTTTGTCCACTTGTACGACCACAAGTAGCAGTCGTAACCTTCGTAATCATTCGAGCTTCAAAGAGGATCGGATGGTCCGGACAGCTGAATCCGTTCAGACTAGTCCGAACATTTCGATACAATTGAACAGTTCGGAATGAGTCCACGGTCGTAGAAGTTGTAGTCGTAGCGACAGAGTAGTCGTAAGTCGTAGGTAGTGACGTGGTCAAAGATATAGTCAATGAAGCCGTGGTCATAGACATTATGGTCATAAGCATCGTGGTCGCAAACACCATCAGAGGCGGATCCACAGGGTATGCCGGGTGGGCCACGGCATACCCTGGGGCCCAGCCGACTTAGTACGCCATACTCTGCTGACGGTTCGCCTCATCGTCTATCACACGACGCGCCGCCCTGACGAATCCGCCGTAACAAGCAACAGGTGTCTCCCGTTTTCCCACACAACCCACTACTACTCCACAAAATAGAAGTAAACCGAACCAACCGGAGAAGAGCGGCGAGCGCACAAGAAGCGAGGAGACGAAGGCGCGGCGCGCGGCGACTCGTTGGAGTTGGTCTTGGTCGGCAGCGGCGGGCATGGCGGGGCATGTGGCATGGAGCTGCGTGCAGACGGCGCTCAAGATGGTGAACTCCGTCCTAGGGCTCGCCGGCATGGCCGTCATCCTCTACGCCCTCTGGATGCTCCGGGCCTGGTCCAGGTAGGTCGCCGAGCTCCACCAGCACCTCCCGGTCCCCTGGTTGGTACACTTTCCTCCCCCTCCTCCTCGGACAGATCTCGTCTAGTGTCTCGCAAGCCACAATCTTTGCTTTGTTTTGGTGCGGGCTCTAGAAGTTATTATTAGATTCTCAGTTTTCTCTTCTTGATTTCTGTTGTAATTCGTCCTTTGCTCGGCTAAATGCATCTAACTAGTTTTAAGCGAATTTGCAACGAAATGTATCCAATGTATTGTTTCATTGGAATATTTTTCTTTAGAGGTAGTAATTGAGGATTCTGTGCAAGAATGAGAGATTAGGAAATGGCATACAAACCAAACCCATCTCACCAAAAGCGCCTCCTTTTTCTTCTATGGCAGTTAAAGGTTAGCCTTTTTTATTGGTGTTGGGCAGGAGTATTCTCGGCTCAGCGTACCAATATTGTAGCAAATTTGGATACAGTGACGCACAAGAATAGTAGTAGTACTATCCGTATTGTAAGTCTTTTTTATGTATATTTGAGATTATTAATATAGTGTTTGAACTATTTATATTATAATTTGTGCAAGTTTTCAACTTAATCCTTGAATTTAAAACTTATCATATTATTTAGTGCCTGTATACCGAATTACGGTGCAAATTTTACAATTATTTACCGAATTGGCAAATGGTTTTACCGAATTGCATATGAAAATTTTGGTACGGCATACCCTTTGGTAAAATCCTAGGTCCGCCACTGAACACTATGGTCATAGACACCATGGTCGAACGGTGCGGATAGCACCAGAGCGTTCGGACCGTTTCAAACATTCTAAAGCCGATCCGATGGCCCGAAGACGATGGAACGGTGCCGACTGCGTTGCAATTCCTGATGCTTCCTAGTCCTAGGACGTCTACGTGGGTTTCAACGGCATAACCAAAACAAAAAAAAAAACTCCAACTTACTGCAAAATCTGTGTACAGCGCGTGGTATACGCTGATATTTACGTAGGACTGAGCTCTTCACCTTGCTCTCCCATCAGGTAGGCCGGCTAGCTTCCTTTTGAATTGCGATCCTGCTCCATCTCTCCCCTAACTCTTAAATAGGAAGAGTGATGTGTGATTCGATGCGGTGCAACAACCATGGATGGCTGCAATCACGCCGTGCACTGCTGCCTTGAGGAGCACATGGGCATTACTGTACTGGAGTGAGCATTCACTCCTCAATGAACTAGCTTACAGATAGAGTTTTCGATCGAAAGAGTTCCTGCTGCAAAATTTATATGGTTGGGTTGCGTATCTCCATCACATCAATCCAAGTTCGTAGTTCGTTCTTTTAGATGGCTGCATCTTGAGCAGAGGTAGTCTCAAAGGAAATTAATGTCTCGTCAAACTAGACCTGTTGTGAACTAGTGATCTAGCATTAATTTATCCATAAGCACTTCATCAGGTACCTGCAACAAGCACAACACAACTGTATATTCCTCAAACAACTAATTGAGAATACTTGTAACCTGTAAAGCATTCCGTCCTCCTCCCTCATTTTTTATATTGGATAGGTGTCACAAGTTCAGAACAATGCCCTATAGTGGTAAGAAGAGTTCATGCAAAACTAATCCAGTTGTGTATCTCTGTTACTTCAACTATGAGCGACTCATCAAGACTGCAAATTTGTCAAACAATAAGTTAACTTATAAGCAACCAAGCACTCCTTTGACTTATAAGCAACAAAGTTTAGAACTCTTTTTTTAGCACTCCCTTCTTACCACTCTTTTTTTAGTTACAGGTGTTTTATCATTAATGCCAAAAGTTTAGAACATTTTATGTTTTTGTTGTTTCACAAATTTCATGCAGTTATATGACTTGTTGGTCAAATAATTTGCTATAAATCATAGCTTTGTCAAATCCACGTATTAATTAAGCTTACCTTCAATACTCCAAGAAATATACACTTTGGAACATGGAATAGAACAGTCAGGCTCTGCAGGTAGGATTAACTCAACCATGATCGTCCTTTTTTCGTGTGTTTCTTTTGTTAAGTAATCTATCTATTTCATATCTAAAGACATCGAGCCAATTGCATCACCAAAACATAACACTTTCAGAAGAAACTCCATAAGACAGCTATTCTGCATTGCAATGATTTCCCTTGTCGTTACCTGGGATTACAGCTGCACCAGCGTAAGTGAAGAAAAGTTGACACATCATGCTCCTCATAGAAAAAAAATTGGAGCAGGATTGCCAAGATGGAAAGGGAAATTACTTTCTCCGGTGGGCAGGCTGACCCTCGTGAACTCGGTTCTCTCTTCGTTGCCAGCCTATCGCCCAACTGTTTTTGCCCTAGCAGAGTGAGGCTCGACAAAACTAGATTGTTATTTCTTCGGAAAGGCTGTGACCAAGCTATTGGAGGGCATTGCTTAGTTAACTAGGCCAGTGTGTGCCGCTCAAAAAAGCTTGGTGGACTTGGGATCTCTAATCTTGAAAATTTTGGCCGAAGATGAATGTGATTCAAGTGGAAGAATGGTTCAAAGGCAATTGAGTTCTTGAAAAATCTGACCAAGTGCCACAGCACGACGAGTCAGATGTACACTCCGTAATGCTGCATTTCCGAATGCCTCCTAGCCCTACTCTAGCAAACCTGTGCTATCATGCAGTGGCTGCCAAAATTCACTAGCATTACCAAAGCAAATTAAAGTCAACTTGGCACAGATGGTGAGGAATACCGATAGGTATCTACCTCCCTTCACTTCTTTCTCCTCTCAGGTGCGCTGAATGCTGTGATACTTCCAAAGTACACTCTTGTCTCCTCCCATTTTTAAGGAGGGTGGCCATGACTTGCAGTGAGCATTCCCCATCCAACTTACCCCGATGCCAACGCTGCCAAATTGATAAGCAGCCTGAGCTAGTGTCCTGAGTCACTGCTATGTGGGTCTGATGTCCACTAGTGTCATTATTTTAGGAACACGCATGGTTGATGCTGGCATGCTTACTTGAGTCAATATTCCTTGAATTTTGAGAGTTCACAACAGTTTCAATTTTGCAAAGCTCATTCAGTTCTCTATATGGCTGCACAAAAAAAAAATGCTTTGTATAGATTCTGGAATTTTGGACATATATAACACTGTGTAAACCCGAAATTCCAAAATTGGCCTCTGTACGAAAAAAAAATTCCGCTTCTAGCCCCCGCTCGACCGCGGGATCGCGCCAGTCGACACGCGTCCGATCGTGCGGTGTGGCACCGCACGAATGCATCGTTCATCCGGCCGTGCGGTGCCACACCGCACGATCAAGATCTGCACCGGCCGTGCGGTCCCATACCGCACGACCGGACCGTAGCACCGCACCGCGAACGCATGATTGAGCCTCCCGACCGCGCGTCTCTCTGCTGTCATTCCATCCGCCGAAAGCGCCGAAAACAGCCAGGCATGGCCACCCGCAAGCACACGTTAGCTACTGCTTCTACGGCCCTCTCCATAAGCAAAAGATGCACGATATATTCAACAGATATGTTGGCATACGAAGGAAGAAGCTCATTTGTAGTTCATTCAACCGAGCGAGAGCGAAGAAGGCAGTGAAAAACTGAGGAGCGAAAGAAGGAAGATTTGAGTTGATTTCGTTCGGAAGCAGCGGATTTGGCAAGTAGAAAAGTTGTAGATCGTCTCGTGAGCTTCAAGAAGAGGTAAGTTTTGTACCGTGCAACTAATATTTTATGTATGTCATTAGTTTATAATTAAGCAAACCATGTTTAGTTAATGTTATTTTAGGTAAATCTTTGATACTCTATGTATTTGTAGCAAATCTAACATATGTTAGGCATGATGTATTGTAGTGTATGTAATATTATACTCTGTTTTTTGAGAACATACATATTGTAATGTAGTTTCATGTTGTGCGAAAATATGAACTTGTAGATTTGTAGACGGTGAGAAAGTACATATTTTTTTAGAGCATTTGTAGTTGATAACAATAGTAACATGATTAGAAACATACAATTAGTACGGTTATGGAAGAAGTGGATATAGTCGGTTGGTGGTAAAATAAATTGAAAATAAAGTGCGGTAGCGGGTGTTTGATGGTACGATTATTGCATGTTTGAAACTAACATGGTTGATTATGCACTTAACATGTAATGGGAATTTGGTATGAATTGTAACAAGCTTAATGCGAACAATAGTGAAAATAAAATAACGTTGTAATGCAATTTTCATTCGTATTAGAAATGGAAATAAAAATGAAATGAATATGTAATTTGATGTATGGTAGAATTTAGAAGTAAAATAGGTAGAAGTAAATTATAGATTTATAAATACCGCACTGTTAATGTTACAATGGGGCAGTGGGGGTGTGATGATACGATTGTTGTATGTTGTGTACTGAGATGGTTGATTGTGCACTTATGTTAGGTACGCCATGGCTGACATTCAAGACTTGTTCGTATTCTACGGGAGTGGTCTCGTACGTGACGGGCCGTATGGGCGGACTGTCTAATTGTGACCGACCGTGATCCGGCACCCGGTTTGAACGCCATGACCTTGTCCGACCTACGGAGGTGTGTCCGTTCGGCGCTCGATCGGTACACCGCAAGGAAGAAGTTACGGATCGAGGCGCCTATGCCTCAATGGTGGGTGATGCGGGAGAGAATGTGGCAACTCAAGGTGACCAACGATGCCTCGTGGGCCAACTACATGGAGGTTGTGTGCAACCCCGATGTCTGCGATATATGCCGCACCAATGGTATATGTCGAGTTCGTGGAGAGGATGTAATCATCCGCCATGGTGGTTCTCGTGCCGGTGCGTATGTAGTTCTGGGTTCATCTTGGGCGGTCATGAAGATGCTTCATGGAGAAGATGTGGGCGAGGAAGTGGGTGATGAAGACCTCGGGAGGCGTGCGGAGAATTTCCGTGCCAACGAAGGTGTGGAGGAGAGGTGGTGGGCCCCGTATTGATCATCATGAGTACCTTGGGGACCGTGGAAGAAGTGGGCGCGAGGAGGAGGAGGATGAGGAAACAGGCGCCTCGAGAGGACGATGATGGCGGCTGCAATTGGAGGGGTGGTAGGTGGTGTTGTCACCACCGACGGCGTCACGTGTCATCCAGATCGGGCGACAACGCAGCGGCATCCCTAGTTCGCCACAAAGTGAGGACGGAGAATGGGGTTCAACGAGGCACACTCATTTTGGGGCGAAGCTTCCGTAATAAGAGTCTTGCCCAACAGTTATTGCTAGATACGCCGTGAACATGAGCCGGACGTGTCGGGTGCATGTGTCAAACCCGCACACGTACATTGTGAAGTGTGTTGACGGGTCTGTGATGGCAAAGTTCGTGCACGCGGTTCAAGGGCGCCGCACCGAGTTCCGGATAACGGTGCCGCATGATCACGCTTGCGAGCTTGCGGGGCAAGATGTAGGCACCGCAACATGACGCCGAGATATGTTGCGGAGTCGGTGAGCCACCTCATCGTGGCGCGATGTATCCATTTCTCAAGGTTATAATGGCGTAAGTAGCAAATTCGGAGGGATTGAGGTGAGCTACAAGAAGGCATGGAGGGCGAAACGAAGGTGCCGCACCGTATGTTTGGGACGTCGAGGAGGCGACGACCGGTCCCAAGAATGCCGCAGAAGAAATCACGTAATCAAATCCGTGCACGTACATTAACAGGTGAGAGGGTTCATCCTACGAGGGCCCGAATCGTTATATTCTTGACAGTGTTCGGGCCTTCCATCAGCGATACAAGGATTCGTGTCGTGCCGTCCGGTGCTAACGATAGACGGACGTTCATATCCGCAAGTACAAGGGTACTATCCTCACCGCGAGCTAAGGCGGATGCAAATGACCGCCACTCCCAGTGGCATTTGCAATTGTGGAGAATGAGAATACGGATAGCTGGCTTTGGTTCCTTGCCAATGTGAAGCAGGCCATAGTGCAAGGTCGTCCCGGTGTGTATCATCTCGGACCGCAATGCGAGCTTGCCGTCTGCGCTATGAACGATGCGAATGGGACGCAGCCCCCTTCCAAAGGAATGATCCAAGAACCGTTGGTGCATGAGACATCTTGCGCCGAACTTCCACAGAAGGTTCCGTAGCAAGGACTTAATGAAGATGTTTAAGAAGCTATGTGTGCAGAATCAGAAACGGAAGTTTGACACGTTGTGGAGGCAACTCGATCAGGAGGCTAGCAAGCATGTCCACACAGAAGCTGGGGCCGTGGAGGGAGGCTCCACAAGAGTTGGGGTGTTCACACAATGGGTTCAATCAAATGCACCTGACTTGGAGATGTGGTCTTTGTTGCACGACACCGGGGGGGCGAGGTATGGGATCATGACAACTAATATGTCGGAGGTTTACAACGGAGTCTTGAAGGGCGCCGATCTCTACCAATCACGGCAATCGTGGACGAGAGCCGAACCGCATCTTGTCGGGTATTTTGTCAATAGAGCCATGATGGCGAAGAAACACCTCGACGAAAACAAGCAATACTCTGAGGTAATGCACGCGTATATGGGGAAAAAGATGGAGAAGAGTCGTTCCCACATTGCTCGACCCATTGATGGCCTAAGGAACAAGTTCGAGGTTCGCCTCAGGCAGAAGTACGTCATGGGTCACATCAGAGGGGATCGCAAACACGTATGCACGATTGATGACAAAGCATCTTGCACCTGCAACAAGCCCCAGCTTCTTCACAAACCGTGCTCCCATGTGTATGCAGCCTGCGCGGTATGGCAGCAAGCGTCGACCCAGTACATCTCCCAGTACTACGACATGCAGCACTTGTATGCAACCTGGAGTGCAGAGTTTCATTCATACGGGTATATATGCACTACGAGAATTATGGCTGGGAGGTAAAGTGGGTACCAAATGATGCATCAAGCATGTCGGTCGTGGCGACGACAAAGCCGTCGCATCCGTAATGACATGGATGACGACCATGGGGATCGAGTTCGGCGGCCAAAGTGTAGGCTATGCAAGACGATTGGGCACTCCTCGGCCAAGCCCAAACAGTCGACATCAAGCAACCCTCCGTAGTAGCACATACAATATTTTGCTGCACTCCCTGTTGGTTCCTTCCATGTGTTGTTGCTGTGTTCTGTGCATTGCGATGCACCGCCATGTGTTACGAGGTCCCTTTCATTTTGAGGAGATGTACGATGTATTATTGGTTCTATGTCCGTATGTCACGCACATTTTATGTTTTTCACATTATGTATCTTGTTTGTGTACGCTACGTATGTGTAGATGTTGTATGGGTCATATTTGTGTGTACATCCGTCGTTACGCTTGTCGTTAATTATGTTGTCATTTGTTGCACATTACTTTATCAATGTAGACTCACTTATTTATCTTCTTTGGCGGAGATGGCTTACGAGTTGCTTGACCCCGGTGGGATGAGCGCACCGATGCCTATCGTGGTCGCCGGGAGACGGGCCTCGAGCTTGATCCCGAGGAGCCCCGAGAGCACCGGCCTCTCGACCGTGCAGACGTCCCCACTGCGGCGGTACACCGGCCGCCGCCCATTGCCCGCATGTTGGATGTACCGCACGCGATGCAGTTTGATGCGCCGTTGTTGTCCGCTCTTGTTGATCGCTGGAGGCCGGAGACTCACACCTTCCACTTTCGCTGGGGAGAGATGACGGTTACTCGCAGGATGTGACAATGCTTACAGTCTACCCTCCGTGGTGTCTTTGTAGTGCCACCCCAAAGTCGCAGATTGAAGGTCCATATGGCTCAGCGGTTCGGTCATCCGATCCCGGACAACGTAGCTGGTGTGCCACATGGCTGGCTTCGTCGGTACATGACATGTCCTGCTGTCGCACATGAGGACCAAAGCGGACACACTTCGCTATGCACTGCTATTTCGTCGGTGGGTCTTGTTCCCTAGCACCACCGGAGATTCAAGGCACCTAGCTACATACATCTAGCGAGTCCTTGGCGGATGGTCGGCCCGGTGAGGTGCCACATTATAGCCGGGATCACCGTTCTTAGCGCGACATACCGAGGTTTGTGTGATGCCTCACAACACTACTACGGCCAATGAGCCGGCCCCAGCCGTGTGCTACGTTCTTCTTCGCCAGGTCGTGGGAACACTTCCCCGTTGGCAGGCCTTACTTTGGTACTTCTGTGCACCCTTACGAGTTCAGCCCGCATTTGTACGGAGTTGGTAATGGAGACGACGCCGTCGATGGGCCCACCATGGGTACACGTTGGACACATGCTCGGTTGCGGTGGGCCAAGGAGAGACCGAGACGCATGCATGCGAGTTCCACAACATGTTCGAGACACTCCACGAGGTAGAGATAGTCCGTGGCCATGGACTCCACCGCTCATTATGGACACGGCCCCCACGGATTATCATCTCGGTGCGGGCAGGATCACATGTACCGGTTGACGACTTGCCACTTGGTGTTCTCTCACCGCGTCGAGCCATACAACCCGCAGCGAGTCATGAGGCGATTCGGCATGTACCAGTTGTCCCACCCCGCCAGACGCCTCTTGCACCCACCACCCACCGGTATGTGATTTCACGGAACTTTAATTAATGCATTACTTTGTGCCCCTACTAATTGTGGGTGTCTCAATTAACTTGCAGGCAATCGAGGAGAGGGCGAGCGAACGAAGACTGGAGAGGCGTACAACGGGAGTGGACAGACATGTGGCGTGACCACGCGGACACGATGGTTGTGGATGAGACCCGGCCGCATTTACCCCGCACGTATAGCACATACCTCGAGTGGTACGCCCACGCACCCGCAGAGGCTTATCGCGCGCCACGCCGCCCGATTGAGATCATACACGAGGTCAGAGAGGCAGTCCGCATCGCATCGAAGCGGCACGCACGACGACGAGACGGTAAGAGATTAGTATGTAATTAACATATGCACGATTATGTTTGAACTGGTAACTTGTGTACCTGCAGTTCGACCGATTGCATCGTATCCACGACGAGGCAGCTCAGGCTCTCCATCGTGGGAGGGCAAATTCGATTGATCGCCTGCTCACTTCGATGCGCAGCATCTATGATGACGCCAGGTCTGCGATACGGACCATCAGTTGTGGTCAGCACAGAGATGACGCTGTTGCACGACGCGGTCGCGGACGGGGGCGACCACCACCACCCTCCGCGGCACCGCCGGTGGTGCCATCCGCACGTCCATCATCGCCACGTCCGTCCGCCGCCCGCCATCGACCCGCTTTGCTCGCCGTCGTCCACGCGATTCGGGCGTGACGTGATTTGCGACCTATTTGTTCATGCACTTGTTTGTCATTTATCTCTAACCCCATATTTTCTTGCGGCAATTGCGGCGGATAGCACCTGCTGCAGCCATCGTCATCACGAGGAGTACGGGAACGAACAATCGAGCTCGGCCGACGGGCCCGATCTCCAGACAATGACCCGACTCGGCAAGACAAGGTCGGAGGTGCCGCTGCCGCGTCGCCCATGGTGGTCGATCCGGCTGCAGGAGCGGGAGGAGTGGTTTGGCCATACCTACCAAGATTACACGCGCAGAGTACGGTGGGTCATCGGCATTTCACCACGCAGTAAATGCCATTTGATATTACTATTTATTACTAACAACGCTGCATGGTGTAATTCGGATGTGACATCTCAACAGACATAGACCCTCGTCGATCGATTGGTCGAGGGTCGATCCACCGGAGAACTCGCATTTCGCCATCCGCAGAAAGGAGGATAAACATGCACCGCATAACAAATAAGAAAGCATCACACTACTTTTACCCGGATCGTGGGCATCGGAAGAACGTCGCCCGCCATCGAACTTGCATTCGAGGGCCTGCACAACCGCGTCCTCATTGTGTCGGCACTTCGCCATGCCGGTTGAGCACGCGACTTGGTATCAAACGGTAGTGTGGACCAAATACCTCCCTCCTTTGTAAGGAAGGTCTTCCTTCGGTGACCCATATCCGATCGGCCCCTCAGCTTCCGACATGTTATATTTCACAATAGAAGAGGACACACTTCTTTTTTCGATTTGCACGGTTCGCCGACAATATCATGGGACCCCAACCGTACTATTTATACGAAACGAGAGAACTTACTGCGGTGGCGTGACAAAAGAGGCCACTTTGTGCGGTGGACATGACAAAGAGGCCGCTTTACGCAATGACGGACAAAGAGGCCGCTTTGCGCAGGACATGACAAAAGATGCGGTTGGCGCAATGGACGTGACAAAAGAGGCCGCTTTGCTCGGTGGCGTGACAAAAGAGGGCGCTTTGCGCATGACATGACAAAGAGGACGGCTTTGCGCAGTGACGTGACAAAAGAGGCCAGCTTTGCGCAGTGACATGACAAAATAGGTCGGCTTTGTGCAGTGACATGACAAAAGAGCGCAGCTTTGCTCGATGGCGTGACAAAGAGGCCGCTTTGCGCAGGACGTGACAACAGAGGCCGCCTTTGCGCGATGGACGTGACAACAGAGGCCGCCTTTGCGCAAAGGACGTGACAAAGATCCCGCCTTTGCGCAATGCCAAAAACCCATGGCTACCCTTCGCCTTATAAATTGACGTGCAATGCATCTGCAAGAGAGCACTACACCATCTAACACTACATCTTACATTCCTTCTCCACGTCGAAATGAACAACAAGAATATAAATAGTTGGCAGGAATTCGCGGACAGGATAAATGAAACTACGCGGAAGGCTAGGGAGGAGTCCCGCAAGAAGGCACAATGGGAGGAGACACGCAACATAGCAAGGGCTGCGGCGGCTCGCAAGGAACAAGCAAAGGCTGCTGCGGCTACGAGGTCAGCTCCCCGCAATGAGCGGCCACAGTAGCAACAACCCCATCCCGGACGTCCCCAACGAGCGTCGCGCAACTCCCACCGAGGGGAGACACCCCTTTGTTGGTGCGGGACACGTGCAAGTTCATCAAATCGAACGAACGCATCACCACGGTATGCGTTCGGGGTGCGCAAACTACTCCAGTGAATACCCCAACCGCCGTTTTGACACCTCATCCTATCGGGAACCGGTAACGAACACATGCACCATTTTTCCCGACATTTTCTCATTCACATCACGTACTAACAATCTCTCCCTCGCTTTTGCGCCTCCGGGCCCTATGTAGCTACCGCAAATGGATCGATCTTGAGATCCACCTGGCGACCAATGGACCCTCGACTTGAGGAGTGGAATGTCAAACAGACAAGGAGTTGTTGCAGGAGGAGCGCCACCGCGAGCACACCCTGCGTATACAACGCGACTCGCAAGCCCATCTCGATGCATGCACGCGGAGGGAGCGGGAGGCTCGCGAGAGGGAGCGCGAGAGAAAGAGGGAAATAGCGGCTAAGGCAAAAGAGGCCGCGGAGGAGTTCAACGTCGAGCGGGCAAGGAAGGGAAAGTGGCCCCGGTCCACACAGTAGGTCGTACGAGCAGTTGGGTAGATTAGTCGCATATCATGCTATATGTTATGCATGTAATAAAAATGTACGCATGTTACTCCCAATCGTATTATGAAGTTTATTATCTCGTCTTCGCATTCAATGATTCGATTGCAAGTCATTTACCAATATTAATATACTGGTTCTCTCCGTACACTAATTCTCACTAAAATCAAAATATCACTTACCATTGTATGTATCGATCGTTCTACACTCAATAGCTCTTAAAAAAATTATCTCAAAATTTTTTACCCACCTACAACATACAGTGAATATAAACTTTTATTACAACTACTACTAATTTTTTTCCAGTTTAAAAGTACAAAATTCACAAAACTCTACAAACTCACAGGGGACTGACTCAAGTCGCCTTCCTACAAAATTGTCAGTTCAACATATTTTCACGGTCAAGAATCTACAAAAACACAACATCAATCGTTACTTCACATCTACTTCAACATATCTGCTTATTATGAAGTGTATTTTAATTATCGAGATAAAATCTCCTCATCTTTTCGCATTCATTTTTCTCACCGTTACATATCACTTTCCTTCCTTTCGCCTAATTGTTCTTATCACGTTGTTTTCAAAAAATTCCATTAAATTTTCTACAATAAAACAACATACCATGATCGAAAATTGTTATTGTCATTTCAACATTTTTTCACGGTCAAGAATCTACAAAATCACAAATACATCAATCATTACTTCACACAAATTTCGTTCGTACTCTACCAAACAAAATTTTAAATTTTCTAAATGCAACAAAATCACACAAGCTATAAACTGGACTCTACATCAAATTCAAATTTTTGAAACAACATTTCATATATGTAAATTTATTTTTATTATAAATAACTTAATAATACATATAAATTCTTGTACTAAATACATATATCAAACCCTAAAAATTAGCCGTGATCACCGAAACGTGCGGTCGTGGCGTGGTCATGCGGTCGGAGGCGGGTCATGCGGCCGGAGGGGCGATCGTCTGCGCCGGAGCGGGTCGTGCGCGGGGCGCGGTCGTGCGTGGTCCCGCACCGCACGACCCGTCAAGGCGGTCGTCGGTCCCGGACCGCACGACCGCCGATGTCGATGCCGGTGGTCGCGGTCGGGAGGGGCCGCTTTGGAATTTTTATGCATCGGGAGCCAGATTTGGAATTTTAGGATACTAGGGTGCCAGATGTGTCCAAAATTCTAGATTCTGAGTGTCAGACCACCCTACTCTCCTTGATGTGCCACAGTATCTTACCATGGTAAATTGGCGACGTATTTGGTGAAAATGCATGGTTACATGGTAAAAATTTGAAAATTTCCAACGACAAGGGTCCGATCGATTCCGGACGGCCCCAGATTGAGGCGGGATGTCCCTCCACTGCTTAATCGCTATTTTGCAAAAAACCCCCCGTGCGCTGCCGATCCAATTAGCGAACCCGCCAGCGCACGGGGCTCCGTCCTGCGCTCCTGCTCATATCCCCTCGCTCCATTGGCGTTGTGTAGGATTCAAAAAATTAATCCTGAATTCTAATATATTTACTACACTAGTCTTATGATCAATAGCTAGTACACATATTCAACGTTCTTAGTTTTATAACCACACACGCATGAATAATCAGAGTAACATATATTAATAAAAATGCGAATATAGACTTATACAACTAAGCTTTTAATAAAAGAGACCGACCGGCCAAATAATTCACTTCACAGGTAAATAGCAGCGAAATGATGATAAATGAGACAAAATTTCCAACAAACATGCCATGGCCCACCAAACAACTGACTGGAGCTAAACCTCCAAATAGTGTCATCTTTTGCTGATACTCGCGGCGCGGAAGTAACCCATTTGGAGATCTTCTTCTTGCTCTAAATAATATTCAACAAGCAACACTGAGTATGAAAAACACAAGACTTTATAGCAAAGTTATATATTATGCAAGCTGAGTCAAGGATGGCTATTTATTCTAGTTTTTTTTGCAAATGCTATTATTTGAGATAACTGATAATAGATTGCAAGCAAAAATTGTAAAGGCAACTGACATTTAATATAAAGTAATAAGCAAGTATCATAAGCATAATTCACCATTGGCTCTCTATAGCCACGAGCAATGACTTTCACATACTCGTGACCAAGATTAACAAGGGGTTACCTCCCTTTCCCAACCAAGTTTTGAAAACACAAGACTAGCCTTAATGACATCACTAAGCTTTGCCCATAACCAGAGACACGACTATTCGAATAGATTTTATACTCTACAGAGGTTATACACTTTATCCATAAGATACAATCAACTCCCCATGTCATCCATGTCTTCGATACCCGAAGTACCTGATAAGAGTGATCGTGACAAGGCTTTTACATTACTCGACTCCAACCTTATCCCGTCCGATGAATTTTAGTCCTCGAGGGTCAGTTTACGTTAAACCTAGAGAAATTCACGTTGTGTCAATGGTAAACTTACTCTAATCTACCACGAGTGCAAATTAGACCCAAACAAACCACAAGAACATTCCCATAAAAGACGCTTGTGGTTATACAAAAAGATTAGTTTAGCAACACATGAAATCATGGTCCTTAATTGACTTGAGCAAGAGTCTCCAACCATCAATCACCACTTACAAGTTTTTTTTCACAAGTCACATCCACATAAATTTGCACTTCTAACCAACATGTGCGATTCCCTCTCGCATCACAAGTTATACATATATCTCGCTCAAGTCAAAAACATAGTTTTTTTAGTTTTGTTTTCTAAGGAAAATACCAAGGGTGACCACTTTGATCTAGCAACATACCCATCCCAAGTTTTGAAAGTGTAACACTTAGATCGCCCAATATACTGACATCTATGCAGGACTAAGCAACTCTATTATATACCTATTCTAAAATTCCACATTTAATCATACTAGCTGTGGGTATCATTACTAGGACGACAACAGTATGGAAACTTTTCAAAGAATGATCAATGCAATAATTTGGCATAACTATTCACCTTACCAACATAGCGATATTACCAAAAAAACACGCACATGCATAATAGTTTGAACAAACAAATTACTTAACATTGAAAATGATCAACATGCTCAAAGGGGTGCTTGCCTTACTTGTTGAACACTTGCGTCTTGCTCTGGATTGATTTTCCGAAGTATTGCAGTACGTCGATATCTAGCGAATAAAGCCAAATAATACAAATAAACACCAAACAAATTCAAATAGAGGTAAAACTCAAATATTTTTGCATATTATGAAAGAGCATGATTTTAGAAAAATTTAGAGACAAAATCACTAAATTTGGAGTTCGTATGCAAAAGTTATAAGCGTTTGAATTTGGCTTGGTTCGAAAAATCCTAAAAATAAAATGTTGTTTATTGTTTACTGTGGGGCCCATTGTCAGATTTTTTTCTATTTTTCTAAAATTCCAGAATCTTTTGCTTACATGTGGGTCCTACATATCATACACACATATTTGAAAGAGTCATAACATAAATATCACAAGTGGGACCAAATGTCATACACAACTTCATCTTCTTCCATTGTTCTATTGGCTGGAGAGAGAGAGAGAGAGAGAGAGAGAGAGAGAAACAATGTAGCTGCTGTTAGAGCTCTCCGGTGAGCTTTGTCTATGGCAAGGGAAGGCCGGGGAGGCATCGAGAACTAGCAAAATAGATTGCTTAGGTGACAACGGTTTCAATAGTGGTGATAGCCCACTCTATGACGACTTGTGGTGTGCTCACAATGGCATGAAGGCAATGACAAAATAGGGCAATAGTGACGCGGCTTGTCAAAGAGGAAAGGGAGGGGGTATGTGAGTATCCATGGGCCAAGGGGAACTCACCGGACCAATCCACGGTGGCGGAGGATCGGGGTGGGCTGCCCATGAAGCACATGCGGTGACAATGGTGTTGCATGTGGAGGGAGCTCCTCAGTGGATGCAGCTTCAAGCTGGTCCTTGGCGGAGGTAGAGGGGTCCAAGGGGAAGCTCTAGTAGTGAGGAATCAAAGGGGTGGTACTCTGTAAAGAGCTGTAGTGATAGCAATGATGTTGCCCAGTTTTGGCTGGAGTTGGGGAAGAGGCCGCGTTCCTAGGATCTCGTTGCATGAATGTCAAAATAAACAAAGGGCTTTTGATCCTTAAGGAGAAGAATGCATTCTGACATGAACATGTTGGCTAAAAGCTTACTGATGGAGCGGAAATGGTGACATCTTTGCAGTGTCTACGGGAGACATGCTCGCCGGCGTTCGAAAAAACATACACGTTCCATCCAACATAGTGGAGCTCTATAGCTAAAATTCGAGCAGAATGGAGAGGGGAGAACGGCAAAGAAAGTGGCACGTTTAGAAGTGTATATAGGGAGAGGAAGCAGTGGGGAACGAAGGGCAAAACCAGGGGTGCGCGTGAGCTTTTACGGTAGCAGCTGGCTACGACTCTGGCTGGTCAAGGATGCGATGGGACGATGCTTTGGGTGATAGAGGGGTGTAGGGCCTTAGGTAGGGTACTCGAGGAGGTCAGAGCTTGGCTTTTTGTAGGTTCCTTGTGATGGCCTTGCTATCTGCAACCATGTAGGGGCATCCAAAGGTGGAAGATAAAGTCTGCAGTTGGGCCCCTCACGACATTAAGTGAAGGAGACGAGATATTGAATCATTGTGGTCAGCCACAAATATAAAATTTGTGTACCATAGCATGATTAGTATCATTGATTGTGGTTATACAAAATGGTTTTTACTTAGGCGAATGATTGTGCAGTAAGGATGGTGCAATAGCACATTGGGATGTGAATGTTTTTACTTTGGTAAGCCTTTCATACTATATTACTTCTTTGTTACAAGCGACTTGCTGAGTACTCTATGTACTCACGGCTATATCTATATTTGCTCAGTTGCTGAAGAAGAGCCAGATCAGATAGATGAATTTGAAGGAGGTTTCTTCGACGACTTCGCGGATTAGAACTTCGCTCCCCGGTCGATTGCCTATAGGTATATCGAGTGGCCTTAGTGTTTATCTTTTGTTTTCCGCTGTAAGTTTCTTAAGTCTTTCAAGCTATTATCTGTAAACTTGGCCATAAGGTCGTAACTCTTATAATTAATAATATTTGAATCTTTTCTTAGTAAATCGTTATATGATCGATATTTCATCTATGTTTATACTGTGTGCACTAACGTGATTCTGAACTAGTGCAGAATACACAGGAAGTCCGAATTTGTTGATTTGATTCGGGTCTCTATATAAGGGGTCTGCGACCAGGAATCCGATTTTCTCAGCTGCTTAGCAACATGACATACACGCAAGAATGGAGTGAAAGAAAGAAATTACTAGATGGTGGAATGGCAGAAGAGACTATCTCTAGCAACAGGCTTAGGATGCCAGACCCTAACTATGATGCTGGCATGGCTCCATTCCCGATGCCTCCCAATCCTACTGCTGTGATCTGAAGACAGTGGTCATCAGGTCTTGCAATGCTACAATCGAAACGTCAGAATGATTCCCACGGATGGTGTAGACAGTGGTCATCAAGTTGTTTTCTCTGAAATCTTCAGGCAAGTGTTTGCCATGTTTAATGCTACTTTTATAGAAGAGTAGCCTTCAAGGGCTGCAGCCACGTATTTGAGCTGGCCGTTCATGAGCTGTACTGCCACTAAACCTTCTGATCAACTATATTATGAAATCTGAAATATTAATTCAGTTTTGTATACCAATGCATCATTTTAAACTGGTACTGTAGTTTATTTGGTTTACTACATTTACGGTTAAGGAAACGTCTTAGCCAATCAACTTACATAGTGTTTTGAATCAGCATTACCTTAGCCCCAAACACTTCATCAAATACATGAAACTGTCCAAAGTTAACAACAACAAAGAATGAGCTAGCTACAAGTACATGTCTGCACGAAGGCTTTCCTTTCCTCCTATGGAGCAAATGCAGGAGAGATTAGATTAGTATCCTGTGATGTCAGTTCAGACAACTACATTTGTTTCTTTTTACATGGAAGTGTTTTTGTACTTCAATAAACAAAAACATAAAAGATCGTTGGGAACAAAAATCTGATTTGCACCGAATGATATAGCAATTCATAACATTTGCTATGCATAAAAAAAGACTAACATGAATGACAAAAAATAAATTTCGACGTTCAACGATAACGTTGTCATCAACGCTCCGCTACCAACACTGGCTGACTCGCAACACTGAAATCTGGTCGACAGGCAACATTGAAATGAATCCATCGGCTACTCGCCAAGTTCTTGTAACAGACAAAAAAATAGAGGAACAGAAGTAGTGGAAATTACATGTTTTACTGACGAAAGGCAGAGAGAAAGCCATTTCTGGGTTATCGGTAATGGTACAATTAAGTCCACGACTTTCATGATGAATACCAGAAGAATAATCCATCTCCAGCCGATCATCATGGTGATGTTACTCGGCAGAGAATACACTGATGGCACAGTTGGAATTCCTGATGCTTTCCAGTCCTATGACGTCTATGTGGGTTTCAACAACATCACAAAAACAATTCCAACTTAGTGCAAAACTTGTGTACATGACGTGGTTTGCACCGATATGTACCTGAGATTAAGCTCATCTCCTTGCTCCCCTCAGGTAGGCCGGGCTGGCTTCTTTGTGAATTGTGAACCCCCCTCCATCTTTTCTCCCTCTTATATAGGAAGAGTAATGTGCGATTCGATGCAGTGCAAGTGAAACAACCATGCAGGGCTGCTTTCATGCGGTTTAGTGCTGCCTTGGGGAGCACATGGGGCATCAGTAGTGTAATGGAGTGAGCATTTCCTCCTCATTGAACAGGCTCCCAGATAGAATCTTTTTTTTTTTATCAAAAGAGTTCCGGCAAAAAATACTTGGTTGGGCATCTCCATCACATCAATTCAAGCTCATGGTGTAGTTTTATTTAGCCGACAACATTTTGAGCAGAACTATGCCAAAAGGAAATGTCTCATCAAACTAGACCCTGTTTTGATCTAGCATTGGTTTAACCATAAACACTTCATCAGGTACCTGCAATGAGTCCGACTGTGTATATCCTCAAACAATTTGTCATATTTGTAATCTGTAAAGTGCTCCGTCCACCCTACTTTTTTTTTTATTGGAAGGGCTACTAGGTGTCACAAGTTCAGATCGATGCCTTTTATATTTGTGTAATTGTGAATAATTTCCAGCAGTTATATGACATGTTGGTCAAATATTTTGCCAAAAAAAAGCTTTGTCTAATTCGTGTATTCACACTTGAGCTTGTCATGATCAGTCCAATAAATATTCACCAGGAACATGGAGTAGGTGTCTGCAGAAAGGATTCGAAGGATTACCCGTTCTTCTTCAGAGCGTTTCTCAGAGAAGGGACTTATCTGAACACATAACCAAATTTAGTAGTTCGGCAAGAAGAGAGAACTCCATAAGGCAGTTCTTACGAAGGCTTTATAACAACTAGAGTAGCCGCGCAATTGCGCGGCTAGTCTTATAATTTTCTTTATTATCTCAGATCTCTGGTACATAATTTATGTCTCCTTTTTAACAATTTTATATTGAATTTTCTATAGAAAATCTCTTTTTAACTTCTTTTTAAACAAGAGGAATTCGGTTATATACCATCAAAATGTGTCCACTTCAGAAATATACTACCCAGAAAAACTGGTTCACTTTAATACCACCAAAATTTCTCTAAATTCGCCAATATACCGCTCTTTAAAGGGAAGGCATCCAACTGCCGTTTACTCCCATTCCTACCTCTTCACTGCTGTTTGCCAGTAACGTTTATAATGGAGGTTTAACAGAACCAAGGATAAACAAAAAATGTATGCATTGCAAATAGAGAAAAATGATACAGAGATAGAGAACAGTAAAATCATGCAGACAACGCATATCAATAACTGATTGATAAATCAAAATGATTTGTTAAGGGTAAGAATAGGAAATAGATAAGGACTCTTATCTATTTCCTTATATGACTTGTATTCCTTCCATATACTCCCTCTTGTACTCTCTATATATATTGCCCTTTGGGCCTCATCAATATTACACACATTATTCATAACATGGTATCAGAGCATAGGTTCCATACCTAGCTCCTGTTGATCTTCCGCTGTCGCTGCCCCCGGGAGAATCGATCTCTCCTAGGGGTAGTCATCTCCTCGACGCTATCACCGCCGCCCACCGGCCTCCGGCCTCTCCCGAGATGTTGGTGGAGTCGCCGCTGCCGTCCTTGGCGACAGTCCCCGTTGTCTGTCCCTAGCCGCTCGGGTCGTCCCCGCCGTGCCGGCCACCTCCACGGCCGCTGCCGGAGCCGCCGCCACCTTCACCTCGGGCCGTCGCCCTCTTCCTCAGCCGCACGGGCTGCTGGTGTCGTCGCCGTCGCAACCGCTTAGATCCGCCGCCGCCTCCTCGTCTCCGGCCGCCGCCGTTTTGGTACCGCACGGATCCGGCCTCCTCCTTGCCGGATCTGGCCATCTCCACCGTCGGCAAGACTGGATCCGGCCTCTCCGCGGCATCACCGCCGGCCCGAGCAGCCGACGCCGATCCGGCCTCCGGCTGTCTCCCTCGCCGGCTGCGCACCGCTTCTCGACCGGTGCCGCCCGCCGCCGCCCGGCCGCCGCCGAGGCGCCGCCTCCGCAACCGGCCACGATTTCTCGGGCCGCCACCCGCTTGGCGCCGCGCCTGCCGCCACTAGTTCGCCGCCGCGCCTCTAGCCGACGTGTCGCCCGATCGCTCGTGCCGCCTCCGCTTCCTCCGGATCCGCCCTCTCCGCCTCGGCTTGGCACGCCGCCGCACCGCCTCGCCCGCCGCCGCTCCGCACGGCGCCGCCCGCCCGCCCGCCCGAGCTCGCCGCCACTTGTTTGGGGTGGGAAACCCTACCCACCTCTTTGAAACCAGTCCGGTGGGTGGGCTGGGGTTTGGCCGGGTGGGCCGGCCTGGCCGGGCTGGGAGATGGTGGCCGCCTGGGCCTACTGGGAGATGGGAGATGGATTTTATTTTCATCTGTTTCCTTTTGAGTTAGTCAGTCTTCGAGTTATTTTCCTCGTGAGTCTTCCGTTGCGTCCATCCAAAATCCGTAGTTTCTAATTTTTGTTCATTCAAGTCGTGCGAGTCCACAAATTTATTGTCAGTCATAGAAGTGTACTATCTGAGCCGCGTGCAGATCGGAGAAATCGTTATGATGCCGCCGCTTATCTAGCCGCCGCCCCGAGCTTTAAAGGCCGCCGCGCGTCCCTATGCACTGCGCCGCCGCCTCTTGGGTTTCGATCTGCACCGTCATGCATCTATCTATTCCTCTTCGGTTTGATTTGATAGTTTATTCAAAAACTGCACGCAACGACGACATCATCAAGACTCGGACTTCGGATTTATTTTGTTCAGTGTCAACCCTTTTCCAAATGCAATGCTATTGCATACGCCTTGTATTTGAGGGGGGTGTTAAGGATAAGAATATGAAATAGATAAGGACTCTTATCTATTTCCTTATATGACTTGTATTCCTTCCATATACTCCCTCTTGTACTCTCTATATATATTGCCCTTTGGGCCTCATCAATATTACGCACATTATTCATAACATGATTAACTAGAGAAAAGATCAGCCAGAAGAAATTAGCATATTCTCAGCATACAACAATCATAAAAGCATAAATAGTGACAAAACATTTGACAATCACTTCAGAAGAAAGCTTAAACTCATATCTGCACAGTGCTAAAATTGAGAGGAAGTATCAATGTTTGAAAGAAGAGTTTGTTGGGAAATATCATGATTTTTTCAATGACTAACATCACAAACTTACATGTTGGTTCATATTCTGTTCAAAAAACGAATGGATTACACAGGAACACAAGCATGTTAGAAATGGATAAAGCAGTTAAGCAAAATCATTGGTTGGATTCTTTGGTTGTCTGGCTAGCTTTGCTTAGAAATCCTATTCAGTTTTGGTATAATCAGATAAGGTGCACTAGTCACCCCATTCAGATACCATCCTTGTAGGAGTCATCACAGCAGATCATCCATAGGACTTCAGATCAAAACAACTCAAATGAAACAAGAGGAATTGAGAACATCAATGCATTTCCAACATCTGAAATTGAGAACATCAATCCATTACCTAGAGCTAACAACAAGATGAGTTGAATTATCATACAATTGGCTCAACAACAAGAGAAATTAAAATTCTTACCTAATAGCAAGAGTAATTAAAATTCTTACCTAATAGCAAGAGTAATTAAAATTCTTACCTAATAGCAAGAGTAATTTTTACCTAACAACAATAGCAACCAGGTGGGGGCCGAGGAGGCGGCTGGGTGAGGGGCGACTGGGCGAGGACCGAGGGATGGCCGGGGCCTGGGAAAAGGATGAGTCCAAAGGATTTTGGATCTGAAGATGAGGGAAGGATTCTAGATCTGGAGGATTGAGGGCGGCTTCGCGTGTAACGTTAGTGGCAACTGGGGCCTGGGGGTTGGGAAAGTGGGAATCACTTGGGGTCTTCGGGAGACTAGGGTTTCGAGTCTTTTGACTATTTGGCTGGCCCACCTGTTAGGTCATGGGTAAACGGACGAGACGGCTACAGGTGGAGCTCACCCATGCCTTTGCCCGTTTACCCGACGGGTAGAGAGTTTTCTCTATTTTTATGCCCGTGGGTAAATAATACATCATGCCTAGTTCCATTAGGGTATTTATCCACGGGCATGCGGGTAAATGGGCACAATTGCTATCCCTAGCAGTTGCAGTACAATGTTTGCACGGTCGGTGACGCGGTCAGCAAAGGCGAGTTGGGGCGTGAGTGTGAGCGTGGAGCGTGGTGGGCGGGAGTGGCTTGGTGCGGGCGCGATGCGACCAGGCCGAGCATTGGTGAGGCACGGCATGGCATAGCGGGCGTGACCATGGTGTGAGCGCACAACGTTGTACGGTCAGTGCGGTGCAAGCTCGCTTGGCTAGGAGCAGAGGAAGAGGGAGAGAGGAGCTGAGCCGGTGGGGAGTTGGGTTGATTGGGCAGAGAGAAAAAGGAGGGAGTGGGTTGCAGCCAGAGAGAAAAGAGTAGGGTCGGCCCGATTTAATTTCTAATTTTTTATTTGTATTTCCCTTTTGATTTGAATTTGGATTTCGGTTTTCAATTTGAATTTCATTCTTCTCATTGCTTTCAATTTCTTAGGGAATTTACCCTAGGTTTAAATTTGTCTATTATTTTATTTATTCTATCCTTTTTATTATTATTAGTAATATTTATTGTGTATTTATCCTTATTTTATTTTTCATAACACAAATTTCAGAAAATCCCAAATAAATTCCAGGAAATCCGAATGTCAACAAAATGTATTTAAAATTTTCATATTTTCGAACATCCAAAATTTGGGATGTCATAATATGCCACTTCAAACATGAATGCATACTTTGATCTCCTTGGTTCTTGAATATCTTATAGACTTCGGTTTGCATGTCTTCAGTCTATCTCATGCACGGAGCACATCTCTCCAAAGAGCTTCCCTAATCATCTCTAGATTATTTGATTAATGCGGCAGCCGACCAACTTCCATCTACTCCATTGTGGAGGATCTTGCCTTTGTCATGCTTGATCTGCAGGAAGAAACGCATGAGAGGTGAGAGATGTGTCTAACGAAACCAACATTGTTGTAGTCAGACCACAAACAGAACCCAACTTTTCCACTTATATCCACTCTTAAAGAATGATGAACATACCTGTACTGATTCAGCAAAGGCAGAACACCGAGTAGCTCCTATCACTGTCAGAGGGTGATCTGCTAGCAGAAAGCAAAGACTATACCATTCAAATGTTTTCATAAACTAGGCATGGTATAGAAGGGTGAAAGTACCCGGCAAATGGTCTGAGGAACAGGAAGCTGTCCAAGCAGAGCAGCTCGCGGATTCAGAGTGGAGCTGTACTTGCTGTTTTGCTGCATTTCCTAATGCATCCCAATCCTAGTTCTTCAATGTACATATCTACTTAGTGGCCATCATGTTACCTTAAGGTTAACTTGTGCACTTATATATGTTGATATGTATGTTTATGCCCTCTCTTCACGTCCTTTCTCTCCACAAGTAAGCTGATTTCTCTCAAATCTTAAAAGCATCTCCCTTCTCTCGTCCCATTTATAGAGAAAGAGTAAGTAGCGTCTTAAATTTGATCAGGTGCTGCCTGGCAGCAACCACATGGTTGGCACTTGGTGTACTGAGCCAAAGGCTGTACTCAACTTCATATTAACTGCGTCCTGAAGCCGTCCTGCAAACTGCTATAACTGAAATTATCTTCCATATAAATGGACAATGACAGTGTTGATGACAATACTGTCCAAGAATTCAGCTGTACAAACAAATACCTCCTAAGGACCAGTGATCTGCCACCGACACCAGACGACCACATGCAACACTGAAAATAATCCATCAGCTTGGTTTCAACCACCACGCGACACATGGGAGGAAAGGAATTGGACAGTACATGAACATCCGAACGGAAGAGGGAGAGAGAGCCATCTGCAGTACAATTAGGGATCTCTTAGTATCCTAGTGGATTTATGTTCTCATTCATATTTCATTTTTTTTTGTGGAGTTAATAACTTAGAGGATCGAAAGCTCCGGATTCTTACGAACTGTTGCCTGATGGGCACTTATCATTGAAATTTGTTGTTCTCAAAAAACAATGAAATTTGTTCCCCGTTAGGAGGCAATTAACCAATTTAGTACGAAGGCTTAATTACAAGATTACATCTGTTACAAGATTGCTTGAATTACAGATAGAACTCGGTTTGAACCGAGACTTCCTAGACAATCTACAGTTCTTCCAACTGCAGCACAGGAGTTCGTTGCCGTGACGACCTGGTCTTATCTACAATGCCGAGAGTCCGTTTTTCTTAAAGCCCCTCGATCTCAGCCAGGCACACGAGCTGTAGATTGTACTGTATCCGTGAGAAGGACTCACGCGGCAAAGCTTTGGTGAAGATATCGGCTACCTGATCCTCGTCAGATATGAACAGAACTTCCAATGCTCCTGCTGCAACCCGGCCGTTCTGTTGCAAAATGAAAATCAACTTCAGTATATTTTGTTTGAGCATGGAAAACAGGGTTGGCGGTGAGATATGTTGCACCAAGATTATCACGCCACAGCAAAGGAGCTTGATCCTGAAAAACTCTTTGAGCAATGACTGCAACCAAATCAACTCGGTCGTCCCATTAGCAAGAGCCTTGTACTCAGCTTTGGTACTTGACTGTGAAATAGTGGGCTGTTTCTTGGCACTCCATGAGATCAAGTTGGGGCCAAGCAAGTTGCAAAGCAGTAGACCGCCGATCATCTGGACAACCAGCCCAGTTGGCATCGGTGAAAGCACTGAGTAGTCTCAACTCTGATTTCTGAATCCTCAAACCCATAGTTGTTGTTCCCTTAAGAAACCACATAATCCTTTTCACTTCCTTCTGCCTTCCAATGGATGTCAATAGGATCGACTTTGCAGGAAGTGACACTTTATTAACCGAAAAAGAGATATTGGCTGAAGGGCACCTGTAGGACCGAGAACAGTAGCTAGAGGGGTTGAATAGGAGCCAATTACACTATCAAATGTCTTTTGAAAATCTTTTTCCAAAGTGAAATTAAATATCTTCACTCTAATAGCTATATGAAGCTATGGAGATTAGAGACTTAATACACACTGGGAAAACTCTTAGAAAAAACAAGCCAAATGAGTCTGAGCATGCCCAGATAGTCTGACCGTAGTGCAAAGGGTGGTCTGACCTCTAAACAAAATTAGCACAACAATTAGAGAGATAAACTTGCACAACTTTTGAACCGTAACTTCAAATCACTTAAAATTTAGCATACACCTTCTTGAGGATGTTAGAAACCTATTCTTTGTCAAAGTTCCGAGCTTTTTCTATTTGAAAGAAGGTTGCATATAAAATTGGGCAAAATATAAGAACTTAAATCAAGACTTACTCGTGTGTAAAGGATAGTTAAGATAACCTTGGATCTACTCTAAAACGTCCTAGCAAGCACAACGATAGCAATAACCCATGCCAAAAGCCATTGAGATCAAAATCCCAAAATCATCCTTTCTTGAATCAAAATCCGGCAATCACAAAAACTTGCTATTGAAGGTGCCTAGATGGATAGGATCTAGTGTCCAACATATATCTTCATCACTTACACGTCTTTGGCATGAAGCAAGATCAAGAGGGGAGAAGGAAATACCGAAAGCTAAGCCAAATCAAGACTTCAACACTTGAACAAAGATGAGAAAGATTTGGACGAATTTTGAAAATCTATTGATACTTGGAAATGAATATTTACATCCACTCCTTAGTCAACTATAAAGTCTAAGGATGACAAAAAGCTCAAAATAAAGAGTCACAACTCTCCTCCACTTAGCTTTCTAGATAGCTAACCTTAACTCTATGTGGAGGCTTACAAGAAACTCTAACTAGAACCTCTAGTTGGGTTTCATTTACTTACATAGGCCAACCCGTTAACCCAACACCATGTATGTACCGTCACAATGTTTCTCTTGTACAACTACTAATTCGACTCACAATGTTTTATACCCTTTTTTACTTGAATAGCAGCCCACAAATAGAAGTAAGGAGAGGAGAGTAGGAGGAGGCACTACTACAGAAATACTATTAGTAGATGTCAAATCACAGATGGTTTGACAAAATCGTCTATGACATACACTATCATAGTCAGTTTTAATTTGAAGACCGTCTGTGTTGTTGGTGTCAGAAAAAACGAGTATCACAGACGGTTCTTACCGATGAACCGTCTGTGATACTGGAATATCACAGACAATTTTTATTAAAACCGTCTGTGATAATCGCCACTCAGAACCGCATCTGTCTTCATTTCGATCCAGATCTAGCTGGTGTTCCAGATCTATTTGACCATACATAATCAGTTCCCGTCATGTGGGAGGCCAAATTTGTCAAAATTATTGGTTATAAGTGGTTCGTCGATCGCTAGGGAAATAACTGTTGTGTTTATAATATGAATTAAGCTAGCAAAGCCTCAATGCATGTTGTATATATGTAGTAATAATTAATTAATTTAATCTTAATACTAAATTGTTATATATATGCATAACGTAGGACCGAAGCTGGATGTATGCCGCGAACCATGTGAGTGAAGAGTACATTAATGGTGTGTCTACTTTACAAGAGCTGCCGAGGAGGATATGTTAAATAAGGGGGTGAAATATATGTACTATCCATGCACTGACCGCGAGAATTTAAAGATGTTTAAGAATCGAGAGCAGATTGAAGCGCACTTGATTCAGAGGGGTTTCAAAAAGGGTTATACATATTGGACCAGTCATGGCGAAGTCAATGATATATCGTCGGATGACATCGCCAGTGAAGTGAATGATATGCCGCCGGATGATGTCGATTATTGTTCGGATTCAGATAGGTTGCGCGATGACAATTTGGATCAGATGCTTCGTAATGTTGAAGAGAACTATGATGAGAGAGGGTATATTAAATTTTGGGGCTTGATGGAGGACTCGGAGAAATCTTTGTTCACGTGCTGCAGGTCAAAGTACACGAGGTTGTTGGCCATGCTTGAACTGTTGAAATTAAAGGCAAGCAACAGTTGGTCCGACAAGAGTTTCACTGCGCTGCTAGGTCTTTTAGCGGACATGCTTCCGGAGAGAAATGAGTTACCTAAAACCACATATAAAGCCAAGAAGGTTCTTTGTCCATTGGAAATGGAAGTAGAAAGAATACATGCATGACCGAACGACTGTATCCTCTACCGTAAAGAGTATGCAAACATGCATGTATGTCCGGTGTGCAACGCATCTCGATACAAACGTAACAATCAATCAAATGACGGCGAGGGAACAAAGGTGAAGAAATGACCTCTTGCTAAGGTGGCATGGTATTTTCCTATAATTCCCCGTTTGAAACGGTTTTTTGCAAATCCAAAGGAAGCAAAACTGCTGCGTTGGCACTCGGAGGAGCACAAAAAGGATAGAATGCTAAGACACCTTGCTGATTCCGTCCAGTGGAGAAACATCGATAGGAGTTTTGCAGACTTTGGTGCAGAACCAAGGAATATAAGATTTGGACTAAATACAGATGGAATGAATCCTTTCAGTAGCATGAGTAGCAGACATAGCACTTGGCCCGTGACTCTTTGCATCTATAACATCTATAACCTTACTCCTTGGTTGTGTATGAAGCGAAAGTATATTTTGCTGTCGATACTTATCCAAGGGCCAAAACAATCTGGGAATGATATTGATGTGTACCTAGCACCATTGGTAGAAGATCTAAAAGTACTGTGGAACGAAGGGGTACAGGTATAGGATGCATACAAATAAGAGAACTTCACTTTGTGCTCCTTATTGTTTTGCACTATAAATGATTATTCTGTCCTTGCTAACCTGTTGGGCCAAAGTACGAAAGATGCCAAAGCTTGTACTCACTATTTAGATGGTATCGAGAGTGTGTGGCTGAAACACTCACGTAAAACCGTATACATGCGTCACCGCTGGTTCCTTTGGAGGGCTCACCCATATCGCAAGATGAAGAAACAATTTGACGGAGAGAAGGAGGTCGGTTCAGCTCCAAGGCATTTAAGCGAAAAATGTGTTTATAATATGGTTAAGGATTTAGATGTTGTCCTCGAAAAGGGACGTAAATTGAGTGCTCATGAGAAGAACATCTGGAAGAAGATATCAATATTTTAGGACTTATCTTATTGGGAGTACCTAGATGTTCGACACTGTATCGACGTCATGCACGTAAAAAAGAATGTATGTGACAGCTTGATTGGTCTCTTACTGAACATTTGTGATAAAACAAAGGACGACATCATCGCACGGCTTGACTTGAATGATATGGACATCAGGCCTGAGTTAGCACCGACAAAAATAGATAATGGACGAACGTACCTTCCCCCTGCATGTTACACTCTGTCCAAGGCCGAGAAAACAGAACTGTGCCAGTGCTTGCATGGTGTCAAAGTTCCGTCTAGTTACTCCGGCAACATGAAGAGACTTGTTTTGATGCAAGATTTGAAGTTAAATAATATGAAGTCTCATGATTGTCATGTGCTGATGACACATATGCTCCCTATTGCAATTAGAAATATTTTACCGATCAAAGTTCGAGAGACAATCTGTAATACCCTGATCGTCGTTACGGCGTAAGATTTTAAATCAATCGCAGAGTCGCTGGTTTTTCGACAAATCGCGGGAAGGAAAAAATAAAAATTGTAGAACATTGAAAAAGGAATAAAATATATTAAAATTATTTTTAAATTCAGAATTGGACTGCCTGGGAGGTGCGCCGACCACCCTTGGGCAAAGGCCCAAGGGGTGCGCCACCCCACCCCTTGCCGCACACCCTCCCCTCATATAAACCCTAGGGCTTCCCCTCTCCCTTCTCCCCATCCAACCGCCACCCCTGCCCTTTCTCCCCTTGGTGGCCGCCCCCTCCCCAAGGAGATCATCCCAAGTGTTGCTGCCATTGGAGGAGAAGCAAGGAGAAGGAAGGAGAAGAAGGAAGGAGAAGGAGAGGAGAAGAAAGAAGAAGAAGAGGAGGAGGAAAAAAGTGGAGAAATTCTTCATCGTGGTAATTTTTCTCCATCCCAAACCCTCTGTTTTTATGAACAATTAGGGTTCTTGGTACGGATTTTGATGGTAGTTAATATATTAATTACCCGATTAGAGATTAGCTGCTGTCTGCCTGTAGATTGATTTGCGCAGCGCATCTGTCCTCACGTATTTGACCTAGTAAACGAATTTTCCTGCGGACACGCCCAAAAGGAAAGTTGTATAGGACTTCCAGATGCATCTCCTGTAATGTTTTCGAAATTTTTGGCCGTGGGATCTGGGAGATACAGGGTCGGGAATACTGCTATTTGTCAGACGAGCAGATTGGTACAGACCGACGGTAATATGGGAAGTTGAGGTAGTAAATGATTTTTATGCTCATGGCCGTAATTGAGAAAATTGTAGAGAATATGGTAATATAGCTTCTGTAGAAATTTCATAATTTTTGGACCCCTGTAGTGCTGCTGGGACGCAATTGAACACTACTGTTCAATCTGCCAGAACAGAGTTCTTCCTCTGTTTTGGGCATTAAATTACCCCTACCTGTGATCAAAATAAAATTTATGTGTTCTACATGAAAATTGTAGTCTTTTAAGTAATGAATGTAGAGAGGTATCATTTTCTGTATTGGATCATTATTTTTAAAGATACGAAATTGTGAAGCAGCGCTGCTGCAGAGGGTAATTTGCTGAATTGTTGAGCGGAGAAGAGTTTATGCGGGTTTGGGGTTCTAGCGACGTCTTAATTATTTTAGTCATGTTTGTATGCTGTGGCTGTGTGCTGAGAGTTGTCTTTTGGATAGGTGGTCTTGTCCCTGAGCGCTCTTGATTTTACTTCGCTTCATCAGATTGAGGCAAGTAAACGTAGCGGTGGTTGCTACCGTTTAACTTGTTATTCCTTCTACTTGAAATTTACATTATTATCATAATTTGATACATTATGCCATGATTGCATGATATTTTAATTATGGAGATGATAGCAAGTATGGATTCATTGATATGTTGATAATCTGCTAGTAGACATGTGGAATTCTTGCTAAATGTTATAATGTGGAACATGAAAATAACATGTGATGGATGTGGACATGTTGAGAGCACGATAATGCTCCTAGTGGATGAATTAATGTGGTTTATGAATTATCATATCATACATATCATATCATGTCATTTGCATATGTGGATGTCACCGCACCTAGCCGCGACCGTACGGGTACATCATCGTATATTGCCGTAATACGATGCACCTCTTCGCCCGCGGGAAGCATCGTATATTGCCGTAATACGAAGCATTGCAATTCCTGCCCTGGCAAGAGTGATGTGGAGCATAGCATGAAGCATTCATATGCATTTAATTGATATTTAAATGACTGCATTCATATGCCATTTAAATATGAAAATTGAAGAGATATGATTCATGGAAGATTGTGATGGTTTATTAATTGTGGACACGAATTGTGGTTGTGAATGTATGGAATTAATGATGATGTTTATTTGTTCGTAGTTTGAATAGCTTGTTAGACTGTTTGCTTGCTGAGATTTTTATCTCACCCTTGTTTCCCCCTCCCTACAGGTGGACTTTGAGCATGCATTGGGAAGGGTAGAGCAGCACCAGATTGTTGCACATAGATTTTGCATTAATGCTGAAATAAAGTTGAAAGAACTTTAGTCTTTACTTAGCTATCTTGTTGATGAATATTTCATCTTATTAATGTTTAATTCAGAACCGTTCCTTTGGTTTTTATGTTGAAGTTGATTATGAATATTAAATTGTTATTACTATTCTGTTATCCCTTAGTTGTTTTTTCTTCTGCTTGTATTATTTTGTATTCTTGTTTAATAATTATTGCCAGTTTATGTTATCTTGTAAATTGGCTAGATGTAGAGCAGTTTTAGTAGCATCTCAGGGTTATGTGGGTCCTGGGGTGTTACACAATCCTGAGGCTATGTTATTTCTTTAACACAATTGCTCAAAAGGTCATCGATCTCGAAGGACTAGATGCTCTGTAGGACGAGGTGGTGATAACTCTATGTCATCTTGACATATATCTTTCTCCTTCGTTTTTTTATATCATGGTTCTTCTCATTGTTCAAGTTGTGTAGGAGATAAAAATATGTGGGCCCGTATTCCTACGTAGCATGTACCCATTTGAGAGGTTCATGGGAATTCTTAAGTCCTATGTACGGAATCGATTTTGGTCGGAGAGCAGCATCATCGAAGGTTATGCAAGTGAAGGGGTCATTGAGCTTTGTGTCGATTATATGGCTCATATTCAACTGATAGGTGTACCTCAATCTCGCCATGAGGGGAGGCTCAAGGGTATCGGAACTATCGGAAGGAAATCAATCACTCCATATATGGACACGTATGATCAAGCCCATTTCACGGTCTTGCAACACATGATTGAAGTGGCGCCTTATTTCAACCAGCACAAGGATGTGCTTCGGCAACAGAATTCGGAGCGGCCGGATGTTTGGATCATGAAGCAACACAACAGTCGGTTCAACCAATAGTTGAAGGAGCAAATCGCTAGGAGCTCGCCAGGTGAGATGTTGATATGGTTGGCAAAAGGGCTAACATTTATAGTTGTGACGTGGCAAGGATATGACATAAATGGGTACACATTATATGCATAGGCTCAGGATGTAAAGAATACTAACAAGAACAATGGTGTCCGCACAGATGCGCTCAGTACCAATGGGTTGAGAAACTCGTACTATAGGTTCATAGAAGAGATTTGGGAGCTCGACTACGTGGTTTTCAGGATCCCTTTATTTCGGTGCTATTGGGTGCATCTCCCACAGGTGAAGATTGACAAGTACGGTCTCACTACCGTGGACCTCCAACGTGTCGGATACAAAGACGAACCAATCGTACTCGCTAACCAAGTTGTTCAAGTTTTCTGTGTAACCGATACGGTAAATAAGAAGTGCCATGTAGTTCTTCATGAAAAAAGGAGAATTGTCGGAGTAGAGAATGTAGTGGATGAGGACAAATACAATCAATTTGACGAGTTACCTCCTTTTGGAAATAGCATGAGGGTCGACAATGAACAACGAGACGAAACTAGTTACATACGCATTGATCATCTTGAAGAGCTAATTTTTAAAGGAAATAAGCAAGTAGAATGTGAATGTGCAATATATATGTGGACATTTACATTTATGTATATAACAATGCATGTATGTGATGTATATGTGAATTTGCATTTATATATATAACAATGCATGTGTGTGATGTATTTGTGAATTTGTATTTATGTATATAACAATGCATGTGTGTGATGTATTTGTGAATTTGCATTTATGTATATGTGAAAATGTGTGGTATATAGGTGAATTTTGAGAATGAGTCATACATATAAACTAGAACCGTCTATAATAAGCCTTCATATATATACCCTCAAGCTAAGGTTTTGCGCGTGCAATGCAGTTATAACTATACCAACAAGAGCACAGAGACATAACGTCACCGCTCTCCCGATCGAGCCCGTCGCCGGCCGCCTTTCCTGAGCCTGTCGCTGGCCGCCATCCCTGAGCCCGTCATTGGCCGCCTACTTCCCCGAGCCCGTCGCCGCCACCTTCCCCGAGCCCGTCGTGCAGCTCTTCTACTCCCGCCTTCTCCAAGCAGCTCTTCTACACCCGCCTCTGACTGGATTGCTCATATGACATGGTTCCAAGTGCCAAGTGTTCCATGCCGTCAGTAGATTTACAATGCCGAGTGCTAGGGCTTTTGTTGATATCATGTCCTATTTTGGGGTTCAATGGGCAGTAACTAATACAATGTTATTGATATGCAACTTGATATGTAACTAATACAGTGTTTGTATTTGGCCGCTGCAACTATTGATATGTAACTTGTAACTTAAAGCATATAGGAATGTTATTGATATGTGATTTATGAATTGTGACTTGTAACTTGAATTGTAACTTGAATGTTATTGAATTGTAATGTTATTGATATGTAACTTGTAACTTACAACATATAGGAATGTTTATGCATAATTGTGATTTATATAGGAATATTATTGATATGTAACTTGTAACTTACATCATATAGGAATTGTGATTCAGATGCTGTACTCTTTATGAATTGATTGATATGTAAGTTGTATTTGGGTGACATATAGGAATATAGCTATCGGTAATGTTATATGTAACATTTAAATCTTACTTTTATGAATATATAGTTGTTTCATGAATATATATACTTATGAATATATGTTAAATCCTACTTGTTGTTGTTGTTGTTGTTGTTGTTTGTGTATATGTTGTTGTTAAATCTTACTGTTATGAATATATAGTTGTTTTATGAATACATATACTTATGAATATATGTACTTTCATATAATTCCATGTCATTTTCGTATTGATATATATATATATATATATATATATATATATATATATATATATATATATATATATATATATATATATATATATGCTACATTGCGCTTTTCATATATGAGAAGGCCAACATGTCATCTTCGCATTCTTCAACATCATCGCCGGATGCGTCCGCTCCAAAATCAAAACGCCAAGGAAGAGGACTATCGAAAAAACCTGAGGGCCGATTTACCATCATAGAGGTCGATGGATCTAGGACCCCTCTCCTTCCTCGCCGAGCAGCATGCGCATTTCGAAGAATGATCGGAATAGTTGCACGAGAACGAATTGAGATCACATTCGATACATGGAAGACCGTGACTGAGACTCGGAAACATGAGCTGCTGACAGAAATTTTTGCATCGTTCGAGATCCCAGAAGAACAACAACTCCGTGCAAAGACATGCCTTGCTAGTGGCGTGCAAAGCATAGAAGAACTTCAACAGCCCGACCTTGCACGAATTCGAGGAGAGTGCGCGTACTTTTTGGTGGCTGGAGTCATAAAATCAGATGGAGAGTTCCACAACGTACAATGATTTTTTGTTTGGGATAAGATTGACATTGATTGTAATTGTGTATTTGTTAATGGATATTTTATTTCATTTCAATTAATTGATTTGCGAAATGGATGTTTTATGTATGTGAAATGAATTGAGATGTGAATTGGATGTATACATGTACATGTTGATCTGTTTGTTTCAGAGGGCATGATTAGCATTTCCTAAGGCTGGCCAATAAACAGAAATAGATTTAGGGGTAGAAGAGAATGCACAGACGATTTTTAACTAAAAACCGTCTGTGATAGTTGATAATCTAAAAACCGCCTGTGCTAGTTAATAATCACAGATGGTTTTTAGTTAAAAATTATATGCGATATTTAAATATCATAGATGGTTTTTAACTAAAACCGTCTGTGATATTTATATGTGACAGACCATCTGTGATTATCAACTATCACAGATAGTTTGTAATTAAAAACCGTCTGTGATATTTACACCACAGATGGTTTGAAAATCGTCTGTGATGACCTCATATCATTACTGACCCATAAATTCAGACTGCTCACAAACCGTCTGTGATGACGTTTTTGAACCGTATGTAATACGGTTTTCTGTAGTAGTGAGGGCCCGGGACATGTATTTTCAACAACTACAAGATGAACATGAAGGCGAAATTTTCAGCAACGACAAAGGACCACTATCCACGTCTTCATCCGCTTGAGGACCACATCGAGACCACCCCTAATAATCTTACCACTTCCCGCCCGACATAAGTAGGCCACCATCCCTCCCACAACTATTTCTCCATTCCTTTTTAAGTTTCATATCAAATTGATTGTACTTTTCCTCATCCACGATATTCTTAACTCCGACAATCTTTTTTTTTCCATGAAGAACTACGTGACGTTTCTTATTTGCTTGGTCGGTTATATAAAAAACTTGAACAATTTGCCTCACGAGTACAAATGGTTCATCTTTGTATCATACACGTTCGAGGTCAACATTAGTGACGCCATACTTATCAACCTTTATACCCTATGGGAGTTGGATCCAACGGCATCAAGCTCCGAAATCTCCTCTACAACGCTTGGCGATAGTGGTGGTGAGTAGGGGTGAAAACGGATCGGATATTTCCCGACCGACCGACCGCCGAATCCGAGTCGGATCGAATTCGGATAGTTATGTCGGATAATTATCGGATTCGGAGTCGGATTCGGATAATTATCGGATACGGATTCGGATTCGGAAAATAACTATCTGACGGATACGGATACTATCCGGGATTTTATCGGATAATACCCGGATATATTTTCTGGATATCCGGATTCGGAGTCGGATTCTCGGATTCGGATAGTCGGATTCTCGAATTCGGATAGTCGGATTCTCGGATTCGGATAGTCGGATCCATCACAATTACTCTTTGGTGGTATTGTCCAGTTGGAGAAGCCTTTTGTATATGCCTTTTGTACCAGTCTATATATGTTTTTGTTACATTAGATTACATTACATTTTCTACCAGTCTATATATGCTTTTTGTTACATTAGATTACATTACATTTTCTACCAGTCTATATATGCATAAACTTGATGATCACCCCAAGGTGTTCCACAAAAATCTGCATGTTTGCATGTGGGGTTTGATAGTTTTTTCAACCAATTTATTACATTACATTTTCTACCCGTCTATATATGTCTTTTGTATTCCTACGTAATATCCGACGAGATATTCATCATCGTATTCGCATCCGCTCCGTATCTATAACCGATACTATCCGGATTCGTATTCGTATCCGGCGCTATTCGTATTCGACTCCGAATCCGAGAAAAAAATATAGAATAGGATATGGAATAAGCAATATCCGACCGAATTTGACCCGTTTTCACCTCTAGTGGTGAGGTGAGTGTGTTGACCGCGCGCGGCGCCGTTCTCGACTTGGTGTATCACTTTGTTCTGTTTGGTCCGGGTCCAAGTGTGCGAGGGGATCGCGCGAGGGAAGACGACGGCATCACATGCGTGGACGTGGTTGGAGTGTGCGCTAGCTTGCTTTGTTTTGCCCGGTGCTCGATCATCTCGATCTGGCTTGGCTTTGCTGGCCCTGGGAAGATTGCGGGTGCACTGCTTGAATACTCCGCTACGGTTGTGATTATCTGAGAGTACATCCTCGTATTGACGTAGTACATAAACGTGCATGTTATATTGAACATTTTTCTTCGAATACATACATACATACATACGTACACACGTAGAAGAACAAGAAGGTAGGGAAACTATGAACATAGGAGCGACGAAACATATACTAGCTAAGCTATACGTACCTACCAACATATGTACACATAGAGACAGGCGTGTACATATATATGTTGGTGTACCTTTTATTTCATCATACAACATTTGCGAGCGTGCCCGCGTACGTTGCCTCTACTGGGCAGCTGCGGCTTATCCGTCTCCGTGTGTCCCAGCAGAAGGCGCCCAAAGGACGGTGTCCCTGCTGATGAAGTGGCACAACGCGGGGTCTCCCGGCTTGAGATGCTGCTTCACGAACAGCGGGTGCTCGGGGTCGAACTTCGACGTGTCGAGGTGGCACAACGCGAGCGCCTCCATCTCCGGCGCGCAGCCGTCCTCGCTCTGCAGCGTCACCGCGTACACCCTGGTGGGGTTGATCGCATGGCAGTAGAACACCGCGTACGGGAACTTCATGATGTGGCACGTTACACTCTCCGCCTGCGATCCGGTGACCGTTCGTGCCGCCACCACCTTGTACCTCCCCGACTGGACACCTTCCATGGGCACGTCGGAGGAGAAGGCTCGGACGTCGTGCGTCCCGAGAACGGACATGGTGAACTCGACCATCGACTCGATGGACGTGGCGCATGCCCCCTTCTCGCCCTCGAGATGGTGGGGGTGCTCGCAGGTGTCCAACGTCGACCATATGCGGTCGGCCATGGCGAGGGATGCCGGCGCAAACATTTCGAGGATGTCGTTGAAGTTCTTCGTGCTCATCGGGATGGAATCAGCAACGTCGCGATGCAGAAAGGGAGCACGTGTGGCGATCGGCAAGATGTAGGGGGTGACCGTGGACCCTGCTGTTGTCAGGACGTCCTCTAAGAAGTGGAGGTTTTCCATTGTACCATAAACATGTCTGTAGCCATTGCCATGAATATCATGGCTCACCTCTGCATAAGAATTTACAACATGGACAAGTTTTATGTAAGAATTAGTTGTGAATTGTTTCATCAATCCGTCTGCCAGTTCGACCCGAATAAGAAGTGCCCGAAATATAGTATATACTGGACACAATTTGAAAAGCGTGGATATTTCATTGATAATTAATTAAATAAATTATTTAACAATTCTGGTTGCATACATATTGCTTATGTATTCATAACCAGCGGAATTTTCCGTATAATTGCATAGCTATATATTACAACATATTATATTTATTATATAACTATATTACCTTTTGAAGTTGTATTTGTTATATAATTGTTATAGTATGATATCTATACATGATTAATTTTACACCGTTATAATAATCTAGCTCTACCAAATTAAGTGGTGTAAATATTTTTCTCTCGATTAATGAGAGAATTTCTTGAAATTTAGCTTTTTCTGATTTAATAATTATTATGGAATTTTTTAGGTCTCTATAGGGAAGGAGGAATCTTGAATATCACTGGTTTTTTTTGTGTGTGTGTGTGTATATATATATATATATATATATATATATATATATATATATATATATATATATATATATATATATATATATATATATATATATATATATATATATATATATATATATAAAAATACATTTACACCGGTGTAATTACACCCACCTCTAATATACCACTTAAACAAACTTGAAATACTCCTTTATCACTTTAGGTACATTTGTATACTAATTATAAGATACTCCAATGTGAACCATACGAAAAAACTTGTAAATGAGTTTATAGTTTTTAGCGTATTTTGTAAATACCCTTATATATCCAAGCATAAAAAGGAGTATGTCGAAAAATATACATACCACTTCGAAAAATTGTTCATACCACCTAGATGGTCTTAAATACTTGTATACTACACGTACATACCCTCCGTTACGAGAGATACCCTACATTGCGAGATACGATATAGGGTGTAACTACACCGGTGTAGAAAAGAGGCTTCCTATATATATATATATATATATATATATATATATATATATTGAGAAGTGCTATAGAACATTCGATTATTTTTCAAGGCAAAAATAGTCAGATGATCTAAGGGCGTTGGATCTCTATCCAACGGATCCACTCATATAAGCACCTCCTCCAAAAAAATATCTCATATAAGCACCCCCTAAAAAAAGATCTGGAGCGTGGGATCACCATCCAACATCCTAAAATCTGATTATTTTTGTCTTGAAAAATAGTCGAATGTTATATAGACACTCTCATATATATTCACCGGAGAAGGCAAATTGAATCTAGGTGAAAGTTCATAAACCCTAATTCAAAGTCTTCTGAATCATATGAAAGTTTTTGAATTGGAAGCTTTTCAAAACAATTTGAAAGTTTTCCAATCATTTGAAAGTTTTCGAATTGAAAATCTTCAGAATCATTTAAAAGTTTTTGAATTGAAAGTTTCAGAATAAATCGAAAGTTTCTGAAAGCATTTTGAAAGATTTCAAATTGAAGTTTTTTGTATCGAAATTAATTAAAGCGGAAAATTGGGGAGGGAGGCGGAGCATAGTCGCCAGTGCGGTTTAGTGGTGTCACTGTTGCAGCAGGATGCAGCGTGGCGGTCCGCAATATGAGTTCCGCACAGACGGCCGTGTACTACTCGTACTCGTTAAATAATTTCCTTTGAGCCCGATAAAATGTACAGGAAGTGCCTGCTCCACAAGATTAATTATAGGTTCATTCTTTTGCCGATAATTTTTTCTTCTTATTACCTCTTTCTCTAAAAATATTTTATATGATATGGCTATTTCCATCGTCAAAATTAATCGCATTCACTAAACTAGAATTATTTAGTTAGCACTAAGTTTTGTTGAGAGAGAGAGAGAGAGAGAGAGAGAGAGAGACCAGTAGGCGGCGTCAAAAGCTCGAGTATGGCCAATGGCATGGGAGAGTCGGGGAGCATTGCCTGCCAGTACGCCGTCACCATAGACGACGAGTTTGGCAGTACGGCCCCAGCTTCCGCTCTCGCCAAATATGCACGCGGGCCTTCTCCGGCCGCTGTGACCTGTAAATCGTCCATCATCATCACAAAGTGAGATCTACCCCATACATGTGAGTAATATCATAGTAATAATCTTTTTGCATGCATGACTTCAGAAGGCCTCTTCTTGCATGGAAAAGCATGGGTTAATTGGCAATAGGAAGAGATAGTATGTTTTGATCGATGCATGCACTTACCAGAAGGAAAGAGAGGAGTGACAAAAGGACACTCATGTTGCTTTGTCTCATTGTATCAGCTAGCTTAAGTTCATCACTACTGCATTGCTTTTCTCTCGGCCAGCCCAGGCAGGTGGCATTTATAGGCTAGGAGGTACCCTCATTTCTCAACGCACACTACTACGAAAGGGTCATTTTAGACAGTTCAAAATCATCATCATAGGGTTTGTGATAGTATGTGAAAATCATATCACAGACGGTTTAGAACTAGAACCATCTGTAATCAACCGTTATCACAGATGGTTTGAAACTAGAACCGTCTGTGATCATCCGTTATCACATACGGTTTGAAACTAGAGCTATCTGTAATAATTAGTTATCACAGATGGTTCTTGGTAAAAACAGTCAGTGATAACTGTACCAAAGCTAAAAAAATTAGGTAATTTTTATCATGGCTATGGTAAAAATCAAGATTTAGCCAAATTTTTAGGTATCTAAGTTATAGCAAAATCGGATGGATAGGATTGAAGAAGAGGTGGGGAAAGGAAAGGAGAAGTAGAGGAGAAGTGAGAAGAGAGAAGAGGAGGTGAGGAGAAAAAAGCACCGACCTAGCTTTATATTTTTACGGGAAAATTTGGCGAAGAAGTGAGAGAGAAGAGGAGATGAGAAGAGGAGAGGATGAGAGGAGTGGAGGAGAAGTGAGAAGAGAGAAGAGGAGATGAAGAGAAGAATAGCCGAGTCTTCTGATTTAAAGAGCAAATCCAGCGAGATAAGCGAGAAATTCAAATTCGATGAGAGCGGGTAAGTTGAAATATTATCACAGACAGTTCTAGGTAAAGAATCATCTGTGATAAGTAGATCATTATAGACGGGTTTTGTTCCGAACCGTATGTAATCTACAGATCACAGACGGTTCAGAACAAAAAATCATCTGTGATAAGTACAGATATCATAGAAGGTTTTTCATCGCAGACGGTTCGGAATAAAAACCGTCTGTGATAAGTAGGTCAGTACAGACGATTCTTTCTATTACGGTTAACTTAGATGATTCATCTTGTAAAATCGTCTATAGTAATTTTATCACCGACGATCTGTATTGAACTGTCTGTGATAAAATATTTAGAATGATCTTTTTGTAGCAGTGGCATTTATTATCATAAGCCAATGCGGCATCAAGCTGTCAATCACTACCGGTAGTCTCTAAATGCGCTAATAATATTTATCTTATTGTTGAGGTAGTTGCAGATCATCCAATTATCAGTTGTGCAACAGAGGAAGAAAGTAACTACTCCCTTGATGGTCTAAGGCCCCGCTCGTTTTGGCTTCAGCTTCTGGCTTATTTTTTACTATTCATAATTTCATCTTTTTCTGAACTTTTGGCTTTTTTTGAGCTTTTTTGCCGGTTCTTTTTTTTTTGCCGTATTCGTTTGCGTTGTTTGTGATGGACTAACATATTTTTAATTTTTTTAAATTTAATTATGTTAAATAAGCCTCTGTCAGCTACAGTGTTTTTTCAGCCAGCTACAGTGCTTTTCAGCCATAAGCCACCAAAAATAAACCAAAATGATCACCACCTAAAAAACCACTCCCTTGATGTAAGTCATTCTAAAGCTCGTCAATCAAGAAAAGTCAACTAGCTAGTAATATTGTGCTGCAGCATTGCACTCTAGCTGAAAAATGCGCGCTATATGTATCCTTTTCTATTTGCTTTAATTGTTTGACTAGTAAAGTGCCCGTATGTTACAACGGAGTACCAAATAAAGGTGATACATACTATTAAACATGATCTCAAACTAAACATTGAACATCAATTTTATCTTACGTCATCATGTATCATGCAAAACATAAATGTTAACACTCGTAAATAAATCAAGCATCATATTAGTGAAGAATGATAGAACAAGCAAGCATCATATTAGTGAAGCATGATAGAACTACGGTTGGCCGAAAGAAAATATCATTTAGGTTTATCATTCAAAATCTATGCAAATAATTTTCAGAAAGATGGGCATGAATAACAATATTTAGTTGAACAAGGTTCAAATTCTAGGCAATTGAAAGATTTAACTGCTTTACAGTAAGAACCATCAAACAATAACAATTGTCCATGAAGATATAGTTGTAACCACTAAAAACATATATTTCATACAACATTTCTTTAAAAGTACGATATTATTTTACCAAGCATTTCACTCGAGAAAACTCCCTTCACAAAACTTAACACAAACTACAAAGACTCTGGGATATCCAATCCCAAGTGATAATGCATTTCTGGCATGCAGTCCATGAGCCTTCATGAGGAAAGAGGTAGTTAGTAATCTCTATATGATGTAGCAAAAAGATAAAAAATTTAACAAGACAGCCTTGACTGAAGCCAGTGAAATCATCATAGAAGATAAGTTCAGCTACTTTTCATCTTGCTAGTTACATCTCATTTTTGGATAGTTATAGTGGATATTCATGAAAATAATTCATTTAATGAAGGCGTCATTGCTCACTGCTAGTCTCCCACTCGTATTGTGTACATTAAATGGAAGCAATTTGAGCATGAATAAGCTAGGCCAACCAACTACTCATAATCATAGGATAAACCGGAAGAAGTACCGGATGAAAAAGTTAGCATCCTCTTGGGCTTGGTGCTTGCTGTGATCTCTCTCCTCTTTCCTAACTTATTTTTCTTTATTCCCTTTGAAAACTCTGCAGTAAAAAAAATAAATACGCATATAAACAACTGGGATGTGCCTTTTTCTTCTATGAATCAACCCTATTTAACAGCTAGTGTATTCTATGAGTTCCCAAAAAACTTGAATTTCTAACAATAATACATACATGAAACCAACCAACACACTGAAAACTAAACATGGCTCCAATTGATCTTTACCTTTCTTTGATTGGAAGGAACTCTTTATCTCCAATGACAAAGTGCGTCTCGACCCCATCACCGGTAGCACTCTTCGACTCTCGCCAATTCTTCACCATGTCGGCCGACATGTCCATCATGATCAACTTCTCAATTCCCCCTGGCACAAACAAACATCCAATTCCATCATAACCATGTACAGTGTGTGACAAGGATGCATTAGATTTGTGAAGGTCTCAAAGGCCCTCGAGTGCAACTCAAGATGCCAAAAACTGTTTTTTGTCTTTACCATTGAAAAATAGAATGTGATGCCCTAAATCAATTGTGAAGTTCTAAATAAAGAATATGTAGGCACGAAGCACAATAAAAAAGTAAGAATAAGCTATACCTTGATCATTGTTATATCATTCCCTTTGCAGATAAAGCACATATTCCTAAACATCCAATAAATATATAACTTCTGCATAACATACAAATAGTAAATCTGAATATTGAAACAGACAGAAGCCTATGAAATAGAATCCAATAGCTTTGACAGCTACAGTGTAAGATACATAAACCTTGGTAACTAAGATGAAGAGATAATAGATTAAAAATAGCTACATCAATGCTCTAGTGTGAATCGTAAAGCTAGTGAAAATATTTTTTTGGTGTAGGAACTTAAATCCAGCACAACACTTCAACAGTGTAGAAAAGTATCACACTTATGCTCAAGTTGTCTAGATTGATCTTTTTCCAAATTCTTCTAGCATGAATAATTGAATATGCATACCTGGCATGGTTAGCTTGCTCATACTCCTGATCTGACCATGCATACATGGCATGGCTCCTAATTGTTTGTAACAGAGACATGCATAAATAGCAGGATAGTGGATGTAGACCACAACAATCATAGCAAAAGAAGCACAAGCCACTTCTAATAAGGGAGATAGCTCTAGGAAGCCTACTCCTTACCAAAACACCTGGGTATGTAAGACTCATGACAGACAATTTTCTGCTGGAGAGTTAAAACTACAACAGTTAGAACAAAGCAAAGCTACTAAGGCAGTAGGATTGTAATAGATAGCAGCACCAAAATATAAGTTCTCTGTTCATAAACTATATTTAGCTAGCATTCATGGTGATATTACACTTGCAATGTAAGTCTTGCATTGTAACATTTTATGACGTACCTCTGGAAGGTCTGGCCCTAAATATCTCAATCTTTTATCACCTTGAGAATTATCTTCTTGGCAGGGTGAGTCATTTCTTGTAGGACCGAAATGGCGACAGAGGGGGTGAATGTCGTTTTCTTTAAAAAACGCCCCCGAGAATTTGGAAAATTAATTCTGCTAAAAACTGGAACGCATGCGGTACTAAAAAATTCAGCATAAATCAGAGAGTAATCAGTAAAAATTTCAGCTGAAAATATTGCCGTTTGATCTGCATGCAAAATGGTCAAAGATTAGCACAAAAAATGAACATGAGGCTTCACCCAAGAACTATCCGTGAAATGCTTTGCCGCTGGCCGTGAAGAGCTGAAAAGAAAGGTAGTTTGCAATACTGAAAGTTCTGCCGACAAGGAGAAAAGAAAACTAAAAGTAAGACAAAGCAAAGAGGACTGAGATAGCAGCCAAAACAGATCGCAAAATCTTGTATTTGCCGAGAGCCGAGGAGAAGAAATCAAAAGATTCGGCTTCCTCTTTGGCCGAAAAACAAGAATCGCAGATCGCTTACTACCCTCGCTGAAAAATCTGAAGTTAGTTTCAGCCGAAATAGTGAATACTTGTGTTAACTGGGTACACACAAAGCAGCGAAAATGATCAAAACAGAAGCAGCCTTGCCGTAGCAAACTCGGCTGAAATAATAAGAGTGTTTTGCTGCCGAAAACAGGACATGAATGCTGCTAGCTGGCCAGAATTCTGCACCACTCAAAAATAACACAAAAATGCCGTGAGCAGTATCTGCTGCAGGCTGCAGACGGCTGAAGTTTTTCGGCAGGGAAAACCGCACTGCAATCACAGATTAAACCGAAACAGTAGGGGACAGCATGCAGTATAAAACTCAGCCAAAAATTGACAGGGCAGAGAAAGACACTTAGCGAGAGAGATCAATCGCCACTAGAGTCGAAAACCGAAAGAAGAAAGAAGAGAACAGAATACAAAGAATAAGCCGGGAGACAAAAGAAATCAGAACATCACATAAGCCAAAGAAAATTCAAGTAGAGACAAAGAGATGTATGATTTCATTAACACATAGTTTTACGGCCATTTCAATCCATCCTCTCCCTCTCAATCCTCAAGAACACCAAGAGCCTCACATGCTTCTTGGGAGGAACACAACACACACAAGATATGAATAAGCTCTCAAGTGTCCTAAGGGGTATGCAGCCCCTCACCTCTATTTATAGCCCTTGGCTAACGGGTCTCCAACCCGTTCGCCGGCTAAACCCTAACGGAGCCGTCTCCGCTTGTGCAGCCTTGCGAATTACCGATTCGCCTCTCCCGCATCTTCCGGAAGCTTCGCGCCCTTGCCTCGCACGCTCCGCAACACGTCGAGTCCACGCCGCCTTCGACACCTCATGACCGTTCGACCTCGCGCCACCGCGCCTAGTCCGTCCACCGTGTCTCGCCACGACTCCGCCTCGCCGTCTGCGCAACACACGACAAGAAAACACGTCACATAGCACCGCTCGATACATGAACGCGTAAATAGCATTAGCAAGATCAAACATGTCGCAACAATGGAATATCCATCCTAACCCATACGACTAAGTTTGACCAAAGTCCGACCGAGCCCGTTGCACCACGCAACGCCCGGTCCGAACAAACCGACTCAAACTCGACTTTTGAGAAACGACGTCAATTACTCATCACTCACAATGGGATGACCTCACATGGTCTCTCAATCTCCCCTTGATGAGTATATTGACAAACACCGAAAAGCACAAAGTTGAGTTTGAAGAGTCTAACATGGTCCATAAGTAAAGAGTGAAGTTAATGACCATGTCGATGTAGGAGCAAAAGAAAGAACAATTTTTCCTCAAAGCTCCCAAGTGGCTTTTTCTACCACTAATTTCTCCCCCTTTTGGCAATAAACCCATCAAGAATGAAAGAAGGAGAAAAAGTCATGAAAATGGATGAAAGACTGATTTGATCATTTTAAGTATGTAGAGCCATGAGAATTATCCAAAATGACCATCATGCATTACATCAAGCCATAACATACAAATATGCTATAAAGATCATGACTAAGTATGTAAAGAGAAGCTAAGCAACATAACGTATAATCTGAATTTTAATTGAAGTGCTTAGCAAGTCAAGTCAAATATGATTTTAGTCTAGCTAATGATATCCACAAATGATGCAAGCCATGTCAATAAGCTAAATGGAATCAAGAAGCTAGTGTTGAGCAAACTAGAGTGCTATTTGTTCAAGAATGATACAATAGTTGGAGTACATTGAACATTTTTAGCAATTGAGCACATTTGACATTTTTCTTTTGAGATCACATGGTTGTTTTCAACCATCTTTTTGTCATGTGCTAGACCTCAAGCCTTATGCGATCATTCCAAGCGAGAAGCTTAAGGAAGTGATCTTGGTCATCCAAATCTCCCGAGTTCATGCCTTGTGCGAAGGCAAGCCGTCTTATGAGAAGGAATTGGTGAGATCGGTTTTTCGCACGTAAGAGATCTTTTTAATAGATTGTACTAACTTATGTGTCATCAAGAAATTGTATAGCTCAATCTATTGCTCAACTAAGATTCAAGACTCAACTCAGCCTATTTGACATGGCAAGAACCATAAAAAGATAACACAAAGCTGACTAGTCTCAAATATGAACAAGACATGAATTAGGTCAAAATTTAGCATTTTAGTTAACCTATCATGGTAAAGACTTGACTACACATATAAAGTCATGATCAAATTAGCAATGGAGCATAAATCATGGTAAGATATAATATAATGAAAACATGTCATGAAAGGATAATAATCAAGGCTCCATTAAGTTATGTTACAAATCAAAGAAGAACATCCACTCCCTTTTAACAATTGATGTAACTTTCGTTCAAGTTGAGTTATGTCATCATTAAAATCTAGAAGTTCCCAAATGAACTCCCCAGAACCAAAGCAATAAAATCAAGAGTCGGCAAATGAAACAAGAAAACAGTGATCCTTAAAGCATAGATAAGATATAGAGGATACTATGGCTCAGACTGACTCTCATCTACCCCATATGTCACCAGGACAACAGCTGTCGAGAAAAACGCACACTAGAGAGCAAACACGTACCCTGTCTACCCGAGGGTGGCCCAACCCTCGCTAGAACCTAAAAGAAGTGAGTGAGCTCAACCTAGTGAGATAAGAAACAGCTATCCTGAAAGCACAAGATAAGAGCAAGAAGTCTAAGCAACTCAGCAAGAGACACACTCTAACCTATGCTAGAAGGACTAATCCCAATGCACCCACAAATGCAATGCAACAGAAATGAGACAGAAGCATAATCAATATAGTAAAGCAGTAAAGTCCAAGCTCCCCCTCACAACAGTCCATAAGGACAAACCACCCCAAGCTCTCCCCGCAGAGCTGAAAATCTCGAGCTATCCAAAGGCTTGGTGAAGATATCAGCCAACTGGTGGTCACTCTCCACAAACTGGAGCACTATGTCACCCTTCTCCACATGGTCTCGAAGGAAGTGATATCTGATATCGATGTGCTTGGTCCGAGAGTGCTGCACGGGTTCTTAGCAATGCTAATCGCAGACGTGTTATCGCAGAAGAGCGGAACACGATCGATAAGCAACCCAAAGTCCCGCAGTCGAGACCATCCAAAGGACACAGCTACAAGAATCGGTCAGCAGAAACATACTCGACCTCTGCGGTGGATCATGCAACACCGGACTGCTTCCTCAAGACCAAGAAACGAGAGAAGTGCCAATGAACTGGCGGTGCCGAAGTGCTCTTCCTATCTATCCTCTGACCAAAGAAAGTCTCGCATCCGAAAAGGCTCTAAGAGATAGAGCAGGAGGAGGAAGAGTACCGATACCATAGTCAATGGTAGCTCGAAGGTACCGAAGATGCGCTTCACCGCTTTGCGGTGAGACACACGAGGAGAGGCTCGAACCGAGCACAAAGACACACCGAGAAGTGTATGTCCGGTCTCAAGGCGTTGAGGTACAAGAGAGAGCCAATCATACTTCGAACTCCTTTTGATCAAGCTGGCTCGCCGTCCTCATCTCAGGTCAAGTGCGGTGTTGAAGCCATCGAGTCGACACCGCTTTCCATCACACATGTCGAAACGTCTCGGGAGATCACGAGTGTACTTGCCTTGATGCAAGAAGGTACCTCCCGAGTCTGCTTGATCCGGAAGCCAAGGAAGAATGTCAACTCACCCATCATGCTCATCTCAAACTCGGTGCTCATGACATCCGAGAACTGTGAAACTAGAGCATGGGAAGAGCCGCCAAAGATGATGTCATCGACATAAATTTGACGAGCAGGAGATCATTGCCAAGCCGTGAATGAACAAGGTCTTGTCAACTTTACCCATCTCAAAATCATGTCTCAATAGATAGGACTTAAGCCTCTCATACCAAGCTCTAGGGCTTGCTTAAGTCCATACAACGCTTTGGAAAGCTTGAAGACATGACTAGGGTATTTGGGGTTTTCGAAACACGGAGGTCGTCGACATAGACTTCTTCCTCAATGAAGCCATTGAGAAAGGCACTCTTGACGTCCATCCGGTAAAGCTTGAAACCTTTAGAAGCGCAAAGGCAAGCGAATTCTAATGGCCTCGAGACGAGCTACAGGGCAAAGGTCTCCTCGAAATCCGCACCCTCAACACAGGAGTACCCTGCAACCAGCCTAGCCTTGTTTCAATGACTACCCCATCCTCACTTTGCTTGTTCTTGAACACCCATTTGGTTCCAATGATATTGTGATCTCGAGGGGCTCAACAAGCGTCCGCACCTGTTCTCTCGAAACTCTCTAGCTCCTCATGCATAGCATTGATCCAAGACTCGTCGAAAGAGCATGAGAAACATCTTTGGGCTCAAAGGAGGCAATGAAAGCGAAATGGAGATGAATTGAGATAAGCGATTTTGAGCGGGTAACCCGTCAAGAGGTCTCCAATGATCCGCTCAAAGGATGAGTTTTTGGATATGTCTAGGAGGTCCAGGATGAGATGAAGAAGCGGCCTCTACCTCGTGAGCTGACGAAGTAGGAACAGAGCCACTAGCTCCAGAAGAAGCAGAAGGTAAGGGCTGATCACCTCGAGGTGCGGTGGAAGAAGGCACCTCAAGGGGTGGAAGAGGTCTTGGATCGGTAGACAACCTCATCTCCATCATCCTCATCATCCACGAAGATGGTCTCGGATTGCTCTAGTGAACTCGAGATATCGGGCCTAGTCCCTGACCGCCTCATCGAAAGTCACCTCACGTGTTTCTACCAATTTGCTAGACTCAGCCTGCACCCTATAGGCCCGAAGAGGTCGAGTAGCCTAGAAAGAGTCCATCACAAGATCGTGACTTGAACTTATCTAGGTTCCTGGACTTTAGAATAAAACACTTGCAACCAAACACACGAAAATGAGAAACACTGGGCTTTCGCCCGTATCTCAACTCATAAGAAGTGTGGTGCAAGTGTGCCCGAAGAAAAACTCGATTAGAAACATGGCACGCGGTGGCTATAGCCTCACCAAAACTTCCGGTGTAGAGTACTCATCAAGCATCGTCCGGCCATCTCGACCAAGGTACGGTTCTTCCTCTCCACAACGCCATTCTCGCCGAGGGACGTATGGGAAGAGAACGGTGCTCTACACCGTCTCATCACGAACCTCTCAAAGTAGGAGTTCTTGAACTCCGTGCCATTGTCATCGCGGATCGCTCGTAAGGCACCGGAAGCTCAACAGAAAGCCTCTTGAAAAGACCTCGGAAATGTGTAAACGTCTCATCCTTCGAGGCCAAGAAAACACCCAAGAATACCTCGAAGTCATCGACTATGACAAGAACATACCACTTCCCTCCTGCTGACTGCACTCGAGCTGGTCCAACCGTATCCATATGGAGCAGCTGTCCCGGTGCATCGGTCATAGTAACTGTGACCGGAGGATGAGAAGCGGCAACCATCTTGCCATGCCGGCATGGAGCGCAAACAAGATCTTTGACCATCTTGAGTTTCGGCAGACCACGAATGAGATCGTGGCCGCTAACTCGAGTCAAATGGTCAAATCCAATATGACCAAGTCTCCTATGCCAGAAGGAAAGATCGCGGGACTCAGAAGCAAGCAAACACCGAGAGGATCACCGAAGACTCAATAAAATCAGCACGAAAGATCCTCCCATAACGAGAAATCCCATAAACCGGACTACCAAGAATCAACAATTTTGCGTTTTTTCTTAAAACTTACCTCGAAACCGTCATCGGTAAGCTGAGAAACCGAAAGCAGATTGTAATGCAGCTTACTCACCAAGGCAACATCTTTTAAAATAAAAGAGTCATTAACGCGCACAGTACCTTTGGCAATGACGTGTCCAGACGAAGAGTCTCCAAAGGTGATAGTCTCATCACCTGAAGCTCGGGCTAGGGAAGAAAACCAACGTGAATCTCCGGTCATGTGTCGTGAACACCCGGAGTCTACGAGCCAAACCTTTCCTTCCCCGCACTGGGAACCCGAGTCAACAAGAGAGCAAAGTCTCGATCTTGGGATAAATCAAGATAGATTTTGGAACCCAATCTTGAGTCACACGTCGGCGAAGAAGTAGTCACACACGATCGACCTCTAACTACCCTACGCTCTCCGTCGCTCAAAGAAGCAGAAGGTCTATGAGCGGACTGAAGTCGCGTTTGGTCCGATCGCTACACGGAGAGCGAGTCGGAGCACCGACAGCACGCTGATCACGCCGCGGGTAGCTATCTCGATGGAAACGAGATCTACCCTCAGGACGGCGGAAGTCATGACCAGAGGGAGCATGAGAACGAAAAACAGAAAACTCGGAAGAACCAAGTCCTCGATGCTGCCCAAAGCTACCAACAGTAGCAAGCCTAGACCTCGTGTTGGTCTTAGGTGCACTCAAGGTCTGGGGCTGACCCTGAATACGCCTAAGAGCTGCAACACGGTCTCTGCGATCTTGGCGCTTGAAGCAATGGTCAAATAAATGCCCATCCTTCGGCGGAAGGTGCAATGATACCGCCTCGAGGGGTGAAGTAGCATGAGATGGCCATCGCCTCGAGAGGCCGGCTACTGGTGAAATCACCTTGTTGTCGAAATCCCTTGGACAAAGCCCACGATCTAAATTGAACTTTCTTGTTCTTGGGCTTGACATCAATCACACCTGAGGCTACGGGTCTGAGCACTACAGGTGGATGCTTCCTCACATCCTCACGGAAATCATATCCTAGACCCTGTTTGAACTTGCAAATCTTTGATTGGTCTAGAATAAGATTGAGATCCTTCTTGCCTCCTACAAATTTCTCGAGAGTGTTCATAAGGTACTGACACTCCCGAAAGAGAGAGGTGCAAGAGGAGCAAGGAGGAGCAGAAACAGCAGAAGGTAAGGGAGCAGGAGAACAGCCAACAGCAGAGGGAAGACTGGCTTGTGCACGCACAGCCGACGTAGAAGGGACAGTCCTACTGCTAGCAGGTTGGTTCGCATCGCTAGGCGTCTCTACCTTACCCGGGGGCTTCTCCCCCTTCTCCACAACCACATTACAAGCACAAGGTGGCTTCTCTAGTAGGTCCTTAGTTAGCTTCACACATTTCTCATCCAATGCAATCAAGTTAGATTTTAGTTTGTTACAACTAATGCATGGTGAGCTAACATGGTCCTTAGAAGCAAACTGAGCCAACTTCTTATCATGATCAATCATTTCTTGAAACTGTTTGGTAACAGATTCAAGCTCGTGATCGATTTAGGACAATTCACACATGAAGCAATAGGCTCAAGTAAAAAAGCTTGTAACTCAGCAATTTTATGATCTGCCCGTTTTAGATTCATCTTTAAGTTATTACAACTTTCACAAGTCTCGGGCAGATCGAGAAGCATAGTGTAAAGACCTCTAAAAACATTATCCTTATCCTCACATGAGGTGCAAGAAATAGTCTCAATAGTAGTAGAGGAGACAGGAACCACCCTACTCATCTCAATCTCAGCAAGAAGACTAATATTCTCCACCTTAAGCAAATCAAGCTCAGAGGTCACACTATCATGAGAAGTCCTTAACTTCTCCATATCTCCCAGCAAAGCAGTGCATGTATCACAATCGTCACGGAGGGAGCGGATATAAGTAAAGAAAGCTCCGTGACAAACGATCTACTTCCTTCTCCAACTCGCTACATCTAGCTCTAGATCTAGCATGAAAACCCCATAGCTTAAGAAAAGCTGCATTCAATTGGTCATAGGAGGGACATACCTCGTCGGAGTCAGAATAGAGATCGTTGTCGCGATCTCGCCTCGAGGCCATGAAGCACATGCCGGAGAAGTCGTCGCCGCTCTTGGGTTCTTGATCACCCGTCCCGTCATCGTCGCTCCATCCCTCCACCTCGTCGAGGTCGAGGTCGTCGAAGGCGGCGAGGACGCGGTGGAAGAGCTTCTTGGCCTTCCCAAGTCGCGGAACGGCTTCTTGCCTTGCGTCGGAGTTGGGGCCTTCTTGTTGCGGTTCTTGTCGGAGTAGTCGTTCTTGCCGGAGCCGCCGTAGTCGACTTTGCCTTTCCCCAACTTGGGACAGTTTGCTCGAATGTGGTTGGGGCCACCACACTCAAAGCAAATCACTGGTCTTCTTTTCTTTCCGTCCCTCTTCCTCTTGTAAGCATGGGAGAACTTACGAGCAAGAAGGGCCAGTTGTTCATCCTCTAACTGCTCTAACTGATCATCAGTTACATCACAGAGAGCAGATAGGGAGAACCCGCCAAGAGAGTCGCCAGAAGAACCGAAGCGGCGGTGGGATCGGTGACTAAAGCCATCGATCGAGACTTGACCGACGAGACTATGTCAATCTCGTGAGTCTTGAGGCGCGTAAAGCGCATCAAGAGTCGTGGTCGAGAGGTCCGTGGTGTCCTTGATGGTGGTCACCTTCATTTCCCAAACCCTAAGATCGAGTGCGGAAAGAATCAGTCGAGCGTTATCCGAGTCGGAGTATGTGAGACCGACGGCTCGGAGGTTGCTCAGAATCTTATGAAAGCGAGAAAAGCACTCGTCTAGGGACTCACCAGCAAGCATCTCAAATTTGCTGTAGTCGCGCTTGAACTGGTCTTGTCGCACCGTCTTTATTTGGGTGGTGCCCTCATGGTAAGCATTGAGGGTCACCCAAATATCGGCCGACGACGTCGGTGAGAGATGCGATCAAACTCGCTTCTACTCAAACCACGAACAATGATGTTCCTCGCTCTTGCGTTAGCCTCAACATCGCCCATATTCCGGCATTGATGTTCTCATCGGTAGGAACAACGAATCGGACCTTGACCTTTCGCCAAATGGCGTAGCCACGAGCTCGGATGTAGGTCTCCATCCGGCTCTTCCAGAATGGAAAATCCGTCCCATCAAAGATCGGGGGCTTGGTCGAGTACTTGTCTGTCGCCATGGCTCTTGAGACCGGTTAAAGATCTATCAAGAAGAGCTAACCGGCTCTGATACCAATTGTAGGACCGAAATGGCGACAGAGGGGGGGTGAATGTCGTTTTCTTTAAAACGCCCGAGAATTTGGAAAATTAATTACGCTAAAAGCTGAACGCATGCGGTACTAAAAATTCAGCATAAATCGAGAGTAATCGGTAAAATTTCAGTGAAAATATTGCCATTTGATCTGCATGCAAAATGGTCAAAGATTAGCACAAAATGAACATGAGGCTTCACCCAAGAACTATCCGTGAAATGCTTTGCACCGGCCGTGAAGAGCTGAAAAGAAAGGTAGTTTGCAATCGAAAGTTCTCACGACAAGGAGAAAAGAAAACTAAAAGTAAGACAAAGCAAAGAGGATGAGATAGCAGCCAAAAACAGATCGCAAAGTATCAGATTTCTTGCCGAGAGCCGAGGAGAAGAAATCAAAAGATTCGGCTTCCTCTTTGGCGAAAAACAAGAACTAGATCGCTTACTACCCTGCTGAAAAATCAAGTTAGTTTCAGCCGAAATAGTGAATACTTGTGTTAACGGGTACACACAAAGCAAAAAAATGATCAAACAGAGCGACCTTGCCGTAGCAAACTCGGCTGAAATAATAAGAGTGTTTTGTCAAAACAGACATGAATGTCTGCTAGTGGCCGAATTCTGCACCACTCAAAAATAACACAAAAATGCCGTGAGCAGTATCTGCTGCAGGCTGCAGACGGCTGAAGTTTTTCGGCAGGGAAAACCGCACTGCAATCACAGATTAAACCGAAACAGTAGGGGACAGCATGCAGTATAAAACTCAGCCAAAAATTGACAGGGCAGAGAAAGACACTTAGCGAGAGAGATCAATCTGCCACTAGAGCTGAAAAACTGAAAGAAGAACAGAAGAGAACAGAATACAAAGAATAAGCCGGGAGACAAAAGAAATCAGAACATCACATAAGCCAAAGAAAATTCAAGTAGAGACAAAGAGATGTATGATTTCATTAACACATAGTTTTACGGCCATTTCAATCCATCCTCTCCCTCTCAATCCTCAAGAACACCAAGAGCCTCACATGCTTCTTGGGAGGAACACAACACACACAAGATATGAATAAGCTCTCAAGTGTCCTAAGGGGTATGCAGCCCCTCACCTCTATTTATAGCCCTTGGCTAACGGGTCTCCAACCCGTTACGCCGGCTAAACCCTAACGGAGCCGTCTCCCGCTTGTGCAGCCTTGCGAAATTACCGATTCGCCTCCCGCATCTTCCGGAAGCTTCCGCTCCTTGCCTCGCACGCTCCGCAACACGTCGAGTCCACGTCGTCTTCGACACCTCATGACCGTTCTGACCTCAGCGCCACCTGCGCCTAGTCCGGTCCACCGTGTCTCGCCACGACTCGCCTCGCCCCTGCAACACACGAGACAAGAAAACACGTCACATAGCACCGCTCGATACATGAACGCGTAAATAGCATTAGCAAGATCAAACATGTCGCAACAATGGAATATCCATCCTAACCCATACGACTAAGTTTGACCAAAGTCCGACCGAGCCCGTTGCACCACGCAACGTCTGGGTCCGAACAAACCGACTCAAACTCGACTTTTGAGAAACGACGTCAATTACTCATCACTCACAATGGGATGACCCTCACATGGTCTCTCATTTCTTTTAGCCACTAAAGTAATCGATCCATCTACAACACATCATGCATGGTTAAGAAAAATACAGATGTTAATAGAAGAAAACAACAAAATCAAGAAAGTTTCATAAAGGGGTGGTGTTTGTATGACACTGGAGAAAGTCTCGCGAAGAGATATTTATGAACAACGAGTCTTAGAAATATTTGGAGAACGAGTGTGTTCTAGTAGTTTGCTTTGAACATGTCAACTTCATTGCAATTTATTAAAGATTGGACCTGTTCATTTTGTATATCTACTATGGTGAATTCTTTTTATAATATGGAATCTTGGCTGTATTATGAATTTATGATTTCACTGGAAACAACGTCTAGCATTCATGCATTAGCTCTACAAAAAACGTAGCAGACACTTGTTCTGATCATCATTCTCAGCCGCAATGAAAAATAGATAGAACCTGTAACTTTAAGATGCAACAGCTAGTTATTACAAGACTTAATCCATGCCATCAGACATCAGTGACATCACACTTCACACAGAGGCTGAGGGGCACACACATCACACATCAGTGGCACCAAATTTCACAAGCAGATAATTGACCTTATACGGTTATACCTGATAACAGATAGCAGTAGATAGCCTGACGTCGGTGGCTGGCCTGAACTGTTTACTAAGCAGAGTAGCCACAACCGTAGAGCAGTTGGCCCCTTGCGGGTTGCTGCCCCACATCGGATCGTCAAACACTGGGCATTGCCCCCTTGCCGCCACGCGCCCATGCCGAGATGAGATCTGGAGGAGGGGGAGGCGAGGGCGGAGCGGAGGAGTGGGGAGGAGGAGGCGGCAGCAGACGGGGTGGGGAGGAGGAGGCGAGGGGAGCGGAGGAGGTGGCGGGCGGAGTGGGAGGAGGAGGCGGGCGGAGCGGAGGAGTGTGAGGAGGAGGAGGAGGCGGCAGCTGGGTGGGGAGGAGGAGGCGAGGCGGAGTGGAGGAGCGGGGAGGAGGAGGCGGCGGGCGCTGGGTGGGGAGGAGGAGGCGAGAGCGGAGCGGAGGAGCCCGGGAGGAGGAGGCGGTAGTGGGGGGGGGGGAGGAGGCGGCGGTAGTGCGGGGTGGGGAGGAGGAGGCGAGGGCGGAGCGGAGATGCAGCCAAGGCGAGGGCGGAGCGGTTTCTACGGAGGAGACGAGGGCGGAGCGGTTTCTGCGGAGGAGGCGTGGAGACTTTGGGCCCACATGTCAGCGTAACGAAAAACTGAGGAAAAGGCCTATGGAGAATGGATGAACTACCACTAACTCAAATTTTTAAGTAGTGGAGATAGTTCATCATCCACAAAGACATATAAATTGTAGTCATGCATACTCCCACCATTTTGCCAACAATAATATAGTCTAACTGTGTGACACATTGTCCCTCTGGATGATGATCAGAATGCAATTCTTAACAATCACGTATTGGGGCAAGTTGTTTTCATGGATTTTACACTATAATTTTTAGGGTTTTACTCCGACTTATGGGTTGTGAAGTAATTTGAACACTAGTAAATTGTCCCCAACCTCTCAACAAAAGAAAATACTCCCCCACCATTTCGATATAAGTCCAAAGTCCAAACCACCGAACGCACAGAGCAAGAATACACAAATACAAGAAATAGTTATTGAAAATATCGAGTGGAAGCCCACCATGATCCATCCGCCCCAAACAAAATAGATACAAAATCATGCATCAGATCGACTCATATATAGTCGATCAAATGTCACATCTATACGTCAGGAGTAATCAATCATTGGAAAACTTTGTTGGAGGTCATTATCGGAGAACTCATAAATCAAAGTTCTTATTAACGGCTGACCCTGCAATGCACACTAGCAGGGGTAAGCGGGTTAACAAATCATATTTCTTAGGGTACTCGCAACAAGTAAAATTGCTTGATACTTAGTCCATGATATGTCAACTTTTTGGTGAGCTCGAAGAGAGAGAGAGAGAGAGAGAGAGAGAGAGAGAGAGAGAGTGAAGAGAGAAGAAGCTTGATACTCATGGAAGTATCAAGCCTTTTCAGAAAACCAAGATTTTAGTATCAAGCTTTTATGCATTGGGAAGCTTATTACCAAATTTATGGACCATGTAGTATTGATTTGTGAGAGATCAATGCAAGAAGTGAGGCCTTATAATATCAAGCTTTAGTATCAAATTATCGGGGTGGTTATTTCTAAAATCCCACCTAACCACTGCCTCTTCTCTAGCATGAAGGTTTAGTATTTAACTTTTTTTGACGGACAGAATTAAAATATTAGAGTGCTTATAATATGCAATTATGAACTAGATATAGTGTGCCGTGGAACCGCCGACTTCCAGGCTGAATCATCAAGGAATGGTGGTGTGCTAAGGGCATCTTCAATGGTAATTTAGCTGTTTCCTAGCTATATTAAATAAGTAAAATTCTATTTAGAGAAAAGATGATGTAAGAAAAGTTAATATAATGTCTCTGATACTAGAGACGATTTGAACATGTAAACCAACGCAAATAGTGAAAGGGTGTGCGGCACGAAGTTATAGTAAAATTAATATAAAATAGTTAAATGAATGATTTACTATTGAAGAGATTGTCTCTAGTGATGTCTTTAGATGGGATGGAAACATTAGAGATAACATTAAGAGATAGACTATTGTATATGATTAAGAGTGCACAACAACATATCAACTCAGCTAAGTCTTTTTAAATTCTCTGGTACTTAATTGATTATTCACGGCTAGCTAACCACAGAGGGCACATTAATGGATGTGTTCTTTTGGGTTGTGGTTTTTGGTTTTTGGCTTAAAATTTTAAATTATGGCTATTCGTAAGAAAGAGGCAATCGCGTGTGATTTTAGCTGATATAAATATATTTGGTACAATGTCTATTATATTTGATTTATAGTTCTCATCTTAAAAATCACACTATTTAAAAATTAGTTACTGTAGTATAAATCATAAGTTCAAAAAGAACCCAGCCATTTATGCCTTCTAGCTAACGGTAAGAACAAAACTAACGGTTGGTTTAATTCCTCCTACGTCTCAGGTTCAACAGAGCAATGTATACTGATTTTTAATATTGAAGTCGTGTTTTCACAAGTAGAACGGTAAAAAAGTCAATTAATTATTGAATACGTCCAATGTTACCTGACGTGGTAGCTTATCATCAGCATTTGACTTTACATTAGTTTTCGTACGTTGCAATATTAAATTTGCAAGGAAAGAATATGCGAAGCCAACCCGTACATTCGCACCGGCCTTCGCCCTTAGTTCATTACAATTGAATTGCTAAGAATATTTAATAACAGAGGTGAACTTCGAAACCTGTACGTAGTTTTTATGCGGACTTCAGTTTTGAATTGCTAAAAAAAATTTCAGATCTTGCTAATTGGACAATCCAAATCCGTCGCTAACTTCGGCAACCATCAACTCCCTGGCACAATCCCCTCCATCCAAAACAGGAGAAAATACCACACGCGCAGACCCTCCCTCCCCCCTACGACCAGATGCTCATATGGCGTTGCTCCTCTTGATTCGATATCACGTCGCCGCAAACAACGCTCCCCTTCTTCCCTCACCTCCCCTATCGATCCAGCTGCCAAGGAATCCGAGTAGGAGTAGTAGGTTTGGATATATAAAAAGAAGGGACTCATATAATCAAAAGTATACCGAGAAAAAAGAAAAGAAATAAAGAGAAGAGGAGAGAAAATCACCAAGTATCGACTTCATTGTGATCTCTCAAGACGTGGTCGAAGTCGACCTACGACCACGACAAAAGTGGTCGGAGGAACTTACGACCATGACAAATATCGGCAGGCGTGATCGAAAGGCGTTTGACCACGGCAACGTTGAAGAAGACGTCATCTCATTGTGTACGACCACGGCAAGGTTTCAGCAGAACCGGTTGTAAGGCTTCAGAACTGGTCGTAAATGACTCTAACCGGTCGTAAAGATCCTGGGAGGTCGTAAGATTTTCCAACATTTGATATCAGAGCAAGGAAGTAATGGAGGTCAAGGGTGTAGAGAGGAAGGGCACAGTTGGGGAGGACTCCAGCGAAAAGTAACTGCCACCTCCACCGCGAGCGCCGACGAGAGGATGTGGTTGTCCCGATCCAATATCCCATGCTGACCGACACGAACTACGGTCTGTGGGCTATGAAGATGAAAATTGCCATGCGATCTCTGGGAGTATGGACGGCAATTGAAGGAGATGCACCAGTTAAAGAGGAGAGAGACCAGGGCGCTCTGGCCGCCATATCTCAGGCTATCTCCGACGAGGTCTTGATGACCATCGCAGAAAAGAAAACTGCGAAGGAAGCGTGGGAAGCAATCAAGGAGATGCGCATTGGAGAGGATCGTGTCAAGAAAGCAAGAGCACATGTGTTAAAGAGGCAATTCGATCGAATGATCATGGGAGAGACCGAAGGCGTAGGTGAGTTTTCTCAGAAGCTCACAAGCTTGGTTGGTGAAATTTGGACTCTAGGTGTTGAGTTGCCGGATTCAACAGTCATCGAGAGGCTGTTCAGTGTAGTCCTTGACAAGTTCCTCCAGATCATAAGCACGATTGAGCAATTCGGAGGCATGACAAAGATGATGCTAACCGAGGCAGTCGGCCATCTACGAGTCTTCGAAGAAAGTCAGAAGAGGCGAAGCTAAGACAAGGAAGGAGGGGAGTAGTTGCTGGTGACCCGAGCCCAGTGGGACACATTGGCGACAAAGGAGAAGAAATGAGAACGCAACGGCGACCGAGGTAGGCGCGACTCTGAAACTGACAAATCGAATATTCAATGCTACGAATGCAAGAAATTCGGCCACTACGCTGCCGAATGTCGAAGCCACATTCAGTGCCATAACTGCAAAAAGTATGGTTACTATGCAGCAAAATGCAGGAGCAAGAAGAAAGTCGAAGAAGCAAATCTTGCTCAAATCCATACAGAACCAGCTCTTCTACTATCTCATTGAGTAGGAGTTGTAGGTTTGGGTATAAAAAGAGGGGACTCATGTAATCAGAAGTACGCCGAGAAAGAAGAAAAGAAATAAAGTGAATAGGAGAGAAAATCACCAAGTATCGACTTTATTGTGATCTCTCAAGACGTGGTCGAAGTCGACCTATGACCACGACAAAAGTGGTCGGAGGAACTTACGACCACGGCAAATATCGGCAGGCGTGATCGAAAGGCGTTCGACCACGGCAACGCTGAAGAAGATGTCATCGGAGGAGCGTACGACCACGACAAGGTTTCAGCAGAACCAATCATAAGGCTTCAGAACTGGTCGTAAACCACTACAGGACGGTGGGGAATTTGAGGCAAGCTTTTGAGGCATGACTGAAGATAGTTGCCTCAAAATATTCTCTGAGGCAGCAATTTCTGCCTCAAATTATAAAATTGAGGCAAACCATATAAGCCTCATTAATCTGAGACTAACAGTCAGCCTCAACAAAGAATTGGAGCTAAAATTAGCATTGGCGGGAGTAGGTGAAAAATTCCCTCCTCTCTCTCCTTTCTATTCTCCCTTACCTATTCACCGATATTCTCCCTTTCGATTCTCTCGCCTGCCCATCCACCGTTCCAAATTCCCCATTCCCCATTCCCATCCTCTCTCTCTTGTACAGGGAGAAGCACCTGCGTCCTCGCCGGAGAAGACGATTTCTCCACCATCTGCTGCCCTCCCCCTGCTCCATGGCGATCTGCAGTGACACAACCTCCATGGCGCCCAGCCTTCCTGCTCCACGCACCTAAATCTCCTGCCATCCTTCATCCCCATCACCGGCCTCCCCCAACCCTAGGCGGAGAGCAGAACCGGGACGGAGGCGTTAGCTCCCTGCGCCTCGTGGAGAGCAGATCCGGATGGGTGGTGGGTGAGGCGTCGAGGCCGAGGCACGGAGCAGATCCTGGCTGACCGTCGTAGCAAGACGAGGCTAAGCCGCTGAGGAGGAGGAGCCGCCGCGTGTAGTAGCCGACGAAGCATCCGCATCCATCAAAATCTTTCTTCCCCATGGCACGCACACCTTGAAGAGACCAGGCAGCCTCACCACTTCTCGCACCGCCGTCGTCATCTCGCCCACAACCCAAATCCTAGCAGGTACCCACCTCCTCTTGCATCCGTAATCTCTCCACCCTAACAAATCCTCATATTTGTATTGCCTTTTGTTTTCCCTTGTTGATCTCATCTCCTCGTCTCATATTTTTCATGTTCCTTTTGTGGTTTCCTTCCTTTGTCTCTGGTGGATCGGTGTCGGTGGCGGCAACCATGAGGTACTACTAATCTTCGATTCTCATGTTCGTATTTTGAGTTGCTATTGTTGAATTATCCCGTCGAAGCAGTAGTATACTAGAGATTCACCACTTCTTAGTAGAGTCTGCACCTTTTAGCCAGATCAAACTGTGATAAAAAGGCCTCTTTTTTATATCTAACGAGGGCAGTAGTACATGGATGATTGATTTAATAGGAGCTCTTCATTATAATCATCTTGTATGTATTTGAATGCTTGGTGATGCACAGAATGTGGAGGAGGTAAGGCTCTATTGGTGCTACCGTTAAGTAATTCTTTTTCTATAACAAAGACGCTGATGTTATTGAATTATGATTGTCGATGTTTGCTGGAACCGTCCTCTGGCTATGCTATCTAGCTAATATGACAACTGACTTTACCACATCCCAATATGAACGTTATATGTGCAAGTAAAACTATAGACTGCTTCAAAAATGATAGTTTCTTCCGAGTGTTTTTCTTTTCCAAAATAATGGTTTTTAAAAGTTGTGTTGCTTATTCTCCTGTTTGAAGGCTGAGAGGATCTGTCTTGATTGGATGGATGTTGAAGCTCTTAAGATGAACAAGAACAAGAAGTTTGTCAAGAAGTACCATGCTTTCTTAGCCTTAGAGGCTATTGTCAAGCAGATTCCCTGTCTCCTTGGTCCTGGTCTCAACAAGGCGGGCAAGTGTTCTAATCATCATCGCCCATTGTTTCGCTAGTTGTTAACTTTATGCTTAGAACAAGCTTTGTTGGTTCATGTAGTTGTGTACCTGATAATATTACTACTAGTATTGATAAGTTAATTGCTATAATGATGGGTTTACTTATGCTCAGAGAAATTATCTATTAGTCGTATCTTGTAAGTATGCTTTTTATGTATGTGCATTTCAGTCCCTTAGCATATGTGAAGATATGGATGAAAAGCATTTTTGTCCGATGCTTTTGCACCCACTCACGACGCCCGCCCCTCCCTCGCACCAACTCCAATCCAACCTCCCTCTCCTCTATCTCCACCTCCAAGCCTCCATTCCCTTCCTCCGCCTAGCCTTCCCTCCACCCCTTCATCCGCCCCCAACCTAGCCTCCTCTCCCCTGCTGCAGCCATCTGATCTCTCCCCATCTTGGATCGGTAAGCTCCATATTTTTATTTTGTCTCATTCTTTCAATTGTAATTCTTTAGGTTGATTGTCTTTTTTGTGGATCCTGAGTGCAAGTAACTTATCTGATTTTAGGTGTACTTGCATGTGGTTGTAATTAATAAATATTTGTGACATTCGTGGTGTTTTTGATAGCATGTGTGTGGCATATTAATTTTTTCATAATTCGATTACTCGATTTCTTTGCACCAAGAGAGTCGACGATCCGTCACGCCTATTGCGGTGTTAAATTGGGTACTTGTTTGTCGGGTCGCACGCCATCGCAAACTTACTTGCTTGTTGTTCTTAGAAAGGTAATTTCTTAACATCACTTCTATTTCCATGCTTGTATATATTGTTAAAAGCTTATCATCTGTTGTTTGATGTTGCCTTGTTGGAACGAACATATGGTATATATTGAATGCACTTTTTGGACAGATTTCTAGGACCTCCCATTACTAACATGGACAAAAGCTGGCTGGAAAAACCTAGGTAATGTGGGGTTGTGGGTAATTAAGTATGTTGCATGAGAGGTCACATAATATTATTATACATTATGTAATTTAAGTAACATTGCAATATTAATAGGTGGACAGATGAATATGAAGAAGGCTTGGAACAATTCTTGCTGTTTGCTTTCACTCATTCAGCAAAAGACAACATGATTCTTTGTCCTTGCAAGAAATGCATGAACTGTCATTGGCTACATGTTGAATTAATTCGTGAACACCTAATATGTGATGGATTTATGCGAGGCTATAGTGAATGGTTCTTTCATGGGGAGGGCTCATCTTCAGTTAGAACTAATGTTTGCATGGAGCCACAGATAGGTCAAGAACAATCTGATGATATTGATGCAATGATAAGAGATGGACTTGGATTTAATTATTTTAATGGTCTAGAAGATGATGGAGACATGGGAGATGTGCACAGTGAAGATGCAGAAAAATTCTATAAGTTAGGTGCTGATGCTAGCCAAAATTTATATTCAGGATGTAAAATGTCAAAACTTCAGTTTATCATAAAACTTCTACATCTAAAATTTTTGGGTGGGTGAAGCAATAGTAGTTTTGATCAGCTCCTTGTGCTTCTTAAGGAGGCTTTCCCTATGGATGTGCAATTGCCAGAAAACTTTCATGCTGCTAGCAAACTTGTCAAATCACTAGGTTTGGGATACATTAACATTGATGCATGTTTCAATGATTGCATCCTATTTTGGAAAGAGTATGAGAATGCCAAGAGTTGTCCAAAATGTAACACGTCTAGGTGGAAGATAGAAAAAGTGGGGATTGATGGGAAACGAGTGCATAAGGTTCCTCAAAAAGTTCTTCGTTACTTTCCATTGAAAAAAAGGCTGCAAAGATTTTTTATGTCAGAAAAGACAGCTTCTAACATGCGTTGGCATGCTGAGGGCCGCACTAAGGATGGCTTATTGCGACATCCTGCAGATTCTCCTGCTTGGAAGAATTTAGATAATAAATTCCCGATATTTGGTGCTAATAGTCGCAATATTAGACTTGGGTTAGCTACAGATGGCTTCAATCCATTTGAAAATATGAGTGTTAGTCACAGCACATGGCCTATAGTTTTAATTCCTTATAATCTGCCACCATGGTTGTGTATGAAACAACACAATCTTATATTATCTTTACTTATTCCGGGGCCAACACAACCAGGAAATGATATTGACGTGTATTTTGGACCATTGGTGGATGAGCTTGTTGAGATTTTTAATGAGGGTGTAAAGACATATGATGCCTCTAGTAATGAGTGGTTTCAGTTACGAGCTGCTATTCTTTACACTATTACAGATCACCCAGGGCTTGGATATGTGTCTGGCCATCCTACATCGGGAAAATTTGCTTGTCATCACTGTCACTTGAATACTTGTTCTCTATATTTGAAAAAGGGCAGGAAAACTTGTTACATGGGACATCGTAGGTTTCTCCCAGAAAACCACAATTTCCGGTTTGATAAAAAATCATTTGATGGAACCATAGAGCTTAGAGAGGCACCTATTCAACCATCTGGACATGATATTCTAGAAGAGACAAAGGACATGGATGTTGTTTTTGGGAAAGCCGAGAAGAGGAAGCGTAAACGTAGAGATGATGATATGAAGGATAGTGATAATGTGGTTATTTGGAAGAAGAGAAGCTGTTTTTTCAGGCTGCCATATTGGGAACATCTGTTAATTCGGCACAATCTGGATGTAATGCACATTGAAAAGAACATTTGTGATAGCATAGTTAACACTTTGTTGAGTGTTGACCGTAGATCTAAGGATAACCTCAACTCAAGATTGGACCTTCAAAGCTTAGGGATAAAACATGATCTGCACCCAGTTTCACAAGGAACTAAAGTTTACTTGCCTCTAGCAACCTTTTCATTGAGTGCTCAAGAGAAGAAATTATTCTGTCAAGTTCTAAAAGATGTTAAATTTCCAGATGGTTATGCATCAAACATATCAAATAAAGTTCGTGTTGAAGAGAAAAGATTGATTGGCCTAAAATCTCATGACAACCATGTGATTCTACAGTATTTGCTTCCATTGGCTATTAGGAGAATTCTGCCTGAAAATGTTTGTATACCATTGATTCGCCTAAGTAACTTCTTTCGACAAATATTTTCTCCAGTAATTCGTATTAGTGACATGGAGAAGTTAGAACATGAAATTGCTGAAACAATTTGCCAACTGGAGATGATTTTTCCTCCATCATTCTTTGATATAATGCTTCATTTACCAATCCATCTTGCTCATGAAGCAAGGCTTCTTGCCCAAGACAATTCGAAACATGTATCCTGTAGAAAGGTAAATGCCTTTATTATTATTTTAAATCCTATTCATATGTAGAGACCTCTGATTATGACACTTAATTAAAATATATAGGTACTTGATGAGGCTGAAATCATATGTCCGTACTAAGAGCCATCCGGAAGGTTCAATGGCAGAAAATTATATTTTTGATGAAAGCCTTACCTTTTGTTCCCGTTATTTACATGGTTGTTTGACTCGATTTAACCGTCAAGGATGGCATGATGATGGGACTTTCCAGATCATAAATAACATGCCTTACTTAAGTAAGATAGGTCGGCACTTACTTGGAAAGCGTGTTAGCACTCGGACCACAACTCATGGATTCAAGCTCACGATATGTGTTATTCAACTATGACCAAATTGGTCCATTCCTTCAGTATGATCCTAATCACATATTTATTTCATATATTGGAATATGTTAGTATGAAATTCCTAACAGGCATTTGTACTGTTTGGCATACTATGTAGAAAGCATCGCAAGTACATTTTATCTAGTGGAATCCGAAGACCAAGAGATATCGAACGTGTCCACCATGAGACGTTCCATGACTGGTTTAGGAAACATGTAAGGGGTGTTGTTTTTGCAGATTCTTGTTAGAGGTTTTATAGAAAAGTATTAAAAATTTTTATGGATAACAGGTTCAGGATGTAATGGCCAAAGGAGAAATTGTATCTGAAGAAATTCAGATTTTGGCTAAAGGTCCTGATATGCATGTCACAACATACAATAGCTATCTTATAAATGGATATAATTTTCGCACAAAATCTTGCGACCAAGGGAAATCAACTCAGAGCAGTGGGTTAGTTGTTGTTGCTGAGACTAATAGTTTTTCTAGTGTGAAGGATGTAAATCCTGTCCTTGGCAATGTGTCATACTATGGTAGAATCAGTGACATAATTGAGTTAAATTATAGCGGGAGAGGTCACATAGTGTTATTTAAATGTGACTGGATCAATCTGTCTCGTGGTAGAGGACTCAAGAAAGATAAATATGGAGTTTCACTTGTGAATTTTAACCACCTGTCTAATAATTCTAATAATGTGACTGATGAACCATTTGTTCTAGCATCACAAGCTACACAAGTGTACTATGTTCGAGATCCTATAGATCAAGATTGGCATGCTGTTGTCCAATCAAAACCGAGGGACTTCTATGACATGGGTATTACTGATTGTGAGAATGAGGAGGATGTATATCAGGAAAAAGATCAGGTTGATGTGATCAATAATACTATTGATATTGGTGCTGATTGTGGCAGTCAGTATCTCACTAGGAAAGATATAAATGGAATAACCATTGATTTGGCTGCTGGGTGTCATGATCGGTATGGTTGCATTCTCATAATATAGCTCTTTTGTTGATGTTTTGTTTTTTATCAAGTCTTATATATTTAATCGCAACCTTGCAGTACATTGTATCAGAGCTAATTTTTTTACCTAACTAGTACCATACATATGTATACTTGATCTTACATAACTTATTTTTGGAAATGCAGGGAAAACAATGGAAAGGGAAAAAAGAAGAGGTGGAAGTCCAGTAACAAATGAGTATGAGCTTCAGCGTAGGATGTGGATAGCTAGAAATAATGAAATGCTTTCAAAACTGAACCTGCCACAACTAGCATCAAATTTGACATCAAATTCCAAGAGGATGAAGAATACAGTACGTAATATGCCAAACCAACCTGTTGAACCAGAAGCAAATTTGATAAGGAATTCGAAGAGGGCGCGACATGCTGAACCAAATATGCCTAATCAATCTGTTGATCCAGCAACAAATATGATGAGGAAATCTAGGAGGATGAGAAATGTTGTGCTAGATATACTAAGTCAATCTGTTGATTCTCAGTACCAGGATCTATACTTGAATGAGGAAAATGTGCAAAACCAATCAAATGAGGAGAATGAGATAAACCAGTCAAGTGAGGAAAATGATATGAACCAATCTATTGAAGATTATGCACAGTCTTCTGACAAAAGTAATTGTTTTTGTCTCATCTATTGAATTTATTCTACGGGTCATTTTGGCTAAGTGATATAACATTTTATTCTAGGTGATGAAGATGTTTATCCTGAGGAAATTACAGAGCCAAAGGATAGAAGAGGTCCTACAAGGATGGAGGCCTTCTGGCCAATTGTGGAACGGGTAAAACTGAAAGTTGACTATAATGAGCATTTTCAACCAGTTGGCCCCCATGCGCCAAAGTTAGCAAATGTTATTGGTACACTTGTCAAAGGTAAAGTTCTATCACTAACTCATGAAGACTGGATCGATGTGAAGAACAAGGATGATGTTTGGGATAATGTGACGGTAAACTTCTCTATTTTAGTCCTTTATAAACATTTAGTTGTTAGGAGAAGTTTCAGTTTGAAACTTATTAATTCTCTATTTTAGAGGTATTTTGACTTAGATGAATGCCTAAAGGATTATGTCATGAGATCAGCTCACAAGAAATGGAAAGACTTCAAAAATAGGCTAAAAACAAAGTACTTTGACCCTCGAAGTCGATAAAGAGCTCGGAAAAACATGATTCAAGAATATCACTTTCAGTTGAAGTGGCTAATTGCCTTTGGAGATCCGAGAAAGGCCAAGTAAGTGCATATAGATGCTATGTTCTGTTATCATTTCTTTCCAAGTGAGAGCTCATAGCACAAATGTTACATTTTTGTTAATTTTTCTTTCTTTCAAGATGTAGTGACATACAATAATGTACATCCTTTTTAGGCACGCAGTAATCGCGGAAAAGCAAATCGTGCAAAAATGGATGCAGTACATACTATTGGAACCAGGAGCCTAGCAAATGTTCGCCATGACATGGTTAGGCTGAGAGCATATATTAATCATCCCCCATTTGTTTTCTTGCATCGTATTAATGTGTTGTGCATTCACATGACTGTAGGAGCAAAAGAAAGGAGGAAAAGTTAGTCGAGCAGAAGTTTTCAAAGTTGCATATACTCGTAAAGATGGAAGACCACAACCAGCCCGTCAAGAAACACTTGTAAGAAAAATTAACTGAATACACAACAAAGTTGTTTATCTGTTTGGAAATTCAAATGCAATATTTTACCTTGGCTACTGCAGGCTAAAATCAATGAAAAACTGACTGAGGAGGCTGAATTTGTGGACAAACCTATACAAGAAGGAGATTTCCTTTCAGAATTGATTGGTAAGGAAAATAGAGGCAGAGTGATTGGAGTAGGTATGGGTCCCACTCCTGCAAGTCTTGGTTTGCCAGGAACTAAATCAACAGCAAGAATAAGCTTGCAATTGGAAAGAGAAGCAAGACAGAGGGCAGAAGATGAAGCTCGAGCTTTGAGACAAGAGATGCAACAGTTGGAACAAAGAATGGAAGAATGAATGGAGCAACGACTTGCAGAGAAACTGGCAGAATTTCAAGCTATGATCTCTGCTTCTCGTGAACAGAGGCAAAATTTGCACATACCAAATCAGGAATATTCATGCACATCGGCTTCTAACAACGTACAAGTCAATTTACTTCGCATAAATCAACTGCACTAGTATTATTAGCAGCTACTATAAGTTTCTAATTTTTCCCCTAAATACAGGTACAACCAAGAACTGTTAGATCATTGCAACATAACCAAAACAAACTGCTGGAGAAGGTCAGTTGAATGGCATTGATTTTGCTCCATAATTTTTAAGGCAGAATTTTACATTGCCTAAATCTTCTAGGATTTGTTGAGAAGGGTTGGTGGTAAATATTATGCACAAGAGTTAGAAGAACATGCTGGCAACCGCAATACTACCAAGCCACCAAGGATTGCAAACAATCATTCACAAGCAAGAACAGGCAATAAGGCCACAAGTAAACGTTCTAATGTTCCAGCTACAACAACTACAGTTTTTGCTGAGGTATATGTATATATATGTTAAGTCATTTAGGATGAACTGCTTACCTAAATGCATGTGAATTGATTTACACAAGTAAAAAAGGTTGAAAAAATATCAGTAACATTTATAATATGCAACAGGGGGTACAAAAGCAAGTAGCTAATTATAATACTAGTAGGCCTACTGAGACTGGAGGTGCTAACAAGGGAAAAAGTGACCACTCAAGAGTTAAAAAGGCAGCAACAAAAACCATTCGTGTTTGGGAAAATTTTGTTAATTCGATTGGATCATTATGTAAAACAACATCATCTATTATATTTTCCAGTCTAATATGAGGTGTCCATATGGTCAAACAGGTTGGAAACGATGTATTTATTAAAAGAATTGTGCGGCCATATAATCGTATTGCTAAAGCAACTGTTGAAAGCCAAGACCCGTCAGAAATGGTTGGAGGTACAATTCTTGGAAACGAGTGCTACAAAGTAGTCATAGACAGTCCCATATTTGGAGATGCAGAACTGTTTCGACCGTGCAAAAATCTGAATTACATCAAGGATGCTATTGGTCATTCCATTGCTTGGCCAATCCACTTGGTATGTCCTTTTCTTAGCTTGTTTATGTGTATACTTTGTTTACCTAGAAAATCTAACATGTCAAATGAATGCTCACAATTAAGGTTGAAGAAGTTCCACCCAGACAGAATGGTGAAGTAACAAAAACAGGTAATTATTTACACCATCATGTGATCCATTGAGCGAAATATAGATAGATAAAATTATAAATACAAATGAAACATGAACTGAACTATGTTGTTTATAAAGAAAAATGAAACATCCTATGATTCATACAAACAGTTGTAGCTACTTTCTTGATCCAAATGTTTTGGATTATTTTTTGTTCTTGATATTTTTGTATTAAGCACTGACCTGATCGAATTTTGTAAATTTAATTCTAGGTGGTCGGGTTTCTCTTGCGCCACCAGGCACAACCATGCAAAATTGGCGACAACTTCTGTAAAGATGACAAAATATGTGCCCGTAGCTACTATATGGTTGATCAGTCATGAGCAATTACTGTCTACTCTTTTGAGAAGTTTACTACCTCAAATTTTGTATAGATGATATATTTTATTAGCCCATAGCTACTATACAGTTGATGGCTCAAACATATGTCCACTGACTAGCTATGCTATTGAGAATTTTACTATATACTGTATGCATAGTTGAATGCTACATTTGTCAACTGATGGAGAGGATCTTGTGGAGACTAAATGAGATGCTATATATTTTCTCCTCAATATGCATGTGTGGCTGTGATGTTTTAATCTATTGAATGAAGAGATTTGGAGGCTATATTTGTTACTATTTCAATTATCTTGTGTGCATAGTGATGAGATGTATGTGTTTGATAATAATTATTGAGAAAAATATATGTATATGCTGAAAATAATTGTAATTCCATGCTTGTAACGTTGAGGCAGCTTATAGTTGCCTCAATTCTTTTGAGGCAGACATTGCAGCCTCATGGCTAGTTGTCCTAGTTGAGGCAGACAATCTGCCTCAATCAAATTCTGAGGCACGCCGTGTCAGCCTCAAATTTAGCTTTTAGAGGCTAACTCTAGTGGTTGCCTCAATATGTTTATTTTGAGGCAAGAGTATCCGAGGCAGGCTGTGTTAGCCTCAATATATATTCTGAGGCTGATTTTTCTACATTTTGAGGCTGATTAGCATGCCCCAAATTCCCTACCGTCCTGTAGTGAACGACTCTAACCGGTTGTAAAGATCCTAGGGAGATCCTAATATTTTCCAACAAAAGTCAGCATATCAGTCGATTGAAGTCAAGGTGAAAGGGGGTATTTTTTTTATGCATGTGTTTTTAGGTATGCAAGTGGGGCGGTTTGGCCATTTGGCCCACACGTTCCATCCTCAAATTTTGAGATCAAAGGATACTAAATCAGCCCTAAAATTAGGAGGTCCAATAAAGCCCAAGACCCATCGACCCTAGGGTCGGCCCGAAACCTAAGGTTGAGATTTTTTTATTCTCTGTTGCTTTCTATGGGAGGCTTGCCCCTTGTTTTAGCATATAAGTTCACCTTACAGTGCTATCAGGAATCAAGACAGTGCTATCAGGAATCAAGAGCTCCCTGTCTTTACTTGGAGTAGCTGCTTAATATTTTTAATTCTACGATTGCGATGTTTTGATTCCACATTGCTTTCACATAGAAAACTATGCAATGGAGCTCATTATCCTAATGCAGGGGATTTTGTTAACTATTTCCTATGGACTAAACAAGACATCAATATCACAATTGGAACAACAAAACAATTGCAAGCTACTGCCGAATATTTAAGAAGTGGACATGAAATTTGAAGCATGTTCGTTCACCGCCATGAGGTTAAGGGCATGTTCTTTAACGGCTTCTAAAAGCGGCTTTTGGCTTTTGCTACAATACCTAACTTTCAAACGGAATATTTTCTCAAAACGGGATCTACAAGTTAATTATAGTACACATTAAAAGCTCAATATTTGTATCAACCAAAATCGCAAGCGAATATCTCTTTTTCTGTAATCTCTGTCAAAAACAGCTAAAATTCAAAAATTTCAGCCAAAAGTCATAAGCCACAGCCATATCAAACAGCCCCTAAAATTTGACTAAAAAATTGAGTAGTTGCTCAATGTACAGACCAAAGCCTTTAGAACAGAGTAGCTTTTTCTGAACCTTAATTTAATCAACATCTATTTGGTGATTCTGTTGATGTTAAGCTGTTTGTTAACATTGGTTATAAAGTTTCAATGTTTTGCTTAATTTTCTTGTTTCCTTTATTGGCTCCTTTAATTTCTTCATTCCTTGTGACGTAACGGATGTTAGTATTTGGTTGCTTTGGTAGGCAGGCTGTTGCCCTGTTCTTTTCAGCTTTTAAAAACTGCTTTTTAGTTTTTTACAGTAACTAACTTTTAAATAGAGTATTTTTTTTAAGATAGGATCTACTAGTTAATTGTAGTACATACTTTATTGACTTCATTTATATTGGTAAAAACTGCATGTGAGTTCCTGTTACTCTGTAATCTCTCGTACAAACAGCCTAAAAACCATAAGCCACAGCTAAAAGCCACAAGATACAGCCAAAAAGAACAGACCCGTTGACTTTCGGTACATCTCTACAATGGATGGATTAATGATAGATTTTTAGTAGCTTATTAAATCCTTTTTATTTTCTTTTTCGCTTGGGTGAGGAAAGCTGTCCTCTGTAAATATGCTCTCTACTCTCATTTACTCGTAAGAGAAGATGAATGAAAGCTTGGATTCGAGGGTTGTTGCTACCTTAATTTGAAATTATAGTACATCTTGTAATAAATCTCTAATTTTTCTGGACAGTTCTCTCTGTCCAACCAAACATCCGCTGGTCTGTGACTGAACCGGCGAAGATTTCATGCAAATCGGAAGAAAAACAGCAGAAAAAAAGCCCCGCCGCCCGCGGAAACGCAAAGACTAGCAGCAGCCACCGTTTCTGAAGGATGCTCACGTACAACGCGCTTTCTCACTCCAGCTACTATCTCGACTCGCCCCCGAGCTTGCGCAGCTCCTGCGCCAACTCCTCCACCTCCCGCCACGAGCTGCCGCCTTCCCGCACCGCCGTCGCCGCCTCCTCGGCTAGCTTCTTCGCCCGCGCGCCCACGTCCCTCCACTCTCTCCCATTCCCCGCAACGACGGTCGCTTCGAGCACGTGCACTAGCTCGTCAGCGCTTGGCGCCGTCGCGAGGCCGCCCCAGCAGACCGGGACGGCCGCGCGCAGCTCGTCCACGAGCAACCGCGCGTTCACGAACTGGTCGGAAGTCATGGGCCACGCCAGCATCGTCACCCCGGCAGCCGCGGCCTCCAGCACTGAGTTCCACCCGCAGTGCGTCACGAACCACCCCACCGCCCGGTGCCGCAACGCGACCACCTGCGGAGCCCACCCGCGGATCACGGCGCCCCTGCCGCCCGCCGCCGCGCGCTCCTCGAACCCCTCCGGGAGCGTCGCTGACGACCCGACAGCCCACACGAAAGCCGAGCTGGTCCGCTCCAACGCGGCAGCCAGAGCCGCGGCGTGAGCCGGCTGCAGCAGTGCCATGCTCCCGAAGCTGATGTACACGACGGAATCGTCGGTAAACTTGTCGAGCCAGGCGCACAGGTCGGCCGCGGCCACGGCCGTCTCGCCACCGCGGTTGCCGGCGGCGTCGGCCTCTGGCGCCACTGGCCCTACTGCGTGCACGCGCCTGAAGCCCAGGTCCGAGAGCGGTGCCTCTAGGTACCGCGCCTCGAGCTGCCAGAACGTGTTCGACACGAACGCCGAGCAATGCAAGTTCCAAAGGAAGTTGCTCCTGACCCCCTCGGAGACCTCATCGCCCTCCTTGTACGACCGGAACACCAACGAAATATGCCGCCACGGGTACACCGGAGCCCCCGGGAGGTCCGGGAAGGTGACCGGGCACTCGTCGTCATTCTCGTCCTCGCGCTTGGGCATCCGGCGCAACAGCGAGTGGAGCACGGCGGTGCTATACACGGCGGACGGCGAGAACGCGATGCGCGGGACGCCGAGCTCGACCGCGAGCGGCTGCGTCCAGCCGCAGAAGAAGTCGGAGAGTATGGCGACGACGCGGTCGGGGGTGTCCGAGCGGGCGCGGACCCAAGAACCGAGCGGGCCGCGGAGCCCCGCGAAGGCGACGACGAGCGCGCCAAAGAGCGCGGGCGGGCAGCCCTTGGCGGTCTCGACGCCGGCGGGGAAGGCTGGGTGGGAGGGAACGGGAGGGTGAGCGCGCGGACGGCGCCGCCCGGATGCGCGGCGAGGAGGGCGCGAGGAGCGGGCTGTGGCGGGCGTGGCGACGACGGTGAGGCGGAGGCCCCGGGCCGCGAGGAGGCCGGCGAGGTCGAGGAGCGGGATGATGTGGCCCTGCGCCGGGTACGGGATGACCAGGACGTGCGGCGCCGGCGCCGCGGTGGGGCTGTCGGTGGTGGCCATCGCCATGGTTGCAGACTGGCGTGTCGCGCGTGGCCTGGTGGGTTGTGGTGTGGTGTGCGGTGCGGTGCGGTGCCGCCCGCGACTTCTGTAATGTTTCGTCGAATGGCGTGCGAGTGCGAGACAAAATGACGACGTCGCGACAACTGTGACAATTGTACAAAGAGCTGCTTTCGCGCGCGTGTTCAATGTGAGTGTAGCACAAACCAAAAGCCGTCAATTTCAGAGGATAAAAACATGCTCTTAATCCTGTAGTATCTAAACTCTGAAGACACGGCAACAACAGAAAGAGTCTTCAGAAGATGGTCTCTGAGTCAAGTATGTTTTTAGTTTTTCTGTTCGGTTTCAATCCGGGTCAGATTTTGAGTCAAAGACCGATCAATATTCTTAATTGTATTGAGTTAATACTTGCCTTAGTTACATGTATTGCTGATACTATATAATGAGAAGAAAACGGGGAACGAAATCACCCCAACAAAAATACGTTGTCTTCATCTTGTGGTCTGTTCTGAATTGTTCTGTACGCGCTACAGTAATTCCAATCTGACCGCCGTTCATCGCCCGGTGTGATCGCTGCCTCCCAGTCTGACCACCGCATTGCGTCCGATCTGACCTCCGTTGATATCCCGATCTGACCGCAGAAGTTCCTTCGGTGTGCCCATCAGGTTGCAGCAAGTTTATTGTCCCTAATGTAAAGACATTGGTCTGAAGTTTATCCGCCTACAGTGGTGTGGTGTGCGGTGCCGTCCGTGACTTTTGTAATGTTTCATCGAATGGCGTGCGAGTGCGAGACAAAATGACGACGTCGCGACAACTGTAACAGTTGTACGAAGAGCTGCTTTCGCGCGCGTCCACGAGGAAAGTAAATGGGAGCATTTTTGGTCACTTTCAAACTGCTTTAGTTTCTACTTTTTTAATTTTTAGGTATTTTTATTTTTCTTTATATTATTCATTCTGATATAATATTTATATATATATATATATATATATATTCAATTACACAGAATAAACCAACAACAATATAAAATAAGCTATAAACTCTAACTTAAAAGAAATGGTCCAAGTAATTCTAATTAAAGATAAACTACAACCTACAAGATAAAAGAAATCCTAACATCATTACCGTGCAAATATCGTATGATCTAAGAACCCCAAATCAAACAATCAAACATTTTTTTAAAACGAAGAATTGCTAAAAACACAGACAGGATTTCCCCTGTGCAACTCCGCCTCGTCGCCACCATCGATCCATCACCACCATTGCCGGATTTGCCACCTCCCGTCGACGATATCACATGCCGCTGTGTCTTCAATCCAATTGCAAAAATGGCCACTCGTAAATTGTAACTGGGCGAGCAAGGCAACTGGTGAACATACAGGATGGGCAAGCAAGGCAACTGGTGAGCCATGGGCTAATGGCATCTAGTTCAACACGGATTGGCCAGAGATGAGGCGCGGTGGGTTCGGTTTCTGAAACAACCAATGTCATTAATTAACCCTAACCGGTGAGTTACGACGTTAAACAGGATTAATTAGGTAGCTAATGATCTAAAATACGAGGGAATTTAAACTTTTCTTTGCCATCGTATAAATTGAGTTCAACGAGCGATAAACAATTGTATTGCGTTTAGTACTTTATCGGCGAGGACGCAAATAATTTGTAACTCAACTAAAATATATGCATAGCAGTCCGAGGTATAACAGTAATTAGTTGCAAGCAATATTTGGTAAAACCCATAACATCCGTTGAGCCACAGTTGTAAGTCAAGTAGAAATATTACAATTTGCATTACATAATAGAGACAATACGAATTACAACAAATATACAATTTCATATCTCAACTAAATAATCATCCCAAAAACTAAGCAATTGCAATATAATGGTATTTAACCAAGAATTGCATAATCTAATTTACACGAAGTCCATCTCATACATATTAAATTACATTCAAATTAACACACAACAGAAATTACATTTAGATAACATACAATATCATCTAGACATCAATATTAAGAGAAAGCCAAATTACAGCCATGCCATCTCATACATTAGAAACTGTAGTCAAACTGCCACCACACCACTATTCCTTTTTGCAAGTGAACTATTATTTTAATACCGAAAAAGACCGAACAAAAGAACAAATAAAAGTAAGCGAAGTTAGAAAAGAAATAGAAAAGTGTGTCGTCAGAGCCCGAAAGGTTAAGTCGGGCGGGGTAATCCGTTCACGGATATACCTGACCGTCCGGGGGCCAGTCGGCACCTCTCACAACCGTAGGGTCATCACTCGGCATAAACAAACATGTTTTATTTTAGAAACCAACCAGCATATTTTAAATCCCACATAGCAACCGAAGGATCAGCATCACCACAGCCACTGGGACTACACCCCACATTTCAGAGAGCATGCGCACAGCCAAGAAGGTCAAGCCCAACATCAAGCCATCGCACACAGCCAGACAGAACGCAGCCGAGAGGGTCACCCCAGCACAGCCGAGAGGATGGCGCACAGCACAACCCATCCCAAGAAAATATCAGCAGAGCCCGATTTTCGACCAACCAGAGAGAGAGACGAGCCGCGCAAAGACAACACATTTCTTTTACCTTTCCCCATCCTTTCCCAGCCACACAGAGCCAACTCTCACTGGCTCTCATTCCCCATTTCCCCCAAACCCCCGAAACATCTCCAGCCAACCAGATAAATCGTAGGCGACTGGGAGCAAGACCCAGACGATGAAGGCCGGGCGAGCACCAGGAAGCACACGGATCGACCGCCACCACCAAATCCAAGACACCAATCCGCAGGAGGAAGGCAGGGGGACCAGCTCGTGGCCAACACCGTGGGAGGAGGAGGAGACCACCAACAAGACCAAGCGGGCCACAACCAACCGTGGAAAGCGACCATGAGCACAAGTCGCGCCATCCGCATGAGAACCACCAAAAATCACCGGCGGAGGTAACCCACAGTGCTCACAACCGTAGCAGTCATTAATCAAGAGTAAACAATGCATAACTAGAGATAGCAAGTCACCAATCACTAGTAGAGCATCAGGGAAACCAACACAGAGCATGCCAACCGGAGATAGAGGGGTAGAGTGGGGAGTAAGCAGGACGGGGTTTACCGTAGATGTAGACCGGCGGCGGCGCACTACCATCGGCTTAGCCCACGCCCTCAACAGCCACCGCGCACTCCCCCGGCGTGCGGGCGACTTTGAGCTCCGCCGTGACTAGCCAAGGCAGCGCACCTCCAAAACCTAGCACATCGTGAGCAAAACCGTTAGAGTCAAAACAAATTAGCAACCAAATCCACCTCATACCAGCGGCGTGGAGGGGTAGCGCGATGGGGGAAGAGAGGCGCAGTGGAGAGGGAGGGGGAATGGAGGTGGAGGCACTAGACCGGGGGAGGGGAGGAAGACCCCGGGGCGGCGCGGCGCGAGAGGACCGAGGAGGCGACGGGATGGAGTTGGCGCAGCCGAGTCGAGGGAAGAGGAGCCGGGGTGGGGAAAGAAATAGAGGCGTCGGTGGGAAACCGAAGAGAACCAGAGGGGCGAGAAAAAGAAAGGGAGAGAAAAGGAGAAAAGGGAAAGAGGAAAATAGATAAAATAGGAAAGATAAAAATGTGCAGGTAGATGGCTAAATTTAGGGATACTTATAAGCATGCATTGTCACAATATTACTATCACAGATTTCTCCAAGTTAAATAAATTAGCTGCAGATAATTAGAAATCATGTAAATTAATATTAGCTATATCAACATAAAAGAAATTCTTTTAGGACTTGAATGGAAACCTAGAAACCCTGCGATTACATTTTATAGAATCCGCTTAATTAATTAGACCGTAGTATCGCTTTGACGCCATAGATGAAGTCATAGCAACACAAAAATAGTTCTTAAGTTCTTATAATAAATGTAATACTGTCAAGGGATTGAAACTGGTATGCGGCTATATTAAAAATTGTGTATCGTCGTTTAGACAACTCCATGGTATACTTAATTATTCAAATAATTTGGTTAGTAGCATTTAACGTATAGAAATTCACCTTTGATTATTTCGGAGCATTAGAACAAATTAATTGCGGTCCGACGATTTAAAAGATAATAGTTGATTAAACATATACGTGTACAGATTAAATTAAAGTATTATAGTTTGAACCAATTGATTGCAGGTGTGAACCCCTGGATAGTGTAGTTATGGTCATCTAAACAGTAGAAGACTATTCAGTAATTTCATTAATTAGAACCCGTGAATTGCCATCAATATATTAGAGCATAACTTGTACCAAGTATATTAGTATATTGTTGTTGCATCCTTGGCTAATGTATTAAATTGCAAAAACCTTCCTAGTAAATATTTATGTCTTACTCATAAACTAGGTGGTGACATACGAATTAAACTATTAGAATATCATTTAAATTGCCCTATCACGCGGTTAAATTCCCAGATAATTCTTGTTAGTCGACTATAAATTTGTAGGAAATCACTAATAAGTATTCATAATTATTAGAATAAATTAGTAGTTATGTTCTCAAGTAATAGCCATTAAAAGATGCAAAATTGTTTGTAATAACTAGAATAGCACGCTCCAAGTTCAAACAGTATGCGAGGATATAACCTCGTGCGCGTCGAATAACTTGTAAATATTGATTTAAATAGCATAGATCGTATCAACCCGCTGTTAGCTAAAATAAAACTCGGAGATTGTATGGAGGCGCTGTAGTATAATTTAAGTAATTAATTACTTAGGAGTTAATTCCATTGGTGTCGATAACGTAAATAATCACGTTCATATTAATTTCGAGAAAGGACCGGTACTAATAAGAAAGAATTTATTTAAGTAACCTTAAGACCTAAAATGATTTAGAGAGGTGAATAAATACATATGCACATATAAGAAATTAAATAGACATAATTACATATGCGAGATCGATTAGGATTAATATTCGCCATTATAATTTACATACATCTAGCTAATCTCATGTAATCGAAAAATGGCTAGGAATTAATAAAACGCCGAGCGTACATGCTAGCTCGATCATATCTTTTGTCGCGAGTGCGATAATGTCGAACAACGAGTAGTATATCGAAATTAATCCTGACTACCGCAATTAGACTATATTGAGCGAAGCCTTAACCTAGGAGCACAAACACATCGACACCTCGTATTTTTTTATTATGTTCTCGTACATTAAGTCGTAGTCGACGTATTTAATTGCAGGTGACAATTCAAGCTACGGGAACATCTTCACCTGATCCTACGTAAATCCGAGCATATGGTTAAAATTCAGGCAAATATTCCTTTGATCAATTCTTCAAATTATATTCCGTAAAACAAGTATTTTGTATTAATCTAGTATCACCTTGCATGAAAGAAATAAAGTTATTTAAATCGAGCAATGGATATAAGAGACAAAAGAAAAGAGTTGAATGGCAACTGATGGAGCAGTTGGCCATCTAGTTAAATAAGGAGGTGGGCAGAGGTTGCCAGGGCAGGTGACGAGTGGGCAGGTGTGGGACCTCTGCATAAGAATAGAATATAAGGATTTACAAACTTCTTCCGTGTGAACAGACCGTACCAAACCGTATCAACCAACATTCCGTTTTTCACGGGCAGACTAGTACTCTATTGAGGTATTATATTCTCCACATGGGTAAGTATTATATTAAGCCGTTGGGAGAACCCGCACGATCCGGGCCAGCACTTGGGTGCCGGGCGGGGGACCCCGTGGAGGAACCCACACGATCCGGGCCAGCAACTGGGTGCCGGGTGGGGGATGCAAGGCGCATATATTAGCGCGGGTGGAGGTTGGGGTAGGGCGGGGGCCGCCCCAACCAAACGACTATGTCGAGGTCGGTGGCGAGGGTGAGAAACCACCCTAGGCCGCCGGTTGAGAATAGTTGGGTGGAGATATAATACTGAGATAGATGTTATTAGCACTGTACTCTGGTCTGGGCGCCGCATCAAAGGAAATGCGGAAATCCGGTTGCCAACACGAGCAGAGTGATGCTGGGTAAAGTGATACAAGCTTGCGCAATGCTTACCAAATCATGAATTCATGCATGTCTCCGGGAAAGAAGAATTACGGAAACTTATGGGGGGTTTTGCTGTTCATGCGTATGCTCAGTAGTTTTCTAAAATAATAAATTGAAGTTCTTTCAAAACCAACAAACCTATTTTCTATATGTCATGAGAAGGAAATTGAGGAAAGAAAATGAGAAAGAAAGGATAAGAAATGAGCAAGAGATTGAGGTAGGAATTGATATTCCTAAAGTGTAGAGGATAAGCATTCGGTGCATTTTTGCTAATAACGCTTGCTGAGTACTTCTGTACTCACCCTTGCTATTATCTCCCTTTGCTTAGGAATATGTCAGTCAGCCTGGATGAAATACCGTGGACTCGGATTACAATGGGTACAAGGCGGACATCCCGTGTGAAGATTGAGTGAAGAACATGATATTCCAGCCCTTGAAACTTGCTAAGAAATTTTAGCCCTGCGTAGTGATATTTTTGTAATATCAAGTTGTCTCTAATTATTGTTCTGTTGCAACACTTTGATTGGATTATTATTCGTTAGAGCGATGTTTTATCGGCTAAAGCGAGTAATAATCCATTGACCGGCGTTATTACCCCATGGTACTGACGCAGGTCGTCACAGTTTCATCAACATATGCCTTTGTTCCATATCATTAACCTTATAAAGAGACTAAATTGAGATAATTTTAAATGGGAAAAATTTTATATTACCCCTTGAACTATGATGGTCCATTACTACAAAAGAGGTTATACTAGACGGGTACATCATAGACGGTTCATACGGAACCGTCTGTGCTTAAACTATCACAGACGGTTTATAATAGCAACCGTCTGTGATATTTTCACAGACGGTTCTTAATACGAACCGTCTGTGATAATCGAGAGAACACAGACGATTTGTCTTAATAACCGTATGTGAAATTTCACAGACGGTTCTTAATACGAACCGTCTGTGGTAATCGAGACAACACAGACGGTTCGTGTTAATAACTGTCTGTGGTAATCGATCGATCACCTTTGTCGTATGAACTACAGAAGCTATACTAAGACGAAATAAACTGTCTGTGTACATTTTCGTTAATCCATGAACATAATCTATGTATGTAGACAACATGAGAATTTTTATGAAAGCGTTTCATTTGCTTCTCTTCCATGGAAGTTTCAAATTCAAGGTAAATTTATTACAAAAGTCCAAAAAAAGAGATTCCCAGATTTTAATCTTCTGGGCTTCATATGCTTCTTCTTCGACTTCTGGAGTTGGAGGATCAGCTACTAAGTTCTCAAATACTGTGAAGATTGTCCTTGCCCTCTCCACTTCCTCCTCTAGTCTGGGCAAATCATTAGCATGGCCCATAATCTCAAAGAGGATGACATGATAAGCTTACTCAGAATCGGCCGATTCTGCTTGATCGGCAATATTATCCATGTGTCCCTCCAATGCCGAAAGAGCTTTCTTCCGCTTTGTGCACATTGTAGAGAAGAACGAGGCTGAGGGCGGTTTCCCTTTCCTGAGCGGCAACGAGACACCTCCATCGACGGTAGAGGATGAGGTCCAACTGATGGATGGATGAGAGTCGAGGAAGGAGAGCAGGGCGTGAGCGGAGGAGCTGATCTAGACATAAATTGTTGACTGCCTGTGTAAGGTTGCGGCCGAACAACTCATGATGGATAGATGAGAGGAAGGAGATCAAAAGAATTTTAAATGCCATTATTCAGAAATGTGGTGAAGAAGATGAGGAAGAGGACAATTTAGAAGAGATTGATCAGCTTGTGCTATCAAGGAATTGTACATCGCGTTGCATATAAAACCAGAATGGTGTGAAAGTTGAATGGTCTCTGATATTAATATCATAGACGGTTCTTATTACGAACCGTCTCTAATATGTAACTTGTCATAGACGGTTTTAAACTAGAACCATCTGTAATAAGCATTTCTATATGTACCGTCAAGGTAGGATTTTATGCGTACGCTGCAGTTATAGATCTACATATCGTCTCACCACTCGTCTGATCTAGCCTGTCACCGTATCCTTCTCGGATCTCCCTCCTTCTCGCGTCCACACCGTCGCCTCCTCGTACCTCCGTCCCCAGTCGCCGTCGACCCCCGTCCATGCCGTCGCCGTAGCCTCCTCGGACCTCCGTCCCCAGTCTCTGTCAATCCCCGTCCACGCCGTCGCCGCAGCCTCCTCGGACCTCTGTCTCCAGTTGCCGTCGACCCCCGTCCATGCCGTTGCCACCGCCTCCTCGGACCTTCATCCCCAGTCGTTGTCTGTATCGTGAGTATTTTGGTTCTTTGTTTGCAAACATTGTGGGTTGTGTTTGTTTTATAATCTCTAGTAAATGTTCAAGTACTGAGAGACATTGTTTGCTTGTGTTCTGAATTCAGATCTAAATAGAAGCATTTTTCAACTTTGAAGTATTGAGTATCTGTGATTATGTTGTCTATTATCTGATCATCTTAAGCTATTGTTAGATTGCTGCCTTATAGTCTTTGATTTAGATCTTCTGTCATACCGAAATTTTACAAGTTGCTATCATTTGTATATGCAAACTTTACTGACAGAGAATGCGTTGACTAGACATGCTGATTTTAGTCTTTTATGTCTAGCTACTTTTGATGGCAGATTGTTACTTCAATGATTTATGTCTCAAATCCGAATATATGCTGGTTTTAAACTATTGCATGATATGAATTGAGATGTGAATTGTATGTATACATGTACATGTTGATCTGCTTGTTTCAGAGGGCATGGCTAGCATTTCCTGAGGCTAGCCAATAAACAGAAATGTATTTAGGGGTAGAAAAGAATATCATAGACGGTTTGTAACTAAAAATCGTCTGTGATTATCACCTGTTTTTACTTACAAACCATCTGTGATTAGCAGATATCACAGACGGTTTTTAGTTACAAACCGTCTGTAACCTTCGATTATCACTGACCCGTAAATTCAGACGGTTCAAAAAAGCGTCTATGATGACGTTTTTGAACTGTCTGTAATACGATTTTCTGTAGTAGTGGTCCGTCTATATGCCCCTGATTTGCAAACCAAGTACCTCCTGAACTACTAAAACCGATACAAATAGCCCCCTAGGCTGGTTTTGGAGGCAGCTTTGCAATCATGGCTGATGACGTGGACTGGTTTTGCCACATGGATGATAACGTTGAGGTTTCAAAGGCAACTCAGCGAATTGAACATATTAAAAACCATGTTTCTTTCTCCTCTTCTATTTCTCTATGCCTCTTGAGAAAATGCCTCACACACTTGGCAGCCTTGCTTCCTACGTAGCGACCAGCAAGACTGCGTCGCCTTGGCCAGTCACCCCACCTTCACCTGAGTTGCCTCCAACACCCAACCACCCCCCCACCCCAACAAATCAATTAACATCTGGATTGGATTGCTCCACTTGTTGCATTTGAATTTGGGTTCCCAACAAATCAAATGGAAACATTATTTGTTCCCCTTGAAAATCTGAATTGTACAGACCTTCCAATTGTACTGCGATGAACAGATAACTAGTTCACGAATCAGTCGATGAGGAAGATGGGAGTTGACTGGCCTCAGAGAGTCGCCGAGCACCCCTGCCTAAGGGTGCAAATGGGTCGGGATCCGATCCGGAATCAAATACGACTTGTACCGAAACCGGGAAGAAAATGGAGAATCCGGTCAGATCGGATACCGGATTCGGATATTACATGTCGAATTCGGTATCGGAATCGGGACAGCAAATATCCGACCGAATTGCTTTGGTATTCGGATATTCGGATAATATCCGATCGGATATCCGGAACCCAGTCCCAAACTCCCAGTAGCGTCGTCCCATTCCCTCAATCTCAGGCTCTCAGCAGATCTGGCCGCACCCACACGCCGAGTCTCCTAAACCCTACTCCCCTCCGACCACCGCCACCTCAGCCATGGCCGGGAGGTTCCCGCCCCTGGCCGTCCTCCTCGCCGTTGCCGTCGCCCACCTCGCCTCCACCGTCCGCCCGGTCTCTGATGCGCACAGATCCGCCTCCGCCAAGCTCTTCGCCGCCTCCCCCGACGGATCCCTCGGCGAGTAAGTTCATTAACCACTTGCCAACTCCGCTGTCTCGCTCGATCTCCAGTGTTCTTCCCAGCGCAATTTCGGACCTAGTTTGATCCGGATCGATGCGAGGCGGCCGCGTGTTTGAACTTTCGAGGCTTACTCGCGTTCGTGGTAATTTGACCGTGTGCACTCGTGCGGTTTGGAAGGGCGATAAGAGCCTTCTTGGTAAGGCGTGCAAGCTTGCCACCGAGAAGCTAGCATCCCCCTCATCGTCATCCGCTAACGATCTGTTCCATGCAGTCCGGATCAACGGCGTCCTCGGATGCAGTGTCGATGCCGGCGTTTATGATGTGGGTGCTAGCTTTAGAGATCTTCTTTATTCTGCGGGATCCTCTTGTTTGATGGTGTTCGAGATTCATTCTTTGTGGTAGGATGTTGTGGTGAGGCTTAAGGCGTTGGTCAAGGACACCAACTCATTCTTGAAATTCTACTATTCTCGGGAGGTCGCTTAGCATCAATGTTGATCCCTCTAATGCACTTTCGGTTGATATGTTTGTTTTGTGACCACTACTTTTTGTAGTTGTGCGAGTTTAATGGGGTAGTTGATGATATCTTGTTGTTTTGCGGGAACAAGGCCATAGTGTTGTTCTATCGATCGATAGCACATTTCACGCAATTAAGGTGACAATATGGCTGTGCATTTTTTTCCTTAACTAGTTTTAGCAATCTACAACATATTTTCCTGTTCAAATTAGAGTCTCATAATTGTCTTTGTTCCTGTAGGCACTTAACCAAAGCGATGGGAGATGGCGTTATGACACTAATTTCTCCAGACTCTTTTATTATGGAGGCTATGAATAGTGAACTAGTAATCAGTGTCAATGTCTTTGTGAAGCTTTTTCTCTTCACCAGGGAGATCTCTTTTAATACATAGCTTTGGTCACTGATGTTTAGCAATAATGTCTTATCACGGTATCGCTCTAGAAGCATTGGCGGAGTTGTTTCACCGGTCGATCTTGAGGTTGATCCATCCATGGTGTGTATATGCTCTCTGCTAGAGTAATTACGTTAACTTGTCATACTTTTTCATGTGATTATCTTCCTTGAGCGTAAGTGATAAAAATGTATGGATAACTGTATGTAGTATATACTGTGTTTGGAAGGGGGAAGGTCCTAACTGGTTGCAAGTGAAAAACTCACACCTGTCATGTTGTTCATCTCCCAACTTGATCGGCTTGATCTCAGAAAGTCAGCATGACGTTAGTATGGCCCGTGTTTTCCTTAGTTTTAATGAGAAGACAATATTGAAAATGTTTCTTTTTGTACGTCCGTGTTATCCGCCTATATTATCCGCTTCCGATCCGTAACCGATATATATCCGCCCCGATGATATCATATTCAAAACTCCGAATATTCCGAATTCGTATTCGTATCCGGTCTTACCGTATTCGACTTCGAATCCAGGGAAAAAATATAGGTTATGATACGACTTAAGCAATATCCGATTGAATCCGATCCGATTGCACCTCTGCAACAGCCATCATGGGCATCTCTTTCTCCTTATCGCCTCGGGCCGCACGGCAACGAGCTGACAGGCATGACGAGGGCATGGCGAGGGCAAGCGCGGCGTAGCGCCGTGGCGATGGCGGCTAGCTCGAGCACGGCGGCGGCGGGTGTGGGTGGCACGCAAGCAATCACGGTGACAGCGCCGGGCCTTGGGGGCGCGGTGTCATGTTGGGGCGACGTAGCTCAGGCGTCTTGGCGTAGCGCCGGTTGTCGGTGCAATGTGTGGTGGTGTGTGCGTGTGTGTCTTTCTTGTTGTTGTAAACAAAACTGGCATTAACTGCCCAATGTGATTAACTGCTCAAACTGCCATCTTTTACTTTATGCAGACACTTCTCCATGTACTATAAATATGTACTTACATCAGAAATAAAGTTACACTTTTTTCTCTCAATCACTTGTCTCCAAATCTCTTGCAACACGTTATCAGCACATTGCTCTCACGCAAGTGACAAAAACAGAGAAAGAAAGAAGAGGTTTTCAAATGGCTACCAAAGATTTTGAGCCTCTCGCTATCGATGGTACCAATTACCCTACATGGGCTATGGACTTAAAGATTAACCTCACCACACGTGGGTTGCAAAGGGTGATTTTTGATCCTCCAGCAGATCAAATTCCTCCGGATGTTGTGAAATATTCCGCTTTAAACATGATACGGAATCACATACACCCAGATTTAAAGGCGGAATATATGTATAAGGAGAATCCACTTACTTTATGGTTAGCCCTCAAAAATAGATATGAACAGCAGAAAGCTGTTCTTTTACCTGAGGCTAATCATGAATGGGCACATCTTAGACTCCAAGATTTCAAAACAGTTGGAGATTATAACCATGCCCTTCATACTATTTGCTCCAAACTGCAATTTTGTGAGAAGGAACCAACAGATGTGGATAAAATAGAGAAGGCTCTCTCTACAATGCTCCCATCTGACAGGGTCCTACAGCAGCAATGGCGTGCTGCAAATTACCAAACTTATTTTGATCTTATGCATACTTTACTTCAGGCAGAAAAGCATGCTGAACTTCTTTTAAAGAATAATCAGCAACGTCCCATTGGGGCTGCTCCACTTCCTGAAGTTCATGCTAATCAAAATAACAATAAGTTCCATGGTTCAAATAACCATTCAAAGAACTTTAAAGGTAAACACAACCGCAACATGAAGCAAAAACCAAGTGGATTCAAGAAAGGTAAAGGCAATTTTGGTAAGAAAAGTGACAAAAAAGAGATTTGTCAAAAGTGTGGTTGCTACAACCATCATACCAAGAAATACCGCACCCCGAAGCATCTTGTGAACCTCTACCTCCAGTCTTTGACTCAAGGCAAGAATGCTCCACCAAAGAGATTTGAAGCACACTTCAACCTCACATCCAACGATGATAAAGCCGGATGTTCTCAAAAGTTCCTTCAAGAACTCAAAGACACATGTACCCCTCCAAAGAAGGATGATCTCATGTGCACCGAGGACACACTTGAATAATTTCATTCTCAAGACATGTTTGGAGATCTCAATTAGACTGCTAGTTCCATAGCTACTAAGTACTTTTATGTTGTAATATAAATAAAGTTGTCATCCATATTGTAAGCTTGTATGCTACAATCATATATCGAACGCATTCGGTATTATCAAATAAAGTTTGTATGTATTCTATATATTACTTCAAGAATTTCATTAAATTCTTTTCTTTGTATATATAGATTTTGGAGTCAATCCAATGGAGGAGGAATTATGCCTTGTGGATAGCGGTACCACAAATTCTATACTTAGGGACACAAAATATTTCCTAACTCTTATTAGGAGGAAAGGAAATATTTTAACAATCGCTGGACGCGATGCAACGATAGTAGGCTCTGGTCGCACTTCTATCACTCTCCCTATGGGTACACAATTGGAAATTGAGGATGCACTCTTGTATCCCGATTCAACACGTACCATACTTAGTTATAGAGATATCCGTCAGAATGGTTTCCATATTGAAACCCAAAATGACAACAAAGAGAAATATCTCCTCTTAACAAAAAATAACGGATATGGCAAACAAGTACTAGAAAAAATTCCATCTTTAAACTCCAGATTGTACTATACATACATCAAACCCGTTCAACATATTGCGTACAAAGTAATTTTCCAAAACACAAACACATTCCAAACATGGCATGATCGCCTCGGCCACCCAGGCATCGGAATGATGAGGAAAATTATTAGCAATTCTATTGGTCATACATATCTCAAAACAAAATTTCCGGAATCCTCAGATTTTGTGTGCACTTCATGCGCCACCGGAAAATTGATTTTAAGACCCTCTTATCTTAAAATCAGAGCTGAACCACTTAAATTCCTTGAACGCATTCAAGGAGATATATGTGGTCCTATACAACCATTATGTGGACCGGTCAGGTATTTCATGGTCCTCATTGATGCATCTACTAGATGATCACATGTGTGTCTTTTATCCACACGAAACCATGCATTTGCTAAGTTAATTGGTCAAATTATCCAATTACGAGCACATTATCCTGAATATCGAATTCAATCAATTCGAATAGACAATGCTGCTGAATTTTCATCTCATGCCTTCAATGATTATTGTATGGCTCTTAGGATACAAGTTCAACATTATGTTCCATATGTTCATACACAAAATGGTTTAGCAGAATCTCTTATCAAGAGAATCAAGCTCATTGCAAGACCATTACTACAGAATTGCAGCTTACCAACACCATGTTGGGGTCATGCAGTCTTACACGCTGCTGACTTAATTCAATTGCGTCAAGCGCATATCATAGCACCTCCCGCTACAATTAGTGCGTGAAATCCACGGATATTTCCCATCTGCGAAAGTTCGGTTGCGCTACATACGTCTCGATCTCACCACCGCAGCGTACCTCAATGGGACCGCACAGGAAAATAGGGATCTATGTTGGGTATAAATCTCCGTCGATTATAAAATAACTCGAGCCCCTAACAGGGGACCTGTTCACGGCCCGGTACGCTGATTGCATATTCAATGAGGAACATTTTCCGGCATTAGGGGGAGACAACAAGTACCAAACTAAATGCCGGAAATTAATTGAATGTTCAAGGCATTCCCGCCTCGCACCCACGTACTAGAGAGCGAACTTCAAGTTCGAAACTCATTCATTTGCAAAATATTGCAAATAATCTGCCAGATGCATTTACTGATTATAAGGGTGTCACAAAATCCTATAATCCTGCCATAAATGTGCCTGAAAGAGTGGAGGTACCGAAAAATACCACTCAACTCCCGGTTCAAAATAAGAGGGGGAGAAGTACGGCACAAATGGTGGATACAGCTTCTAACAAGCGACAAAGGAAACAAAAGAATGTAAATGCAGATCAACCTCATGTTGATAGACACCAAAGGATCCTTGAACCCGGATCAACGATGCACTCAATTCGATCACGGGACATCGAATACCCGACTCTAATGATTTGGGAAATAACATTGAGTCACCAGGGTCCAAGAAATTTCCACTAACTATAATGATTCTGGAGAATCATACGATCGTAAGACTACAATTGTCGACATTAATTTCTCCACAACAATTGCAAATAACCTTCAAAATGATCCAGATCCCAAGACCATGGCAGAGTGCAAACAACGCTCGGACTAGAACCAATGGAAGGATGCAATTCAAGAGGAGTTAGCCTCGCTCACAAAAGAAATGTATTCACCAATGTGATACATACACCTCCCAGTATTCCTGTCGGTTTCAAATGGGTTTTCGTCATAAGCGGAATGAAAACAATGAGGTGGTGAGATACAAAGCAAGGTTTGTAGCACAAGGGTTCACGAGAGACCCGGCATTGATTTCAATGAAACCTATTCTCCAAGAATGAGTGGAATAACATTCGATATTTAATATCATTGGCGGTACAAAATCATCTATCTTTTCGGTTGATGGATGTAGTGACGAGATACCTTTATGGGTCACTTGATTCGGACATATACATGAAAGTTCGATGGAATTTCAATTCGAATCTGAGGCATAAATCGCAATATGTATTGTGTAAAATTAAACAAGTCTTTATACGGCTTGAAACGATCGGGTAGAATGTGGTACAACCGACTAAGTGAGTTCCTAATCAAAAAGGGATACTCCAACAATGATGATTGCCCATGCGTGTTCATAAAAAGATCCTCAACAGGATTTTGCATTATATCTGTATATGTTGATGATTTTAATATCATTGGTAATACTCAAGATATAAATGAAGCACGTAATCATTTTAAGACGGAATTTGAAATGAAGGATTTGGGTACAACCAAATTTTGCTTAGGTATACAACTTGAGCACCTTCATACAGGCATTCTAGTGCATCAATCAGCCTATGTCCAGAAAATATTGGAGAAATTCAATATGGACAAAGCATATCCATCGAAAACCCCCATGGTTGTTCGATCTCTAGACAGGGAAAAAGATCCATTTAGACCCCGAGATGACAATGAAGAGCTATTGGGACCCGAGGTTCCATATCTCGATGCCATCGGAGCGCTTATGTACCTTGCAAATTGCACCGTGGGATATTGCATTTGCGGTAAATCTACTTGCTAGATACAGCGCTACTCCAACCAAAAGACATTGGGTAGGAGTGAAGAATATCTTTAGATATCTTCAAGGCACTAAAGATCTCGGTCTATTTTTTCAAAAGAATAAAAATATGGATTTAGTAGGATATGCAGATGCTGGCTATTTATCAGATCCCCATAATGCCAGATCGCAAACAGGCTTTGTGTTTTTACACGGTGGAACAGCCATCTCTTGGAAGTCTTTGAAACAGACTCTAGTGGCTACATCCACTAATCATTCTGAAATAATTGCATTATATGAAGCATCACGTGAATGTGTATGGCTTCGCAGAATGATTAATCACATACAACAGTCATGTGATATAGGTGCTATTGCATCACCTACCATTATCTACGAAGATAATGCTGCTTGCGTTGTTCAAATGCAAACGGGTTACATAAAAAGCAATATCACAAAACATATTGCACCTAAATTATTTTACCCACATGAATTGCAAGAGAGTGGGAAATAAATATTCTGCAAACTAAGTCTTGTGATAATCTCGCAGACCTATTCACTAAGTCATTACCAACTTCCACATTCCAAAAATGTGTTTATGAAATTGGTATGCGAAGACTACATGATTTGCAGACGTCAGGGGGAGAAATCTCCTAAGACTTAACCCGTTCAATACAAATATTGTACTCTTTTCCCTTTATGAGTTTTCCCTCTAAGGTTTCTCATCAAGGTTTTTAATGAGGCAATATAACAACGCAATCATTAATATATTTCTTCTATCGATTCTCTTCATTTTTCCCTACAGGATTTTTGGAGGAGTTTTTCCAAGATGATGAACCAATCAAGGTGATCATATGAAGACACATTGGTCAAGGGGGAGTGTTGTAAACAAAACTGGCATTAACTGCCCAATGTGATTAACTGCTCAAACTGCCACCTTTTACTTTATGCAGACACCCCTCCATGTACTATAAATATGTACTTAAGTTACACTTTTTCCTCTCAATCACTTTCTCCAAATCTCTTGCAACACTTGTAACCGAAAAAAAAGAGTGATGATCTGGCTCAAATTGTCCATGACATGTTGCACGTATACGGCCAGATGTAATGAATTAGTCTACATCATCGGCCACGATTACAAAACCGTCTCCGAAACCAATCTAAGGGTTTATTTGTACCAATTTTAGTAGTTGAGGGGTAGAATACTCGGTTTTATAGTTTGGAGGACTATATAGACCAACATTCTAGTTCAGGGGTAACCTAGACTTTTCCCTTGTAAATGTAGAGGGGCATATTTGGCATGTTGTAAAATAAAATACTAGATGAGACTATGAAAACCTTCAATGGGGTGGTTAACTAGAAGTTAAACAAGATCCACAACTAAGTTTGGTTAATATTAGTAGATTGATAACTACACCCACTACAGGGGATCATATCTAAACATTCACCTCAATCGAAATTTCAGATACTGGATTACACATTTACACATAGCCACAAACACAGTGACAGACTAACATTATGAATTAGATTTTATGAAGCTGCTTAAACTCGTCGATCATTCAATTCAAGCTGAAAATAGGTAGACATGCATCTAACTAGCCCGATTTACTCATCATGGTGATTTGCCTATCTCACCTTCCACTTCCAAGATCCCCGCACCCGCTCGCCTAATTACCGCCGGAGCTGCTGTCCTATCGCATCGCATCGCCATCCTCCTCGCGGTGGGCTCCTTGGCGTGTGCCCTCATTTCGCTTCCCAATGACCTCAACCAAGATGCGCGCGAGGTTATCCACATCTGGGACCTTGCTGAACCCGCCCTAGCTCGTCGGCATGCCCACTCCTTCCTTGTCCATGACCAACCGCACATTGAAGAAATGGCCGGCGGCCATCAGCCATGTTATCATGGGCACCCCGGCTGTAGCGGCCTCCAGGACCGAGTTCCATCTGCAGTGTGTCACGAAGCACCCTGCCACAGGGTAACACAACAATGCCACTTGCGGCACTCACCCATAGATCACCAGCCCCGTCCCGACACCGTTGCCTACTCCTCGAACCCCTCCGGGAGCCACCATAGTGGCCACCTAGATGAACCACGTGCCGCTCTGCTTCAGCGCGACAGCGAGGGACGCCGCTTGCGGCGGCGGCGGCACCATCATGCTATCGAAGCAAACTATTGCAAATTAACACTTCACTCCCACCACTACCCGTTAGCTCATCTTTCGTACTACTTAGAGTTGAGGCGTAAGCTAACTATTGCAAATTAACATAAGGTGATTTTTTACATGAATTGGCGCAGGCTAACTAGGTAAGAAAACTAGGAATAGCTTCGTACCGTAGTGGGCTGCTGGTGGTGGCAGTAAGGGATTGGGCACAGGCCCAGCATCCCCAACTCCCCATTGAACATGACTTGCAAAAATAAAACACGGATAAATAAGGATACAATATTCTGTAGTACACACTCATTGCACATATACCAGAGTTGTTGCATGAAAAGTTTGACAGCGCAGCACTTCTTGAATGCAGTCCAAGTGTTTCTGAATCTTAAATACGTACATCCGGTCTGAAAACAAATCAGGGCGACTCGTGGCAGAAAAAGGCCAGGGAATTCTTAGCCCATCTGAGCGAGCCTCAAGCCGACGATCTTGACCTGGAACAGCCTGCATGCGCGCCCTGGCCGTGTCGGTTGCGACGATCACGCCCAGCCTCCTCGCCGTCGACCGCCTAGCACAGTGGCACGAACATTGCCGATCACTTGATCAGCACGTTGTATGCACATACTTGCTGAATTTTACGATACGGTAAGTTGTGTCATCTTCTGGTCAGGCCGGCCGGCCGGCTGTCCTGTCCACCATCAGCCCTTACAAAGGCCATCACGGTGTGGCACCGGATATCCGGTTGCCGCTCAGGATGAGGGTCTTGAGATTCTTCGGGCGCATGATGGATGCAGGTACGGAACCTGATATCTGGTTGCCGGAGATGACCAGATCAGTAAGCTTCGAGAGCCAGCACATATAGGCCGGTAACTTGCCAGTCAGCTGGTTGTTCGCCACCCTGAACACGCGTAGCCCAGTGGCGGATGTCGGGATGGAGCCACTGAACTTGTTGTCCCAACCTAAATCAGCATGATGTTGAACGATATCTCAGCTGGTAGAGTGCCCATGAAGTTATTGTTCTGGATCATGACCTTGGTTAGTTTCTTTAGTGACCATATCTTCGCCATGAAATCCTCGGAGAAGCAGTTGTTGTAGAGCATGACATTGTTCAAATTGACGCAATACCCGAGGTGTAGTCTTTAATCTAAGTCTAAACATAAACATTAGGCTTAACCCTAGATCAAAACATGAACACCTAATCAAAACACTTAGAGCGGAAGCATGATTAACATACCTGAAGTCGAAGAGGCCATGAGAGTGGAAGTAGAGGTGGTCGGCCGGTGAAGTGAGGTGGTCGACCGGTGAAGTAGATGTGGCCGGTGCTCAGTTGTAGATGCCGACGAGGACGGAGAGGGCTCCGGCCTTCGTTCACCTTATCGCTCGTGAGTACATTGGGTCTGTACAGGTTCTTGGAGGTTTGAACAACGTGCATCACCAGCCCTGCCGAAAACCCTAAGTTTTTTCTAGCTCTAGGTGACCGGGACCGAAACCAAAACGAGGTCGGTTGCCGCCTCCGATCAAGGCGCGAGGTGGAGACGGAGTCTCCCTGAAATCTCGGGGTTGTTAGCCGAGATCAACCCAACATTCTCCCCTTTGACCGTAAGGCTAATATCATAAACCCATTCTCAATAAAAACAGCATACCAAGACAATGTATTGTATGGCCAATGAAGTGTCATACAACCTCAGTACCTAGTGTACTATCCCATCTTAAAATAGATATTCATTATACTTAATGGGAGTTGGTTTGCTTTAAGGTCCTTTTATCCAGAATCAGAGGCTTTCCAATAAACCCATGCCGGCAACATGATCACGAAAAATATTGGGTGGTAAGTATTTAGTAAGCGGATCTGCAAGCATTAATTTAGTACTAATATGCTTGATACTTATGGTTTGATCCTGGATTATATCTTTCACAACATGGTACTTAATGTCAATGTGTTTGGCAGCACCACTTGACTTGTTGTTATTTGCATAAAAGACTGCGGTTCATTATCGCAGTATAAAGTAATTGGTTTAGAGATACTGTCTACCACTCTAAGTCTCGGGATAAAGTTCTTAAGCCATATAGTCTGCCCAGTAGCCTCATAACATGCCATAAACTCAGCTTGCATCGTTGAAGATGTCGTAAGGGTTTGTTTGGAGCTTTTCCACGAGAGAGCTCCTCCAGCGAGTGTGAAGATATAACCTGACGTGGATTTCTTAGTATCAACACATCCCGCAAAATCTGAATCTGAATAACCAATAACTTCAAGGTTATTAGAAAACTTATATGTGAGCATGAAATGCTTAGTAGGTTGCATATAGCGTAAAGCTTTCTTAACGGCCTTCTAGTGGTTCGGTCTTGGATTTGACTGATATCTGCCAAGCATCCCGGTTATAAAAGCTAATCAGTGCGCGTACATACTTGAGCATACATAATGCTTCCGACAGCTGAAGCATAAGGAACCGACTTCATCTGATCAGTTTCATATTGGTTCCTTGGACATTGAAATGTCTCAACTTATCGCCCTTAACAATAGGAGCAGGCGAGCCAGAGCACTTATGCATATTGTATCTCTTTAGTACTCTGTCAATATATGTCTTCTGAGATAATCCTAATGTTCCTTTAGACCTATCTCTGTGAATTTCAATACCAAGAACATAAGAGGCATCACCAAGATCATTCATATCAAAATTAAATGGAAGAAATCTATTGGTCTCAAACAACATATCCTTATCGCTGCTGGCCAATAAGATATCATCCAGATAAAGCACTAAGATGGTGAATTTACTCTCCTTCAACTTAACATATATGCAGTTATCAACTTCATTTTCCTTAAAACCAAAACTCCTTATGATCTTATCGAATTTGAGATACCACTGCCTCGACGCTTGTTTTAAGCCATAAATGGATTTCTTAAGTCGACATCTCATATGCTCCTTACCTTCCATGACAAAACCTTCCGGTTGAGCCATGTAAACATTCTCTTGCAAGTCGCCATTAAGAAATGCCGTCTTAACATCTATCTAATGCAGCTCTAAATCATAATGAGCTACAAGTGCCATAACAATTCTGAATGAATCTTTAGTTGAAACAGGAGAAAATGTGTCATTATAGTCAATCCCCTCTCTTTGTGAGAAGCCTTTTGCTACAAGTCTTGCTTTGAACCTTTTGATATTCCCCTTAGAGTCATGTTTGGTTTTGTAGAACCATTTACAGCCTACTGTTTTGACTCCGTCAGGAATTTCTACTAAGTCCCATACATCATTAGTGCTCATAGACTTCAGTTCATCCTCCATGGCTTAAAGCCATTTAGAAGAATGTTCACTCATTATGGCTTTCTTATAAGAGGTGGGAACATCTACCTTCCCTATATCATTAATATCCTCATTCAAATAAACACCATAATCATTTGGAATGGCAGATCTTCTCTCCCGCTGTGATCTTCTAATAAGTTCAGTAGTTATTTCAGGAGACTATTGAGGCTCATCATTAGGTGTAACATTAGGAATTTCAGATACCTGCAAGGTGGATCGGGACTAGGCTCAGGGAGGAGCCAAGGTCCTATGCGGTCAAGGAAGCTGGTGGCACGCCAAGTGACTTGGGTCGTTTGCAAGCGAGGATAGTTTAGTGGGATCCAGATGCGTGAGATACTTGGCGGCAAGTCATTGGGGCCACGTGGAATATGACGAAGCATGAGCGATGCTTCATGGCAAAGGAAGCGAGAAGCTACATGGAAGGCAGTAGAGGGGTATGTTGGTAAATTGCTTGATACCAGAAAAGTGACGGTGTGTGAAACCACGGCGTTGGCCTAAGTAGTTTAGGTTTTGTATGTCCTGAAAATGTGAAATGGAAGTGTTGATTCACTAATGAGTTAACAGTTGTAAACCGCTTTGAGAAACGTGTGTGAGAGTAAAATCTGATATTAGGTAGGGTTAACGGGTTATCTCTGGATTGGCCTACTGGGTGGATCAATTAGGTTTTGGTTCAGATTGTGAGGCCATATAAGGGAAGGAAAGGCAAGAGCTAGGGTTTGAGATGGTTGGTTAGGCCTTTTGGTGGCTAGCTCTTTCTCCCTCCCATATGAGATTAGGGTTCTTTGGGTTAAAGTTTTATGCGCGTGTGCTTTAGGCTTAGAGCTCTACTATTCTTAGGGATTAATTATAAAACATATCTCTCGAAGCAAGTAATACATCAATCTTTGATCAGCTCTTTGGATCCATCATGTTTTGATTGATTTGCTCTTGATTTGGTTGGTTTTGATCTCCTCTTTTCCCTTTACTTGATCTTGCTGTGCCAAGAATGTATAAGGGATGGAGACAACCTCTGGGAATCTATGTTCACACATCTAGGCACTTTGATAGCAAGTTTATCAAAAAAACTGGTTTTGCTCGATTTGGCCTCAAAGTCTGATTTCTTGATCCGAGGGTTTTTGACGTGATTTTTTTTTTTGCGTTCTTACTTGCTGGGACATGTGGAAATACATTTAGACCTATCTTGGTCATCGTCCACCCACAAATAAGTTGTATTCATCGATTTTGATTTTAGCTCGGTTTCGGTGCACCTTTCCTTCAAACTGAAAAATGTCTCAAATTTGGCCATAATTATTATGATCGTTTGTTAGAATAGATTCTTGATAACCAAGAGAAGATCTCTGCAAAATTTCATGTCATTGGATCTTCGGATCAAAAGTTCTATCAATTTTTGGATTTAAAATCGGGCTGAAAACACTATTCATTCCTGAAATTACTGTAGCAGTTGTCTGACCGGTACTGTAGTAGCGGTCTAACCAAGGTTACTACAGTTTTGCCTGATTTTACTGTTTATATAACGCCCACTAAAACGGAGGTCAAACCGTCTCCTTTATGAAGGTCAGGCCACCGGTGGTTGTTAAAATGTGTTTTGCTCAATTTTGATCGAATCTTTTCTTTGTAATTATTTGCCTCTAATCTTCGTAGTTTCCATACTACTGAAGTGAAGAATTTTGCTTTCACTCAAAGAAAAAATTAAGAAATCTTGAAATTAATTTGAGCTCCTACTCACCCTGCTCTAGTCGCCATATTCCATCCTACGTAAGGTACGTTCGCCACTCTGAAAAACCGACGACGATTCATGCAAATTCGGAAGAAAACACACAAAACAGCACGCGCGGGACAGGCCCGGCCGCCCGCAACGCTTGACCGCGCTTGGCGCCGTTCTCGACATGGTGTGTCACTTCGTTCTGTTTGGTCGGGGTGTAAGTGTGCGCTAGCTTGCTTTGTTTTGCTCGGTATAATAGAATCGAGATTCTGAAACATGTAATTGTATAGTTGTATTTACGGAAGCTCGGATTGTTCCGTCGATTCTGCCTTCATTTCGAACCAAACCATTTAGCTGTACGTACGTTCGCCAGTCTAAAGAACCGAAGAAGATTTCATACAAAATCGGAAGAAAACACACAAAACAGCCCGGGACACACGCCCCGGCCGCCCGCAACGCTTGGCGATGATAGTGGTGGTGAGGTGAGTGTGTTGACCGCGCGCGGCGCCGTTCTCGACTTGGTGTGTATCACTTTGTTCTGTTTGGTCGGGGTGCAAGTGTGCGAGGGGATCGCGCGAGGGAAGACGACGGTATCACATGCGCGGACGTGGTTGGAGTGTGCGCTAGCTTGCTTTGTTTTGCCCGGTGCTCGATCATCTCGATCTGGCTTGGCTTTGCTGGCCCTGGGAAGATTGCGGGTGCACTAGTGCTTGAGTGCTCCGCTACGGTTCTGATTATCTCAGAGTACATCCTCGTGTTGACGGAGTACATAAACGTGCATGTTATATTGAACATTTTTCTTCGAATACATACATATATACGTACACATGTAGAAGAACAAGAAGGTTAGGGCAACTACGAACATAGGAGCGAAACATATACTAGCTAAGCTATACGTACCTACGTACCAACACATGTACACATGCACAGGCGTGTACATATATATGTTGGTATACCTTTTATTTCATCATACAACATTTTGCGAGCGTGCCCGCGTACGTTGCCTCTCTACTGGCCAGCTGCGGCTTGTCCGTCTCTCTGTGTCCCAGCACGAGGCGCCCAAAGGACTGTGTCCCTGCTGATGAAGTGGCACAACGCTGCGTCTCCCGGCTTGAGATGCTGCTTCACGAACAACGGCTGCTCGCAGTCGAACTTCGACGTGTCGAGGTGGCACAAGGCGAGCGCCTCCATCTCCGGCGCGCAGCCGTCCTCGCTCTGCAGCGTCACCGCATACACCCTGGTGGGGTTGATCGCATGGCAGTAGAACACCGCGTACGGGAACTTCATGCTGTGGCACGTTACACTCTCCGCCTGCGATCCGGTGACCGTTCGTGCCGCCACCACCTTGTACCTCCCCGACTGGACACCTTCCGTGGGCACGTCGGAGGAGAAGGCTCGGACGTCGTGCGTCCCGAGCACGGACATGGTGAACTCGACCATCGACTCGATGGACGTGGCGCATGCCCGCCTCTCGCCCTCGAGATGGTGGGGGTGCTCGCAGGTGTCCAACGTCGACCATATGCCGTCGGCCATGGCGAGGGATGCCGGCGCAAACATTTTGAGGATGTCGTTGAAGTTCTTCGTGCTCATCGGGATGGAATCAGCAACGTCGCGATGCAAAAAGGGAGCACGTGTGGCGATCGGCAAGATGTAGGGGGTGACCATGGACCCTGCTGTTGTCAGGACGTCCTCTAAGAAGTGGAGGTTTTCCGTTGCACAATATTTATGGGTGTAGCCTTTGCCGAGAACATCATGGTGCATCTCTGTATAAGAATTTACAATATAGACAAGTTTTTTTATAAGAATTAGTTGTGAATTATTTACAATATAGAAGTAGCTAGATAGTGCAAAATATTATATTTGGTATATAACTATATTACCTTTGAAGTTGTATTTGTTATATAATTGTTATAGTATGATATCTATACATGATTAATTTACACCGTTATAATCTAGCTAGCCCCACCAAACTAAGTGGTGTAGATCTTTTTTCTCTCGATTAATGAGAGAATTTCTAGAAATTTTGTTTTTTTCATTTAATAATTGTTATGGAATTTGCTAGACCTCCATATGGAAGGAGGAATCTTGAATATCAGTTACTTGTGTATATAAATATAGAAACACTAACTAGTATGCAGGTGTAAACTACCGAGGAAGGTTACTGTCATTTCTTAATGAAGTTACTATCGGATTTGGATGAAGTTATTATCAAACCTTCACAGTGCGAAAAGTTATCATCGGTTCTGCATGAAATTACCATAAGTAGCGAGTGAAGTTACTGCCGAACGCTCTAGAACACAGCCGATGATAACTTTTTTTACAGCCGATGATAACTTTTAGTACAATCGTTGATAACTCAAAACTGCGCGCAGAATACCCGTGTACATAGAATAGCGCTACCGTATGTATGTATGTATGTATGTATGTATGTATGTATGTATGTATGTATGTATGTATGTATGTATGTATGTATGTATGTATGTATGTATGTATGTATGTATGTATGTATGTATGTATGTGTGTATTCATAAACCCTAATTCAAAGTCTTCTGAATCATATAAAAGTTTTCGAATTGGAAGCTTTTCAAAACAATTGAAAGTTTTCCAATCATTTGAAAGTTTTCAAATTGAAAATCTTCAGAATCATTTGAACTTTTTGAATTGAAAGTTTTCAGAATAAATCGAAAGTTTCTGAAAGCATTTTGAAAGATTTCAAATTGAAAATTTTCGTATCGAAATTAATTAAAGCGGAAATTTGGGGAGGGAGGCGGAGCATAGTCGCCAGTGCGGTTTAGCGGTGTCACTGTTGCACCAGGATGCAGCGTGGCGGTCCGCGAGATGAGTTCCTCACAGAGAGCCGTGAACTACTCATTAATTAATTTCCTTTGTGCCCGATAAAAAGATGAAATGTACAGGAAGTGCCTTCTCTTAATAATAGGTTTATTCTTTTGCCGATATTTTTTTCTTCCTATTACCTCCTTTCTCTAAAAATATTTTATATGATATGGCTAGCTATTTCCACGTCAAAATTAATCGCATTCACTAAACTAGAATTATTTAGTTAGTACTAAGTTTTGTTGAGAGAGAGAGAGAGAGAGAGAGAGACCAGTAGGCGGCGTCAAAAGCTCGAGTATGGCCAATGGCATGGGAGAGTCGGGGAGCATTGCCTGCCAGTACGCCGTCACCATAGACGACGAGTTTGGCAATACGGCCCCAGCTTCCGCGCTCGCCAAATTTGCATGCGGGCCTTCTCTGGCCGCTGTGACCTGTAAATCGTCCATCATCATCACGAAGTGAGATCTACCCCATACAAGTGAGTAATATCATAGTAATAATCTTTTTGCATGCATGACCCAAAAAGGCCTCTTTTTGTATGGAAAAGCATGGGTTAATTGGCAATAGGAAGAGATAGTATGTTTATATAGCTTTGATCGATGCATGCACTTACCAGAAGGGAAGAGAGGAGTGACAAAAGGACACTCATGTTGCTTTGTCTCATTGTATCAGCTGCCTTAAGTTCATCACTACTGCATTGCTTTGCTCTCGGCCAGCCCAGGCAGGTGGCATTTATAGGCTAGGATGTACCCTCATTTCCCGAGTCATTTCAGACAGTTCAAAACAGTCATCACAAATGGTTCAAAAAACTATCTGACTTTATAGGTTAATAATAATTTGTGAAAATCGTATCATAGACGGTTTGGAACTAGAACCGTCTGTGATCATCTTTATCACAGATGGTTTGGAACTAGAAATATCTGTAATAATCAGTTATCACATATGGTTCTGGGTAAAAACCGTCTGTGATAATTGTACCAGAGCCAAATTTTTGGATATCTAAGTTATAGCAAAATCGGATGGATAGGATTGAAGAAGAGGTGGGGAAAGGAAAGGAGGAGTAGAGGAGAAGAGGGAAGAGGGAAGAGGAGATGAGGAGAAAAAAGCGCCAACATAGCCTTCTAGTTTTACGGAAAAATTTGGTAAGAAGTGGAGGAGAAGTGAGAAGAGGAGAGGATGGGAAGAGTGAAGGAGAAGTGAGAAGAGGAGATGAGGAGAAGAATAGCTGAGCCTTCTATTTTAAAGAGCAAATCCTGTGAGATGAGAATGAAATTCAAATTCAGCGAGAGCGGATAAATTGAAATATTATCACAGACAGTTCTAGGTAAAAAATCATCTGTGATAAGTAGGTCATTACAGACGGTTTTATTCTGAACCGCGAAACAAAAATCGTCTGTGATAAGTACAGATATCACAGATAGTTTTTCATCGCAGACCGTTCGGAATAAAAATTATCTGTGATAAGTAGGTCATCACAAACGTTTCTTTCTATCACGGTTATTTTAGATGGTTCATCTTGTAAAATTATCTATAGTAACTTTATCACTAACAGACTGTATTGAACTGTCTGTAATAAAATATTCATAATGATTTTTTTGTAGCAGTGGCATTCATTATCATAAGCCAATGCGGCGTCAAGCTGTCAATCACTAACGGTAGTTTCTAAATGCGCTAATATTTATCTTATTGTTTAGGTAGTTGCAGATCATCCAATTATCGGTTGTGCAACAGAGGAAGAAAGTAACTACTCCCTTGATGGTCTAGAAAACTACTCCCTTGATGTAAGTCATTCTAAAGATCGTAGCGTGTATAGCTCGTCAATCAAGAAAGGTCAACTAGCTAGTAATATTGTGCTGCAGCATTGCACTCTAGCTGAAAAATGCGCGCTATATATGTATCCTTTTCTATTTGCTTTAATTATTTGATAGTTCATCGTCCACAAACACATATAAATTGTAGTCATGCATATATATTCCCACCATTTTGCTAACCATAATATAGTCTAACTGTGTGACACATTGTCCCTCTGGCTGATGATCAGAATGCAAATTCTTAACAATCACGTATTGGGGCAAGTCATTCTATAATTTTTTAGGGTTTTACTCCGACTTATGGGTTGTGAAATAATTTGAACACTAGTAAATTGTCCCCAACCTCTAAAAAAAATAATACTCCCACCATTTCGATATAAGTCCAAAGTCCAAACCACCGAACGCACAGAGCAAGAATGCACAAATACAAGAAATAGTTATTGAAAATATCAAGTGGAAGCCCACCATGATCCATCCGCCCCAAACAAAATAGATACAAAATCATGCATCAGATCGACTCATATATAGTCGATCAAATGTCACATCTATACGTCAGGAGTAATCAATCATTGGAAAACTTTGTTAGAGGTTATTACCGGAGAACTCATGAGGCCCCTCCTCATTTGAGCCTGCGGCTTCTAGCTTCCAGCTTATTTTTTATTATTTTTAAATTTTATCTTTTTTTAACTTTTTTTGTTTATTTTGAGTTTTTTTGTCGATTTTTTTTCCGTATTCATTTCCATTATACGTGATGGGTTAATCTTTTTTTCATCTTTAAATTTTTTTTAATTTAATTATATCAAATAAGCTACCATCAGCTACAGTGTAATTTTAGCCAGTTACAGTAAAAATTTAGTCATAAGCCACTAAAATTCAGCCCAACCGAGCACCACCTAAATCAAAGTTCTTATTAACGGCTGCCCTGCAATGCACACTAGCACGGCTAAGCAAGTTAACAAATCATATTTCTTTGGCCCCGCTCGTTTCGGCTTCAGCTTCTGGTTTCTGGCTTATTTTTCACTATTCATAATTTTGTCTTTTTCTGAACTTTTGGTTTTTTTTTGAGCTTTTTTGCCGGTTCTTTTTTTTTCCTGTATTCGTTTGCGTTGTCTGTGATAGGCTAACATATTTTTTATATTTTTAAATTTTTTTAAATTTAATTATGTTAAATAAGCCTCTATCATTCTGATGCTTTTTCGACCACTCTGATGCTTTTCGACCATAAGCCACCAAAAATAAGCCATAATGAACACCACCTTAGTCCATGATATGTCAACTTTTTGGTGAGCTCGAGGAGAGAGAGAGAGAGTGAAGAGAGAAGAAGCTTGATACTCATGGAAGTATCAAGCCTTTTCAGAAAACCAAGATTTTAGTATTAAGCTTTTATGCATTGGAAAGCTTATTACCAAATTTGTGGACCATGTAGTATTGATTTGTGAGAGATCCATGCAAGAAGTGAGGACTTATAATATCAAGCTTTAGTATCAAATTATTGGAGTGGTTATTTCTAAAATCCCACCCAACCACTGCCTCTTCTCTAGCATCAAGGTTTAGTATTAAACTTTTTTTGACGGACAGAACTAAACTATTAAAGTGCCTATAATATGCAATGATGAACTAGATTCAGTGTGCCGGGGAACCGCTGACTTCCAGGCTGAATCATCAAGGAATGGTGGTGCGCTAAGGGCATCTTCAATAGTAATTTAGCTATCTCTTAACTATATTAAATAAGTAAAATTCTATTTAGAGAAAAGATGAGGTAAGGAAAGCTAATATGATGTCTCTTATACAAGAGATGACTTGGGCCTATAGACCATCGTAAATAGTGAGAGGGTGTGAGACACAAAGTTATGATGAAAATAATATAAAATAGTTAGATGAATGATTTACTGTTGAAGAAACTGTCTCTAGTGATGTCTTTAGGTGAGATGAAAATCTTAGAAACAATATTAAGAGATAGACTATTATATATGATTAAGAGTGCACAACAACAGATCAACCTAGCCAAATCTTTTTAAATTCTCTGGTACTTAATTAATTATTCACAGCTAGCTAACCATGGAGGGCACATTAATGGATGTGTTCTTTTAGGTTGTGGTTTATGGTTTTTTGTTTAAATTTTTAAATTATGACTGTTCACAAGAAAGAGATATTCGCGTGTGATTTTGACCGATATAGATGTATTTGGTACAGCGTCTAATACAATTAACTTATAGATTCCGTCTTAAAAAATTATACTGTTTAAAATTTAGTTACTGTAACATAAATTATAAGTTCAAAAAGAATCCAGCCATTTATGCCTTCTAGCTAACGGTAAGAACAAAACTATCATTGGTTTAATTCCTCCTACGTCTCAGGTTCAACAGAGCAATGTATAATGATTTTTAATATTGAAGTCGTGTTTTCACAAGTAGAACGGTAAAAAAGTCAATTAATTAATGAATACGTCTAATGTTACGTGACGTGGTAGCTTATCATCAGCATTTGACTTTACACTAGTTTTCGTACGATGCAATATTCAATTTGCAAGGAGAGCTTTCACTAAGAAAAGAAAGAACTTGCAAGGAAAGAATATGCGAAGCCAACCCGTACATTCGCATGGGCCTTCACCTTTAGTTCATTTATGCCAAACGGAGCCTGAGCCCTCGTCACTGAGGAGTCTATGCAAAATAGGTTCCATTCTTTTAGTCGATTTCTTGTGGAGACAGTCTGTTTCTTGTTATGGTGAATTAGTTGCCTAACGCTGAGGATATAGTGCTGAGTTGTATCATAGCATGTCTTGTTTTTACTGCAAGTATACTACAACAAATTTCGTGTGAAATCGATTGAATTGTAGTTATAGTGCTGCAAGAAATGACCTTTGAATTTTTGTTGGTATTCTGTCTGTGATGTTGGAAGAAACATGTTTCTTGTTCAATATAAGGGTTTAAAGCATTTATAGTTTTCTGATCTAGGCATCGATTATACAAAAAAAAAATCTGCAGTATGTTTCATCAAGATTACGCCACTTATAATATAGGCAATCTTGGAATACTGATGAGTTTGATTCCCCCTTTTTTTTTGTAACCTCTTAGTAGGCCTTATTTACTGGGAACAAGTTAGTTGAGACTTTTTTATTCTAATGCAGGGGATTTTGTTGACTATTTCCTATGGACTAAACAAGACATCAATATCACAATTCGAACAACAAAACAATTGCAAGCTACTGCCAAATAGTTAAGAAATGGACATGAAATTTACAGCATGTTCGTTCACCATCATGAGGCTAAAATTTGTGACTAAAAAATTCAGTAGTTGCTCAATGTACAGAGTACAGACCAAAGCCTTTAGAACAGAGTAGCTTTTTCTGAACCTTAATTTAATCAACGTCTATTTTGTGATTCTGTTGATGTTAAGCTGTTTGTTAGCATTGGTAATAAAGTTTCAATGTTTTGCTTAATTTTCTTGTTCGTTTCTTGGCTTCTTTCTTCCTTCCTGTGACGTAACGGATGTTAGTGTTTGGTTGCTTTGGTAGGCAGGCTGTTGACTTTCGGTAGATCTCTACAATGGATGGATTAATGATAGTTTTTTAGTAGCTTTTTAAATCCTTTTTATTTTCTTTTTCTCTTGGGTGAGGAAAGCTGTCCTCTGTAAATATGCTCTCTGTTCTCATTTACTAGTAAGAGAAGATGAATGAAAAGCTTGGATTCGAGGGTTGTTGCTACCTCAATTTGAAATTACAGTACATCTTGTAATAAATCTCTAATTTTTCTGGACGGGTCTCTGTTATGAATAGGAGAGTCACACATGAGTTATTATGTGTGATGTATCAGACCGACCCGTCATACCGAGATGCCAGCCTAAGTATAACACATTTGGTTGAGCTAGATCGGTACGACCTATTTATTTTTCATGGCGTGCCGTGCCATGTCTTAGCTGGGCTGGGCTAATAGTACGGTGGCCTGGCCCATTTGGCAAGGTCTAAGCGCCCTCTTCTGTGCAACTGTGTCAACGATCCTGCATTGCTGCGTTTATTTCCAACCAAACATTCACCAGTCTACGACTGAACCGGCAAAGATTTCATGCAAATCGGAAGAAAAACAGCAGAAAAACATGCCCCCGAGGCCTGCGGAAACGCAAAGAATGCGAGCAGCAAAGCACTGACTGTTAGCCCAGAAAAAATAACAAGCAAAAACAATACGGAAGAATACGATTCACTGGGAGGAGATGAACACGGAAGAAAGATACACACGGAGATTTGGTGGAGCTGCTACTGCCTAGCCCCTCAAATGTTGGTTTCTTTCTTTTATTCACTTCTCCTCACAAACTGAATGCAGAACCTTTTAATAGAGTGACACATGCGCACTACTAACTCAACAAACTACATGCATGCAATGACTCAACTAACTCGTAAACAGACTCGTGCTTATCCATCTAACTAACTCTGGCCGAGTCCATCAACAGCACTGTTACTCCATGCATGCCTCCATAACTTATGCCATAACTTGGTAAAACAAACATGACGTGCAAGTGCATAGCACCATGCAGGGTACAACTCAAATAACCATGCTACTAAAATGCTAAGACAATAAGATTAACACAACATTCACCCCGTTAATCTTGTTGTCGTTATTTGAGTATCTTCTCGCCAAGCCTCAAAGTAACGCCGGTTCGTCATCGGCATCAGCCATAACGAGATGCGCCTCATCCTTCTTCTTGTGGCATTCGGAAGCAAAATGCCCATAATCATTGCAATTGTAGCATCTTACTTTAGCCTTGTCAAATTTACGATACCTACGATTTCGGCCATCATTGCCATCGAAACCGTCGCCTTCGCGCTTTGACGATCGAGCCTCCCACTTGGCCCGCGTGAGGAGAAGATATTCGTCGTTGTTGTCGCCGCCCGGAATGTGTAGACGCTCCTCATACGTCTTGAGCCGGCCGATCGCTTCTTCCACTGTCATTGTCTTCAAGTCTCCAAATTGCTCAATAGTTGAGACGATCTGCAGGTACTTGTTCGGGACAGCGCGGAGAAGCTTCTTCACAACGTAGCTTTCCTCCATTTTGTCGCCAAGACCGTGGATCTGGTTGACAAGAGTTGTCAATCTCACGGTGAAGTCGTCCACAGACTCCCTTTCCTTCATGCGCAAACCCTCGAATTCACTCTTAAGGGTCTGCACGCGCGCCTCCATGACGCGGTCGGTGCCGACGTACATCGTCTTGAGCTTGTCCCACGCAGCTTTCGCCGTCTCCTTTTCGACGAGTAGGAGGAGGGTCTCCTCCGGGACTCCTTAGAAGATGGCCGCAAGGGCCATCTGATCTTTGTGCTCATCAACGTCGTCGGCCACCACAGCTTCCCAAATGGCTTGGGCCTTCATGAACATCTTCATCTTGATTGCCCACGCAGCGTAGTTGCTCTTATTTAGCATAGGGTATTGAAGAGAGACACTGCTTTCTCTTCCCGGTACCCTCGACGGACCACCGCCGGTGACGATGGCGCGACCCGACGGCGACACTGATCTTGTCCTCGGCATGGCTCTGATACCAAAATCGACTAGCAGCAGCCACCGTTTATGAAGGATCGATGCTCACGTACAACGCGCTTTCTTTCACTCCAGCTACAATCTCAACTCGCCCCCGAGCTCAAGCAGCTCCCGCGCCAGCTCCTCCACCTCCTGCCACGAGCTGTCGTCTTCCCGCACCGCCGTCGCTGCCTCCTCGGCTAGCTTCTTCGCCCATGCACCCACGCCCCCCAACTCTCTCCCATTCCCCACGACGACGGTTGCTTCGGGAACGTGCACTAGCTCATCAGCGCTTGGTGCCGTCGCGAGGCCCCCAGCAGACTGGGAAGCCGCGCGCAGCTCGTCCACGAGCAACCCTGCGTTCATGAACTGGTCAAAGTCATGGGCCACGCCAGCATCGTCACCCTGGCTAGTTGATTGAACTTCTATAGGTATTCATTTACTAAGCAACTTCCTTGCCGTAGAGTTTAGAATTCTCTCTTCTCCAGAGTAATGGTACCAATAGGGATATGAGCTTTGCGGAAGTTCTGCACGAACTCATTCCAAGTGATGGCTTGTGCGTTAGCATGAGCTACGGTGAAGTTGTCCCACCATTCTGAAATAGGTCCATTGAGATGATGAGAAGCAAACAAAACTCTTTCCCGATTGCTGTATTGGATAATGTTCAGTTTCTTCCCAATGGCTCGTAGCCAATCATCTGCATCCATGGGATAAGTGCTGCTGGAGAATGTCGGGGGACGCATCCTCATGAATTCTGATAGTCTTGATTGTGGAGCTTGAGCTGGTGGTGGCGGAGCATGTTGTGAAGGGTTGCTGATGGTCTGCGCTAGTAGTTGAATGAGTTGATTATGGTTGACCATCATTTCTGTCTAGTCTGGTCCGGCTGCTAGCAGAGGCAGAGGGATAGGAGCGGACTGGCTTCCTTGTGCTCCAGTGTTGGTGTTACTGTTCCTCCTTGTATTCACCATCTGCTGGATGTTTCCAGATTAGGGAAGAAGAGACTTAAGACAAGGGAGAGACAGGGGTTGTTTTGCACAATCCAACGAAAACACCAACGTAGCAAAACCTTTATTAAGCAAATAACAAGCAATAGTTACGGCTGCCGACAAAAGAGGAAACTGATAGCTCATAACCTCGTCTAATGTCTAGCTTAACAACTTATCCTAAAGTGGTAAGGGTTGTCTTGGTGTGATCCTTCGCAACTCTTGACGTACAAAGTGTGATCCTTCAAGGTAAAGATTGAAGTGGCGACATAATCGAAGAATTCTAGCTATTTGCCATCTATAGTTGCTTTGGAACAAAGAAAGAAATAGAAATAGGTTTTTCAAAAATGACATAAAGATGAGAAAGGAATGAGAGATAACAGTAAGCAAAGATTGAGAGGTAAGAATAAGAAAAACTTTTTAAAATAACTAAATATTTAAAATAAGTTCTTAGGGTTCAACCATTCTATTATATCTATGGGCACATCCTAGAGTCATCATAGATCTGATACCATCTCTGTCGGACCCCGGAGCAACAACTGCGAAACCCTCTGTGTAAATCGCACTAGTCCAGGATCAGCTAGTGCACACAGTGAATAACAAAAACAAATATCATGCACAATGACAAACTTTATTTAACTGAATATAGGTCTGATGGCCAAAGTTTACATCAATGGTCCATAAACCAAAATTAAATATAAGCAGCGGAAGATAAAACTAAAACGGAAGAAGCCCACTGAGCCTGCCCACAGGCAAACCATCGTCAACGCTTTCTACTACGTGACAGAGGGTGCTACTCTCTACTAAGCGATCAATTTGTTGAGCATCGAGAGGTCGAAATCTTCATCGAGCACTAAGAGATTCTAAGAAGCAGTGACAATCACTCACCCCTCTCTGATTGTTGTATTCGATCCTATAATAAGTTAGTTAGAAGTAGGGGTTAAGTTTGTATTAAGAGCCTGTTTACTGACCATTTCTCTGCATTAGTCAAGTATTACTAGTCATAACGTTGGGTATTTACTAGTAATAACGCACCATCAAAGTTTTGTAACTGTTTGTTATATTTAGTAGTATATAAAGGGGAGAAAACCAGAGAAGACACTAAGAAGTTTACGTGTCACAAAAGCTCATGTGTTGTGCTTGTGTGTGCTTTCTCCAAAGTGTTCTTGAGTTAGTTGGGTGGTCTGAGTACTTGATTAGTGTGAGTGATCGAGTAATGACGTAGTTGTAACTCGTGTACGAGAACTCAAGTAGTCAAGTGTTCCAAGTACTGCAGGGAGTTCTGAGTACTCAGAAAGGTCGTAGCTATAGTGAACTGGTCGTAACTATAGTGAACCAGTCGGTAGTCAAAAGCTACAGTAACCACGTGAGGTACTTGAGCTCACGACCACGTGAGGAGCTCGCGTCTGTTCAACCATGTGAAGAAGATTCGAGTCCTTCGATTACTCCATCTCACAACCACATGAGGTACTCGAGGTTACGACCACGTACGAGGTTCCAACATTTGGTATCATACTCCAGGCACCTAACATCTCCCTAGTTGCAAGAGTGCACAACCAATGTGTAAGGGGGAGATTGTTGGAAATAGTACCACATTGGTTGTGGGAAAGGAAGAAGCACAACTTATAAGTGTAAGAGATACATCACCCATTAGACTAGTCTTTTTGGGGAGAAGGCCTAATACCACTTATAAGATTGTTGCTTTATGGCATGCATATGATAGCCCGTGGGCTTAGGTGGTCAGTCTCCCTCACATATTAGTTGTGCACTCTTGCAACCAGGGAGATGTTAGACGCCTGAGCTTTGATACCACTTGTCTGATTCGGACCCCCTGGTCGTATGCCTCGGTCCAACTAGGTTTACTCCCCAGGCCATAGGTTTAAATGGGCTGACCACCTAAGCCCACGGGTTGCCATATGCATATCATAAAGCAATAACCTTATTAGTGGTATTGGGGCTTCTCCTCCTAAAAGACTAATTCAATATGTGATATCTTTCTTACGCTTATAAATTATTCTTCTTTATTTCCCATAATAAATATGGAACTATTCCTAACACGAAAGAGGGTATTTTTCTACGCATGTTTTTTAGGGACGCAAGTGGGACGGTTTGGTCCATTGGCCCACATGTTCCGTCCTCAAATTTTGAGACCAAAGGATATTGGATCGGCCTAAAATTAAGAGGACGAATGGAGCCCAGGACCCCATCGACCCTAGGCCTAGGGTCAACCCGAACCTTGCCGTCCTCATGTGCCTTTGTTCGCGTGTTCCCATTAAGGGTGGAAACGGATCGGATACGATCTAATAGTCTCAAATACGAATACGGATTCATGTTTTTAAAACGGATACGGATATGAATTCGAACATTCTCGAATACGAATACGAATCGAACGTCGTAACAAATACGAATTCGAATCGGATATATGCTTAATTCGGTCGAATACGAATATCCTCCTACGAATGTTGTAATCGACCGGTTTTTCCGATTAGCGGTTTTAAATTCAAATTTTGACATTTGAAATTTTCTCAAAATATGATTTCCACAGTTCATATTTCTGGCACCATTGTTTATTCGCACATGTAGCCTACACGGTAGCAATTGTATCCATCGACCAAAACTGTAAATATCACCTCGTTCTGTAATGATCTCAGATTCCTGGAATTCAGACGCTTTATAGTTTAGTAATGCAAGCATTCGACCTGACAAATGGCAGCAGCCGCTGGCCACCGAAATGGCAGCAGGTAGAAGCAGTCGCCGGCCGGAGTGTACTAGTTAAGGACTTGGGGTCTTGGCTCTTAAGTCTTGAGTACTAGTTGAGGAAATCTGAAAATGAGGAGTTGAGGAGTTAGTCTTGAGTCTTGAGTACTAGTTGAGCGAAATGAGGAGTGTACTAGTTGAGGTCTTGGCTCTTCCTCTTCTCAAATACGAATGCGAATACGAATATTCTCGAATACAAATATTCTCAAATACGAATGCGAATACAAATATTCTCAAATACGGATACGAATATTGTCGAATATGAATATTTTGAATACGAATTTTTGCTTACCATATTCACATTTTCTCGAATACGAATATCAGATAAAACGAATTATCCGTTACTATTTTCCACCCTTAGTTCCCATGCCTCCTCCAGCTGCGTCACCCACCACTGCCGTCGGCGGTGGTGTACTCGACATGGTGAGCCATCTCTGCCTTTCCCTCTTCTCGTTCTACACCAAAGCTTCCTCCATCCCCATTTTCCCCAAACCCTTGAGCCCAAAATAGCAGCAAGGCCATCACCTCCAGTCCACATGTTGCCTCCTCCTCTACTGGCTATGAGCTCATCCCCGCTGTCAGCCTCGAGCGCGTGCTCCGCCTCCGCGAGCCGCGCGTCTGCCTCCTCCACCTCCACGACCGCCACCTCTACCTCCTCCTCCTCATCCGCGAGCTCATCCACCATCACATCCTTCGCTGGCCTCAAGCCTGTCCCGGCCGCCGACCTCGAGCCTGCCCCCGCCTAGCAGGTAATGCCAAACGAAACTCGATCCCTCATCACTGAGGAGCCCATGCAAAATAGGTTCCATTCTTTCGGTCGATTTCTTGTGGAGATAGTCTGTTTCTTGTTGTTGTGGTGAATTAGTTGCCTAACGCTGAGGATGCAGTGTTGAGTTGTATCATAGCATGTCTTGTTTTTACTGCAAGTATACTACAACAAATTTTGTGTGAAATCAATTGAATTGTAGTTATAGTGCTGCAAGAAATGACCATTGAATTTTTGTTGGTATTCTGTCTGTGATGTTGGAAGAAACTTGTTTCTTGTTCAATATAAGGGTTGGAGATTTTACTGGGGGGCAATACTCACATTTATAATTTGAAGCATTTATAGATTTCTGAACTATGCATGGATTATACAATAAATCTGCAGTATGTTTCATCAAGATTATGCCACTTATAATATAGGCAATCTTGGAATACTGATGAGTTTGATTCTCCTTTTATTTTTTATTTTTTTGTAACCTCTTAGTAGGCCTTATTTACTGGGACCAAGTTAGTTGAGATTTTGATATTTTGATTCCCTGTTGCTTTCTATGGGAGGCTTGCCCCTTTTTTTAGCATATAAGTTCACCTTACAGTGCTATCAGGAATCAATTGCTCCCTGTGTTTACTTGGAGTAGTTGCTTAATATTTCTAATTCTATGATTGCGATGTTTTGATTCCACATTGATTTCACATAGAAAACTATGCAATGGAGCTCATTATCCTAATGCAGGGGATTTTGTTAACTATTTCCTAGGGACTAAACAGGACATCAATATCACAATTGGAACAACAAAACAATTGCAAGATACTGAGAAATAGTTAAGAAATGGACATGAAATTTTCAGCATGTTCAGTTGTTCACCATTATGAGGCTAAAATTTGTGACTAAAAAAATGAGTAGTTGCTCAATGTACAGACCAAAGCCTTTAGAACAGAGTAGCTTTCTCTGAACCTGAATTTAATCAACATGTATTTTGTGATTCTGTTGCTGTTAAAGCTGCTTTCTAACATTGGTTACAAAGTTTCAATATTCTGCTTAATTTTCTTGTTTCCTTTCTTGGCTCCTTTCTTCCTTCCTTGTGAAGTAACTGACGTTAGTGTTTGGTTGCTTTGATAGGCAGGCTGGTGACTTCTGGTAAATCTCTACAAAGGATGGATTAATGATAGATTTTTAGTAGCTTTTTAAATCCTTTTTATTTTCTTTTTCGCTTGTGTGAGGAAAGCAGTCCTCTGTAAATATGCTCTCTACTCTCATTTACTCGTAAGAGAAGATGAATGAAAAGCTTGGATTCGAGGGACCTCAGTTCGAAATCACAATACATCTTAATATTCGTGCCATGCCATGTTTGAACTAGGCTAGGCCAATAATATCATGCCTCAGACTAGCACAGTTGGTCCAGCCTGTTTAGCCAGATCTAAGCGCCACTTCTATGCAACGATCACAGACTAGCACAGTTGGTCCAGCCTGTTTGGTCCAGCACAGCGGCTGCGTTTATTTCCAACCAAACATTCGCCAGTCTGACTGAACCGGCGAAGATTTCAATGCAAATCGGAAGAAAACAGCACAAAAACACACCCCGCCGCCCGCGGAAACGCAAAGAATGCGAGCAGCAAAGCACCGACTAGCGGCGGCCACCGTTTCCGAAGGATGCTCACGTACAGCGCGCTTCCTTTCACTCCAGCTACTATCTCGACTCGCCCCCGAGCTCGCGCAGCTCCTGCGCCAGCTCCTCCACCTCCCGCCACGAGCTGCCGCCTTCCCGCACCGCCGTCGCCGCCTCCTCGGCTAGCTTCTTCGCCCGCGCGCCCACCTGCCTCCACTCTCTCCCATTCCCCGCGACGACGGTCGCTTCGAGCACGTGCACTAGCTCGTCAGCGCTTGGCGCCATCGCGAGGCCGCCCCAGCAGACCGGGACGGCCACGCGCAGCTCGTCCACGAGCAACCGTGCGTTCACGAACTGGTCGGCCGTCATGGGCCACGCCAGCATCGTCACCCCGGCAGCCGTTGCCTCCAGCACTGAGTTCCACCCGCAGTGAGTCACGAACCACCCCACCGCCCGGTGCCGCAGCGCGGCCACCTGCGGAGCCCACCCGCGGATCACGGCGCCCCTGCCGCCCGCCGCCGCGCGCTCCTCGAACCCCTCCGGGAGCGTTACTGACGACCCGATAGCCCACACGAACACCGAGCTGGTCCGCTCCAACGCGGCAGCCAGAGCCGCGGCGTGAGCCGGCTGCAGCACTGCCATGCTCCCGAAGCTGATGTACACGACGGAATCGTTGGTAAACTTGTCGAGCCAGGCGCACAGGTCGGCCGCGGCCACGGCCGTCTCGCCACCGCGGTTGCCGGCGGCGTCAGTCTCTGGCGCCACTGGCCCGACCGCGTGCACGCGCCTGAAGCCCAGGTCTGAGAGCGGCGCCTCTAGGTACCGCGCTTCGAGCTGCCGGAACGTGTTCGACACGAACGCCGAGCAATCCAAGTTCCAGAGGAAGTTGCTCCTGACCCCCTCGGAGACCTCGTCGCCCTCCTTGTACGACTGGAACAGCAACGAAAGATGCCGCCACGGGTACGCCGGAGCCCCCGGGAGGTCCGGGAAGGTGACCGGGCACTCGTCGTCATTCTCGTCCTCGCGCTTGGGTATCCGGCGCAACAGCGAGTGGAGCACGGCGGTGCCGTACACGGCGGACGACGAGAACGCGATGCGCGGGACGCCGAGCTCGACCGCGAGCGGCTGCGTCCAGCCGCAGAAGAAGTCGGAGAGTATGGCGACGACGCGATCGGGGGTGTCCGAGCGGGCGCGGACCCAAGAACCGAGCGGGCCGCGGAGCCCCGCGAAGGCGACGACGAGCGCGCCGAAGAGCGCGGGCGGGCAGCCCTTGGCGGTCTCGACGCCGGCGGGGAAGGCTGGGTGGGAGGGGAACGGGAGGGTGAGCGCGCGGACGGCGCCGCCCGGGTGCGCGGCGAGGAGGGGCGCGAGGAGCGGGGCTGTGGCGGGTGTGACGACGACGGTGAGGCGGATGCCCCGGGCCGCGAGGAGGCCGGCGAGGTCGAGGAGCGGGATGATGTGGCCCTGCGCCGGGTACGGGACGACCAGGACGTGCGGCGCCGGCGCCGCGGTGGGGTTGTCGGTTGTGGCCATCGACATGGTTGCAGACTGGAAGTGGTGGTGTCGCGCGTGGTGGACTGGTGGGTTATTGTCTGGTGTGCGGCGCCGCCGGCGATTTTTGTAAACTTTTCGCAGAATGGTAGGCACGTTGTGGCGTGCTGTGCGAGGCAAAATGACGACATCACGTGCGTGGGCGTGGTTGGTGTGTTTTCTGGTGTGAGTCGCGATCTGTCGAGTGGGTGGTACTTCGCGGATCGCTTCCGCGAGGAAAGACCAGGCGTGCTATGGCAACAGAAGCGCGAATTATTTTTTACGAATGGTAATATATCCGTTTCAATATTTTTACCTATAATAGTAATATATCTGTTTCAATATTTTTTTATAAGTCGTTGGGCGATATGTTTCAATCGTCTAACAGTTGGACGACTAGGTCCTATCGCCTTGTGGCTGGGCGACAGCAACTACAGTCGTCCAGCCACAGGACGACTGCAAAGTGCCCTATATGAATTTTGTAGATTTTGTGAATTTTGTAGATTATGACTGGAAGATAATTTGTTAGATTTGTAATAAAAGTTTATGATCGTTATATGTTGTTGTAGGCTAAAAAATTTATGAAGCTTTTTTTAAAAACGATTGAACTTAAAACGATCGGTAAGTATGATGGTAAGTGATATTGTGATGTTGCCGGGATTTCGTACACAGAGGAAAACTGGTCTATTAATATTGTTTAATGACTTGCTATGGGAATAATTGAATGTGAAAAGATGAGAAAATAAGCTTGTTTGAATTAAAATAGACTTCATAATGCAGTTGGGAGAAACATGCCGTGTAGGGTTTGATTACATGCATAACATAGAGTATCATGTGCGACTAACCAACCCAACTGCTCGTACGACCTACTGCATGGATCAGGGTTATTTTCCTTTCCTTGCGAGCTCGGCGTTGAACTTGTCGGCAGCCTCTTTTGCCTTGGTCGTCATTTTTCTCTTTTTCTCGTGCTCCCTCTCGCAAGCATCGCGCTCCCTACGCGTGCATACATCGAGATAAGCTTTCGTCTCCCGTTGTATACACTCGGTTTGCTCGTCCTCTCAGATCTCTGAGGACCTTGTGACGTTCCACTCCTCGAAGTCGAGGGCCTATTGGTCCTCTAGGTGGATCTCTAGATCGATCCATTTGTAATAGCCACATAGGGGTTCTGGGGACTGAATACACGGGAGAAGATGTTAGTGCGTACTTTGAAGGATAAAACGTAGGGGGAAAACGGTGCACCTGGTCCTTACCAGTTGCCGATAGGTCGCGGTGTCTAGACGGCGGTCGAGATAGTCACTGGAGTAGTTTGCGTAACCCTAGTAACGCATACCTAGGCTGAGGCGGTGCTTAGACTTGAAGAACTTGCACGGGTCCCGGCACCAACAAAGGGAGGGCGTCTTCCCCTCTGGTGGGTGTTGCGGCGAACGCTCGGTAGGAACGTTTGGGATGGGGTTGTTACTATGGGTCACGTCATTGCAGGGAGCTGACCTAGTAGCACGCTGGGCTTGTTCTGCCCGGGCCGCAGCAGCCATTACTTTCTCATCGCGGGTGGCGGTCGGCCTTGCTAGGTCACGAGTCTCCTCCCATTGCTTCATCATCTTGTCCCATTGCTTATTCTGCCTCTTGTCTATCCCAATGTAGTGAAGCAAGCGCCGGTGTAGTGTGAGGTTTACTTGTGTAGTGTTCTCTCGGAAATCTGTTCAACCTCCTTTTCTAGGGCACGTTGTGGCGTTTTCGTTGCATGAAGATGCCCGTGTGGTCGCGTCACTGCGCAAAGCTACCAAGTGTAGTATTGTGGGCACTCGAAACTGCCCAGTTAGGTCTTTAGGCTGCGGAAAGCTGCACCTTTTAGTTTGGTCGCTACGCAAAGCTAGGCCGTGTGGTCTTATCGCTGCATAATGGTGTCTCGTTTGGTCTTCACACTGCACAAAGCTAACCCGTGTGGTCATGTCACTGCGCAAAGCTGGCGCGTGCGGTCTTCTCACTGCTCAAAGCTGGCCCGTGCGATGATGTCACTGCGAAAAGCTAGGCTGTCATGTCATGTCACTAAGCAAAGCTGACCTGTGCGGTCTTGTCACTGCACAAAGCTGGCGTATGTAGTCTTGTCGTTACTCAAAGCTGACCCGTCATATCATGTCGCTGCGCAAAGTAGGCCCGTGTGGTCTTGTCGCTACGCAAAACTACCCTGTGTCATAAATGACGCCACGACACCGCAATTACGCTATAAAATGAATGGCCGAGGCAATGATGGTAGGAGCAGCTATCTTCTCTGTCGTAGAGTAAGCCACCATGATAGACGCCGAGGGGCCAGTCGAATATGGGTCACCAAAGGGGGACCTTCCGCTCGAATAGAAGGAGGATTTCGGTGTTACGTACTACTTGTTGCTGAGAGATCATGTGGAGATGATCCTATCTTTGTGATGAGTATTTAACTCTTGGTTGAAGGAAAATTGAGTTTGTTTTGGGCTTTTATCGCAAAATCTTAACTCTGGACGAAATGAAGTCGTGTACGACTTGTCCCTGGCTTGTACGACCTTGTAGGATGCCATACGACCACGTTTGGTCGTGGTCGAATTCGTTCGAGAGCGTCGACCACGTTGAGGTGTTCTCGGCAAAACTGACAGTGGTCGGAAGGCGTTACGACCACGTTGGCGCATATCGGGTGGCGTACGACCACATTGCCGAGTGTCGGGTTCCACCGAGCAACGTCACGAGTTCTTTGGCCGTGGTCGGAAGGGTTCACGACCACGTTGGCAATTGGGAGCGTTCGATCACGTTGTGGCGCCGAGCTTCGACCACGCTGCGAGCCCTCGGAAGATTTGACCGTGGTCGGCACTCGGCGCTAGGGTTTACGACCACGTTGTGGGATCGGAGCCTCGACCACGCTGGGCGGTGGGCGTTCGACCACTTTGGCCGTGGTCGGTGGGCGTCACGACCACGTTGTGGGAGCTCGAGGCCTCGACCACGTTGTGGGAAAGGAGCCACGACTACGTTGTGGCACTTTCGGTGGTGCGACCGCGTTGTGCGCTCGGAGAGCTACAACCACGTTAGCGCGAATTGAGCGTGGTCGAAACGCGTTCGACCACGTTATCGGTTGGATGACCGTGGTCGTGCGGGATCACTAAAATTGGTCGTGAGGGTGCATTTCATGTCCGATTACGGTGAGGTTTGGTCGGTTGGGTTCCTTGTGATGTTGTGGACCTTGTAGACTGGTTTGTTCTACATTTTGACAAGGTTTAGTAAAGTCTAATTTCTGTGGAAAAGAGACTTGAGCTCGTGAGTTGTCGGTATGGATCGATGCTATGTGATGGTTTTGTTGTCTCGTGATGGTTGCGGTCTTGGGAGACATGTCTTGGTGAGGCTTAGAGAGGTCAGGACTAGACATGGGAGATGTTGAGGTCTAGAACGACGTGGAAGCCAAAGAGGACGTGGTCTTGCCCGAGTGGTGTAACCAGAAGACAGCAAGGCATGAGGAGGAAGCTTGGGAGGTCGTTGAAGGGCATTTTGGAGAAATGCCAAAGCACGCAAAGGAAGTCGTGTCCTCTGGGAAAGCACTTGGAGTTGGTGGTGCTATTGGGCAAAGCGGTGGAGCCGTTGCCACTGGGTAATGGGCAAAGCACGGAGGCACCGCAGCACTGGACTCTCAGAATCGGGTGGTCTGTTGAGACCCGTTAGCGTGTGAGACTATAAAGAGAGGTTAGGTCTCGGGAGCTAAGTGAGGTTGTCCCCCGAGTGCTCTGAGCCTTATTGTTCTATTTGTGTGAGTTGTCTGGGTAGAGCATGGATGCTCATGTACCACCGATGGAGTGGCTGTAGAAACCTCCATGTGCAATAGAAGAGATTGGATTCATCTCTGTGTATCATTCCATGTTTGTGTTCTTGAGATGATTTACTTGTTGCATTTGCCATCTCTGATTTCCTTCTGTTTTATGTGTTTTCTTTGAGAGTTGGCTTGTATCCTTTTGCTCGAATCGATTCATACTCTAAGACCACTTGGTCAATTCATTCCCGAGAGCAAAAATCAAGATAGAAAATTTCGTGTTTTCGATTACGCTTACGGTTACTTTGTCTTGAGTTCGACCGAGGCACTCTCTCCATCCTTAGCAAAGACTTTTGATTTTCTTGGTAAATTCACTTTTAAATATCTTGTTCTTGCGAGGTTTCAAGTTTCATTCGTTTTGATTCTCGTGGCAAAGTTCTCTCGAGTTCTCGTCCACGGCGGTCGTGCGCTGGGCTGCCTCTGCTTTGATCGACTATAGTATTTATGCTCATCTTTGTCGGCGACTATCTTCTCTGTTGTCGATTGGTTTTATTGCTTGGTGTCTTCTCTGTTCTCGACCGAACGATCGATCGACCACTCATTGGCTTTCATTGCGGTGTCACAAAGCGGGTTTCGACCACCTAAGCTCGCTCGACCACGGCTTGATCCATGTTTTTCGACCGCCGACTATTGTCTTCTTCGCTTTGATTTTCGACCACGGTCCGCAATCGGTCGATTTACTTGTCTGCTTTTACGACTTTGTCTTTCTACCGTGATTTCGTTTGTCTCGGGGAAGAATTTTAAGGCACCATTCACCCCCTCTGCTGCCATTTCGGTCCTTCAATTGGTATCAGAGCCGGTTAGCTCTTCTTCATAGATCTTAACCGGTCTCAAAGAGCCATGGCAACAGACAAGTATTCCACCAAGCCGCCCATTTTCGATGGCCTGGATTACCCCTTCTGGAAGAGCTGAATGGAAACATATATCCAGGCTCAGGGGTATGCCATTTGGCGGAAGGTGAAAGTACAATTTGTTGTTCCTGCCGATGAGAACATCAATGCCGAGAATATGGCTGATGTTGAGGCAAACGCAAAGGCGAGGAACATCATCATACAGGGACTGAGCAGAAGCGAGTTTGATCGCATCTCTCACTTGCCGTCCGCTCACGACATCTGGGTGACCCTCGATGCATACCATGAGGGCACCTCCCAGATCAAGACGGTTCGACAGGACCAGTTCAAGCGCGAATACAGCAAATTTGAGATGCTTGCTGGTGAATCCCTCGACGAGTGCTTTTCTCGGTTTCACAAGATCTTGAGCAACCTCCGAGCCGTCGGTCTCACATACTCCGACTCGGATAACGCTCGTCGATGCTTTCAGACTCGATCTTAGGGTTTGGGAAATGAAGGTGACCACCATCAAGGACACCACGGACCTCTCGACCACGACTCTTGATGCGCTTTACTCGCGCCTCAAGACTCACGAGATTGACATAGTCTCGTCGGTCAAGTCTCGATCGATGGCTTTAGTCACTGATCCCACTGCTGCTTCTGGTTCTTCTGCTGACTCTCTTGGCGGATTCTCCCTATCGCTCTCGTGATGTAACCGATGATCGCTTAGAGCGCTTAGAGGATGAACGGTGCCCTCCTAGCTCGGAAGTTCTCCCATGCTTACAAGAGAAGGAGGGACGGAAAAAGAAGAGGACCAGTGATTTGCTTTGAGTGTGGTGGCCCCAACCACATTCGAGCAAACTGCCCCAAGCTGGGGAAAGGCAAAGGCGACTACGACGGCTCAGGCAAGAACGACAACATCAACAAGAACCGCAACACAAAGCCCCCAGCTCAGACGCAAGGCAAGAAGAAGTTCCGCAACTTTGGGAAGGCCAAGAAGCTCTTCCACCGCGTCCTCACCGCCTTCGACGACCTCGACCTCAGTGAGGTGGAGGGATGGAGCGACGACGACGGGACGGGTGATCAAGAACCCAAGAGCGGCGACTTCTCGGCATGTGCTTCATGGCCCTTGAGGCGAGATCGTGACAATGAGCTCTACTCCGACTCGGACGAGGTATGTCCCACCTACGATCAGCTCAATCATGCTTTTCTTAAGCTAGGTGGTTTTCATGCTAGAGCTAAGTCTAGGTGTACCGAGTTAGAGAAGGAAGTAGATAGACTGTCACGGGAGCTTACTTCACTTATATCTGCTCCCTCCGTGACGATCGTGATACATGTTGTGCCTTGATTGGAGACATGGAGAAACTAAGGACCTCGCATGATAGTCTGTCCTCGGAACTTGACATTGTTAAGGTGGAGAACATTAGTCTTCTTGCTGAGCTTGAGATGAGTAGGGTAGTTCCTGTTTCATCTTCTACTGTTGAGACTATTTCTTGCACCTCATGTGAGAATAAGAACAATGCTTTTAGAGGTCTTTATACCATGTTGCTCGATCTGCCCGAGACTTGTGAAAATTGCAATAACTTGAAATTGAACCTAAAACGGGCAGATCATAAAATTGCTGAGTTGCATGCTTCGTTACTTGAGCCTATTGTTTCTTGCACAAACTGTCCTAAGTTAACTGCTGAACTTGAATCTGTCTCAAAACAGTTTCAAGAAATGATTGACTACAATAAGAAAATGGCTCAGTATGCTTCTAAGGCTCCTGTTAGCTCACCATGCAAAGATTGTGATAAACTAAAATCTGATTTGATTTCTTTAGATGAAAAATATGTGAAGCTAACTAAGGACCTTCTAGAAAATCACACCCTCCTTGTGCTTTCGTCTTTCAAGTGTTGGAAAAGGATAAGGACATGGTAGAGACGTTTAGGAAGAGTTACGAAGACCAAATGGCTAGAGTTAGGACTGCCCCTTGTGTGTCCTGCGAAGCCCTCAAGGTTGAGGTGGCCGTGCATAAGGAAAAATACGCACGTGCTATTCGCTCTTCTTCTGTTGGTTCTTCTTCCTCTCCTCTTGTTGTTCCTTCTTCTTCTCCTTGCTCTTCTTGCACCTCTCTCTTTCGGGAGTGTCAGTATCTTATGAACACTCTCGAGAAATTTGTAGGAGGTAAGAAGAAGCTCAACCTTATTCTAGACCAATCTAAAATTTCCAGATTTAAAAAAGGTCTAGGATATGATTTTCATGAGGATGTGAGGAAACATCCACCTGTCGTGCTCAGATCCATAGCCGCAGGTGTGATTGAGGTCAAGCCCAAGAACAAGAAAGTTCAATTTAAATCAGTGGGCTTTATCCAAGGGATCTCTGACAGCAAGGTGATTTCACCTGCAGCTTCGGCCACTCAGAAGGAGAAGTCATCTCATGCTACTTTAGCCTCTCAGAAGGCAAAGTATCATTGCACCTTCTGTCAGAAGGATGGACATCTGATTGACCAGTGTTTCAAGCGCGCCAAGATCGCGCGTAGAGACCGTGTTGAGTCTCTTAGGTGTATTCAGGGTCAGCCCCAGACCTTGAGTGCACCTAAGACCAAAGACGAGGTCTAGGCTTGCTATCTTGTTGGTAGCTTTGGGCGATCGAGGACTTGGTTCTTCCGAGTTTTCTGGTTTTCGTCCTCATGCTGTTCCTGATCGTGACTTCCGCCGTCCTGAGGGTAGATCTCGTTTTCCCCATCGAGACAGCTACCCACGGCTTGACCAGCGTGTTGCGGTGCCCGACTCGCCGCCTGTAGCGGCCGGACCCGAAGAATGCCTTCAGTGTCTGTTCACATACCTTCTGCTTCTTTAAGCAACGGAGAGCGTAGGGTAGTTAGAGGTCAGTCGTGTGTGACTACTTCTTCTGCTCGACGTGTGACTCAGTATTGGGTTCCAAAATCTATCTTGATTTATCCCAAGATCGAGACTTTGCTCTCTTGTTGACTCGGTTTCGCGGGCGAGGAAGGGAAAGGTTTGGCTCGTAGACTCCGGGTGTTCACGACACATGACCGGAGATTCACGTTGGTTTTCTTCCCTAGCCCGAGCTTCAGGTGATGAGACTATCACCTTTGGAGACTCTTCGTCTGGACGCGTCATCGCCAAAGGTACTATGCGTGTTAATGACTCTTTTGTTTTAAAAGATGTTGCCTTGGTGAGTAAACTGCATTACAATTTGCTTTCGGTTTCTCGACCACCGATGACGGTTTCGAGGTAAGTTTTAAGAAAACGCCGCAAAATTGTTGATTCTTCTGTAGTCCGGTTTATGGATTTCTCGTTATGGGAGGATCTTCGTGCTGATTTTATTGAGTCTTCGGTGATCCTCTCCTGTTTGGTTGCTTCGAGTCCGTGACCTTTCCTTCTGGCATAGGAGACTTGGTCATATTGGATTTGACCATTTGACCCGAGTTAGCGGCCACGATCTCATTCGTGGTCTCGCCGAAACTCAAGATGGTCAAAGATCTTGTTTGCGCTCCATGCCTAAGACGGCAAGATGGTTGCCGCTTCTCATCCTCCGGTCACAGTTACCATGACCGATGCACCGGGACAGCTGCTCCATATGGATACAGTTGGACCAGCTCGAGTGCAGTCAGCAGGAGGGAAGTGGTATGTTCTTGTCGTAGTCGATGACTTCTCGAGGTATTCTTGGGTGTTTTTCTTGGCCTCGAAGGATGAGACGTTTACACTTTTCCGAGGTCTTTTCAGTAGGCTTTCTGTTGAGCTTCCAGGTGCCTTACGAGCGATCCGCAGTGACAACGGCACGGAGTTCAAGAATTCCTACTTTGAGAGCTTCGTGGTGAGACAGTGTAGAGCACCGCTCTTCTCCATATGTTCCTCGGCAAAATGGTGTTGTGGAGAGGAAGAACCGTACCTTGGTCGAGATGGCCAGGACGATGCTCGATGAATACTCTACACCGCGGAAGTTTTGGGCTGAAGCTATAGCCACCGCGTGCCATGTTTCGAACAGAGTTTTTCTCAGGGCACACTTGCACCGCACTTCTTACGAGTTGAGATACGGGTGAAAGCCCAGCGTTTCTCATTTTCGTGTGTTTGGTTGCAAGTGCTTTACTCTGAAGTCCGGGAACCTAGATAAGTTCGAGTCACGTTCTTGTGATGGACTCTTTCTAGGCTACTCGACCTCTTCGCGGGCCTATAGGGTCTGGAACTGCGAGTCTAGCAAAATGGTAGAAACACAGAGGTAACCTTCGATGAGGCGGTCCGGGACTAGGCCCGATATCTCGTGTTCACTAGAGCGATCGAGACCATCTTCATGGATGATGAGGATGATGGAGATGAGGGTTGTCTACCCGATCCAGTCCCTCATCCACCCCTTGAGGTACCTTCTTCCACCGCACCTCGAGGTGATCAGCCCTTACCTTCTGCTTCTTCTGGAGCTAGTGGCTCTGTTCCTACCCCGTCAGGTAACGAGGTAGATGCCACTTCTTCATCTCATCCAGGACCTCCAAGACATATTCAAAAATCTCATCCTTCTGAGCAGATGATAGGAGATCTCTTTGAACGAGTCACACGCTCCAAGTCTGGCGTGTCGCTTTTCTGTCTCCACTCTGCCTTCGTAGCTTCTTTTGAGCCCAAAGACATTTGTCATGCTCTATCTGACGAGTCTTGGGTCAATGCCATGCATGAGGAGCTCGAAAGTTTCGAAAGAAACAAGGTCTGGACGCTTGTTGAGCCCCCTCGAGATCACAATATCATTGGAACCAAATGGGTGTTCAAGAACAAGCAAAGTGAGGATGGGGTAGTCATTCGAAACAAGGCTAGACTGGTTGCAGGGGTACTCCTGTGTTGAGGGTCCGGATTTCGAGGAGACCTTTGCCCCTGTAGCTCGTCTTGAGGCCATTAGAATTCTGCTTGCCTTTGCAGCTTCTAAAGGTTTCAAGCTTTACCAGATGGACGTCAAGAGTGCTTTTCTCAATGGCTTCATTGAGGAAGAAGTTTATGTCAAACAGCCTCCAGGGTTCGAGAACCCCAAATACCCTAGTCATGTCTACAAGCTTTCCAAAGCGTTGTATGGACTTAAGCAGGCTCCTAGAGCTTGGTATGAGAGGCTTAAGTCCTATCTTTTGAGGCATGATTTCGAGATGGGTAAAATTGACAAGACCTTGTTCATTCGCCGGCTTGGCAATGACTTTCTGCTCACCCAAATTTATGTCGATGACATCATCTTTGGCGGCTCTTCCCATGCTCTAGTTTCACAATTCTCGGATGTCATGAGCACCGAGTTTGAGATGAGCATGATGGGTGAGTTGACATTCTTCCTTGGCTTCCAGATCAAGCAGACTCGGGAGGGTACCTTCTTGCATCAAGGCAAGTACACTCGAGACCTCCTGAGACGATTTGACATGAGTGATGGAAAGCCGGTGTCGACTCCGATGGCTTCTGACCATTCTAGACCCAGTGAGGACGGTGAGCAGTTGATCAAAAGAGTTCGAAGCATGATTGGCTCTCTCTTGTACCTCACCGCCGAGACCGGACATACACTTCTCCGTGTGTCTTTGTGCTCGGTTTCAGCTTCTCCTCGCGTGTCTCACCGCCAGCGGTGAAGCGCATCTTCGCACCTTCGAGCTACCATTGACTATGGTATCGGTACTCTTCCTCCCACTGCTCATCCCTTAGAGCCTTTTCGGATGCGATTTTGCCTACCGTAGGATAGATAGGAAGAGCACCGCACCGCCACTCATTGGCACTTCTCTCGTGTCTTGGTCTTGAGGAAGCATCCGGTGTTGCACACCCACCGCAGAGGCCGAGTATGTTGTCTGCACCCGATTCTTCGTAGCTGTACTGGATGGTCTCGACTCTGCGGGACTTTGGGTTATTATCGACCGTGTTCCGCTTTTCTGCGATAACACGTCTGCGATTAGCATTGCTAAGAACCCTGCAACATTCTCGGACCAAGCACATTGATATCGATATCACTTTCTTCGAGAACATGTAGAGAAGGGTGACATCGTGCTCCGCCAGTGAGAGTGACCACCGCTTGGTCGATATCTTCACCAAGCCTCCGGATAGCACGAGGTTTTCACTCTGCGGGAGAGCTTGGGGTGGTTTGTCCTTACGGACTATTGTGAGGGGAGCTTTGGGCTTTATTGCTTTATCATATTATTTATGCTTCGTATCCTTCTTTGCATTGCATCTGCGGGTGCATTGGGTTTAGTCCTTCCAACATAGGCTAGAGTGGTTTAGACTTCTTACTCTTATCTTGTACTTTCAGGATAGCTGTTTCTTATCTCACTAGGTTGAGCTCACTCATGTCTTTTTAGGTTCTAGCGAGGGTTGGGCCACCCTCGGGTGAGGTGCGTGTTTGCTCTCTAGTGTGCGTTTTACTCGACAAATTGTTGTCCCGAGTCATATGGGGTAGATAAGAGTTAGTCCGAGTCATTAGTATTCTCTATCTTATCTATGCTTTAAGGACTGCTGCTTTTCTTGATTCTTTTGCCGACTCTTGATTTTTATTGCTTTGGCTCGGGGAGTTCATTTGGGAACTTCGAGCATAATTTTGACTTAAACTCAACTTGAACTAAAAGCTGCATCACATGTTGAGGGGGAGCTGGATTTTCTGCATTGCTTTCTGCATTGTAATATAACTACATGGAGCCTTGATTATTATCCATTCATGGCATATTTTCTCTTATGTTACATCTTGCCATGATTTGTGCTCCATTGCTAATCTGATCATGACTTTATATGTGTAGTCAAGTCTTTGCCATGATAGGTTAATTAAAATGCTAAATTTTGACCTAATTCATGTCATGTTCATATTTGAGACTAGTCGACTTTGTATTATCTTTTATGATTCTTGCCATGTCAAATAGGTCGAGTTGAGTCTTGAATCATTGTTGAGCAATAGATTGAGCTATATTAGGTTCTTGATGACACATAAGTTAGTACAATCTATTAAAAGCAAAAGATCTCTTTGTGCGAAAAACCGATCTCACCAATTCTTTCTCATGAGACGGCTTGCCATTGCACAAGGCATGAACTCGGGGAGTTTTGATGACCAAGATCATTTCCTTAAGCTTCTCGCTTGGAATGATCGCATAAGGCTTGAGGTCTAGCACATGGTCGAATAAAAAGATGGTTGAAAACAACCATGTGATCTCTAAAGAAAAATATCAAATGTGCTCAATTGCTAAAAATGTTCAATGTACTTCAACAATTGTATCATTCTTGAACAAATAGCACTCTAGTTTGCTCAACACTAGCTTCTTGATTCCATTTAGCTTATTGACATGGCTTGCATCATTTGTGGATATCATTAGCTAGACTAAAATCTTGTTTGACTTGACTTGCTAAGCACTTCAATTAAAATTCAGAATATACCTTATGTTGCTTAGCTTCACTTTACATACTTAGTCATGATCTTTGAAGCATATTTGTATATTATGGCTTGGTGTAATACATTTTGGTCATTTTGGATAATTCTCATGGCTCTGCATACTTTGAATAATCAAATCAGCCATTCCATCCATCATTATGACTTATTCTCTCTTGCATACTTGATGTGTTTATTGCCAAAGGGGAGAATAGATTGGAGAAAAGAAAATTTCTCAAATTCGGAACTTGCTAGAGCTTTGGAGATCAATTTGCTCTTTATTTTATTGCTCTAGTGTTCTCTCTGTTGACATGGTCATAAATTCATTTTCATTCTCGACCATGTCGGCTTTTACAAACTCAACTTCTTAATTCTCGGTGTTTGTCAATATACTCATCAAGGGGGAGATTGAGAGATCATGTGGAGATGATCCTATCTTTGTGATGAGTATTTGACTCTTGGTTGAAGGAAAATTGAGTTTGTTTTGGGCTTTTATCGCAAAATCTTAACTCGATTTAAATGAAGTCGTATACGACTTGTCCCCGCTTGTACGACCTTGTAGGATGCCATACGACCACGCTTGGTCGTGGTCGAATTCGCTCGAGAGCGTATGACCACGCTGAGGTGTTCTCGGTAAACCGACGGTGGTCGGAAGGCGCACGACCACGCTGGCGCATATCGGGTGGCGACGACCACATTGCCGAGTATCGGGTTCCACCGAGCAACAGACGAGTTCTTTGGCCGTGGTCGGAAGGGTTTACGACCACGCTGGCAATTGGGAGCGCTCGATCACGTTGTGCGCTGTGCTCACCACGCTATGAGCCCTCGGAAGATTTGACCGTGGTCGGCACTCGGCGCTAGGGTTTACGACCACGCCAGGGATCGGAGCCTCGACCACGCTACGGCGGTCGGGCGTCGACCACTTTGGCCGTGGTCGGTGGGCGTCACGACCACGCCAGGGGAGCTCGAGGCCTCGACCACGCTTGGGGAAAGGAGCCACGACTACGCCAGGCACTTTCGGTGGTGCGACCGTGTTGTGCGCCGGAGAGCTACAACCACGTTAGCGCGAGAATTGAACGTGGTCGAAACCGCGTTCGACCACGTTATCGGTTGGATGACCGTGGTCGTGCGGGATCACTAAAATTGGTCGTGAGGGTGCATTTCATGTCCGATTACGGTGAGGTTTGGTCGGTTGGGTTCCTTGTGATGTTGTGGACCTTGTAGACTGGTTTGTTCTACATTTTGACAAGGTTTAGTAAAGTCTAATTTCTGTGGAAAAGAGACTTGATCTCTGTGAGTCGTGCGTAGTATGGATCGCTATGTGATGGTTTTGTTGTCTGTGATGGTTGCAGGTACTGGGAGACATGTCTTGGTGAGCCTTAGAGAGGTCAGGACTAGACATGGGAGATGTTGAGGTCCAGAACGACGTGGAAGCCAAAGAGTACGTGGTCTTGCCCGAGTGGTGTAACCGTAAGACAAGAAGGCATGAGGAGGAAGCTTCGGAGGTCGTTGAAGGGCATTTTGGAGAAATGCCAAAGCCTCGCAAAGGAAGCCGTGTCCTCTGGGAAAGCACTGAGTTGGTGGTGCTATTGGGCAAAGCGGTGGAGCCGTTGCACGGGTAATGGGCAAAGCACTGGAGGCCTGCAGCACTGGACTCTCTCAGAACGGGTGGTCTGTTGAGACCCGTTAGCGTGTGAGACTATAAATAGAGAGGTTAGGTCTCAGGAGCTAAGTGAGGTTGTCCCCCGAGTGCTCTGAGCCTTATTGTTCTATTTGTGTGAGTTGTCTGGGTAGAGCATGGATGCTCGTGTACCACCGATGGAGTGGTCAGAGAAACCTCCATGTGCAATAGAAGAGATTGGTTCATCTCGTGTATCATTCCATGTTTATGTTCTTGAGATGATTTACTTGTTGCATTTGCCCTCTCGATTTCCTTCATTTTATGTGTTTTCTTTGAGAGTTGGCTTGTATCCTTTTGCTCGAACTGGGATTCATACTCTAAGACCACTTGGTCAATTCATTCCGAGAGCAAAAATCAAGACAGAGAAATTTCGTGTTTTCGATCCGCCGCTCGGTTACTTTGTACTGAGTTCGACCGAGGCACTCTCTCCATCCTTAGCAAAGACTTTTGATTTTCTTGGTAAATTCACTTTTAAATATCTTGTTCTTGCGAGGTTTCAAGTTTCATTCGCTTTGATTCTCGTGGCAAAGTTCTCGAGTTCTCACACGGCGGTCGTGCGCTGGAGCTGCTCTGCTTTCGGTCGACTATAGTATTTACGCTCATCTTTGTCGGCGATCGCCTTCTCTCGTTGTCGATTGGTTTTATTGCTTGGTGTCTTCTCGTTCTCGACCGAACGATCGATCGACCACTCATTGGCTTTCATCGCGTGTCACAAACCGGGTTTCGACCACCTAAGCCTCGCTCGACCACGGCTTGATCCATGTTTTTCGATGCCGACTATTGTCTTCTTCGCTTTGATTTTCACCACGATCCGCAATCGGTCGATTGCTTGTCTGCTTTTACGACTTTGTCTTTCGGTGTGATTTCGTTTGTCTCAGGGGGAAGAATTTTAAGGCACCATTCACCCCCCCTCTGTTGCCATTTCGGTCCTTCAGTTGGCAAACAAGCGCGCTCAGTCAGTGTGGCCGAAATGCAAACACGCGGTGGTGCTGGTGACAGAAGGCCATACGGATGGTGGGCGATATTTCTTCCGATGCCTATACTCCGGGATACATGTAGGCACTCGTCTATTTTGTAGTACTACTACTAGAGTTTCAATATTAACGTTCCTTTGTAGCAGATGGATAAATACGATTTCATGCGTGGATTGATCCTCCCCATGAACGATATGTTGCAAGGTATGTGGATACGTTGTGGGAGTGAATCACTGATTTGGAGGCGCGGATTGAAAGTCTCGAAGAGTAGAACGTTGACCTCCGTCAGTAGATGGAGCACGAGAGGGGCAATGAGGAGGTCATCAATATAGGCAGTTCGTTTGACCCAACATGTTGCTGCGCGAACCTTAGTTGTATATGTGCTTACCACTACAATGACTTGCGCTTCGTCCATATCACTTTCCATGAATGTGATGGCCAACGGAAATATTTGATTGTTCCCGTCAACGCCTATGGCTATCAGGATCTATCTCTTGTATTTATCAATAAAAAATGTCACGTTAATAGAGATTACAGGCAGCATGTGCCTGAATGCCTTGATGCAAGCACCAAATGCTAAGAAGACCCTTTGCAACACCGCATAACCTGGCGGCCTTATAGAAGGCTTGTCATTCACAGCAATATATGTGCCTGGGTTCCTGTCCTATAACACCTTAAGCATATGAGGAAGATTGTCGTACGCTGCCTCAAAAGATCCGAACGTTTCTCCAACGCCTTCTGCTTCGCACGCCACGCCTTCATGTAGCTAATCTTGTGCTTGAATTTCTTCTCGATAGTTACCACGATGTGTGTGTGGCCTCCATGTCTTTCTTATTCACTATCTCTCTATATATTAGATTGGCTATAAAGGCGGACGTTAGGTTACGATGTCTCTATACATCCGAACGCAAGAGTACGGCTCCACCTTCGACATAATCCAGTGAGTCTCATACTTGGGTCTACGTGCATGCACCCTCCAAGTATAATCGGTATGCTCGCACTTCACGGTGTACTGCTCCTGGCTAGATTTCACGACCTGAAAAGTCTGATGCATAGAAAGGGCCCACAGGTTGATGGCATCCTGCAACGATGCCTTGTCAGAAACATTGAATGCAACCGAACCTCTGTCCCATGATACTCCCACGGTGATTCATGCTCGTCATGTGCGAAAACACCCTCAGGATCGAACCTGTTCCATTCCTGCGGGACGGGAGCTTCATCCTCATCCAAGCTGTCCTCGTCATCCTCCTGTACAGCTTCCTCTTTAGCCCATGCCGTCTGGTCATCGCACTCCATCTGGTGCACTATGTACTCCATATATGCCCCTTCGTCGGCTTGTCATGTTCCCTCACCATGACGTGACCATTCTCCCTCTCCTCCATGTACCACATCGGCCTCGTCACGAGCATCTTTCTTCTCTTCGCCAACATGCGGCCTGCCTGAGCTGCTTGTACCTCCTGGATGATGGCCGTACATACGACCTTGCACAGCTTCTAATGGGTATGGTTGCACAAGCATGATACACTCGTATCCACGGCACTGGCACTCTTGCACAAACTCCTTCCACGCAACAGTGCACATCAATGTTCTCAACTCCTATCTGATGTCCGTGGGAGACTGGCTCCAAAGCCCTTGTATGACGACGCTGCACACCGCGGGGTCTAACGAAAAACTGCGGGTAAGCCAATGCATCACATCTGAGATTCGAGCATTCTCGCCGTCTGGGTGTACCAGAGTGGCTTGCGCAAAACCGCTCAAATCCTCACCATTCGGACCTTCACGAACGGTTCCAGCACCGTAATGCACTCTCAATATAGTGGATATCAGCATTGCTGATGTCTGCTTGCATATATATTTCAATTTGCAACATGTCAAATCACATTGCACACTACGAAAGTATTGATGTACTGTAATTCACATTTGACCAATCGTTCGCCTGTCGTAACCAACTACACTGACCTCATAGTATTAACTTCCTATCGGTAGCCCGTGCACTGACACTACACTTTGCTCGCTACTCGAGCTATATCGTACTGCAAATAATTCCTACTGGTTTCGACAAGTTACATATCATATCAATTTAAATGCCTGTGCCAGTTACAATGGTACACATGTTTTTCCAACATACTAATGATATTACATTCATTCATATTTAATAACAAATATTACATATTATTGTATTTTACAAAGTAAATTACGAAATTCTTACAAAAATATTGACTTAATTTTGTAATACCTACAAATTTCTACAGACGATTAATTTGTACGTAACGTTCATTAAATTGTCTACAACTACAATTTTATACGCATGCCAATTTACTAATGATACTAATTTTGTACAATTATGTTCACTAAATTGTACACAACTATAGGCTACTACGACTGCTAAATTTCTAAAATTATATTAATTAAATTTTCTATACCAAAGTTCAACTATTTCTGTCTACATCTAAAATTTTCTACTCATACTAACCCTAAAAAAATTTCTACTGCATATACAAAATTTCAAATAATAAAATACAAAAAAAATACCTCACAAGGTCGCTTCTTCCTCTCCTCCCTCTCCTTCCTCTCCTCTCCTCCCTCCTCCCTCCCCTCTTCTCCTTCATCTCCTTTTCTCTCCTTTTTCTTTCGTCTCCTTCTCCTCTCCTCCACCGTCTCCTTTTACGTCATTGCCGCTCGTTCGTTGCAGCGGTCGAGCTCGACTCGACCGCCGGCTATCAGGCACCCTTTATCTGTGTTTAGTCGCCCAACCCTTCGACGACTGGAAGCGCAGTCACCTAACCGTTGGGTGATAGCAATTGTAGTCTCCCGACCATTGTGCGATTGCAATAATTCGCCCAATGGCCAACGGATTGCTTACGTGTCACTTGGCCATTGGGCAATAGGCTCTAGTCACCCGACGGTTAGGCGACTGGAGCCTATTTTTGTAAAAAACTTTTGGTAGGGTATATTTCTATTATTTTGAATAAAAATAGAATATTCGTAAAAATTCACAGAAGCGCCGCCTCGCCCTACTGCCTCTTGCTCAACGCTCACCGACACACGAGCAACCATCGCAATTTCCTTCAATCAGCACCAACAAGAAGATGAGCTCTGCATCTTCAATCCAGTTGCAAAAATGGTCGCTTGTGAGAGACCATGTGGAGGTATCCCCATGTTGGTGATGAGTAATTGATGGTGGTTTTAGTGAGTTTGAGTTTGTTTCGGGTATTCTAGGGTTGAGTACCTTTGACTTATGCTATTATTGATTATGTTGTTTCGTACGGTGCTATGTGATGGTTTGCTTGTCTGTGTGACTGCAGGACTTCGGAGCTAGGTCATGGTGAGGCGAGGAGGACCGGGACTAGGCACAGGAGATATTGAGGTCCAGACGGTCAGTGATGCCGAAGATGATCGAGGCTTGTGAGGTATTTGCGAGTCGGGAGATGAGGAACCGAAGCTGGAGCTACCGGTGACGGACACGACGGGCAGCGGCGAGTGGATCGGGACTAGGCTCAGGTGGAGTCGGAGGTCCAGACGGTCAGGATGCCAGGTGCGGTTGTGTGCAGCGGAGCGGACCGAACTAGACTCAGGGAGGAGTCGAGGTCCAGACGATCAAGGTACCGGACGCGGGAAGCTTCCGGGAAAGTGCTTGAGGGAAATTTGGACAATTGGCTCAAGCCTGGTTGGAGGTGACTGATTTTCCCTCCAAAATTGGTTGCTTTGACTTTCTTGCCTCATATGTGTGAGAGGTGGAAAGTGGAAGAGGGATGACACTTCTTGATTTGCTAGTTGAGGAAAGGGGTCCTTCTATTTAGCAAAGGCAATAGTGTCCAGGAGATATGAATTCCAACTGAGAGCAGCTCATGTGTGTAAAAAAAGGGAGTGTATCCTGGAGAGTGAGCTCAAGCAAGGAAATGAGCTGAGCAATGAGTGCTCTCGTGTGAGTGTAAGCATGTAGTGATATTCTCTCCTCAATTGCATATGGGGATGTAGAACATCTACCTGTAATCATTCATCTCTAAGCAATATGAGAAATTTCGTGTCTGAGATGATTTGACCTTCAGTGCTCTGTGCTTCAGTTCTTTTCCTACTAGTTTCTGAGTCTTGAGTGTTTTTATTGATTCTTTGGTTGAGAAGTGCAAAATGGATGTGTTTTGGACAGGAATTAATCCCAAAGCCATTTGGCTATCATATTCCTAAAGCAATCATCTTCTCATCCAAATCCTTCCAGGAAATGAAGAAATACCCTTTTCCTCTGTTTCATTTTTTCTAGGGTTTGGAGGCAGGGCACCCGTGTATCCTTGGTTTCTTGGTGAATTGTCTGTTCTAAGGTTGTGGTTATGTGTTGTGAGATCATTTCCAGATGAGTTTCAAAGTCCCTTGAGCAGAAGATTCAAGATTGATGAGCAATTTCAAAATCTGTCCCATCTCAATTCATTTCTCAGATTTTTACTCAAATCTAAATCTCTTGCTCTGTTGATGAGTTCTTTTCATTCCTAAGGTCTTGCTGCTATTTAAATCATGTTCTTGATCTTTTGGGCTAAGAAGTGCAGCTGAATTTCATCAATTTCTCAGTTTGATTGGTGGTCTGCAATTTTTACTGCTTGCTGTTTTCAGACTGCAGACTTCTAGTTTTCGGCCAGCAGCTACAGTCTGCAGTTTCAGCAATCTTCCCTATCCAAATTTTCAGATTGCAGCAAGTATTTTGTGCTCTATTTTATAATTCAGTTTGTTTGCAGAATTCAATTTTCTACCGGTCGTTTTCGCACCTTTGCTAGTCGATTTGCCAAGAAGAACTCTTCAGGTGTTTTCTGCATTTCATGCCAATTTTCTCTGCAGGTTTCAGTGTTCTTGCTGCTATTTTTGCTGCTGAATTTACTCTATTTTCAGTCTTGTAAGTCTGCAGCATGCTTATCCGATCCTACAATTTTAAAAGGCAAATTTTAAAAGGCACCATTCACTCCCCTCTGTTGCCATTTCCGATCCTACAGCTTGTAAATTGAAATTTGCACAAAATACAGTTGGTTGTGCTGTCATCAGTTCGACATATTTATATCCTTTCTGTTGTCACGCATTGGATGGCACGCTGGAGTAGTTTAGTATACAAATTTGAAGGAGCGTGTGAGAAGGTACAAGATACTGTTGTGATAAATCATTGCAAGTTTTGTAGAGTAATGAAATGGTTTTGCAAAGATTTCATTTGATTTGAGTCGCTTCGAAGCATCAGAAAATCGGACGCACTGCAGCTTATATGTGCGGAGTTCGCTTTGGCGTATAGCGCAGCAGTGTAAGTGCGGAAATACCACTTGGCGGAAGTACCAGGTTGAGTTACGGTATGTTTTTTTTTCCAGAGTGGTCCTAATCGGTTTTGCATGGTACGAAAGTACTGCTTTGGGGAATGATGAAAGGTGCGAGAAAGGCCTTTCAAGCATGGCACAATAAAGGTGGCAAATGATGAAGGCGGGTTCGAACAGTGGGATGGCACCATGTGCCTTACATGAGCCATGTGAGCCATGGTTTGATGGAATCAGGATGGGAGAGACTTAGCGACACGTGGCAAGCTAGTGGTGTGCCTATACGTGGCAAGCATGACGATTGCTTGTAGTGGTTGGTGATGACCGAGTCAACAAAGGGTATTTTTGTAGTTTGACCAAAAACACCAGAAACCATCTTGGATCAAAACCGTATTACATGGGCGATGTGTTGGAGAGTGCTTTAGGTCAGGGTGGAACTAGTTTGATTAAGACAGATCAAGACTATGGATTTAGTGGATGCGCACTTATGCGCTTTGAAAAGCTACATTAGTAAACTTCTGTGAGTAAAACTCATGTATGTGGGGTTAAGGAGTTTCCTCATTGTAATAGTGGATAGTGTCCACTAAAGTGAATAGGTAGCTGGTTGCCCACCGATAAAAGGAGGTTAGGATGAAGACATGTAAGGTGAAGCATTCAACGCATCTCTTGTGCTCTCTTCTCTAGGATTAGAGTTAGGGATAGAGAGTGAGTACCTTAGGTGCTCTTTGTTCTCCAATGTGGAGTGCCTGTAAAAGCTACATTCCCAAATAAGCAATATATTAATCTTTGTGAAACTCTTGAGTTCTTGTTTTTGATAATGCGCTTGACTTTTGGTTGATTTTGATCTCTCTTTTTTTCCTTCTTGTGATCTTGCTGTGCCAAGGAGGCTTAAGAGATAGAGATAATCCTTAGGAATATATCTTCACCCATCTAGACACTTTGATAGCAAGATTCACAAGAAAACCCGTTTTGCTTGATTTGGCTTCAAGGTGTGATTTATTGATCCAAGGGTTTTTGACATGATTTTTTTCGTGTTCTTGCTTGCTAGAATATGTGGAAACATATCTAAAGCCATCTTGGCCATCATCTACTCACGAGCAAGTTGTATTCACCGTTTGGGGTTTTAGCTTGGTTTTGGTGCATCTTTCCAACAAACTGAAAAATGTCTCAACTTTGATCATGATTTTTATGATCTTTTGTTGGAATAGGTTCATAACATCCTAGAGTAGATCTCTGTAAATTCTCATGTCATTTGGATCTACAGATCAAAAGTTCTCCCTATTTTGTTTTTTGAAATCGTGCTAAAAATACTATTCACCCTTATTTTATTGTAGCAGCGAAAGTACCGCGATTACTGTAGCGGTAGTACCACGGTTACTGTAGCAAGCAGTAGTACCTCATTTTTCAATGACGGTAGTTTCATTTTTATGATTTTTCATGGGTTTTCAGTGTCCCAAATTGTTAGTTTTTGTGGTGGATTTCTGTCATAATCTTCATAACTCTGTAGCTATTGAAGTGAGAGATTAATGAATATTTGAGGAAAAATTTTAAGGCACCATTCACACCTCCCTCTGGTGCCATCTTCGATCATTCAATTGGTATCAGAGCCCGGTTAGCTCTTTCCATAGATCTTAGCCGGTCTTTAGAGCCGTGGCATCAGATAAGATTCCACCAAGCTGTCTCTCTTCGATGGAGTCGACTATCTCTTTTGGAAGAGTAGGATGGAGTCTTACATTTAGGCTCAAGGCTGTGCAATCTAGAGAAAGGTTAAGACTCAATTTGTTGTTCCCCTGAGGTGCTTACATCTACCACTGCACCTTAGAGAGATCAGCCCTTACCTTCTAGCTCTTCTGGAGCTTGTGGCTCTGCTCCTACCTCCACAGCTCATGAGGTAGATGCCACTTCTTCTCGTTCAGGACCTCCCAGACACATACAACATCGATATCCTCCTGAGCAGATCATTTGTGATCTCCTTGAGCGTGTCACATGTTCAAAATCTAGCTTATCTCACTTTTGTCTACACTCTGTCTTCATCGCCACTTTCGAGCCCAAGGTTATTTATCATGCACTATCTGATGAGTCTTGGGTCAATGCCATACATGAAGAGTTAGAGAATTTCGAAAGGAACAAGATCTGGCCACTTGTTGAGCCCCCTAGCGGTTATAATGTCATAGAAACCAAGTAGGTCTTCAAGAGTAAGTAGAGTAAGGATGGGGTAGTCATTCGAAACAAGGCTAGACTAGTAGCTCAGGGTTTCTCCCAGGTTGAAAGTTTAGATTTTGATGAGACCTTCCCCCTTGTAGCTAGGCTAGAGGACATTATTATTTTGGTTGCATTTGTAGCATCTAAGAGCTTCAAGCTGTTCTAGATGAATGTCAAGAGTGCCTTTCTCAATGGGTATATTGAGAAAGAGGTCTATATTAGACAACCTCTAGGTTTCGAGAACCCTAAATACCCAAACCATGTCTTCAAGCTTTCTAAAACCCTGTATGGACTTAAGCAAGCCCCTACAGCTTGGTATGGGAGGCTTAAGTCTTATTTGTTGAATCATAGGATTGAGATGGGTAAGATAGATAAGACCTTGTTCATTTGTAGGCATGGCAGTGACTTTCTACTCTTCAAAATTTATGTGGATGATATTATCTTTGGTGGCTCCTCTCATACTCTTGTTTCCTAGTTTTCTGATATCATGAGCATAGAGTTTGAGATGACCATGATAGGCGAGTTGAGCTTTTTCCTCGGATTTCAGATCAAGCAGACTTCGACATGTGTGATGGCAAGCCAACTTCAACTCAGATGGCGACCTCGACTACACTCAATCTAGACGAGGATAGCAAGCCTGTAGATCAGAAGGAATACCGCAGTATGTTTGCCTCCCTCCTATAACTTACTGCTTCGAAGCCGGACATACACTTCGCTGTGTGTCTGTGCGCTCGATTTCAGGCTTCTCCTCGCATTTCTCACCATCAGGCGGTGAATCGCATCTTCAGATACCTTCGAGCTACTCTAGACTGTGATATCTAGTATTCTTCTTGTTTCTGTCTTTCTCTTAGAGCCCATTTCGATGCAGACTTTACTAGCTGTTGGAAAGATTGGAAGAGCACTTCTGACGCTTACTAATTCATTGGCACTTCTCTTGTTTCTTGGTCTTCTAGGAAGCAGTCCAGTATTGCACAGTCCACCACAGAGGCCGATTATGTTGCAACCGCTCATTGCTGAAGTAGGTGCTTTGGATGGTTTCGGCCTTGTGGGACTTTAGGTTAACCATAGATAGTGTTCCACTTTTTTGTGATAACACTTCTGCCAATAACAATATCAAGAACCCATTGTAGCATTCCAGAACAAAGCACATAGATATCAGACAATATTTCCTTAGAGACCATGTGGAGAAGGGTAACATAGTGTTTTAGTTTGTGGAGAGTGACCACCAGTTGACTGACAATTTCATCAAACCTTTAGATAGCTTGAGATTCATGACCTTGCGGAGAGATTGTACCCAAATTGTATTCACCATTTGGGGTTTTGGCTCGGTTTTGGTGTATCTTTTCAACAAACTGAAAAAGGTCTCAACTTTGGCCATGATTTTTATAATTGTTTGTTAGAATATGTTCATAACATTCTAGAGTAGATCCCTACTAATTTTCATGTCATTGGATCTACATATCAAAAGTTCTATCAATTTTGATTTTTAAAATCGTTCTGAAAATACTATTCACGCTGATTTTACTGTAGCAATGGAAGTACCACTATTATTGTAACGGTAGTACTGTAATTACTGTAGCAAGCAGTAGTTCCGTATTTTCAACAGCGGTAGTTCTATTTTTACTGATTTTTCGTGGATTTTCAGTGTTTCGAATTGCTAGTTTTTGTGGTGGATTCTATCTTAATATTTATAGCCCTATAGCTATTGAAGTGAAAAATTGATGAATATTTGAGAAAAAAATTTGAAAGCATCACTTATTCTCTCTGTAGAATTGTATAAGAAGCTGTGGAATCAAAGAACATACGTGATGGGCAAGCAAGGCAGTTGGTGAGCCATGGGCTCATGGCATCTTTTTTAACACGGATTGGCAAGAGATGAGCCGCGGCGGCTATTGGATCTCCGATGTGGTGGGCACGATGGATGTCAGTGCAGTGCCGCCTCAAGGAGCAAGAAAGGTATAGCCACTGCAAGACATTCTACTTCCTAGGGCGTCTATAAACGCCCCAGATTCCATATAAACGCCACGGTATTTTCTTTCCATGGCGTTTATAAACGCCAAGAAAAAATGGTGTCGGTGAAAATCATCCCTGATGTTTACACTTACCATGGTGTATATAAACGCTGTGGTAAAAGATTGTACGAGGATCCGACACAGAATTAGGCCAATTTGTAAAAGATCTGATAGACTAGACGGGATGTTTATTGTAACATCCGAAATTTGGGAATCATGAAAAAAAAATATCTTTCTATTTCATTTCAGGGTTATTCAAAATTTCAATAATTATGTGAGAATTCTTGAATTGGGAATTGACAAAAATGTGAAAATTTTAAAGCCTTTTATTGATTTTATTTGGTGTTACTCTATTTTTCCTGGTTTGTCGATTTGGTTTTCAACCAAACAAATTTAATGGCAAGAATAAAAATCGAGGATTAAGGATCAAAGCAAATAGGAATGTAAAAATCGGAGAGAGTTCTAAATATTTTTTATTCTTCTTTCGGTGCTATTAAAAATTTTCTGGATCTTTTCTTTTGCTTTGCCAAAAAAAACTATTAAATAGAAATAAAAGTTATAAGGCAAGAGCCAAATAAATCTGGTTTAAGTTGATCATATTTTGTACTTGAAATTCGAACTGAAAACCCATATCCAAAAATCTAATTAACAAAAAAAATAAAATTTAAAAAGCAAACACAATAATTAAAATTCATATTCAATATTTGAGCCAAGAACTCGAATTTAAATATAAATTCAAATGTAAATCTTGAAATTACAAATTTGAAAATTTGAAACCAATTTCCAATTTTGCCAAAGACCTTCTGTCTTTTCTCTCTTAGCCTTTTCCACTTCCATGTGGGGCCCACTTGCACTACCTTTCTTCCACCACCAGCAAGTAGCCTGAGAAACCATGAGCACGGGCCATAGGTTTTTGTCGCCATGCTCGTCGTTTTGATACCGTGCCCGTCGTTTCTCCTCTCTGCTGACAACCCATGCCATGTGCTCTCACCTCATCATTCTGCCGGCCGTGCCACCCAGTCGGCTCATGTCTAACGCGCCATGCCACATCGCCCATCCCTCCATTCTGCCGCGATGACTTGTCCATGCCCTGCGCCACACCATTCCGCTGTGCATCCCGGCTTTGTGCCCAGCTTTGCATCACGACTGTTGAGTTGGCCCTCGAAAACTCCGACCGCTTTGCACTTACTCGAGAGCTTCGACCGGTTTGCACTTACTCGAGAGCTTCGGCTGGCTAGCAAGTACTTGTAGACATCGATCGCTTTACAAGTACTCGAATACACAACGGCCACACAAGTACTAGAACACACATTGCCACAAGTACTCGAACACACACTGCCACGAGTACTCGAACAAACGACTCCTAAACCATTTAGGTGTCAAGATGATATGCCACTGGATATTTCTGCTTGTTTACTAGTCTTTCGCTGCAGTTTACTCTTGACTCTGATATTTTATTTGGCCAGTCGGTCCTATGTTGTAAACTCTACTATGTATCGCTTAAATATCACCATTTTGTTGTAAATTAATTATGTGTGATGTATATAGATGTGATCTCGATGTTGTGAATATATGTACTAGTCATTGATGATAGGACTAGTACAGAATATTGAGAGACCATGTGGAGGTCATCCCGTTGTGTATGATGAGTAATTGACATCGGTTTAAGAAAAATCGAGTTTGAGTCGGTTGGTTCGGACCTAGACGTTGCGTGGCGTAACGGACTCGGTCGGACTTGGTCAAACCTGGTCAAAGGATTATGATGCTTATTCTGTTGATGCGACAGGTTTAGACTTATTGATGTTATTATGCTTACATGTATCGAGCGGTGCTATTTGACGTGTTTCTTGTCTGCGTGACTGCAAGACGTCGAGGCGGAGTGGTGGCGAGACACGAGATGACCGGACTAGGCGCAGGTGGCGCTGAGGTCAGAACGGTCGTGATGTGTCGAAGACAATGTGGACTCGAGGTGGTTGCGGCGTGCGAGGCAAGGAGCGCGAAGCTTCCGGAAGGTGCGGGGAGGCGAAACGGAATTTCGCAAAGCTGCACAAAGTGGGAGCGGCTCCGTTGGATTTAGCCGGCGTAACGGGTGGGAGACCCGTTAGCCATGGGCTATAAATAGCTGTTGGGGGCTGCGTACCATTTCATGCACTTGAGAGTGGGTTAGGGTTTGCTTTAGTCAAAAGAGCCTTTGGAGATGCCTTTTGCTTTAGGCTTTAGTGGTTGGAGACTACAAGAGGGCAGCAAGGGTGCCTCCCCATTTAGCCCTCCACTCATGTGTGTGTTCCTCCCAAGAACATGTGACGTTCTTGGTGTTCTTGAGGAGAACATGTGAGGTTCTTGGTGTTCTTGAGGAATTGAAGAGGGTGAGATGGATTGAGTATCTTGTAATCATTTCCCTTATTTGAATGTCTATGTGTATGGGGACTCTTTGTAATCCTTGTTGATTGGAAATGAAAATCTCCGAAAGTTTATCTCTTCTGTGTCTTTCTTCGATACTTTTGGGTTAGAATTTTGAGATTTTGTGTTTTGGCTTGGTTTTTGTTGGGGAGTAGCAAAATGGGTTGCTCTATGATGGGATAGTGCTTCAAGGTCATTTGTTCGTTTTTCCCAAGAGCTAATCGCATTTTATTCTCAGATTTCTCTTTTGAGCTCCTCTGTTTCTTCCCCTGTTCATGTTCTTTAGTTTCTAGGGTTTGAGTTAATTGTTGATTTCCTTTATGATTTGGCTTGAAATTTGGGTTGTAGAGTCCAGTGGATATTGCTAATATATCCACAAAATCTCATGGGCAAAGGATTAACAATTGAGGATTAATTTGGATTTTGGTGTTTCTCTGTTGAAGTTACCAGTTTTTGTCAAAAACTAAAATCCTTGCTCTCTTCTTGAGTTCTTTTGGTTCTAGGAATCTTGCTGCTATTTAAATCTTGTTCTTGATCTTTTGAGGTAAGAGGTCCAGCAGAATTGTCTTTTATCGCTTTGATGGGTGGTCCGCTTTTAACCGCATGCTGTTTTCAGTCGCAGACTTCCTATTTTCATTTTTTCGGTTGAGCGATCTGCAGTTTCTCACGGCCGATGGGTTCAGCTCTGTGTGTTCGGCTGACTACGCCTTCCCTGTTTGCTACCGCCTCGCTATTTAGTCTGCATCTTTCTTCTTCAGTCTTCTCTCTTCTTGACTGCAGTTTCTGTTTCTTCTGTGCCGAACTGAGCTACAAACTGCTGCAGTATTTCTGGTCATTTTGACTGCTGTTTTGCTGCAGTTTTTAGTCCAGTTTTCAACCACCTCTCGCTGCAGTCTTTCAGTCAAAACTGCTGCTGTTTTCAGCCCTTTTTGCTGCTGAAAATAGTCTGTTTTCAGTCCAGTTTTCAGCTACTTCTTGCTGCAGTTTTCAGTCCAGTTGTCAGTGGAATTCTTCTCAGTTTTCAGTGACTGCAGCATGCAGAATTCAGTTTCTAATTTCAGTTTTCAGTGAGCTGCAGAATTCAGATTTCTGTCCTCGGTTGATTCTCTTGGCTTCAGTCAGTTGGTCTTGTCCAGTCCTTCCAATTTTTGGTTAGATTGTCTTCGGCTTCCAGTGAGTTTTTCTTACTCATCTTCTTCATAGCTATTATAGCTATCGGAGAGATAAGATCCTTGTGAATACTTTGGGGGCAAATTTTTAAAGGCATCATTCACTCCCCTCTGTTGCCATTTCCGATCCTACAAATATATACGGTGATTTTGGGTATTCCATGTCTTCCAAACTTCCAATAGGTAAAACACGATTCTAATAACCTATGCCATATGTAGTGCTGCATATTATAGCTGCACACGATGGGGGGTTCAGTTTCATCAACATGCCTCTGTTCCATATCATTAACCTTATAAAGAGACTAAATTGAGATAATTTTAAAAGGGAAAGGTTTATTTTATCCCTTGAACTATAATGGTCCGTCCATCTGCCCCTGATCTGTAAACCAGGTATTCTACCTCTTGAACTACTAAAACCGATACAAATGGCCCCATAGGCTGGTTTTGGCGGCAGCTTTGCAACCATGGCCGATGATGTGGACTGGTTCTGCTACTAAAACCGATACAAATGGCCCCATAGGCTGGTTTTGGAGGCAGCTTCGCAACCATGGCCGATGATGTGGACTGGTTCTTTCACATGGATGATAACGTTGAGGTTTCAACGGTGACTCAGCGAATTAAACATATTAAAAACCATGTTTCTTTCTCCTCTTCTATTTCTCTATGCTTCTTGACCTCACGCAGTCGCGCAGTCCTGCCTCTGGATTGGGTTGCTCCACTTGTTGCGTTTGAATTTGGGTTCCCAACAAATCAAATGGAAGCATTATTTGTTTCCGTTTTCAATCTGAAGTGTACGGACTTTTCCAACTGTATTGCGATGAACAAAACAATTAGTTCACGAATCAGTCGACGAGGAAGATGGGAGTTGAGTGGCAGGAGAGAGTCGCCGAGCACCACTGCCACAGCCGTCATGGGCCTCTCCTGCTGCTCGGACCGCACGGCAACGGGCACGACGAGGAGCGACAGTTGTGGCACGCAGCGTAGCGCACGTGGCCAGCAGCAGCGAGCTCAGGCACGAGCAGCGACGGGTGTGGGACGGCACAGCAAGCAATCCTGGTGGAGAGAGTTCGGAGGGGGGAGAGAGTGATGACCTGGAATCACTTGGTGGGGTGGCGCAGTTGTGAGTGTATGATTTCCACTATCAGAATTCAATTCTGATGTTCACCTTTGCTTACACGGAAGTGCACTTTAATAGAAATTTTAGGAGATTATGGATTTATTCTGACCTTCATCTTTCTATGCGTGTGTTAAGAAGACGCACTTACGTATGTGTACATGCATGGTGGTGTGTGGACATGTGTCTTCCTTGTAACTGTAAAAAAAAGAGAGTGATGACCTAGGTTAAATTGTCCATGACATGTTGCACAAATATAGCCAGATGTGACGTCCACATCATTGGCTCTGGTTACAAAACCGTCTCCGAAACCAACCTACGGGATTATTTGCACCTGTTTTAGTAGTTGAGAGGTAGAATACTTAGTTTTATAGTTTAGAGAACTATGTAGACCAAACATCCTAGTTCAGGAGTAACCTGCGGCGCCCACCCACGGATCACCAGCTCCGTGATCTGTGGTCGTAAGGCAGTCGTGATTGAAGTGGCCATGGTCGTAAGGCATCTATGGTCGTGGGCTCTATGGTCATAATTTTTTTAATCCTTGTGTGTATAGTACTATAATTTTTTTAATATATTTTGCAAATTAGTTGAAATATATGCACTCTTCTCTAAAAAACGGTTGTACCGGCAGCATATGTTGTGCAGTATGACTGAAAGTCAGTTGTATCGACATGTGTTGTGCGGTACGATTGGACATCGGTAGTACCGGTATGTGCTGCGCGGTACGACTGGTCAGTGGTTAGACCGGCATATGTTGCACGGTCAGAATGACCGGCAGAAGTACCGATGTATCCGCAGTATGTTTTTCTAGAGAGACACCTTTCTGGCAGATTTTTCCTCCCCGGGAAAACGGTAGTTTCGCATGTTTGGAGTGGTACTACCGGACTTTTTGTGCATGATATAGTAACTTTGCCAAATGTACATAACTTTATGAATTATAGATGATAACTTGATGTACATTACATAGCAACTTTTCTATAGTTAACAACTTCACTAAGTCATGGAAAAAATGGCATGTGGTCCTGCTATCGAATGAGGGGTGTGGGACTAACACGCGAGAGAACGGTAAGTAACTTCATGAATTACAAAATGATACCTTACTGTGCAATGAATAGTAACTTTATCATGTGGACGATAATTTCATTACTTATAGATGATAACTTCATACGTAACTGAAACTAAACTGTCCATGGGGTCGATTGAAAGGGGGTGGCACGATTGGCGACTGGGTCATCGGGTCACGTCGCTAGGGGGTCGCGCGCTTATTCTACGCTAAGCCACTGAATAGCGCACGCGCGCGCGCACACACACACACACATATATATATATATATAATTACTATTATGCGCACAGGTGTAGAATGTGCGCTGAAAATTACTGTCGTATGTGAGTGAAGGTACTGTCAAACATATGTAAAGTTATTGTCAGTTGTAACAGTACACAACTAGCAGTAATTCTACATGTATTTGACAGTAACTTTACTCATGTATGATAGTAACTTTTCGATGTGCACAGTGCACGAGGCATAGAATAGCACAGTAATATATGTATGTATATATGTATAGTGATGGATGGAGGCAGACTCACAGAGGTCAATGGTCTTCAGACGGTGACAGATAATGGTGATCAACGGTCTTCGAGTAGTGGATGCCAAGTTGCTAACTTCAGTTACAAGTTCCACACGGAAGGAGCGTCCCCGTCGACGTTGACGGCCGCCATGCAACTTGCCCGCCTGGCCGGGCCTCGCCTTGGTGTTGTACGTGAGTTTCGCAGATCCGGAGATCACAGTTTTCCTTCCCTGTTCTAATGCCACGTTGCACCCCGTGTTACCCATCCTCGATTCAGCACGTATCCTCTAAGAGACTGTGATCCAAGAGACTGTGATGGAGCCAGGAATGTTTAGATAGGTATTTAAAGTTATAAAAATATTATTTAATGTTACACATAAAAGTTTACAATATCAAAAATCAAGGTATAAATATAAAACCCTTACGCCTGGGACTCCCATAAGCCAGCATGCCACGTCGCCCGGCGCGACGTCTGTGTGGCATACAGGCGTGGGCTGGAAAACTTCAGACGGTCACCGAGGTTATTTCACGGGTTTTGCGAAATTACGACTGGTCCTGGTTCTCAAAAGATCCTCGGTATTTTTAACCCTTCACTTTTCGTGATGGCCCCGCGGTTTCGAAAGGCTGAAAACTTCAGACGGTCACCGAGGTCATTTCACGGTTTTTGCGAAATTACGTCTGGTCCTGGTTCTCGCAAAAGATCCACAGTATTTTTAACCCTTCACTTTTCGTGATGGCCCCATGGTTTCGAAAATTGCGCACGGTCCCGTTTTTCACGTCTGTCCTCGGTTTCTTTTCCCGAGTTTTTGAAATTACGTCAGGTCCACGGTTCTCGCAAAATATCCTCGGTATTTTTGTCCCTCCACTTTGCTGGATGGCCCCGTTTTTCCACTTATAGGTCCTCGGTTTTTTCAAATGAGGTCATTTCCTGGGTTTTTGCGAAATTACGTACAGGTCCCTGGTTCTCGCAAAAGATCCTCGGTATTTTTTAACCCTTCACTTTTCGTGATGGCCCCGCGGTTTGAAAATTGCGCACGGTCCCGCTTTTCACGTCTGTGTCCTCGGTTTCTTTTCCCGAGTTTTTGAAATTACGTCAGTCCTCGGTTCTCGCAAAAATATCCTCGGTATTTTTGTCCCTCCACTTTGGCCGGATGGCCCGTTTTCCACTTATAGGTCCTCGGTTTTTTCAAATGAATTCTTTGCTTTTTTCGAAAATGCTTTTTTGCCCCTGGTTTCTTTTAACAGGTCATCGTTTTTTTCGAATAACCCCTTTACCTTTTCCGTAAATACGTTTTTCCCCCGAATCCATTGAAAACTCCTCACGAATTATCTTCTCATTTATTTTTTTACATACGGTAATTTGGCGTGGCGTGTCGCCGCTATATACTTCTAGTTGTTCATATGAGAGACAACATCTCAAATAACTTCAAGAAAGTATAAAAAAAAATTATAAATTAACTCGATGTTCCTTCATGCCTTGGAAGCGAGATATGATATCATCATCCTTAAATTATAAAAAAAATTCTCGCACAAGAAATATAGCCAAACAATCGTTCAAGTATTGCTCTCCCATTCTATTTCTTAACATATTCTTCACATACTTCAGTGAAGAAAAATCCATCTCAACACTAGCAGTTGTTATGGTAAGAATTAGCACTAATTTGAAAAGCTTGTACATAACTTTATAATGAAGGTGTTTCTTTGTTTGAACAAGTATAATAGAAAGCTTGGTAAGATTTTTAACATTTCTAAACATTTCATCTCTATGCATATCAGCAATGAACTGTATAAGTTGAAAGAAAATATGCATCAAGTCTATTCTTGAGAAATCCTTTGGTAAAACTGAGAAGCCTAACTAAATTGTTCTTGTTATAAGAACTAAATGTATCAGTAGTATTGGATATATACAACATGCAAAGAAGCAATTATGTGTTCATCTCATCAAACTTTTTATTAAACTCTCAAAATTGCTTATTAATGACATTTAAAAACATTTTAACATGGGAGCGATGGAGATTCTTAACTTTTTTGAAGAACTTTTTGGATTTTGCAGCCAGTTTATAGAAACTATCCATTTTGCAACTTTGATGTCATGCTTTACACAAAAAGAAGTAACATCTTTTAAAAAAAAGTTTTCCATTCATCATCCTCCCACAATAACTGCAATTAGGTTTTTGTCAAATAAATGAGACCAATAATATTAACAATATCTTGATCTCTCTTTTGTAAAGCATTACTTAAGTCATTTGTATATCCAAATATAGTTAGCAACAAGTATGCCATGAAAACATACTCAAATGAATCGAATGATGTCAACATTGTTTAATGTCACCAACATGTTTGTCAAATCTATCTTTATGGTTCCTATTCTTAAATCCTCCATTCACAAAACTATCTCCACTAGCATAATTAGTTTATCCTTAAACAAATAACAAACAAAGCAGAAAACAGCATCTCATTCCATACTATACTCAAGCCAGTTATATTGGTCAAACCAACAAGCTCGGAAGCGACGCATACCTCCAATATTTCTTTTTAAAAAATCATATGCCCATGGTTGACATGGCTCCAATGCAATGTATCCCCTTCTTGCTCTGATTTTGGACTTCGCTTTCAATAGATATTGGTTTTGGTGTCAAGGTGCAAGCTATCTTCGATGTTTTTACAGCTCTATCCCACAAAGAATACAGGTGTAGGATCTAAATTACACACAAAAAATAAAATATTACTGATTTGAGAATTAGGGATTCAAAATAACACAAACAAAATTACAAGATTCGCTAATGCGTCTTTGCTGACTTGCTGCTGCCTGGCGCCTGCTGGCCTGCTGCTGTCGTCAAGCAGCAACTTGGCTTCCTGCGGATTGGAACATTCACCATCGACAGTTCTCGCAGTCTCAGTACCGGTTTGCAAGGACAGCTCCAGACCCGAACCTCTCAAATCGTCAGCCATAACCAATTCTTGCAGGGAATGCTTGTGTAATTTTGTAAAAGATGTGATCAGTTCAGTGTTGTCTGGCAAGCAGATGGATCATACTGCTGCCTCCTGTTAGATTTGCTGACCAATTCTTGCAGGGAATGCTTGTGTAATTTTGTAAAAGATGTGATCAGTTCAGTTTCTCTGGCAGGCAGATGGATCATACTGCTGCCTCCTGTTAGATTTGCTGACCAATTCTTGCAGGGAATGCTTGTGTAATTTTGTAAAAGATGTGATCAGTTCAGTTTCTCTGGCAAGCAGATGGATCATACTGCTGCCTCCTGTTAGATTTGCTGACCAATTCTTGCAGGGAATGCTTGTGTAATTTTGTAAAAGATATGATCAGTTCAGTGTTGTCTGGCAGGCAGATGGATCATACTGCTGCCTCCTGTTAGTTTTAGACACAGTCTGAAATTCTTTTTTGTTTAGTTGATGTGAATACCCCAGAGCAGAAACTGTAGACAAGCCGTACATTTCATAGCATGTCAAGTTTATCCTACAGTGAAGTTGCTAAGCCTAATCCATACCAACTAAACGTTCTATTTAATTTGCCATAATTATATATAGTACTTGAACCAAACTTTTGCTGGTAATATGAGGTATGGTTGGTGGACCTGGAGCACGGAATTGGTCTCACATGGCTGGATTTATAAACGTTGGTTATAATGGTTGGACAAAAGTCTCCCAAGGAAGAACAACCAGCTGAAACTTTGCATAGTTGCTGATCTCATATTGTTGGATCTAAGCATTACCTTTTTAATGGTTGAACTAAAGTCATCCATCGAAGGAAGTCATCGTTGAAGCTTGGCAAAATTGCGTGTCTAACATGCAAGCTTTACCCAAAAGATTTATACAGGTTATAATGCAACTTGCCATTTCTAATAATAAGAAAACGTTTGTGACCGTCAGCTGTTACCAACTCGACCAAGATAAGTCTTTGTAAGAGTGTCTAACCTAACCAATTTTCGAATTATTCATACGTATTCTTCATGGGACCGTGTGCAATCCGAAGCGTTGATTTTTTTATGGCCAATCCGCAATTTTCCCCTATAAAAAATGGGTGAGTTATTTAGCACTTATAACTTATGGCTTCTCACTTACACTATAGTAATTAGTTTTTAAATAATGTATTTTTTTAAAATAGGGTCTATAGATGAATTGTAGTACAAATTATATCAAGTTTAGCTATACCGACCAAAATCACATATAATTATTTTTCTCTGTGTACTGTCTCCCGTGAATAGTCTAGAATTTAAAATTTTTAACAATAAACTATAATTCACAGTAAAAAAAACCACCCAATACCTCTATCTACTCGCGCAGCAACACTGACTGACTGGCAGGTAAGACACAGCCGGCGGCAGCAGTTAAAAACAAAGATCAACACACACCAAAAAAAACCGAAATTACATGAAAAAAAACTACCGATATCAAAACGGTTTCGCCAGTGGCCAAACAAGGCGGGCGTTAAGCTCGAGGGAGAGAGAGAGAGAGAGACAGGCGAGGACACCGTCAGGAACGTCGCAATTGGATTTGGACGACGACTCTGCATCCGAACAGATCCGTCCATATTGATTCTTCGGCGGCAGTAACCAGCGAAGGCAACCGCAGGATACGCGTGCGGTGTACCTGTGCCATTACTGTTGGGATCTTCGCCTCTAGTGAAACCGAACAATTTGTATTTTGTAGTGGACTGGAGCATCTGATAATCTGAGAGTAATTGTATGGAGCCATGTTGCTGTTACTGTTTCATTTTCCCTAAAAGAAGTGTATACATATCGTCGGTCAGCGAATTAAGCACGTTTAATGTACAAAACGCCACGTGTACAAAGATACGCGTTTGAGCGTCCGTACGAGTCACTGACTAGCAAGTCCCTCCTGCAAATTCTATTCCAGGCACAACAGGGCTGAAGGCCACTCATTTCAGTTTAAATTTCTGTCTTCTAACTTATTTTTTATTATTTCTAAATTTTTTTGGATTTTTTTAGCTTTTTGCCATTTTTTCGTATTTATTTGTATTGTCCGTGATGAGCTAACATGTTTTTCTATTTTTACATTTTTAAAATTTAATTACGTCAAATAAATGACTATCAGCTACAGCATAAATTCAGTCAGGTACAGTGCAATTTCGACCCTAAGTCATCTTTTTTAGCCCAACTAAGTGGGCTGTAAGAGGCAGCACTCTGCTCTGTTTTTTTGGAGATGACTGTAGCGTGAGTGCTTATACGAATAAATTAAATATCAACAAGTTATTTTAAAAAGATTGTATCAACAAATTATTTTAAAAGTCGATGAAAAACTCATTTCACTTATTTATAAGTTGAAAAGAATATGATCAAAGTATAATTTGCGGTCATTTGCACATAACAGCTCCCAACAACACTGGCCCAACACCAAACCAAATGCTTCCATCTCATAAACAAAAGCCTGTAGCTTCATCACAAACTTAAAAAAAGAAGATTCAGGAAGATCGTAGAGAAAGAGAGATAAACACAGAGTGACATATATTAAATATGGGTATAGGTAAATATCACTTGGATGTTTTTTTCTAATTATTATTCAGATTTATGAATATTAGATTGAAAATCTAACGGCTATGAATTCTCTTCTCATCCTCTTCAAAAAATCTTCTCCTCTTTAAAAATTAGAGACTGTTAGATCTCTAATCTAAGGTTTCAAATCGAAATGATTTTTATGAAAAAAAAAACATCGATACAGACACACCCATTAAATATTAGCTTGGACTAGTCTGCTCCAAGCCGGGCTGCCTTTTCCACACGCCCGTCTCCTCTGAGGCTCCGAACTCCTACTCCCAAACAGAGAAGAAAAAAGCAAAGAAGAACAGAGAAATTTTCTTCCCCGTCGTCTCCTCCGATCTTTTCTCTGCTCTCCGTCTTTGGTGGGCTCGGAGATCGACGTCCTAGAGCGGAATTCTTGCGCATCGGTGTTAAGGTATATGCACACTTGCTGTCTAGTTTCAGATGCCTTTTTCAGGCTCAATTCTGCACTTGTACCGCTAAATTTCGACGCGAGATTGCTTCCTTGCGCATGGTGCCGCGAAGTTCTGCTGCAAGACTGCTTCTTGGCTCGTTATGACGCGCAGGATCGCTTCTTGACGCGTCGTGCCGCGTAATTTTCAGTGCATGATTGATTCTTGACGCATCGCGATGGAGCAGCAGCCAGGAGGGGGAGAAGAAGCCTAGGACGCCGACGACCTTGCCGCGGTTCTTGCTCCTGGTCGTGATCTTGCACGGCATGGTCGTTGCCTCGCCGGGAAGGCACCGGAAGGAGCGCGGGAATGGTCGATAGTAGGACGAAGGTCGTGGCCATCGGGGTCACCGCCGGGGTGCTCGCGGCAGCGTGCGTGTTCATTGCTATCTGGCTGTACCGGAGGAGGGCCAGCGTCGCCGCCCGGACGCGGTCGCTGGAGTCGACCACAGCGACGCTGCGGGCGAACGGTGCAGGCTCCACCAGCCTCGAGTCCAGCGTGTCCGTCTCGGTGGCCTCCGAGAGCGTGGTCAACTGGGGCCACCCGGCGGCGGCGGCGAAGCGCACCGCGTTCTGGGGCTGGAGAGGCGGCAACAACGGCAGGGAGCCGCCAGTCTCCGTCTCCGGGATCCCAAAATACCATTACAAGTATGGCCATTAGTTACTCCCCTTTAGCCTTTAATCTTCGTGCTCGTGCTATCATGATGCTCTTATAGACTGTGATTGAGCAGTCTTACACTACTGATATACTCCTATGATCAGAAGTGAACATTTTTCTGATTGCTCCATGTTGTTGTTGGTTGGTTGTTCAGGGATCTGCAGAGGGGTACCAACAACTTTACCACAATTCTGGGGCAAGGATCGTTCGGTCCTGTGTACAAGGCTGTAATGGCCACCGGTGAAGTGGTAGCCGTAAAGGTGCTCGCGAGTGATTCAAGGCAAGGAGAAAGAGAGTTCCAGACAGAGGTAAGGTGATTTTTTTTTTGGTCTACAGTTTTTTGTTTAATTTTGTTTAGAAGAAGTTTTTGATTTGGGTTCAAGTGATGGATTTGCTAAGAAGGATATAGTTGGACATTAGCCGATTCTATGGATTACCTTAGGGAACACTTGCCCGAAAAATTTGCTTGCCCGTCACCGCATTGTGTTATCATAGTCATTGATGCTCCTTTCTCTATGCCACGCCGGTCCTTGGCCATGATTTGCATATTCCACCGCCGCTGTGCAGTGTGCACTAGTCACACACTGCGGAGAGAAAAACGAAGATGAGAACACAGAGGGGAAAGGCAAGACTGCGAAGAAGGTGAATGGGGTTTGGGGGGTAAGGGTTGAGGGGCTCCTCTCTCTGTAGTGTGTGGATCAATGTATTTGGTGCAGACCATGGCGGTTTGTGAGTTATAGCGAAAGAAACACAGATGAGCACATAGAAAAAGAATAGACGAATAGTCTGCTGTAAACCTGTAGAAATTTGTTGCTTTTTTTGGTTAATCCCAGTGATTAGCTAATTTGAGGATCCTTAGATGTTATGTTCCTGAGTGATGAAACACGTTGTGGGTGAAGCAAGTGCAACTTGCAATACCTTTAATCTATGTAAAGTAGTTGGTAGTGAGGCATTTGACTTTGATAAACTGAGTTACAATCATGACTGCGTCTTCGTTTGCAGGTAGCATTGCTTAGTAGGCTGCATCATAGAAATCTTGTTAATTTGGTTGGATATTGCGTGGAAAAAGGTCAACGCATTCTGATTTATGAGTACATGAGCAACGGGAGTTTGGCAAGCCTTTTGTATGGTAAGGGAGACAATTTTCTCTACTTTTGAAGAATGAAACATGAAACAGAACAGAATGATTTGTACAGTAGTTCGACGCAGAGCATGTAGCATTTGGTGCGTTGCAAGGGGAGTAAACGAAATGTTCCGTGAATCAAGAAATTTCTCACTGATTATTTTGGTACCATGTCTTGTTAGGTGATAATAAACGGAGTATGAGCTGGCAAGAAAGGCTACAAATTGCTCACGATGTCTCTCATGGGATTGAGTATCTACATGAAGGAGTACGGTTGATGGCTATTAAACATGTACTTCCATTGTTAATGACCTGATCTTGGCAATTGATGAAAGCTATGACTATGTGTGCAGGCTGTCCCACCTGTTATTCACAGAGACCTAAAGACTGCTAATATACTCTTGGATCAATCAATGAGGGCCAAGGTTAGACAATTTATGATGTACTTTGTATTGATCACTGCAATGCTTTTCTGCTTTATGTGTACTTTTAGGTATTATTCTGTCAATTTACCTAAACAAATATTGTATCATGATGAGTGTACAGATCAACTGAACCTGCTGAATGTCAGTTGTTTAGCTAAACCAATATTGTCTCATGATGAGTCCACAGTTCGGTGATCAACTGAACCTGCTAAAAATATTTATAATGGAACATGCATGCAGAAAAAATCAATAGTTTTGGTTCCGTGACAAAATTTGTCAGCTTGAATATAACTATGCTAATGTGCTGCATTTGTTTTACTTGGTGAGTGCAGGTTGCAGACTTTGGTCTATCGAAGGAGGAAGTATATGATGGAAGGAAGTCAGGCCTCAAGGGCACGTATGGATATATGGATCCTGACTACATGTCCACCAACAAGTTCACAAAGAAGAGTGATGTGTATAGTTTTGGCATAATACTTTTTGAACTCATAACAGCCATAAATCCACAACAAGGTCTAATGGAGTACATTGACCTAGTAAGTGAATTTAACATTCTTACAGTAATTCCTGACGAAATTATAAAAAAGTTATTCCAAAAATAAACAATATTCAATTGTATTACTTAGATTCAGCAGATTGATCACTTGTATGGAGTATTTGTTTTACTTGGTCAACTTTCCAGTCATACAGCAGTCCTGTTTAATACGCAGAGAGAAGCCCAATATGCTCAAGAATGCACTAGCTGAGATATCATTCTAGCATGAGTTATATTATTTTGCAGCATGATGTTAGGTCGCAAACATTGTTGTTTAGTAATAAATATTATTTTGCAGTGAGGTGAATTTACATTGTAACATCAGTCTGTGAGCACCAATATCATTGGTAGTGCAGTACTTATTATGCACCTGTCCTTTCAGGCAGCCATTGGAGGGGAAGGAAAGGTTGATTGGGATGAGATACTAGACAAGAACCTCCTCGTCGGGAGCATTCCTGAAGAGGTAAGGATCCTTGCTGATGTCGCCTACCGATGCGTTAACAAGAGTCCAAGGAAGCGTCCCTGGATATCAGAGGTTACCCAGGCCATATCAAGGCTAAGGCAGCGCCAGCTGATGAAACATGACACACTAACTTTGCCGAGGAGCGAAACCAGGACAGTTCTAAGGAGGATAGAGTACCAGCATGTGGAGCTCAGCGATCTTACCAGCATGAAAGAACTGACAACGATAAGAGCTTGAACTCTCTCCCTCTAGTATATGGTATGCTTCCTCAGTTAGGAACATGGCCCGGTAATCAAATGTAAACAGGAGTGAACTAGGTTCGAGGAGCCATTGCTGTTTGATGAGGCATCAAGTAATTTTCGCCTTTTATGGTGTCTTAGGTCCGCTTAATTTGAGGGTTGTGCTCTTGGCTTGATGTTGGCCCTGTTCTTTTTGTCTTTTCAGCGGTTTTTAGTTTTTAACCTCTATCAGCAATCACTATTTATTAGACTAACAAGACGCAACAAAAAGTCATAAGCCGCAGTCCAAAAGACGTACCTATAGTTGTAAATAATCGTAAGTACTGGTAGAATTTGGTAGGATCATCGCCTCTCAGTAACTTGGTAATATGGACATTGCAGCAGCAAATGTTACTACTGGAAACAGATGAAGGGCATCTATTTTTCTCAGCAATGTTCTGTGCTACTGCTGCATTTATGGTAGGTCTACAATTTCTGAGAGTGGATTTCATATCTAAAGACTGCACGATCGTACTATCACAGGGGACATTAAAGTGCAAGATGTCTTTAATTTCATAGATGCAGTTCAACCCATGTCCTGAGAGTTTTGCTATTGCCATATGAACAAGAAAGTGAATTTCCCTGCAGCATGAACAGAAACAGACTGAGGAGACTTCAACTGCATCAATAAAGAGTAAGGTACACGTCCCTCGTACGTCTGTGACGACAGGTTCAGTATACATAACATGACAATGACAACACAACAAAAACCTTGTAAGTGGAGCAACAACATTACTCTGAAGTCTGAACAATGTTTAATTACCACGTCAGAAACTTTTGTTGAATGTTTATTTGAATGACACCTTTGAATGCATATCATGAGTGGAAGTATTGGCCGGCCAAGAACTGGGCAGACATCACACTCCCAACATCCTTCAAGCAACTCATGTCTAAGCTAGAAAATCAAAGAAAAACCATGTACAGAAAAAGGCCATCATCTCAACATGGACCTCTTGACACAGGCGCTCAATTACTCAAACCCTATTGCAAGCCTGTAAAGGATGGCTTTATTCTAGAACTGCATAGCTTAACACCTACAAGAAAGCCACAGCAAACAGCAGCAGCCAAACAGGTGCTCACTCACCTCCCTACTCCTGCACTAACTCAAAACTGGCAAGAAGTGCCCAGCCTCTGCCTTGCCCTTTGCCCTGTGGTGCCGCACTTGCGCGAGCGGAACGCCTCAGGCAGCAGCTCCTGGAACTTCTCAAGGAATAGCCCCCACGTCTCCGACCCCATGTCAGCCAGCTTGACGAAGCTTGCACTCGTTGGGAGCTGCTCATTTGCACTCCCCCAGTTACCAACTTGAGAGCCACTGAGGTTGCTGTTGCTCTCAGAAGTTTTCACAGAATCCACACCCTTTGGAACGGCAGGCAGCTGACGCTGGCTTTTGTTGGTGAGACTGACACCATTCAGCGAGGTTGATAGCTTTGAAATGTTTGGAAGCCACTTATAGACAGGCTTAGGGCAACCTAACTTTTCTGCATTGCTTTCTTCCTCCTCCTCAATGTCATCTTCCTCTTCTTCAATGGCCTCTTCCAATTCATACAGTGGGTTTCTGGACCTCCTCCCTTTAAATTCAAAATGGTAGTCTGATGGTGCTTTTGGCATTTCATGATCATATTCACAATCAAGTTCAAATTGAGTTACATCCTCATCACCAGAATCATTTTCTGTGGAACAGTCTTCTCGTTCTGTTGCTAGCCTCCTTGCCTCCATACAGACAACCTCTAGCTCACTTGGCTGATCTTCCATCCCGGTAAATTCCCTGCTCATCATCTCACCAATCTCCGCAAGGCAAAGACCAAATGCTGTGGCTTCTTTCAGAAATATGGTTGAGAGTATTAGCACTCTGATGCATGCTTCACGGATCATAGGCAGCTCCATCTGAAGCATGTCAGCATCTTTCATTGGATCAAGATTTGCTATGTACTCAAGCTCATCCTCAGAGAACGGGATTGATGCCTGTGGCCAGTGGATCCATTCAAAATAAGGATCCTCCAAGCACTCTGGAAGGCAGAGACCATGATCAATAGGAATCAGCTCAGTCTGATTCCCAAATTTTCCTGCTCCAGTCAACTTCCTTACCAGAAGATTTCCAGCATGTCTATCAGTGTTGAAGATTCTGATGTCAAGAATACCAATCCTATGAACAGCAGAGGCAGGAAAGCTTGAAGTACCATGGTCACTGGCATCAAAATCATGAGGAATGAACTGCTGAAATGACGCAATCTTGCTAACAGCTGGTGGATCACCCTCAGAAGCCTTCTTGTTGGTAGAGCTGACGGCTTCGTTCACATGAAATACAGGATGAGAAATCTTAACAAGAACAGTCGGAGGGACATTAGCAGAGTTATCGTAGTCCAGAAGATACGCAGCAACCTCTCTAAAACCAGTCTCACCAACTCGAACTGATCTTTTGAGGCCTGGCTGCCCAAGGGCTTTCCCTGTAAAACCTTTTGGATTGTTGGGTGCAAATGGCTCCTCGTCATTTGGCTTCACAATGGCAGCATTCTCACCTTTGCTGTTCCTGAAATAGTAGGCACCACCAAGCCCACTATTGACAGGTATTGGTTCCACACCGTTTCTTATAGCCCTAGCAACATCCTTGACAAGCTGCTTTGTCCGAGAGCAGCAGCTTGGACATACTAACAGTTCAATTGGACCGTCCCTATCTCTTTGCTGCTGGAGATCCTTGCCCATAGGAGACAGGCATGGGGTGGAGGAACTCCGATGCATGAAAGTCCTGGTCAGAAGCAATGGGGAATCATTTCGGATGGTGCTGAGATCATTCTTAAGGACACGATCACCAAATGTCAGAGAACTCTCCTCAGTGGGAACATTGAGGGCTAGCTGCAGCTTTCTTTTGACTGTGTGTGCATTGTCACCACGGTCTAGTCGAATAGCCAGGACACAACCAGTGTCAGTTTGGACAAAAACACGTTTCCATCCACCAGCCCTCACCTCGCTTCTACTTTTGGTAGGGTATTCACTGCTCAGAGCACGGTTCAAGGCTGAAACTGCCATCTGGGTCTGGACTGGGCTCTCAAAGTTGCAAGACATGGCAAACAACAACAAAGGAACTGAGGTTAACGCACTAGATGCAGCAGCAACAATGAGGCCTTTCTTACTCCTCTCTTCTCTCCTGCACGCCGTCAAATTCGGCAGATGACTTGGTGCTAGAGTGCGAGAGAGGCGTCACGGCAGAGATCATCAGGCAACGAAGGACATCTTGCACATTAGCTAGACAGCACCAGAAAGCAGCAATAAATAAGGTGAAGACGGCAGTAACCTCCCCTACAACAGGGAGCCGCTATGAAACCTGGCAAGCTCAATTTTTGGATGACTAGATCCTGCAAAAACAGACAGAGCAAGTGGATGTTATCATCGTTTTCTCAAGTCAGAAACCAACTACTAACCAGCATCAAAACCACTCTTGCTTCATTCTTGTTCCGTATAAAGTATGAAATGGAAGATAAGGAAGTTTCCTCATGATACACACAGCCGCTCAGGTAATTAAACCACAATACTTCACATGACTAAAGTTAGCATTTATATTTCTTAAGAGAAAGTTGGCATACATAAGAAGTGGACTACCACTTTCCATATGATTATTGACAACTATGTAGTTTTTTTAAGGCGCATACTGAAGCTATGATATGTTCGTTGAACACAGATGCATCTTTTGCAGTTTCATCATTCCGATTCGCGCTCTCTCCCATTCACTCTTCCCAACAATAGCATCTGTGCTTTGCTTACACCGAATCTCTGGCAACTGATGAGATCGAGGCATGTCTCTAAACTTTCCATGTGGCAAACAAACCAAGAAACCTCCACGTCTCAGTTAATTCCGGTAGCTGCGCGCAGCTGCTCAAAACTGCCTACTCGATTCGACAAGAGCGCAACTCTTCCTATGCAGCTGATGGCTATCTCATCTCATCTCACCAGGGTTAGTCAAAATTCAGATGCAGTAGTTAAAGTTCGCTCTTTTATTACAGGAATCTTGTAGTTTTCAAGTCGAATCTACATTATAGAAGCTGTGTACATACAACTCCACAGCTCGAATCAGATCAGCTGCCGCAGGAGCAAGCTACAAACTGACCAAGAATGGAATGCTTAATGCTATGAACTACGCGGCAAAGAAAACTTAAAACGCAAACTTGAATCCACCGACATCAATTCACCAGACTGAGGAATCATGATTCCAGCAGCAGAAGGAAATTATTGCTCCAGGAACTGCTGGAAATGAAGCTGCCGCCGCTTTTCCTGCAAGAAAGTACGGTTTTCGTCTACCAAAAATGCAACCTTTTGCTCTCTCAACTCAGAAAAAACATGGAAAAAGAAGAGAGAGAAAATATATAGACAGCGGAAGCCCAAGCTTCCGCCACAGAAACAGCGAAACGAACACCAGCGCGAGCGGAGAACCCCAAGAAATCTGGGCGTAAAAGGAGCTCCTATCCGTACCTGATCCAACCAATGCGGAGCCTCGGAAATGATGGCCCGCCGGCGCCGGAGCCGCAGATCTGGCAGTGCGCCGCCGCCGCCTCTCCCCGTCCGGCGGCCGGCGCGGTACCACTCCCGGCCACTCTCCGGCACTGAGCCCCACCACTCCCGGACACACCGCTGCCTCTGCCTCCCACCTCAGTGACTCAGTCCTCGCCGCTTCTCCTCTCGCTCTCCCTCTCTCTCCCGACGTGCGTGTGCGGGGGTGGTGCGCGTCAAGGGGAGAGAGAGGGGGGGGGAGGGGAGATGGGCTATGGTGGGGTTAAAGTAGCGGCCGAGGTAAACGGGCGTCTGCGCTTTCGCCCGCCTGCTTCGGACTCTTTTCCTTCCTCGTCGTCTTGCGCTTGCAACCTTCCAATATTTTGTAGTTGCACTGGGAAATGGTCAGCAGCAAATGCTTTGCGTTTGAGGTGGCTCTCCACCTTAATTTCGGAGCGCCGAGCCGAGGAAGAAAACAGAGTCGAACGTGTGGTCGAATCTGGGGAATCATTTGTGTGCCCTGCTCGCTGTTGTTGCCTACCAACAACCTGTAATAATTACCTCCTCCGTTCTTTTTACTTGATTTTATAAAATTTATACCGTAAATTTTTTAAAGTTTAAGTATTAATACATTTATAATTATCTAGATTAGATATACAAAATTATATTATTAAATTTATCGTTAAAAATATTTTTAAAATACTATAATTTTATTAGTATATCTTAGTGTAAAATTATAAAAAAAATGGTGGTTAAAATCATATCTTGAAGACCGTGAAAAATTAGAAACGTCAAGTGAAAAAGACTCATGTGATGCTCATGTGCAGACGGACTCAAAACATGTTATTACGTCTGTGGTACAATTCAAAGTACCATTTACACGTGGTGCGTATGAATTACCTTTTACCTACGTAACGCCAAAAGATATCGTATTTCTTGGGGGATCAAAGAACTAGCTCTACTATTTTTTAAAAAAAAAACTAGCTCTACTATTTTTTTAAAAAAAAGAACTAGCCCTACTATTTTTTAAAAAAAGAACTAGCCCGATAAGTTTACTTTTCTTTCTTTTTTTTTCCCTTTTAGCACATTTGGCTATTTATAGTATTTGGAGCTTAGCATCGACCAGCAATAAAGGGTGAGTTTTTTAGTCTGTAGCTTTTGATTTAAATTTTTAAATTCTGGCTATTCGTAAAAGAGAATATGAAGAAAGACACTAGCGTGTAATTTTGATCGATATATATAATTTTGGTATAGTGTCTATTACAATCGATTTGTAAATCTCGTCTTAAAAAGACATACTGTTTAAAAACTAGTTAATGTAGTATAAACCAAAAGCCATATGCCTAAAAGAACCTAACCTAAGCCATTGTGCACAAGTGACTTACACCCATTTTAGGCTGTCGCAATTTTGGTATTATTACCATAATATTTTTTAATATATGTGCTATTTTTATTTGGCATAGTATAGCACGCATGGCAGCACAACTCGAATTCTAGGTCATTCTTTTAGACTACGGTTTATGATTTTAACTTAAATTTTTAAATTATGTTAATTTACGAGAGAATACGGAGAGATGTGGGATTTGACCGATATAACTAAAGTTGATATAGTATTTACTATAATCAATTCGTAGATCATAAAAACTAGAAACCGAAGAGAACAACCGCAGAGGAAGTTTCGGTCACCCGCGCGATGCTCCTCTTGTTGGCTTGTGTGTGGGTGTGCTCCTTGTGACAGGCAGAGCAAACAATAGGCCCCTAGCTTTGGCCGCTTGTTCAATGCTGTCGCAGACCAGGCTCCGTCCGGGCACACAGGAACCGGACGGCGGTGGGCGGTAGCGTCCCAATGCGTGATATCGGGCGTAGAAGTAGAACCCATGCGGTGCAAACGTGCAATACTCATAGCATGACATATACTACGATTGAAACAAGCTAGCTTTAACTTTTGTTTCTAAACTCTTTTTTTTTTTGCCTTTTTTTTACTTGTCTTAAATTTGAACCGGCTCTTGTCTTAAATTTTTTATGTACTTGAAACTGGTTCTGTACCTGACATCAAACCTGCATCTTAGATGGACTTGTTTGAAATACAAGGAAATAGAGATGGATTACGTGACATGAAAGATTGCACACCTACATGGCTACATGGTAAAGAACATGTGTGATGATTGAGGTCACCAATTTGAGCCCATCTCCTGCGATGCGGGGTGGCCTGAACTTATGATGAGAATCAATAAATGACGAACGAAGATAATTTGAAGATAACAATTTAATCTGAAATTATAGCAATCTTCTGTCTAGCATAAGACCTCGGCAATAGCAATTGAATCATAACCTTCACAAGCACATCAATGCACACAGCTAGCACGCAGTTGGGGCATGAAGTGATTGATCACGACCGATCAATTCTAATAATTCTCTCAAGAATCAACGAGAACAATATTTAGCAAGAACTAGAAACTAAGCGAACTATGTATGATCAAAATATCAATTTTCTGTATAAAACCCTAAATAATTTTGTCCCCTGTTACATGAGGCGCACCCTTGGCTTTATAGCCTTCCTAAGACAATTAACAAGATTTGGACTCCAATACAAATATATAAATTTTCGGTCGCCACTTTGTTTCAAGGTAACGATCAATCTATGTAGTTTCTAGGGCTAGAACTTTATCCATTGTGTGGGCCTTGGAATAAACTTTTCAATGAGTATAAGAGCACCTAAATCAGACTCTGTTTGCAAAAGTTACGGGCTTGTTAATGCAACCCTACTGGCTGCTCTAAATTGAGTCCAAATTAATTTCAGAATTGATTCTGAATTTGAAGTTGGATGGGCTTGGGTTGGATACGAATTAAGTTTGAAAATCTTATCCAAAGTACCTAGTGGGCTTGGTAATGCTTTTCGGCCTCCATTGCCGTATTGAGGTTGGGTTTAGACTTAGTGGCCGAATAGAAAAAGTTGGCCAACAATGCTGCACGTTGGACTTGGCCCACCATATCTTCTCCTTTTTTTTCTTTTACATGCACCATGGGCTTCTCTTTGTGTGCAGTCCACATGGTTAGGGCCGTAAACAAGCTGAGATCGAGCGAGCTTGGCCTTCTAGGCTCGAGCTCGGTAGAAGCTCGAACCGAGCTTGAGTTGGGGTCCGAGCCTGGACCTAGGCTCGGACTCGGATCGGCCTAAGCTCGAGTAGACTTGAGCTCGATAACAATTAAAATAATTTATTATACACTATTTTTCAATAATAAAAAAATTTAAGTTCGAGTTCGGCTCTAGTAAACTCGATAGCAGTCAAACTAATTCAAACATATACTAATTTTCAACAATAAGAAAATCTCGAGCTCGAGTTCGGCTCAAGTAAGTTCGGTAAGTGTTAATATATATCACTATTTAAGCTCGAATCGAGGCTCACGAACTATTCAAACTCGGCTCGGTGAAGCTTGCGAGCTCGAGATCAAGCTCGAGTTCGGCTCATTTAAAGTTCGAACCGAGATCAAATCGAACCTAGAATGAGACGAACTCGAGTTGCTCATGACCTGCCATGGAGGAGAGAGGGGGAAAGGTGGTGACTTTCAGGGTGACATAGCAGCCTGCAGAGGAGATAATGGCATGAGAAGAGGGAGAGTGTGGTCTAAGGAGGGAAGGAATAATGGTCCCAAGAGGAAGATGTGTGTGGCACCTGCATCGGACCAGGCGAAAGATGGCGGCGCTAAGGTCGAGCCAGGACAGATTGAGGAAAATGACGGCATCACGGGACAAGACGAGGACGGTGGCACGGGGGTGAGACGAGGACGATTGCGCCGGGGGCAGGGGCGGATATGAGGACGGTGCTAGGGACACGCTAAAGCCGGATTTGGGCAAGGGGAGAGAGGCAGTGGCTAGATCTGACCAAGGGGAGACACCGGTGATCGGATCCAGTAGTCACAAGGACAGCGACACTGGGTAGACGACGAAGACGGTGCTAGGGGCGCGCGGTGGCTGGATCCAATCGACCCGAGGACGGTTGCTCCGGGTGGGCGACAAATCGGAGTCGACAGGAGGTGCATTGGAGTCGCTCTAGCAAGGGGAAGTGAGGGGAGAGAGTGGGAGATGATGAGGATGGGTTAATATTTGGTTGAAATGTGGAGCAGGAATATATATGTAATAGCTTTTATGTTTCTAGGGTTTCTTGTGTAAAACTTTGGACTAAAGTACTAAATAGAAAGAAAGTAGGGGCTAAAATGGAAAACCTAAAGGGTTTAAATGCAAAATTAGTTATGGGGCCATTTTGAAACTAGGATGCATTGGGTGAGTAGGAGTTTGGATGGTGCACCAAGAGACTTTGCATAGGCAAAGGATGAGACGACCAGGTGAGGCTAGGGAAAAAACTTATTATCGAAATTTCACCGAAAACCGCCGGTTATTGATGTTATTGGTGGGGTCTGGTAAAAATTTAGACTGGACAAACCATTCAAATTTATCTAAATTTCATCAATGTATAAATGAAATTTGCAACACATTTGTAGTACAAGTGTGCTCATTGCTTGGTGGGAAGGCTCTATGTTTGGCCTGGTTGTGTGTTAGTTTTGCCCATTTTTTCAACTTTTTTCTTTTTTCTTTTTGAATTAAAATATTAAATTCAAAAACTTTGTCTACAAAATCCAATAACTATCAGTTACCGGTTATATCGCTAATAACCGATAAAATTTACAAACCAATAGTATTTTCCCTAGCTGAGGCCACTTGCATGTACATGCCCTTAGGGTTGTAAACGAGCCGAGCTCGAGCGAGCTTGGCCTTCCAGGCTCGAGCTCGGTAGAAGCTCGAGCCGAGCTCGAATTAGGGTCCGAACTTAAACCTGGGATCAAGCTGGGGTCCGAGCTTAAACCTGGGCTCGAGCTCGGCTCGGCCTAAGCTTGAGTTCGGCTCGGTGAAGCTCGATAGCAATTAAAATAATTTATTATGCACTATTTTTCAATAATAAGAAAATTTTAAGTTCGAGCTCGGCTCTAGTAAGCTCGATAACAGTCAAAATAATTCAAATATATACTAATTTTCAACAATAAAAAAAGCTCGACCTCGAGTTCGGCTCGAGTAAGCTCGGTAAGAATTAATATGTATTACTATTTAAGCTCGAACCGGAGCTCGCGAACTATTCGAGCTCGGCTCGGTGAAGCTCGCGAGCTCGAGATCAAACTCATTTAAAGTTCGAACCGAGCTCAAATCGAGTCTAGAACGAGCTAAACTCGAATAGCTCGTGAGTTTCAAGCTTTTTTTACAGCTCTCCATATCCTTAGAATCCCAAGATAGACAGAGACGCTGAGAAACGTGGATTCCACCTCGAACAAAACCCAATACTTTAGTATTTTGCCCCTTTTTTCTGAAAATTTTCTCTTTTTCTTTGTTTTAGACAAAGTCAATAAGCACTGACAAGGTAGTATTATACATTTATACTTTTAGGCCAACTTACATAATAACACTCCAATGAGTTCACAAGTTGAGAAATAACATTGTTGCCTCGCTGAAATAAGAATAATGTATTATTTCTTATAGCATATGACTTTTTCCCTTAGTTCATTCTAAGCAGCAATCCTGCTTCTAAAATTCACATACATTGCAGCCCCACTCAAAATATGTAGAGGATTTACTGGAATTTCAGAAAATTTACTCAGCGAATCCCTGTCAAATTCATGCATTCATAACAATCTCTGCGTTTTTGCAGGATAATAAAACACTTCCCTGATTGTCCTTGGAGCGACGACTACTACATTGGGCCCCGACCCATACTTTCTACCAAGCATGCATGCATGCTGCAAAGTATTTATTTTCTCCCTCACGAATGATATTTTAGTTTCTTTATGTTTCTTTCTACCACAAAGCTATCTAGCTACTAGGGGTGCAAATGAATAAGAACTATCCGTATTATTCGACTACCGTATTCGATAGGATACGACTATGGTATAGATTTTTTTATCCGATTAACAATTTCTCTCATATTCGTATTCGTATTCAAATTCGCATAAAAATGTAGATATAAATATAGTATGGAATTTTACCATCTAAAATATTATTTAATCCAGACTATTCGTATTCGACAAAGTAATATACATATTTTATTGCAATATAACCAATTAGTTGGATTTTTATTCAATGTAAATTCATGTTTTTTTGTGAAGTAAATGAATTAGAATGATTAAGTGTGACTATACGAGGATGAAATGTCATTAATATCTTTATACTACATAAGTTACAGGGATATCTGAATCTGACCGATTTAAATAGATATTCGATTCGTATTCATATTCATACCAATATTCTATTCGTATTTGTATTAAAGAATATTTACATTTAAATTTTGTATTTATATTCGTATTCATATTTATTTATAAAATATAAATGCAATAAGAACACTATTCGATTCTTATTCATCCATTCCACCTCTACTAGTTACCGATGCATGACAGCGTCACACGAATCCACGACCTCCCTTCGCCAGTCGATCGCCGTTGCTGTCTCCAGTCGAATACAGCCGTAGCTAGCCGAGTCGGAAAAAACGACGGTCCATAGGGAGGCGAAAAAGATGACAAAGCGCACGGGAAAACACCGCGGCACGGCCGTGTTGCGGCGGGGGAGAGGCCGACGGCGACGTCCACAAATCTGTGGGAAGAAGGATGGAACCTCCCGACACTCAGTCTCTTCAGCTTTCCAGCTCACCTTGAGAACGATCCATGCCATCCTTCACTGTTGTAACGCTGACGTTATGCTCCAGCGTGAGGGCGATGCTACGTGCACAAACGAAACATGTTCAGTGATCCGTGTGGGTCGACATTATTATCTAGAGTTGGGATACAGAGCAGTCAACTTTTATTACAAATAATCCCTCTGGTTGTGGCATTTTACACGGATTGTCCTCGTGAAGATTTCATCTTCAGCCAAGTTCTTAACAATCTAATAGCTCACTCTGATTCGGATGACTGTGAGGACAATTTCTCATGCAAGGATACTCATACACTTCCCTGGTCCTAGACGTAGGTTGTCGTGAGATCCATTCAGTCAAAGTTTTCAAACTAATATTATTAGATTTGCCTTACAAAACTTTCGTAATATATAATTTTTATTTTTTTACTAGCATATTATGATACAAAATGATAGTAAAATTCTTGCATTGAAGGCTATGTAAAGTAAGAAACAGCTTACAGTTTGGGATAGAGGGACTACATAAAACTTGTTTTCAAGGGACGATGGTGTGGGTGCTTGATTATTACTAGTTGAAGAATAAGATAAGCCGGTATGTGTTTATTTATTTAATTTCCATCTCCACCCACAGGAAAAACACACGCTTGCTTCAGTTGTTTCCAATGGCGATGATGACGGAGGTTCCAGCCTTGCACAGGTATCCGATACTCTTCTGGGTGTTTGGTGAAATCCTAGGGGCTCCTCCGGCAGGGAGGAACCATCCTGAATGCTCTATCCCTGGTTAGGCTCAGTTCCAAAAATTAGGAGGTGTGGGGGTTGTCAAACGGCATGGTTGCTACTTTGCTGTCGTGGAGGGTGAGGCGGCACCAGTTGATGAGGACGATATGAGCTGAGGTGTCAGCGTTAGTTGGCAAGTCCTGCACATATCTGTACCTATTTTTTTTAAAAAAAAATTGGTCTTTAGACATACGAATTTTCAAATTTAGCACTCTTCACGATCACAGGAGCAACGGTAGATGACACGTGTCGAGCTAAGGGAGCTTAACAGGATACCATGCCAAGCTAGTCGATGCGGCAGGAGAACTCGATTAATATAAGGATGTTTAATTTGTGTAAAGTATGTCTAATTAGTGTGATCATGCTTAAGTTAATCAATATGCATGGCTGCCTCACTTAACTTGGTAGGTGCTGTCGTGGTGGCACTCTCAGGTAGCACGGTAGGTGATACGTGTCGTTGTTATTGGCTGTGGCTGCCGAGCTCAAGTAGAGAACCAAATTTGTAAAAACGAAAGTTTAAAGATCTAATTAAAAAAATAACTATAGTGTCAGATATACCAAGGATTCTTAGTTGGCAGAATTATCTGCTCCAGCTCAGCAAAAAGCGCACGAACAGGGTGGCTGAAAAAGCGCACGAATAAGGTGGCTCTTGTCTCTGTGTTTGCTAGCCAGTACTACTTGATCGCATCGTTGTGAGCAGCAACAGGCGGCGGATGAACATCACGACCTGTCGCTTCACTCACTGCAGGCTAGGGAAAGTAACACGACAGAATACAAAGGCGTGTAGTGATCTGATTTCATATTTGCACTTATGTAGCTGATCCTCACAAGTGTCATTTTGTAAGCTGATCCTTAAACTAGACTACCTGCAAATCTTATACATTTGAGGACCCTGCACATCTTAATAAATAATAATCCTTTGCTGTAAACTTGTGGATCAATTGGTATTTGGTATAAAGGTGGCTGTTAAGACCTGTGGAGGCAAATGTAAATAATGTTATTGCAGTTCCAAAAAAATATAGACATAACAAAGGATAATGAAATGAGCCTTTTGTAGTGATCTGATTTTTTTAAAATTATATCAGATAAACGAGAATCATGGACACACGAATTGTAATAATAATATTGAAAAGAAGCACCATGCGTTGTCTTGATTGCCGGTACCTGTGCCAAAAAAAAGAACTCTATCACAAATTACACAATATATACCGCTAACCTAAAATTAATGAAAGATGGAATTAAGATATACAGAAGATTCTGATCCTGGAGCATACATAAAAGAGCAGAAATAGGCGACTATAGCAACTCAGTGCATCCCTTCATCGGAAATATTTGCCTTGAGACCTCAGATTAATTAAACTGATTGAACAGAGGAGACCGAAAGCGATAGGACATATAACTAGGAGTTGCCAACTAACAAGAATCTCCAAGCAAGCGTAGATACAAGTGCAGTCTACCAACTAAGGCTGTGCTCACTATGGCTTATTTTGGCTTAAGCTTATTGGCTTAAGCTTATTTTGGCACTATTCATAATTTCGTCTTTTTCTGAATTTTTGACTTTTTTGCGCTTTTGTCGGTTCTTTTTTTTTCTCGTATTCGTTTGCGTTGTTTGTGATGGGCTAACATATTTTTTATATTTTTTAATTTTTTTAGATTTAATTATGTCAAATAAGCCTCCGTCACCATGATGTTTTTTCACCAAATTCTGATGTTTTCAGCCATAAGCCTTCAGCTTTCAGCCGAACCCATCACCACCTAAGTAATTTAAGTCGTGAGCTATGTGTATGCACGAAAATCTAGTTTGGTTAAGTGGTTCTAGTTTATTTGGTTTTAATAATCAGAAAGTATCATGTATGGACGGTACACGTTATGGGTGGCCACTAGTGGATAGCTTGTAGTTTTATTAGTAGTTAAGTATTCTTGTTCCACGTGGTAGTACAGGGCTAAAGTAACAAGATAGTACAGATTGCGACGTGCAGATAAAACAAGAAATGTTCTCCCTCTGAAAAAATAATAATAAAGCAAGAAATGGAGAGTACAGCTGTTCGTATTAACTGCGGCGGGTGATTTTAGCTAAAGATTAATAGTAATAGATGAAAAAAAAGTGACGTTTAAAATAAGGATATAAGTGATAGAAAAAGTAAGAGAGATACGTATGAGATGGAAAGAAGAATAGTGGGATACGTGATATGTTCGTGACTCTCTACTTTATCTTCGAAGCAAAGCGAAAACGAGAGAAATATAGAAACTGCTTTAAAAAATTAGATATCTACAGTGACTTAGCTAATCCGAACGCCCTTATAGCTAGGATTCGAAGCTTGAAGTAGGGGTAGTAGTGGAAAATAAGAATCTACTCACGCCTGTATTTGCTTGTATTTTTAATTTCTAACCACAGAAAGGACGTCCACGTAGCTTAGAACTCATCAATCTATTTATATGTGGGTGAGATTTTTTTTTCTCTTATTAATGCAGGAATTTCTAGCTATTAGATGTTTTTTCTCTGCGATCTGTGATTTTTCTCTGTGGTTTTTAATATGGCACTGGATAAACAGAGGCGTCGATACGAATGACGTATATGGTTTTAAATTCGAGATATTATTTAGAAAATATACTTGAAAAACCGAATATTTATTTTGACTTTTTAAAAAATTAAAAACGAAAAACCTAAAAGAACGGCACCAACAAAGGTCCTTCAAGAGCTTTTGGTGACTGTAGCCAGCTGGCCCTAGCTCCGGCCGACTCGACATAGAATCGCCCCTGGCTGTTTGCTCAAGTAAAGTTGTGCTTGACGGTAAATCATTATCAGTACCAGCTTGAGCTCTCGGTAAATTTCGGGACAAACCAAAGGGGGTGAAAAGTTGACGCAGATTCATGCGTGACTGTACATGAACGCAACATCCACCAAAGACGTCAAGCGCAGGTTTCTTGGGACGTTTTAGCTACTACAATACTCGTGTACATGATGATGACGATTCCTTCCTCCTTCACCACATGGGGAAGTATATTGTTAAAATGAACTGAGTACGCAATTTAAGTTCAAGATGAAGGTCATATTCCAAAAAGACATTCCATAGTGACAACTAGGACCGTAAACCACCGAGCATGAGCAAGCCTAGGTTCTTGAGCTTGAGCTCGATGCAAACTCGAGCCGAACTCGAGAGAGCTTAGGTTGGGGTTCGATGTCGGAGCTAGGCTCGATCTTGACTCAAATAGCTCTGTAACAGCATATGGGCAACGACAAGGATGGCTTCCTGAGAGTCAGGGTCCTGGGGAGGAAGAGGGGAGCCTAAACAAATCATTCCAAACAAATCTAGATTCAAGATCTACAGGTTTGGATGAATCAAGAAGGAAAGAACAAGATGAGAAAAAAAAGACAGATTGCTGGGGTGCTGAAGCGCTCGCCACGGGTGTTCACGGGGGCGAGCGCCCGTGGCGCGCGACAGTGCGGTAGAACAAGACGGGGAGGAAGAGATGGTGAGGGAGAGGCCCAGTGGCGAAGTTAGGAACAAAATCGAGGGTGGGCTAAGACGCTAAGCTAGATTGTCACAAATACATTATTTTACTCTAGTTCAATTCAAATACATACATAAATACAAGAGAAACAAAGCAAAAAACAGAGAAATACAACGAAAGTACCTCTAGTTCACTCGGCATAGCACACCATCAAGTTATTGAGCCACTAACTAGCTACCTTATTGCGCACATCTGTTTGGATAATATTTATTGCCGAAAATATTATCTCAACAAATCGTAGGATTCATCACTACCTGTCTAACACTAGTAATATCTAACAAATGTAAAGAGATAATACTACTTGAATTAACAAATAATGCTACTTCGAAGTCTTGAATTACAAAGTATATACCTTGACATCTTAACTGGGTGACCCTTTCGGCCGGTCGACTCTAGTTCGCAGTCGCCACAATCCTCTCCACTCCTTCCCTACGCACTTTCCCCTCTCAAGTGGTCAAGCCTAAGCCGGCAATCGACAATCTCCCTACCCAGGCCTTGGCCACTTTCCCCTCTCAAGCCCCAGCAGCTCAGCGCCTCAGCAAGTAGTCACTTGCGCGGCCGCACCCCACCGCCGCCAGTAGATTTGCCCTAGCCAGTGACCAGCCTCCCATCTCGCATCCTACCGGCACCACCCTTGGAGGTAGATCTGCTCCTGTGTCCAGCATCCCACCGGGCACACTACTGGTATATCTACGCCCACCTGGTCGCCTCCCTCTACCGTTGTTGAGCCTCTCACGGCGTCCTCATCGGACGTCTTCCGTCGACCGCCGATGGCTCGCCTCTTTAGCTCTTCAGCAGCTGTGATTCAGTTCTAGACTTGTCAAGTGGTGGGTTGCTATTTGGTACTATTGATTGTGGGCCTTGTGGACTAGTTATTACTTTATGGGCCGATGGATTGAGATAAGCCATGTCTAATGTGTTCTTCCTCCTGAGTCTAGAGGGACCGAGGGAGGCTAAGGTCACGCGGCCACCACCAGGGGTGCAGTGGCAACGAAGGGTAGGCTGAAGCCTTATCAAGCCTCACTGCTGGATTTATCCTTGGAGAGGCTTGATGATTTATCCAACAGGGCAGGATGAGAGGTGGTGACAGAGGAGATGGTGTGGGCGAGGAGTGGCGACAGGCAGCTAGTTGGGTTTGACGAGAGGTGGTGGCGCAGAAGATTGGGAGCAACAAGTGGCGGTTGGAGACCGAGTCCCAGTGAACTTGTACTAGTAGTGTGCAAGCATATGATATCCGTGGTACAATTTGGCACCGATTTAGAATGTGTTTTTTTGGCAAAATTTATGTTTGAAACAAATCCCAGGATGTCACCTACAAGCTTAATCAGTATATATATGCTACTTCTTTTCGATTTCTAAAAGTTGCTTTTCTACATTAAATATCTTTTATACATTACATAGTTTTTAAATAGAGGGTATTGTTAAGATGGGGTACACTAGTTGATTTAGTACACAATAGTGACTATATTTATATCGGTTAAAATTACACGTGAATATCTCTCTCTATAAATTTCTTTATAAATTATTATTATTTATAAACTAAAATTAAAAGTTAAATATAAAAGTCAATATGAAAAAACCTGTACAAGCTGCAGGCGCGGCACAAGGATCTTCGAACACGACAGTTGTTCACCGCGCGCGCGTAACAAATACGAACATTTCTCCGCACGAGCATTTCGGAAGGCAAGCAAAAAAGCGTAGATAGCAACGAGGTACGCACTGTGTGGCCGGTCGATCAATCTATCCATCGACCGTGTTCATGATGACAGGACTACCTGAAGAGGGACCGGCCAGATCTGCCACGGCTCAGAGGCAGAGCAGACGTCGTCAGGTCCGTACGGGGAATAAAGTGCGCGTGGCCAAACACGGGTGCCACCAGTAACTCAGGAGAGAGAAGGCGAAGTAAAAGGTAACTTCTTTGACGATTGAAAAAAAGTCTATCTGAAAAAATTATTTTAAAACAACGATGAAAAATTATTTTGTTTATTTATTTGAATATACAGTCCGCTCAGTTCGACTAAAAAAATGATTTATGATCAGTAACGATGCTAGTAATAAAATTGATGGTGGATTGAATCATTTATCGGATTAAACTGAGCTAGCACAAATATAGTCTTTTACTCTTATAGAATTTCAAATTCATACAGAAATTATACAATTGGAGTCTTACAGACAAATAACGAAAAATAGAGCAATACAGAGTAGGTAACTCAACAATAGAAAGCGCATACCCAAGAATATATAATTATTCTGTTATGAGTACGTAGTAGCAATAAATCATCTGTGCATGAAACATATGAAAATTAGTGATATAATAGAAAATTGCGAATAATAATGAAAATTTAGGTCATATGAAACATACCACAAATAATCTAATTTGAATCATGAGACAAATTTGAATCACAAGGCAAATGCATTCTACGCAACTTCATGTCTTGGAAGCGGTTTATGATTTTATCACCGTCAATGTTTTTAAAGATCTCTCACTCAGTGTAGCACACCATCAAGTCATTGAGCCACTCGTCCGTTACCTTGTTGTGCAAATCTATTTTGATAATATTCATTACTGAAAATATTCTCTCAATAGATGTTGTTGGCATCGGAAGTATCAATGTCAACTCGATGAGGCGATATACCAATGGGAAAGTTTAATCTTTTCTTGTTTGAACCATCAATTGAGCAAGTTTTGATATATCACAACATCCATTGAATTCTTCGTTTCTTCTAATGTTGAGAATGAATGTTTGAAGCTGATTTCTTAACAAGAGTTAATCAGCACCCATGAAATCATCAGCAAAATCTCAACAAGTCGAACAAGTTTATCAACATCAAACTTAAAGAAGGGGTCGCTTGGATCAAGGCAAAACATGCATACCAATAACTCCGAGGAAACTTCATTGAATCGATGATTCATCTCATTCATAATTGCATCAATAGCAATATTAAAAATGTCAACTTTGCAATAATGATGTTGAGTCACTTTATGTTTCCGACGTACTGATTTACCCATAACTCCAATAGGATCTTCCATATTTGTCACATCAATCTCATATGTTTCACTAAAGTTTTTGACTTGGTTGAACAATGACTCTCACCCATTGTATCTCATATCTTGAAAGCATTATTTGAAATCCTGTAACAAGCCCATAGCTTCAATAATATCTTGATGCTTCCTTTGCAAAGCAAGTGATAGCTCATTTATAATACTCAACATGGTTATCAAGAAATGCATGATGAATACAAATTCCAAACATTCCATCTTTTTTAGCAAACCTGCTGTTCCACCATGACTTGAGTTTTGCCAAGCATCTTTACTTGCAAGTTCAAGCACATCCACTACTACCTCCCACATTTGGTATATACGAAGCAAAGTTTTGAGATATGAGCCCCACCGAGTATCTCCATGTCTAGCAAGTCCAACTTCCTGATACAGATCCTGTCCCAGCTGAAACCAAACCATTCTCCAGCTTCTCCAACAAGACCTCATGATGTTTTTTAATCAGGCATTTTTTTACAAGATGAACTGACAACAGTCACTATCAGAGGAACATAGTTAAAGAAATCTGCAATAGCTCTACTACAACTTGACACAGTGCCAGCTACCAACTGTAATTAATGGGCAAAGCAATGAACATAGAAAGCATTTAGATAATCATCCCGAATAAGTTTTTGCAATCCATTAAATTCACCTCTCACATATGAAACTCTGTCGTAGCCCTGCCCACGCAGCCTTGAAATGTGTCGAGTAAGCAATCCAACCAAAACTTCTTTCAATGCTACAGATGTACAATTTGTGATATGCTCAATGGCAAGAAACATTTCCATCACTTTCCCTTGATTATTCACAAAATTGCATAAATGATATGATTATAGAATGTAAAGGTAGAACAAAACAACAATGCATAAATGATGTGGAACTATAACTAACCTCACAATCACCACCATTTGCTCCATTATTGATACATTTCTGGACTCATCAATAAGGACTACAAAATTTCACACTATATTCCAACCAATCGACTTATTATACCATGATTCTTGAAAGGATCGTGATTGTTTGTCATCCAATGTCTGTGGAAATGAATATCCAATTACTCGGGTAGGGTCATTCAATAAATATGCCCTTCTCACCTGATCTCTAATTTCGTTAGCATAATCTTCAATTGGTATGCGCAGCGCCGGATCGGCAATTATTTCATTTGGATTAAATTCTAGTCGAAGCTTCTTTGGTTGAGTTGTACTCTCATCAGTTGGACGAGAACTACTTGAATTACTTGCGAAATAATTACACAAAGTTTGATTCTCTATTATAGCAAATTCAATAAATAAATTGTTAATTTCTATCAATACAAAGCTATAAATATATAAATTAATTATAAGGACTAAACTATCTATATACACTGAATGTGAAAGTCTAAAATCTAAACTCTAAAATACTAAATTGATAAGAAAAAAATCTGGAGAAAAATTACTCACTCTGACTGCAGACACGGGCGATGGGCCGACGACCGACCCTATTTCCTCTATTGATCTGATGATTCTGATCTCTACTTCTCTGTCCTCTCGTCTCAGTATCTCACAGTCGTCTATCACTCTGTCTCACTCTCTATCTCTCTCACACTCAATCGCTTCGCTCCGTCCTCATCCAGTCCATCTCTCCTCGCTTGGACTCCACCGTCTCCGCCTCTCCACCACTCCGATCTCCCTTCTCCCGTCTCTGGCCTCTGGGACTCTGTGTCTCGGTGCTCCTCCGCGCCGAACCGTCACCCGGTGCTCCTCCGCGGCAGCGGCTTGGCCCTCGCCGCCTCGGTTTGGCTCCCCGCCCGGCTCGGCCTCCCTCGTCGCCCGCTCAGGCTCCCCGCCTCGACCCCGCGCCCTAACCCCGGATGGTCGGATCGGGCGAACAACATCCTCGACCGGCGGCACCCCTTCTGCGGCGCCTTTCCGGCCGCCCCAACCCTAGCCCCTCTCGGACTCGTGTTGTGGCGACGCCGACGCGTCTGTCCTCAGGGTCTGCCGTCGGTCTGGGAAGTGGAAGTGGGAACCAATTGTAATTGCTAGGTTTGTGAGTTGGGATGGGTGTTTTGGTGGGCCAATGAGATGGATTTTTTGGACCTCTTTAAGGGCAGTGGGTTGCCACTTGACTATGTCTTTTGTTGTTTGTTGGGCCTCTGTGACTATCGACGTCGTCGCGGCGCGCCTGCACCGCGTGGGGGGTGGGGGTGTTGCCACTGGGGAAGGTGAGGCTCGAGCCTTACTAAGCCCCCGGCCGCTCCCGCTTATGGATGAAATTATACTGTAGCTGGCTGAAATTACACTACAGCTGATGGTGGTTTATTTGACATAATTAAATTTAAAAAAATTTAAAAAATAGAAAAAAACAGATTAGCTTATCATGAAAAATGCAAATGAATACGGAAAAAACCGATAAAAAACTAAAAACCTAGAAAAAAAATAAAATTTAGAAATAATAAAAAATAAACCAAAAGCTCAAACCGAAATACGGGGGCATAAGCTACCAGAACTGGGCATAGGCTGCAAAGCAACTAGCACGCAGGCCCACTCAATCAGCAGCTGAAGCAGCTCGCCTGGCGGCCGGCCCAGGCGGGGTAGCAAGCCGCAGAAGCCGAAAATGAAAGCAAGCCCACCAAGAAAACGCCTTCACGTACGGCCCATCTCAACTGCGCTGCATGTACAGGCCGATGCCGGGACGGCGAGGTTGGCCGTATTGCCGGGGGTAACTGCCGCCGCCATCCACGCTTGCGAAGGGGAACGGTGGCAAAAAAACGTCCAAGTTGACGTACGTCCGTTCAGTGGTGCGTGTGTGGACGAGCATAGGTATGCAATGCAACACCTGACATCGATCCATCCATCCATTCATGCCGTTGCTTTTGAATGTTTGATCACCCGCCAATCCCTTCAGCTGATCACGAAGCACAAGAGAAGCTGGAACATGATCATGACCAAGTATTGCCAAGCACCCCAATGACCTAGCTGTGTGATTTGCAAATACATAGAACAGCAATCCTGACAACAACGACCAATTATGCACACTTGCTGGGCGTGTCCACTGCGCACGAACGGTGTTTATGATGAAAAGGTGGCTTCGTTTGTCAAGTTGCAATTCGGTTTTGCAAAAAATTAGAAGTTTCAAACTTACGGTGGTATGACCACATGTTAGTTGGCGGTATGACCACTGTATAGTATGACCATAGTTTTGTTGGTGGTATGACACTATGACCGCTGCGGTATGACCGTATAGCACGGCCGATAGATAGCGGTTGGTATTTTCCAAAGAAGAGGTCTTTGAGTAAATCAAGTGTGGTATGACCGCTGGTTGGTTGGTGGTATCACCGCTATGGTATGACCACCATGCGGTACAACCACATATTGGTTGGCGGTAGGACCACCATTGAAATTGTGGTATGTCCACTGTCTTGTTTCTAGTAGGCCGAAATTTAAGAATTAGTTCTAGGTGTTCGAGATTGGTGTATATAAGTTGCATGATATATGTTTGAACCAACGTGGGTCAAATTATGAAAAATTGTGTCCGGATTCCGAACACGGTTTCTTAGTCTTTAGATGTGTAGGTGGTTCAAAGTCAATCATAGTCAATGACAAGGAGAACTGGTACTTGGTTGGGGGAGCCAAGGTTCGGGACGGTCATGGATGCTATATGAGATGGTTAAGCCCAAGCAAAGTGCTTGATGGATAAGACCGTGGAAAGAAAGGTTCGAACGATAGGCTGTAGCAACTGACTTGGTCAGTGCAAGTGTGAGTGGTGGTTAGGTGGCAACCAGAATGGGATAGACTTGCTGATGTGAGCCAAACCATTGGTGAATCTATACATGTTAAGTATAGAGATTGCTTGCAAGTAAAGGATGTGACCCGGTCGAGACAATGGTATTTTGGTACTTTGTAAAAAACAAAGAAAAGTGAAGAGCCTAAATCGTATCGCTTGGGAAATCTGGTTTAGGTCATGGAGGAGCTGAGGATATCAAGACTTAATGAATTTGGGCTCATATGCTTTGAAAAATGCTGACAACAACGCAAGGGTTATATGTAGCACCCCACATACCGATGTGAAATATTACTATGGAACGTCATCACCAAAATGAAGAAGAATAATAAAATCAATAATAGACATCACGAGAAAATTAAAACTTTAAAAATACTTTAATAAAGAACCAATAGAAGCTGAAATAAATATTTGAAATATAGGACCGGTCCACTTCTAACCAAATATAGAACAAATAAACAACAAATAGTGGCAAGCCACGATGCTGAAAACTCGAGTGCTCCTACTCATACATGATGCTATCACTCCACTGACCTTTTACCTGAGAATGAAAAGAGCAAGCATGAGATTTGGAAATCTCAGCAAGTACCCAACAACGGTTGCAACACGGTGAGTAAAGGATATGTAATGCAAGCAAGATATGTAAAGGACAAGCAAAGCAAGTAAGTAATTGACACAGGTTAAGTGCAATAAAACTAGGTTATCGAAAACACTGACACAGATCGAAGATAGATATAACAGGAACAGTGGCATTAAAGATAAATGTTATTTAGCAAGTTATGGCAATGGCGCTGGCGAGTACTCTCCACATACCCGGTTATACGAGAATAGTCAGGCACAACGTTGTCCTCGACTGTATAACCATAGACGAGGTGTAATATCCTGAGTAACGAGAGTGTACGCCCCCGTACATTACCAGGTGAGTAAAAATCTCCCCTATATGTGGATAATTCTAGGCCAGGTAACCGTTATATTATCAACATGTTATATGGTATGAATTTAAGGGAACTAAGAGAAAGCTAAGATAATATTAGGAAAAGTGAAAATATTTGCTAAGGTTGAAAATGGAGAAATATAATTCCTGATATAAGGATGATATGTGACGATAATATGGTGATAAAGTAACTGAAACATCATAGACATATTATAAAATATGAATATAAGAAAACTAAGGGATGGTTAGGATAATGCTATGCTAAGTGGAAGGGGTTGTTGAGGCTAGAAACGAAAAGCTTAACTCCTGATATGAGGCGATATGGAATGATAACAAGGTGGTAGAGATCTAGAAATTAATCTAAAAGGGATATTATAACATAGTTCACGCAAGGGTTGTCATTCATCCATGTTTTATTATGTGTTAAGTGATTATTAGTCAGGTTAACATGTATCATGCACATACGAATCCGTCATGGCCCACATATAACATCAAACAGTTAATGGATCATGGTATCAGGAACTAAAACATACCAGCCCTATTGCAAAAAGAGTACTAATAATTTTAAACCTAAATTAAATATGTTCATATGTTACCCCCTTAAAGGTTGAAACACTACTTCTAAATCACTAATTAAAAGCATAAATTCTAGAGCATAATTAACTAAGTATTCTACTAAACCTAAAAGCATGTGAAACAAGATAAACAATATTAAAAGTTTATAACCAAACAAGTATTGATAATATGATAATAATCAGGCAAGCATTGGTAATGTTATACTAACCAGCTAAGGTTTAGTAATATGCTAGTAGCTAGGTAACTTTAATGATATGATGTTAGCCAAGTATCGTCAGTTATATGATATTAGCCAAGTATCGTTAGCGATATAATATTAGCCATGTAAACATGAGTGATATGATAATTATACTCAATGATAAGGTGACAAGTAATCTGGAAACACATGATATGCAAGACGGAAAGGTCACGAGCGTGAGGTACTTACCTTGAGCACGCTCGATGGATACGCTGTACGAAGGATCTATAATGCACAACTGCACGAATGCTACCTCAACAGCTGTGTGAGATCCTACACGATGGAATGGAAAGCAACCGATCAGGGAAGAGTTCGATAAAGGAACGATAGGACATAAACTTGACTGGAGAGGAAACGGGTTCGTTAGCCCCACGACCGAGCGAAACGCCGTTTAACAGCGCGAATGGTCGTTCGGCCCAAGTGGGATGCCGTTCAGCTGAGCGGAACACCGTTTGGCCAGGCAAAACGACGATCGGCCATGCAAACGGCCGTTCGGCTGAGCGAAACGATGTTTAGCAGCACGAAATGCTGTTCGGCCGTCCGCCACCCGCCGCCGCCTCCACGTCATGCCGCTGCCATGGCTGCCTTGCATCTACCATTGACCTCCCTTATCTTAGCCCACCACCATCCTGCAAGCACCAAGATTGTGACACCAGCAATGTTATGGTAAGAGTTCGTCAGAAAGCAAATCATGGCAATGCCACTAACAAGCCTGGAGAAGCTAAAGTTGAGGACCGATAGTTTTTGCCCACTCACCCTGCCACGTCATCGATTACTAAAGGTTGTCCGATCTGCAGCATGGGAGCAATCTAGCCGTACCTACTCACATGCCTTTGCGTTGCCTCGCCTTCTTCACCTGATCACCACTCCCTTAATCACCCCCGATTCCCATTCCTTCGAAGAGAGAGCCTCTCCTCCTAGCCCCGCTCTGCGCCACCGTGATGTCAGCCACCAAACTGTCATTTCATATCACCCACATCGGCAGCCATCCTCTATGCTTGCTCGGTTACAATACTAGGTATTATGGGAACTATTACAAATGAAAGTATCCCAAGATTTTCACTGTGAAACTTAGAGAACTTACTCAATTATGTCAAGGTCAAATATCCTATGCAATGAATGAGGATGCAACCACATAGCCTCGAGGGATAAAATAGTAACAGCTTTATCAAGAAAAAAATGTAGAAATTCAGTAATAAAAGTTAGGAGTTACTCAAAAATAATTATGTAGCAACAAAATATAAGTCATTTAATTTATTCCTATTTACTGGAGTAACAACCTGACTAAAAAAGCAGGATGATTCAATTGTGGAAACTGGAAAGATTTATGCTATTCAATTTAAGAAATTACAAACTGGAGTGGAGTTAGAATATTTTGACACTATAGAGCAACTTTCTAATCCCTCACCAAGTCAACCTAGTAGTATGTAATACATCATACCACTTCTGGCATCCAATATTCTATTACAATAACAACAAAGTTGTACATATTCTCCCTCTATCCCTCAAATCACCCGTCGCTAAATGCAACTATAAACTCCTTCGTACCACAATCATATCAGAAGAAAATGACAGAATTATAACATATTACTCTCTTTGTTTAATAATTAAAACCAGAAAAAATCATAATAAAAAAACACATTTATCATTATTCACAAATCACAACATTGGAGCTCAAGCAAAACAGAATTTACATCCAACCATTAGAAGTAACAAGAAGTAGAACTAGTCCCTCACTTTATCACATAAATTGAACTCTAGTGACATAATTTACTACTAGAGCCATGAATAGGGGTGGAAACGGATCGGATACGATCGAATAGTCTCAAATACGAATACGGATTCATGTTTTTAAAACGGATACGGATACGAATTCGAACATTCTCGAATACGAATACGAATCGAATGTCGTAACGAATACGAATCGGATATATGCTTAATTCGGTCGAATACGAATATCCTCCTACGAATGTTGTAATCGATCGGTTTTTCCGATTAGCGGTTTTAAATTCAAATTTTAACATTTGAAATTTTCTCAAAATATTATTTCCACAGTTCATATTTCTGGCACCATTGTTTATTCGCACATGTAGTCTACACGATAGCAATTGTATCCATCGACCAAAACTGTAAATATCACCTCGTCCTGTAATGATCTCAGATTCCTGGAATTCAGGCGCTTGATAGTTTAGTAATGTACGCATCCGACCTGACAAATGGCAGCAGCCGCTGGCCACCCAAATGGCAGCAGGTAGAAGCAGTCGCCGGCTGGAGTATACTAGTTGAGGACTTGAGGTCTTAGCTCTTGAGTCTTGAGTACTAGTTGAGGAAATCTGGAAATGAAGAATTGAGGAGTTAGTCTTGAGTACTAGTTGAGCGAAATGAGGAGTGTACTAATTGAGGTCTTAGCTCCTCCTCTTCTTGAATACGAATGCGAATACGAATACGAATATTCTCGAATATGAATACGAATATTCTCGAATACGAATGCGAATATTCTCAAATACAGATACGAATATTGTCGAATACGAATACGAATATTTTCGAATACGGATTTTTGCTTACCACATTCACATTTTCTCGGATACGAATACCGGATAAAACGAATTATCCGTTACCATTTTCCACCCCTAGCCATGAAATATGAATGAGCGTGACCTGCAAAGCTATCACATGAAAACACACCAGGCTCCAAAATTACTCCACAGTGGGAACCTCAGCAATCAGCCAACATAAATATAAGAAAGCAAGTAAGCAACTAGCCAACTAGAGTACCTCGATAGCATTGAGGCTAGAATCAAGTTCAGAAGTAACATGCTCCAAAATAGTAACAACCTTAGCAGCTAGCCAACATAAATATTAGAAAGTAAGTAAGCAACTAGCCAACTGGAGTACCTAGATAGCAGCGAGGCTAGAATCAATGAAGTGATGAACTGATGCAGCGCTGCCAAAACATAGGTTATGTTTCCAGAGCAAGAATTAACAATTAACTAGCATAAATGCATAATAGAGAAAAAGTGAATTAAATAGCACAGAACACTCCATAATGAGTTAACAACAATTCAATAGAGTTCCAAACGGAAATTAAACAACATAATAGAAGTTCAAGTGGCAAAAGCATGATACTTCGACCCATCGATCATCACAATCACCATACAAGTCACTCGCAAATGACCATCATTTGAGTTTCCACCATCACCACCCTCAGGGGACTAGTTGGTGGAGAGACACTAAAATCATCCTCCACTTCTTCATCATCAGCCATGAACTCCTCCTCTTCTTCTCCATCTTCACTTTCAACTTCATCTTGATTGTTGTGATCCAGGTCATCCCTTACATGGCGGCGGGAATAAGTGATATGCCCACCATGAGCTTTCCTTGGAAGGTTGCGACCTTCAAGAACACTCGAAGCACCAGCAGCAGCATCAACATGAACCCACATAAGATCATCCCCAGCTGCATCACCATGAACTTTTTCATTGCTATTATCAACCCATTCATTGTCCCATTGGAACTCTTCTAAGACCAATGTGTCACCGTTACTACCTTCCTCACGTAGTTTTTGAAACCTAGCTGCCATTTTTCGTTTGTATTGAATGTGCACTAAAGTATTCAGCCTTTTTATGTTCTAATCGGTTCCCCTTTTTTTGGTATGAATTTGCATTTATAAAAGGAGATAGGAAGGACTCACATGTCACATGATAAGCAAAATAAAGTCTATATCCTACAAAAAACATCAAGCATAGCCAAAAAAAATATACTCAGTGCTCACTGCTCAGCAGTCAACAATTGTGGACTGAATATTGTAGATCTCAAATAACACTAGGCATAATATCATCATGTATTCATACCATATTCTGCTTCTTACCTCTTGTACATCTACAAAATTATGTACTCAAGAAGCAAAACATCTAACACTACAAGAAAACTGATTGTACCATCTAAGTATCTAACAAAAAAACATTGAGTAGAATAACAATCAATGCTGAAATTTGCCATTTCTTCTAACTTCAAGCCAACCAAACCATATGCAGTGTAGAAATCACTAATTAGTAATGTAAAAAATTTAACAATCAATGCTAAAATTTGCCATTTATTCTAACTTCAAGCCAGCCAAACCATATGCCAAACCATGTTAAAATGCTACTGGCAAGGCTACAGATTCAAGCAATACACCAAACCATAAGTTAATAGTAACTTACAGACTCAACAGCACTCCAATTGCGCTCACACCTAGAGGACGAACAACAAAGACTAATGATATACTTTGCACATGATTGGAGCTCATGAGCAAGCCACCATATGCAGGCCACCAAAGAATTACAAAGAACATATGCATATTGAGCTATGTTAGAACTGAGAGCTTTCAACTTCAATTATAAGAAATTCAAAAGGTAGAAAATATGTTAGAAGTTAGAACTTACGAGGACTCTTTTTTTTTTGCTGTTCTCTTATTGCCATTGGAGGTGAAAAGATACGACCTGCCTTACCCATGTACTATTGCCTACTGATCTTGTCTAGAAGATCATCATCGGTGACCATCTTCCATAGCACGTCATTAAACATTGACCTCAACCTTCCAACTTCTCTTTTATCTGTTTTCTGCAATTCATAAAACCTATTTGGATTCAAGAACAATGCATCACCATATAACTTTTGCTACATTTGGTCTTTCCACCTATTGTCGATGATTTTGTTCACCCTCTCTAGTAATTAACCCCTATTTGGAAAGATGTATTGATCTTCTTGCTAGCAGAATCCATGGCTGCAGCAACCTCTGATGTTGTTGGCCTCTCATCACCATTGACGATCCTCAACACAATGAGAAGAGGTTGTGATGCTCTAATGCAGTCTTGCAACGCATTCTAAAACTGAGTAGAAAGCATAATTTCTGCCACCTTGTTCCCAATCTCTGTGCTTGCCATTTTGGACCTATTCCAATCATCATTAACAAAGAGACATCTCAAAGCTTGTTGTGCTTAAAAAAAATTCTGCAAAGTAAGGAATGATGTAGCAAATTGAGTAGTCGTTGGTCTCACAAGGTCCCCTCCTGTCCTTTACCTTATTGCATCAATGAGCCTCCCATACCGGTAAATAAATGTGGTCACCTACCTTGTATTTGCAATGCACTTCTTGAACACTGGAATCTTTCCAATGCCCTCCAACATAAGGTTAAAGCAGTGGGCAACACAAGGGGTCCAAAATAAGGTAGGAATCTTCTTCATTACAATTTTGCTTGCTGCCTTGGAGTTAGTCCCATTATCCGTGACAATTTGAACAACATATTCTCTCCCAATTTCATCAATTTTCCCTCAAGAAACCTTGCTAACAACTGTGCATCAGCTGACACATTTGATGCATTAACATTATCTAAAAAAGGTGCCCTCTAGATTGTTCACAAGAAAATTTATCAAGTGTCTTCCACTCTTATCAGTCCATCCATTAGACATGAGTGTGCAACCGTATTCAGCCCAAGCCAGCTCATGCTTCTCTCTCAACTTATTGGTCCTTTTCTTAGACTTCTCAAGCAATGGCAACCTCAATTCATGAATAGTTGGTGACCTATACTGAGGATCATATTGCCCCCACAGACTCAAGCATAACCTCCCATGTTCTTAAGTTGGCAACATTAAATTGTATGCCATACTCATACAAAAATTAGCAACATGCATATTGTCGGTCTCCTTTTCTTCTTTGGTCCTCCTTAACAATGTAGTTTGAACAAGCCCCCCTTTAGCATGATGATCATGGACAACATCTTCAGGTGGCTTCCGAAGTGTAGAAGCAATTGATTTAGAGGTCTTCGCAGTTGGCTCTAACTCTTTGTTATGCAGCAAGAGCGATATCTTCCTTTTAAGAGCTGTCCCAGAACTTGGGTGGTCAAGGGATGCTTTTCTTGATTGTGCAGCTCGAGCTTCTACTTGTGGTTGTTTCTCTTCATCAGCACCATCATAATCACTTCCTCTGTCTTTACCTCATTCATCATTAATCTCGATGTGTTTGTTTCTTACATTCTTCTTCAAATAATCCTACATCTCCTTCATGATAGTTGTGGTTATATTAGGGCATTTCTCTACTTGTCCAACCCACCTGAAAGGTGGTTTCATTTTTCTCACTTTGGAATGGGTCCTCTTGCCGCAAAGAATACATTCAATGACATCCTTCTTACTCATGTCTGGCCAAAAGTAGTATTTCCATGCTGGGTGTTTGGACTTAGCAGCCTTCCGCTTAGAATCCTTTGATGGATCATACTGCTCCCTACTCTCAGTCGCCAGAACTTTATCAGATATGATGCCTATACAAATCAATAATGAGTGAAATTAATAGCCAGTCACAATCATAATTCATAATTCACCGAAACCTTGTAAACTTCCTAAAAATGTAAATTAACACATGCAAAAATACAAGTTTAGTCTACAATCTGCATTGTTGCATGTGCTTGATGCAACAAAATATATTTTGCAAATACCTAATTGCACTGCCACTGAGACCTAAAATCTAAAAAAGGTTTCTCCTGCTGTGTGCTATTGATAACCAGTTTTGATCCAAGGTGGTTTTCGGTCTTTCCATCAACTTACCAAAATACCCTTTCTGAACCTGGTCTTCATCTTCCTTGCAAGCAATCACCATGCTCACCACATGTAGGTGCGCTACTGACTTGCCATGCGTCGGCAAGTCTCTCCTATTCTACTTTCATCGGACCATGTCTCACTTAGACCAACCAAACTACATGGTGCAATCTGTCATTCGAACTTCCCTTTAATATTTCCCGCCTTTCTTGTGCCATGCTTGAGCACAGCCATTTCACTCGGTATCCTTGATTGTTTTAGACCTCTGCTCCTCCATGAGTATAGTTTCGATCCTCGTCATTTACCATGGTTGACTCCAAGCGTTCTTACACACCCAAAGACCAAGAAATCATTTTTAGACACAAGTTCTTCACAACTTGGCGCACGTTAGTCAAAACATACTTCATACAACACATGCATTGACCTAGGTGAAACCAAAACACACTACGACTCAATTTCCCAAAAAGCAAGTTTTTCACCGAAGTAAAAACACTAACGGGTCAGGCCGCTGCCTCCAGCCAGTCTGACCACTGGTGCTACCAGTCATACCACTAGAGCTGGCTGGTCTGATCGATAGCCGGTTTGATCGTCGCCTCTAGCTGGTTAGACTGACAAGTCTGCAAGTAGCTCTAAAAAACCGCAAATTTGCAAAATCCAAATTCAATCTCCTCAAAAATGGCAATGGTTCATCACAATAAAACTCTAGACCTTCTCACATGGTAATACAAATAGAATGTGGTTTTAGACGAAGAGAGGGAGTTTTGCAAATAGAAGCTGAAATGGGCACACAAGGATTGCAAAGACTGAAAATGACCATATAAACTAGAAGTGGAGTGAAACTATTGAAAATGATAAGTTTTCCACAAAAAGCTTCAAATCCACCAAATAAATTGAGATATCTCACTTTAGGTCCAGAAGAAAAAACAATTATTATATCTGATCTTGTTTATGGTGAGGAGAGATCAAAAGATTAAGAGAATCATAGCAAAATATTAAAGCTTCAAACTTAGCAAGAATTCGCACAAAAACTTCAAATCATACTGTAGAAATGCATTTTACCAATATTTCTCCCCTTTGACAATTGAATCATCAAGATGCATGAAAAAAAGATAGAGTGTGAATTAAATAAAGTGGTTGCATTTTATTCATTTTCAGCTTAAGGAGCCATGCAAATTATTCATAGTGATTCTACAAGTATTACACGAAGTCATGTTATGTGAAGTAACTATCTATATCATGGTAATCCATATATAGCAAAGCTAAGCCAAGTAAGCAAAAATCTAAAATTAAATGGATTTCTAGCATATCAAGTTGCTTAAAGTTATAGTTTAGCCAAAGGTATCCAAAAGTGGAACCAAGAAGCTACAATTAAGTTAATTTAGAGTGCTACAAGTTTAGAATTGAATCTTTTTATTCAAGCACTTGAATTTGAGCATAATTAGCATAATTGACAATGTTTGAAGCACATTTTGATCTTATCTTAGCAAAATAAGTCTTGAACTGGGAGTTTTCCACAACTGTCTCTTAAGTTTCAGCCATTTTCACAATTTTTTCCTTTCTTGGTCATGTGTTTTTCAAGCCTTACTACGACCATCCCAAGCAAAACCATAAAAGCATGGTCTTGGTTATCTAAAACTCCCTCCGAGTTCATACCTAGTGCAATGGCAAGCTATCTCATGACAAAAAATTGGTAAGACCATTTTTCACACAAAAAGAGATTATTTTTTATTTTTCACTTTTAGTTCAAGAACGATGAACTACTTCTGAGTCCGTAAGTTATACCTGACTCGAGCCACAAAAGCATAGGAGAAGTAAACTCATGCTTTAACAAAGAACTAGCATAATTTAATCTAAAACTTAATTTAGATTCTAAACTCAACTTAACCTATTTGATATAGTATGAATCATAAGAGAATCACTAGAGTAAAATAAGTCATAAGATCCAACAAGACTTGTTTAGCTCAAAATTTTCACATTTAAATAAGCTAGCATGGCAAAGTTAAGCTATATACGAAAAGACATGATTAATTAAACAGACTATGAGAAAGATATCATGTAAGACATGGATAATAGTTAAAGCTCCATGTAATTATTATACAATACAAGTTGCTGAAATTAAATATGCAATATGTTACAATAGATGCAAAAAAGTGAAACTCTCCCTTAAAATAGGCCAAAAGGATTAATAACTCTCAACTCCCCTACAAAGAAGCAAAACGAGAAGAACCGAGAGCCTTAGTGAAAATATTTGCAACTTGGTGCTTTGACTCTATACAGTAAGACCCTGTTTGTTTTGGATTCTAGGCAAGCTAGCTACTTCTAGTAGCCAAAAGCTCCCCCAAACAGTCCAGTTTTAGGCTAGCTCGAGAATCAAAACTGGAAGTCGCAATTGTACTAGAATCAAGAAGCTGCATAACCGAGCTTCTCACAGATTCTCTGAGACTAATACCCTTGGATTTGAAGCTAATTACCCGCAAATGCCACTAAATAAACTCCCCGCCTACCCCTCGATTCCCCGCCCCGAGTCCCCGCCTCGTTCCTCCCGATCCCCGCCCGCCGCCTCCTCCCGCCTCGTTCCTCCCGCCCGTCCACCCCGGATCCGCCGCCCCCCGCGCTCTCCTCCCGCCGCCCACCCCGCCCCTCCTCCCGCCGCCTCCTCCCGTCGCCTCCCAACCCGCCCCCACCCACCCCCCCCCCTCGGCCCCCCTCCCCCGATCCGCCGCCTCCTCCCGGCCCTGCCCCTCCCGGCCCCTCCCGGATCCGCCACCGCCGCCCCTCCTCCTCGGCGTCCCCGCCCACCCCCCCCTCCCCGGCCGAGAGGTGGGACTACCTTGATCCGTTCATGGCGCGGCGATGGGCTAAGCATTTCAATGTGTACAGGGCCTGAGTAGAAAGATTGGGGGCTTGATGATCAGCTGAACATGTGTGGTTGCCAGTTCAACAAAATATGATTCTTGTTGGTTCTTTTTTTTACATTCCTGCAAGCACATCAAGACAATGTTTGTTTTTTTAGCTTTTGTTGTGGATCTGAATCCATGTAGGATGTCTGGTTTCCATCATATGTGTGCACTGTGCATATGTTTTTCTGTCATTGTCAATCTGTATGTGTGAATCAGAATGTGAACAAAGCTCATCAGAACGAGATATGGTAGTACTGAAGTGCGTTTGCTAACTGTGAATGTCAGGAAGTGACATGCCAAAAGCAGAATCAGAAAAAGCGTGAAGAGAGAGTGTAAAATCAGAATAATACCATAGTCCAAATTCAAGAGTGCCCTGAAGGTACCTGAAGATGCGACGCACTGCTTGACGATGAGAGGCATGAGGGGAACATTGAAATCGAGCGCACAGACATACATCAAACTATATGTCCAGCCTTGACGCACTGATGTAGAGGAGGGAGTCGAGCATGCTATGGTACTCCTTCTGGTCTACGGGCTCTCCATCATCATTAGGATCTAGCATGGTAGAAGTGGTAATTGGAGTAGACACTGACTTGCTGCTTGCTATGTCAAAGCGCCGAAGAAGATTCTTTTTGTACTTAGTTAGATGAATGAAGATTCCTTCCTTTAGTTGCTTGTTTTGAAGACCAAAAAAGAAAGACAACTCGTCCATTATACTCATCTCAAATTCATAGAATCTGAAAATCTGAAAACCAAAGCTTGAGAAGAACTACAAAAGATAATGTCATCCATATAAATCTGAACAAGTAAGAAGTCACTATCATGCCTTAGAGTAAACATGATTTTATCTACTATTCCTATTTTAAAATCATTTTTAAGCAAAAAAACTCTTGAGTCTATCATACCAAACTCTAAGAGTATGCTGCAACCCATACAAGACTTTGGAGAGCTTACACACATGACTTAGGAACTTAGGATTTTTAAAACTAGAGAGTTGCTTGACATAAACCCCTTCTTCCATGAAACCATTCAGAAAAGTACGTCCAATGACAAAGATTTCAATTTTACATCAAATGAAAATTTCATTTTCTAGTTAGAAACATGGTCTCATGGTTTAAGTGTTTTATGGTTCTGGTTATAAACATGGTTTCATTCTTTTGAAGTTTTATGGTTCTAGTAAGAAACATGGTTTCGTGATTTTTGGGTTTTATTATTCTAGTTAGAAACATGGAAACATGGTTTCGTGATTTTAGGGTTTTATTATTCTAGTTAGAAACATGGTTTTCTCACCAAAAAAGGGTTTTATAGTAAGCGTTTTCTCTACTGGCACTAAATATTAATGTATGTGGAAGCAAATATTTGTAAACCATGTTCACTGCCGCAATCGCACAGTGGTTCGAGCGTAAATTCGTAGTTGTGGCAGTAAAATATAGGGATGTGTCCAGCAAATTTGTGGGTTCGGTAAAAGTAGCTTCATCTGTTAGAAAACTTTCAATGTATCTAGACGTAATCATGACATGGTTTACTGCACTACGCAGTTTTTTCATTACTACACTATGGAACAGACATTACTATTGTGCTCATCGAAAATTACTAGCGATGTTTATTTAATTAGCAGGTGTGGCAGTAAACTATATTGATGTTTCCAATAAATTCATGGTATCCCAATCATGCATAAAAGGCTCCTCATTCGGTGACATAATATCAGGGAACTGTGTATTCTAGACAAACACTTGCACTGTCCAGGATTCTCCTTGACCCGAAAAGAATTTCCCCTCTTGATTAACAAGTTGTCGAGGAATAGAATCTAAATCTTGAGTGAGAGCTTTGAAAATAGCCCTACCTTTGATTCTGTCATTCTTGTGCCGTAGGAGTTTACCAAAAGAAGAGACGGTGTGAGCAATGAAGCGATAATGCAGGTAATCAAGGGGGAAAACCCAGGAACATGAACCAGCCCAGATAAGTGAAAGTGGAGGCACACCAGTTGATGCCTTCATCATACTTAGCAAAACTAACCAAATGATGCGGTCCAAATTGGTGTGTGTTTGAGTTAAACTGGTTTTGTGTCATCTGGTAGTCTGTATTTTCTGTTTCGGACTGCAGTTGCAATTTCAGTTTCGGTCTGTTTTGACAGTTTGGTTTCCGATTCAGTTCAGAGTCCGTGTAAGAGAAGAAGTAGGTTTTGTTTAGCAATTTAAGTGCTGATATAAGGAAGAAAAACCTGAAAAAGGAGTCGTGTGATTGCACCACCAAATCGGCATTGTTTTCCTCTGCTTGCAGTTCTCGGCAGGTTCAGTTTTTTGCCTGACGGACTGTTCATTGTTCGGCAAAATTCAAAATCGTTGAGTTCAGTTTTCTGTCCATTGTTTTGCCGTGATTCTATGATCCTGCTAACATTTGGTATCAGAGCTTGGAGGCAATGGATGGCAAAACATCAGAGAAGGACACGACAGGCGGGAGCTCTGTGGAGAAGAAACCGCCACCACCGCTGCGAGTACCGACGAGAGGAGGATTGGTGCCAATCCAGTATCCTGTGTTGACCGACACGAATTATGGTCTGTGGGCCGTAAAGATGAAGATCATATTGCGATCTCTAGGTGTGTGGGCAGCCATTGAAGGAGATGCACTGGACGAAGAGGAGAAAGATCAGGGCGCTCTGGTCGCCATATCTCAGGCAGTCCCGGACGAGGTCATGTTGGCCATCGCAGAAAAGGAAACTACGAGGGAGGCGTGCGAAGCAATCAGAGAGACGCGCATTGGAGAAGATCGTGTCAGGAAAGCAAGAGCTCAAGTGCTGAAGAGGCAGTTCGATCGCCTAATCATGGGAGAATCAGAGAGCGTTGGTGAGTTTTCTCAGAAGCTTACCAGTTTGGCTGGAGAGATTCATTCGCTTGGTGTTGAATTGCTGGATTCAATAGTCATTGAGAGGCTATTCAGTGTTGTCCCCGACAAGTATCTCCAGATTGTAAGCACAATCGAACAATTTGGGGATATGTCGAAGATGTCGCTGACCAAAGCAATTGGACGCCTGAGGGTGTTCGAAGAAAGCCACAAGGGGCGACATCAAGGCAAAGAGGAAGGCGAGTAGCTGCTGCTTTCTCATGCCCAGTGGGACGCACTGGTTAAAAAGAGAAAAAGAGCAACAAAGATCACAGCAGCAATCTGAGGAGAGGTGGTGGATGCAGCGGCCGTCGAGGGCGTGGCCGTGGGCAAGGAAGAGGGCGTGGTTCTGAAACCGATAGGAAGCCACACCAGAAATTTGATAAAACGAAAATCTAGTGCTACAATTGCTTAGAATTTGGGCACTTTGCATCTGAGTGTGGAAAGCCCAAGAAGGGGAAAGCATATGTAGCCGAGAAGTCTAATGACTTGCCTGTTTTACTGATGCTCGAAGCCTGTGAATTGATGGAAGTAAAGGAAGAAGACCCCACGGAAGAAGTGTGTCTAGTAGAAGACAAGATTCAACTCTATGTCGGGATGAACGCGGAAGAGAATGGAGGAGTCTGGTACCTAGATTCAGGAGCTAGTAATCATATGAGTGGGAATAAAAGCCAGTTTACAGAACTGGACACCTCAGTTCGAGGATCAGTAAAGTTTGGCAATGGGTCGGCCGTGAGGATTGAAGGCCGGGGTTCAGTTCTGATCAAAGGACGCACTGGTGAACACAGAGTTTTAACTGAAGTCTATTACATCCTAGCATTGACGAGCAATGTGATAAGCCTAGGGCAACTGGAGGAGCGAGGGTGCAAGGTTGTAATTGAAGAAGGGTATCTGAATGTCTTTGATTGATAGAAGCAGTTGTTGATTCATGTCAAAAGAGGTCGAAACAGGATGTATGTGAGCAACCTTGATCTTGCTCATCCGGTGTGTCTACTGGCTTGTCTAAGAGATGAGGACTGGAGATGGCACGCATGTTTTGGACATTTAAACTTTCAGACACTACAGAAGTTAGCCCGAGAAGGATTAGTGCAAGGACTTCCAATGGTGAATCACGTGGAGCAAGTCTGTGATGGGTGTCTTGTTGGAAAGCAAAAACAGACTCCTTTCCCACAAACAGCAAGCTTCAGGGCTACTCAAGTGTTGGAACTGGTTCATAGCGATATTTGAGGACCAATTACACATCCAACACCAGTTGAAAATAGTTTTTTTCTCCTTTTTTTGATAACCACAGCAGGTACATGTGGATCACACTGCTAAGAACCAAGGATGAAGCATTTAGAGCTTTCAGAAAGTTTAAGGCTACTGCTGAGAATGAGGTGGATATGAAACTAAAGGCTCTCCGCACTGATCGGGGAGGTGAGTTCAATTCGGATGAATTCAATCTCTATTGTGAAATGCACGGCATCAGAAGGTTCCTGACATCACGCTACTCCCCTCAACAAAACGGGATTGTGGAGCGTCAAAATCAAACCGTGGTGGCTATGGCGCGAAGCACGCTGAAACGTATGAGTATGTCCGGGAGATTTTGGGGAGAAGCCGTTATAGCAGTAGTGTATATTCTAAATCGTTCACCCACAAAAAAGCGTAGTAAGAGGAACCCCATATGAGGCTTGGTGCGGACGGAAGCCTACAGTTCATCACTTGCGAGTTTTCAGTTGTGTGGCTCACGTGAAAAGGTAATAGGGCACATGAACAAACTGGCAGACCGAAGCTCACAAATGGTGTTTATCGGATATGAAATTGGTTCAAAAGCTTACCAAATGTTTGACCCAGTTTTTGGAAGAGTAGTCATTACAAGAGATGTAGTGTTTGAGGAAGAAAGAGGTTGGGACTGGGACACCACAATGCAGACCAAGGAAGGTTCATCTAGAGAAGTCTTTCATGTGTTCTATGGTCCTCATTCAAAGGAAACTACAAATGAGTCTGAACAGGTATCTACCAGCCCAACAATTTCAGAGTTGCCAAATGCAGACGAGAATCTGGATGAGATATCATCTCCGATCACACCCAGAGAGAGCCTAGGGAATGAAAGAAATCTGGATTCAGTTGGAGGAGCTCCGCTACGAATGCGTACATTGCAGGAGTTGTATGAGGCGACTGAACCTGTGCAACTCGAGTACTCCGGCCTATGTCTCTTAAGTGCTAAGGAACCAGAGAGTTTTCAGGAGGCCAACAAAGAAGAGAGCTGGAGATGTGCTATGCAAGAGGAGATGAATTGTATTCAAAACAACCAGACATGGAGTCTTGTAGATCTTCCTGCAGATCATCAAGCTATTGGACTCAAATGGGTTTTCAAAGAAAAGAAATACTCACAAGGTAACGTGGTGAAACACAAAGCATGGTTAGTGGCCAAAGGATATGTGCAGCGGTAGGGAGTAGATTTTGAAGAAGTGTTTGCACCGGTTGCAAGAATGGAGATGGTGAGATTACTCATCGCTTTGGCAGCCCAAGAAAGATGGCGACTCCATCATATGGATGTGAAGTCGGCTTTCTTAAACGGAGATCTAGAGGAGGAAGTATATGTAAGCCAACCACCAGGGTTTGTTGAGAAAGGCAAGAAGCACAAAGTCTTGAGATTGCATAAAGCCTTGTACGGCCTAAAACAAGCACCAAGAGCCTGGAATTTAAAACTAGACAAAACTTTAGTACACTTCAGTTTTGAGAGGAGTCCTTTGGAGCATGGAGTATACAAAAGGAAGAGAGATGGGGATTTGCTTCTGGTCGGTGTTTATGTGGATGATCTAGTCATTACAGGAAGCAATGGGATTGAGATAGTTGTTTTCAAGAAACAGATGCATGAAGCTTTCAAAATGAGTGATTTGGGCTACTTGAGTTACTACCTTGGTATTGAAGTCCATCAGAAGCAAGGAAAGATCACACTTAGCCAAGAAGCATATGCAAGGAGGTTGCTTCAAAGTTATGGCATGAAAGATTGCAATCCGACTCAAGCACCAATGGAAGCAAGACTCAAGTTAAGTAAGAAGAGTACAACACCATCGGTGGATAAAACTATGTATAGAAGCATAGTGGGGAGCTTGAGGTATCTTACCAACACCAGACCTGACATGGCATTCTCTGTTGGGATGGTTAGTCGATTCATGGAATCGCCTACAACTGAATATATGAGTGCAGTAAAGCACATTTTAAGATATATCAAAGGAACTCTCAACTTGGGCTGTTGTTATGGAGAAAGAAGGAATGATGAGGAAATCTGATTGATAGGTTTCAGTGATAGCGATATGGTTGGAGACATCAATGATCGGAAGAGCACAACAGGAGTAGCATTCTTCCTAGGATCAAGCCTAATAAGCTGGTTGTCTCACAAACAAAAGGTGGTGGAATTATCTTCGTGTGAAGCCAAATACATAGCAGATGCGACGGCTGCGTGTCAAGGAGTGTGGTTGGGATCACTCCTTGGAGATTTGCTGAATAGGGATCCAGTGAAGGTGGAGCTCAATATTGACAATAAGTCTACAAATTCTTTGTGTAAGAATCCGGTGCATCACGACAGAAGTAAACACATTGATACTCGTTTTCATTATGTTCGAGAATGTGTAGATGAAGGCAAGATTGATGTCAAGTATATCAACACAAGTAATCAGCTTGCGGACATCCTGACAAAGCCATTGTGCAAACTCAAATTCCTTGAAATGAGACAGGAGATCGGCATGCAGGTCGTGAAGAAAGAAAAACCAGTTTAGGGCGATGAATGTTTGAGTTAAACTGGTTTTGTGTCATCTGGTAGTTTGTATTTTCTGTTTCGGACTGCAGTTGCAATTTCAGTTTCGGTCTGTTTTGACAGTTTGGTTTCCGATTCAGTTCAGAGTCCGTGTAAGAGAAGAAGTAGGTTTTGTTTAGCAATTTGAGTGCTGATATAAGGAAGAAAAACCTGAAAAAGGAGTCCTGTGATTGCACCACCAAATCGGCATTGTTTTCCTCTGCTTGCAGTTCTCGGCAGGTTCAGTTTTTTGCCTGACGGACTGTTCATTGTTCGGCAAAATTCAGAATCGCTGAGTTCAGTTTTCTGTCCATTGTTTTCCCGTGATTCTGTGATCCTGCTAACAGTGGTTTACCAAAGATCAAAACGTCCCTTCGAAGAATAAAACTAAACTTGAATAGTCCAAGACCAAGCGGGTGAGGACAAAAGCTTTGGACACATACCCCTAGATCTTGGAGAAAATCTCTAACGTTGGCAAGAGTTTGGATGATCTGTTCACTTTGCACCCGTGGTTGGATGACCGTAAGAGCAAACTCCTCATGATCTTTGGGCGGGCTCCCAGCGAACACAAGGTCCGTGTGATTGAGCCAGTGACCACCCCCTTCTTCTAGCTGTAAACCGGATTTCAATAAAAGGATTTCAATTTTACGTCCAATGATATTTTCATTTTCTAGTTAGAAACATGGTTTCACGGTTTTAGTTTTTTATGGTTCTGGTTAGAAACATGGTTTCATTCATTTAAAGTTTTATGGTTCTAGTAAGAAACATGGTTGCATGATTTTAGAATTTTATTGTTATAGTTAAGGGCCCGAACTATCTCATGACTCGTTGAGGGTGTGCGGCTCCACCATGTGGAAGAAGATGAGGTGGCAGGTCGTGAGCCAGTAGTCTCTATCCTGCTCACACTGCTTTGATAGTCCAAAAGGAGCTATCTTAAAAATGAACTTTGAGGTCCACATTATCCACACGACGCTACCCTCATCTAAGGTCTCGAACAGATTGTGGAAATCTAGGTACGCTCGTCATGGCCTCTCCCTGGACCATCCTAGCTCACTAGTAGTCCAACGAATACCCATGGTGGCTCCGTCCACCGGATCATAGCCATCGCCATCATCGTAGAACCGCACCTCCAACTGGTACAGGTGCACCGGCATAAGAAAGTATGATCGACCAATAGGAAAGTGCTTAGCAATAGACGAGGTTTAGCTCTCTAGTGGCACACTGTGAGCCACTGCATAAACCCCTATCGGTCGCGTACAAAACATTTGAGCCCCAGCTGTATAGCTAGACCTCCTCAAACTTGGCGTCGACTATGAACTCGATGATGTGGATGTAGCTGAGGTACGCCCAGTCTCCTTGAGTTATAGGAAACATGACCCACTCAAACACGAAGAGCAAGTAGGTAACTAAGTGGGACCTCATAACCTGTGTAGGCGCGTCTGCTAGGCATTGCTTGTACCATCGTAGCCACGGATGTGGCACTCCATGAAAGCTATCCAAAATGGGATGACCAAACCGGAGCGGCATACATGCCTTCCAATCGGGTGATTTAGGGGGGTGGAACCACGGGATGACCCTTTATTAGCAGACCGGTAAAGTACGCAATACCTTACAGGATGATGGTCATCTCCCCCACCGAAAATGAAATGTGTGGGTCTCTGCCTATATCGACCAACAAGTGCCGTCAGAAGCGACAAGTCCAGCGCGAACGACCGCCCAATGTGCATCATCCTTGCTACTGGCAGCAACATGGCCCGACATAGAATTGGAATGTACTGAACGTCGAGAGGCCCGTCCTTTCGAGCTCCCTGGAGAACAAAGGTGGGCGGTCCGTCACCATTCGACCACGTCTGACAACGATGCTACCCATCCCAGGATGAGTCCAGCAACGTGCCACACCAGAGACCACCACTAGCAGCCATTCCCTGCAGTACAGAAAATAATGTGTTGGTGTCAAATGGTGCTAAATACAATAGACCATGATTGAGAATAATCACGCCGCATCAGTACGTACATATTTCCTAATTGCGCATGTACCAGGAACACTACAAACAACGAAGCATATTTTCTTCAACTATTTACACAAAAGGGGAACGGTTCACACAATTGTTGTTGTAGCTATTTTTTTCAAATTTGGCTCCCGAATGGCCATTTTTGCAAATCACATTTAATTAGTGTACTAATTGTATTTGTCTTCTTGCGCTAGCTTACTGCTGTGATTAAATACATACTAATTAAATAAAATACGATACATTTAGTGCTTTCATTTGCACTAATTAAATACGATTAATGCTAATTAGATGAGATTGGCACTAATTAAATGGGATTAGCGCTAATTAAATACGATTAGCGATTATTAAATATATATGTGCGGACATACATAAAAATATTTTAGCTATTTTTAGCCCTATTTTTGTAGCTATTTACAATAAATAAACATGACTAATTACAGAAACACATCTGTCAACTAAACATGGCTACCTAGCGCATTTCATATTACAAAACCACAGTTACGCTAATGATATATTAAGTGCGTTGTTTGTATGCGAATGAAGTATACCATTTTCTGAAAGTATTCACCCGCTCTACAATGCTTTTAACTGCGAAGGAACATAAGTAATAGTTGAACCACCTTAAAATTATATTACAAGCTTGTCTTTCAATCTTTCTTTCCTTTACCTCCCTCTCTGCGCTCTCGTTAGGTAGGAAATATTTTTTCCTTCTCCCTCGCCACGCTCTCGCTCGGTGGAAAAAACGACCGCGGTTCCCATTTTATATGCGCGGGAATGCGTTCGTGGTGACATTCCCACGCGAGCCACCCGGGCCTGAACGGCAGTGTAATTAACACGCAAATAAAACAAGCAGGGGAGGGTCAATAGGTTGCTACCGAGCAAGGGCAGCTCAACAGCGCTTGGCGAGCCACCCGGGCCTGCCTCGCCTGGCCATGTGCTATTGTGCCCGCCCTACCACACACCATTGGTCCTGCCGAGCTTCTCAAGCGCGATAGATGATACGTGTCGTCTGCCTCGCCTTCTTAGCTCAAGGAGGGAGTCATTTTTGCAAAAACAAGAGTTAGGAGCTAAAATTGAAAAAAAGAGTGGCTATAGTACCAAATACCTAAACAGTTCTATGTGTGGTGTAAGTATGTATATGTCAAGTATAAATGTCTACCTTGTACTCTCTGAGAAAATAAAAAGAAGTAAATATGAAAGAAAAATCAAGTGAGCCAATTGGGCATGACAACCGACAAGTTAAAACTGGATGCTGACAAAGTCTTCGGCCCGCAGCTGCGACAAGTGATAACTGGATGCTGACAGAGTCCTCGGTCCGCAGCTGCCAGAAGTAAAAAAGTACAGCTGCTGGCAAGTGCCAACGACACAAGGAAAATGGCAAAACGTTCTCAGCCTCAGAACAGGAAATAGTAAATGCAATAATGTACTTCACGCAAAGCAAATTCAACTGCAAATATTTTTCTAAAAAAACGGTCAGTCACCATTACCAATTGAAAAAACATGGAGTGGTAATGAACACCAAACAGCTCCTCTTGCACCAATGTTCAACATATATCTTATTCAATGTACGAACAATACTACAAAAATGCAAATGGTAGCAACATTCTGCACAGGTCTGCACAGTACAGGCTGTATAGATTTAATAGACAGTGTACATATTTTTCAGCAGCTTGATTGACAAAATTTTTTGCCGACGGAGGGGACAGGGAGGCTATCAAGAACAATTACTATGTTACACAACCCAAGACCAGAGAAGGGAATCCAGCATCTCTCACTTCTCTTTTAAATTACCTTCGTCTTCGTGGTAGATTCTATCACCATCTATACAAGAGTATCACTCTTTATTTGGTGGAATAAACGAATCCGCCCCCATTATATTATGTGTATTTACCGACTACATCCAAGTATACAACACCCACTTTCTCCCTTCTCAGGTTTACACAGGCCTTATCTATGACTCGAGCTGAAGCCGAGCTGCCGTTTGACTTCAAAATATCGATAAATCCGACTTCAGATTCAGTTGCATTTATGAAAGAATGGTACAACATGAATGGAATATTGACATGAGTGGATATCATGATATCCGTAAGAGATCAGGATCTTGCAGGCATTCTTGGGGATTGGCATAGAAGTAGTCCTCTTCCTTGGGTCTGTCGGGAATCACTGTCCTCTTTGAAGCTAATCCCATCCGGTTTGCATGGGCAGCCTTGAGCAATGAAGAGAACTCATCCCATGGCAAGGAACCATTGTTATACTGATCTACTAGCTCGACAATAAGTTTTCGATCTAGCAAGATTGTCTTCTTGAAACCCATGTACCTGCATGCAGCAAGTGACAGAAGACATGTAATTACCACATCTGGGTAAGTGCACAACTTCGCAGAAAAGCATATCATGATATCAGCCCTACAACTATCAACGAGGATTGACCAATAACACTGTATGTAGAAAGCTGCAAAAGCAACATATCAAAATCTATGTCATAATGTGCTGTGTGAGTATGACCAACTGGAATGCAAACCTGCGATGACCCTCAACCACTTTAGCCATATTGCCATCATATGTCGGTACAAATATATCACTTTCTAAAGAAACCAAGTAATCCAGCGCTGCCATTTGTGACGAATGGTTCTGGAAGAACATTAGATCAGAAGGTTCCAAAAGTGTCTCTTTTCTCACCTATACATCATTGTTAAAAGCAAAAATGAATCAGCAAGGAAAACGAGAAGAGGTGAGAAATGGTCGTATAACACAAGCGTGACTCAATAGAGATGCAACAAGGTCCATTGTGTCCATACCACATTCGGATAAGCTGAAGTGAGAGCAGCCATTCTGCGCTTTCCACCATATATTTCTCCAGCCGCAATGTATATTTGCATAGTTCTATCGATGTCCAATGCTCTGAGGACAAGAGCAGTCTCCTCTGGCGTCAATGGGCAAAGGCCATCTTTTCTTTTCAAGTCTGAGTTAATGATTTTCTCTTTCCACCACGGATAAGCATACCTGAGGCCAAGAGTAGTTTGAAAACTATTGTCAAAAGAGTATGTCCAGTTGACAGGTTTTAATGCCCAAATCTACAAACAAGAATTAACCAAAGAAATACAACCATGGGTTTAAATTATAATTCCAAAATATTTACCTCATTCTTGTGAGCTCTTCGGCCTCTTCATCACTGCAACCTTGTGTACAGCCAGAGAAAGCCAGCATATCTATTTCATAACGTAAATGAAGAACCAAGAAAGGACCATTTTGACGAAGTATCCTAATTACTCGCTTGCCCAACTCTTCTATTTGCGAGGTAAATCTCAGAGAGGCATAATTTACTCGGCATCTCAGTTTCTGAATCTCCATAGGTAAACCGTTATTGGCTAGCCTGGCATCAGTTCTATTCAAATGGAGAACCTTGTACTTCCGAATTAATGGAAGAATCTGGTTCAGATTTAATCAACTATTAGCTTATTGAATAAATGCTGTGATCCAAAGCAGTCTTAATATAATGCAAGATGAAAATTACCTGATTATGGTAATAGGAGATATCAGACCAACTGATAGGTGGCATTGAGTGGAACATCCCAAGTTTGACTCTTCGCTTTACCCTTGGGGGCAGTTCTCTCAGTATGCGAACTTCATCTCGTAAAGAGGTTATAAAGTGTTCAACATCAAATATATCTTGGAACTCACTGCAAGACAGAATGGATCACTCACAAGCACAAAACCCATTAATAGCTCAAGAAATAAATTAGGCAAAGGAAGTTAATATCAAGGTGCCAAACTGCACCTTGGATCATTCCAAAATGAAGTCTTATCCAACTCTGGCACGACCAAAGTGACATTCAAATATCTTGCTATTACAACCATGTCACATATCTGATGAAAAAAAAAAACAGAGAAGGGACGAAGCCAATGTTAAGAGTCAAGAGTTGTAAAGCACATTCCTGAAGAAATTTCATGAATAGAGAATAGAGGTTTTCCAATACTTACTGCAGCTCGCATTTGGTTAAGCCCACCATTGCATGAAACCATCAAATAACCATTGTTCCTATAGATTCCTGGATGACAATGACAACAACAAAACATCAGTGGTCAAACTCAAATATAGCACACGCATGACGCATTACATACCGTAGGCAAAGCTGTAATGGTAACAAATAAAACATTACTATTGTAGTGATGTACATTCAATATTTGTGTGGAAACAGGAAAATCAAACATACTTTGCGTCTTTGCCTGTTTGCCAGTCACTCGGTCATGCAAATACTATTTTTCCATGTGGGGAAGGACATATAATTATCAATCAAAATACAATGCACAAACATGAGCATTGGTGTAGAATGAAAATCAATAGGATTCTCCTTTGTTGAATTACCTAATAATTGAACAAACCGAGAGTTAATTTACAAATTGTAAATGCTAGAAAAGGTCCAACGCAGTTAATTCACGGACGGAAACCTTGCTACAGTTACCCAAAAGTTGCTGGGCATTTCCTTTGCTATCCATGTGAATAATGATAGGCAATTATGAAAGACGAAAACATCAGTTAAGAGTCACGAATGGTTGCCACCCATCCAAGCATATGCAACCCACCTAAAAAGTATCATCCTAACATGGAAATAACCCAAAACACAAATCTCATGTGCAGACTACAACGACCAGAAGAATGAAAATTCCTGACCTACCAACCGAAAGGAGATCCCACATTGCCCAATCTTACAAGATGCTGTGCAAACGACATTACCACACCATCCAGCCTAAACTCCAAATGAATTTACTGATTCAAGAATGCGAAAAAGATGATAAGGTGTGCCCACATTAACAAATCATCCACAGCACACTGCAGGCGACATTACGACAGAATGAAATACGCATGACCGAGCTAAATTACACAGATTTACAACCAATTCAAGTACACGAAAATGACTGAAATCTACACCAACCGCTAGTCATGTTCATCAAGTTTGAGGAAATCTACGTCGGTGCTTTGGAAGGATCTACCAAAATGCAGGCCGGCTGTCAAATGTCAATGTCCTGGGAATAGCATTGTCCAAATACAGAGCAGTTTCAAACAGGGCGAACGAAAGCGAGCAAGCGCCGAAACCAGCAAACTCACTTTTGGGCGGCAGCGTGGCCTTCTCCACGACGGGCTCCGGCGACGCCGGCCGCGCGCCGGCGAGCGCGGCCGCCTCCTCGGGCGCCGTGAGACACGACGGCCAGCCCTTGAGCACGCGGGGGCCCCACGTGTCCCCGACGGCGGTGAGCTGCACGACGCACGTCCACAGCAGGACCGTCGTGGTGGCGCGCACCATCCACAGCTTCATCCGCGACCGCGCCATCGCGGAAGACGGTGGGCACCTGAGCTTCTCGCCGCCGACGCCGGCCGCCTTACCCCCCATGGCCACCTTCCACCCCGTCGACCATGGACCAACGGAGCCCAGGAGCCAAGAACCTACGCGGCGACCATCCAAATCCCCCACGCCTCAAATCCACCACCAACTTCAAGAACCCGCCGCCTTGCTCCCACCCAATGCAGCACGAAACACCGTCCACCGCCGCCCAGGACGCCGCCACCTTCGCGACAGACAGCTACGCGCGCGGCCACCCAAGAACTCCTCCCAACCTCAAGAAACCGGACCTCACCGCCAACCCAACGCCTTCCTCGCCCAAACCGCGGCAGCGACCAATCGCCCGGCACGTCCTCCTCGGGGGCCGCGCCTTATCGCCCCCTCCACCTCCTTCCTAGCTTGAACGGCCAAATCCGGCCGGCGTCCAAGAACCGCCTGTAGGTGCAGCGGGGGCACTGGGCACACCAAAGCAAACCGCGTTCTTCCAAGATCGCGATGCAGCCTCGCCGCCGGAGACGAGCAGGCCGGGTGGGCGGAGTGGATCTCGGGGGAGAGGAGGGGAGGGGGAGCGTAGTTATTTTTGGCTCCCGGCGTCGGTGGTAGTGACGTACATGTACAGTTGCAAACACCTCTCTTCGCTCGCAGCGAGGGTGTGCGTAGCAATATTGATGCCCTCGCTGGGTGTTTGCATCGGGTGCCGCCGATGGATTTTGGTAGAAAAAATTAGTAATAAGTGATTTTTAAAAGAAGATAATAAGTAGTGAAAAATAAAAAAGAGACATGTGAGTCAGATAAAATGAGAGGAGTAAGATACATAATGCTTCTATAACTCTACCTTATCCTCATAGCAGAAAGGCAGAGAAACCACTTAAAAAAGCTAGACGTATGTGTCTGTTCTTTTTAGCTGAAACTTATAACTTTTGGCTGTGGCTTTGGGTTGTTCGTGCGAGAGATTATAGAGTAATAGAAACTCACGTACGGTTTTTACCGGTATAAATAAAATCGGTATAATATGTACAATAATTAACTAGTAGATCTTATCGTAAAAGATACTTTATTTAAAAACTAATCAATATAAAAAAACCAAAAAATAAGTCTTAGAAACCGAAAATAAGCTTCTTCGTGTAATGTCGACTTCGGACTTCATCGCCTCGAAGTCAATACAAATAGCCTCTTCATCTTTGTAGAGGCAAACGGTTGGTGGCACCGGAGGTATGCACGGGAGGAGGGTCCACGTGGCGGGTGCTGGTTGTGGCAGCGCGGAATTCAGAGGTGACGGACGGCCGGGATTGGCTGGTGAGGTGGTTGCGGTGCTGGAACGCGGTTTGGAGGCGGAGCGGAGCGAACCGTTTGGTGGCGTGGGGTGGTTTTGTTTTACCCGTGATGAGGCTGGCTGCCGCCGCGGGAGGATCCACTTGCGCTCCTCCTGTGCGCTGTGCGTGGACCTATTTTTCTTTTCATCTTTTTTATCGTTCACATGTTGTCGTATGTTCCTTTGTTTAGGTTTTTCTTTCGAGCTATTGGATCAGTGTCTAACTTGTTTCGGTCGAAGCTTTACAACGCTATCGATGGAAGTAATTTCTTTGGACAATTACCCGTATGTATTAGTCTTGACTTGAGCAAATAGGCACTTAACTTTTTTCTTTTTACAACAGGATTATATAAGGTCTTTTTTCGAAGTGTTGTGATTTTTGGCTGAAATGGCACTGTAACAACTATTACCTTTTTTGAGGTATTTAATTAATAAATAAATATAGAAAAATGAAGAACACAATTATATCTACAATGATAATACAAAGGAAAAAAAGAAAAAAACAACGTTAAGAAGCTAACATATTTTAAACGGTTTTTTTGTTTCTAAGAACCAAAAGCTATCATTGTTTGAAACGAAGTCCAGATTTCATGTTACGTATCAACTAAAAGCCCAATACAACCAGATTGGGATAATTATATGCCTTATAAAAAAACAAGTTTAGAGATAGGGGGAGCAGTGAGTACATAATACATGAATGATGTGCAACTAGGCTAGTTATTAGTTATAACGGACCAAGTAAACAACCTGAAAATTCAACCTATTTGAATTTGGTTTGAGCATTTTTTACGGCGCCCGTTTTAACTTTAGACCTTTTCTAGATGTTAGCTAGGACAGGTTGTGCTCAGGTCAACTACTACTTAAATACATCGACGTACATGACAGATGTGTTGACCATGACAAAAGATATTGCATTTGCATGTAGCAATAGCATATCCATGTGCATGTAGTAGACAATTTTATTGGCCTGGTTAGTCTGGCCAAAAATGGACAAATGGTAGCATAACCGGGTGCCTTGCTTTCTACGCTTCACTTGGGCGGGCGTCCGCGTTGGCCGGTGCTTTAAGGCGAAGCCAGTCCAAGGGCATGTATTTAGTTGCCAGCCACAGTTTATCACATCTAAGATTAGATAAGTTTGATCAACTTAGAGAACTGTTTAGTTACAGCCACAGTTGTGGCAAGATTCCCTTCCAGCAAACTAGGCCCCACGCGTCAATGACTCAAAAAAGTATGGTAAAATTCCCTTAGGCTGCTTAAGGTGTGGCAAAGAATTTGAGCATCTCAACTTAGACAAATGTGGCAATTTTTGTTGGCAAAGTGTGGCTAGCAACCAAACAGGCTCCAAATTCTAAAGAAGAGAATACCGTGACAGATCATAAAATGTGAGTGCGTGTAACAAATAAAGTAGCTATCGTGGTCTTATTAACACTTCGTTAATGGATGTCATATATATATATATATATATATATATATATATATATATATATATATATATATATATATATATATATATATATATATATATATATATATATATATATATATATATATATATATATATATATATAAAAAATAACGAGTGCTCCTTGGTGCTTGGGCACCATAAGTCTAAAATAGGTATGTATCACGTGTAAAAATTTTAAAATTTTTGGATATCAAGTTTAACTAATTTTCTAACTAGTTCAAACAAGTTCGAATCGAAATTTGAATTGTAGTTGCCTTTTTATTGATAGTTTGATTGTAGGTATGTGCTGATTATATATATAAATCGAAAAGTATGTGATCTAAATTATATATATATATATATATATATATATATATATATAGGAAAATACCTTTTACACCCGTGTAATTACACCCACCTCTAATATACCACCTAAACAAACTTGAAATACTCCTTTTATCACTTTAGGTACATTTGTATACTAATTATAAGATACTCCAATGTGAACCACGAAAAACTTGTAAAGGAGTTCATAGTTTTAGCATATTTTGTAAATACCCTTGTATACGCGCATAAAAGGAGTATGTCGAAAAAATATACATGTCACTTCGAAAATTGTTCATACCACCTAGATGGTCTTAAATACTTGTATACTACACGTACATACCCTCCGATTACACGAGATACTCCTACATTGCGAGATATGATATAGGGTGTAACTACACCGGTGTAGAAAAGATGCTTCATATATATATATATATATATATATATATATATATATATATATATATATATATATATATATATATATATATATATATATATGGAGCATATTTAGTGTTAATGGCTATTTGGTGCTAAGGTGCTAATGGCGACGTGGATCGTCGATCTAGATTACGTGGCTCAGATGGAGGTGGGTAGGAACTCCATCCTATTTAAACACTTTTGCAGAAAACCCCCTTCGCTTTGCACTTAAATAGAAACGCTATAATATACAACAACAATGGTGGACTTGATGGATTTTTGTTAAAAGCGCAGGGGATTTTTTTGTAAAAGCGTTTAAGTGGGATGGAATTTCCATCCACATCCATCTGAACCACACAATCTAGATCGGGTGGCCCACATCGCCATTAGCACCTTAGTATTGAAATAGTCATTAGCACTAGATATACTCTCATATATATATATATATATATATATATATATATATATATATATATATATATATATATATATATATATATATATACATATAGACATATAGACACACGAGAAAATTGATTATATTCCATTGAATAACATCTGCTTTTATAAAATATCACTGAAAAACACTCTCTCTATTGTATGCCATCGAATTGCACCAAAATTTAATTATTTGCCATTGCCATCGATTAGCCTCCATTTGGCCCTGAAAAAATATAAAATCTGTCCCTGTGATAAAAATTAAATATAGCGCAAATTGGTTTAGCCAAAAATACTAAATTTTTTTTTGGTGGATCACTAGGGTAGTGTACAACTCATATATAAAATTTCATAAACTGACTCTTCCATTTGATCAATTCTATATAGAGATAATTGATTCTATGCCACTGAAATGCAATGAACTCGGCCATATTTTTTTGGGCTTTTGGCTATTGATTTTACTGAAAGTCGAAACAAATAAAATGGTTTCTTGCGAATTCTCTAAACAATTTTTTATGCCTAAAACCATATGTAACGTCTGCGTCGACGTCTCTGTCGTCCGCTGCCGTCTCAAAAAATATAAACAAAAATTATCAGATGTAGCTAAAACCTATCAGCCATGGCCTAAAAAAATATGACCCTCATCCATCGAGCAGTGAATGTTCTTGGGAATATTTTTAGCTGTTATGTTCTTCTAGAAGAAATAGCTTTCTTTAAGCTTAGGGCCTAGAATAATTCTCTTTTTCCTACTTGGGAAATGCATGGGTGTGATTCGTGAGGTGTGGTACGCTCCTTCCCATACATAAACCATTGACGAGAGACGATTAAGGTCCTGTTCAATATAGCTTAAATTTATTGGCTTAAGTTTATTTTTGCACTATTCATAATTTCGTTTTTTCTAAATTTTTGATTTTTTTTAAGCTTTTTTGTCGGTTCTTTTTTTTCTCGTATTCGTTTGCGTTGTCTGTGATGGAAAGCAATATTATTTCGCTGTCGAATGCATTAAGGTCTTGCTTTGCTTGGCTCCGGCTCTATCTTCATAATCGATGGGAAGCTAGATGAACCATGTTGTAGTACAGTTCAGAGTTTTACAAGGCACGTCAAAGTCGATATATGGTAGCTTCAAAATAGAGGTTCACGTTGTTGGATGTGCTTAAGCCGCAATCAAGTACATTAAGCACGCAATTCAAGACCTTATTGAAATTCTTGAGTTGAGTGTCAAACAAGATTAATTTTGGGGTTAAATTTATCTAATCTTAATGCGAGTTAGATGTGCGGGCTCGCTCAGTTGGGCTGAAAAGCTGTGACTTATGGCTGAAATTACACTGTAACGGCTGAAATTTTACTGTAGTTGAAGGTGTCTTATTTAACATAATTAAATTTAAAAAAAAATTAAAAATAGAAAAAATATGCTAGCTCATCATGGACAACGTAAATGAATACGAGAAAAAAGAACCAGCAAAAAAGCTCAAAAAAAGTCAAAAGTTAAAAAAAAACGAAATTTATAAATAGTCGGTCAAGTCGAAACCAAGGCGGACCAGGGCCTGGCGACCACAGGCACCGCCTGCTCCCCATGGAGCTTTCTTGATTACGAACAGAGCACAAGAAACACCATCACTACACAGTGTAGAGCGAATTGGTAGATTGGTGTATGGATGTGAAGGCTGCAGCTTGTATATAGTACAAGATGCCGGAAGTCGCCGGAAGCTCGGAGTAGAGGCGGTCGAGGAGGGACTCCTTGTAGAGGCCAAGATATAGGCGCGGCGTATCTCGAAGACACTGTGCGGTTCTCCGGCCGAGTATCTCTATCAGGGCCTTCTCGTCCGTGCCCCAACCTACATGCAGAAAAACGGGACCAAAATCTGGAGCTTTTGAGTCATGAAACCGACGGTGCATGCGCGGACGGACTGGTGCCATGAAAACACCAAATCTTGGCACATAAATAAGGCGAAAACAACACAAACAGAGCGTACAATGACAATGAGGAAGTCAGATCGGTGCCCTGCATAGGATCAGTGCTCGATCGGGTACAGTTCTTCGCCCAGGCTCGTTAAATTCTCTGGGTCCGCTACTGGCTGAAACAAGCGGGGGTTACGTGAAATTCTGAGCGGGGTTACGTGAAATTCTCTCCGTGGTCCACATACTATAAGGTTCCATTTCTCGAATGTGAAGAAATGCTGGTACGGTCCCGTCATGTACGCCAAAACAGCATCTGATCTAGTGATCTACCCTTCTTGTCTGTACTTTCCCTACATGCTTCCTCAACCTTAATTAGAAAACTACCAGATTCACATTTCTACTCATGTAAAACCAATAAACCCTAATAGCAACCGGCCGGTATTAACCATATATACCGTCCGAACGATAAGTCTAATTATCACCCGAATACCGGATACTCGGTACTCCTGATTCACAAGGTAGTCTATTTTCTTGGAATAAAAGTTTCACAATACATGTCTACGGTGGAACGGTAGTGCAGTTGTTATGCTGCCCATGGTTCTATAACGAGAGAGAGAGTACGAGAGAGAGTATTGGGTGCGTTTTTTACGGTTTTGGCTTATGGCTATTAGCTCTAGCATGAGCGTTTGTATAAATAAATCGTATGTCGATAAATTACCTCGAAACGGTCATCCCAATAAACCAACCATTTTATTTATTTGATCGGAGAAATCATAAAGTATAAGCTATATATTAAAAATATCATGATATGATGGAGCGCTCCAATTAATAAGGGTAACTTTGATCTATATGTATCAAATGCTCTTTTGATTTTGTGTTTCATTAGTTAAATGGAAGATAGTGGATTTCTCGCTGACATGGTGGGTGCTCCCACTATCTTCATCGTTAAATGTTCTCTCGACGTACATGCTCATTTTGGGGTAGAAATGCATTCCTAAAGCACTATGTTCTATGAGACGAGAGAAATCCGTCTCGTCGGCCTGATCCAAACACAAACGAGATGTGCTCCCTTTTTTGTTCGAAATTTGAACGAGACCCATGCATGAAACAAACTAACCCTAATAAGGCACCTGATAATCAAAACAACACTGAGTCACGCCCCCATTTTTAGGACTGTTAGAAATCCCGGCAACTACTACCTAGAATTGTTTAATTAGCTGCAGAGTACTATGTAAGAGTGTGTATTATAACAATATATGCTTACAACATAAGAACCAAACTTTATTACAGAAGTACAGCATAACAGCCAGATTTTTACCACAGGGGACATTCAGGCCTAAAGTTACATTACATTATAAAAGAAACTCTACGGGCGTGTCTGAGCGAGGACGAGACTTGTAATATCCCAAAATTTGCCTTCTGTAAAAGAATTTATTTCAAATTAATTATTTCAAATATCTAGATTTTATTTGGTTTTTATTTGTATTTTATGTGTAATTCTAGAGGGAAATATCAAAATTGCAAAACTATGTGCCTCGTGTAGCAAAGGAACATGGCTCTTGCAGTAAAACATCCTGGGCGAAACTCATTTGGAATTCTTACTACCAGAACCATATCGCCCAAATGATAAGTCTAAATTATTACCCGAGTACCGGACACTCGGACAAAGTGTCAGAATTTTATAATTTTGACATGATGGTTTTTCATTTGTACAATTAATTAATAATACAAGCACTCGTTATGTTTCATAACGTAGGTCTGTCTTCTTGAAATAACTGTTTCACAATGCATGTCCATCAGTCCATGGATCGAATGTCCATGGTTCTATGATGAGAGAGAATATTGAATATGGTGAAGCACTCCGATTAATAAGGGTAACCTTGATCTATATGTATTAAATGCTATTTTGATTTTGTGTTTCATTAGTCAAATGAAAGAGAGTGGATTTCTCACTTATAATTGTGGATGCTCCCGCTGGGCTGTTCTTTTCGGCTGCGGCTTATAGTTTTTGGCTGAAATTTTTGAATTTTGGCTGTTTATAGTACAGATTACGGAAAGACAGATATTCACTTACAATTTTGGTTAGTACAGTTGTTAGGCTTTTAATGTGTAGATCGTTTAACTTGTGAACCCCGTCTTGAGAAAATACTCCGTTTGAAAGTTAGGTACTGTAGTAAAAGCCAAAAGCCGTCAGTTTGTGAGGTTCAAAACAGGCCTATATATCGTTACAGTTAAATGTTGTTCGAGATATGTGCACATTTTGGGAGCAAAATCGATTCCTAAAGCATTATGTTCTATGAGAGGAGAGAAATCAGTCTAGTCAGCCTGGTCCAAATATAAACGAGATTTGCTCTCTTTTTGTTCGAATTTTGGACTAGACCCGTACATAAAACAAACTAACCCAAGAATAACAACACACCTGATAATCAAAACAACACGGAGTAAGTTCAGATCGCTAAGTCCTGCAACAATAGAAGAGACCTGTGCATGCCTGATGGTCTGTTAATTACGGCCTCTAAAAGCGGTTTTTATCTTTTACATAGTACCTAACTTTTAAATAAAGTATTTTTTAAGACGGGATCTACAAGTTAATTGTAGTACACGTTAAAAGCCTAACATCTGTATCAACCAAAATCACAAACGAGTATCTCTCTCCCCGTAAACTCTATCGCAAATAGCCAAAATTTAAAATTTTCATTCAAAAATTATAAATCATAGTAAAAAAGAATAGACACTTAAACATGTATCGTGAAACGGAGAAAATAAAACTCAATGGATTATTGAGTCCTAGAGTAAAAGGCACCGTGCTCACCAAAGGTAGAGGCTGCCTACAAGGCTACAACTACGGGTAACGGGTGTCCATGCCACCTCAGTGCATCCATCGATCACGAAGCAACTTATGCATCATGCTGGTTGGTGGACAACTACATTCCACCAGCGGCCTCGACCTTTATAGCTGCCTTTTGGAACAAGCCGTCTACCACTAGAACCGTCCCAAGCAGCAGCAGCAGCAGCAGCCGCCGCCTTACAGCAACCGCGAGGATCCATCACCCCTGAAAAAATCAAACAAAGAAAGGTAAAGGGTTACACAGGTTGGTCATACGCAAGTGCACAAATTAGGTAGGCATTCGTTTTAGTTTAGGTGCTAATCATGCATGGATTATTGATGCTCAAGGATGCACCGACGGACATTTTGTGAGACAATTGCCCCGTTCATTGATTAACGACAATAGTTTGACATAGAAGCGAATGCAAAAATGTAATTGTGCCTTTGTTTACTCTTGGTCCTATAACTAAAATGTAGGACCGAAAGGTAACACGTGGGGTGATTGATAGGGGCGACTGCACTTTCATAAGTGTGAGGGCACAGGTCCCTGTACGATTTTAATTTTTGTTGCTTATAGTCTAACCTTACACAGTGCGTGCCCTCACATGTCAAAAACTAGTGCCCTGTATGCCAAGAACTACATCTGTCTAAAATAAATAAGACTTAAACACGTTTACAAACAGAGGGAGAAAAGAAAAGAAAAGCATGTATGACGTTGATAAAACACGACACTATAAAAATACGTGTAATAGTAGGTTCTCGGATTCATTCTAGATCATTCACTAATGGTACGTTTCTTGATTTTCGTGTGTTGTCTGATAAATAGTTATTTTCTATTGAATTTTGTTATAAAGTTAGTTGATATTACAAAATTTAGAATGCATTACTATCTACTACGTTATTGATGGATGTAGAGGTGCAAATGGAGCGGATAATTTTCGTCCGACCGACCAACCGAAAGCTCGCAGAACGAATACGGAAGGGGTAAATGGGTATCCGGCACTATCCGTGTCCGACTCCGCGAAAAAAATATGGAATATGATACGAAATGAGTAATATCCGTCTGTATATATCTGTAGGTCAAGTAATATAAGGAAGTCTAATGTGACTTCACTTAGGAAAAAAATAACATATAGGCGGATTGCTACATCTAAATATGTAGAAAATACTGAGCGTTCTTCCTTTAACATCTCGGTGATTAGTCTCTCTGTGCTCGCTCTGATTGCACCCTACTGTCCAATATCATGTGTAGGAGTGCAAAAGAAACAGATAACTTTCGTCCGACCGACCGTCCAAACGCTTATAGAACGAATACAGAACAGAGAAATGGGTATCTGGCATTATCCATGTTCGACCCTGATTCCAAGAAAAAAAATACAAAATATGATACATGATGAGTGATGTCTGTTCGTATTTGCTCTGATTAAACCAGTAGATAGATGTGTTGATAAGTATATACATGGAGCATAAGGCCCCCAGGTCATTTATGTTCTAGATCTACCACTGATGATTGATGCTGTCTAAATTTTTACCTAAGTATTCTTGATCTTTCACTAAATAACTATAAAGTTACAAAGACTAGGATCAGCAGCCAAAACCCCGAATTAAATTGCTCAAGAGATCAAACTCTGGAGAAAAGCCAAACCCTAGCGGTTAGACCGACTATTTGGGGAGGGTCTGACCTCCTGGCAGTCAGACTACCGACTCGAAGCCGATCAGACCGACCTCCTGGTAGTTGGATCAGCCACTATCCAGAACAACCCGACACAATCTAATTTTGGTGCAATTCCAAAAATACAAGTCCAAATGATATGAAATTTTACAAACACGTTGCTTAAAGTCTCATGAAGCTATTCCAACTAAGAATTGCAAGAATCAATGTTAAATTTCAAACATTTTTCAAGGTTAAGTAATATCGCACCAACATCGGGCAAAAATAAAAAACGATGAATATAACTTACTCGTGGGTAGAAGATAGCCAAGATGACTCTAGATATATTCACACATGTCACATCAAGCAAGAACACCAAATAAGTTAAGACAAAAATACTTAGATCAAGAAATCACTCCAGATGTTAAATCTAATCAAAACCGGGTTTCTTTAAGAACTTGCTAGCTGAGTGCCTAGATGGATGGGATTGATTTCTAAAGGTCACCTTCCTTCATCTCGTATACGACCTTGGCACAATAAGATTAAGAAGGGGGGAGAGAGAAGAGAAAAACTAACCAAATCAAGAGCAAATCAATCAACACAAGACGAATTAATGAGAGATGAACAAATATTGATTATTGCTACTTCAGAATGAAAGTTTTATAGCCACTTCACTTGAAGGACAAGACAAGACAACACTCAACTTTTCTCAAACCCTAACCCAAGTAAACATGATCTCCATGGCAAGAGATGATGGTTGGATGGTTAACCTTCAATTCTCCACCCCTACCTGTTAAATAGATAGGCCAACCAGTTTTATCTAATATTAATAGATACTATCCACTTAGCACAATAATCCCTCATAACAATGGTTTTAACTCAAACACTACACTTATACATGTTTTTCAAAGTGCGTAAGTTTGAATTCGCTAAGTTCTTAGTCTTGATCTTCTCAGCTTCTCCTTGACTTAAACTGCTCTCCCAAGCACTGCTCAAGCACCGCAGTTTTGATTCAAGGTAGTTCTTGATATTTGGGTCAAACTACCAAAATACCCTTTCTTGACCCACTCTTCATCTTCTATTGCAAGCAATCGCTATACTTACCACATGTAGGTACACCACTAGCTTTCCATGCATTAGCAAGTCTCTCCCGTTCTGGTTCCATCGAACCACGCCTCACTTGGATCGACCAAATCACATGGTTGAACCCACCACTCGAACTTCACTTCAATATTTTCTGCTTTTCTCATGCCATGCTTGAGCTCAGCCATCTCACCTGGCATCCTCGATCATTCAGAGTCTTAGCTCCTCCATGAGCGTAGCCCTGATCTTTGCCATTGACCATGGTTCACTCTAAGTGACCCTGCACATCTAAAGGCAAAGAAATCATTTTTTGGCGCAACTTCTTCATAACTTGACTCATATTAGCGTTAACATACCTCATGCAATGTATAAACGCTAATCAAGCTTGACAAAAATTATCGCAAGACATAAACCCCCAAAATTCAAAAACTCAACTGAGAGCACACATGACAGCCGGTTTGACTAGAGCCCTGTGCCATTCTGACCGCTAATAGGGGCCGGTCTGACCGGTATTGTCCAATGGTCGATCGTCAACGGGTTCTGATCGACCACCCCACTTTGGCGGTCGATTGGTCGCTCTCACCGACACTTCTAGAAAACCAATAAAATTTGCAATTCAAGTTTCCAACCTTCCCAGGTTGCAATAGTTATCACAACATAATTTTGGATTTTTCCCATGGTCATTAAATCTTTCTCTTGATGAATTCATTGGCAATTACTGAAAAATGTAGTTAGGAGGGGTTTAGAATTTAGAGGGGAAATTTTACAAATAGAGCTGAACATGGTCACAAGAGGAATACAAAGACTAAAAATGACCATATGAGGCGAAAATAGAGTGAAGCTACTAAAAATAACAAGTTTTCCGTAAAAAAACTCCAAATCTACCAAATGAATTGGAAAATCTCACTCTAGGTCCACATGAAAGAACAATTGTTCTATTTTACCTTGGTCATGGTAAGAGGAGATCAAAATATCAAGAGAATCAAATTAAGACATTAAAGCTCCAACTTAGCAAGATTTTGCACAAAAACTCTGAATTATGCTCTACATATGCATTTTTACCAATCTTTCTCCCCATTTGATGATGGAGTCATCAAGATGCATAAAAGAAGATAGGGCATGAATGAAATGAACTGGTTGTAATTTATTCATTTTTAGCATCAAGAACCAAGAAAATTTATCCAAAGTGACTCTACAAGTATTACACCAAGCCATATTGACCACGACAAACCATACAGCAAAGCTAAAGCTACATAAGCAATAATATGAATTTAAATAGATTTTCAGCATGTTTTTAGGCAAAGGTATCCAAAAATGAGTCAATCCATATCAATAAACTAAATAGAATCAAGAAGCTACAAATGAGTCAATTTAGAGTACTACAAGTTCAATGTTGAATTATTTTGTTCAAGCACTTTAAATTTGAGCATAACTAGCACATTTAGTATCTGCTGATAGTTATTTTTGCTTTTATCTTAGCAAAGTAAGTCCTGAATTAGGAGCCATCAACAACTTCTTCCTAAGCTTTAACCATTTTCATATTTTTGCTTTCTTAGCCATGTGCTAGATCTCAAGTTTTGTTACCACCAAATCAAACAAAAAGCTTAAAAGAGTGGCATATGTCATCTAAAACTGTCCCTAAGTTTATGTCTAGTATAATAGCAAGTTGCCTAATGAAAAAAAATGCTGAGATCAATTTTTCGCACAAACAAGATTATTTTTCATGTTTTATTTCTAGTTCAAGAACAATGAGTTACTCCTTTGTCCATAAGCTATATCTAACCCGAGTCATAAAAGCCTAGCAGAAGTAAACTCATACTTAAATAAAGAACTAGCATAGCTTAATCTAAATCTCAACTAGGTTCAAGACTAAACTTAGCCTATTTGATAGGGCTTGAATCATAAGATCACTAGCACAAAAGTAGTTACAAGTCTAACATGACATGATTTAGTTTAAGCTTTTCATATTTAATAGTGCTAGCATGGCAAAAGCTAAATTACACATAGAAAGACATTATAAATCTAGCAAACTAGAGCAAGATATGGTACGATGTAAAGCAAGATATCATATCACACAAGGATAATAGTCAAAGTTCTATGTAATTATATTACATGCAAGTTGCTGAAATTAAATGTGCAATATGATACAATGTATGCAAAAGAGTAAAACTCCCTCTTAAAACAGGCAAAAAAGGACTAATAACCCCCAACGCTCCCCACAAAGAAGCCAAACGAGGAGAATCAAGAGTTTTAATGAAAATATCTGCAATCTACTGCTCTAACTCTACAAAGTAAAGCACAACATCACTCTTCTCTACATAGTCTCTAAAAAAATAATATCTAATGTCAATGTGCTTAGTCCTAAAGTGTTGCACTGGGGATTTGGCAATGTATATGGTGTTAGTATTGTCACAGAAAAGAGGAACACTATTTAAGACCAACTCATAGTCCTATAGTGTGTAGATAAGATCCAAAGAACGTAAGAGTAATTATTATCAGCAGCTACATACTCCGGCTCAGTAGTAGACTGTGCAATAAAAGACTACTTCCTAGATGGAAATAGATAAGAGATGTGCCTAAGAAGTGACAAGTATCAGAAGTACTCTTTCTATCTGTCCTACACCCCCATAAGATTAGCACTAGAAAAGCCCAAATAAAGAGTGCAAAATCAGAAGAATACAATTGTCAAAAGTCAAAAGTGTTCTCAAGGTACCTTAAGATGCGACACATTGCTTGACAATGTGAGGCATGAGGGGAAGCATGAAATCAAGCGTATAAACATACAACAAATTATATGTCCGACCTCGACGCAATGAGGTAGAGAAAGGAGCTGATCATGCTACGGTACTCCTTTTGATCCATAGGCTCTCCATCCTCATTAAGGTCCGCACAGTAGAGGTGGCAATTGGAGTAGGCATAGGCTTGCTACTTTCCATGTCGAAGCACCAAGAAGGTCCTTTGTGTACTTGCTTTGATGAATGAAGGTTCGTTCTTTCAGTTGCTTGACTTGAAAACTAAGGAAGAAGGTCAGCTCGCCCATTGTAACATCCTGATTTTCATAGCCTTTTTGAAGCATTTAAAAGAAAATTCACCATTTGGATTTTTTGGAATTAATTAAAGCTTAAATAGACTTTATGTTAATTAAAATGATTTAATATGACTAAACTAAACTTTAATATTTGTTGAAAGTATTTCATTTGGGTTCATTGTGCTTCAAGAAATTTTCTAGAAATTTTCTGGGTTTATTCGCTATTTTCGAGACCTCAATTTGACTTAAACCAATATATGAAAATAGAAAATGTCTAGAAATTCCCTAAATAGCCTTTGGGCTGAAACCCGTTTCTCCCCTGGCCCGCTTCGCCTCAGCCGCCCGTTCTCCTGCCTGCCATGTGTCACCCCTTTGCCCGAGTAGCCGCCTCAATAGCGCCGACAGTCTGATTCTTCGCCATGCCATGTGTCGTTCATCCAAAGGCCTATGCACTATTCATCTTCCTCGCGCACAACTGCACCATGTTCTTTCGGGACTTTGCCTCAGCGTCCACACCATGTCTGTCGTGGACTCTCTCGCCCGTACACACCTTAGACTCTCGGCATCCGTGCCATGCATACCTTGGTCACCTTGACTTCTAGGTATAAATAGCCGACCGCCCCCTCGGCTTCTGTGTCCACCGAGCTACCGTCGTTCTCTTGTCCCGAGCGGCCAAGCTTCATCATCCATGCACTGTCATCACTGGGTCACCGTCCTCATCGTTGTTCGTCTCGGTCGTCGAGCCATCCTCGTCGACGGTGAGCTCATCACCAACCAGCCGCCGTCTTCATTCTCGTCTCCGGCCATCGAGTCTTCGCCTTCGACCTCACTGCTCAGTAGCTACTGGTGTGTAGCTGCTGAGCCTTGTCCATCATTTTCGCCCGTCGGCTAGCCGCCATCCACCTCGTCGTCGGAAGCAACTGCCCCTCGATTCACCCGTGCCGCGCGACGCTTCCAAGAGCCCATTCTTCTCCGTCCTACCTCCGATTGATCTGATTCTTTTTCTTAAATTTATCTAAAATTGAGCTCTATAGTTTGATTCTAGTTTTGAGATTTTTGGATTTTATTTAGATTTTATTTGATTTTATTTTTGCCTCCTTCATTTTCTCTCTCGTTAGATAACGTCTTCGAAGGAGCTGAAGCAAGAACTGAAGATCAAGAGTTTGTAACTGAGTAAGGTCAAGGCAAGTCATGTCCTTTGATCATGTTGAACCTTTGTACCTGGTAGTTATTGTTCAATTTGATTAATCCCGCACTTGATAATTTGAATGCCATGAATCCGTTGTCACTATAGGATGGGTATTTATCTAGTATACAATACTAGTTATCAGGGTTGTACGTCTATTATGCTTAGCTATGCTTATGGAACATTGGGTTCATCATCACATGTTGATTAATTAATTTTCACTTAATGAGATATTGAATCATGGTGGTTAGCCACAGTTATAAAATATAAGTGTCATGGCATGGGTAGTGTCATTGGTTGTGGTTATAAAAAATGGTTTTCAGTTGGGCGAATGATCGTGCAGTAAAAGGGGTGCAATGGTACATGGGGGTGTGGATGTCTCACATGGGTAATGTTTAAGGACTTAACTTCGTGTGCCATTGATTCGAGTCTTATCGTATAACCACATGTCCAGTATGAGATGGACCTAGCTGATTAATTTGTGAAGTTTCAATTTCGGTTCCATCATTGGGATGAATGTGGTTTGGTCATAGCCATGGATCCAGACTAAGGCAGCGGGCAAAACTGGGTTGAGATTAACCATTGTAAAGGCATTGTCATGAACTCTCTGCCGCACACTAAAAAAAAGTGTGTTAATAGTGTGGCAATATGAGATAATCTTGTCTTGTGGGTAAAATTATGCAACATCTGCAGAGTGTAAAACTATTCCAATACCCATGTCTTCGGTTATGGACAATGCTCGGTGATTTTACACGAGGGGTAGAATTTTCATAAAATCTGGTTGGGTTAAGTTGGGAAGTGAATGATCAGTTCACCAATTGTTCATTGGAGCGAATGGTCAGTTCACTTGTGGTTACTCTCAATTCCTTAGATTATTTACTTATTAATCATTTTTAAAGTTCATTTTTAATCTATCTATTGTATTTAATTTAAATTATTGCTTTCTACAAATAACCACTCAGCCATCATTTGATAAGCTTTGCATACTATATTGCATTCTTGTTACAAACAACTTACTGAGTACTCTATGTACTCATGGCTGTATCCATATTTGCTCAGTTGCTGAAGAAGAGCCATATTATACAGAGGAATTTGAAGGATGTCTCTTCGACGATTTCACGGATTAGGACTTCGCTCCCTAGTCGATAGCCTGTCGGTAGGTCGAATGGCTACTACGCTTATTTCTATTTTCCGCTGCTAGTTTCTTAAGCCCTTTAGGCTATTATCTATAAGTTGCTCATAAGGTCACAACTTTGATAACTATTAATATTTGAGTCTTTCCTTAGTAAATTATGATGTGGTCGATATTCCATCTATGTTTACATTGTGTGCACTATCGTGATCCTGGATTTGTGCAGAATACACAGGAGAGTTCGAATTTGCAGATTCGGGTCTCTACACCCATCATACCCATCTTAAATTCCCTGCTCATCAAATCTAAACACTGGACACCAAAGCATTGGAAGAACCACTGAATATAATGTCATACGCATAAATGTGAATAAATAAGAAGTCACTGTCATGCCTGAGAGTGAACAAGGTCTTATATACCATTCACATTTTGAAATTATTTTTAAGCACAAAACTCTTAATCCTATGGTACCAAACTCTAGGGGCTTGCTTCAATCCATACATGATTTTGGAGAGCTTACACACATGGTTGGAAATTTTGGATTTTCAAAACCAGGAGTTGCTATACATACATCTCTTCTTCTATGAAACCATTTAGAAAAGCACTCTTAACATCTATTTGAAAAAGCTTAAAGCACTTAGACACCACCAATGCTAGTAATATGCGAATGGCTTCCAATCAAGCTACAAGAGCAATGGCCTCTTCAATCTCTAAGCTCTTTACCTGGGAAAAACCCTGAGCTACAAGCCTAGCTTTATTGTGAACTACCAACCCATCCTCACTTTGCTTATTTTTTAAAATCAATTTTGTATCAATTACATTATGATTAGAAAGAGGTTCAACTAATGTCCAGACTTAGTTTTTTTCAAAGTTTTCAGGTTCTTCATATATAGCATTGACCCAAGAGGAATCAGATAAAGCATGGGTGATATCTTGGGGTTCAAAATATGCAACAAAAGCATATGTGTATGAGAATCTGAAGAGATAAATCTAGAACGAGTAACTCGCTCATATGCTGTGGAGGTAGGAGTAGAGCCACTCGAAGCACCGGTGAAGGTGTGAGAAGGCTGCTCTACTAAAACGGGAGAAGTGAAAGCAGGCTCTCCAACCAAAATAGGAGTGAGTAGAGGATGGATTGGGTCCTCATCCTTTAGTTTAGGGTCGTCGTCGATGAAGATACTCTCCTGATCACCATGTACCTGAACTATTGGGTCTATAACTAGGACTAGCCTCATCAAAAGTGACTTTACAAGTCTCAACGATTTTGTTAGTATCCAAATTAGATGCATGATAGTCATGAGAATGAGCATAATATCCAAGGAGAATGCCATGATAACATCTAGATTCAAATTTATCCAAATTGTCATGTTTAAGAATAGTGCACTTACAACCAAATATCTTAAAATGAGAGACGTTAGCCCTATGATCAAATCTAAACTCAAAAGAAGTCTTGTCTATGGACGATCTCAAGAAAACTCTATTGGACACAAAGCAAGAAGTAGAAATCGCCTCAGCACAAAACCTCCTAGGAGTGCTATGCTCATCTAGAATGGTCCTAGCCATCTTTACAAGGTTCCTATTATTTCTTTCTACAAACCCATTCTACTGGGGGACTCTAGGTGAAGAGAACCGATACTCTAATCCTCTCTCCGTGCAGAAAGTGACAAAGGGCAAGTTATTGAGTTATGTGCCATTGTGACTCCTAATGGCTCTCAATGCTCCTGAGAGGTCAACTGGTAGTCTAAAGGCCAACTCTCTAAAGCAGCCAAAGGCTTCATCCTTAGAAACTAGAAAATATACCCAGGAATACCTAGAGAAGTCATCTACAATGACAAACACATATCGCTTACCTATTGCAGACTGGACTCTAGAAGGGCCAATTGTGTCCAAGTGCAAGAGCTATCCAGGGCCATCAGTCATACTAAAGTAAGAATCATTATCTTATCATGTCTACAAGGTATGCACAGTAGGTCTCTGGAACTTTAAGCCTAGGCAATCCTCTAATAAGGTTCTTGCTACTGGCTCTAGTCAAGTGATTCAAGGCTATATGTCAAAGTCTACGATATCACAACACTAAGTCATGAGAGTCAAAAGCTACAAGATACCTAGGGCTAGGGATTGAAGAGGTACTGAAAGCATCACTAAAGATCCTCCCAAACATAGAGATCCCAAAGACATACTCACCCGAGGAGTCTAGGACTCTACACTTTCCACTCTTGAATCTCACTTCTAGACCCTTATCAAGAAGCTGGGAAACAAATAACCGATTATACCTCAGCATACTTACCAAAGTGACATCCTTAAGCATGAAATTGTTGTTGATGTGCACTGTGCTCTTTGCTATCACAATCCTGGTAGAAGCATCCCCAAACATGATCAACTTGTTTTTGTACGTGTGAGGGAGGAGAACCATAGAGAATTTCTGGTCATGTGTCGAGAACACCTGGAATCAACAATCCACACGTCATCCTTCCTCACACGCTAGACCTACAGGACATAAGCAGGAAGCATATGTACCTGAGTACTGGGTTGGTAATAAAAGACTTACGAATCCAATACTGAACCACACGATGTCTAGGAACAATAACAAAAGCATAAATAAAATGGTTAGCAAGATAATCATGAGAATGCACACGAGAACCACTTAAACCTGTCTGAATCGGTCTACTAAAAGGCTAGTAATCTCCCATTTAGATGCTATCCATGGTTTACTCTCACGATATCCTAACCTAAAGCACTACCTAGAGCTACCAAAGAAGTCACAGAAGTCATCTACAGACCTACACCTATGTCTAGAAAGAAAGATAGGCTACTTCGCTCTAGAGATACTCATATGTGAAGTAACTCTAATAGATGCCAAAGAATGCATCCTCTTTTTCTCTCAACCTTGGTTTTACAAAAACAAAATTCAACTATGTGGCCATCCTTCTTGCAGAAGATGCAATGATACTTGACATTTTGAGAGGTTTGGCCTGGTAAAATAGAAACACCTGACTTGCTAGAAGGGGTTTGGGCAAAACTTGCTGACCAAAAGACAGTCTTGGATAGCTTAAAGGATTTCACCTTCGTAACAGCCCAGCTGTTATTTTCAAAATTTTAGTAATAAAAAAAATAATTAAAAATTAATTCAATTTAAAATAAAAATAAGTGTTCTTTAGTTGCCTAAATTTGAGAGTTTGTGTTTGCTGTTTTTAGCCTTTTCAAAAAGGTTTTTGTTAAAAGTAATTTGACTAAAAATATAAAACTGTTATCAAATAAAAATGGTATTGGTAATTTCATAAAAGAAACTATTCCAAATTAGGTATTTAAAAGCATTTGGCTTTTATTTGGATTTTTCGTGATTTTTTGAGATTTATTTGGAGTTATCTGGATTTTATTCCAAAGCCTAAAAGCAAGAAAATATGTTTTAAATATTTTCTTAATGCTAAAAAAATATTTATTTTGATTTTCCAAGCTTCCCTAAATTTTATAGAATTTTTGAGAATTTTCTGGAATTTAAAATCAATTTTTGAAGCCAAAAGATATTTTTATAAAGTGTTAAAAAGGTTAAAATGAATTAAAAATATTTTTTCTAAGTATAAAACATCCCCAGGGTTTTTCTGTAATTTTTCTAGAATTTTTAAGCATTATTTGGTATTTTCTAAGTATTTATAAATACTCCTCCTATTTTCTGAAAATCAAATCCGAATTAAAATCCGGATTAATCTGGTGTTGACACGTGTCGCACCGAGATTAAATCCATCATTTTCTCTGGTTTAATCCTAGCCTCTCATCTTCATTTAAAACGAGTGGCCGAGATCTTGCCACGTGTCAACATCTGAGCCACTCATTTCTTTCCATCTCTCTCTCTTACACGTGGGGACCACTTGTCATCTCTTTCTTCCCCACCCCTTTCTTCTTCCTCTCCTCCTCTCTCCTCTCTTTCCGGCCAAGACGCACCTTCGCCTCCTCCTCGCCACGTAGCCCGCCTCCCGTCTGTAGGCCTCGGCCAGCCCCCACCATGCCCGGCCGGACCGCCTCCTCTCCCCACGCCCAAACCGAAAATCCGCCGCCATAAATGCCGCCCGAAGCTTGGCCGCCGCCTCCTCTCCCAGAGGACGGACGCCTCGGCTCCCTCGCCCACCGCCGCACCCCACCGGCCATTAATGGCGCCCCGCTCGCGTTCACACCGCCCTAGCCGGTTTGCTCCCCGTGAACTCCGGCGAGCTCAACCGTCGCTCCTCCCCTATATAAAGCTCCTCAAAGCCTCCACCGCACACACCACTCCACCACCCTCCTCCCCACCTCGGCTTCTATCCCATGCCCGAGCCGCCGCCCACGGAGCTCATGCCGCCACCTTCTCTCCTCCGCTGTCGCCACCTCCGGCCACCGCCTCGCCTCATGGTAGGAACAGGATCCCGTCCTCCCTCTACCGCCACCCCTCGCCGCCGCCGAGCGTGGCGCTCTCCGGCCTTGGCCCTGTGGGCCGCTGGTCCCCGCCACGTCGGCGCCACGTGGACACACGTGGCAGCCCAGTGGCAGCCACGTGGCGCCACGTGTGCCCTGGCCGCCACGTCATCATTTCCTTTTATGTTCTTTTATTTTAATTCCAGTGATGACATCATAATTCCAGATTTCTAATACAAAAATAATTCGGGAAAATAGATCCTTTTCTTTTTCCTTCATTTTTGAACTTCCGAAGGCCCATATTTGCTCGTTTTAGCTCCAAATTTAACCATTCAAATTTCTAAATTTTTCTAAAAATCTGAACTATTCATTTCTTAGTTTTTTTCAATTTTTTTTAAAATTTTATTTGAATTCTTTTTGGTTCTTCACGTGTAGAATACGAGGATTTCGTCGAGGACGATTTCGACGACGCTTTCAACTCAGAGCAACCAGGGAAGTTACACCTTTGATCATGTTGATCCCATTATTTAAAATTATTTATATTGTTTTTAAATTACTATGCATGCGTAATTTTATTCAAGTCCAGTTTAAATTCAGTTTTGAACTGTAGTTATACCCAAATTCTTTGGACAGCCAGATTGGACATCAAATGCCATTATACCTTGTTAACCGTAGATAAAACCTAGTTGGTACAATAGCACTGACTAGAAATTTGGTAAAAATGCTTAGCCATGCTTAAACTATTATGATTTGGGACAATCTGTCACATAAAATGATAACCTTTTATCTTGAAATCTTGTCTTTGGAGAGTCAGAAATGTTTATAAAATTATTTCCAAACATAATATGAAAACTTGGTTTAGACTTAGGCAAATGGTTAGAGTGGTGGGTGCTTGCTGGCATGCATTGTCGGTTGGTGACGCAATGTTGATTGCCGAGCACAAGGGTATGTGGTTAGTGCCTAGGTCGAGAAGGACCGGTGCATGAGCTACTTTTGCAAAGCCCTTCGTACTACCAAAAGTCCGGTATGGGATGACCTAGCCAACTAATTTGTGAAGTTCCAACATGATCTCGCTATAGGTGAAATGTGGCGCGTAGTCGTGAGAAGTCTCACATGGCACAAGAGGGGCTCCGATGTGAATTCATCTTGTGGTGAAACCTTAGTGGCGGCGTGATTATGTTGGCAATGGATCATTGTAAAGGCTTTGTTATGATTTTCTCAGTCGCACGCCTAAGGAAGCGTATAGTGGCCGACAATATGAGGTTATCATATCTTGTGGGTAAAGCAGTACAACCTCTGCAGTGTATAACCTATCTCGGATAGCCGTGCCTACGGTCATGGGCAAGGCGAGGAAAGTTTTCACGGATTAGACTTTGATTTTAAAATGTTTTATGAAACCTTGTGGATGGATGGAATCCATGAGAGATCTTGGAAAACCGTATGGATGGAATCCGTACGAGTTGGTTTTGGAAAAGTTGGTCCGGGTGGGATGCCCGTGAATAGATTGGTGTAGGGGATGGACCTGCACTAATGTTACTTATGTTGATTACAAAGTTGTTTTACTTATTGTATCAAATTCAGCTTTCGCACTTACTTTATGATATTTACTTCAACGTTGCCTTTTATGCAAACTAACCATATTATGCCTTCCTTTGATATTCCATATGCATGCATTAACTCTGTTAAACCTCCTGGTGTAACTTGTGGAGTACGTTTGTACTCATGTTGCTATATCTAACTCTTTCAGAGGAAGCCTTCGACGACTTCGGTGAGGGTTACGACTAGGCCACGTCTTACAGTCATTCGCCTTGTGGGAAGGCAGGATGGGTCTTTGCTTATGTTTTCTTCCGCTGCTATTGTAAACTTTGGCCATCAGGCTCATATTTAGTTAAATAAAATTTGTCATTATGCAAGATAATTGTCTTTGTTCTGCTGTGTGCACTAAGCTTTCCTAGGATAGTGCGATTAACACAGAGGGTTTCGGAGTTGTTGCTCCGGGTCCCGACAACCTCAAACTTGTCACTCTCAATAAGCCTCACAAACTTATATGGGTGGTTGGTGGAATACTCTCGGGAATTAAATCCTAGTCCTCTCTTCTTCACACTTACCTTAGATTGCTCAAGGATCATGTTGAGATTCTTCTTCCCACTAGAAGGTTTTTCAAGGGCCTTTTTGACATAGTCATTCTATTGGGCTAGTTTCTCACATATAGCACACTCATTTATTTTGGCTGCCTTAGAATATCTTTCTTTATGGATAGCTACCTCAAGCTTCAAAGTGTCACAAGACACGCAAGGGAACTTTCTAACCCTATCCAGTTACTTATATTTGACTCTAAAAGTCCCATGCATCCCATCTAAACCAGTTCCAGTTTTAGCACAAAATGTATAAGAAATAGAATCAATTTTTCAATTTTATATTTATCCTCAAGTGTGTTGTTAAGAGCATCGATCTCAATTGTAAGCCTAGAATAATTTTTACAAGATTCAGTCGTAGAATGAAGAATCATTTCAGTCATTTCTTTCATTTTAATTTTGCTATCCTCACAATAAGAGCAAGTTTGATTAATATTAAATTTGAGTAATTCCTTAGTAGCACTATCCAATTTCACTTCAAGCAAAGAATAATTTGATCAAGATGAAGGAGTAGCATATAAAAGAATCACATATAATGCAATAGCATCCAAGCATTCATGATCATTATTAAACTTGAGATAATCTAGGTCATCTACAACATCCTTAAGGTGACTATCAATAGAAGAATGAGCAATTTTCATATTACCCATTTCATCATGCAATCACAAGCACGATTCACAATTATCATCAGGATTCATGGATTTGAGCCTAACAAGCTCTACGTTCAAGTTGTCAATAATAATATCCTGGTTCTTAATCATTTTAGTTTATTTCTTCAGTTTTTGTTTAGCAGCAATAAGAGCACGTTTCATCCCTTTGGAGGAGGGGCATAATCAAGATCACTATAGGGCTCGTCGGAGGAGGAGTCGAATTCAGGGCTGCCCTTGTCCATGAAGCACATGCCAGTGAAGTCCTGGGTCTTCTTCTTGCCATGGGAGTCATCCTCGTCGTCCTCCATCCCTGAGTCCACATCGCTCATATCAACGTTCTTAAGAGTGGCAAGGATGTGGTTGACGAATTTATGATAGTTGGGTTTCCTGTACTTCACGTCTCGAGCTTGAGAATGCCTCCAGAAGTCTTTCTCCTCTTTGCCCTTCAGCTTGGGTCACTTGGCCCAATTGTGATTTAGCTCACCACACTCAAAGCATATGATAGGGCCACCCCTTTTCTTGTTCCTTATCATGTTGTATGCTCTTATGAATTTTGTAGATATGAAGGCTAAGTCATCCTCAGGAAGCCTCTCTAGCTGCTTATCACTTAAAGAGTGCAAGGTGGATAAGAAAAATCCAGAAGAACCAAAATCCAAGGAATCTGAAGAGCTACTCTGAGAAGGGTAAACAACAAAAGCCATCGACTCTATCTTGGATAAATACGAGATGAAATTAATCTCATGCATTTTCAACCTCGAGTAGAGCTTATCCATGTTAAGCTCACTTATGACAGTGTTGTCATTGATGAAAGTGATTTTCATTCCTCAAACCTTCATATAAAGTGCACCCAACATTGGGCGTGCATTCTTAGAATTAGAAAATTTCAAACCAACAGCACGAAGGTCATGAAGAATCTTGTTAAACCTTCTCTACAGCTTATCTAAAGATTCATTAGGCTATTGCTCAATCTCTGAGTATTCTTTCTTTAGTTGATTCTTTCTCGCTTCCTTGATTGCGGGAAAACCCTCATGGTAGTCAGCAAGAGTCTTCCAGATCTCATGAGTAGACCTCAGGTGAGTAACTCGCTAAAACTTAGATCGACTAAGCCCTTGAATCAAGAAATTGTGAGCTTTGTTGTTTGCTTCTACATTAGGTGTAACTTGGTCATTGGTTTACACCGCATAAGCATTCTTGACCTCAATCCAAATTACATGCCCTTGAGGCTCAATGTAGAATTGCATGTGAGCCTTTCAATAAGAAAAATCGACATTAAGTACCAAACAAGCCACACAGAAAGATCCACAAGTGTCAAGGAGCACAAAGAGGTACATAGCTCAAATCTGTTGTTGTACATGCTTCCATCTCACAAATCATGACTTGGTGGCGTTATATATGATTTATTTATAGGAAGGTAGAAACTACTAAAACAAGTGAGCCAAGGAGCAGCCTAGACACCACCTGGGGTCACTCCGACAAAGAGGGTACCATCTCAAGGTAGCCCAAGTGTTGTGACAAGGAGGAGGGCAGCAGAAACATTCACAAAGACACCTGGTAGCATGAAGAGGTCTAGGATCAATGTGTAATTGCTTCATTCCCCAACTCTGTGTTTTCTATTGCAAATTATGCACCTGCAAGATATATGAACCTATGTGATGTATGGACATCTATGTGATGCTTATTTATGAACCTCTTATGTATGAACATCTATGTGATGTATTTGTCAAACCATTGTGGTGCTATTCCAGAGATATTGTCAAAAGCTTATGGTGTTATCTTGGTACATAATATTCCATCCATTATAGTTCTACTACAATGGAATTGGTTTTTAGAGTTGGTACATGCACAACCTAACACCGTTCTATCCTTTCCACATCCATTTGATAAGATTGGAGATTACACAGAAATAACATTAGAGGACAATCTAACTATGTTCATTCAACTAGATTGAAAACAACATTACAGTAGTACATACATTATAGCCTCGGTGCTAATTTTGGCAGCTAACATGCCTCCAAACACACAAACCATCACAACAAACATCAGGCTTCAACTCTTGTGAGAATTTTCACCTAGGGCTAGTCTTGCCCCTGCATTGAAAAGGGGCAACAGGAGGATGCTCCTCTGAGAAAGGGAGGCGGGAGGAGTATGGGGTGGCAGTGTTGGAGCTGGTGGGCCCTAGAGGAAGGGTGACACGACAAGGGGTGACAGCCTGCTTGGCGTTGGGAGCACAGAGTAGGGTGACGTGTGCTATAACAACTAGTTGAATTTCCCACATAATTGAGCGGATAGATATTGCAACATATTTTATTTATGGTATATGAGAGACCATGTGGAGGTCATCCCGTTGTGTATGATGAGTAATTGACATCGGTTTAGTAAAGTCGAGTTTGAGTCGGTTGGTTCGGACCTTGACGTTGCGTGGCGTAACAAGCTCGATCGGACTTGGTCGAACCTAGTCGTATGGGTTTATGATGCATATTCTGATAACTCGACAGGTTTGATCTCTATTTACGCTTTCATGTAACGAGCGGTGCTATTTGACGTGTTTGCTTATGCGAGTTGGTCAGGGACATCGAGGCGGAGTCGTGGCGAGACACGTGGTGACCGGACTAGGCGCAGTGGCGTTGAAGTCGAGCGGTCGAGATGTGTCGAAGACGGCGTGAACTCGAGGTGGTTGCGAGTCGGGAGACGAGGAACCAAAGCTGGAGCTACCGGTGATGGACACGACGAGCGACGACGAGAGAACCGGGACTAGACTCAGATGGAGTCGGAGGTCTCGGTCGGTGCCGGGTGCGGTCGTGTACAGCGAGGTGGACCGGGACAAGACTCAGGGAGGAGTCAAGGTCCAGACGGTTGAGGTACCGGACGCGGGAAGCTTCCGGAAAGGCGCTTGAGGGGAAAATTCGGGATTTGACTCAAGCTTGAAGTAGGAGGCTGGTTTCCCTCCTAAAATGGGTTGACTTTGACCCTTGCCCCATGTGGATGAAAGGCTTGGAGTGGGCATGGTACGCCGCTTCTTGATTTTCCATATGGGGGTGAGGCCTTGCCTTCAAAAAGAGGAGAGGGAGGCTGTAGTATTCACACACTTAGACATGAAAGGAAAGTGAGCTGAGCAGTGGGTGTATGTTCTCCTGTGTGAGTGTGTGCTTTGCCTCCTTCCTTTTCTTGGTGAGCAGAGTGAAGTAGAGATGAGGGCTTGAGTTCTTGTATATACTCCTGCGTGTGTTTCTTGATCTTAATTTTGTATGGGGATGAAGTGGTTGTGAACCTTACACTCTTGTAATCATCCCTCTCAAAGCCTCAATATATGTTTGAGATGTTTTGGTTTCTGATGCTTCACTGATGTCTATTTCGTTTTTACTCTCAGTTCTTGCCTCTGTTATTTTCCTCTGTTCATGTTTTTGGTTTCTAGGGTTTTGATGATCTCTTGTTTCCCTTGAAGAAATGGCATGAAATTTGATCTGGATTATCCCATGGCTATTGCTAACATACCCTCAAAGTTTCATTGCCAAAGGATCAATGATTTGGGAGTAATTTGGTTTTTGGTGGAGTCTCTGTTAGTTTTCAGTTTTTACCCCAAAATCTGAAATTCTTGGTCTTGGATTGGTTTCCTTTGGTCTCCTAGGCTTCTTTGGGTATTCATGATATGAACACTTCTTTCTCAGGCGAAGATAGCCTCAATTCTCCAAACAGTTTGAAGTTTCAGTTTGCTTCTCTGTTTTGGTCTTACATTTTCAGTTTAGTCATTTGCTGCATTTTCTTACTCGTGTCGAACAACTCTCTCTGCATGCTCTCTTTGCTTCTTCTTTTGCCGACTACTTTGCCTTTTACGCATTTCATTCGGTTTGTGCGGTCAGGTCATTTTCTTTTTATTCCTTTTACGAAATTTGACAATTTTGCATGCGGATCAAACAACAATATTTTCGGTTGAAATTTTCTTGATTACTCTCGATTTGTCTGAATTTTTAGTATCGCATGCGTTCAGTTTTCAGCAGAATTAATTTCCATCTTTTTGAAAAATCGATTTTGCAATTTTGGTGCGATTTTAAAGAGAACGACATTCACCCCCCCTTTGTTGTCATTTCGGTCCTATAATTGGTATCAGAGCCGGTTAGCTCTTGTCTATAGATCTTAACTGGTCTGCAAGCCATGGCGACAGACAAGTATTCCACCAAACCCCCATCTTTGATGGCCTGGATTACCCTTACGGAAGAGCCGAATGGAAACATACATCCGAGCTCGGGGGTATGCCATCCGCGGAAGGTGAAGGTCGATTATTGTTCCTCCGATGAAAACATCAATGTGGCGAACATGCCCGATGTTGAGGCCAATGCAAAGGCAAGGAACATCATTATCTGTGGTTTGAGCGAAGCGAATTTGATCGCATCTCTCACCGTCGTCCGCTCACGACATCCGGGCGACCCTCGATGCATACCATGAGGTACCACCCGATCAAGACGGTTCGACAGGACCGGTTCAGCGAATCTGATGAAATTCGAGATGCTTGCCGGTGAGTCCCTCGACGAGTGCTTTTCACGTTTTCACAAAATCTTGAGCAACCTCCGAGCCGTCGGTCTCACATACTCCGACTTGGATAACGCTCGACAGATGCTTTCTGCACTCGATCTTCGTGTTTGGGAGATGAAGGTGACTACCATCAAGGACACCACAGACCTCTCGACCCTGACTCTTGACGCGCTTTACTCGTGCCTCAAGACTCACGAGATTGATATAGTCTCTCGTCGGTCGAAGTCACAGTCGATGGCGTTAGTCACCGATCCCACTTCTGGATCCTCTTCTGCTTGGCCGATGTGCGGATTCTCCCTTCTTTGCTCTCGTGACATAGCGATGATCGGTTAGAGCGACTTCGGATGAACAGTTAGCCCTCTTAGCGGAGATTTTCTCATGCTTACAAGAGGATGAGGGATGGAAAAAGAGGAGGACCCGTGATTTGTTTCGAGTGTGGTGGCCCCAACCACATCCGAGCAAACTGGCCCAAGCTGAGGAAGGGCAAAGGCGACTACGGCGGTTCGGGCAAGAACGACTACACCGACAAGAACCGCAATACAAAGCCCTCAGCACATGTCCAAGGCAAGAAGACGTTCCACAACTTTGGCAAAGCCAAGAAACTCTTCCACCGCGTCCTCACCGCCTTCGACGACCTCGACCTCAGCGAGGTGGAGGGATGGAGCGACGACGACGGGACGGGAGATCAAGAACGCAAGGATGGCGGCGACGACTTCTCGGCATGTGCTTCATGGCCCTTGAGGCGAGATCGTGACAATGAGCTCTACTCCGACTCCGACGAGGTATGTCCCTCCTATGACCAACTTAATGAAGTTTTCCTTAAGCTAGGAGGATTTCATGCTAGATCTAGAGCTAGGTGTAGCGAGTTAGAGAAGGAAGTAGATAGACTGTCACGGGAGCTTACTTCACTTATATCTGCTCCCTCCCGTGAAGAATGTGATACATGCCCTGCTTTGATTGGTGATATGGAGAAGTTAAGGACTTTTTATGATAGTGTGACCTCTGAGCTAGATATTCTTAAGGTGGAGAATGTTAGTCTGCTAGCTGAACTAGAAATGACTAGGATTGTTGTTCCTTCATCTGCTATTGAGACTACTTTCTGCACCTTTTGTGAAGATAAGGACAATGCTTTTAGAGGTCTTTACACTATGCTTCTCGATCTGCCCGAGACTTGTGAAAGTTCTAATAATTTGAAGATGAACTTAAAAAGGGCAGATCAAAAAATTGCTGAATTACGTGCTTCCCTGTTAGAGCCTATTGTTTCTTGTACCAACTGTCCTAAATTAACCTTTGAGCTTGAATCGGTTTCTAAGCAATTTCAAGAGATGGTTGATCATAACAAGAAAATGGCTCAATTTGCTACTAAGGATCCTGTTAGCTCACCATGCAATAGTTGTAATAAACTAAAATCTGAATTGATTGCATTGGATGAAAAATGTGTGAAGCTAACTAAGGACCTTCTAGAAAAATCACATCCTTCTTGTGCTTTCTGTGCTGAAGTGTTGGAAAAGGATAAGGACATGGTAGAGACGTTTAGGAAGAGTTACGAGAACCAAATGACTAGGATTAGAGCTGCCCCCTGTGTGTCCTGCGAAGCCCTCAAGGTTGAGATGTTTTGGTTTCTGATGCTTCACTGATGTCTATTTCGTTTTTACTCTCAGTTCTTGCCTCTGTTATTTTCCTCTGTTCATGTTTTTGGTTTCTAGGGTTTTGATGATCTCTTGTTTCCCTTGAAGAAATGGCATGAAATTTGATCTGGATTATCCAATGGCTATTGCTAACATACCCTCAAAGTTTCATTGCCAAAGGATCAATGATTTGGGAGTAATTTGGTTTTTGGTGGAGTCTCTGTTAGTTTTCAGTTTTTACCCCAAAATCTGAAATTCTTGGTCTTGGATTGGTTTCCTTTGGTCTCCTAGGCTTCTTTGGGTATTCATGATTTGAACACTTCTTTACTCAAGAAGATAGCCTCAATTCTCCAAACAGTTTGAAGTTTCGGTTTGCTTCTCTGTTTTGGTCTTCGTTTTTCAGTTTAGTCACCGCTGCATTTTCTTCTGTGCCGAACAACTCTCTCTCTGCATGCTCTCGTCTGCTTCTTCTTTTTGCCAGCTACTTTGCCTTTTCTGCATTTCATTCAGTTTGTGCAGTGCAGGTCATTTTTCTTTTTTATTCCTTTTCTGATATTTGACGATTTTTCATGCAGATCAAACGTTAATATTTTCAATGAAATATTCTTGATTACTCTCGATTTATCTGAATTTTTAGTATCGCATGCGTTCCAGTTTTCTGCGAATTAATTTTCATCTTTTTGAAAAATCGGTGTCTGCAATTTTCGAGGCGATTTTAAAGAGAACGACATTCACCCCCCCTCCCCTCTGTCGTCATTTCGGTCATACAGTATAACTCTATTGTCTTTTGAAAATATAGTTGTACTTATTATACAATTGTAATATATATAACATCAATACCTGATTAATCTACACTATTATAATCTGATCTCACCAAAATAAGTGGTGTAGATCTTCTCTTTTTCTCTCGATTAATTAAAAATTCTACAAATTTTGATCTTTTCTAATTTAAGAATTATTATGGAATTTTGTAGACCTCTAAAGCGAAGGTACCTTTAATACCACCAATTGTTTGTTTGTGGATATAGAGATGTCCATTAATCAATTATCTTTGATAGGCTCAGGTTAGTCAAATTGATGTTTCAACCCCCTTTTTTTCTTACAAAAAAGGTGTGCAGAACTATTATTGTCTACGGAAGGGATAGAAACAACGTTGGCAAGATTCGGAGAGAGGACGAACGGCGAGTCAAACACTCAAGCAAGTGATGCTGATAGCTACAACCTGCTTTCAGAAACTCAGCGAATTAAAGGCATGAATTGGGCTAGTGTACCATAAGAATTGATGTCATTGTTAGGACTGAGATTAAAGGAAATTATGGAAACACGACGAATCAACAACCAACTACCCCAACAGTGGGGACTCCTTTGAGAATTGATAGCCCTAGTTATCATTACTATTATAAAAGAATGAGTTGGTAGTTGTACGTCCATTCTCTTTCAACCGTTATATTGCTTTAACTTCTCATCATTCTCCACTTTCCAACTGATCAGAACAATTATCTTCTATAGCACGATTCTCTATATATTCAATGAGTTCCGTTGCAACACACGGGTACGTAACTAGTGCCTCTATAACCACGGGAGAAAAATATCGCGGAAAGAAGCAACAATGTAAAAAAATCACATTTTCATTTTCATCATATTTCATAAAATCATATTTTTAAGTATTCAACTGGTTGGACCAACTTATCAGTCTCACAATCAATAGCATCTTCACTAGGGGTGAAAACGGGTCGGATTCGGTCGGATATTGTTGTTACCATATCCTAACCCATATTTTTTTCTCCGGATTCGGTACTAATCGGATTCGGTACCAATCGGATTCGGTGCCGGATCGGTCGGGATTAACCCGAGCCGTTTGCACCCTTACTTGTTTGTAAGGAATGCATGCAGTACAACAAATGGAGTAGGAGGACGTACTATCAAGAACTTGATGTTACTACTTAATAGCTGATGTGGAAGATTTTATTTTACCATTGCAAAAGAAAATGAAACGTCAAATAGTAGCACTAACCTGAAATCAAACTTGAAGACGTATCGGATTCGGACGGATATCGGATTCGGACGGATATTACTGTTACCATATCCTAACCCATATTTTTTTCTCCGGATTCGGTACCAATCGGATTCGGTACCAATCGGATTCGGTGCCGGATCGGTCGGGATTAACCCGACCCGTTTTCACCCCTAATCTTCACTGTTGAGAGTAGCGGCAAACTATAAGGTTATGATGGTTGGTCTTGGGGTCACTCCAAACGGCTAAGGTCCCGCTCATTTGGGTTTAGGCTTCTAGTTTTCGGCTTATTTTTCACTATTCCTAAATTTCGACTTTTTCTGACTTTTTGGATTTTTTTGAGTTTTTTTGCCGATTCTTTTTTTCTCGTATTCGTTTGCATTATACGTGCTGGGCTAACCCGTTTTTTCTATTTTAAAATTTTTAAAATTTAATTATACCAAATAAAGTCAACATCAGGTACAGTGTAATTTCAACAGCTACAGTGAAAATTTAGCCATAAGCCACAAAAACTCAGCCCAACCGAGCACCACCTAAAGCTTATGGCTTTCGGTTGTGGCTATTGATTTTTGGTTGAAATTGCACTATAGCGGCTGTTAGCTTTTTATAGGCCCTTCAATTAAAGGAAAATGAAGAAAAATAATAAAAAGAATGAAAACATCGCTATATCTCCATAGACAATGGAAAGAGAAAAGGGGAAAAAGCAAAAGCAAAAAAATCAAAATTAGAAGCCGATGCGTTCCAATGTATAGGACCGAAATGGCAACAGAGGGGGGTGAATGGTGCCTTGAAATCCGCCCCAAGTATCCACACTTATGCTTCTTCTCCAATAGCTATAGAAGCTATGAAGACAGAAGGTAGACGCCCACTGGAAACTGTCAAGAAGATCAGCAAGCAGGGCCAGAGAGAGACAATCTAGAAAAAAGCATTCGAGACACAGTCCGACCAAGCGCGTAGTACCATTGTGAGGAGCGGTTGTACCTCTTAGCGGTAGTACCGTTTAGCCGAGCGGTAGTACCGCCTATGAACTTAGTCGTTGAGCGGTAGTACCGACGAGCGGTAGTACCGACGAGCGGTATTACCGACGTTGAAATAGCGGTAGTACCGCATGCTACAGACTAAAACGCAGAACCTTCAAAGTTTGCAGAAAGTCAAGAATTTCATTGAGTTTTGCGGCTCTTCTCGGGTCAATTAAACAGGACATCATCCTAAACAGTATATTGACCCCATTGAGAAGAAATTGCACGCAAAGATGAAACAGAAATAGGAAATTCGGATTTTCTGGGAAAACTCAGCAGGTAGTGACCAAGATTCGAAATACTCCTGATTCTTGGATTCTTGGCTCAAGAAACTTTGAAGTTAGCAAGTAGATAATCACTAGTGATAGAACCACACCTTACTTTCAAGTTTCCACTCAAAAAAAACAAAAGGGAAAAAATCCTCTGACTTCTAACCCTAGAAAACCAAGAACAGGGCAATCTGTGCGCAAGATTTGAGAGAGGAGGAAAGTTCTGGATTCTTCCTTCTGTTCTCGAAAATGGAATGCTCAAGTGATCTCGAGGAAATTCCTAGTTCATAGCATAAACATTCAGCAGCTAGAGAATCAAGAAATCAATCAAAACAATAAGAACGGGAGAAGAACAGAGCGTAAAACTGAAAAACGAAACTTCTCAGAAACAAGAGTTCTCAGTTGGATTTCGAGAGAAGAATGAGTACAAAGAGTCTTGCTACTCCCAACTCAATCCATCTCCGTCCTGAGATGAACACACACAAGAAAAAAGAGAGGGCAAGAACTCACCACCCATCTCCACTCCTCTGCTCACAGAGACAAAAAGAAGAACAGACACTGCTCTTCTCAACTACTACACAACAGAAAGAAGAAAGAAGAGAAAGCACAAAGCAAAACACTAACTACTACTTTGCTCTCATGCCTCTCCCTCTCCTTTTATAGTCTCCACTAATGGGTTTACAATTTCACCTTTACCCATTAGCTTCAACCACTTCCGTGCTTTACCCATTAACTTGAACTGAATCCGCTTCCGCTTTTGCAGCCTTGCGCATTTACCACAATGTCCCTGCTGCACCTTCTGGGAAACTTCCTCATTTCTTGCTGTCTAAGCCTCGCAACCATTTCGAGTCTCGCCGTCTTCGGCACATCCCGACCGCTCCGACCTCAGCAACGCATGTGTCTAGTCCGGTCATCCCGTGCCTCGCCACGACTCCGCCTCAAAGTCCTACAGCCATCACAGACAAGAAAACACATCACATAGCACCGCTCGAATTAATGGGATCAATATTTGTATTAGTTGAAAGAACTCACTCATGAACCACTCAAATTAAATACAAACTTTCAGAACACGTGTCAATTACTCATCACAAACATGGGAGCACCTCTCACATGGTCTCTCACAGTGGCTTCTGGCTTAAAAAACCAAAATAAAATTACAAACTGTTTAGAGCGGAGCCTAAGTCAGGCGGAGATGACCCTAAGACTGAGTTTAGGCCCTCCTCGTTAGAGGTTCTGCTTCTAGTTACAAGTTTCTTACTTTTGTTTTTTTTCTAATAGTATAGTTTTTAGGCCTTTTGTCTTACTCTTTTTATTGTCCGTAACGATATAATTTTTTATTTTTTTAAATTTAATTATACTGAAAAAACTATCATAAATATAGTATATTTTTAACCATACAATATAAAATAAACTATAAATCAAAACTTTTATATCCAAACGAGCAAGTGTGCACTTGCGAAGCCAAGTCGTTAGGTGCACAGCAACTTCCTGACACGATATGTGCACTTGCGTTAGGTACGGCTACAAATTTTCTAGAATTTTCTAGAAGACGACGCCATGGGCGGAGTGGATCCGGCTACAAATCTCCACGATCAAGTACGGCTACCGAGAAGCATATGGCCTGTTTTTTTTTATCATAACTATGATTTTTTTTAGCGTAAGAGCGGTGCCAACAGGAATGGCACGTACAGTTTTAAACTTGAAAAATTATTTAAAATATCAACCTCAAAAAATTATTAATTTATTTTGGCTTTGAGAGAAAAAAAGATAGAAGACAGAAAAACGAGACATATTTTTGACAACTGAACCGCCGGATGACAAGATCTCTGCGTGCGTGCGTGATTTGTTACGTCTCACCTAAAAACGGTGCCTGCCGTGGAGTCGAACGGTGACACGGACCAACCCTGGCAGTCGTCCATGTGAAGCCAGCGGCAGCATGTTCTTTCTCAGCTTTTGTTTGAGCTTTTGATTTTTTAAAGATAAAATTTACTAGTTAATTATAATATATACTGTACCGATTTTATTTATATTGGTAAAAATCGCATGTAAATTTTGATTACTCTGTAATCTTTTATACAAATAGCCCAAAAGCTATACACCGCAGTTAAAAAGAACAAGCTTAAGGGATGAAAACCGGTTCCGTACACAAGGAATCTAGCGTTCCAAACGAGATCTATTTGTTCAGATCGAATGGATTGAAGAGAACGGCGTGGTGGGCAAAAAGTAGAGAGGTGTGTCGCTTAAGTCTTATGAAGAGTATGTTTGACAACGGCTGCGGTTTATAGATTTTAGTTAAAAATTTTAAATTTTGACTGTTTACGATACAGATTATGAAGAGAGATACTCACTTATGATTTTGGATGGTACAGATGCTAGACTTTTAATGTGTACATCGTTTAACTTGTAGACCGTGTCTTGAGAAAATACTTCGTTTGAAAGTTAGGTACTGTAACAAAAATTAAAAACTGTCAGCTTCGAAGAAAAAGAACAGGTCCGAAAACCGAAACCATAAACAAGAAATCTCGCGTTCCAAACGAGATCTATTTGTTCAGATCGAATGGATTGAAGAGAACGGCGTGGTGGGCAGAAAGTGGAGAGGTGTGTCGCTTAAGTCTTTAAACCTTGCGCTTTCTAGTACCACTTAATTTTCGTTGAACGAACAGTATCACTTATCTGCTGCCATGCCTAGACTTTCATGGCATAGGTAAAAAGGTTCGAAGTACATAGAGCTAAATTGAAGCTTGAGGCGCAGTAGACTAGTAGGTGTCTTGATATCAATATAGTACAGCCGAGACGATTCAGGGTGCGTTCTTTTTTTCAAGGGTTGATTGTTTACGGCTGCGGTCGGTGGTTTTTCGTCCTAGTATAAATATTTGTACGAATAAATTAAATATAGATAAATCATTTCGAAAAAGCTATTCTGATAAATCGCGCATCACACTTATTTGTTCAGGAGAAGCCATAAGCCGAAAAAAAACATGATCTTAAGGAGCGGCTTCAACCGGCTGTCAACTTTTGATTTTTGGCTGAAATTACACTGTAGCGGCTAAAATTGCACTGTAGCGACTATTAATTTTTTCTGAGTCATTCATTTAAAAATAAAAAAGTGGAAAAAATAATAAATATCGTTATATCTTCACAGATAATATAACCGAACAAGAGGCAGAAGGCAAAAAAAAAACAAAAAATAAAAAGCTAAAAAAAGGTAATTTATTCTAAATAATTTTTAGCTTTTAAAAGCCAAAAGCTAGAAAGCGAAGCTAAAAAAGCCTGTTGGAACATGGGCTAGGCACAAACTTCTGCTGCACTCTGTTCTGTCATACGAAATTGGGCCTTTTTTTTATTTGAGGTGAACAAGACATTGGGCTTTTTCTTCTCCTAGTTGTCACGTACTGATAGAGCGATTGGGCCTATGTTTAATTGATGGACGAGCGAGGTTATGGCGAGCCCATGATTGAAGTTTTGACTAGTTCTGACTAGTTCGTCGTTCACGTTAGGTGTGGAAACAGCCCATCCGAACCGGTTCGAGCCAAGCTCATTTCGACTCATATGAACAAAAGACTCGACTCGATTTGACTCATTTTAGAAACAAGCTAGGAGAGAGACTCAGCTCGGCTCAAAATACGGCTCGAGTCGCCTCGTGAGCAATGGCAAGCCCTTACGGCATTGATGCGGCCGCCGCGGCATACATCACAGAGGATGCATGATAATTTTTCTAATTATTGATCGCCAAAAAAAAGAGCAAGAGAAGAAGAGATTAAGGGTACCATGCCCTTGCATGACATTTGTACATTCTATAAGCCATCTGTTTTCCTTCATACAATACATTCCTAATACCTGAATATACCTATAGGCTGCAGGATCAGAAGAAGCTCTTGGATGAACTAAAAGGCTCAAAGTTGAGCAGGAAGCGCCAAAAAAACTGAGCAGGATCTAAACCAAGCCCACACAACTATACAAGCCTCAAAATTCAAAAAAGCGCCATTTTGTCCCCTAGTAAGCCCCTGTTAGCTACCATCTGTTGCCATCCTCCCAATTTTTTACATACATTTCTGATGCAAGTGATCACTTTCAAACAGTAAGATTGGAGTATGCATCATTCAGCGGACTACATGCATAAATATTGAACCATAGCACAGAGGTGATCCATCGGACTGTATCTAGTGGATTGCATGCAAGTGATCACTTTTAGTCAGTATGATTGGAGTATGCATCATCACTTTTCACAAAGGTGATGTGTAACATCCTGAAAATTTGAGAACTTGAAATATAAAGTTTTTGCATTATTTTGCCTTATATTTGATTTAAAATTTATTCTTAAAGCGTGATTTAAATCTTGGTTAAGGTTACACTAGGAAACAAAAATTTAAAATATGAATCTGAAAAAATGATCCAGTGCAAGAGGATAAGGTTGGGCCCCAAAGATTCAGAAATTCTATTTAGTGTCTGCAATAGAGAATTGGCAGGCAAAAGTAAAATAAATAAATACATGTATATACACACATGTATCCATGGATGGATATATATATATAAATATAATGTAGAGAAATGATAAAATTATATGCAAATAAATCTTCATAAAAATAAGTTTGGATATATATATATATATATATATCAGATATGTATATGTATATATGTACAAATAAATAAAATAAAGAAAAGAAAAAGAAAGGGTTCGACCAAATAAGCCCAGTAACCAACCCCCCAACCCCCGCCACCCACCCCCTACCATTGTTTCTCTTCCTTCCCACCTCCTCCCTCGCTCGCCCCCTCTCCCGGGCCGCGCCACTGCCTCGCCCGCGCCTCGCTCTGCTGCCCGGCCGCGCTACCCCTTCGGACCAGGGTCCTTACCCCCATTCGGACCGACGGACGCCGCCGTCCTGTCCGAGCGCCACCCTGCCCTTGCCACTCGCCCCTTCCCCGTGCCTGCTCTGCCGCGCCGCTCGACACACGGCTCAAGGAGCTGGGCGCACTCTGTCGCGCACGGCGCTCGGCGCCCCTCCCCTGCACGCGGTGGCAGGCCATCATCCCCCAAATCCCCCTATCTGCTCAAAATCCCGGCCGAAGCGACCGCCGGGGGAGCACTCGATGCCGGCCTCACCCGCGCATCTATAAGAGCCCCGAGCCCCCCTTCGTCCTCCCTACACTCCCAGCTTCCTCCCTTCAAGCAATCGCTAAAACCCCAAATCGCCATGGCCCGCCTCCTTCCCCAACTCCCGTGACACCTCCTCGCCGAATTGCACGGCCGTAGCTCAATTCCACCCTCCCACACCTTCCTAGGAGCACGGCGAAGACAACCCTGGCCTTGTCCGAGCTCCCCGACGCCGGAGGCTCGCCGTCACCGAACGCCGTCCCGAGCCGCCGCCGCCGCACGCCGCCGGATCGCCACCGTACACCCCGGTCCTCGCCGCCCCCTCCATCGGCTTCACCGCAGCTCAGGGAACGCGTTTTGACCTTCACCGGCACCTCCCCGACCACCCCTCGCCGTCGGCGCCACCGCCAATCCTCGGCCTCGGCCTCCTCTGCCCAGCCTCCTCACCGCATACCTTAAGAGGTAATATTGCGTATAAGGGGTAGGCAACGCCTCGAAGCTCACTTGGTTAGCGCGGCCGATTTTCTTCCCCCCTGGTTCCCCGGCGCGCGTTCGAGCCCCCGGCTCCGCGTGCTGGGTTGAGCCATTTCTTTTATTTCGTGGGGTGACAGTGGGCCCCGCTGTGCTGTCGGTAGTAAGCGGTCAATGGGCTGTGACAAGTGGGCCCTACCCGTCGTGACGCAAGGGACCCGAGCACGCCATGTGGGCCCACCGGTCGAGACACGAAAAGAAAAAGAATAAAATAAACCGAATGAATTAAAAATAGCAGTGGGCCCCACATGTTAGAAATTTGATAATTTAGGGATTTATCTGGACTGAGATTTTTAAAAGGGCATAACTTCTTCATTTTAACTCCAAATTGAGTGAGACAAATTTCTAAATTCATCTAAATTCAAGATCTATCCAATGGAACTGAAATCATGATTTTTAGAGTTCATTTGAATTTCTGGTGTTATTTGGATTGATTGGTTGCTTTTCTTTTTTTATGCAACTCTTCGCGTACGATTAAAATAGTATACGAGGCCCAGGAGGAAGAAGTCGAGGCAGCCAACCTAGCAGCTCCAGATCATCAAGAACCTAACTCATGTGACCAAGGCGAGTTATCACTTTGATCATGTTGAACCCATGTTTATGCAAATTAATTCCTTTTTGAACTATTCATGTGCATGCTATAATTTATGTGGTTATAGAATGTAGTTATAAACCCATTATTATGCTTATTAGTATTACCTGTTGAAACTCTTGAGGATGTGTGAGCCTTGTCACCCTAGTAAAACTATCATAATGTAGTTTTCAGAATTAGAGTTATAATGTATCGTACTGCTTAGTATTGCTAGTTAAATGGGGACGCTTAGCTGTCCCAAAATATCTCACTTGCAAATATGACAATGATTTGGGCAGTCATGGTGGGAATGACTGGAGAAAATTTGGAACTGTTATTTTATGCTCCAAAAAGCCTCAAACCTGCTTAGTATCTGGGTGGATGATTTGGGGGCTGGTATGTGGTGCAGTGGAAGCACAAAAATTATGGAATATGGTAGAACCACCCAGGTAGCTCTAAGGACCGAATCTAGTCATGTTAGCCCGTGTAAAACAATACAACCACAAGTCTGTAAAATACAACTTGGCTAAGTACATCTATCGACACCTCCGGACTCACTGAGGCTGCTAGTTTGACGAGGTTAGGAAGCAGCTGGGAGCTGACAAGGTGTCCACCGGTTGCACGCTCGCCCGCTATTGCCGAGGTGGAGGCCCCGACATCAACCACCTTCTTCCCTCGAGCACGAGACTCTATGTTCTGTTGGCGGCCCATGCGCGTGGGTTGGAGGAGGCCATGGCGGATGGAAGGGTTGGAAGGGGCACGGTGGCTTGGTGGACAGGTTGAGCAGCATGGCAGCGCAGCAGACGGGGAAGGATCTGCGAGACGGCGTGGTGGATTGGGAAGGAAGGGGGTCGAGGCGAATGGGGATTGGGGAAGGATGGTGGCCGCGCACGTGGGGAAGGAATAGGATCGGGAAGGATCTGCGCGGCCGCATGGTGGATCGGGAAGGAAGGGGGTCGAGGAGGATGGGGATTGGGGAAGGACGGCGGCCACGCTTGTGGGAAAGGAATAGGATCAAGAAGGATCTGCGTGGCGGCGTGGTGGATCCGGAAGGAAGGGGGTCGGGGAGGATGGGGATTGTGGAAGGACGGCGGCAGCACGCGTCGGGAAGGAAGGGGATCGGGGAAGGACGGTGACCGCGCGCATGGGGAAGGAAGGAGATCGGGTAAGGATCAGGAAGGGGCGTGTTTGCATGTGTAGTGTATGGTTAGGCTGCTCTGGGCCTTCGTGGGCCGAGCTATTTCAGGCTCGCGAGCTGCTTGCAAGCCAACTCGAGTTCGGCTCGTTTTTTGCGTGAGCTGGATGGTCAACTTAGCTTGGCTCGAAATTTCACGAGCCCAAACCGAGCCAGCTCGAGCTTGTTACGAGCCGAGCTGGCTCACGAGCTTCGAGTAGATTTTCCAGCCGTAGTTCATGTGTGATTGTGAGCTTAGTGGTTCATCATTTTTCTAATAGTAGAAGATACTCATCCCAAAAAAAGGAGATAGTATAGTCCAACCTTAAGCCTGAATTTGAGTTTGGGCTTTTATGGGTCTGTTTTTTTTTTTTTGCTTTGGCTTATGACTTTTTGGTTGTGGCTTATAGCTTTTAGGCTATTCGTGAGGGAGGATATGGTGTAACAGAAACTCATGTGCGATTTTAGTTGATATAAATAAAGTCGGTACAATGTGTACTACAATCAATATGTAAACTCCGTTTTAAAAAGAGACCCCGTTTAAAAGCTACTTACTGTAGAAAAGCTAAAAAACAGCTTTTAGAAGCTAAAAAACAGACCCTATATTTGGAGTGATTTTCTGCACCGCTACGGCGTGTGTGTGACTAGACAGAATCCTCCTCATACCATCTCTATTCATATTCAAGGAGTAGTGCGGACCCCACCTTATAAATCGGTCTTCCTCACCTTGCCTTAGCAATATGGTACTAAACCATGCATGCTTTAGAATTAAGAAAATGAGCCATAATCAAATGAGCCAATTTCTAACAATCCCTCACCCATTCCAAAGCAAAAAAATAAACATATGACAAAGATATTGTGCTGAAGTACCGTTAATATACTAGTCTTTTAGTGTAAGTCTCGTACGGGTTGAACTTGCACATAAAATGACAACATTCATCTTCTCCCAGCTGACAAATGGACTATGCCTTGAATTCACAGCTTTTCATGATCAGATTTCACTCGAAATCTCAACTAGTACTAGGCTGCCAATGAACCACGCCTAAACGGAGCGTTATATGGTCGTGCTCCCTTATCTGCTCATGAGCTTTCTAGATAATGCCCCGTTCTCGTAAACTACGACAACACAGTTAAGCTCAATTAGGTGTATTCTTTCTAGGTATCCTGCAGGTTAATACATTTTCATCATTTGGACAACAGAATACATTAAGCCTTTATGCCAACCTTCCATACAGTCTAGTACATTGTTTATTAGGACATGGGTACAATAAGTATGTACTCGCTTATTACAACATCAATTTGTTTACCATTGCCTAAGTCACGGGATCTCCGATCAATAAGGTATGGGTTACCATTGTGATGTAACTTAAAATTGGCCTCATTCCTATATCCATAGATGCAACAGAAATCACTTTACGTGCTAACCCCTTTGTAAAAGGGTCTGGCAGATTTTTCTCAGTGTGAATGTAATTCACAGCGATCACTCCGGAGTTTCTCAGTTTTCTGACAAATTTAAGCATACGCTTCATATGTGTAGGATCGGAAATGGCAACAGAGGGGGTGAATGGTGCCTTTGTAAAACGCCCCAAGTATTCACACGAAATTTCTTCTCCATTAGCTAAAAAAGCAATGAAGCAAGAAGTTTGAGTGCTCACTGAAAATTGAAGCCAATTTTGCCGATTTGACCGAAAACAAATAACTGAAATCCACCAAGAAAGACTGACCAAAAACTTGAGAGAGACTTACAGCAGATCGGTGACTAGGCGTAGGAAACTAAAACATGACTTGGTCATCTGCAGAATGATGATCGCAGATAGCAAGCGAGAAGCATAACATTTTCGGTTGATAGAGGATAACAGAAAAGAGTGCGATGATCGCCGTCGGTGAAGCAAAACGCACATAAATTGTCAAGAAGCTCACAGAAAGAAGTGAAAATAAATAGGAACACATGCTGCAGATTATTGCTGACCGAAAATATCAAAGACAAGAAGAAAATCAGCAGCCGCCGTGAACATTTTTGCAGACCAAAACTGCAGATCGAACAACACAAACTGAATGCATGTAAGTATGTCACCGAGAGACACCGCAGATCGAAAGTCGAAAGCATGTAAGTGTAGCTGCAATAGAACAAATAGGAACAACATTGGAAAACCAAACTGACTAGAAAAGAAAAACAGCCGAGCAGCATAGGACTAAACCGAAAACAAAACAGCAGGAAGGGAACACACACGGCAAAGGCATTTCATGACTGCAAACAAAAAGTAAAGATTGCTGACTTTGAAAACCAGAGAAGTATGAGGTTTCTCCTTGATCCTTCTGGCCCAGAACAGCAAAGAAAAGAACACAATAGCCACAGGGACCTAGGTGATCAAAGAAATCCAACCCTAAGCCAAGAAATTCAGATTTGAGGGTAAAAACTGAAAACTTACAGGAACTCCACCAAAAGCCAAATTACTCCTCAATCTTTGATCCTTTGGCCATGGAACTTTGAGGAAAGCTAATAGATAGCCTCTGGACTCTAGATACCAAGTTTCATGCCATCTCACAAAGGAAATCAAAAACTACCTCAAACCCTAGAAGTGAAAAACATGAACAGAGTAGCCCAAAAAGGAAAAACTGAGATTAAACAAGGTTTGCTCTTGGGAAAATCGATCAAATGATCTTGTGGCATCATCCCAACATAGAGCAACCCATTTTGGGTCTTCTCAGCAAGAAACAACTCAAATCTCATAAAGTCAAGAATTCATCCAAAGAGAAACGAAGAACAGAGAAGTACGAACAGAAAAACTTCAGATTTCATTCCAACCAAACAAAGATTACATAGGAGTCCCCATACGCATGGACATTAGAACAAGAGGAATGATTACATGGAGTTCCTACTCAATCCTCTCCTTCTCCCACATAAGAACACACACTACGTTCTTTTTTGGAAGAGAAGAGCCACTTACAGAGAGTGGACACATAGAGAACAAGAACCTGCCTCTCCTAACAACTCTCACCCACTAAAGCCTTAAAGCAAAAGACCTCTCCAAAGGCTCTTTTGACTTACTAAAACCCTAACTCTCTTCCAAAGCCCCTGAGGAGGCATGCAGCCCCTCACATCTATTTATAGCCCCTGGCTAACGGGTCTCCACCCCGTTACGCCCGCTAAACCGAAACGGAGCCCGCTCCCGCTTGTGCAGCCTCGCAAAATTACCATTTCGTCCCTCCTACACCTTCCGGGAAGCTTCCACGCTCCTTGTCATCCACGACTCGCAACCACATCGAATCTCCGCCGTCTTCGACACATCTGACAGTTCTGACCTCGACGCCATATGTGTCTAGTCCGGTCACCTCGTGTCTCACCACGACTCCGTCTCGACGTCCTGCAGCCAACACATACAAGAAACACATCAAATAGCACCGCTCGATACATGTAAGCATAATAACATCAACAAATCATACTTACGCATAATAGAGTCCAAACCTGTCGAATCATCAGAATATGCATCCTAATCCCATACGACCAAGTTTGACCAAGTCCGACCGAGCCCGATTGCACCACGCAACGTCAAGGTCCGAACCACCTAAATAAAACTCGACTTTTCTAAACCGATGTCAATTACTCATCACACACTAGGGGTCACTTCCACATGGTCCATCAACATGTCTAGAGGACTTCATATTATCCTTTGTACTTATGACTTTAGCCAACACTGTTTGATTATCACAGTACATCAGGATTGCAGTTATTGGTTTCTCAACCAATAGCAAGTTCAATAGAAGCTCTCTCAGCCATTCAGCCTCAACTATGGCTGTGTCAAGTGCTACAAGTTCTGCATCTATGGTTGACCTCGTCAATATAGTCTGTTTGCAGGACCTCCATGAAACTACAACACCAACTAAAGTGAATACATAACCACTTGTAGCTTTGATCTCATCCACATCAGAGATCCAATTAGAGTCAATGTATCCTTCTAATACAGAATGATGTCCAGTATAATGTATTCCAAAAGATGTTGTGCCTCTCAAGTAGCGCAACACTTTTTCAAGTGCCTCCTAGTGATCATCTCCTGGGTTAGAAGTAAACCGACTTAATTTGCTCACAGCAAATGTAATGTCCGGTCTTGTGGCATCAGCTAAATACATAAGTGACCCAATAATTTTTGAATATCTTAATTGATCTTTTCCAAACCCCTGGTTCTTTCGAAGCTTAATGCTCGCATCATAAGGTGTTGGAGAAACTTTACAGTTTTCAAAATCAAACCAGCTCAATATTTAATATTCAGAATGACATCTGTCTCTCCTAAGTCTTTTATATCAAAGCACCGAGATAAGAAAGATTTGACCTCGTCAATTACGACAGTGTTTGTTCCAAATGTAAGTATGTCATCTACATATAGACATAAGATAACTCCTTGACCCCCACCATAACGATAATACACATATTTATCAGCTTCATTCACAACAAAGCCAGCGGATGTCATAGTTTTGTCAAACTTCTCGTGCCATTGTTTAGGTGCTTGTTTTAGGCCATACAAAGATTTCAATAATCTGCATACTTTATTTTGCTGTTCAAAAATCACAAAACCATCCAGTTGATCCATATAGATTTCTTCCTCCAACTCTCCATTAAGGAAAGTTGTCTTCACATCTATTTGATGAACATGTAGACAATAAGAAGATGCTAACGCAAGGAGCTCTCTTATGGTAGTTAGTCTGGCGACAGGAGAATAGGTATCAAAGAAATCTTATCCCTCTCTCTTGGTGTAACTCTTGGCCACAAGTCTTGCCTTATACTTCTCAATAGTTCCATCATGCCTTTGTTTCTTTTTAAAGACCCACTTACATCCTACAGGTTTACACCCTATAGGACGATCTGTAGTCTCCTAAGTCCCATTAGCCATGATAGAGTCCATCTCGCTATGGACTATCTCTTTCCAATACTCAGCATTAGAAGGTGCATAAGCCTCTGAAAGAGTCTTTGGCACATCATCCACGAGGTATACAATGAAGTCGTCATCAAAGGTTTTATCAACCCTTTGTCTCTTGCTCTTGCGAGGAGTTTCTGCGATTAAATTGGTATCCTCCTCAGGGATATCACATATTGGTTCAGAAATGGTGGGAAGTTCAGAAGTTTGATTATTCCCACTTTCAATATTATCAGTTTGAACATTCTCTGTTCGTGAAGTACTGCCTGCTGTTCTCATATAAAAGATATTATCAAAAAATGAAGCATCTGTAGACTCCATTATTGTATTAGCAATAATCTCAGGAGTTTCTGATTTAACTACTAAATATCTATAGGCCGTGCTATTTTGAGCATATCTTAGAAAAATACCATCGACTATTTTTTGTCCAAGTTTTCTCTTTTTCTGCAATGGTATATTGACTTTTGCCAAACACCCCCAAGTTCGTAGAAAATTAACATTAGGTTTTCTCCCCTTCCATCCCTCATACAGAGTAATCTTACTCTTTTTAGTGATTACTCTGTTTAGAATAAAAGTTGCTATTACAATAGCTTCCCCTACCATGCCTTAGGCATACCGGCACTCTCTAACATGGCATTAACCAAATCTGTTAGTGTCCGATTTTTCCTCTCAGCTACCCTATTTGATTGAGGCGAATATGGTAGTGTAAATTCATGGACTATTCCATGCTCAGAACAGAATTGAGAGAATTCATGAGAGACATACTCTCCTCCACGATCAGACCTCAATCTTTTTATTTTCTTTTCTAGTTGGTTCTCAACCTCGCCCTTATAAGTTTTAAAGTACTTTAAAGCTTCATCCTTAGTTTTTAGCAAATACACGTAGCAGTAGTATGTTGCATCATCAATAAAAGTTAAAAAATATATTTTGTCTCCTTTTGTCAATAATCCATTCATTTCACACAAATATGAATGAATAAGATATAAATGTGTCAAGTTCTTTTCATCTTCTAATCTCTTAAAGGGTTTTCGAGGTTGCTTTGCTTGCACACATGACTGACACTTTGATCCTTTGACAATTTCATATTTTGGAATTAAATCTAATCTAGACATTCTAGCAATACTATCGAAACCAATATGACAGAAACGAGAATGCCAAATATTTGTCTCATATTTATTTAAATCAGTTGCAACATTCAAATTATAACAGACTCTAAAATACTTAGGTGGACTAAGTCTCTGCTCTTATAGCCTTTACCAACAAATTTTCTGAACTTAGACATTACAATTTTATTTGACTCAAAAACTAGCTTATAACCATCCCTGCATAGGAGAGAACCACTAGTGAGGTTCTTGTTTATTGTAGGAGCATACTGCACGTTCTTCAAGTAGACAGTCTTCCCTGAAATAAGCTTCGGATCCACCATGCCAACACTAAGAACAGAAGCATGCGACCCGTTTCCCATTAGGATGGAGGAAGCCCCTGCTACCTGGTAAGAAGAAAACAAGGAAATATCAAAACATACGTGAACATTAGCACCAGTATCAACCCACCACTCAGTAGATTGACATGCTGAAAAGACAACAGGTGGATTACCATACCCTCCAGAAGTCGAGACCTCGCCTATGATCTCGTTGACAACCTTCGTCTTTGGCTGTTCACCATCTCTGATCTTACAGAAGCGACAGTCCTTCGCCATATGACCGTCTTTTCCACACACAAAACAGGTGATGTCCCTCAAATCATTTTTCTCAGTTTTCTTCTTAAAGCTAGTTGTCTTGTTCGGTTTGGTGGATTTGTACTTCTTTGCAATAGTCTTTTTCTGTATGACATTTGCATTGTTCTGGCCAGAGGTGCTAGGTGCATCTTTTGCTCTTGCTTTTTCTTCCACATCGAGGGCTGCAATGAGATCCTCAACAGAAATCTCTTCCCTCTTATATTTCAAGCTAGTAGCAAAATCCCACCAAGAGACAGGGAGTTTAGCAACAATGCCCGCATCCACAAATTTTGAAGGCAGCACACAGCCCAGGTGCGCAATCTCACCGACTAGTAGCTGGAGATCATGAGCTTGTCCAACTATGGACTTAGCATCATCCATGCTAAAGTCAAAAAAATGCTCACACATGTAGAGCCAGCAACCCACCTCTGCCTTTGCATATTTGTGCTCCAGTGCATCCCACAACTCTATGGAGGATTGAAGTCCATGTACACATCATAGAACAGTCAGAATGCAGCCAAGAGCAGTATTGTTCGCATTTTCAAACTTCATGAACTGCTCAATCGTAAATGGATACTGCGAGTGGATACCCCACAACAGCCCCAAGACATGAGCCAAAACATGGCTCTAGTCTGCCACCTATGAAAGTTCTGACCAGAAAATCTCTCAGATTTTATCACATCAGAAGCACTAGCCATTGCTGTATTGCAACAAAATTCGCAATAAGGTTTCTGGAATGTTGGAAACGTGGGAAATATTTTAATTCTAAATTTAACTAGGAGGCAAAAACAATAAACTAATGATGTAAAACTCGCAACTAACAGCAGGCTACTCATCATACTTCAGAAAATACACAAGTAGATTATATTAACAAAGTTGAACTAACGCGTGAACGACTTACAATTGGGTTTGTTGAAGAACAGGAAGCAGCGCAGGCTTGACGCAATGCAGAACGTAGATGACGTAGTGCAGTGCGTAGATGACGCAGTGCAGTGAGCGGTCACGCAGATGCAGGTCCTCTCTGCGGCAATTGTTCGGAGATAGCCGCTCTCCCTCCTTCCAGGTGCACGCCGGGAAGAAGGTTGGCGAAGCTCAAACAACACAGTACCAGAGCACAAAATCGCAGAGAAGAAGAAAATGGAGGCAGTGAGATTCTCACACATACTCTGGATGTCTCCAGGCATATACATAGATAGACTGATAACTGATATGATTAAAACAGCCATTTACCCACTGGTAACTGACAAATTCAACCAGCCATTTGTACACCGGTAACTGTCTGTCATCAAAACCCCCAATAATGCCTCAAATTCAAACGTTTGAATCTCATTCAAACACAGATAGAGTGGTGCAGAGTTCAACAAAATAGAGATAGACTTGGTATGCCAAGTAGTGCACCACGTCACCGCAAGTCGAGCGTTGCAAGTCACAAGTCACGCGATTCTCACGCGAAAATACGCGAATACGCACGCACGTGCGTGCACATGTGTGTGACTAGATAGAACCCTCCTCATACCATCTCTATCCATATTCAAGGAGTAGTGAGGACTCCACCTTATAAATCGATCTTCCTCACCTTACCTTAGCAATATGGTACTAAATCATGCATGCTTTGGAATTAAGGAAATTGACCAATTAAAAGTATATGTTATTTAGTTTGCTACTAAAATTTAGTAACATCTAAAAAAATTAGTAATACTAACGAAATAGAATGAAACACATGGGCAATCCAAGGACGACAGCATTCTTTCTGTCCATATTTGGCTTTGGGCATATTTAGCTATGCTAAAAATTAGACTTGTTGTTGGGGTGACCCAATCCTCTGTGACTGGACCTTGCAACAGGTCCAATATATAATAGCCCCAATAGGATAGAGGAATATACCAATATACCCTCACCTTTTGTAATTATTAAGGAGTAGCATGTGAATTTCCCATCCTACCACCGTTCATGTATATAAATCCCAAGAGGGGTATGAGGGGAGATCCACTCATTCTACACATGAGCACTCTCTCTCCTGTCGTTGGCTCTTTCTAGCTAGTCCCTTCATATGCTATTTGGTCAGTAGCAACAGTAATTGGAGCCGTCCGTAGGGACGCGCATGAAGCTGCGCAAGAGAAGGTGCTAGAAAGTGATGGTAACCAAGCGAAAGAGAGGTACGACGGTAGTGACCGTCGAGCCCAGCATGGGGTGGTACCCCATGGCAATGACCACGACGCCCGCACCGGTACGATCATCGACCGCGACGCCCACACCAGTATGGCCATCAACCGCGATGCCCACGCCATCATCTCTACACTAGAGAGTCGGCCTTCGAGCAACACCAGTGAATGTCGAGACTCTCCAACGGGGATTCTACATGGAGCACGGACTCCAAAGCCTTCACCCCGTCGCCGGTTGTGTCGACACCCATGACCATGCCATGGTCGTGACTTCAGTGACATCTCCGACCGCGTCATGGTCAAGTCTTCGCCGACAAACACGACCACCCCGTGGTCGACACTTGGGGATGGAGCATCCACCTCCAACTTCTCCGCCGAGGACTTCGCATGATCTCCGAGCAGAACTTTGTACGTCCTTCGTGGGACTTTGCACTGACTATGCCAAACTCCGCACGGATGTCGTCTCCGATGGACTTCGCACGACTTTCGCGGGACTTCGCACCGACTCCACCGAGCTTCGCGTGGATGCCGTCTTCGATGGACTATGCACGACCTTCGTGGGACTTCGCACTGACTCCACCGAGCTCCGCGCGAATGCCGTCTCTGAAGAACTTCGCATAGCCTCCGTCGGACTCCGCACGGTCTTCGCTGGACTTTGCGCGATCTCTGCCAGACTTTGTGTGGACTTCACCTCCGTCAGACTACGCCTGGCCCCCACCAGACTTCGCCCGGTCTTCGACGGACTTGGCACGATCTCCGTCAGACATCGCACAGACGTCGCCCCTAACATACCTCGCGTGGCCTCTGCGGGTTTTCCTCGGACTTCTGTTGCCTCCGCTGGTCCTCATGTTGTCTTCGCCGGCCTTCACACCCTCCGGCCTTCGTCGGCCTCGGCTTCGCGCCTCTACACCTCCGGGTGAGCGACTTGTGGTCATACACGTTCATCTAAATATTTGACCGACCTCGTGGTCCAGACATTGTCCACTCATGTTGTGGTCATGAGTTCGTCTGACCACTGCGTGGTCGTGACCTCGTCCGATCACCTCGCAGTCGTTACATCATCCGCCCACATTGCAGTCGTGGCTTTGTCCGACCTCCTCATGGTCGTAGCTTCACCCGACCTCCGTGGGGCCATAATTTTGTGAAGAATCGCATGGTGGCCTCGTGCCCTGACGTAATCTATGGAGTAGAAAGCGTCGGAAACTTAGACATTCTGAGCAACTCTACAGAGTATAAAAAAATCGCACGGGGGCCTTGTGCCCTGCTGTACTCTACAGAGTATAAAGCACCAGGAACTTAGCCATCCCAGGCAACTCTACGAAGTATAAAAAAATCACACGGCGGCCTCGCACCCTTGCGTACTCTGTGAAGTATAAATCACCGATAACTCAGCCGTCGCGGACAACTCTAGGCATTATAAAAAAATCGCACGGTGGCCTCGCGGCCGAGACTTTATCCGACCACCACATGATCATAGACGCCTCGTCCGACCACCGCGTGGTTGTATATGCCTCGTCCGACCACCTCGTGGTCATTGATGCTTTGTCCGACTGCCCTACGGTCGTGATTTCGTCCGACCACATCATGATCATATACGCTTCATCTGACCGCCTCGTGGTCATAGATGTCTCATCCAACCGCCTCGTGGTCAAGACTTTGTCTGACCTCCTCGTGGTCATTGACGCCTTGTCCGACCACCTCGTGGTCATTGACATTTTGTTTGACCTTCCTATGGTCATGACCTTGTTCGACCACCTCGCAGTCATGACATCGTTTGACCACATCGTGGTCGTAGACGCCTCATCTGACCATCTCGCAGTCATGACATCATTTGACCGCATCGTGGTCGTAGATGCCTCATCTGACCACTTTGCGGTCGAGACTTCGTTCGACCTCCTCATGGTCGTAGGCGTCTTGTCCGACCACCTCATGGTCATTAATGTTTTGTCCGAATACGCTGCGATCCTAACCTTGTCTGACGGCCTTACGGTCGTGACTTCGTCCGACCACATCGTGATCGTAGACACTTAAGCCTTGTCCGACCACCCCACGGTCGTGACTTCGTCCGACCACATCGTGATCGTAGAAGCTTCATCTGGCCATTGCGCAGTCGTAGATGCCTTGTCTAACCACCTCTTGGTCGTTGATATTTTGTCCAACCACCCTGCGATCGTGACCATGTCCGACTGCCTCATGGTCGTGACTTCGTTTGATCACATCGTGATCGTAGACACTTCATCTGACCGCCACACGGTTGAGATTTCGTTCGACCACATCGTGGTCGTAGACGCTTCATTCGACCGCCTCACGGTCGAGACTTCATCCGACCACCATGTGATCGTACACGCTCTCACGTGTAAGTCTTCGGCTCGTCGCCAACTTCGTCGACACCAATTTCGAAGGGTGGGGACAGACCATGCGCGCATGAGTTTCGTCTCGCCACCAACTTCGTCGACTCCAAGTTCGAAACGTGTGGTATGGAACACGTGCCTCAGAGCTTCGCTACGCTCAGAGCTTCCTCTAGCCACCGTCTTCGTCAACTGTGGGTCTGAAGGTGGGGGACGGGCCGCGTGCGTCAGAGTTTCGTCTCGTCGCCGCCTTCATTGACTCTGAGCCCGAAGGGTGAGGGATGACCGCGTGCACCCAGGCTTCATCAACATCAAGTCCGAAGGGTGGGAGATGGGCCGCGCATGTCATAGTTCCTCATGCTGCCACCTTCGACGATCGTGAGTCCAATGGTGTGGGACGGGCCGCGTGCGCGTCAGTTTTGTCTCGACGCTGACTTCGTCGACGTCAGGTTTGTAGGGTGGGTATGGACCGCTCGTGTCGCAACTTTGTCTCGCTGCCGCCTTCGTCGACGCCTAGTCTGAAGGGTGGGGACGGGTCGTGTGCGTCGTAGCTTCGTCTCGCCGCCGTCTTCGTCGATGCCTAGTCCGAAGGGAGGGGACAGGCCACGCGCGCCGCAGCTTTATCTCGCCGCCTCCTTCATCGACACCTAGTCTGAAGGGTGGGGATGGGCTGCGCGCGCCGTACCTTCGTCTTGCTACCGCCTTCGTTGACCCCTAGTCCGTAGGGTGGGGGATGGACCGCACGCGTCAGAGATTCGTCTCACCACCTACTTCATCGACACCTTATTTGCTTACTACTACCTCATGGTCTTACACTACGTCCGACAACATCACGGTCGTAGGCTCCATCCGACCACCTCGTGGTAGTAGACGTAGTCGTCAGGACTTCGTTCGACCACTCATGCTCGAAAATTCTTTGACAGTTCGTCCGACCACTTCGAGGTCGCGATGTCGTCGATACCTACGACCACCATGTGGTCGCACCTTCGGCGACCATGTCACGAGCGACATAGTCGTCATGCCTTCTCCAATTGCGTTGGAGGCACCAACCTGACGGGGCACCCGATCTTTTGGCGTGAGACTTCGCCGCTCACATCTACAAGCCACTCGACGCTGGGGCACGACCTACGCGCACCACCTCGTCCTCTGCTGGGAGATGCCACAACCACATCAAGATCGGTCAAACAATCCTGCTCCAGGAGGTTAACAACATCCACACCCCCGGGGATTGGGAGTTACCAGCTGCATCAGCTCGCCTGTGATTGGGCCTTGCAACTGACCCAATATGTAATCGGCCCAATAGCATAGTAGAATATACCAATATACCTTCACCTTTTGTAATTATCAAAAGATAGGATAGGAATTTCTCATCCTACCCTGTTCATGTATATAAATCCCCAAGAGGGGTGTGAGGGGGAGATCCACTCATTCCATACAAGAGCGCTCTTTCTCCTATCGTTGGCTCTCTCTAGTTAGTCCCCTCATATGTTGTTTGGTCAGTAGCCACAACAAGACTCATTCGAGTCATAAACCAAAGGAATAAGTTTATTTTACCCCCCCCCCCGAACTCTTGTGTTTGTCTAGAAAATAACCCTCAACTACAAAATTGGGTAATCAAACCCCCTTAATTGTCAAATCTAGGTATTTTACCGCCTAAGCCAATCCACCCCGTTTTTAGCTGACGTGGCAGTGGTTTTAACATGTGAAGGTGGTTTTCAGTTGACATGGTAGCCCAGTCAGGAAATAAATAGGAAAAATAGTGGGCCCACCTGTCAGTATCTACCATTAATCTCCTTCCACCTCTTCCTCTCTTTTCTCCCCGTTCCAACCCTCCCCGATCCACCCCCACCCTCCTCGCTAGCCTCTTTGTCAGTGTCATTGCTGCAGTTGGCCTTGAGCTTGACCGCAAACACTCAGTGACTGTGTACATCTTGGGCTCTGGCAAAGAAAGGCGGTGAGCATGGGAGGCAACACATGAAGGAGGAAGGGGGATCTGTGGGGGAGACACTCACCGATAATCATCAAAGACTGGCAATGACGATGACGGCAGAGGCTTCAACTCGTAGAGTTTGCCGTCGCGGGGCGCCGTCCGCCTACTGCCTCGGAGACTAGCTCACTCTCTTGCCCCCGATTCTGCCGCCAGGTCGACCACCTCCAGCCTAGGGCAGGCGGCCATTAGGGCATCCAGCCTGCGCCACACCACCCCTCTAGCCTGTGCTCGGCAGACCCGTCGGATGCCACCGAGGTCCACGTCAGCCACCGTGGTGGCGAGGGACACGTCGTCGAGTGATGCACACGCGGAGAGGTCGATAACAGCGATGAGTTGGATGACTTCGTACAGCTGCTCGTTATCCACGATTCCATGCTCTACCACTTTTGGGCTGAGGCCCTTGCCACCGTCACATATCTCTTAAATCGGTGTCCATGTAAACCGAAGCAGCTCACCACACCCTATGAACTATTTCGCAGTTCTCCTCCTAATTATCAGCACCTACGGGTTTTTGAGTTCCATCCAGTCCACCTCCCGCTTTAACTGGTTAGCAACCGAGCACCGCTATCCACCTGACGGTCACGCGCAGCCGGGCCACTATCTCCAAACCGAACCCGCGCTACGCTCCCGTCTCCACTGTGCCACCAACTTCGCCAATCCCACGTCCGTGCGAGTTGCTCTTCGTGATCCGCTTTGGAAAGCTGCCATGCCATGTAGGAGGAATACGATGCGTTGGTCTCCAGCCAATCCTGGAGGTTCGTTCCCTGTCCGCATCACACAAGTGTGGCGACGGCCAAGTGGGTCCTCTGACACAACACATGGGCAGATGGCATGCTGGAGCTATACAAGGCACGGTGGGTGATCCGCGCCCAGCGCCCCGCCACCCATTTCGGGGAAACATTCAGTCCTGCCATCAGGTCGACGACTATCCAGACGGTGCTCACGCTCGCGACGTCCGGAGGCTGGTCAGTGCACCGGCTCTATGTTAAGAACGTCTTTTTACATGGCAACCTTGACAAGCAGGTGTTCTGCCTCCAACCAGCTGGCTTCATTGATACCTCTCAGCCTGACCATGTGTATCTGCTCTCCATGTCACTCTAATGGCATCAAGCAGGCGCCGTGTGCTTGGTTCACGTGCTTCGCCAGCTTTGTGCAGCATATCAGCTTCACTTCGGCACGCTTGGATGACTGCCTGTTCATACTACGGCGAGGTACTGCTACGACCTTCCTCCTTCTCTACATCAATGACATCATACTCACTGTCTCCTCCGAATGGCTTTTGCGCGACATCATCGACCGTCTACATGTTGAGTTCAAGATGAAGGATATCAGACACCTTCACTACTTCCTTGGCATACATGTGACTCGATTGCCCAAGGGTTTTTTCTTGTCACAACAAAAGTACGCTGAGGAACTCTTGGATCGTGCGTGCATGGTGAACTACAAGCGCACGGGCACGCCAGTTGACACCAAGCCCAAGCTGGCGGCGGACACTGGTCACCACGTTGTGGATCCTTCAGAGTACCATAGCCTCACCGACGTACTACAGTACCTCACCTTGACGCGGCCCAACCTTGCCTATGTTGTGCAGGAGGTTTGCCTGCATATGCATGATTTGTGCGATTGTCACCTCGCATTGATCAAGAGGATTCTTCAATACGTCTGTGGTACCACTGGGTTCGGTCTACAGTCCCATGCCTATCCCTTGACAGATGTCTGTGGATACTCTAACACATGCTGGGCGGGGTGCTCGGACCCACAACGATCTACATTTGGGTACTACGTCTACATCAGTGACTTGCTCATCTCCTAGTCTTCTAAATGCCAGCAGTGCTGAGACTGAGTATCGGACTGTGGCCAATTTGTGGCCAAATGGTGTTGGCTACGGCAACTCCTTGCCGAGCTCCACTGCGTTGTCAACAAAGCAACGATAGTGTACCACGTCAATGTGTCAGCGGTGTACATGGCAGCAAACCTTGTTCATCATCGACGGACCAAACACATTGAATTAGACATTCACTTCATCCGAGAGAAGATGGCTCTTGACCAATTTCGGGTGCTACACGTACCAACATGTCAACAGTTCGCCGACATGATGATCAAAGGGCTACCGATGGTGATATTTAATGACTTTCGTTCTAGTCTTTACATCATATCCGGTGATGACGTCAAGACTTAGGGGGGTGTTAGCGAACATGTGCATGCCCTCTTGCACGATGTAGCTTTGCCCTGTTCTCTTGGCACCTCTCTTGTTTATAGCTGACTTAGTGATAGTTATGGCTTTGTACGTGACTCTTGTAAGCGTATATATATCACACTCAATGATCAATACAAATGTGTTTTATAGCTAGAATTAAAACTTAGACCAACACCTTAAAAGATAAAATAGACGTATTCCTAAACCAAACAGCCCGGGTTTCTGCGTCAGCCAACAGAACACATGCAGCAAGCATGGACCATCACAGGACACAGGACACCAGTTTCTTCTCCCACCAGGACGCTTTGAGATAAGCACCCATCTCTTGTTTGTCCTGACATATCCCCACTCAGAGAAGGCACACATGGATGCATGCAACACAATCATTTGTGTCTCCATAGGATAGCAATCGTGAAAGTGACACAAGGATATCAAATTCTCTATAGCCTTATCAGAAAGCTAGCTAAGCCTAAGATCAATTAGGGTCGTAAGTAGCTTCCTAAGAGCTGCTCATCTCACTTCAGCGCTACTGTACGTGCTTGGATAAATGTCTTTTCCATCGAGTAGGAAGCTAGCACATCGGAGCTATGGTGTAAGGGATATAGATATGCTCATCGTATCCTCTGTGGCTTCCCAGTGAGCCTCCTGCCGACTAGCCGCTGCCCTAGGGCCAAGGGCACTAGAACATTGCTATCTGATGTGGTTTCGTTCCATGGGAGAGCTAGCTAGCATCCACGTATATGGCTAGGGTTTCGCATGCAAAAATCAAAGCTAAAATCTATTTATTTCGAACTATCGCGAAGCGGATTGTCACAAAATCCTATAAAGAGTGAGATTCGGTTCTTTATGGTTTACTACTTATGACTTTTGATTTATACTGTAGTAACTAGTTTTTAAACGGTGTACCTTTTTAAGGTAAGATCTATAAGTTTATTGTAGTAAATATTGTAATGACTTTATCTAAATCGACTACACTCGAACACGAGAGCCACTCTTCGCACTCTCTCGCGAACGATCAAAATTCAAAATTTTAAACTTAAAATCATAAGTCACGGTTCAAAAGAATCCAACCTAAACTTACACTTTTGAGGTTTTGATCCCCTGTCGTTGTTGTCAGGTCGAATACAAACGGAGGCTAATCAGATACTGCCGTACGATTGCATAATTGCCAGGTATATTCTGCTCGGGAACAGACATGGGTGCACCTCATGAACAGCCCCTAAGGGCGACATTTTCTGTTTGGGCGAAAGCATTTTTGTCGAAGTGATGTGTTCAAATGCACGGATCATATTCCCCATTTGGTCATTACACTCACGTATACCCACAGGGTACTGCCGGAGGAGTTTTTTGACAAATTTAGCACTGTAGATCTCTAAAATTCCGTTTTTAGCCTCCCGAGCGTATTATTTCCAAATATAACCCCCTTCCCGACCGCACGTTTCTGTAGAGGCGACACGTGTCCGGTCGTGCGGTCCGGGACCGCACGACCGCACTGTAGCTGGGTCGTGCGGTCCGGGACCGCACGACTCCACTGTTCACCGCCCGTTGAGCGCACGATTGAATCAATCGTGCGGTCGGAAATTCAATCGTGCGGTCGAGAATTCAATCGTGCGGTCGGGACAGAGAGTCATGCGGTCAGAAATCAATCGTGCGCTCGGCGGACGGTGAACGATGGAGTCGTGCGGTCCCGGACCGCAAGACCCAGCTTCTGATCTTGATCGTGCGGTCCCGACCGCACGATCGACATGTGTCGCCTCTGTAAACGTGCGGTCGGGAAGAGGGCTACATTTGGAAATAATACGTTCGGGGGGCTAAAAATAGAATTTTTGAAATATAGAGTGCTAGATATGTCAAAAATTCCTGCCGGAGCACGGATCGCGGTGCAGCAACTTGCGACATTGAAAAAAAATCAAAAAATTGGCTAGCAGCCCTGATACTCGCTTAAGAAAGAATGTAGGCATTTGGATTCGAGTCAAGTGGACAAGACGTTCGACGACACCCCTATCAACCGAGCACCACTTGGCAATCTTTGCACGCGTACAAAAAAAAAATCAAAAAAACAAAGCAAGTATTGGCTCCACTTCAGACTATTTCAGTGTTTGGCGTTTTCACTTTTTATTTATTTAAATTAGTGGGCATTTAAAATATATTTTTTCAATTTATTTTGTTTTTTAATTTTTTAGCTTTTTTGTCTTTTTCACTTATTTCTTCGTATTATCTGTGACTATATAATATTTTTTATTTTTATTTTTTAATTGAATGATTAAAAAACAAATAGCCACTACAGTGTAATTTTAACAAAAAAAATCAACCGCTAAAGTTATAAATCAGAAGTTTAAGTTCTTTAGAGCGGGCTCATTTTCTTTTAATCATGAGAATTTGATCCTCTGCCTTTTAGTTCAGACGCCCCGTGTGATGTAATTACGAGCTTGAAATTAGACCAGAGATGGTTTGACACGGAGTTGGGATAGCTAGCTGATTCATTCAGTGGTTCTAGCCCTTAAATTCTGATGAAACGTTTTGCACGAGCGTCTTGAAGAGTTGATGTACTGTCGCTCGTTTTCAGCCAGACACACTGACACTTTTGTTTTCTGATTGATCGGTGCGCATTTGTGTGCCCATTGCCATCGTTCAGACCACGCGCTTATGTGGGCATTCTGCGTTCGTTTATGTGGGCATTCTGCTTGCATTGCTGATTTCGGAAGGAAAGGACAAGCACCGGAGATACGTGGTCCCCGTGTGGCAATCCAACCGCTTAGGATTTCCTCTAAATAAATAAACAGGATAATTTTTTTATCGTTTTTTTAAAACAGTTTTATGAGACCATATAAAAGTCACCCTATAGTTAGGATGAATAATTGACTTTTATATTAGAACATCTATAGAAGGTGAATTTGATTTTTGAGAAGCTTGCAAAAAATTGCTTTTTAGTTTACGAGTTAGTCTGGCCTACGACTACTGGAGTATTCGCTATTTATGACTTTGTGACTCTTGTACGTGTATATGTATCACACTCAATGATCAATACAAGTGTGGATTGCATCAATTCATCTCTCTAATGTTCTACAGGTCAAGGGTAAAGTAAACGGTTTTAATAGTTAAGAAATATTAAATACTCGGTTTTGTAGTTAGAATTAAAACTTAGACCAACACCTTAAAAGATAGAATAGACTTATTCCTAAACCAAACAGCCCCAGTTCCGCGTCAGCCAACAGAACACAGCAAGCATGGACCATCACAGGACACAAAACACCAGTTTCTTCTTCCACCAGGACGCTTTGAGATAAGCACCCATCTCTTGAGTTTTGTCCTGACATATCTCCACTCAGAGAAGGCACAAATGGATGCATGCACTAACACAATCACTTGTGTCTCGATAGGATAGCAATCGTGAAAGTGACAAGGATATTAAATGTTGAAATATGGGTGGATTACACTCGTACAGATTAAAAAAAATTTACTGTGTACATCAGAAAGCTATGCATATAAAAGATCATGGATCATTACCGCTAGACGTGCAGTGCAGTGGAAGTAGAGTTGAATAGCCGATTTAACGAAGAGCGTGTCTGTATAGAGGTAGTAGTCGAACGTCCTACATCCAAACGTCTCCTCCTCGTGATTGTCCCGATCAGCGCCGTAGTCACAGCAGCGCCTCTACCGAAGTCTACACGTCCAGAGATAGAGCACCGTGTGTCGATGTGCTAGCACCAGCGTGCACGGCAGGGGATACGAGAGGTGGCGGCTAGGGTTTCGATGGATGTGTTTTCAGGATACATCCCTCAGCCCCCTGCACCTCTCCTTATATAGCCTCCAATCAAATCCATATCCGATGCGAGTAGAGATAGAATCACACTCCGAAACTATCCTCCGACCACTTATCGTTCCAGCCTATTAAGTGTGTGACCCTGTAGGTTCATGTGTATTTAGCCATGGGCCAAAAACTTCTTTCCAGCCCATAAGTCAGTAGCGGTCCCTAGCAGGACATAACGGGCCTGTTCGGCAGGCTGAAAGCCGTCCGGCTTTTCGCAGCCGCTACAGTACCTAACTTTTAAATGGAGTATTTTTTTAAGACGGGGTCTATAAGTTAAACGTAGTACATGTTAAAAGCTTAACATCTGTACCAGCCAAAATCGCAAGTGAGTATCAATCTCTCGTAATCAGATCAAGTAAATGCGACCAAAATTCAAAAATTTTAGCCAAAAGCCATAAGCCGCAGCCAAAAAGAACAGGCCCAACGACTTCCAAACACACATAAAGATCACATCGGACGAATCTATATAGTGTTTATGTACCGATCCCTTTGCCTCATAATATCAGATCGAACTTAAGGTGAGAAATGTGCCATCCTATGATAGCTCGATCATTCACTCGAACCTGTAGTGGATTGCTCAATTGTGATTGATTTCTCAACCACATTTGGCATGGCCATACACTTTCTTAATCCAACTACATCGAGGGGCCCCGAGATATCTCTCCTGTTAGATATGAGGGGCAAATTCCATCTTGATCGCTCATATCCCTCCGTATGTTTCATAGCAAACCCGAAAGCTACCTTTATTACTATCCAGTTACGGAGTAGTGTTTGGTAACCCCTAAGCAAACTATTACACATGTACGAAACAATGACGACCTCAGGTCTAAGGATCCTACATATATTATGTATGAGACCAACTGATGACACTTAAGAATATAACAATTCTGGCAGTATCTCATAATGGGTCAATCCAACATCATGTTCCCTAATACGTGTCCACATTATTGATTTGATATCACATATCCATGATCCGTGAAATATGATAATTAATCAATACATGTGCTGATCTATAAATCATAATCGTCCCACATAATGATATAAGATCAGGGATAATTTAGAATAACATCAAAACATGAATAAAGAGTTTCACAAACAAATCATATACTTGTTGCTCAATACGAAAGATATATATTCAAAAGACAATATAATATTTTATTTAAATGTTTATAAACATAAAAGTGATACAATCATCTTCTTGATTGTCTCTAGAACATATCACTAACAACAAATTTTCTATAGCCTTATCAAAAAGCTAGCTAAGCCTAAGATCAATTAGGGTCGTAAATAGCTTCCTAAGAGCTGCTCATCTCACTTCAGCGCTACTGTACGTGCTTGGATAAATGTCTTTTCCATTGAGTAGGAAGCTAGCATTTCGGAGGGAGCTATGCTGTAAGGGAGATGTGCTCATCGTATCCTCAGTGGCTTCCCAGGGAGCCTCCTGCCGACTAGCCGCTACCCTAGGTCCAAGGGCACTAGGACATTGCGATCTGATGTGGTTTCGTTCCATGCATGTAGGACTGTTCATTCGGCTTTCTCAGTTTATACGGTTCGGTAAATATGATTTGATCGGTAAATACGGTTTTTGTATTTCAGGTAATACGATATTTTTCAAAATACGGTGTGGGATCGGTACATACCATCTTATTTCGGTACGGTATCGGTTAATACCAATTTTACCAAAGTTTGCACGAATTACTAAATGTTAATCTCATCTCTAAGACTCCAATTCACCATTCTAGAACCAGAAATTCAGAATAGTTTGAATACACGAACAGCAGTAAGTGTCAAGGAAAATATTAACAGCATTTCTTTCACTTCACTGCCAATTTCTGCTAAAATGAACTAGCTTCAAGGTGCACACATCAAGAATTCAGGAGCCATGGCATCAAACAAATCAGTCAATCACCAATTCACCATTCACCAATCTAGCTTCAAGGTTGCATTCATCAAACAAACAAATGAATCAAGATAATGTATAACAAATTTGGTAGATCTAGAGGTGGACTCTGGAGCATTTACCATTTCAGATCAAGATAATGTATGATGACTCTGGAGCATTTAGATCTTGACTAGATGTGGACTTGACTGCTGTCTAGTGTCTACTACTCTACTGGAGAACACGAGAAGACCTGGTTGTCGGCCGAGCCTGGGCTGGGGGAGCACCAGAGGTCGGCGGTGATGTCGGTGGGGGCTTGGCGCTGGCGTCTTGGGAGAAGGAGCCCCGATGTGCGACGAGTCTTGGGAGAGGGAGCCCCGACGAGCCCGAGCGGCCGCCAGCCGAGCCTGGGCTGGGAGAGCACCGGAGGTCGGCGATGATGTCGGTGGGGGCTTGGCGCTGGCGTATTGGGAGAAGGAGCCCCGACGCGCGACGAGTCTTGGGAGAGGGAGCCCCGACGAGCCCGAGCGGCCACCGGGCGAGCTTGGGACTGGGGGAGGCGGGGAGCACCAGAGCCTCGGAGGCTCGGAGCGGCGAGCGGCGAGCGCCTAGGGTTAGGGTTGAAGACGAGACGGCGAGTAGGCGACGCGCGACTGCGTGCGGGTGCGGCTATATGGCGTGACCGCGTGAGTCGAGTGGGCTGGGCCGAGTCGAAGTTGGGCGAGGCGGAAGGCCGGAAGCGCCGAAGCGGGGCAAGCACCAATCGGTATTTTTGGTTTTTTCGGTTTCCACTCGGTTTATACCGGAAAAACCGAATTAATGAGATGCCAATTTTCTAGAAACCGAACCGAAAACCGGTCAAACCGAGTTAACCGGTTCGGTTTTTTCGGTTCAGTACCAGAGTGCACAGCCCTAGTTCCATGGGAGAGCTAGCTAGCACGCACTCTAGCGGCTAGGGTTTCCATGGCAAAAATCACAGCTGAAATCCATTTATTTCGGACTATCATGAAGCGATTTGTCATAACATCCTATAAAAAGTGAGATTGGGTTCTTTACGGTTTACTTCTTATAACTTTTGATTTATAGTACATTAACTAGCTTTAAAACAATGTGCTTTTTTAATATAGGGTCTACAAATTGATTGTAGTAAATATTATAATGACTTCATTTAAATCGGCTAAACTCGAACGCGAGTGTCTCTCTCCATACTCTCTCACGAACGGTCAGAATTCAAATTTGTAAGCTAAAAATCATAAGTCATAGTTTAAAAGAATCCGCGGTAAATTGACACTTTTGAAGATTTTGATCTCCTGTCGTGGTTGTCAGGGCGAATATAAAGGGAAGTTAATTGGACACTGTCGTACGATTGCATAATTGCCAGGTATATCCTGCTCGGGAACAGACATGGGTGCACCTCATGAACAGCCCCTAAGGGCGACATTTTCTGTTTGGGCGAAAGCATTTTTGTCGGAGTGATGTGTTCAAATGTTCAATCGTATTCCCCATTTGGTCATTAGACTCACGTATAGCATACCCACAGAATACTCCCGGAGCACGGATCGTGGTGTAGCAACTTGCGACGTTGAAAACAAAAATAAAAAAATTGGCTAGCAGCCCTGACACTCGCTTAACGCCCGTTTATTTCGGCTTAAGCTTCTGACTTATTTTTTACTATTTATAAATTTCGTTTTTTTGAACTTTTGGTTTCTTAAGCTTTTTTGTCGGTTTTTTTATATTCGTTTGCGTTGTCCGTGATGATATAACATATTTTTTTTCTATTTTTTAATTTTTTAAATTTAATTACATCAAATAAGTTATCTTCAGTTATAATGTAATTTTAGTCAGTTATTATATAATTTTAATCATAAATTACTATTTTTTAGTCCAACTGAATGGTGCCTAAGAAAGAATGAATGTAGGTATTTGGATTCGAGTCAAGTGGACAAGACGTTCGACGACACCCCTATCAACCGAGCACCACTTGGCAATCTTTGCACGCGTACAAAAAAAAAAATCAAAGCAAGTAAGAGAAGCGGGTATTGGCCCCACTTCAAACTATTTCAGTGTTTAGTTTTTTGACTTTCAATTTATTTAAATTAAAAGTCATTAAAAACATATTAGTTTTAAATTTTGGTTTATTTTATTTTTTAGTTTTTTTGTCTTTTTCCACTTATTTATTTGCATTGTACGTGACTATATGATATTTTTAATATTTTTTTAATTGAATGATTTAGGAAAAATTTAACTATCGCTGTAGTATAATTTCAACCAAAAATCAACAGCTAAAGTCATAAGCCAGAAGTTTAAGTTTTTTAGAGCGGACTCATTTTCTTTTAATCATGAGATTTTGATCCTCTGCCTTTTAGTTCAGACTCCCCGTGTGATATGACTCTGTTCTTTTCGACTTCTAAAAACTATTTTTCGGTTTTCTACATTAACTAGCTTTTAAACGAAATATTTTCTTAAGATAGAGTCTACTAGTTAATTGTAGTATATACTGTACCGACTTTATTTATATCGGCAAAAACCACACGTGAGTTTCTGTTACTGTGTAATCTCTCACACAAACAGCCCAAAAGTCACAAGCCGTAGCCAAAAGCCATAAGCCGCAGTACAAAAGAACAGTCCATAATTACGAGCTTGAAATTAGATCAGAGATGGTTTGACATGGAGTTGGGATAGCTAGGTGATTCATTCGGTGGTTCTAGCCCTTAATTCTGATGAAAGGTTTTGCACGAGCGTCTTGAAGAGTATCTACTGTCGCTCGTTTATGTGGACATTCGTGCCTGCATTGCTGATTTCGGAAGGAAAGGACAAGCACCGGAGATGCGTGGTCCCCGTGTGGCAATCCAACCGCTTAGAATTTCCTCCGAATAAACAAACAGAATAGTTTCCTCGTCATGTTTTTAAAACTATTTATCGAGATAGCTTATCGGCTTATGTTCATTTGGTACGTTCAACAAACGCTTGCGTTAGGACTAAAAGCCATCAGTCACAGTTATAAGCCATCAGTTGCAGCCGAAAAGAACCCACTTTAAGCTAAGGCCCTAAGGCAGCTATGGCACAACGCTCATGTTCGCGTGAGGCGTCGCAGTTTTGGTTTTGAGAGCCCACAGATTTGGATTTGGTCAAAACTCGAAACAAAGGTGGGCTTAGATGAGCCCCTCATCGTTCCAATTGCTCTGCCTGTGCCACACCAGCACCACCCGTAACAGCAGCAGTCGTGCGCCTAGGCGAGGGCTCACAGACCTCTCTAGCATGCGCACTCTCAAGCAAAAGACACATGGATCGCGCTGCCTCCGAGTCTCCAGCGAGGCAGTGGAGTGAGATAGGGACCGAAGGAGGACTCGAGGTCAAGGGTGTTAGGGGTGAGGAACCACGACAAGGACAAGATGCTCCAAGGCACAAGGAGCTCATCCTCGAGACCGGATCTATCAAGAAAAGGGAAGGACAGGGCGATGGATGGCCATGTAGGTGGTCATCAAGAGGTAGAGATGGGAAGAGACATTATTTTAGGTACATTTGTCACTATGTCTGGGTACATACCCTAAATAGTTCATAGTGGAATAGAAAGACTTAGATGGGCTCTTAAACTTTTTAGATCATCTAAGCATCTGCAAAATAAATATTCCCATTGAAGGTTGTGGCTCTTATATAGATGCTTCATAATGTGGCATTTTTTCTCTCCCTAATGGTAACATAGGGGTGAGTCGTGCCTTCAAATGTTTCTCAAATATTCACCGATTCTTCACTTCAATAACTATGAGAAACTATTAAGATCAAGAAACAAAATTTAACAAAAAAGTCATTATAATACAGTAAAATCAGATCGGTGAATAGTAAAAGCAGAACTATTGTAAATCCAAAATTTCATGTAACTTTTGATCTGTAGCTTCAAAAGACTTAAAACTTGAATCAAGACTAAATCATGACCACAAGAACATATCTCAACAAAATATCTTGAAATATCTTGAATTGGGATCTTTTGATTTGTGAAGCTCTACTGCATCAAAATTAGACCAAAACCACAAATTGAGCTAACTCTCAAATGAACACTCCAAATCACTTAAAATTTTAGTATATACCTTCCCTATAATATCAGGATCCTATTCCAATAAACGATCAAGAAAATTGTTGCTAAAGTTTTGACCTTTTTCTTCATTTAAAGGAATGTTGCACTAAAGCCGGACAAAAACAAAAACGATGAATATGACTTGCTCGTGCCTGAATAATGGCTAAGATGGCTCTATATGTATGTCTACATATCACAATAAGCTAGAATACCCAAAGAATTAATGTAAAAACAATTGAATCAAGAAATTATTGGTAGAGGCCAAATTAAGCAATAACTGGGCAACTTTAAGAACTTTCCAAAACTGATGCTTATATAGATGGAGATTGATTTTCAAGATATATCACCATCATTTACTCATCCTTAACATCCGACAAGATCAAGAAAAGGATAGACAACATCAAAACTAAGCAAAATAAGAGTAAATCAACCAAATAAGAGTTTCTGGTATTTTGGTCAACCTACCTTGCAAGTAATTGTCATATTTACCATGTGTACATGCACCACTGGATTCCCATGCATCGGCAAGTCTCTCCCATTTCGATTCCACTGGACCACGCCACACTTGACCGACCAAGCTACATGGTACAATCAGTTGCTCAAACTTCTGTTCAACATTTTCGTCTTCTTTGTTCCATGCTTGTGCTTAGCCATCTTACCCGACATTCGTAATCGTTTTGGGTCTCGGCTTTTTCATGAGAGTAGCTCTGATCCTCGCCATTAACAACAGTTGACTCCATGCGTCTATGCACATCCAAAGACCAAGAAATCATTTCTGGACACAAGTTTTCATAACTTGACTCATATTACCTGAAATATGTATCATGCATACATATGCAGAGGCATATATCAAATCAAATTATCCCATGACTTAAATTTCTTAAAATCATTTATTTCAGCCGAAGCAACATAAGCTGGCCGGCCAGATCGTCGTATCTATAAACCTGTTCAAAAAAATTTAAAAATTTATAAATCCTAATTTTTTTTACTGCTCTAAAATAGCAATGATTTATCTTAACAAAAACCGTGGACTTCTCGTATGGTCCTTCGATGTCTATGTTGAGAGCGAAGCCGATGTAGCTCCTCTGTCCACTCTCCGGCATCTCGTCGGTTTAAAGGCCAGCGGGTATTGACTGTGGTGAGGTGAATCTCTGCAGATACCTCCAAGCATGGAGATAAACGCCGCAGACCACATCCATTGGCAAGGCGCGAAAGAAAGTTGAATCCAACGTCGCATAGGAGTCATCACGAGATTTGTAATGCGCCAATATCCACGTAATAGCGATTTCGACTTTCAAAACAGATATAAAAGAGATAGTTGGTGGTCATCGTAGTAGTGGAAAGTTGTCACCCCCTCCTAACTTCCCCTTCCACCTAGAAAGTCTCTAATAGAAAAAGAAAAACAATCTTATAGTAAATAAAGTTCACCTCTCTAAAAATTCTCTACCAAAAAAAGAGACAACAAATAGCAAAGCTCGGACATATGCACCGAACAGTCAAGAGCATGGTGTAGACCGAGCGCGTAAGTGCCACACTAGCTTTGTGGAAGCTCAATCGAGCGTGTAGCCAGAGCTAAGGTATAGGGAATGTTGAGCTACAGAATGATATGATTTTTTTTACCCATAATAAAACACGGATATTCATCCGGTATTTATTGGAAAATCTAGGTCTAGGCTTGAGACCTTAGGCTATTGTGGGTATCTCACCTTGTAGTCTATATACAGGGGGTCCCATTGGCTATCACCTTGTACTTGTGAAGAAAAGGCAATAAAGAAAGAAGGAGTTCTCCCCTATCTCTGTGTTTTTAATCTTGTATTTCTTATATTATTTGTGTTTGATCAACTCTTTTGCATAAGAGGAATCGATCGGACTGGACTCGCCAGCAACGGTTCCTCAACACGCTATCAGCACGAATTGCTCCGTGAATTGAAAGGTAATTGTTGAAGTACCCGTTGATTGAATTGTCTAGATTGTTTTAAAATTCCGTAGATTTCTCTTTCTAGATTATTTCTATGGTGCCAATCGGCTCTAATCTACCGCGAGCAGACTTGAAGTCGTCGGCACAATGTCGATCGGTAGATTACATGAAAGAGTAGATGTTGATTGCACTGTAGATTAAAAAGAAAAAAAGTCAAATCCACAAGCTGCCGCCTGCATGCGGCCGCGTCGCCCGCATGCGTCGCGTTGTCGCTCGGCCGTCGCCCGACATGGAGCCGCTGCTGCCGTTCGATCGCCCGATCCGAGCCACGCCGCCGTGAGCACCACTTGCACACGGCCGCATCGCCTGCATGCGTCGCACCGCCGTTCAGACGTCGCCGATGTGGGCCGAGGCGGGGGAGGGTGGAAAGAAAAATGGGGAGGCCCGGCCTGAAAAAAAAGAGAAAAAAGGCCGGCGCCCGATTTTTGCAAATAGGCCCTCGAAAAATTGAAACATTGCGTAAAAAATTTTCTCAGAATTAAAAATTTATGGATAAACCCTTAGAAATTACAGAATTCACTAAAAATTCGTATTCTAGCATAAAAGGGCCTCGAAAAATTTAAATTTTGAATTGCTTTTAACGTTTGAAGTATGTTTAGCACTGTTACAATTACTTTCTATACTTTCCTGTATTTATTTACTGTGTTTTATTAATCGTAATTATTTAAATTGCTTTTAATTGCTGAAATCAACAGTAAAATTATGGAAAATTCATAGAAAACTTTAGAACATTACAAGAACCTTTTGTACCGTTGTCTAATTTATTTTATGTAGTAAATTTATATATTCCTTTAATGCACATGTAGATGACAGACATCACGAACCAGGAGTTCAAGGAGTTGGCCCAGCATGACCAAAATTACTTGACTTGAGCTTCTGATGTCAAGATTGTACTTAGAGATAGGAAGCTCCACGCTGCCATCGGGATTGATACACCATAACATACCAAACCCACACATGAGGAGAATGATCAGACACTTCACTTCCTCAGGAACTACCTCTATCTCACTCCCAATAATGAGTACATGGCAGAGAAGAGTATGCTATTATTGTGGCTCAACAAGCGGTTCGAGAAGCTAAAGTACACCATTCTCCCTCAGTTAGAGCAAGTGTGGATCCGACTGAGGTTTGCTGATTTTAAAACGGTCGGGGAGTACAACTCTGCTCTGCACAGAATTTATATCAACCTTTAATTTTGTGGCAGGTAGATCACAGATGAGCATAAGATTGAGAAGACTCTCTCTACCTTCCATCCCAATGCAGTGCAGTCTGTGCACACCTATCGTCAAGACGCCTATAAGGGGTATGTTGAGCTGGCTGATATCATGCAGGTTGCAGAAGCTCAGGATGAAGTTCTCCATAAAAACTTTGTCACACAGTCACTTGGGAGCTCCGCTGGCCATGAGGCCAACGCTGGGAGCTACAAGGTGCGAAAGCCTATAATGAAGTAAAGGGAAAGAAAGGGCAATGCTGCAGCCCAGAAAGGCAAGTCAAATGCTCCACAGGAGGATAAGGCCAGCAAACCAAAGTGGGACGACAAGCCCTATGGTCAGTAAGACCAAACCTGCTACAAGTGCGCCAAGTAGGGACACTGGTCACGTATCTGTAAAGAGCCGCAACACGTCGTCGGTGCATTCCAGGCTAAGAAGAATAAGGGTGGCAAAGGGCAGCATGAAACCCACTTTGCTTTCGTTAAGGGGGAGAGTTCTGAGAAGCTACCTACGCCGATGGAGGTTGACTCCACTCCTGCAGCAGCACCCCCTCTTGACATTGCATCTGCCGCTGCCATAATTTCTCAGGAAGAGCATCTCACCCCTGAGAAGATAGCAGCAGAAGTCTCTAGCTTTTTAACAGATTCAGTCTAATACACAGAATGCATTTAGACTTTGTCGATACTCAAACAATTCATTTTCTCGTGATGGTTGGATGATATTGAATAATTCATATATTTATTCAGTTAATAATGGCATGATATATTCTGGTATTTGAAATATTTTATTTATGTGATTGATTGTCTTTTACTACATATTAATAAAGTACTTTATATTAGAAGGCGTGTGGCGTCCTATGGAAGAAGTTTGCTTAGCTAGCAGCGGGACAATGAATACCATCTTGAGTGAGACAGAATTCTTTTAGTCGATTAGCAAGAATGCTGACAGGCTCACAACAATCGCCGGTAGCGATGCATGTATAATAGGCTTAGAAAGACCCGCAATTATACTCCCTATGGGCACAACTTTAGTTATCCAAGAAGACTTATTGTACCTAGAATCGACTAGAACTCTCCTAAGTTTCAAGGATATTCACGCTAACGGTTTCAATATTGAGACTGAAGAAGAGTATGATAAGAAATATCTACTCATTACAAAGCGTGAAGCAAATGAAAAAATTGTATTAGCAAGGCTTCCTTTATTTAAGACTGGGCTATACTACATTAATATTAAGGCACCCGCAGCCTATACTGCCCTGAAAACAATATTTAGAAGCTCTGAACTCTTTTGTCTCTAGCATGATAGATTAGCCCACCTAGGTCTTAGGATGATAAGAAATATAATTAACAATTCACAGAGACATAATATCGATGTAAAGAATTTTTCGAATCAAGAAGATTTTATGTGCCCCGCATATGCCAACGAGAAATTAATTACAAGACCTTCTGCTATGAAAATGAAGGATGAAGTCCCTGTTTTCCAAGAACGCATCCAAGGAGACATTTACGGACCTATACAGCCCCTGTCAGGGCCATTTAAATATTTTATGGTGCTTATCAATGCTTTAACGAAATGGTCGCACGTATGTTTATTATCTATGAGAAACCATACTTTCGCAAAGCTGATCTCACAGATAATTCAAATTAAAAATAATTTCCCTGATCATCATATAAAGTCCATCAGAATGGACAATGCCAGAGAATTTACTTCAAAGGGTTTGATGATTATTGCATGGCAATGTAAATTAAAGTTGAGCATTCTGCACAGCATGTCCATACCCAGAATGGACTAGCTGAGGCATTAATTAAGAGAATTAAATTTATTGCCCGACTGCTTTTGCAGAATTGTAATTTACTAACTACATGTTGGGGACATGCGGTCCTACATGCAGGAACTCTCATCAACTTTAGACCATCAACATATAACATCCATTCACCAATGCAACAAGCGCAATGTCAGCATCAAAAATTTCTCATCTCTGGAGAATTGGGTGCAAGGTTTATGTACCTATACCCCCTCCACTGCGTACAACAATGAGCCCTCTCCAAAAGTCTGGTATATACGTTGGTTATGAGACAGCATACATAATCAGGTATTTGGACCCCATGATAGGAGATTTGCATACTGCCCATTTCACTGATAGTATATTTGATGAGGATAGTTTCCTGACATTAGGGAGAGGAAATCAACCCCTTGATAAAAAATATCAAGCCACGAGAATCCAGGCACATGACCCACGCACTAGTGAAGTAAATAGAGAAGTCCAGAAGACCATTGACTTGCAAGAATTAGCAAACCAATCGCCAGACCACATTAGTGATTTAAAGAGCATGACCAAGTCACATGTGCCTACACGTAATGCATCGGAGAGGGTTGAAATATCAAATAAAGCTGAAGGTATCTTTAATCCCTTCCAGAAGCCTCAGAATAAAAGCACGAGAACTCCGGCCCCTTGAATCCCAAGTAACCGGGGACGCCTGGTGAAAAAGGATAAGAAGAAATTGACATAGCCAATTACTGAAGTTCCCTAGAACCAGAAGGGGAGCCAATTGAGACCTGGCACCAGTATGACACCTTTAAAAAAGAGCATACCGGATCTAAACATTTCCATATAGGGCGAAATCAGCATGGATGTGTACATATACATCAAAACTAAAAAACTAAAGGGACTTGCCCCCGCAACTAGAAGGAGTGGGGAGCAAGTAGAAGCACTAGAAGAACTAACCCATGATGAAATAGCTATAAACTATGTGCACACGAGAGAATCTATGAATAGGACAACAACCAATGTTGATATTTATTTCGCCAAGAAAATTGCTGCAATCATCGATCTTGATCTAGAGCCTATATTGCTCGCTGAATGTAAGAAAAGATCAGATTGGGAGGATTGAAAAAAAAGCAATAGAAACTAAATTATTATCTTTGAACAAAAGAGAAATGTTTGGGCCTGTAAGCTGCACGTCTCCCCTTGTGCACCCCGTAGGGCATAAATGGATATTTGTTCGAAAGAGAAATGAAGTTGTAAGATATAAAGCAAGGCTTGTTGTACAAGGTTTCACTCAACGACCAGAAGTTGATTATGAAGAAACCTATTCCCCGGTCATGGATAGTATTACCTTTAGATATTTAATCTCAATAGCTGTAAACCTGAATTTAGAAATAAAATTGATGAATGTGGTAACAACATACCTTTATAGAACCTGGATTCGGACATTTATATGAAGGTGCCTGAAGGCATCCTTGTCTCGAATCAAGATAGAGCAAGTAGAAGCCTGTACAGTGTGAAACTCAGAAAATCACTGTATGGACTTAAGCAATCAGGCAGAATGTGGTATAATCACTTAAGTGACTTCCTATGCAAGAAAGGCTACACGAACAATGATGATTGTCCCCGTGTATTTATACGACGATCCCAGAATGGATTTTGTATAATCTCAGTGTATGTAGATGATCTGAATATCATCGGAACCTTAGAAGATATAAAATAGACGAGTTCTTACCTAGAGTCAGAATTCAAAATGAAAGATTTGGGTAAAACTAAATACTGCTTAGGCTTGCAGCTTGAGTATATCCTGGAACGAATATTAGTACATCAATCCGCATACACTCAAAAGGTATTAGAAATGTTTGGCTTTGAAAAGGTATACCCTTCGAAAGTACCAATTGTCGGACGATCTTTACAGCAAGACAAGGATCCGTACCGACCAAGAGAAGAGGAGGAGGAACTCCTGGGACCGGAATTCCTGTACTTAAGTGCAGTAGGAGCACTTATGTATTTAGCAAACTGCACTAGATCGGATATTGCATTTGCTGTAAATCTACTAGTAAGGTACAATGCAGAACCTATCAAAAGGCATTGACAGGGAATAAATGATATTTTTGAATATCTCCAAGAAAGCAAAGATCTTGGACTATTCTGTAGAAAGAACTAAGACTTGAATAGATAGGCTATGTAGATGCCGGGTATCTGTCGGACCCGCATACCGCTAGGTCACAAACATGTTATGTATTCTTATGTGGTGGAACTACAATTTCATGAAAATCATCTAAGCAAAGTCTTATATCGACTTCGACGAACTATTCGAAAATCATAGCACTGTACGATGCCGCACGAGAATGTGCTTGATTTCGACGAATGGTTCATCACATCCAGTAATCATATGGATTGAACATCATAAGATCTCCCACAATTATCTATGAAGATAATGCAGGTCGTGTTGCACATGTGTAAACGGGGTACGTGAAGAGTCATCTTACAAAGCACACTAACACTAAGTTTTTCTATGCTCATGAATTGCAAAAGATAGACGAAATTAAGATACCGCATACTAAGTTATGTGAAAATCTTGTAGATTTATTCACTAAGTCGCTTCCAGCATCCAATTTTGAAATATGTGTACGTGAAATTGGAATGATGAGACTAAGAGAAGTGCAGAATTCATGGGAGACTCTTCACGAACTCACTATTAAAATATGATCATGAAGATCGAGTTCTCAAAGAATAAATTTTGTAGATTAAATGAACAGTTATACGTCGTGCAGATAGGCAATACACGTCGTGGGGTAGAACAGTTATACGAAATAGGAGTAGTAATAATCACCTTACAAAAGAAGAGATGAGTTGCAATGTCACGGGGGCATTTCGGTCAATTTGCCCTTCCAAGGGCAATATGGTAACTTTCAAGAACGCGAGAAGAGGGAGATATTTTACCTCAACGGCTTCTGTGATGGAGAGTCCAGGCCGAGCAGAGCTGATAGATTCATAGATAGAGCGAGCGAGCTAGCTAGCTCCTCGGTGCAGGCTCTGCTGCCAAAATCACCAACCCCGATCCCGAATGCCGCACACCACAGCCCCCTTCTAGAAGCTTCCAGCAGCACGCGCAAGCCGTACGTGCATGCAGGAGTTCCAGCCCATTCCCGGCCTGGCCGGGCGGCTGTTCGGCGGCGCGCCGCTGCCGCCGGAAGAGGTGCGTTGCCCGCGGTGCGACTCAGCCAACACCAAGTTCTGCTACTACAACAACTACAACCTTTCGCAGCCGCGCCACTTCTGCAAGAGCTGCCGCCGGTACTGGACCAAGGGCGGCCTCCTCCGCAACGTCCCCGTCGGCGGCGGGGGCCGCAAGCCCAAGCGACCCGCTGCCGCCGCCGCCACCAAAGTCGACAAGAACGTTGGGGCCCACCGCGACGCCAAGAGCCCGCGCTCCGGCTGCACCGGCAGCTCCAGCGGCAGCCCCACCGCCTCTGCCTTGTCCGCGTCAAACACCGTTGGTGCAGCTGCCGCGGTCCACTTGAGAGGCGGAAGCACGACAGCGACGGGCGTCGGCCCCAGCGCCTTCGCTGCCAACGCGCTGCCTCTGCCGCCACCGGCGCCGATGTTCGCCGACCAGGCGGCCGCGTTCGCGTCGCTCTTCGCGCCGCCGCCCCAGCTTCCGGCCTTCAGCTTCTCGGCGCAGCCCAGGGCAGAAGAGGATGTCGCCCCTGCGCACACACTGACAGAGCAGCCGTCGTCGGCTTCGTCCACCGCAGATCACATGGCGCTGTTCTCTGTACGGTCAGGTGGCGCGGCGATGGCATCAGCAACCGACTGGCCACCGGCAGCGGTGGACGCTGCCGGGATATTCGACCTCGCCGGCGACACGTCGTCGTACTGGAACCTGACGAGCTGGACGGACCCGGACGGGACCATATACCTGCCGTAGTGTGCCGTGTTTTAACGATCGTGCGGCCGGACACGTACTGAATTCGATCGCTTGCTTGAGCTGTGGTTGAAGACTTGGTTACAATTTTGTTTAATTGTAACCACCTTTTGATCCTATACGTGCCTGCAGATTGGCTGCTGCTTCTGTGATTCTTTTGGAGGGTTAGTTTTGCACAGATGTGTAACAAATTAAGGGCAAATGACGGCTGACCTTTAGTTTAATCCATGCGTTTGTTGGTATTATTTTGTAGTATCTACAGTTGTTCTGTGTTGATATGACGACCAGTGGTGGTTAACTTCAGGTTGTCAGCCGCTAGAGACAATTATAAAAGACGATGGCACGTTTGTATGTTCATTATCTTCTAAATAAATATTATTATATTTATTAAATAAATTATTATTTATAAAGTTTAGCAAGTATGTGACTTGTTGGTGATGTATTTTATTTGTTTTGTGATTGACGAGGATATAACAATATTTAAATTATTATTTATCTGTAAATGTTATTGTTACATTATTATATTTCTCAAGTATACTCCTTATCTATAAGAGAGAGATTTAACAAAGTAATCGTAAGCTCTTTCGCGACAACTCTTTAGTCGTAAACTCTTGTACGACAACTCCTCAGTCGTAAGTCTTTTTTATAGTCACCTCATAGTCATAAATTCTCCTACGACTATAACATAGTCGTAAGTTATCATGCGGCTACCTTGTGTTCGTAGATCCTTCTATGACCAAGCTAAACTCTGACTGACCTGTCTACGACAACCCATTGCATCGTGGGACTGTCTGACTAGGCGGTTAGCACATGTATTTATTCTCTGGGATAAATTCATATAACTTCTCTTTGGTAGAAACAGTTGCATGATAAGTGAGATACCACGTCTCTAATAACTCCCGTCAGATGGATACCATTTAAAACGTTAAGGCATCTCTTGGCATAGAAAAACTATCGCTGCCTTGCTTATATAAAGGAGGACGCCAGGGAGAAGATGAGGGAGGAGGAAGGAAGACCAGGACAGACCCGAGGGAGAATAGAAGTAGAGCAAGACATTCCACGTTACTTTCTCAGTTGTAATCAGTTTATTGAGCAATAGTCACACAATAATAGGGTTGTTATTCTCCCATGAGAAGGTTCGAACCTATATAAAAATCCCTATGTCTTTTCTCTGTGTGATCGTTGCCAAGTCTTCAAGAGTTCCCCGAAATTCAAATAATCATACGTAAAATTGATACTAAAACATTAATAAAGATGTTATTCGAAAGATCCCTCATCGGATATTACTGGTTAAGACACTAGTGACTTATAAACCAACACATGTATTGATTAATGACCATATTTTACTGGTCATAGATATGAGGATATCAAATCAATAATATGAACACATGTTAGAGAATGTAGTGTTGGATTAACCCACCTCGAGATACTGTTGAGATTGTTATGTTTAATGTGTCATCAGTTGGTCTCAGGCAATGATAATGTATAATCATTGTACATGAGACAGCATAGTTCTCGATATGTGTAATAGTGCATTTAGGGGATGCTAAATGCTACATCGTAACTGGGTAATTATAAAATAACTTTCAGGTATACGTGAAGAGAGATTTTAACATCATTGGAAAGTTACCAGGAGGTACCGTTACCTCGTCACCAAATTACATATAAATTCTTGATACCCAATGGGTATAAAAAAATTTATATGTAATTTTGTGGTGAGGTAGGAGGTACCTTTCAAGGATAGTAAAAACTCTCTACTATAGAAAGTGATTAATCAGATATGGGATTTGCCCCTCTTATATAACAGGAAAGATCCTTGGACCCCTTGATGTGGTCCGATAAAAGAAATGTATGACCATGCCACGAGTGATCGAACATTCGACCGTATGAAGTTATCCATCATTATATTGGGAAAAGATTGAAGGGCCCACAGATGACACATTTATCACCAAGAGTTCAATCGAATATCGTGAGGCAAAGAAGAATACGCAAACAAATCGTTTAGTTCGGTCAGATACAAACCGGTAGTATGAATATACTAACTGGTCATATGGGGATACGGACTGGTCGTAACCAGATACGATCTATTGATAAAGAGTTATGAACTGATCGTGAGCGAATAGGACTTGATTGCAGATCATATTGCATAAGGTTCATCCAAATTGATCTAGTTTATATTTAAAGGTTGATATATCCTACTAGGGACCGCTATCGATCAGTGATCGGAAAGGTGTTTTCGAGTTACAACCAAGTATACATAAACATATATGATCACATACTTAACAGTTTGAAACAATAAGGTTCCGGATGATAGACTCCAAGTGAGGTACGATATCTACTCATATTAGATAAGGATCCGGTCGGATGCTCTCTGAGTTTAATACGATCTCTAATCATATCGAATAAGGATTTGATTGAAAACTGTATATTAAGAGAGACGTGGGGCTAAGGGATTTTCTAAGAAAATCCTGAGACACACACATCGAAACCCTAGCCACCACCTCTCGAAACACTTGCCGGGCATGTTGATGCTAACACAACGACATACGACATTCCATCCCTGAACGGTAGGCTTCAATAGAGGTGCAGTTATGACTGCAACACTGATCGGGACAATCACGGGAAGGAGACGGTTGGATCGTAAAGATTGGCTACTGCTTATGAAAGATCAACTACTTCTACTACGTCGTCGTGTGCTACGTTGAACCTAGGTGTTTTTTTCGCTATATTGCACGTCTAATGATAACGATATGTGATCTTTTTTATATAACTTTTATTTATATAATAAAAATCTTAATTTACGTCAATGCAGCTTTCCCTGGCTCAACACGTATGATGCCTGTACAGGTGTACTCTCTCTCTCTCTCTCTCTCTCTCTCTCTCGTGTGTTCATGAATCAAGGGGAGAAAAGACTAGCTAGCTTACGTCTATTGCTTCTCCGAGTAGGAGGTTGTTAGTTCGGCATGGCATATGACATGACAATGTGACATACTTTTCTACTAACTCTGGATGGATGGTTGTTGGTTCAGCACGGCGATGGCTTCACATACATTTTGACTTAATTGAAATTTTGCGCATTGTCACTATAGATATCATCTACATGTTGCACGGACTTTAATTAAGGCCTTTTCCTGAAACGCAAGAATATATTTTATACTGAAAAATGATAAAATGAGGTTATAAGTGCTATGGGAAAAAAGGGGAGGGGTCGCTAGAAATCTATGGTATATTTATATTAGCTTTCGGTTTTAGTATATAAATAGTAACAGTTTACAGAGAAGCTTGTAGATGGAGACACTCGCGTGCGATTTTGACCGATAGAAATGAAGTCATGACACTGTGTACTCCAATCGACTAATAGACTCCGCCTTGAAAAAACACTTCGTTTAAAAGCTTAGTACTATAAAAAAGCTATTTAATATAGAAAAATAGATTTTAGAAGCCAATACGAACGAACATATATATGTTATATAATAAATGCTGATAATAGGTGATTTATAGCTGATAGGAGAAAAATGCTAGAAATTCTCATAAAATAAAACATTTATCTCTTCGTTTGGTGAGCCCTAATTTCAAAAGCTTAGATTTGATAGGTCGCTTAGAGATATAAAAATTTGAAATAATTCTCAGATATAAAATTTTAAAATATCTCTCAGAAAAAAAAAATTGATCCTTAATTTGGTGGACACTAATATTAAAGTTTAGATTTGATAGTTGGCTTATTGTATATTAATTTGGAAAGACATAAGTAGTACTACAAATTCAATCATTTCTTTCACATAGGGGAGAGATGTTAAAAAATATTATGCTAATTAAATATAAAATCAAATATCCAAAATTTATATTGTTCCATTGTTTGTGAAATAGGAAATTCGACTATCCGAGTTCACGAAGAAACGTACGCTAAATTATATCACACTACACCGCGCAATTGCTCAGGTCAGTCGACCTTTATTGAAGAGAAAATCCATTATTTTCCACTGAATAGCTCCAAGTTCAACGATTTGCCGCCGAATAACAGCGTATTTGTTTCAAGCTATCAGGTTTCAAATTTTGTTCACAATGTGCCATCAATAATGTCATCAACCCGTTGATGCCCCTCCATTAAACCATGACCCATGAGAAGAGACCAATTTGGCCCCCTCTATCCCGTGCGTCTCGCGACTCTCCCTCCCTGAACTCCGGCCACCTGCACCACCCAGCCACCGGCGGCTAGCGGCGATGTGGCGACCAGACCCGGGCTCCCCATCCCCTTCACCTCTCTCCGTCCCATGGCAACCAGCTATTGAGTCGAGAAATCATGAAAATCCTGGAGGAGTAAATCTTGAGCCAACAATGGGACATCGACCTTCCCCTCAGGTGGCATGCCCAAGAATAGAGGAGGAGGTAAGAACCGATCAGTGGTCAGATCGGAAGGCTGGGGCCGGCTAAGAAGCGCAGGCTGGCAAGGGGGCAACAGCAGCAGCTCGAGGCCTTGATTCCGGGGAGGAATGCGGACGCAGGGGCCACACTGGCGTGCTTCGTGCCCAGCGTCGGCAATCGACGCAAATGCCGATCTTTTCTGGATAACATGCAAAAGCTTTGTATACCATTTTAATTAAGAAAGAGGAAAATTTCAGATATAAGAGTGCAAAACAACATCCGTCAAAGAAAAAACAAAACAGAAAAAACAAAAGCTAGCCAACCGGAAGAACTATCAAGATTATAGAAACAACTACGGAGACAAGAAACTCCTACTGTGCACTATTAAGGTCCTTCATACCGGATTACTCTCAACGATTACGTTAAGGAGCTGAGTTTTCTATTAAAAACTCTCGCGTTCCTTTCTTTCTCTAACAACCAAAACACCAGAATAATCAACGTGTCAACCGCCTGTGCTCCTTCAGCACAGTAGTATTTTAGGGGCATTTCAGTAATTTTCTAATTGAGAAAAGAAAGAGACAGGTGGTAAGGCCCACCTGTCAGTAGGCCGGCATGAAGAGATAAAGGGAGGAGCCTCTGTCTCCCCCCGGGCGTGGCTCGTTCGGCAGATCCGATCTACGGGACTGCGGTGGCTTTGGCGGAAAGATAAGGGGCGCTGGCGGCACTTGCGGCTCGGGAGCATTGGCTCCGGCCGTTGGTGGCCACCACACCGATCGCCTCTACCCCCTCCTCCGCTCAGCTTCTAAAGGAGGTCGCCTCCTCTCGTGAAACGACTCAGAAGAATGGTGAGCACTATCTCTTCAATCCCTTCTTCTTCTCGATTTAGCTTCGAAGTTTGGTCCTTGGGGCTTCTTCGTCGGTGCTTAACCGCCGGCCGTGATTCTCGGCCCCTAGTTCTCAACGGTGAGGCATTTCGTCGATGCGTCTCACGTACTTGTGCGGTGTCCCCTTCACCTTGGCTTTACCGGCTTGGTTGTTCCGATCGGCAAAGGAGGGCATTGTATCTCCGTCTACCTCGCTTCTCTATTGCGATGGCACAGAGGAGCGCTAGGTTTTTTGGGTCAGCACCCTCGGGTGTGCCTTGCCTAATTTTCTTGGTGGCTTCGAGTGCCATCTGCAATATGAGATTTTCGATTACTCTTTTGTGCATTTCATGTTTTGTGAGCTGTACTAGTTGGTTACATTCTGTGAATTGCTCTAGTACCAGGAGGCATTACATGCAATGCTTGTGGGCAGTGGGTTCGGATCAATAGCTCAATGAGGATAATTATGGTCTAATACTGAAATTGAATGTTCAAACTTGAACTCTAGATCTTTGTTATTGTTGTTTTCTAGCTCTCTGTCTTGCAGTAAGATACTTTCGGAATTTGTTCTGTGATCACTAGTTTTCGTGGTACATACACCTCTATTAGCCAATTCGGCTTGTTGCTTAACTTGTTAAAACTGTGATTTTATACTCTAGAAGTATATCAAGTTATTTGGCTAAATTTAGGTGTTATTTGGTGACCAATTGGCATTGTCCTGTCTGCTGGCCGAAAGTGTGTGTGTGTATATACATACATACATACATACATACATACATACATACATACATACATACATACATATTGGTAGTCTGAAATTAAGATTGTCACATTGTTTTCAAGAGCTCAAAGTTTGAATCTCGCTTATCATATTCAATTAGTGAAAAGTATAGACCATAGTAGCGAGACGGCCAAGATTATATCTTGTGTAACCTTACATCTGAGAGTACTAAGCAATAATCTAAATCTTGAGCTTTATGCTAGTTTTATTTGATTCCCTGCTCAAGAGAAAGCTTTACATGATTAGTTCAGTAGTAATATTGGTTCATATGATGAGTATATATTCTTATATAAATGGCATGGAAGAATTACATGTTTATATGCAATTTATGTCATTTATATACTGCTTGAAGTGTGCTTTAAGTATGTTTTTTATGCTAGAATTAAATGCAAATGTATGATTATACCGCAATATTTACAACAACTACGTTAAGGTGCTAAATTTTCCATTAAAAACTCTCGCATTCCTTTCTTTTCTTTCTCTAACAACCAAAACACCAGAATAATCAACGTGTCAACCACCTATGCTCCTTCAGCACTGCACTCCTTGCCATCATCCACCATTCACCCATTTGAATGTCGCCGTGCAGCATGAGTGTGCCATTATTTGTCGATCGAGGGACATCTGAACATGGGTGAGCGAGGAACTGGACGTTGAGCAATCCTGGCCATTGGACTGAGGAACTCTCCCTGTAGTGACCTGGATTTTTCAATTTGAATCTTTGTGCATTTTGAGTTAATTTTTAGATCAGTAGCTAACTTACATAATATAATATTGACAAGTATCACATCCATATATGTGTATAAATAAAAGGAGTACTTAATATTACACAGGCATCTATAAATAGATCTTATGATTAGCTTTACAGAACCGACCGACAGGCCAAATGAGATTGTTCACAATAAAGTAGTGGAAATTGAATAAACCAAAAGGGACATCCATATTGTATCACAACAAATCAACTGGGGCTAAACCTTATCTTACTTCATCTTACATGTCGTAATCGGAAGCATGGATGTATCCATATACTGGATCATTGATTCTGTCATCTAAAACCATATATTAAACAACAATGAGTATAAAAATACTCAATAAGTCACTATAGAAGAATGCTTATAGGGGCATATTTCTACATGCAAGGCTTAACCAAAGAAATGTCTTAGTTTCTGTTAGCATGAATCCAATTAGCAAATATCATACTATAGCTAGTTTTCAAAGCTATGTCTTAGTCATTTTTAATTAAAAGCAAAATATCCAATTTAGTTAAGTCAAGAGAATGAATTCTCTTCACCATATTCATAACCATTTTCTATACTTTCGTCCATTAACCATCATTGTTTAGTAACCATTAATTTATGAAAACTATGTAAACGTGATATTTATACAATTTACCCATGTTCAGGGGCACGACTATTTGAATAGATTATTAGCACTCTGCAGATGTTGTATAGTTTTACCCATAAGACGTGATTAATTTATAATGTCAGCCACTACATGCTTCCGTAGGCGTGCGACTAAGAAAATCATAACAAGGTTATTCCAATGCGTAGTTCCGATGCTTTCTCTCACTCCAGAGGTGAGATGCCTCACCACTAGGACAGTAACCGTTAGGTGTCACCCCCAAGAATGCAACCATTACGGGCAACGTTCCCAATGAGAAACCACTGTTGTTAAGGAGTCTATGGCCCTTTACGTTTACAAAATCCACAAGAGGCAACGATTGTTATAGGGCACTCTCAACATAATCATGATAGAAATATAGAAATCCACCTACCAATCTAATGCACAACAGTCCACACTGAAACTAAGCAAATTAGTTGGTCAGGTCTATTCCATAACTAGACTTGTGGTTGCACTATTGAGTGTAGAAAGTAGCACAAGATTCAATCCTTAATCGACTCAGGTGAGACAAACCAACAAACCAAGGTCTCGTGCGTTATGGTGCCGATCTCCGTCCAACCGCTTACCCGAGTCTCCACCAATTTATCAAATATTTTCCTGTTTCCAATGGTAACCCACATTATTACTTCCATTATTATGTTTTCAAGTTTCAGTTGGCAACGTTTCATCACTACAATATTTCTAAGCACAACCATAATCTAGTAAGATTAAACAAATGGTAGAGTTATTCCATCATAAGTATCCCAGGGCGACATGAGGAAGATGTTCTCAACAATAAAGGAAGGTGAAATAATATGTATCAATTGCATAGTATAGCTACGTAATCAACATTTAATACAACATTTAAGTAAATAATAATAATAAGCATGCACTTATATTTGAAAGCAAAATATTTGTATTTGAAAGCAAAATATTTGTATTTGAAAACTAGGTTCAACATGATCAATTATAACAACTTACTTGATCAAATGTGGCTAGTGTAGGATCTTGTTCGTCAACGACGGGATCGTTTGAAGCGTCAATGTCTATACACGCGCACGTATCGACATTGAACACACCATTCAAATAAAATTCAAATAAAAAATGAAATAAAGTGCAAAAATTATATTTTGCTTTTGTTGGAAAGTTTTTGAATTTAGAAATAAAAATCATTGGATTTGGATTTAAAATGAGAAGTTGTGGCTTTTCAAACTTTAAATCTTCTAAAAATTCAGGTTAAAGTCAAATATCTGATAGGTGGGGTCAGCTGGTATTTTCTTTTCTTTTTTCAATCATTTTTATTAAGAAAATACTTAGTGACTGACATGTGGGGTCCAGTGTGTTTAATTTCTTTTCTAATTATTTTTCTTAAAAAAAGAGAGACTGGCAGGTGGAGTCACTATTCTTATGGACTTGGTCTACACAATGGTCTATAGAGAATGGGGCCCACATATGAGAGATAGTGGTCCACGGATTGAGTCTACATGGCGGTTTTAAGGGTGTGGGGTCCATATGTCAATGACTCATAGGTTTAGACCGAAGCTAATTAGAGTTTATAATCTTCTCAAGCCCACATGTCAAAGTAACTCTAATCACATACTTAATAGTTAACTAAATTACTAACTTAATTAATTATCTGATGTATGGGGCCCACTGGTCGGTGAGACTGAACAAAGCAAGTAGAGAAGCTCATGGCGGAGCCCTTTGGCGAGCTTGGCGGCGGCGAGGGAGGGGTCGACGTGCACAGATAAGGGGAATATGGGTTGTGTGTGTCAGTATCTAGCTCTTGGAGATGAAATATCTCAGCAAGGTGCACTGCAGCGGCGGCTAACCTACGATGAGCGGTGGCGCTAGGCAGCGGGATGATGAAAAGGACACAAAGGCCATGCTAATGTCGGAACCAAGCACGCAATGGGTTTAGGGGGTGGCCTAAAGTGTTTCGGGCATGACTCAGGGACCTAGGACCATCGTAGGGAGTCGGCGGTGAGCAAGGCGGCAAATGTATGGCCGACCATGGTAAACTTCTAGATTTCTCACCTAGATTCTCAAATCAAAGGTGGTTTCATGCTCTACAAGCTAGTACGAAGCTAATGGAACCATGCTCAGGGGGTTTTACGTGCTGTGCCGTGCTATCTATGGTGGCCAGCAACGCCGAGGAACGATCAAGTGTGGCCAGGGCATTGTGGCTGGTTCTAGGGTTCAATGGCTAGCCTACCAGGGAGGTCAAGACGAATACAAAGAACATGATGGCCAAGGTCGAAGCTCACCTGAGCAAAGGGAGTGAGTAGCAATGTCAACGGTAGTGCTGCACATGACAGTGAGGTCTATGGCTCTAGCCTTCTTGAGGGCAAACGGGCACAGATAGGTGAGCCAAGGTAGAGGAAGATGAGACAAACACAAAGTGCATGATGGCATCATCAGAAACTCACTGGATGGCGAGGAATTAGACGGTGAAGCTTTCAGCCGGATTTAGGAGAGAAGGGCAAAGTCTTCCTTTGAGGGTGAAGGGGGCACAGGAGCTCAGGGGAAATAGGGAGTGAGTTGGGGCAAGGGTTTTGAATCACGAGGGGCGGCTTAAATAGGGGGAGTAGAGAGAGAGGGCACGACCACCATGAGTGGGCTTCGGGTGCTGGGCGAGAGAGTGCGCGAGAGCTAGAGAGATGGCGATGTGACGATGTCGGGGTGATGGGACGAGGTCACGGTGCACAAGGCTTGAGATTGTAGAGCTCTTCAATGCTCCTACCACACGTGATGTGAGTGAGCTCGGGAGAGCGCGAGAGAGATTGGAGGGAAGAAGCATAGTGTCCGGCTGATAGGTTGGACCGGGGCCATATGGTAGCGAGAGTAAGAGAGGGCGAGACGATAGGTTGGGCTGTGAGTGAGCACGCGTACGGCTGGGTCGGCTCAGCTGGCCGCGGCAAGGTAAAGAAAGGGAGGGAAAGGCTAGCGCGATGTGCGGGCCGGCATGGAAGAGAAAGAGGTAACAGACTAGGTTGGCTAAAATGATTCCACCCGAAGGCAGGGAGGGAAAGAATTTGAGTTTAAACTTTAATACAGATTTCAAATTGCTTCCGAATTTGCTATTTGAATTTCAAGAGGTATTTGCACACAAAAGTTTTAGGAAAATTTATTAGCACCCAATTAACTTTTAGAAATTTATAAATTATCTTTTTGGGCCAAGGAAATTATTTTAAAAATCTTAAAATCAAGCTAGGCTTTTAGCAAAAATTTTAAATACACCAAAACTTTTAAAAATCCATAAAAATCATGCATAATTTATTTTGAAATAGATTTGGGCTATTGCACTTTCGCCACCACAGAGAGGAGAGTCGGGTAGGAAGAGGATGCGATTAGCGGCTGTGTCGTCTCTTGAGGTGAAGAGGAGAAAGAGTAAGGGAGATGAGGAATGGGGTGGGGCCCTACCAGTCAGTCTCTTTCTGTGTATATGGGCATTTTGATCATTTTCAAAAAAACTCCGACATGCTTAATGGAGGGGCATGAAAGGGAGATGACGGTGATGACATTTTGTGGACAAAATTTGAATCTCAATGGCATGGAAGGAATGCATAACCATTCAGTGGCAAATCATTGAACTCGAAGTTATTCGGAAGCAATAATGGATTTTTTCTTGATGGAAAGAAAAGACAAGCATCCATACCCTCAGTCTGGTAGGCTCTATTACAATCTGGATGTTGTTTGGAACACAATTTTGAAATTACTCGCTCTATTTTGCAATATAAGGTCCTATTCTTGAAAAATGTTGCCTCACAATAAAGTCCATTGCGGAGATCAATGTGTTGTTATTGCAATATTTTCACTATATACTCTTACTTTAATACTAAAAATGGATAAATAGTTATAGTATGTCATTTAATAAAGGTATAAATAGTCTAGTGATGTTCACTTTTCCTTAGATTTGGTTTTTTTCTTGGGTTGTTTGTAATGACTGGCTTAGACTTATATCGCGGGACGGAAGTAAAAGATAGTGATAAAAAACCATATAACACTCTTACTAAGATAGCCTAAGTTAAAATTGAAGTTATTTAAGTACATTGAATTCATCGCATTTGTAACACTATAACAACTTTTTTCAAATCTAACCCTGTGATGCACCCCTCCACGACCGTGAAAGCTGTGGCAAACGACTCATGTCACCTGCAGAACTCCCATATCGCGTCAGGTTTAAACTATCGCAGTACCACCTGTTGAGCTAGAGGAGCTTGGCAGATGCATACCGAGCTACCCTAGTTTAACAGCCATCTACAACAGGATACATTAGTGCTTAACTTAATCATGCTTTACAATTAAGCATGTTTACACTAATTTTCGCCTCCTGTCGTGGTCAACTAGCTCGGCTGAGTAGTTAACACGCGTTATTTGTCACTGCTTTTGCGATGGTGGAGAAGACTAAAATTAAAAATTCGTGCATCGTGATAGGTTAAAAAAATTTCGTTACAGTCTCACGGATGTCATCAGCTCAAGTACATTGCGTAGCTCTTTGATGATCCAAGTAAACCAAGGTGGTTTCGTCATGAGTTCATGACTCACGACTCCCACGCAGTAGCTGCTACGGATTGACCGAGTAGGCACTAGCCATGGAGTGAGGCTGGTTACTTGGGATCGGGGAAATCTGTTTTAGGTTGCCAATGTAGTCATGGCATTGAAAATTTGTCACACTGCGAAATGGACGGCAAACGTAAAGCAAGACCATCTCTCAACATTAATCACTAGAGACTCCACCCCAAAAAATCATTCAATCCGGATCCTCCCATCCGCATCAGTCAATAAAAAAAATAACAATTAGATCAAGAGTACCGATAAATCAAGGTTTGGTGATACAAGTTCTGTTCTTTTCGGCTTCGGCTTCTAAAAATTGTTTTTTAGTTTTTTTTACAGTAATTAGTTTTTAAACGAAGTATCTTTTAAGATAGAGTCTACTAGTTAATTGTAGTATATACTGTACCGATTTTATTTATATCGATAAAAATTACACGTGAATTTCTGTTACTGTATAATCTTTTATATGAACAATTTAAAAGTAATAAATCGTAACTAAAAACTACAAATTGCAGCCAAAAAGACCAGAGAACGTGCCATTTCCATCTCTTAACAGCGAGCTTCCTGTCACTGTGTTTCACGTCCGCGTCAGCACCAGAGATGAATCCATGTCGTCAGGTACTTGCTTGTGCATGGTAATTGGCCGCTTAGCGGGACACGCCACACTTCCTGTACGTGCGTTGCTGTACAGCGAATTAATGCGACGAAACGACCGAAACGAAAGGGCATTGCGTTGTCAAAATTTAACTCCAGATCACCTGAACCAGCAAGGTAACATGGAGTTATGGGTACGGATTGCTTTGAGCCGACGAAACCTCCATCACTGGCCGGCCGGCGAAGTGTCACGCTGAAAATCTGACCAGCGAGTGAGCGTCTGACACGGACGCCAACACAAAACGGGCAGTAATGGCGGCACGGGAGAGGCCTCAGGGTTGACTCTTCTTGCATCGTAATTGAACTGCAGTGCTAGCTGCTGCTCGATGACTCGATCGCGCATCTGGCTGAAGGAACAGGGCGTTGATGAGTTCTTGGTCACGGGTCGCGTCGGAGATAAAAGATCCCGTTTATTTCGACTTAAACTTCTATTTTTATTTTTTATTATTTATAAATTTTATCTTTTTTTGAAATTTTGACTTTTTAAGTTTTTTTGTCGGTTTTTTTTTCTGGTATTTATTTGCGTTGTCCGTGATGAGTTAACATATTTTTTCTATTTTTACATTTTTTTAAATTTAATTATATCAAATAAGCCACATTCAGCTACAATGTAATTTCAGTCAGTACAGTGCAATTTCAGCCATAAGCCACTATTTTTCATCCCAACCGAGCGGGGCTAAACCCGTTGGGAATATAAACAATATTTTAATTCTAGATTTTAATATAAAATATATATGTAAATAACTAGTGATAGATAGCTTATACCGCAGGCAAACATTATATACTTCAAATATACGCGAGAACATAATTATACCAGAACCAATCGGTTATACGAACGATTTACAATAGAGTCTGATGAAGAACAAGAAGCAACGCAGACTCCATACAGTGCAAAACGTAGATGAAGCAGTGAAACGAGCGGTCATGCAGATGAGTGCTACCCAGAAACCTTATTACCGTCCCCGTGCAGGTTTTCACGATAGCAACGGCTTGGAGATGCCGCTCCCCTCCTTCACACTGCACATCGAGAAGAATAGTTGACAAGGTTCAGACGGTGCAACACAACAACACAGGTTTACAGAAAGAAGGAAAAGAAATGGAGGAGACAGTGATTTGGGCACATCTGCTCTAGATATCTGCAGGCATATATAGATTCAGACTATGAACTGGTGTGATTAATCAATCATTTACCCAATGGTAATTGATGCAATTAATTAGCCTTTTACCCACTAGTAACTATCTGTCATCAACACCCAATAAAGCCACAAATTCAAATGTTCAGATCTCATTCAAACACAGAGACAGAGAGAGATGTATAGTTTAGCAAAAATAAGGTAGACTCGATCTGCCAAGTGGTACTCCACATCACAGCACGGTCGCACGTCATAACTCACAAGTCACGCAATTTTCTACACGACAATACGCGGATATGCGCTCGCGTGTGCGTGCACGTGTGTATTTGGCCAAATTCCTTCTCATGTCGTCTCCATCCATGTGTCACATGTGAACTCCCCATATAAATTGTCTTTCCTCCACTTAGCTAGGCAATATGGTATTAAACCATCAATGCTTGGAATCATAGAAAATGGGCCTCACACTCGTATGGGCTTAATTTCTAACAACCGCCATGAATTCCAAAGCAAGAAACAAAAGGATATCAAAGATATTGTGTTGAAGTACTAATAATATACTAGTCTTTTAGTGTAAGTCTTGTATAGGTTAAACTTGCACATAGAATGACAAGATTCATCTTTCAATAGCCGATAAATGGGTTATGCCTTGAATTCATAGTTTTTGTGGTCAGAATTCACTTGAAATCTCAACTAATATTAGGGTACTAATGAACCACGTCTAAATAAAGTGTTATATGGTCATACTCCCTTATCTGCTCATGAGTTTTCTAGAGAATGACATGTACTTGTGAATTGCGACTACACAGTTAGGCTCAAGTAAGTGTATTCTTTCAAGGTATCTTGCAGGCTAATATATTTTCCTCATTTGGACAAAAAATATGTTATTGTTTTATGCCAACCTTCCATACAGTTGAGAGTACTTTGTTTATTAGGGCACGGGTATAATGAATATATACTCTCTTATTACAACTTCAACTTGTTTTTTCTATTGCCTAAATCACGGGATCTCTAATCAAAAAGGCATGGATTACTATTATGATGTAACTCAAATGAGTCTCACTCTTATGTCCATAGATGCAACGAAAATCGTTTTTTAGGCTAACCCCTTTATAAAAGGGTCTACTAGATATTTCTCAATATAAATATAATTCACATCAATCACTCTGGTATTCCTCAATTTTCTAATAGATTTAATTCTACACTTCACATGTCTATAAGACTTTATATTATCCTTAGTACTCGTAACTTTAGCCAATACTATTTAATTATCGCAGTACATCAAGATTACATGTATTGGTTTCTGAAGGACCGAAATGGCAACAGAGGGGGGGGTGAATGGTGCCTTAAAAATTCCTCTCTAAAAGTCAATCCGATCTTTTCTCCGACAACTATATAGCTGTGAAGAAGAAGACTAGTTGCTCACCAGAAACTGAGAGAGAATCAAGAATAACCACTAGCAGAAGAAACACAGAGTGATCGAAAACGTTCAGCCGTGATCGAATCGACCTGAGAGTCGTAACCAAAAAGCTGTGGTCGTAACCAATAGCGACAGCGAAGTCGAGCGTCGTGATCGGACCAATCGGCAGAGGCAGCGCTCGGATGCAAATTGAACGAGGTCGAAAAGAGCGAGAAAATCGGAAAACGAGTTGAGCTCTTAACCGTGGTCAAGTCGATATTAAAACAAGGAGACATAAAGCGTTGGTCGAACACTCTTAGAGAAAGATGTGGTCGATACTCGATCGAAAATGACGAGCAAATGAAAATATCGCTTTTGTCGGGCGGCGACCATGGAGCGATGAACCGGTAAAATGATTTCGATCATCGAGGAAACGTTCAAACCGGTTGAGAAACTTGAGATACACAAACTGGGACATGTATTCTCATGATAGACTTTGTTTCGACCGAAATCCTCAAGGCAGTTGAAGCTTGGCAAGCGCGGTGGCTAAAAGCGACAGAGCGGAATTAGAGCGACTCCAGCGCACGATCGCAACTTGAGATTTTGAAGAACTTTTGCACGAGATCCAAAACGGATGAAGCTTGAAACCTAGCTCGTATAAGATCTCCGAAGTGAATTTACAAAGAAAAACAAAGTCTTCACAACGGTCGGAGAGAAGAGCAAAGTCGAAACAACGAGCAGAGGCTACAAAGGCAACTCTCGAAGTTGGTTTTCTTCCGATTTGATATATGCTCTCGGAATAATCTTGGCAAACATCCTTAAGCCAAACTCCCGCTTCGAGCAAAGAACACAAGCCAACTCTCAAGAAATACAAAAGTAACAAGAAGAACAAAAGAGAGCAAATAGATCAAACAGATCATCTCAAGAAGACAAACATGGAATGATACACAGAGATGAATCCAATCCTTTCATTGATCATGGAGGTTTCAACAGCCACTCCCTCGGAGGACAAGCTCTAACCCTAGAGCGAACACACACAGATACACTCCCAAGGGAGGGAGGCGGCGCCTCAAGGCCTAGCCGACCAACTCAAGTCTAACACTTGCCTCCCTCTCCCTTTTATAGCCTCACACCGAGACTAACCCTAATGGATCCATCCATTAGTCCACACTGGGATAACCCAGTAAACCCCACCTAACACCGGGTTTTATCACTCACTTTACCCGCTAACTCAAATGCTTTGCTGCTATCCCAACAGACCAAGACTTTGCCCGTTAGCGCCAACTGAATCCACTTCTTTTCTCAGGTGCTTTACCAGAGGGACAGCTTCCCTTGCAGCTTTGGCATTTCTCCAAAATGCCCTCACACTGCCTTCCTGTCCATGCTTGCAACCACCTCGCAAGACTAGGTCTCCTTCGGCTTCCCGGTTGCTCGGACCCCAACACCACCGTGTCTCGTCCCGACCATCCTAGCCTCACTGCACCTATCTCCGACCGGCCGCATCGGCTCGGTTCCTCATCGACCACCTTGAGCTCCAGTCTTCTTTGGCTTCACCCACTGCTCGGACCTCAACATCTCCCATGTCTAGTCCCGACCATTCCAAGCCTCACCAAGACTTGTCTCCAAGATCATCGGTCCCTCGACTCCTCCGTAGTCTAGTCTCGATCCGTTTCGTCGCACACGACCGCACCCGGCATCTGACCGTCTGGACCTCCGACTCCTCCCTGAGCCTAGTCCCGATCCACCTCACCGCTGCCCGTCGTGTCCACCTTCGGCAGCTCCAGCTCCGGTTCCTCGTCACCCGGCCGCAACCACCTCACCACCTCGATCATCTTCGGCGTCTCCGACCGTCTGGACCTCAACACCTCCTGTGCCTAGTCCCGGTCCTCCCACGCCTCACCATGAAATAGCTCCGAAGTCCTGCAGCCACAAGACAAGCAAACCGTCACATAGCACCGCACAATGCACACAGGAAAACACAACCTGCTCAGCTCAAACCGAGCTCAAGTCTTTTCCACAGAAAATAGAATTTACCAAACTTTGTCAAAATAGTGAACAAACCAGTCCACAAGGTCCATGACTTCACAAAGAACCCAACCGACCAAACCTCACCGTAATCGGACATGAAATGCACCCTCACGACCAATTTTAGTGATCCCGCACGACCACGGTCATCCAACCGATAACGTGGTCGAACGCGGTTTCGACCACGTTCAATTCTCGCGCTAACGCGGTCGTAGCTCTCCGAGCGCATAACGCGGTCGCACTACCGAGTGCCACAACGTAGTCGTGGCTCCTTTCCCACAACGTGGTCGAGGCCTCGAGCTCCCACAACGTGGTCGTGACGCCCACCGACCACGACCAAAGTGGTCGAACGCCCGACCGCCCAACATGGTCGAGGCTCCGATCCCACAACGTGGTCGTAAACCCTAGCGCCGAGTGCCGACCACGGTCAAATCTTCTGAGGGCTCCGCAACGTGGTCGAAGCCTGAGCGCTACAACGTGGTCGACGCTCCCAAGCGTTCAACGTGGTCGTAAATGACCCTGGAGGCCTCCGACCATGGCCAACGTAGCCGTAGACTCCACAACGTGGTCGTCGCTACCTCCACGGTTCCCGATACGCGCCAACGTGGCCGTATGCCGTCCGGCTGGCTCCCGACCACGATCAAATAGGTCATACGACGCCCGGCTGACTTCCGACTACGCTCAATGAGGTCGAAACGACTTCGATCACGATCAAATTTGCCGAGGATGCCGTAACATGGTCGTAGTGATCCCGATAGAGTTCCGACCACAGTCAAATCTACCGAGAGAGGCGCAGCGTGGTCGTAAACAACCCGAAAGACTTCCGACCACGCCCATAATGGTCGTGACGCATGTTTTACGGCTTCGACCGCTTCCAAAACGGTCGTCGGATTCGGTTGGCTTCCGACCACCGGCGGTGTGGTCGTAAACTTTCCCGGTGGCCTTCGAGCATGGCCAGAGTGGTCGTCGCGCCTTCCGACATTGGACAACGTAGTCGTGGCGGCCTGCGACCATTCTTAAGACTTACGACTTTGCAGAGCCAACTCAAACCTCAAAAACCAAACTCAATCTTCCTAGATCAAGAGTCAATTACTCATCACAACCATGGGGTGACCTGCACATGGTCTCACAGTTTCTCAACTAATGACAACTCTAACAAAAACTCTCTCAGCCATTCAACCTTTATAGTGGTTGTGTCAACTGCTATAAGTTCTGCTTTTATGGTTGACCTCGTCAATATAGTCTATTTGTAAGACCTCTATGTAACTGTAGCACCAGTTAAATTAAACATACAACCACTTCTAGTTTTGTTCTCATCCACATCAAAGATCCAATTGGAATCATGTATCCTTCTAATATAGAAATATATCCAATATAATGAATTTCAAAAGATGTTGTGCCTCTTACAGAATGCAATACTCTTTCAAGTGCCTCACAGTAATCACCTCCTAGGTTAGATGTAAACCGACTTAATTTGTTTACAACAAATGAAATTTCAAGTCTTGTGGTACCAGCTAAATACATAAGTAACCCAATGATTTGCGAATATGTAACACCCTAGGGTCCAAACCGGTTTAGGCCTAACCCTATTCTAGATAGGCTATGCACACATAGCAACCCGCTTGTATTTTCATCCTCGCTTCGCGCAAAACGGTTAATCGGGGGTGCTACCATTGAAACTTCTAGGCTTATATGTAAGTGCTTCTCAAGTTAAGATAGCAAGGTGGGACTAATCTACACCCTCATGTGCACACACACACATATGGGCCATCATGGGCCGGGGTGTCACATACACTCCCCCTCAAAGGACCCGACGTTCTCGTCGGACCAACATACCCACACCGGGGCAAACGATAAGGATCTCCTCTCTTGGCACATATCCGTGCATTCAGTGCCAGCACATATGCCATGCCGTGTGTCCACTCTGGGCCCGCATACGCCCATGTAACCGCGAAAGTCGGCTCTGATACCATTTATAACGCCCTAGGGTCCAAACCGGCTTAGACCTAACCCCATTCTAGATAGGCCACGCACACATAGCAACCCACTTGCACTTTCGTCCTCGCTTCGCACAAAACAGTTAACCGGGGGGTGCTACCATTGAAATTCCTAGGCTTATATGTAAGTGCTTCTCAAGTTAAGCTAGCAAGGTGGGACTAACTCACACCCTCATGTGCGCACACACATATGGGCCATCATGGGCCGGGGTGTCACAGAATATCTCAATGGATCTTTTTCTAGCCCATGGTTCTTTCATAGCTTAATGCTCGTAAGGACGTTGGAGAAAATTTACAAATCTTGTCGCCAAAATGACTCAAGATTTTCTTAGCATAATGTGATTGGTTTAAATTAATCCCATACGCTCTTGATCAATTTAATATTCGCAATGACGTTTGCCTCTCCCAAGTCTTTCATATCAAAGCATCGAGATAAGAAAGATTTGACCACATCAATTACGGTAGTGTTTATTCCAAATATAAGTATATCATCCACATATAGACACAAGATCACTCCTTGACTACTACCATAATGGTAATATACATATTTATCAGCTTCACTCATAGCAAAGTTTGTAGTTGTTAAAGTTTTGTAATACTTTTCATGCCATTATTTATATGCTTGCCTTAGACTATACAAGGATTTCAATAATCTGCATACCTTGTTTTCCTATCCAAAAAGCACAAAAACCATACACCTTTGCTACGACGGTCCTATCACGACGGTTTGAATCGTCATCACGACGGTTCTGAACCGCCGGTGTTTATCTGTCGATGATAATAGGTGGTTATCACGGCGGCTCTCAAGCCGCCTATGATAACTCACATTACGACGGTTTGTGTACAAACCGTCGTGATATTAGTATATCACAGACGGTTTGGAATAAAAAACCGTCTGTGATATTCGCAATATCACAGACGGTATTTGTATATAACCGTCTGTGATATGAATTATATCACAGACGGTTTTTTATACAAACCGTCTGTGATATACACAATATCACAGACGGTGTTTATATACAACCGTCTGTGATAGAATTCATATCACAGACGGTTATATACAAACACCGTCGTGATATTGTATATCACGACGGTGTTTGTATACAACCGCTCGTGATATGAATTTTATCACGACGGTTCTAAATAAAACCGCTCGTGATATTGTGTATATCACGACGGTTAATACAAAGGCCGTCTTTGAAACCGTCGTGATATATATCACGACGGTTTGTAACAACGAACCGTCTGTGATAGCCGTTGCAATAACCGTTTTATTTGATATTTTTGGCTAGCCTCGGGATATGCTAGCTATGCCCTCCAAAGCAAGCAAGCGATTACGGATAAATGACGAGATAAGCACAAATCGTTACATATATAGAATGAAAATCGTTACACGATCTTACAAATGAATGTGACAAAGTACGAACATCACATACTACATATATAGAATGAAAATCGTTACGGATCTTACAAATGAATTTTGTTTGATTAAGCACAAATAAATACAATGTTTCAACATCTAATTATCACCATTGCCGGGGTAGAACTCTCCAGCCTTATTTATGACCTCTGCTACTAAGAATTCAGAGAGGGTTCCACGAATTTCGATGAGATTGTCAAGATCATATGCACTTTTGTCGAAATCCACCACCGTCGCTAGGAGCAATGTTAAGTCATTAATTAGCATGTGTTACATATATATAATTAGAAAATAATAATTATTGTAAGGACACGGTACCTCTGGATCATTGATCTTAGTATCCATGATTTCCTTCATGTGGCGGCAAACGTAGAATCCACATACGTTGCCTTGTAGCTGTTGGTGGCACTGCAAAAATAGAATTACATACCTGCATGGTTATTTCTAGAGGCATTATAACAAAGTGTGATATAGGATTTTTGTGTTGTAGCGGGTACCGAAAATCGCGTGTTGTGTCGCAGCGTGTCACTGGATTTCTTGTGTTTTCCTCCTAGGGCAACATAAGCGGTAAACGACCTACGTGATTCAAAAAGTTAGCCCGGTGTTGCAAACGAAGGAAATATTACAATAGAGTTATGTATGAAGGAAATGAGTTTACATTAATTACTTCTTGCACACGACTGAAGTCGTGGTTGATCTTAAGTAGGGAATCAAGGTATATTACCTTGCTCCACTTTGGTACAATCACAATCAAAATCCAGTGATGCCTAGTCATGTGTGTCGTCATAGTGATTAATCCTATGTTCATGCTACATGTAAAGTAAAAATGAAACATGTGTGGCAACTAGTGAAGCACTTACCCTTGGTTGAAGGGTACCATGACATACTTCTTGTCGATGTGAGCAATCAATCCCCTCGTTATGTAACCTTCCACGAAGGAGGCATTTTCATTGATAGATTGCTCAGAGACCAAGTGAGGGTCAAGAAAACCCACTGGTTGTCGCGATCGCTTTACTTGTTGGATCATGTATCTATACATAAGGAAAGAGTAATGACATTTATCGGTATAACGTGAATGTAGAACTTCATTATATAGTACACTTACAATGTCCAGCATCGTAGAAGTGAGGCGTCGAGTTCGTCGAGATTGAATAGTAAGAATAAGTCTTCGAATGTCACGACGATGTAGCCCGAGTCGTGGAGGAAATGCGCCTCCGTATATCTCAGAGTGAATGCACTCTGCCGGTTTGGCTTCATGTTGGACTTTATCATGTACCAGCTATGCAATGTATTGCAAACCAAACCAAGCCGGGGTAATTGTGACTCGGGGACCAACGACACTCCTAGAATGAACTTCCATGGCCCGGGACGCGCCTTAATTTTCTTGGCTTGAGTCTTACAACCTCGCTTATGATACGTTTTCGGTGGCGTCTCGGCGGGAGCCGATGCAACAGGCTTCGGAACCGGAGCTGGAGGTGGAGCCACTGGAGCCGATGTGACAGGTCCATGGCGATGTCCCTCTTGGGCCACTGGATGTGGAGATTGTGGCACGAGACAAGTCGAGGCGATGTCCTCTTGGGCCATCGAATGAATGTGTGGACGGCATCCCTAATGTCTTAATCTCTTCGTTTGGGGGCTTCTGAAGAGGAACGGTCTTAAAACATCAGTAATCATGTCCACCTGAACCTTTATAAAACCGTTCTCTATTTGTACACCGTGCACCAACATCCACGATAGCAATGGATATGCCATCCCTCGTCCAATATCAACGGAATAGAGCCTACAAGCGACTGAGGGTGCAAGGCATGGGCTCCTACATAATGACACAAGATGAGTTAAGACGTCCACTAGAGAGATCTATGTAACATTCTAAAGAGGTACAATACCTGAATATCATCGATAGGTAAATGGGCGTCGCTATGTTCAGTATTTGGTGTGGATGCACAGCTACTGCGACGTTGAGGGGGACAGGGTATCGCAGTAGTAGGGATGGGTTGCAATTGGTTGCGAACTTGTCTCAATTCTTCCCTCAATGAATCTATCTCTCCTCGAAGTGAGGCAGTCTGCTCTTGAAGTGAGGCAGATAGTTGTTCCTCAAGTTGAGCACGAAGCTCATGTTTCATTTGTTCATTGCGGTACGCCTTGGATCTCTTCCTACTCCTATATGTCTCGGAGTAATCTGGAAATCCGTGCCTCCAAGATACGTAAACCCCCAAGCCTCGTGTGCGACCTAGGTGCTCCTTGTTTCCCAAGGCACTGTGATAGTAAATCTCTCCCTGTATTCTTGAAAGGAGCCACGAGAAGATTCGGTAGTCAATGATTGCTGCAAGAGACAATTAATCATGTTATTTTTGAACCCATGAAGCTCAAGATGTGTTAACAACTATTTAGTTTAACATAATCTTACCAGGCGTTGGGACACTTCCTCATCTGCGGGGTTTTTGAAAGAGACACCCGAAGATGTGGTTGATGACCTCGCTCTTAACCAGTTTCGAGCGCGCTCGTTTGCGATCCCGGCAAATGGCGGGGAGGCCTCCATTCGGATTGCGACCTCGTCCTGCATCCTCCACTGCGGGATTTTACCTGCGTACCCAGCGGTGCCGAGTCTGTGAGGGTGAGTATTTTGTGACTGAATTACCTTGTGCGCCACACTTTGTTGTTCAAATTCCGTCGTTGTCTTCACCTGCACAAAGGCCTCCCATGTTTCTGGCGACACGAAAGGATACCTCGTGAAGGGCGTGAGATCCTTGGCCACGTACTGCGTCACAAGAGTGTTCTTAAAATTCTTCCATGCTTTTCCCATTGCGAGTAGCGCGTGCCTTTGCACGAGATCCTGTACTTCTGCTGGGATCTCGAACGAATTTGTAATTTCCTCCCATAGCTGATTTTTGTGATCCTTTGCCAAATCTTTCCAGCTTGCTATGGTGATAGGGACCCGTTGCCTTCCAATTATCCCGTAGGTAGTCCGAAATGATGCTGCTGCTTTCTTCGGTTGCAGAGGGACCCCAACCGGAGAGACCTTCGTGATTGTCATTCGGCCCTCTGGCCTTTTCGATACTCCTCGGCCACGCTTAGTTATTCCAATCTTGGGAGCGTGAGACCTAGATGATGACGACGACTGTGTGGACACCATCTCTCTTCTAAGAAAAAGCTATTGCGGTATAAGCATATTTTCTATTTTAATTCTAATAATTATGATAATAGTAATCACCCAAACATGGCATATGAATGACTTAAACAACATATTGATATAAGAATCAATTAAGTCATTGCAAAGAATGTATGTACTCAACATGAACATCATATATGACATATTTAACATTAGCATGGCATTCATAACATTAATGTATTTATATGCTAATCCTTTTGTAAACTTAACATATATGATCAACACATGTATAGAAACAGATTTAAAGAAGGAACATGACAACAATCAGTATTTCAAGAACATAACATGTTGATAATGATTTTAATTTGCTCTCAGATATAGGGTTGCAACAAAACTTTATTATTGAGCTCTAGAATCAAATTAATGTAGAAAACCTATCAACCCACTGTCGGGAGAGGGAGCGGCGTCGGGAGGGAGTGGCGTCGGGGGAGGGAGCGACGTCGGGAGGGAGCGGCGTCGGGGAGGGAGCGGCGTCGTAGAGGGAGCGGCGTCGGGAGAGGGAGCGGAGTCGGGAGAGGGAGCGGAGTCGGAGAGGGAGCGGCGTCGGGTCGGAGCGGCATCGGGAGAGGGAGCGGCGTCGCAGGGAGCAAAACCTAGCTAGCAGGGGGCGTTGGAGAGTGCGTTAGCGCGGACTAGAACTAGCTGCTCGGTATTTAAAGGAAAACTATCACAGGCGGTTATATAAATGAAATTGTCTGTGATAATAAACTATCACAGACGGTTATATTTATAGAACCGTCAGGATTCTGACAGTTCTATAAATATAACCGTCGTGATAGTTTATTATCACGAGCGGTTCTATATGTAGAACCGCTCGTGATATTGATATCCTGACGGTTCCATTTATATAACCTCCGTGATAGTTTACTAACACTTAGTTCCTATAGTATGTGCTCGTACATTGTACGATTACAATGGAATCTGATTACATTTAGGAAAAAACGCAAGCATAATCATAAATAGAGGAATTTCTAGTTCTTGAGTCATTTTACAACTACAATGGAATATATATAGTTACATGTATTACACTTGGCTATTTCATTCTAAATAAACCCCTTCACGATGATCGACACGCATATAGCTTGCTTCATCTCCTTGTTCTTCCTCGAGCCTGATGCTGTCTCCGAATGGAGGTAAATCATCAAATTGATTGTACTCTTCCTCATCCACAACATTCTCAACTCCGACAATCCTTCTTTTTCCCTGAAGAACTACATGGCGCTTCTTATTTGCCGGGTCGGTTACATAAAATACTTGAACAACCTGCCTCGCGAGTACAAATGGTTCGTCTTTGTATCCTACACATTCGAGATCCACGGTAGTGACGTCGTACTTGTCGACCTTTACACCCCGTGGGAGTTGGACCCAACGACACCGAAATAGAGGAATCTTGAATATTACGTAGTCAAGCTCCCAAATCTCCTCTTCAAGCCCGTAGTACGAGCTTGGGCCAGCGGTACTAACATGCGCATCATAGGCATCTATGCGGACACCTGAGTTCTGCACTGTGCTCTTTCTATCCTGATCTGTTGTATAAAATGTATAGCCATTAATGTCGTATCCTCGCCATTTCACAATTGTAAATTTTGGCCCTTTTGCCAACCATTGTAGTGTTTCACTTGACGACCTCCTAGTCAATTGCGCCTTCAACCATTCGTTGAACTGACGGTTGTGTTGTCTCGTGATCCAAACTTCTGACTGGCCTGCATTGTCTTGACGTACCATGTCCTTGTGCTCTTCAATATATGGGGTCACTTCAGTCATGTGTTGTAAAATCGTGAAATGGGCTTGAGCATACGTATTTTGATCCGGAGTTATTGCTTTCCTTCCGATAGTCCCGATACCCTCTAGCCTCCCCTCGTGAAGAGATAGAGGTACACCTATCGGCTCGACCAGAGCCATGTAGTTAATGCAGAATTCAATGACCTCTTCTGTTGTATAACCCTCGATGATGCTACCCTCCGGTCGAGATCGATTGCGTACATAGGACTTGAGAATTCCATGTACCTCTCGAAGGGTACATATGACGAGAAACACGGGGCGCATATTTTATCTCTTTCACAAGGTGGACAATGAGATGGACCATGATATCAAAAATGATGGAGGAAATACATCTCTAGATGACAAAGAGTTGTCACCACCTCGGTTTGCGAGCATCTAGTCCATCGGGATCAATGACCTTCGAGCAATTGCGTTAAAGAAATAACATAGCCTTATGATTGTCACTCGAACCTTGTTCGCAAAATACTTCTAATTGCAACATGTAGCATTTGTGTCATTAGCACATGACGATCGTGAGACTTCATGCCAATTAATTTCAAATGTTCCGTGGAAACAAGTTTCTTCATCTTTGGTGGAGTGACCGGATGGAACTTTCACACCACGTAAGGACCGCACAGATTCAGTTCTCTCGGACTTAGATAGAGTGTAGCAAGTCGGGGAAGGTACGTCCGCCTTTAGCGGTCTCAATCGGTGCTAACTCGGTCCCGATGTTCATAGCGACCAAGTCACGCCTTGCGTTAACACCATCCTTTGTTTTATCGTGAATATTCAAGTAAAGACCAATCAAACTGTCACATACATTCTTCTCGTGCATAACATCGATGCAATTGCGAACTTCTAAGTGCTCCCAATAAGGCAAGTCCCAAAATATCGACCTCTTTTTCCATATGTTCTTCCTCAATTTACGTCCCTTTCCAAGCACAACGTTTATATCCTTGACCATATCATACACCTCTTTCCCGCTGAAAGGTCTTGGTACTGAGTCGTCCTCTTTTTTTCCATCAAATTGTTTCTTCATCTTGCGGTATGGGTGATACTTTGAAAGGAACCTACGGTGACGCATGTACACAGTTTTACGAGAGTTGTTCAACCACATACTCTCGGTATAATCTAAGCAGTGCGGACACGCTTTGGCTCCTTTTGTACTCAACCCTGACAGGTTACCAAGGGTAGGAAAATCATTAATGGTGCAGAACAACATGGCGCGTAAAGTGAAGTTCTCTCGTTTGTCCGCATCCCATACATGTACACCTTCGTTCCATAGTATTGTAATATCTTCCACCAATGGTGCTAGGAACACATCAATATCATTGCCAGGTTGCTTCGGCCCTTGGATAAGTAGTGACATCAAAATATACTTCCGCTTCATACACAGCCAAGGAGGAAGGTTGTACATGCACAGAGTCACGGGCCAGGTGCTATGTCGGCTGCTCATGTTACCAAAAGGATTCATTCCATCTGTACTCAACCCAAACCTTATATTTCTCGGTTCCACACCGAAATCTACAAACATCCTATCGACGTTCCTCCACTGGGCAGAATCAGCAACATGTCTTATCATTCCGTCTTTCTTACGCTGCTCCCAGTGCCAACGCATCAATCTTGCATCCTTGCGGTTTGCAAATAAACGCTTCAAACGGGGGATTACAGGAAAATACCACAACACCTTAGCAGGAGGTCCTTGCTTCACCACAATGCCCTTCCCATCATCAGAGTCATTTTTACGCTTGTATCGGGATGCTTTGCACACCGGACAAACATGTAAGCTAGCATACTCGTTACGGTACAGGATACAATCATTCGGACATGCATGTATTCTTTCTACTTCCATTCCTAATGGACAAATAATCTTCTTGGCTTGGTAGGTGGTTCTTGGCAACACATTTCCAATTAGAAGCATGTCCGCTAGGAGACCTAACAATGCCGTGAAACTCTTGTCGGACCAACCATTGCTTGCCTTCAATTTCAGCAGTTCTAGAACTGATGACAACCTCGTATTGCGGCTTGCGGCACGAGAATAAAGGTTTCTCCGAGTCCTCCATCAAGCCCTCGAATTTACCAAACTCTCTCTCTATAGATCCCTTCGCATCACATAACATCGATCCAGTTGTCATCCTGTGACTTATCCTCATGATCGAAAGAACAGTCCATAAATGGCATATCGTTGTTGTCTCCCTCAACTATGTCATTACTACTTTCTTGTGTACTCTTCTCTTCACCGTGACTAGTCCAACATTTGTACCCTTTTCTGAAACCCCTTCGAATCAAGTGAGCTTCAATCCGCGCTGAGTTGCTAAATATCTTGAGATTATCACAATCAATGCATGGACAGTACATATATGCTATCCCCTTCTTCAACATATCCAGCTCGTCGCTCTTCTAAATGCAGACACGCCATTGATGTACTCTTCACTCACACGGTTCTCAATGTACATCCAGTTTCGGTCCATCTACGCTACACAAGTAACAAATTAAAAGAATGTTAGCCAGTACTTACCCATTCTGAAATCGAGCAAACTAACAACATCTTTCTAAACCTAGCTAGCTAGATTTAAGCTAAACAAAACCTCGATATATATATCATCTTCAATTACAAAAACATGCATGCTTATAAGTTATTAAATTAATTGAGTACTAACCTCTGATCAGATCACTAAGAAGACGGCGATATGTTTTCACCCCGAACTCCCTAAAGCCGCCTTGCTCCACCGATGCAACAAGCAATAATGACGACAGAACTGTGTCGACGCCCAGTAATTAATATGGTGCAGAATATCAAAGACGGTTCCAACCACAAACGGTCTGTGAAATCAATATATCACAGACGGTTCGTATTAATAACCGTCTGCGAATTATCACAAACGGTTCTATATACGACCCGTCTGTGATGTCAACCATATCACAGACGGTTCGTAATACCAACCGTCTGTGATTTTAGCGTATCACAGACGGTTCTATATATGAACCGTCTGTGATAGTCGTAATTTTCGCGAGCGGTTCTTATCTACGAACCGTCGTGTCGATCGTACTACGACGGTTCATATTTCCAACCGTCTGTGATAGTTCACTCTATATTTCCGCACGCCCTGCCTCCCTAAGATATCTCAAAGGGTATTATTACCCTTATAGGGTAAGCAACACCGAGTGAACCCCCGCCATCGGTGATCTCTTCCCCCGCTCACGCAGCGCCTGAGGTCGAGCTATTTCTATTAAACACATCGCTGATCGCACCAACGCGACCCGCGGACGGTAGGGCCCCGCTTGTCGAGAGGCAGGGGGGAGGTGTGAGCCACTGCCGTCTAGGTGAAACTCCACAGACGGTTCTTAAAACGAACCGTCTCTGTTGTCTAGATTTAGCCTCTTTTGTAGTAGTTTGTATCACAGACGGTTTTACTACGAACCATCCGTATTGTCGCGAGTCGAACGTATCTCTCGTGTTTCCTTTAAGGTATCTCGATCGTTATACGAAGCGTTTATATCATTAATGTTTGGTATACGAACCGTCTGTGCTAAAGGTTAAATATGCGCGCCTAATCCAGTTCTTCTACGTACGTACGTACTGTCCTCTAGCTACTCATCTTCTTCTAGAATTCTCAACGTACGTACAATATGGATTCTAGTACTGTTCTTATGCTCATCTCCTTCCTCTCATCTATCCATCATTTGTTGTTCGGCCGTAATCTTACACAGGCGGCCAATAATCCACGTCTAGAGCAGCTCCTCCGCTCACGTCCTGCTCTCCTCCCTCGACTCACTTCCATCCGTCAGCTGGACCTCATCATCCGCCATCGACGGAGGTGTTTTCTTGCCGCTCAGGAAAAGGAAACCGCCCTTAACCTCGTTCTTCTCTACAATGTGCACAAAGCGGAGGAAGCATTTGTGGCAATGGAGAGATTGATGGATAGCATTGCCGCTCAAGCAGAAACGGCAGATTCTGAGAAATCTTATAATGCTATCCTCTATGAGCTTATGACGTACGCTACTGATCATTTGCCAATGCTGGAGGAGGAAGTGCTGAGGACAAGGACAATCTTAACGGTGTTCGAGAACTCAGCGGGCGCTCCTCCAAGTCCCAAAGTCGAAGAAGAAGCGTACGAAACCCAGAAGATTAGAATCTGGCAATCTCTTTACCTTTGCAACTTTTGTAATAAATTTACCTCGAATTGAAATTAATAAATTTGCCTTTTATTTGTGATCCCCTGTCTCTGTACGAATTTGATTGGTTGTTATTATGACAGACAATTTTTTATTACAAACCGTCTGTGATAATTCCAGTTATCACGCACGGTTTATATCTGACACGTCTGTGTAACTAAAGTATCACAGACGGTTCATCAGTAACAACCGTCTGTGATACTCCTCTTCTCCTACGCCGCCTACACAGACGGTGTCCAAATTAAAACCGTCTGTGTTAGTGTCGGTCACAGACGGTTTGATGTGATTGGCCGTCTAGTATTAGGCTTTCTGTATTAGCACACGGAAATACAACAACACATTCAGATCTATTACAGGATAACAAGCTAACGAACCCTTCATGACACGATGGTGCCGCTGAAAAAGACACACTTACGACACTTACGGCAAGAGTGTGTTGTCCACCTCCGCCGTGTCATGACGGGCGCTAGCTCACAGCGGAGGGGAGATGCATGAAGGAAAGCTAGCTAGTGGATGAACTCACCCGTGACTAGTACCGGTGGAAATGTAGATGTGGAGTTATTAATAAGGGCCAAGCAGTGGGAGGAACTGGTGCCTGTCATTCGATGTGGAGAGAATGGACGGGTGAGATCGAAATCCAGGGTATACACCAATTATCGGTTATCGATCGATTACCACAGACGGTTATTAAAACGAACCGTCTGTGTTGTCTCGCTTATCACAGACGGTTCGTTTTACGAACCGTCGTGAATTTCACGACGGTTCTTAAAGCGAACCGTCTCGTTGTCTCGCTTATCACGAGCGGTTCGTTTCTGAACCGTCAGGAATTTCACGAGCAGTTCTTAAAGCGAACCGTCAGATTGTCTAGATTTTCACGCATCGTTTCTATTATAAACCGTGCGGAAAATATCACGACGGTTTCTATTATAAACCGTGCGTGATAGTTAACGCGACGGTTCCGTATGAACCGTCTGTGATGTAGACGTCCAGTTTAGCCTCTTTTGTAGTTAAGATAGCAAGGTGGGACTAATCCACACCCTCATATGCACACACACACATATGGGCCATCATGGGCCGGGGTGTCACATACACTCCCCCTCAAAGGACCCGACGTTCTCGTCGGACCAACATACCCACACCGGGGTAAATGATAAGGATCTCCTCTCTTGGCACATATCCGTGCGTTCAGTGCCAGCACATATGCCATGCCGTGTGTCCACTCTAGGCCCGCATGCGCCCATGTAACCACGAAAGTCGGCTCTGATACCATTTATAACGCCCTAGGGTCCAAACCGGCTTAGACCTAACCCCATTCTAGATAGGCCACGCACACATAGTAACCCACTTGCACTTTCGTCCTCGCTTCGCACAAAACAGTTAACCGGGGGTGCTACCATTGAAACTCCTAGGCTTATATGTAAGTGCTTCTCAAGTTAAGCTAGCAAGGTGGGACTAACTCACACCCTCATGTGCGCACACACATATAGGCCATCATGGGCCGGGGTGTCACAGAATATCTCAATGGATCTTTTTCTAGCCCATGGTTCTTTCATAGCTTAATGCTCGTAAGGACGTTGGAGAAAATTTACAAATCTTGTCGCCAAAATGACTCAAGATTTTCTTAGCATAATGTGATTGGTTTAAATTAATCCCATACGCTCTTGATCAATTTAATATTCGCAATGACGTTTGCCTCTCCCAAGTCTTTCATATCAAAGCATCGAGATAAGAAAGATTTGACCACATCAATTACGGTAGTGTTTATTCTAAATATAAGTATATCATCCACATATAGACACAAGATCACTCCTTGACCACTACCATAATGGTAATATACATATTTATCAGCTTCACTCATAGCAAAGTTTGTAGTTGTTAAAGTTTTGTAATACTTTTCGTGCCATTATTTATATGCTTGCCTTAAACTATACAAGGATTTCAATAATCTGCATACCTTGTTTTCCTATCCAAAAAGCACAAAAACCATACAGTTGATCCATATAGATTTCTTCCTCCAACTCTCTGTTAAGAAAAGTTATCTTCATATCCATTTGATGGACATGTAGAGCATAGGAATATACTAACACAAGTACTCTGATGGTGGTTAATCTGGCAATAGGAGAATAGGTATCAAAGAAATCTTCTTCCTTTTAGGTGCAACTTTTCTCCACAAGTCTAGCCTTGTACTCTTCAATAGTACCACCAAGCCTTTATTTCTTTTTGAAGATCCATTTACATTCAGCAGGTTTGTACTCGCTAGGATGATCAGTAATCTCGTAAGTCTCATTAGCCATGGTAGAGTCTATCTCTCTACAGACTGTCTCTTTGCAATACTCAGCATCAAGAGACGCATAAGCCTCTGAAAGAGTCTTTGGCGCATTATCCATGAGGTACATAATAAAGTCGCCACCAAAGATTTCTCAACCCTTTTTCTCTTGCTCTTGCAATGAGCCTCTATGACTAGATTGTTATCTTTTTCAGGGATATCACATATTAGTTCAGAAATGGTGAGAAGTTCAGAATTGTGATTATTCTCACTTTTAATATTTTATGTTTGAATATTCTATTGCCACAGTGTTGTGGAGGCAACACTGGATTTGGCACTGTTGCATATCGTATTTACAAAACTAGCCACATGCGCAACGTATTTGCAAAAATGTCAATTATGTTGTCCGGTGTGCGGACGGCAGCGCCCACGAGGCGACACGTGACGCCGCCGCCGAGACAAGCGCCTGCTGCACCAGCAGATGGCAGGCAGCCTGCCGCCCAGTGGGTAGACGGCAGGCACGTCTGCCGTCCGGTGAGGGGGTGGCAGGTGATTAAGCCGGCTGATTAGCCGGCTTAATTATCTGCCCTAATTTTTTTGTTAGTGCTTGTTTGAATTTTGAAATATGTCAAATGAGCTTAAAAAATTACAAAATTTATGTACAGCCTCCTGACACAACGTACTTCACAGTGTGATTTTTAATAATTTTATCCATTGTAAATATTTTTCAAAAATTTATAAATTCGGTATGTAACAGCACCAAATTCGGCTTTTGTCTCTAGTGTTGTGCCAGCAGCCAGTAATACTCACGTACCGGCCGGTACGAGATGATGTCGACACTGTAGTTTGGGAGCTGCTACGTACGATCTCACTCACAGGCTCACACAGAAAGCAACGATCTCATGTAGTACTAGTGGTAGTAAACTAGTAACCGGCTGACTGGCTGGATGCTACATCCTTAGATATCTCATGTTCGTAGCAGGGCTTTCAAAATCAGATGTCAAAAATTTAAACCGGGAGCGCGTCCCGAAAATCGGATGATTTTAGGCCGAACAAAAATCCCTGGTTCGCAGTTACTGTCAGTGCGATCTCTGCAGGCTGCAAGAACTTTCAGTTCCAGGGAACAGTGGCTCGATACGTGGCTGTGTTTGCTGGATCACTGATGGCGTCGCGTGCTGAATAAATCACCATCAGCAACATCAACAGAATATCTATTGTCGTCGATCGACATTCTTATCAGAAACAGCACCTAACTAGGCTAGTCCCCACGTAAGAATACAATCACGCGTTATCGATCGACATTCAAATACCAATGACTTGCCTAAAATCGGAAGAATACAAGAATCTTGAGTCCGAGTTATCGATCACGCGTATCGTTCTTAAATTCTGAACCACGAAACCGTAAAAGATGCAGCTAGTAAACTGAAGATGACATCAAGAAAAGCCTGTCTGCTCCCACCACTCTATGCAATACGTTCATGCATAGAGGTGGGCATTTGCAGTCAGATAACAGCCACCCACATTGGTTTTCTTTACCACTCGTTCACCGGGCAGTGAAAATGTTTAAACGAATGTCTCAACCCGCTTTTACCGACAAATTAACCGAGGTAAATGACCGGATCAGAGGAGACCGTAAATCTTCACATGCAAAGACGAGCATCTTTGACAAGCTCGTAACTCTCCTTGGCGATGAGTCCAAGCTGGGCAGACTGTTGCAGCTGGAGAGCATCTTTGACAAAAATGGCATCCATATCTGTTCGACAAGAAGGACTGTTCCCATTAAGTGATCCTTTTCATTGTAAAATAATTGACAGCAAGTGCATATTAAACTGTATGCGTTCACAGCAGCAGGCTTGTTCCTGGGTACTTTCACTGTTGGCACTTGGGATTCTCCTGGCCCCAAGTAACAGGCCGTGCTGTTGCAAAATAGTCGCTCTTCCAGCGGATAGATACTGCAAATTTGCTGTGCAAAAGTAAAACTCAAGCAGCCAGTAGTTGAGGTAAACTTATGTCCGATTTCTGTTTTTTTTTTTGAGACGAAACTTATAGGTGGTGATCGGTTCACCGAAAATCGAAAAGATTATGGTGAAAACATGTGTTGATCGAAAAACACTTTAATCGACGTAGTCTTATTTAACATAATTAAATTTAAAAAAAATTGAAAAATATAAAAAATATGTTAGCCCATCACAGACAACGCAAACGAATACGAGAAAAAAAAACCGACAAAAAAGCTCAAAAAAAAGTCAAAAATTCAGAAAAAGACGAAATTATGAATAGTACAAAAATAAGTTTAAACCATAAGCTTAAGCCATATTGAACACAGCCAGTCAGAAACTTGATGGTACAAGACAGATAGCATAACAACATTGTCTGTTTGGAGCACAATAATTTTATAGAAAATAGTTCAATTTCCACAACCTAAACGAAAATTCACACAAAGCATACATTAGTGGGCCTTCGAGTGATGAAACACAGTGTTAGGATGATACTCCATTTGTCCCATAATATGAGTTCATTATGATTTTCACGATCTCCAAAGTAATACTTTGGCTGTGATTTTGTATTATGATGTACTAACAAAAATAATAAAAAAATATATTATAAAATTATTTTGCAAGATAAATCTAATAAAATTGTTTTCATGTTGTCAATTTATATACTTTAACATATATTAATTTTATAACCTTGACCACACGGATTCCAAATGGGCTTATAATGTGGGACAGAGAATATGGGCCAACCTAATTTTGTTTGCATGGCCTTGTCAAGCTTGTCCGGCCCAAATACCACAGCTCCCATTTTCGTGAATCTTGCTTCCATGTTCGATCCATGTTGGTTTGAAAAAGACCTAAGCACCATGTACCTAACCTCTAGCTTCTAGCTTCTACCTTTGGCTTCTCAATTTAGGTTTTTAGCTTTTCTTCTTCTTTTTGCTTTTTTCTTTTGTATTGTTCATGGATATACAACAATGTTTTTTATTGTTTTATTCATTTTTCTATAATTGAATGATTCTAAGAAACTAATAATTGTTATAATACAATTTTAATCAAACACTAACAGTTAAAAGTCAAAAACCGTTGAAACCACTAAAAAGCTAGAATGAACGGGTCTTAACCCTGAAGAGCAGGTAATGTTAAATCGTGGACTTGCCGCTATTAATGGACTAACGGTAGGTGTGTTGCGTATGTTCGGAGTGTGGAAGCGGTCCAAACACAGCACAGGCAGTAGGTTAATTTGTCCGAGCAAGACAGAAGTAATGGTCGACGCGTGCCCAGCCGGCCGGCTGCGTCTTCCGCGGCCTCCAAATGGTGCCCCGGTAGGATACACGGCAACCACCTCGTCCGGCTCGCCTAATTTTTGCCAATTTCGTTTGGTACGTTGTGTTTGTACCTGTCCGGGCTCGGGCTGGTGTAGGGGTGAATTGTTTTCGGTTACAGTTGATAGTATATGGGGTGTTTATTTAAGTTTTTGTTTCTGGCTTTTTACTTTTATCTTTTTCTCTCGATATATTTTTCTAGGCTTTTTTTCTTTTATTTTTTTTATTATCTGTGATGGTATAATTTTTTATCTTTTTAATTTTTTAAAAATTTATTACGCTTAAAAGCTATCAGTAGGTACAATGTATTTTCAGCCGTTACAATGCAAAATAAGCTATAACTCATGGGTTAAGTCCAAATGAGCACCATCTTTGCAGCTGATGGATTTTAGTTTTAATGCGATCGTTTATGCAAACGAATTAAATACCGATAATTCACTTCGAAAAGACTGTTCCGATAAGCCATTTTAAAAATACGATGAATAAATTATCTTATTTATTTATTTATTTAAAAGAAATCATAAATAATAAATAACTGAAAAGAACGGATCCATGTAGTTACGAAAAGAAGAAGATTAAATATAATGAACACGCTAATCGTCACCACGGTGTCTCAGCTGGAGTAGAGTACAAGCCTTTTCGTATCGGCCTTGCTAACCACCTCATTAGAATCATGGACTGATGCATACGTTCTGGGCGCTAGCTACTGTATTGTACTTGGTAAATTTTATGACATGGTTGTCATCTAGGGGACGTATGGTTCGTGGTACTAAGTGTGATGGAATGATCTTATCTGAAATGTTATGGTTCGTTCGATTTTATCGAACGGTATTACAACATTTAAAAAAAATATTCCTCATTAAATCAATTAAATGGAATTAACTTGTTTCGGATGTAACCCTATTTAGTTCGCGGGATGGAATGGTTCTATCCCGCAAACCACTTACGGTGACAGGTAGTTTGGTAGGGGAACATATAGTGTAAATATGTGTTTTTGTGTTAGCATATAAAAGTTGGCCTAACATTTCTAGGCTGGGTTTTGAGGAGTGGCATGCTGTAACGCTCAGGTTCAAACCGGCTCAAATCTGCTTCCACTCCGAATAGGTCACACACACATCACAACTTATTTACATTTTAATCTTAATTTATATAAAATGGTCAATCAAGAGTTGTTACTCTTGAACCTCTAGAGTTTATTTGTTGGCAAATCGTGAGTTAGACTAGCAAAGTGGTAGTAAACACCACACTCATAGGCCACAATTGGCCTAATCTCAAATGGGCCGGATGTCACACATGTTTAAAAATAACCCTATGCCTAATTTGGAACTTACATCATCACACATTTACACAAAATTTTGACGCTAAATCCCCCGCATCAAGTTAGTTTTATACTATATGGCACTAACTTGTTTTAAACTCTAGGGCATGTTCTTTTCAACTTATTTCAATCTATGACTTATGATTTCTCACGAACAAATAAATATACCGTTTCTCCATCGCCGTTCCGAAGCGGCTTATCGGGATAGTCTTTTAGAAGCGGCTTATCGATTTTCGATTTGTTCGTACAAACGCTCGCACTAGAGCTAAAAACTATAAATCGCAATCCAAAAGAACATATACTCTATGGCTTTTAGTTTGATGCCTGCATAATGTTGACGTCAAGCGTATACAAGTTACCATCCTTAGCAAAAACTAGACTACCAGTGCGTCTAACCAGACAATCTTAACTTCTAAGTAGCAGTGGACTAAAAACGGATTTTACGGTACCTTCTCTAGATGCTTGAATATGTAGAAATGAATACATAATAATTTCAAATCTCAAAATCAGCAAACAAAAAAAGCCCAGGATAGTACATAATGCTTATAGTGCGCATAAGAAGTTTTATTTGAGGTTCCACTCTCATTAACCACTCGAAACCAGCCTCCCTTTTCCTTTACCAAAGGCAGGCGTTTTCCAGTTAGGCTCCCCTCGGAATAAAAACCCCGACCGAATCCAGCGACCCAGAAAAGGCCGCAACCTGGGGACCGAGAAGCATGGTCCTCCGTCTCCCCCGATGCCTCACTCCAGTGGAAAAGCGTCAGTAAATTCAGAACTTATTTATCGATCTCGGATTAAGTTTTACCGTGCGTTTCAATAAAATATATACGTGTAGCCACTTGTGCTATGTAGCGTAAATGTAGTGTGCCTCAGTTGTAATCTAAAAAGTAACAGAAGCTGAAATGAACATATTCCTTCTTAATTTGATTTTTTATTTTTAAATTAAATTATTTATAAAAAAACTAATAGCCGTTAAAATAATTTTAGATAAAAATCAACCGGCGAAAGACAGATCTATAAAAAAAAAAGCGGATTGAGGGGACTTTAAACCCTGGCCCGACCACTCCATTCCCAGCCGTTTCCCATTGCCAAAATCCCACTGCATTTCCATTCCATCCCGTCCGTTTCGATTTTGATTCGATTTGAAAAGAAAAAAAATGTTCGACCGATCGCACAAACCGCAGCCGCAGCAGCCGGCGGAGGGCGGCGCCGTCGCCGGCGGGGCGGCCGGCGAGGGCGGCGGGAACGTGGATCGGGTGCTGTTTAAGAACCTGGTCGAGATGGTGCCGCTCGTCGAGTCCCTCATGGTGAGTGCGTGAGTGCGTCGGTGGGTGACGCGCGGCGCAGATCTCGCCGGGGTTCGAGGGGTTTTAGGCTCTCGCGGGGTACGTGGGCTGTCTGACCTTGTGGGGCTTGTTGGATTTTGGCTGCAGGATCGGAGGACGAACCCGTCGTACTCGCGGCGCGCGTCGCTGGTGTACACACCGGCGCCGGCCAAGAAGGTGACACAGTTCTTTCTTTATTTTATCCCTTGGTTTCTTGGGTGATATGGATGTGTTAATTTTATCCTGGTTCTAGTTGCTTATGTTTTAGTTCTATATACTTTTTTTTGAATTGTGACTCGTGAGTGGTTCAAGTGTCGGGCTTCGGTGGTTAGGATTTTCAAGAAAATGCGGTCAAATGTTGGATTTGTTTTCCTATTCAGATAGACATTATCACAGTCATGGTATGATTTACGGAGGTAGATCTTGCAAATTTACCAGTTTTGGTGGAATTTTGTAGCCTTGTTGAGAAACAATGACATAGATCAATCTATTTTGTTCGCTACGCATAAAAACTGTCATGCTCTTTGGTTTCCATCGCTTGAACCTTAATGATGAACGATTCTACAGGCTGGTGATTTGAAAAGTGGGAAGACACCACAAAGTGTGTCGGCGAAAAAGCGGAGAGATCCTGGAGACACGGTCAAGAAGAGTACCCCAGATTCCAATGGTGAGAACGGTTCAGTTGCGCCAATGGGTCTTTTGGGAGCTGAAAATAAACCCAAGGATGAATTGGCTTTGCTACGTGGGCAAATCGATGAGCTGCAGAAGAATCTACTTGAAAAAGAGGAGGCGCTGAGATCTGCAGAGAGTTCAGCGAGTGAGATGAATGCAGCATATTTGACCATTGATGAGCTGAGACGCCAGGTTGCTGAGAAAGAAGCTTTGATCAAATCTACCAATTCTCAGTTGCACAATGCAAAGGTGAATTGCTATTGTGTTATATTCTGGATCAATAGGCTAAGTTTCCTCTTCTTCTGAATGCTTATTTATGAATTTTCTTGCAATTTGAATTTATGTATCTAACATTGTTTGCTACATTTGGACTGTAACGACCGCATCATTCAAAACATGATCATTCTGATAAAATTTGTAGAACGTTGATATTGTCTTCGCAATTGCAACATAAAAATAAGGAGTTAGATGCTTTTCTACACCACCATCAAAATGTGCATGATGTCACCTTGATTTCAAAATTGAAGAAATCAAACACAACTAGAAGACATAAGCTGCTGTTCATGGCCAGTACTAATTTGTATTGCATTTACATTTATCTGTTTTTCTCGTTCCGAGCTTTATTAGCGAGTTCCATATCTTTGTAGCTACACTTTTTGTTTACTACTATGCAGTCTATGCTGTCAAGTTTGTCCAAAGTTTTTTATCCTCATTTTGACCTTACTGCAAAAGTGCAATTTACTGTGGCCTGTTCTCGTACACAGGACTGCACCTACTTTTGTACAATTCCAGCTTTTGCCGTTTGTTGAATAAAATATGTTTTCTTCATATACAGTTATACAGGATTCAACTTGTCAGTTTACTTCTTCCCTTGCCAGATGATAATAATATTGCTCGACCTTGGTAAAATGTATATATTGAGAGTTCTCTTCTTTTCTTGCGTTAAATGTTTGATTAAAATTCATAGCTAAAAGCATATATTATTTTCATGTGACATTTGTGTTTCCTATTTCCTTCGGTAGATTATGCTTGCAGACAAGCAAGCATCTTTAGAGAAATTGGAATGGGAGGTAAAGATGTCAAATAAGAAAGTTGAAGATCTTCATGGGGATGTCTCCAATATGGAGTTTGAGATAAGTTCGTTGATGGCATTATTCGAAAAGATATCGGAGAATGTTTCAGGTGATTGTTATGATGGTAGCGTACCATCATCTTATGAACTAGAGGCACTTCAATCAGTGGTGAGTACTCTATGCTTCTTGAACTTTACATTTTGAGGTTAACCTTCTTGAACCAATACAAATGTGATCAAAGCTGATGTTATGATGCTGTTCTATGTATTAGTAATTTTTTGTAGAAAAAAAATAAGTGTAATTTAGTATTCTGAAATATTCTACGTTGGTTAGCTCTGTAAAAGTATTATGGGGGTACTATCCTCTATCATTTGTAAGTTCTTAAAATTTTTGGGCAAGGGGTTGAGAAAACAAAGCAGAATTTCAGTACCAGTCGCATCAACATCATACATAGGAGTAAATTTTGGATTCTACCAACGAAATTAAGTAACAAGTAACAATTAAACTAGGAACTTTAGACTATCAATATAATTGGAGTGCCGCTCTCTGGGAAGATATGTAAATTATGTGACTTGTGAGTGTTTCATCTTGCAAGGTCATTATGACGGCTACCACAAAAACTTTTAACTCAATGAAACTGAGAAGATGCTCTGCTTGGATATTGACGCTTGAGCTGACCATTACCCATTTCTCTGTCAGAGCGAAATTGACAAGCTTGAGGTTGAGAAGATAGAGCAGGAAAGAGTTTCATATGCTGAAGCTCTTGCTGCTGCAAGAGAGAACCCGAACGAAGAGCACTTGAATATAGCTGCGGAGGCACGGTTAAGGCTGCAGGTGCTTGTACTATGATGCACGAAGTGCATATTCTAGTGTATGTATGATAATGTTTAAACGCTGATGTAATTACAAGTGTGGGCTTGAGTTGATTCGCGTGTGAAACCGTCCTGGTGGTAATCGATCAAGAACTGGAAACTGGACAGTTATTTAATTTGGAAATCATATATATTCTGTTATGAGCTTTCCTTTGTTGATCAGCAAACTTGCCTGCCCTGTTGTTGATGAGCAATGTTATTATCTTCTTCCCTAGGTAGATAACCATGGTAGTTACTATGTTGAGGTCCATGGTCATGGTTGAATCTACATATAAAAAATTGTACATATATAAGAACTTCGGAAGTGACGCTTCTTCTTTAACTTGTTACCTTTCCTGGTAATGCAGGGTTACCGTTCATATAAACAGTATCGCCGGTTGTTGTTCATGTGAATAGTGTCTTTTAAGTTGGTGCGTTCAGTGATAAAAGTATATGCCCGTGATCTATGAGATTTTAGGTCTTCGTTTTATCTTAGGTGTGTACATTAGATGTGTCTATGTAGATGTGTGTGGCGTCTTGTGTATGCATGTAGGTATGTCCTTAGTGTACTTAAAAAAAAGCAGTGCATAACGCTGCATCTGAGGTCTGAGCCGTAGCACTGTAGCAGTAATGCCACCGTGTTGTGAGTTTGAATCGTGTGTTGTCAACTGCTATATAGTCTTGATATATCTCTGGTATTAAAATGCAATTTGTATCGTTCCAATGACTAGCTCAGTCCCAACAATCTTTTGGGCCAATAGAGGCGCCTATGGGGCATACCATACACCGTCCATCATATTACAGTCCTCTTCTTTTGAGTTTTGACTTTTGGTTTCTCTAAAAATCAAAATAAATAAAACGGTATTTTAAAGTAGATTCTTCAAATGGTTTTCTAAACCTAAAACCGTGCGCGCCTCCACATCGACGTCTTTATCATCCGCTGTCGTTTTGAAAAGCATAAATCTTTACTATTATAAAAATATGAGTTAGTGATCGTCGGTCCATTCTCCCTCCTCTCTTCTCAACCATCCGATCAAAGATCAGCCGCCCAGATCTGCATATAGGTATTTCTTTCGCTCCTTGTAGAAAAGGTCGGACCGACGTGTGGGCCATGCTTCTCCTCTTCTCTCCTCCGCATCCAACTTACTTGACAGATTTAAAAATTCTTAGAACATATTTGTATACATATTCTTAATTTTTTACCACCCATAAGTTTTAAAACATGTAGTATAATAAATTTTAAAAGAAAAATATAAATAAAAGCTATAAACCATAGCTAAAAATCATCAGTCACAGACTAAAAACTGAGTATCAATACCAGACCCCACAAGTCAGTGCTTCCATCGTCGTCGTTTAAATATTTGGCGCGCAAACAGCCGGGCAAACCACCGATCCCTAACCGCCCATCTCCCACCACAAACTCTCCCGCGGGTTCCTCCCATCCTCTCAAGCAGTCTCCGTTGCAACCAACACGACCCTATAAAATTCCTCCCCTCTTCTCCTTTCCAATCCACCCCACAAAGCCAGAAATAAACCTACACACCCATCGATCCCTCCTCACCCCACAAAGCCATCGATCCTTCCCAGATCAACAAAGATGTCGCGTGCCACGGTCGCAATCCTCTTCTACATCCTCGCCGTCGCCGCCCTCTGTGCGGCCCAGGCCCCCGCGGAGTCGCCAAAGGCGTCCAAGGCCACCGCTCCCGCCAAGACACCCGAGGTTGCTAAGAAGGCTGCTCCGGCTAAGGCCCCTGAGGCCGCCGCCGCCGCGGCATCCAGGAAGTCTGGCCCGGCTGCCGCGCCGACCATCGAGAGCTCTGAGACCTCTGCACCAGATGCCGGTGTGCCTACTGCTTCCGGCGAGGCGTCCAGTCCCCCGGAGCCATCTGCCGCCCTGGCGTCCTCCGCTGCCGATGGACCTGCTGAGGGGCCGGCTGATGCTGATCATTCCGGTGCTGCGGCTCTCGGGAGCGGCGCTGCCGTTGCCGGCGTTGCTGCCGCCGTTGCTACCATCATCTTCTACTAAGATGACGCGGAGCAGAAGATGTGGCGTGTCGTGTGCTGAGCCATCAGGGTGGACGCGTACGGCAGAGGAAGGAAAAATCTTGGCTGTGCGTTCTTGCTTGTCTCGTCTCATCAGGAGGGACCAAGTGTTTCTTGGTTTTGCTCATCTCATTTGCTTGTGCAACATTATGGGGTCGATCATTTCAATTCAATGGATTTGATTAGCTGATACATCTTCTGTCATGGATCCTGATGTCTCGTCGCATTACTTATTGCTAACTTTACACATAAACTCGACCTAAATTTGCTAAAAGCTAAAATATACCAAGGACTGGCCCGTTGGTGGGATTGAGGGTGTTTGTTCTCACCAATTCAGGTTCAATCCCTAGAATCAATGTGGGATCACACGTGTGCGTGTTCACTGGGACAATGTGTGCCTGCATTTCTATGAGGCCCACAAAATTTTGTAGCGTGTCATGGACACGTGTGTGTACGCGTGTGTTAATTTTGTAGGGAAGCCACACAATGGTCAAAAGAAAAATATCTGAGAAATAGCCTGAGTTAGTTAGGAGTGACTCAACCAGGTAGGCAGGTAGAACCCCTCGAAGTTGCCAAGAAAGAACAAGATTACCACTCCTTGCAAGTTCCAATGGAGGTCGTGTATGTTAGGAAACTGGGCCCACGGTCAAGAGTCCTGATATGGTTAGGCACCCGACCGTATTCTATAAATAAAGAGCTATACCCTCTCATTATGTACAAGCAATCAAAGGCAATAAAGAAAGACCAGAAGTTCTCTCTACCTTCCTCTGTGTTCAATCTATTATTCTGTGATTCTGTGATTGATTCGTTCTTGTTCTAAGCAGAGAACCCGATCGGACTGGTCGCCAGCGTCGGTTTCTCAACACGTTATCAGCACGAATTCGCTTCGGTGAACGAAGGTAATCATCGAAGCACAGATTGAATTTTCTAGATCGCTTTTGAATCTGTATTTTCTTTTCGCGTTCTAGATTGATTTTCGACGGTGCAAATCCGCCCTAATCTACCGCGAGCAGACCTGAAGTCGCCGGCACAATGTCGATCGGTAGATTGCGAAATGGGGTAGATGTTGATTGCACCGTATGCACTGTAGATGTGAAACGAAATTTTGCATCATCTCTATTCGGGTTTTGCTTGGCTCCTGCATGAATTTTTTCCTCTTCGCATAGATGGCTCGACACCACAACACGTGAAGCCACGGTCATCGACCGGCTGTCGGCTTAAACTGGCGCCGCCGCACACCGCCACCGACCGCTGCCGGCCGGCCGCCAGCACCCGATTGGGAAGCTTGGATCCGCCGCCCGGCCGGCCGGCCGCCGGCGCCAAGCCCGCATGCGCCGCCCGGCTTAACCTGCCGCTCCGCTGCCTACCCCGTATCTGCGCCTCGAGCTGGCCGTCGCTCGACACCGCGCCCGCAAGCGCCTCCCTCCTACCGGCCACCGTGTGCCCACAACTGGGCGCACCCGCGACCTCTGCTCACCACGGCCCGCACCGACCCCACCTCGGCCAGTCTGCCGCCCCGCCGCGTCGCCATGACCTAGCTGTGCTCGCCGCCACCTACTGCGGTAGCCGCTCGGCCGCCTACCCATCTGCCGCCGCTCGTGTGAACAGGGGTAGGGGAAACCCTACCCCTACCCATCTTGGAGCCGGCCGGTATGGGCCAAATGGGCCGGAAGTTTTGCAATAGGGCCCCGGAAGTTTCGAAAAGTACCAATCAGCCCTTAATTATTGCATTTAAGTCCTGAATTTTGCGGAACGATCTCGGTAATTCCGAAAATTGCCGATAGGTCATCTGATTTATGTATGGGTCCAAATTTTTGCAGCAAAACCCTCGGTAAATTCGAAAATTACGTGAATTTTCTCTGAATTGAAATTTTGCGTAAAAACCCCTAGAAATTGCAGAATTCACTGAAAATTTATATTTTAGCATAAAAGGGCCACAGGAATCCGAATTTTGAATTTATTTTAGCATTTGAAGCTTATTTATTTATGCCATTATTATTTTCTGTATTTATTTACTATTTTGGTTAACTGTAATTATTTAAATTACTTTTAATCACTGAAATTAACAGTAAAATTTATAAAAAAATCCATAGAAAATTCTGAAACATTACGATGACCTTTTGTACCATTTATTTACCCGTAGTAAATTATTCCATGCATGTTTATCTGAAGTAAACTTATTGTATTCCATTTATCTGCATATAGATGACTGGCATCACGAACTGGGAGTTCGAGGAGCTGGCCCAGCACGGTTGAAACTATCTGACGTGGGCATCCGATGTTGATATAGTACTTGGAGCCAAGCGGCCACGCGCAGCTATTGGGATTGGCGGACTGAATGACGCCCAACCTACGCCTGAGGAGAATGATCAGGCACTTCATTTTCTTCGGCACCACCTCTGCCTTACTCTCAAGAATGAGTATATGGCGGAGAAGAGCGCGCTAGCACTCTGGACCGCACTCAAGCAGCGGTTTGAGAGGTTAAAGTACACCATCCTTCCTCAAGCAGAGCAAGAATGGGTCAGACTGAGGTTTGCCGACTTTAAGACGGTCGGAGAGTACAATTCTGTCTTGCACAGAATTTGTACCAATCTTCAACTCTGTGGCAAGCAGATCACAGATGAGCAGAAGATCGAAAAGACCCTGTCCACTTTCACCCCAATGTTGTTCAATCCACCCGCAACTATCGTCAAGACGGCTACAAGGAGTACGCCGAATCGATTGATATGATGCAGGTTGCGGAGGCTCAGGACGAACTTCTCCGCAAGAATTATGTCACTCAGCCACCGGGGAGCTCCGCTGGCCGTGAGGCCAACGCTAGGAGCTACAAGGTGCGAAAGCCCTTGATGAAAAGAAGAGGAAAGAAGGGTAAGGCCGCTGCGCAGAAAGGCAAATCAGATGCTCCAAATGACAAAAAGGCTGTGAAAAGTGGCAAGACCTATGGCCAGCAGAACCAGGGTTGCTACAAGTGTGGCAAATGGGGGCATTGGTCGCGGGTCTGCAAAGAGCCGCAACATGTAATTGATGCCCACCAGGCCCAGAAAAGGAATGGCAAAGGGCAGCCCGAAGCTCACTTTGCATTGGTTGAGGGGGAACATTCTGAACAGTTGCCTGAGTTGATGGAGGATGAGACCATCCCGGCAATAGCACCCCCTTATGACCTAGAGGCACCCACCGCCATGATTTCTCTCGAAGAGAATATCACTCCTGAGAAGATAGCCGAAGAAGTCGATGATTTCCTAATCGACTCTGTCTGATGCACAGAATGCATGAGACGTTAATTGTTGCGTTAAAAAGGACAAGTTAGATCTTGCATGAATGATACTTTAGGATTTGTTATCTCGTGATGGTTGGATGATTTTGGAATAATTCATTCATTTATTCAGTTTATGATGGCATGATATGTTTTGATATTGACGTATTTTGTTTATGTGTTGAAAGCCTTCTAATACATATTAATTAAATACGTTATATTAGAGCACGTGTGGCGCCCTATGGAGGAAGTATGTCTTGCCGACAGCGGCACAACGAATACCATCTTAAGAGAGACTAAGTATTTCCAGTCGATCCGTAAGAGCACAACTTTGGTCATTAAAGAAGCCTTATTGTTCCCAGCATCGACTAGAACTCTCCTAAGTTTTAAGGATATTCGCGCCAATGGTTTCCACATAGAGACTGAAGAAGAGTACGGTAAGGAATACCTGCTTATTACAAAGCACGAAGTGAATGGCAAAAGGGTATTAGAAAAACTTTCTTCACTACAAACTGGGCTATATTATACCAACATTAAGGCACTGCACCTACACATCACGAAGACAGATTTGAAGCTCGAACTCTTACATCTCGGCATGATGATTAGGCCACCCAGGTCTTAGGATGATGAGAAACATAATAAATAATTCACAAGGGCACAATATTAATGTAAAGAATTTCCCAAATCCTGAAGATTTCGTGTGCCCTGCATGTGCCACCGGGAAATTAATTACTAGACCCTCCACTCTGAAAGTGAAGGATGAAGCACCTGCATTCCTAGAACGCATCCAGGGAGACATTTGCGGTCCCATTCAGCCCATCTCAGGGCCATTTAAGTATTTCATGGTGCTCATTGACGCTTCCTCGAAGTGGTCATATGTGGGTTTGTTGTCCACAAGAAATCACGCCTTTGCAAAATTGATCTCGCAGATCATTCGCATCAGAAATGTGTTCCCTGATCATCACATCTAGTCCATCAGAATGGATAATGCCGGAGAATTTAGTTCAAAGGCATTTGATGATTATTGCATGGCGATGGGAATTGCAGTTGAGCACTCGGTACCGCATGTCCATACCCAGAATGGTTTGGCAGAAGCTTTAATCAAGAGAATTAAATTTACCAGCTATATGTTGAGGACACGCAGTCCTTCATGCAGCGAATCTCATCAACCTTAGACCTTCGGCCTACAACATCCATTCACCTATGCAACTAGCGCAAGGGTCACCACCAAAACTTTCTCATCTTATGATGTTTGGATGAAAAGTTTACGTACCTATACCACCTCCACAGCGTACTGCAATGGGCCCACTCCGGAAGACTGGGATATACGTTGGTTATGAGACTGCATCCATAATCAGGTATTTGGAACCCATGACGGGAGATTTGCATACTGTCCGTTTCGCTGATTGTATTTTTGATGAGGATAATTTCCCGTCATTAGGGGGAGGAAATCAACCCCTTGATGAAAAATATCGGGAAATTACGTGGGAAGCCACGGGAATTGATGCACATGACCCGCGCACTAGTGAAACTGAGAAAGAGGTCCAGAAGATCATTGACTTGCAAGCATTAGCAAACCAACTGTCCGATCACTTTAGTGATTTGAAGAGCGTGACTAAGTCGCATGTGCCTACACGCAATGCGCCGAAGAGGGTTGAAATACCAAAGAAAATTGAAAGTATCCCTAATCCCGTCCAAAGGCCTCAGAATAAAAGGACGAGAACTCCGGTTCCTCGAGTCCAAAGTAACCGGGGACGCTCGGTGAAAAAGAATAAGAATGTAGGATCGGAAGCGGCAACAGAGGGGGGTGAATGGTGCCTTCAAAAATTCATCCCTAAGTATCGACACAAAATCTCTTCTCCGATAGCTATAGAAGCTTTGAAGAAAGAGTAAATTTGCTCACTGGAAGCCGACAACGATTTTGCCTAAAATCATAAGGATTGTATGCCATAAAAACAAACTTGACCAAAAACCACGAATGCTCACTGGAGAACCAAAGCTAGACTGATGAAATCTTCTCCGAAGAAACAAAAGAAACAGGAAAGAGTAGTGATGACTTAGCCGAGTCCAGTCTGCTTGACAACAGACCTCGCCAAAAATCAAAAGAACAGCTGCTGCAAACTAGCTACACCAAAAGCGAAAGCGTAAGCTACAAAGAAATTGAACCAACTCGGCTGGTGAAAGCGAACACGAGAAAAAGCTTGTTCGCTGCCTGTGTTTCTCACCTGACCCTCTCGGCAGAAGAACGGACAGCGAAGACTGAAAACACACTGAAGCCGAAAGCACAACTGAAAACCTGAGCCGAAGGGCAGAGAGATCAAATAAATCGGCAGCAGTTAGAACCTGAAACTAGCAGTGAATACATGCTGCCGTAAACTGAATTAATTGGAATCTGCAAGGACTGCATTTGCGAGCAAGATAACAATTCTTCGTAGAGATCAAGAAGAGCAAAAGCGGCAAGAAGCGGCGTAATGCAGATCGAAACGAAAGTACATAAAGCGATAACAAAAGTCACTATATATCTTCTTGTCCAAAACAGAGAATTCAGATTTAAACTGCAGCCAAAGACAACACAGAAATGAGAGGATCTGCTGGCGAACACGAAAAAAAACAAAGAAATGACAACAGGAAGAAGATCGAAAACAAGATCGCATCGGCGGTGAATTTCGAGAAACCGCAACGATTTGAATAGGTGAAATTCGATTTTCACTTTGTTGAAAGCGACTAACAATAAAAGAAACTCTGCAGATTGCGGACAAGAACCGAAAATGAGTTCAAGACGAGATTGAATTCGGCTCAAGAGGCGCATTCGGTGCCACAATGAATCTGATAGAAAAGGATGATCAGAGTAAATCTTGAAAGCAATGAATGGCAGAGAATTTGACAAATAAAAGTTTGTTGTTTTCAGGTCATAAGAGCTAGACTTTGATCTAAATATCATTAAGACCTCAGGAAACAAGAGAATCAATCAAAGTAGCAAGAACCTGACATTTTGACTAAAATCTGAAACTTGAGCACTGGGAGGACTGATTTTCGAATTTCTCCTCAATCTCAAGTCTTTTGCTCATGGGGCTTTATATCTCAACCAGAGATGATCTCAGAGCTTTAAAGCACAAACCTCAACCCAACTTGAGAAAGGGAAACAAAAATCACAAGTGCTCTGCCATGGAACCCTAGCTACAGGGAAAAACAGAGCAAAAGCATTCCTTCATTTCCTGGGAAGGATTTGGATGAGAAGATGATTGCTTTAGGAATATGATAGCCAAATGGCTTTGGGATTAATTCCTGTCCAAAGCACATCCATTTTGCACTTCTCAACCAAAGAAATACTTCAAAGAAACAAAGTGCAGACAAAGTAAGAATGCAGAAGAAGAAGCAGGAGGCCAAAACAACTCAGATAACAAACGTCCCAAATGGATTCAATTGCATAGAGATGAGTGATTACAAGAGATACAACCAACTACATCCCCATACGCAATTGGGAGAATGTTACTCATCTCGCTACATGGTTCTCTCTGAGCACACACACCAGAACTCCACCGAAAGAGAAGAACCAAGAACTCATCTCATCTCCTCATTTCTTGCTCTCTACAGCCTGCCCCTCACATCTCTATATGGAGGGAGCTCACACCCAAAAGAGCAAATCAAAAAGTGTCATACCCTCTCCACTTTTCACCTCTCACACATATGAGGCAAGAAAGTCAAAGCAACCTTTTGGAGGGAAAAACCAGCCTCCACCTTCATTGCTTGAGTCAATTCTCCGATTTGCCCCTCAAGCACCTTCCCGAAAGCTTCCCGCGTTCGGTACCTTGACCGTCTGGACCTCGACTCTTCCCTGAGTCTAGTCCGGTCCGCTCCGCTGCACACGACTGCACCCGGCATCCTGACCGTCTGGACCTCCGACTCCACCTGAGCCTAGTCCTGATCCACTCACCGCTGTCCGTCATGTCCACCCAACACCGACCGAGACCTCCGACTCCACCTGAGTCTAGTCCTGGTTTGTTCCGTCACACACGACCGCAACCGACCTCCAACCGTCTGGACCTCCGACTCTTCCCTGAGCCTAGTCCCGGTTCTCTCGTCGTCGCCCGTCGTGTCCACCACCGGTAGCTCCAGCTCCGGTTCCTCGTCTCCCGACTCGCAACCACCTCACCAGCCTCGATCATCTTCGGCATCACCGACCGTCCGGACCTCAACACCTCCTGTGCCTAGTCCCAGTCCTCCCACGCCTCACCATGACCTAGCTCCGAAGTCCTTCAGTCACACAGACAAGCAAACCGTCACATAGCACCGCTCAAAACAATATAAACAACATTAGCATTAATAAAAGGTACTCAAGCATGAAATACCCAAATCGACCGATCGAGAAGGAAAACAAGCATCCTAAGCACTTCGACCAAGCCTGACCAAGTCCGACCGAAGCCGTTTGCACCGTGCAACGACATGGTCCAAACCACACAAACCAAACTCGACTTTCACAAGTCAATTACTCATCACAAATATGGGGACACCTCCACATGGTCTCTCAATGAAGGACTTACCACAGCCGATCATTAAAGTCCCCCAGAATGAGAAGGGGAGCCAGTTGAGACCTGTCAAAAGTATGACACCTTCAGAAAAGGGCATACCGGATCTAAATATCCCCATCGGCATAGATGTGTGCGTACACATCGGAGTCGAAAAACTAAAGGGACTTGCCACCGTAATTGGAAGAAGCGATGTGCAAGGAGAAGCTCCAGAAGAAGCAACCGCTCCAGAAGAAGCAACTCATGAAGAAATAGCTATAAACTATGTGCACACGGGAGAGTCCATGAACAAGACAACAGCCAATATCGATATATACTTCGCAAAGAAAATTGCCACAATCATTGATCTTGATCTCGAGCCTGCATCGCTCGCTGAATGTAAGAAAAGATCAGATTGGGAAGATTGGAAGATGGCAATAGCAACTGAATTGCTAGCTCTGAACAAAAGAGAGGTTTTTGGGCCCGTATGCCGCACACCTCCCCATGTGCACCCCGTAGGGCACAAGTGGGTATTTATTCGAAAGAGAAAAGAAAGAAACGAAGTAGTGAGATACAAAGCAAGGCTAGTAGCACAAGGTTTCACTCAACGTCCTGGAGTTGATTATGAAGAAACCTACTCCCCAGTCATGAGTGGAATTACCTTTAGATATTTGATCTCAATGGCAGTAAACTTGAACTTAGAAATAAAATTGATGGATGTTGTGACTGCATACCTTTACGGTAACTTAGATTCGGAGATTTATATGAAAGTCCCTAAAGGAATACCTCTCCCAAACCAAGACAGAGCAAATAGAAATATGTACAATGTGAAACTCAGAAAGTCACTGTATGGATTAAAGCAATCTGGAAGAATGTGGTATAATCGCTTGAGCGACTTTCTCTGCAAGAAAGGCTACACAAACAATGAAGACTGTCCTTGTGTATTTATCTGGCGATCCTGAATGGATTCTCAGATAATCTCGTGTATGTAGATGATCTGAATATTATCGGGACAGCAGAAGATATAAAAGAAGCAAGCTCCTACTTGGAGTCAGAATTTAAAATGAAAGATTTGGGCAAAACCAAGTTTTGTTTAGGCTTGCAGCTTGAACATGTCCCTGAAGGAATCTTGGTACATCGGTCAACCTACACCCAGAAGGTGCTTGAAAGGTTTGGCTTTGAGAAGGCATTCCCATCGAAAGTACCGATGGTCGGGAGGTATTTACAGCAAGAAAAAGATCCTTTCCGACCTAGGGAAGAGGAGGAGGAAGTCCTGGGACCGGAATTCCCGTACTTGAGTGCAGTGTGAGCACTCATGTACTTAGCAAACTGCACTAAATCGGACATTGCATTTGCCGTGAACCTCTTAACAAGGTATAGTGCAGAACCTACCAAAAGGCATTGGCAGGGCATAAAGGACATCTTCCGATATCTCCAAGGAAGCAAGGACCTTGGATTGTTCTATAGAAAGAACCAAGACCTGAACTTGGTTGGCTATGCAGATGCTGGGTACCTGTCTGACCCGCATACCGCAAAGTGACAAACATGCTATGTATTCCTATGTGGTGAAACTGCAATTTCCTGGAAATCGTCTAAGCAAAGTCTCGTAACGACTTCGACGAACCACTCAGAAATTATAGCACTGTATGAAGCAGCACGAGAATGTTCTTGGCTCCGCCGAATGGTTCACCACATCCAGCAGTCATGTGGGATGAACATTGTGCAAACCCCACAATTATCTATGAAGATAATGCAGCTTGCGTAGCACAAGTGCAAATGGGCTATGTGAAGAGTCATCTCACTAAGCATATCAACCCCAAGTTCTTCTATGGACATGAATTGCAAAAGATGGACGAGATTAAAGTACTGCATACTAAGTCTTGTGAAAACCTGGCAGATATGTTCACTAAATCACTCCCCGCATCTAGCTTTGAAAGGTGCATGTGAGGGATTGGAATGATGAGACTTAGAGAAGTGCAGAATTCAGGGGGAGAATTCTCTCAAGCCCATTAGTAAATCTTGATCATGAAGATCTAGTACCCAACGAAATAAAGTCCTGAAGACTAAATGTATTTGGGTGAATTGTACTTTTTTTCCCTTGACGAGTTTTCCTGAAGTTTCTCGACCAAGGTTTTTAATGAGGCAATTCGTGCATCGCAGCAGCACATGTATCATGTACTCTTTCTCCAAAATTTTTCCACTGGGTTTTATGGAGTTTTGACGAGGCATGAGCATGTTGGGTGAGTGCCCAAGGGGGAGTGTAGGAAACTGGGCCCACGGCCAAGAGTCCTGACATGGTTGGGCACCTCACCGTATTCTATAAATAGAAAGCCATACCCCCTCATTATGTACAAGCAATCAAAGGCAGTAAAGAAAGAACATGAGTTCTCTCTATCTTCCTCTGTGTTCAATCTATTATTCTGTGATTCTGTGATTGATTCGTTCTTGTTCTAAGCAGAGAACCCGATCGGACTGGTCGCCAGCGTCGGTTTCTCAACAGTGTATACGTGATTAGTCAATTTAATTTGCACCGTCTGAACTTTTCCAGTAGTGCATCCTCTATCAGCAATATACGTTTGTACAAAAGACAGCCATTTTTGCCATCTTTAGTACTTAAAAAAAGTGATAATTTATCTGCCTCTCCTAACTATCTTTTGCATCTATCTAAAAAATCTCTAACAAAAACAAAAAAACAATTTACTGAAAAAAAATTCCATCACTCTAAAATTCTCTAAGAAGAAAAGGCAACCAAACTCTAGCAGGCGCACAACAGAACTGAAGGTGCGAAGGCACGATCCGGCCGAGCATATGGGCCGAACAAATCAATCCTGACAATATCAAATCAACATGCTGACATACTATAATTTTTTTATCTATAACAAAGCACGGATATTTAGCTAGTATTACTAGAAATTTTGGATGGTCCCAGTCTCACTCACTGATAGCAGGACACAGATTTGATGTACAAACAAGGCTAACATCTTACACCTCACATTTTTCACCCTGCCATGCACCAACGTCATCTTCTCACGAAGCGTTCCAGTTGTTTGCTGCACTGTCAAGAAGGCAAAAAGAAGAAAAGGCCACCAGCTAAGCTAAGCAACAGGAGCAATACAAAATGTATGGCATCCAATAAAAGGGTGTGTCTAGATATCATCTGAATGTTTTTTTTCTAACAAGCATTTAAATTTGATACCGTTGGATTAGAGATCCAACAACTCCTTTTTAGAGGAGGAGATTTTTTTAGAGAGGGTGAGGAGAGAATTCATAACCGTTGGATCTTTAATCTAATGATCATAAATCTAGATAATAGTTAAAAAAAATATTCAAATGATATTTATCAACACCCCCAATAAAACCCCCCTCACGCCACAAATTGCACTTATTGGCGTATTTACGACGCTCATGCTTATCTACCGATGTGGTTAACTACTTTATATGTCGTGTGGTATGGTCCGACCATTGGATCGCTTTTGGATGGTTTGGACCAAAGGCGGAAAAAAATCATTAAGATCTCACGGTTTTATCATCTTGATCACTAGATTTCTTATCATCTTGATAGCTGGATTTCAATTCGAGGACTTCGGACCTCGTGACTCTATACTATTTGAATAGCACACGGTAGAGGATGTGTATCTACTCGTTGTTTTTAGTTTATAGTTTATGATTTTTTTTAAATAAATAAATTAGACGATTTCTCTGTCATCGTTTTAAAATAGTTTATCGAGACAGCTTTTTAAAATGACTTATCGACATTCAATTCGTTTGCATAAGCACTCATACTTGAATCAAAAGTCATTAATCGTAGTCGAAAAAATGCACCATCATTGAGCTTCCGTCAGTTACATATGTATGGGGCTAAACCCTCCCTTTCTCTTGAACACAGCCAAACCAAACACCTCGAGAACATAAGAAATCCCTGAACACAGTGTCATTCACCGGAGTCGTCACCGCCTCCTTCGTTCTCCTCTTCCTTCTCGTCCTCTGACCGTCTCCGTTGTGTCACAGCGCCGGAAATCACAATATCATGGCCTTGGGGCCCTGAATAGCACCGAACTATTAGTGATGTGCCCTAGAGATAATCATAAAGATAATTATATCACTTCTATATTTATGATTTTTTAAATAATATGTTATTTTATCTCTTGAATAAATATCTTTCATATTAATCAACAAGTATGTGACTTGTTTGTGGAACTCTTTATTCATATTTCGATGTTATTCTAAATTATCCATGATCTTTTATCATTATGTGGGTCAATTATGATTTACATATTAACACATATATTGATTGATGATCACGTTTCACGGATCATAGATATGAGATATCAAATTAATAATGTGGACATATGTTAGATAATATAGTGGTTGATTGACCACCATGAGATACTACAAGAATTGTTATATTCTTAAGTGTCATCAGTTAATCTTATACATAGTGTATTTAGGATCTTTAGACCTGTGATCATCAATGTTTTCTATATGTGTAATAGTTTACCTAGGGGTTGCCAAACACTACTTCGTAACTAAGTGGTTATAAAGGTACCTTTCGGGTTTACAATGAAACATGTGGAGGAATGTGAGCGATTAAGAAAAAATTTGCCCCTCGTAACTAAGCCTTGTTGGATCATTCTTTCGAACGTGCGACTTTCACCCATCCTAATCGGCTGATCTTCTGAAACAATATATCTAGCAATTTACTCACTGTCATTAAGTGGGTTATATACCCAAGTACTTACAGAGCCATCAGCCTCGAAGTTTAGCTGTGTTTGTACTCCTCCTCCTCGGCCCTACGCCGCCATCTTGCGTAAACATGCTTTGTAGTGACGGTTCAAGTGTCATGTCCCTACAGCTGTATGAGCACTTAATTTAGCATTGCAATAATTACAAGTTGCGATATCTACCGTTTCACCGTCTTAGATTTTCTGGCTCCAGGTCATGTGCTTCCAGCAATTCACCCTTCGTGCAGACCCGCCAATGTTGACGTCCGTAGACAGGAGAAAGAATTCTGTTGTCCCCGTTGTCTCTGGACCGCCCTGGCACTCCTCATAGCCCTCTGTACCGTCCATATGACGGTCATCCATGACATAGTCTCCCATGCTTGGCGAGAGCCGACGAGCATCAATGGGGGTCGGAGGAGGACTAAGGGAGCAACGGCAAGAGCTTACACTAAATCGTCCCGCTGTCCTTTTCGAGTTTCGATTCCTCTACATACTACTTGAGTACTCACTAGTACTGTGACTTCTTGGTAACATGGTGATTAGTTAATAAATAAGAAGTACAAATACAATAAATGTGCTTGTAAAATGAGAAGTAACAAATAAATAAATAAAGAGTACAAATGCAGAAATATAGGAAATAAACTTGTGAAATGAGAAGAAATAAGAAAGTGGATTGAAGAAATGAAGCTCTGTGAAGAAATGTAAAGAGGAGTGAAGAAATGTGAAACGGAGTGAAGAAATGAAGCTCTGTGAAGAAATTGTAGAGCAGAGGGAGTGGATTTATAAACATGGAATCTGAACGTTGCCTGCCACACGTTATATGACCGTTCAAGCTTTTTAAGTGACCGTTCTCTAACTTTTTCAGTGATCGTTCTCAATCAAATGATCAACCGTCCTCCTCCTCCCTTTTTTCGTTCAACCACTCCCTATGCCATATGGCCCCGATCCCACGCCGCCGCCTCCCCTCCCCACGCTTCCCCGCCGCGTCCTCCCCCACATCCCGGCCTCCTCCTCCTCCCCATCTCCCGATGCCACCTCCTCCTCCCCACCTCCCGGCGGCCCTTCCTCCTCCCCACCTCCCCGTCACCGCCTCCCCACATATCCTCGTCGCCTCCTCCACACCTCCCCGCCGCCTCCTCCCTACACCTCCACTGCCGCCACCGCCTCCCATCTCCCGTCACCGCCGCCTCCTCCCCGCCTCCTCCCCACCTCCCTCGCCGCCTCCTCCCCACCTCCCCACCGCCGCCTCCTCCCACCTCCCCGCCACCGCCTCCTCCTCCCCACGCCCCACCTCCCAGGCCCCTCCTCCTCCCCGCCGCCGCCTCCTCCCCACACCTCCCCGCTTCCTCCTCCTCCCCAGCCCCCGCCTCCCGGGTCCCTCCTCCTTCCCCACCTCCGCCGCCGCCTCCCTCTCCCCACCTCCCCGCTACCGCCGCCTTCTCCCCCACCTCCCTAGCCCGCCGTCGCTGGCCACAACACCACAGGCGATGCCACCGCCGGCGAGGGCGGGTCGCGCGCCATGGCTCCGCCGGGGTTCTTCTCGAGGATGTGTTCGGCTTACCTACTTAGGGCACGTCGGCGCCGTTCGTGCTCGCGATCCCACGCCCCACGGTGGCCACCGAGCTCGAGGTACACCTTCGGTCCTTCCCCTCTCTCTGCTTCCTCTCTCGGTAGTCCGCTCTGTGTTTGTGCTTGTGGGACCGGGATTGGGAAGCGGGAATGTGGGACGGGCTGCGCGGGCGCAGGCGCACGCACCGACGGAGGCCTAAGCGTGGTCGCCACCGGCGCTAGCCATGCCCCCGGACGACCGTGCTCACCGGGCCAGCGTGCCCGTTCGTCTTGGCCGACCACAACATCGGGCGGCCGAGCACGCACGCGACGTCGAGCCGTGTGTGCCGCCCATCGTCTTGGGATATCCAAGCCCAACACGGCCCACTATTCGTGCCGGAGCGGCACGGCCCGCCACGTGTCGGCCGAGCTGCTTGGGCGTCTTGCCGGCCGACCGTGCTTCGGGCTGGCCTGAAAAAGCACGGTCTAAGTCCCAGCTCTATTTGCAGCCTCAATTTAAGTTATTGGGCCTACGGAGGTGGCTATTGGGCAAAATTATTAATGGGCTGTTTGATTATTATTGTTGTTAAGAGTTGTGTGAAGAGTTGTGCAAGGCTAGACTCTATTTTCTTTTATTTTCTTCCTTTCATTTGTTATCATCTTTTTCACACTTCGGCAACCTGACACGTTCTACAGTTGCTCGTGTGTGGTTTGCCTTGCAGCCAAACACACGCAATTGCTTCTTCCGACGCCCCACATCTCACTATGAAATGTCTTTTATAATACTCAAAATGAGTCCATTACTTCAAAGCGGCGCTAATTGCCAATTAACTAGTAAGCGCTTGTTCGGAGCACTTTGGATTTTATAGGGTTTAAAAAGGAATAAAGGAGCAATTCCTGAACAACTCCTTCATTTCCAACAGCAAGTCATGAAGTCACTCAGGAAGTCAGTACACTGCTGCTCAGCTCAAGTCATGAGGCATCTTCAACAGCACCTTGAGTCCGTGACCATCCTACACTTGACAGTTCAGACACGGCCAGGTCCCCTGTCCGTGGTCCCCGTATCCTAGCCAACCATGCCACCGGCAATCATCCCACAACAGCAAAATTAGGGTCAACATTTTGTGTAGAACAACTCTTCTATTTTTTGCAGCTACATACTTTCCAGGAATAAAAAAAAAAATCTGATTTAACTAGTTTTTGTTAATTTATTCTAGTCTGCCAGCTGACCGAGCGCTCCATAAATAATAGCTGGATTTTTTTTTACTTTGGCTTAGACTTATTACTTCCTACTACAGTAACTATTTAAACGGTACGTTTTTTCAACGTGGGGTTTACAAGTAGATTGTAGTAGACATCGTATCGAGTTTAGTTATACCAATCAAAATCATATACGACCATTTCTCTCTACGTATTGTCTCTCACGAACAGTCAGAATTCAAAAACCCTAGACCAAAAGCCGGAGACATAATCAAAAGAACCCACTCAATGGCGCGCTCTCCGGTAGCGCGAATGCCCGTTTCTTTCCTTTGATCCATTGTTCTAACGCTTCTCAAAAGGAAATCTAGCACACCAGGTTCTACTGAATTTCATTTTGCCGTTGCCTACAGAAAAAGTAGTACACTCCGTCCCCACTGACCCACATTCCTCCAGTCAAGAAAACGGCGACACCTGCTCGTTGCTCCCTCGCCCGACCGTTGCATTCAAACGCGCCAGCCCGACCGACCGTTAGCGCCATAAAAAAAAAACGCTCACCGACTCCCTCCCTCGCAGATGGGATTCTGCTCGTGTTACCCCAAACTGTCCGCTTCCATAATACCACCTCGTAATCCCACCGAAATCGCGCGGCCCATACATCTCATGACCACCAATGGCCGCTCTCCCTGTCGTCCTCCGCTTCTCCCTGCCACTCTTGCTAGCGGCTGCGGTGACGGTGGCGGCGAAGAACGTCAGCATCGACTCGGCCACGCTGTCCTTCTCTGACCTGACGCTGCTGGGGGACTCGTTCCTGCGGAACGGCTCCGTGGGCCTGACGCGGGAGACGGGCGTGCCGTCGTCCAGCGCCGGGAGCGTCCTCTGCGGCCGCGCCGTCGCGTTCCGGGGCGCCGCGGGCAATGGCACCGCCTCGTTCGCCGCTAAGTTCACCTTCGTCATCTCCAACCAGAACGCGGGCTCCGCCGGCGGCGACGGCATCGCCTTCTTCATCTCCCCCGACAGCGCCACGCTGGGCGCCACCGGCGGCTACCTCGGCCTCTTCAACTCCTCGGCCGCCGGCGCCAAGAGCAACGGGTCCGCCATCGTCGCCGTGGAGTTCGACACCATGGCCAACGCGGAGTTCGGCGACCCCAGCGACAACCACGTCGGGCTGGACGTCGGCTCGCCGGTGTCCGTCAACGCCGTCGACCTCGCCGCGTCTGGGATCGTCCTCAAGGGCGGAAACCTCACCACGGCGTGGATCGATTACCACAGCACCGAGCACCTACTCGAAGTGTCCCTAAGCTACTCCGGTGTCAAGCCGAAGCGGCCCGTGCTCTCCATGGTCGTCGACCTCTCGGCGTACCTGAAGGAGGCCATGTACGTCGGCTTCTCGGCGTCGACCGAGGGGAGCACCCAGCAACACACCATCAAAGAGTGGACGTTCCAGACGTTCGGTTTTCCGTACACGGCCAACGCGTCCTCCTCCTCCAACGCCACCAACAATGTGTCAGCGCAGGCGGTGCCGGGCGCCGCCGCGAGCGGCGGCGGGGCCCGCAAGAAGAGGGTCGGGCTCGCCATCGGCATCCTCGGCCCCGTCGCGCTCGCCGTCGCGTTCGTGTTCTTCGCCTGGGTGTCCGTGAACAATCTGATAGAGCTCACCTCGAGAAAGGACGCCGCCTTCCTGCCGGAGCTGCTCAAGGGGCCGAGGAAGTTCAGCTACAAGGAGCTGAGCATGGCGACCAGAGGATTCCACGCGAGCCGGGTCATCGGCAAAGGCGCGTTCGGCACGGTGTACAAGGCCGCCATGCCGGGCGCGGTCACCACCTACGCCGTGAAGCGGTCGACGCAGGCGCACCAGAGCCGGAGCGAGTTCGTCGCCGAGCTCTCCGTCATCGCCTGCCTCCGGCACAAGAACCTCGCCCTGCTCGAGGGCTGGTGCGACGACAAGGGCGAGCTGCTGCTCGTGTACGAGTACATGCCCAACGGCAGCCTGGACAAGGCACTCTACGGCGAGCCCTGCACGCTCTCCTGGCCGCAGCGGTACACCGTCGCCGCCGGCATCGCGTCCGTCTTGTCCTATCTCCACCAGGAGTGCGAGCAGCGCGTGATCCACCGGGACATCAAGACCAGCAACATCCTGCTCGACGGCAACCTCAGCCCCCGGCTCGGCGATTTCGGGCTTGCCCGCCTCATGGACCACAATAAGAGCCCGGTCTCCACGCTCACCGCGGGCACCATGGGCTACCTCGCGCCGGAGTACCTGCAGTCCGGCAAGGCCACCGAGCAGACCGACGTGTTCAGCTACGGCGTGGTGGTGCTCGAGGTGTGCTGCGGGAGGCGGCCGATCGACAAGGAGGAGACCAAGGAAGGGAGCGGGAGCAAGAACGTCAACCTGGTGGACTGGGTGTGGCGGCTGCACGGCGAGGACCGGCTCATCGAGGCCGCGGACGCGCGGCTGGCCGGCGAGTTCGACCGGGAGGAGATGCTGCGGCTGCTCCTCGTCGGCCTGAGCTGCGCGAACCCGAACTGCGAGGAGCGACCGGCGATGCGGCGGGTGGTGCAGATACTGAACCGCGAGGCCGATCCGGTGCCTGTGCCGCAGAAGAAACCGCTGCTCGTGTTCAGCACCAGCGCGTCCTTGAAGCTGCAGGAGATCGCCTTCTCCTGCGGCGACGACGTCCGACGCTACACTGATCCGGCGTCCCCGAAGTCAGAGGGAGCCGACATAGAACGCTGATCCAAGAAAAGCCATGTGATTGAGTATGAAGTAGTACTAGTGTAATTATTATACGCATTTGTTCTTGTGATGTGTTGTTGATAAGGGGAATATAGGTAATAATCCCCGCTGTTGTATGAGTTGTTGCAATAATACTTATACATCTGCCGACGTGTGTTTCACCAAAATTCAGACAGTGTATCTCAAAACTTGCCGCTACAAAGAACAAAAAGGTGTGAATCGAACTTCTCCCAAAAGCAATCTCACAACGGTTTTGCTATTGCAAAGGCGACTAAATTTTTTTATTTCTTAGTCACTTGAAGTTGCACTCTCAATCAACTAAAATTGTAGCCCCCCCTAAAAAAACAGCTGCAACTTTAGGTGATTCAGAGTGCAACTAAAGTTACACTTAGTTGCACTCTCAATCAACTGAAGTTGTAGCCCCCTCCAAAAAAATCAACTGCAATTTTAGTTGATTGAGAATGCAACTTCAAATGACAGAGATAAAAAAATTTCAGTCGCCTTTGCAATAGCGACTCCCATCTCACAAACGCTACGCGCATCCTTGACATGCCTTATGTCATGCTCTCCGCACACACACGTACAACACACACACACACAAAGCACGTCACTAAACGGCTGCGTTCGTCGGTCTTGGCGCGCACCGTCTTCGCCTGCAGTGGTGTGGGGCGGCCGCCCAAGCCCCAGCTTCCTAAGCTCGTCGATCAGGACCTCGAAGCGTCGTGCAAGGTACATGACGTAGCAGAACACGACGACTACAAGAAGGAACACGTAGACGGGCCACTTGAGCTTTCGGCAGCTGCCCGCGATGAAGGCGCCCATGAGGCCGACGAGGTCCAGCACCATGGTGACCTCGAGCACCTTGAGCCATGTCTCCGTGTGGTAGAAGCTCTGGTTCATGAGCAGCAGGATGATGACGAGCGACATGACAAGGACGTCGCGGTGAATAAGATGTCGTACTGGTGCGAACTTGTCAGGTAGCACCGGGTAGCCTGCAAGGTGGCCCTGGCTGTCGTCCTGTTGCCAGAAGCAGCTGGGTGGGTTCACGCCGGCCTGCAGGTGCAAAGTTTTTCGTTAACATGGATGTTCAGAGGCATGACCTTTGTCAATGATATTAGTTTAGAGTAGGACTTATAGCATCCAACCGTCCATCCCGACGTAGTAATCTGACACACGAGATTTCTCCACCAGTACTTAAAGTTTCATGACATTTTATCGTAAAGTTTTATGAAGATTCAAAACTGGAACTTGAAGTTTCATAATATTTTCAATAGGGGATTGAAAAAACAGTGAATCGAAACAAAATTCAAGTAGATTTCAAAACTAAACTTCATGTTTAAGAGCAAGCTTGATGCAATAATCAAGAAAGTGCCCCTACCTTCTTGCCAGGTTGCACAACCTCGTCGAATAGCACTGCCGCTTGCACAACTGCCACTAGCCTCCACTACCTCGCCTTGCTTTTGAGAGACACTGCTGCGCTAACATGTACCGTCCACGACCGCCACCACTTGACTGCACCTACCGACCACCACCGCTTGTTCGTGCCTCTCTGACTACGGTCGCTCACCACGCCTACATATATATAGCCCCTTCAGCATCTCACAGCTTGTCACCTTGTTGTGCCCACTTGCTTGTTGCCACCTCAGCTGTTTGGCTGCTTGCCACTCATTGCGGTGCTCACCCACAGCTACCACACTTGCTTTTTGTAGTTGGATATGTATGACATGGGGAAAGGATTGATGTGCTGGGATGCTACGTTGGTTGGAGAGGGATGGATATAAGAGAGAGAGAGAGCCATGCAGGACTGGGGTTTTAGATAAGGTTTTGGTAGGGTTGGAAATGGATCAGATACAATCGAATAGTCTAAAATACGAATATGAATCCATATTTTTAAAATGAATATGAATTCGAATTTAAATATTCTCAAATATGAATATTTTCGAATATAGATTTTGCTTACCACATTTGCGTTTTCTCGGATACGAATATCGGATAAAATGGATTCCTAGCGGTTTTGCCGATTTTTCACCGGTTTTTGACTGGTTACTGGTTTTAAACCACCTAAATTCAAATTTTGAATTGCGAAATTCGTCCAGGGTTTTCCTTGGTTCTAGAAACGGATCAAATACAAATCGAATAATCTCGAATACGAATACGGATATGAATATTCTTGAATACGAATGCGAATATGAATATCCTCAAATACGGATGCTAATATTTTTGAATACGAATATGAACATTTTCGAATACAGATTTTGCCTACCACATTCGTGTTTTTCTCATATGCAAATATTAGATAAAACGAATTATCTGTTACCGTTTTCTACCCCTAGGCTTTGGCAAATGAGTGATAAGAGTGCGTGAATCATGACAGGAGAAGTTAAGAATCTTTTGACATATGGGCTAGTGGAAAGGTATACCATCGAGATGGGTCCGGCATACCATTCTTTAGTTTTCTACTTAGTCTATGAGGTGTGATAGAAAATTTGGTACGCAGGTTTTCTTTTTTCAGGAAACAGTACGCTCTTCAGAAAGCTTGCAAATTCACATGTTCCAAAATGGGGCCTAATATTTGTACTTGATACGTGATCCTGGCCACTGGGGGTAGCGATCACCATTAGCCACCCTCGCATCTGCCTCGGCCACTCCTGGTGTCGCTTGGCAACTTCTTGATCCACGACCTCCTCAAAAGAAGGGAAATCATTTCCTGAGAAAAGTCTAGAACGGAAATCATTTCCACAGGTGCACCGCGCCTTGGTTGTCCGGCAGCGGGTTGCTCAGCTCCAGCGGGCTGTAGTCCCACTTGCCGAAGCCGACCATCATGTCCCGGTGCAGCGTCTCAAATTCCCCCTGCTACCTCACCTGAGCCTGCAAACACACAGTAACAATTAAAATGTTGGAGATCAAATTAAAAATAGACCAAATTTAAAACCGAGGACAATATATATGTAGCACGTACCCTGTAGGGTGGTGCGCATCCAAGTGCAGCGAGGTTGGAGATGACCTTCAAGTCCGGCAGTGAGAGGATGCGGCGGCTGTGGGCAATGACGCTGGAGGGAGGGAACCACTTCTGGGTGTTCCACCAGTGCGTCAGCCACGGCGCGTGGTGGGATAGGAAGTGAAACTGTGGATGGGCGGGATGGTTAGACTGAGAGAAGAGATACAGATAGTTTAAGATTAAATCAGATGGTTGTAGGGATGAAAAGGGAGAACGCACCGACCACCAACTCCTTCTTTTTAAGGGTATATATATATATATATAGGAAAAATACTTTCTACACCCGGGTGTAGTTACACCCACCTCTAATATACCATCTAAACAAACTTGAAATACTCCTTTATCACTTTAGGTACATTTGTATACTAATTATAAGATACTCCAATGTGAACCACACGAAAAACTTGTAAAGGAGTTCATAGTTTTTAGCGTATTTTGTAAATACCCTTATATACGCGCATAAAAAGGAGTATGTCGAAAAAATGTACATACCACTCCTGAAAAATTGTTCATACCACCTAGATGGTCTTAAATACTTGTATACTACAAGTATATACCCTCCGTTATGCGAGATACTCCATACATTACAAGATACGATATAGGGTGTAACTACACCCGGGTGTAAAAGAGGCTTCCTATATATATATATATATATATATATATATATATATATATATATATATATATATATATATATATATATATATATATATATATATATATATAAATATAACGAGTGCTCCTTGGTGCCCGGGCACCATAAGTCTAAAATAGGTATGTATCGCGTGCAAAAAATTTTAAAATTTCTTGGATATCAAGTTTAACTAGTTTACTAACTAGTTCAAACAAGTTCGAACTGAAATTTGAACTGTAGTTGCCTTTTTTATTGATAGTTTGATTGTAGGTATGTGCTGATTTATATATAAATCAGCAAAGCATGTGATCTAAATTCGTTCAAAACTTTGAATTCGAGTATATTTTTTCAAAGGTATATGTTTCATTTGAATTGTTATAGATGGGTATATACTCTAAAACTGATATTTTCGAAAAATATACCCAAATTTGGATTGAATTCGCGCATTTGAAATCAAGGTGCCTGGGCACCCTGGTGCCCAATTCCTTTTCATTACTCAATTACTCTTGAATCTTGTTGATATTGTACAGTGAATTAGTGATGATTAATGAAATTTGGTATTTGGTAATTTTTTATGAAGTGATGAGTGCTCAATTTATAATTTGCACGTATATTTAAAACAACGAAGAAATAAACTTTATGTAACTATTTCATAAACATTTCAAGTAGTAGTACTCTAAATGATGAGAGCACAACCCAGCCAAAGAGGTCTCAACTAAAATTTAATCATAACAAAATTATTGTCGATGTAGCACATGGAGTCCCAATGATACTTCCCCAAATGACCTTTTCTCTTTTATTCGTTCAAGTTTGAGTTTGAATTACACAAGACTATATTTGCTATATTTATGTTAATTTAGCTTAGTCCGTTAAACACATTCTTTATTTTCATTCTAGCTTCGCCACTTGTTTGAGGTTTTAACCGGCTGCCCGACCTGCCTCGGCGTCATTCTTAAGCGCCCTGCAGCATGAGCAGCAGAGGCACCAGTTCTTCCGGCTCGTCGGCTTACGCACTGCTACTTTGTTCCTCTTCTCCTCGGCCTCCTTCTCCTTCGCCATCTTCACCCTATTCTTCATGTGCTCCGTCACCGGCAGGAAACCCTTCTCCGCTAGCTTGTACAGGCACGGCATCATGAACAACACGATGTAGCAAATGTTCGGCAGTATCCTACGCTAGTATAGGAACGTACGAGAATGAACATACAAGAACTTGAGCATGCATTGATCAAGGTATCTAATTAATGTTCGTACCATTCATTCAAAAAAAATGTGCGTACCTGGCCATGTAGATGACACAGACGAAGAGGAAGCAGGTGAGCACAATGATGTAGATGGATGAAGGCATATCGCGGGTGGATCCGGCTATGTAGGCGCCGACGAGGCTCATGAGGTCGATCATGGTGGTGAGGGTGAGCGCCGCCACCTTGGCCTCTGACTGGTAGAACCGCTCATTCAGGAGAAGGATGATGATCACCAGGGACGTCACGAACGCCGTCGCATTGAAGTAGTAGAACGTCAGGTACCTCTTGACGATGTGGTCACGCATCACCGGGTTGCCGGCGCCGGGGCCCTCCTGCCAGAAGCCGCCGGGGGGGTTGAGCCCCGCCTCGTACGTGACCGACGCGGCGAGGGTGGCCAGCACGATCAGCCACCCGCGCATCTCCTTGAGCCACTCCTTGTGCGACGCCTCCTTGTCCGCCGCGTCGTCGTCATTGGCGTCGACGACGTGGTCCACGTGGACTTCATAGTGGTGGTGGTGCTCGTCGGACATTGCAGGCTTGCAGCGTCCGTATGTGTCTACGTTGGCCAACTTAGCTTGATAGCTTAGCCACTAGAGAACATGTTACATACATATAAGCACTTGGTTTCTGCCTTCTCCAAGGTTTGTGCGTACGCAAATGCTCATGGTACGCAATGAATTCTAGCTTTGCTCAAGGATTACGATAGGGACAATGTCGGCCGGGCTTTTTCCTGGTTGTCTAATTCCATGGACCTTTAGTGAAGCTGACAAAAGAATCCATACAGCGTGTGTCTGTGTTCGTTCCTATATGTGGCAAGAAAGGAATGCAAACTTTTGTTGTAACAGAACAGATATGATTAGTCTCCTTCCCTTTTCTCTTGTGTTGTTAATTGCTACTTATAAACTTCATAGGGGTTCTTAAGAGTTTCAGTGTACGGATGATTCCTAAGTTTCCCTAAAAGATGATCAAAGGAGGCTACCAAGTTACATCGCTTGTTGTTATGGCTTCTTGGCAAGGAAAGAACAAATGTGAGGCACGTTCGAGGCGGACAAGGAACAAGATTATATATATAGGTTCTTAAAGCATCAGGTGTTGCTTGCGGTGTATAACATATCCTACAGCTTTGGTCCCACATGCTCCATGGATAGTGCGAATCAAGAGTTGATTTGAATGCTAGGAGAGGCAAGTGATGTATGTCACCTTTCGGGTTCGGGTGTTTCTAAGTTCAACAGGTCATAACAATTTGAGCGAACACTTCTATTCCTTGGAAATTGTACAGTTTGTTGAAGCCTTGGGGATTCTTGGCGTTAACATTGTTGGATTCTAATTATTGCACACAAAATTGGTAGCTCCTCATGTTGTTTGGGGCGAGCAGTACAATATGTAATGGTGGGTTTAGCTGTAACAAAACTGGTTGTGTAAGGCGATCATGGTTGCTGCCATGTGGTGTTAGTATTAGGGTTACTGGGTTCCCGATATCCGGCCGGATATTATCCGAATATCTAGATACCGTAGCAATTCGGTCGAATATTTTCTGTCCTGATTTCGGTACTGAATCCGACACATAATATCCGGTTCCGATATCCGATCCGCCCGGATTTTCCATTTTCTTCCCGGTTTCGGTACAAGTCGAATTCGATACCGGATCGGTCGGGATTAACCCAACCCATTTGCACCCCTACATGTGGTGTTAGTATTATTTGATAATTGTGTCTTGAGGTTTGGGTTTTACAAATTTATTTCCGAGAACTACTGTCTATGTAGACCGAATGCGATTCTTGTAAGCTGGATTGACACTGGAAGGAGAATTAGACCGTGTGTTATGTCCCTAACGTAACGCTACTAGCCCTATGAGCTCTGCAATGCTATTCTCTTCCAATGACAATAGTCATATTGATAATATAATCCTTGTGAAAGCTTCTAACCCAAGTATCTGATCCTTACTACACCGCAGCCTCGAGATACATGCTATGTCGCAGACAAAGGGCAGTGCTAACATATTTGAAGTATAGCGGCCGTCAGCCTCACGCACACATTCTTGGGATGAATTCCCTGTGCTTAAGGATAATCTTTTGAGTATTTGAAAAGATTACATTAGGAGTATTTGAAAAGTATTCGAAACCAGCTCACATTAGGACTATTTGAAAAGTATTCGGTAATTTGCATTTGATGACGAGCCAGTGGAGAATATCCACGTTCAGCCTTTCCAGTGATTTGCTGGTTTGTGTATGTTCTTTAGGTTCATGAAGCCCTGAATGGGAGCTATTTTAACAGCTTGCTCCTGAACAGATACAAGACCGGTTCGGCCTGTTTTTTCCTCCGAAACTGGCGGCTTTTAGTTTTTGCTACAGTACATAACTTTCAAACGGAGTATTTTCTCAAGACGGGGTCAAGTTAAACGATCTACACATTAAAAGTCTAATATCTATACCAGCCAAAATCGCAAGTGAGTATCTGTCTCTCCGTAAGCTGTACCGTAAACAGCAAAAATTCAAAAATTTCAACCAAAAACCATAAGCCGCAGCCGTTGCCAAACATTTCGATGCGAACGCGAGTTCTTACCAAGGAAGAAGCCTACCAAATCACAAGGTATGCAGCACTCAAAACCGAAAGAAATTTCCAAATTACCAGCCCCATTGGTAGATTTTGGAGTCTAGACTGTAAACCATCGCGGCATCAATAACTGATTCATGCTAATCATCTACCAGCTGCTACTGGATCTGGAGAAGCTGCTCGAAAGCGGCTCAAGATGACTGCCCCTCAGCAGCACTCTCTTCTTCCGAAGCATGGTTCCTTGCTCGTGATGAGAGGCTACACCCAGCGGGACTGGGAACACTCGGTGCCTAAGCGCGCGAAAAGGCCAAATCTCAAAACAGAGTGGTTTCTTGAAGTGCATTCTCTAAATAGTTTTTCGAGTCTAAAATCATATATAATACTTCTATAACAGAACATCATTCTGTGTAGGAATAGCAAGAGGGCTATTCCCTGCAGTGATGCCCCTCAGGATTGCCACTAAGCGTAATATAGGATTTACTCTCTCTGTTCTTTATTTTAATATCATTGTAGAATGTGTGAAGTCAACCTTTTAGATTTTTGATAGTTAAGTATTTTGATTTGTCACGTGAAAATGGCATTACTAAATTTATCATAAAAAATACTTTCATATCATTATATTTTTAATAATTTCTGCTAACATATAAATAAAAAAGGTAATGGTGTAAGGTGTGCATTAGGAATCGTGTCAATATCTAAAATAATGAGTAAAAAAGAATGAAAGTAGTAAGTGTTAACAACACAAGTTCATATTCTACATGCAAAATTTGCTTCTTCGGAACAGGGCCTCCAAAAATGAGACTCCCACGCTAACCCAAGAGCCATTGGTTTATTGTGTACAACATTTCTAAACGAGTTTAACATATAATCACTATTTCCTACAAAAGAATGCTAACAAATATGTTACGTATGTTAAGTTTGGTGGAGAAGAGAGAAATTAGGATTGAATAGTTTGTTATATTGCAAGAGTACAAAGGGCTAATACATAATGTACAAGAGAGAAACACTATCCTTAACATCCCTTTCAAACTCGATGAAGACATGCTTCTCGCGAGTCTATGTCTTGGTAAACAAATCTATCATCTGAAGTTCTGAAGGCACATACTGAAGGAGAATGATTTTGTTTTGACAATATCAGTGTGTGAATGAGGTATCAACATCAATATGTTTAGTCAGCTCATGTTTCACATGATCATTGGCTATCTAAATGGCTCCAGTGTTGTCACACAGGAGAGAGAAAGGAGCATCACAAGGAACATTAAGATCAATCAGCAACCAACAAAGCAAAATAATCTCTGCAGTGATAGTAGCAAGAGCACGAAGCTCTGCTTCAGCACTAAAATGAGAGACTGCGGTCTATTTCTTGGACTTCCATACAACAAGAAAGGACCCAAAAAAGATGTAGTACATAGTGACAGACCACCAATCAACAGGATCACTCGCTCAAGTGAAGTCAACGTAAGCATGAAGCTAACTCGAAGATAAGTAGAACAAACAGTGAGCTATAGTGCCTCTCAGATTGTGCAACACACAAAGCAGATGGCAATAATGAACTGAGGTAGGAGCACCGACAATGTAACACCCCGACCCTCCACAGGGCCCAAGATGCTACCACCACACCCTTACCAATTTATCAGTGTTGCTAATTCGATTTTTAGCATCACCTCCTCTGTTCTTTTTATAAGATTACCCACAGGAAGCAAACCACAAATACTGTAAGATAAATGCACAGACAACTAGCTTCATATTTCACAGGCTATAACATAAACAGAACCCTGGCTCGCAAGCAAGCTAAGCCAAACAACAAGCCATCAAGACTAAACACTGGATTAAACGTAAAGCCTCAGCGTGCGACTAAACTGTTATTTACATGTGCAGTGCCAAAAGTTCTATCCCATCCCATGCATGTCGTCATCCTTCACCTAAAAAAACAACGACAAAGCAAGGGTGAGTCCGGAGACTCAGCAAGCACATGATAAAACAGTAACACCACTTTAACAATTCAATCAATATCACGAATCAAGTCGTAAGTTAAGTCTCAGAATCGATATCAGTAAATCTATCCTATGTCTGTAAATTGTAAATTCAATTCTATGTCTCAGAATCAGAATCAATGTTTAATCAGAAAGTCGAAGTCAATTTCAGAATCAGAAATCAGAATCGTAAATCGTAGCAGAATCAGATTCTTTGTCATTTCCATGCAATGCAATATCATGCAATGCATCTGTATGCTCAGAATCAGAATCACAACTGTCAGAATCAGATCACTTTCTGTCACTTTCATGCAATGCAATATCATGCAATGCATCTGTATGCTCAGAATCGTAGCTTATACCAGGTATAGCGGAGTGTCCACCGTCGATGGACCACTCATTTGCCTACCTCAGGTCTTATTCCGAGCACTCCGGACTAGTCATTTGACTTTCTCACCGACCTGACTCTTATTCAAGAGCACTCCGGACTAGTCATGACTTTCTCACCGACCTGGCTCTTATGCATTTTGCATGATGCAATATGCCTCAAATATGAATGTCTAATCAAAAACGATACTCATCAGGGTGTGATTAGCACAATTCATATACGTCATCTCATAAATACTGTAAATCATGGCATAGAAGCACGAATAACAATCATTCGCCACATATTACTGTTCTACCATGCACTTGCCTGTTAACCTGGCGGACGGTGCGTGGACGGCACCAAACTCGAACCGCCACCTGAACAAGCATCAACCATTTCAATTCATCACTCATGCAATACATTCAACTACGAGCAAATGACATGTCTCCCGATTCGACATAATCAAACCATATCCCACCGGGCAATCTCTCATTATCCCGATGTTTAACCAGTCTATAAACTTAGCGATCTCATTATTTACTCGCCAATCAAAATCTACACGCTTAATCTCATTTTAGTCGATCACACTATCGAACCTCAATTTTTATTCCCCTCCCCTCTCTCCTGCCACGGATCGACCAAATCAATAGTGGCAGTACCGATTCCGTCGTTCAGGCATTCATATTAATATACGATATCTAACTTATCACATGCATCAATTCTAATTATCGGTATACTAACTTATGCCTGACTCGGAAAATAAGCATGGAGAAGTGTTTTCGAGGCGTTACCCTGGCCCCGAGCGACTGGGTCGAGACACTACCTCCTTTTCCTTGGCTGGATCGGGCAGATCTGACGACGGGTCAGACTTTCCCCCTTTTTTTCTTCTTTTTCCTTTCTTTTCTCTTTTTTTTTCCTTCTCTCTCTCTTTTCTGGCGGCTGGCGCCCCTGGCCTTCTCTTTTTTTTCTTCATTTTTCTTCACTCCTGTCGGCGCTCTTCTTTTCCTCTTCGCTCCCGGCTGCTTCGGCTTCCTCTTTTCCTCCGTCGGCCGACACCACCCACCTCACTCCCCGCGCCTCCTCTTCTCTTCACTCCGAGCGCCGGCTCCTCCTCTCTCCTCACGGCGGCGACTCCCCTTCTGCTCCCACCGGCCCTCCTCCTACTCCCGTGGAGCAATGGCGCAGCAGTGAGGCCGCAGGCAGCGGGGCGGGCGCAGACCCGGCGGCGGCGGCAGCAGAGCGACGGTCGCGACGGCAAGCAGAACGGCTACGCTGGCGGCGGCGGGGAGGCGGCGGCGAGCGACGGCGTCGGGTCATGGCGGCGGCGCCGACGAGCGGCGGCGGCGGCAAGAACGCGAGGGGCGGCGGCAGAAGCAAGGAGTGGATAAGCACGGGGAGGAGCAGAAATATCTGGTTTTTGCCTCTCCCTCTCTCTCTGATATATATATATATCTGTGGGGTTGGGTTGGGCCGGGTTGGGCTGGGTTTACCCGGCCCAGGTATTACAGACAAACTGGCTAAAACTATGAACATAAGCAATATCTAATCTAGTGATGTGAGATAGACGAGACTACCAATAATATGATAATACCTAGAGGGATCACCAAGAGGAGTGCTATATATGGAACGAAGGTAAACATGCAGCTCTATGGAAATAGTGACTGCCCTAGTATCAGTGAGACCTGACCAAATAATGAGATCTTTAATATAATAATGCTAAGAAAGATAATAACCAACAGCTGGGGAGATGATCTCAATCCCTAGGAAATAGCTGAGTGGCCCCAAATCATACATGATAAACTACTTACTTTCTCTTTCACAAATACAATATACTCCATGCCATCCCCTGTAATCAACATGCCATCCACATATAACAAGAAAAGAGTGCGGCCATACTCAAAAGTATAAATAAGTCATCAATACCAATATGCTTAGTTAACTTATGCTTTACATGATCATTTGCAATCTGAATAGCTCCAATATTGTTACACACGAGAGGCGATGAGCATCATAAAGAACATCAAGATCAGCCACCAATCAACGAAAGATAATTTCTACAGTGGTAGTGATAAAAGCACGAAACTCAACCTTAGCACTATAACAAGAGACTCCATACAATAAGAAAGGACTCAAGAAAGATGCAATAGCCAATAATAGACCACACCAACCAGATCTAAAGCTGATCGTCGTCGCCGACCCCATTCAGTGCTGCTCATCGTCGCCAACTCCCATCTCTAGCCTCCTCTGAGCACACCGCCACTGTATCCACACCGATCACATGTCCTGTCACCTTCAACATCGATCCCAGCTCGGATTATTTCGCTGTCGGGCCGTTGGCCCAATCTGCTCATCGTTTGGCCTGATTGTCTGCTTTGATACCGTGTTAAGTTTTTAGTGAAAAAGAAAGAAATTAACTAACTTGTGAAAAAGAAAGAAATTAAGGCTGAATAGTTAGTTATATTGCAAGAACCCCAAGGGTTAATATATAATGTACAAGAGATAAACAGTGTCCTTAGCAACATAGCCTCTGACCCTCTCAAGGATACGCACCATGAAATTCCGGGGACACAAGGCCATACTAAGTTGGCAACAAGTTCTAGCATCTAACAACATTACAAGCAAATCCTATTCTAAGCTCTTCTATACTAACCTGTAGCTATTGCAAAGAACATTTTCTACATTACAACTGTCGATTGCAAGGGTCAATTAATGAGATATCCACATTGCCGAACGACTGCCTGTGAAATCTGCATCCTACGAAGAATAGTCAACCGAGCAAGCAAGCCTATGTTGCTTTTGCTGTGCGTTTTCTCCAGACGCTCTGCACATTCAACACAAAACAATAGAAGTGAATTATATCATAAAATGAAAAGATTTGAAATCCAGTATTGGAGACAGGCTCAGAGCTCGGTGATGTGCTTACAAGAGTTTCATTGTCCGATTCCTCCTTGATGTTCAAACTATGGCGATCAGGCTTTTCCACCTCTTTCAGCTCCACACCTTCTTTGGACTCTCTCTGTAGTTTTTCTTTCTCACCAGAGCTAACTGCTACTTCTTTCTCCTTACGGCCGTCTGGGATAATAGAACAGTCACACGCTAAGCTCATTTATGAAGAAAGGGCATGCATATTATGGATAAGCAAACAATGGGCCCATAAAATCAACCCTACACAACCATACCAGATTTTACATCTTTGTCAGAATCTGAGTGCGCAAGAGAACTGGATGAATCTGAATCATTAGCACCAGCATCACTAGTAGCTTCGACAGACTTTTTACCTCCTGTCATCTTTCTACGTTTGTTTTTTGGCAGCCCATGCGGTTTGCTTTTCCTCTTCGGGGGCGAGAGTCTACTAAAGATGGATTAATCAAATGAATTGCACCAAGGTCCTAAAGACAGTTCATTAGATGTGGACTTACCTCTTTTTTGACTTCTGTTGGTTAGGTGGAGTTTGCTTGCTGCTTGTAGTTATCTCCTGTGCTCTGCAAGGTGTGATACAGATCAAACATGTAGGGATGACTACAATAGGGATTAGTATGAAATATTCAAAGGTCTTCAATATAGCAGAGTTCAAAAAGGTGGTAAGCAGAAGAAAATTATTGGAAGTGAAATATTCTTTTGTCTAGCAACTTTGTGCCTCAATGATACTGTATTGCATTTTTTCCCAAAATGTTCGACTACAGTTTATCATACAAGTAGATTCGAAGTAGAGAGGAAATTCTGGCTTTACCGTCCTTGGTTTGTCCCTGGATGATCCTTCTTTTGTTGCTGCAATAATTTAGTGAACTATAATGAATTAAACATTATCTTCTAGGTTAAAGAGACATTTTCTAGGAAAAAGATTTTTACAATTCTCTTACCTTCACTGCTGGATCATTACTTTCAATCATTTTCCACTTTTCTTTAGCCAAGTTAAGCACTTCAATATCTCCGTCATCATATAGCACCTATGCAGAGAAGCATAGTCATATTTAGTACATGGTACAGTTACAAACACCTACCAATTTGAACTAAAATCATCAATGATACAACTGTTGCATTCTGTGATGTTGATTAGTTGATGTTACGGAGAACTAAAAAAGTTGCTATTGTGACTTTGTAAGCATCAAGCATTCTATACAAATATGTCCAACACAACCCTTTTTAGTAACCAAATTCGCAGGCAACATTAGGCAGAATGGGAGGATGCCTGACATTACAAATACCCTCAGCTATCTTCATAGAATAGCCAAAATGATAAAATGCAAAGCAATCCATTGCTTTCCATGCTTGTACTTACAACAGTAAATGAGTCAAACGAATACATCATAGTGATAATAATTAATGCACCGTTCATGGGAACATACCGTATGTCTTTTCTTTGCTGAATCATAAGATTGCACAACACCTTCATAAAATCTAATAACAAAAAACAATCCATTAAAATCTAGGCTACCTTCAGAAATTAGATAACAAATGTTCATTGTTCATAACTACACAAACTTGAGAACTTACTTCTTATCCAAAGGCCACCAAACTTTTATTCTGTGTCCTACCAAGTCTGCACTGCTTGAGTCATGCGTTGAGCACTGCAAGCATTAATTAATTCTTAGTACAGATGCTAGGACAACTTGCAGAAAGTTGAAAACCACTAGCGCACATATACTTCCTTTTGGGGATGTTAATTAACAATGCTGCGTAAAGCATGCTAATAGGTTGGTGCTACTTACAGAATAAAAGAAAACCATAGAGATTACCTTTGCTAAACCAGAAATCACTTTTGGCTTCTGCCTTTTGAGTGACCCATTTGGGCTTCCCAGTTCAGCAGTTTTCTTTGTACTTTCTGCATCAACAGACTTCTGAAGAAATTCAACAAGAATCGACAAATCAGAACCTGAACTTTACCCATAGGTCCCATACATACATACCATAGGGATGGAAAGAAATTACCTTTGGACTACTACTCAAGACTTCACTGAGGGATTTCTTAGCACCCTTTTTTCCTTTGGATACAGGGGTTTTGGTACCAGTAGGCGATGCTACCAATTCTGTATCATTTGAGTCATCTCGGACTTTCTCCTCCAACTTATTTTCCAAGGAGCTATTGGTTTCATCTGTGTTGACAGAATGCAGTAGAAGCTCATCACTGTTTTTATGGCCTTTCGCTGAGTGTGGTCTACTGTTAGAAACTGATCTTTTGCGTTTTGGTGTCGAAAAATCTACTGACTTCTCATTGCTTTCTTTCATATACAACCGCCGCTTCTTTGGTTTGCTCTTTTCCGATTCTCCTAAATTTCCTTGGTTGTCCAAGTTTATTTCTCTTACCAATCCCAAGACATCATCTTTTCCAGAATTTACTGAACCAGATGGTGCCTTCTGCTTTCTCCCTGTCTTTTTTGCTCCTTGAGATTTAAGAATTTTGACAATTTTTCCTAGAGGAACTTCATTACCAAACTCATCAGTCTGATCTATGAGCATCTTATCTTCGGGAGATTCAACCTGGAAGGACACAAAACCCAATAGAAGTCAAGGTGCAGTAGACGATTAAAGCTGAATCATAATTGGACAGCAATATGCATTATGTACCTCAGCATCATCTGCTTTCATAAGAGCCTCAAAATGGGACAGTACATTCTCACATCCCAACCAAATCTGCTCATCACTCTCCTACACAATATCAGATAACTTATCAATATCAGAAGCCTAAAAGAGAAGAAGCAAGAAATTCGTTGTTTAGACGACCTATCAGGCGATTCTTAAACAAATGGGTTCCTTCATGTTTTGTTAGAGAACATACCACAGAATTTTCATTTTGGTCATTCTGAATTGGCGCATAAAGTTGAGTAGGCAATGGAACCATTTGAGTTTCTGACACATTTATATGGTCTTGACATAACCTCTTTGCGATAAGAATACCAAGATCACATATAGCATGCAGAGTCTGCAAACAACATATCTCAGCTTTAATTCATACTTAATAGCAAGCAAGCTGATTATAGTATAGCAGCAAAAATGTAGAAACAATCAAACAATACACTCAAAACACTCTACTACCTTGGTCTTATTTAAATCAACCACATCTTGAGAACATTTGACACTTCTGAATATAGATACTATTGTTGTGAAGCTCTCCTTTTTCATGCCTGGAACACTATGCTGCAGACCTTCTTCTCCCAGGAGACTTGAAAGAAGCAGATGCAATCGCCTGGCAAGAGCTTTTTTGATAAATATGCTTACGCAAGCGGGCAACAATTTCAGCTAGAATAAGCAAAAAAAAAAAAGCAAATTTTCTGCTGCTTTCTTTTGTATCAGAACAGCACATATTACGAAACAATCTAGAGAAGGACATTAACAGCCATAGGTGTGTCGTTTGAATTAAACCACTTAAAGAGTCTTAGAGAATATTTTTATTAGCAAACACTTTAGGGGTTGGCCATTTAACTTTTCAGTTACACAGTTAGAATGTGAAATTCATTGACAGCACCATTACATTTTAGGAGGAAGTCCATTCTCATTTTAGGAAAAAGTCCATTCTCGGTCCCTCAGCTCTTCGTGTAGTTTATTTTTCGTCCCTCATCTGCAAAACTAGGTAAAACACATCCTCCAACTCTTAAAACCGTTTAGAACCCATCCCTTCCGCTAGCAAAAGGCTGTTTTGACCGAATTTGACCCACATGGCATGCTACGTTGGATCCGAGCTAGCCAAAACAAGGTGGGGCCAGCATGTCACCGAGTCCACAAACAACTCACGGGGGTAGGCTGGACCCACATGTGACATGTCATTGAAATATTAAGCATTTTCGGTTTTTAATGTAAAAATAAAGGTAGGCCCTACCTCATTTTGGCCAGCTAAGATCCAATGCGGCGTGCCACGTGGGTCAAACTCGGTCAAAAACGTCTTTTGCTAGTGAGAGGGACGGATTCTCAACGGTTTTAAGAGTTAGAGGACATGTTTTATCTGGTTTTGTAGATGAGGCACGAAAATTAAACCATGCGGAGAGTTGAGTGACCAAGAATGGACTTTTTCCTACATTTTATGTACACAAAGTAATTAAGGTGTGCAATGATCAAGCAGTATTATGAAGAAAATTAGAATGATATAACAATGATAACAAGAGAGAATAATATCATAAGAGCTATTATCAGGTACCAGTAAATTGATAATATGCTTTGATAGTATTCCTCCTTGTGAGGGCATCAAGCAAATATGAAACTATATATGGGTAAGGCAAGCAAATTCACGATATCAAGCAAGAGAAAATAGTATCATAAGAGCTATTATCAGATACCAGTAAATTGGACCAAATGCTTTGACATCCTCATATTCCTCAATGCTAGGGCAAGCAGGATCATGAGCGAGGACATGAACCGAATAGGAAATTATATATTCTGGGTAAGCCGTGAGCAAATTCATATCTGCTTGGACAGAAAGTTGACGCATCTTAACTTGTTGGCATACTTGCGCCACCTCAATCAGGATATGCTTAAACTAAGAAAGGAAAGGAAACAAGAGAAAATTAGAATCAGTAAAGTGAAAATCAATTGGTTATCATGTTTAGAATATGAACCTCTTCATACTGTGGGGCACGATAGTCATCCATGCCTAACAAGAAGGCGCATGCATATTTTGCATCCAAGGCCCTCTCCTTGATATATTGATGTAATTTACTGAGAAATAATTTCCTCACTTGAGGAAAATCGTCCTGGAAATGAAAGAAACTATAAATCTCCAAAGAAGATGGTTCATACAAGTGAATCAAATGAAAAGGGACAATGAGAAAGCTGCTAAGCTGCATTAATCCCCAAGACATACCTGTGAAATCCTCAGTGTCAAATAAAACACATCAACAGGCACTTTGTGATCCCATTGTCTTGATAAGCGGAGAACAGCTTTCGCTGCTGCCAGCCTCAAATGGGCCTTATCGATAGCGCTGCACGTAACGGAGTAATGTGAAATAACATTATATACTAAATAATGTCTACATTAAATAGAAATGTGTGTCTCTATTGGTACCTTGAAATCTTATTTGGGGAATTATCACCATAGGTAAGAATGTTCTTCAGGATACCCATTAATTTTTCTATTCCAGGATGTGCTTGAGCATCTTTGCAAGGTAGACAGCTCTTCACCAAAGTTTTAATGCCATAAATCTACAGAAGATACCACAAGAGAATAACTAGAAGTCAAAGAGCATTGATGATTGGACTAAAGTCAGACCTTGAAAACCATAATTTCACTAACCTTCAACAAACAACTCTGTGTACTATCACCCCATTCAGATTTTGGATCAGAAACTTCAACCATATCCTGGTGATGCACTTAGTTGCAATAAAAATGTATATAGGGAAAAACAGAAAGAAACCGAAAGAGAGTAAGTCTTACATCATTGCAGTCAAGAATTTTTTTAGTTATGAAACTTATTATTTCTTCCCCCCTTGTTTCAAAAATTGGCATCGCTATCTGAGCTATACACCCCAAAGATTGCAAGATAGATGGTAAATGCACTTTCTTCTCCTCCAACAAATCCACAAGCCTCTGTGAAGTTACAAATGCAAGGCACAAAATATCAGAAATCTCAAATACATAGTACAAGAAAGAAACAACTGGAGAAAATTCACACCTTGTAAAGAACAGATAGTGCCATCAGACCATCATCTTTTGCTATGGCAGCCAGAGCATGAGCAGAGTATTTAGCCTGCTTCCGCGTTCCTTCTAAACATAGCCGCTCTAATAGAAGAGCAATGGAGCTGAAAATAGAAGCTACAGCAATTTAGTTCCATAATCTTAGTAACTACTGCAAAATATAGTACCACAAAATGATGACTTTCAAGCAGCTGCACCTTGATGAGGCTAGCTGTTCACGAATGTTGCCACCAGCCTTTGACAAAACATGGGCAATACCCTCTTTAAGCAGTTCATTATCCTCCTTCAGGAGTTCAATGATATCTTCTTCAAGTCCAGACAAAAGCGAAGGGAAGAAAGTAGATATTGCCTGCAATGAGTACAACAACATGGAATGGGAACGATCTTCTAGAGTTTGACGGAGCAAAATACACACTAAAACGGATAAGAAACAATAAGCTTTAAGAACAATGGATAAGAAACAATAAGCTTTAAGAACAATATCTGAAAGAAGAGACGTTTTACAGCGCTTGGAAGGTACAAGAGGTATCTCCACTCGGAAAAATACCAATCAATGATTACTAAAAGGATACTTTAGATACGGACCTTTGTATAAAGTATAAACATAAGTAATCTAGTAGTTGTTAACCAGCTCGACAATGGCCTGCCATCGGCATTGATCTGATGCCTAAACCTTTGTCAGCCATTGCCGTTGTCATGCCCTTCATATATTCACCATTAGAGGTGATCTGTGGAACATGTCATTAGAAGTTTCAACTAGTGTCAATCCTTACTTAACCTTACTGGCAGGCAGGCAAGCCAATCAAGAGACCCAAGCAGAAGGCCTTTTGACCTGGGCAATGGCATCTACAATTGCACTGGAATCTTCTGTGCTCATTCAACCCATAGCTACAAATTTCATGATTGATCCATCGGCCCACGGCCTGTTCCCTCAATAAGCACATGCAGCACCACAGTTATATTTTTAATGTGACACCACAGGGTTGGGACAATGGAAGATAGAAACAAGGCCAAGTCTAAACCTCCTTGACTTATCCTATTGTACCTTGTTTTCTATTTTGATGGATATAGCGAATTACATGTCTAGCCTTTTATCCTATTTTTAAGCTAGTAGATGCCCAGCAATTTAAGTACCTGGCTATCTGCCCTGCAGGTACCTTTAACTCTAAACAATTGGATTACAACTAATGAACAGACCTCACGATTTTAAACATTGGAGGAAATCTCCTGAAAGAAACAATTGTTCACCGAGTAGCAATATATCTGTAACATACGCCCACATGCAGGCAACTCCTGAAGAAGTTGTTTTGTGCTTCCTTGATGGTAGAAATAAATTGACCAAGATGTTGCGTCAGAAAAGAAACAGTTTCAGTGAACTATACCGTTAGAAGATTCATGCATGATGAGATGAGTTTTGTATTCCCAGCAGATTTTTGTTGAGAAGCTTCAGAAAGAATCTCTTTGACATACTCCTTGTTCACAAGTAAATATGAACATCTCATTGATAGTGTGCTCACAAAATCATATAGTACATGTTTTTCACCAAGTGTCTTAAGCAAATCAACCTGCACATGACAAATAAAATTCAAATTGTTTAAAACAAGACATATTCAGAAAACAATTCGAACAGGTATAGCCATCATAAGTGTTTTTGTCCACATAGAGAGTTTATATGGGTCATGAATTAGGTAGTAAATACAATTGCTTAACCATTATACGGTAACCATCTCTATCTATATGCATCAATGGATGAGATAAATAGAATAAAAAAGAGTAAAAGCTCGTGTTAAGAATGGGCTAGAGGCATGAGGCATCTAATATCCTGGTTTTCGTTTTTATTTTATATCTCGACTTAGAAACGAAATAACTATAGGTAAATCAAATAGTGGGTACCCGAAGAGACCAAGCTTTGGTGAATGTTGTAGAACAATCAAGCAAGCTTGTGAATATGTTCCAGATATTGGCATCTTTTAGCTGATGAAGCATGTTCAAGTTCTCCTCCATCTTTGCAGGGTCACTGAACAAACGAGACATGCTCCGGAAACATCCGAGGATTCTTTTTTGCAGATCGGGGACATTTTCCTGCTTTACAAGAAAAATAGGTAAGGCAAAGTCACTCATCAGACAGTAACTCTGCAGTGCGTTCCAGTCTTCAAGAGTCACAAACCTGGCTTATTTGCCGAAGGGACATGTACTTCAGCATTTCTTGTTGTAATCTGGAATTCGAGGCAACATATCAAAACATTTTTATAAGAGAGCGAGCAATTATCAAACTAAGCAATTTCTTGACAGACTGTCAGACCTTTGCTTTTGCAGAAGAATCTGTTCAAGAGCTTTCATCTCAACTTTATCAAACTGTGTGACAGCTGTTACCCAATGTTTCACTCTTTCCTTTGTCGGAAACTCTGGTGGGAACAATGAACCACATAAAACTGATTCGATTGACTCCGGTCTGCACCAAATAAATAAAAGAATCACATGGACATTTTCTCATAGGCTCACACTGGAACTTCACTAATCACAGTGTATGGCACACAATCACCTAACTGCAATATCTCTGTCTCAGTAAAAAAAAACTGATACTATTGAACTGATTTCCATGCAGGACTTAAAGCATACAGGTTTTTATTTGTTTTTTAACCATCAGATGTTGACGCTGGAGAAAATATGAACAGATACAAAACAGAAAGTTTGCCCATAATTCTATAAAATGTCAAAAACACAAATTAATGCATGCGTATCCAATGCTCGTCTCATGTGCACCAGAAAGAACAATGTATCAAAGCAGATCTCAAGAAAAGTGGAAACCCATAACAAGCAGTAAATGTGTAGAGCATATCTTACAGGCAAGAAAATACGAGCAAGATACCCCAGATATGCAAGCATATATAATGAGGGAGTATAAAGTAGCAAGAATATCTAATCACAAATATTGAATAAATTACATCTTTTGTGCTGTATAATTGCGAAGCAGGATACGATACACCTTGAGAATATTTAGTGTACTTACCGAAAATCTTTGTCATAAAGACATCTTAATATTTTTCCAGGTATCCACTCAAAATCATCAGAATTTGTTGAGCAATCAGAACCCCTCAGGCAATACAGCTTGTAGATATCAGCCAATCTCTCCATGGTGTAGCACTTCACAGAAAGCTGAATTTTTTTTCAAGAATACACCATACATTTAAGTAAATCATACAGATCAAATTACATTGAATGAAAAATTGAAAGATGCGGAAAAGAGCAAAGGAATATTAACTGTTTTATCACGAACGCGCTCGGCTACTAGTTTGATAGTTTCAACTGGAACAGCACCAAGTGAATGGCAAGCTACATCACAAACAGCAGCCACCACTTGCTTTCGCACGTTTTCTTCATAATCCAACAATCTGTCACATAGTGCCTCTGCCAAGGAGCCAACCATCAGGGCAAGCACAATTCATTGCTCCCTAAAATGATATGGACAGCTATTAGGTTAAAAAAAAGAAAGACTTACTGATAATCTCTGGAGCTTCAGGTCTGGAATGGTTTGACATTAGCCATTTCTTCAAATGCTCAATAGCAGAAACACGGATTTCTACTACTCTGTCAGTCAATCTCTTCAGGAACTCAGCAAAAAGAGACTTAAAAGATTCCAAGATAGGGACTCCAGGTAACGAAAAAAGCTCCCCAAGTAATTCAACTGCTTTAAACCGAATTTCTACTTGATCTGCCTAGAAAATGTCAAATACAAATTTTAATCAACAAGGCAGAACCATCTAACAAAATTAGTCAAACTAAGTTGTATGGCAATGTTTAGTTCATTTTCTGAAAAAATGGGAGACATTTTGTTCCCAAAGCACTATTGAGTACTGCACACTATCATTTTCAGTATATAGGTACTTCTGTTTCAAATTGATAATTGAAAGTTAGATCATACCAGTAGTTCCCCAGTTATATACGGCACCACCACTTTAAGAACCTTTGGAGCACACTGATACACATCAAATATGACTTCGTAATGATCAATGTTATCATTTGAAGAACTGCCATCCCCAGCCAAGGATGACGTGAGAAACTTCTTTATATACGGTTCGAGTTTTCCTGCAGAATGCTCTATAACATTGCAAGCAAGCTTACGTGCAGGCATAGAAACACCCTAGTGATCAAAAGATGCAGAATTAAAACTTTATAGAAGGGTATGAAAGATAATAATTGGTTAGAACCGTGCACACGGAAGCTAATGACAGTTTAAGAAATTACAAAATAGGCCCAAAAATGCCTTAGAAATGAAAGGCACTCACAGTTTTTCTCCGGCCTAAAGCTGATAACAGTACATGTAGAAGGCTTTCATGTATATCCTCACTCTCATCTATAATAAGGGCCATTATTGTCTGCATTGACTTCACAATATTTGGCTCATGATTTCCACTGCATCAAACAAGTTAAAATCAAAACATAACGGGTAAACAAAAAATGGGTCTTCCACCAAAAAAACTACATGGTTAGAATAAATCTTGCATGTAGAAGTCACCTGGCAGCATTAATAGTCAAATCATTTTGGCTGGAACTAAATGTTTGTGTTCCTGCTTTAGGACAATAGAATACAATACTCCAAGTATCTAATAACTCGGTGTCATGAAACAGCATGGTACTACTACACTTATGGTGGAGTGGAGATAGATGGGGTAATGCAGTGTTCTTAATCAAGGTTGCTGGAGCCACAAATGAGCCCGCTAAACTGCTAAAGAGTTCAAGCAAGCCCATCTGCTCTGCATATCAAGGCTGCCAACCTGCATATCAATGTCGCTATCAAGGCAAACCTGCATGAGAGCGCAAAGTTTGGCGGCCACTCACTAATTGCTATTTAGAACACTGGTGTCAACAGCTGTACAATTCCTTTTTTGCAATTCTCTTACTATTCATTCCATTCATTTTTTTTATAGAATAATAAAGTATTCCAATGACTTTTAAAAAAATTCCTTCATGCTGTTAAATTTTCAAAGAGGAATGTCATGCAATTCAAGGCAGACCTCCATGCAATTTAAACATTTCAGATAAGTCCTCCATACAAATTACTGTCTTTGAAATATCATTAAGTTCGGTCCTTACGATTTAAAATTTCAAAGAAGTCCTTCACACAATTCACACAATGAAAATTTTGTAATGTCTATCTCAGTCCTCAAATTAATGTATCCTTATAAACCTTAACAACAAACACAACCCAAAAAGAAATTGAAACAATTCTTTGTGAAGTAGCATCAAAGAAGGCCAAGAAGTAAATTTTATTGGAGAAATTGTATGTAGGACAGTAGGACTCTTTTACCACATGCAATTAACAGTGAGAAACCAAACATGGTAGTAATTACTACTTGCACAATCATGCACAAAAGTGTGAAAACTAGTCAGAGTGCAGTGGTACTACACTACACAAGGAATCACACCCAACCAAATCTGGCCAAGTTTGACACAGCAGAATTACCTGACGACTTCTAAAAATGTTCGGAACATGTCTGTGATGAGATCATTGCATTCAAGGTCTAACATCACAACACATGCCCGGTATCTTGCAACTGTTTCCAGAATAGCAACCCTCCTGCCAAAGGATTGGCTATTAACATCACTGAGTCCACTAAATGTACCCACAATCAGATGAAATATGTCCTGCAAGAAAGAGGGCAAAAAAGATATCTCAAATGCTGAATAAACATAGTAAACTCAGTCAAAGTTATTTGGTTCAGTGCATTCTGTAACCATTCTTGATGATAGTTACCCTTAAAACATCATCACTGTAGGGGGCTTCAGGTGCAGTTATTCTTGTAATTTCACAGAAGCAGGTTGCCAAGTGGACTTTAACATCTTCATCCTGATGTTTCAACAATTCTTCTCTGGCAACTGCCTTTAGACATGATTGGATAGTTTCCATCACCAAGGACCCTGGCAACTGCTCTATTCCATGTAGGCATTCCGCAGCTTGCTGCATTACAATTAGCTTTAATAGCATATCCAAAGCTTACTTAAGCAAGAAGGAAGGATTTCAAGCAAACAGGTAATATGGCTTTAACATTAAAATAAGACATAACAGTGCCTGATTCTGAGAGATCATGTCAACAGTAAGCAGCTAAATCCAGATGGTAGTGTAATACTGTCCTTACTCCCTGTGACCCTGTGCTAGGAATGACAGTACAAGGCAGACAACCAATTCAAGACATCTAATCTTTTTCCATCATTGATGCCACCAAAATTCCAGCTCTCTCTCTCGGAAGAAAAAGGTCTAGCTTTAGCCTTTAGATTTGATTCTTATAGTTAAGTCCAGTTATTCCAGCTAAAGCAACCATAATGGGTAATTGCAAAAAGAAAAAAGGAAAAAGTTTAAATCATAACAACATTCGGCCACAGAGCCTGTGCTTACAACCTACCAACTCTTATTTTGGAACCACTATTTCAAAGATGCAGATAATTGGCACAGAACATAGTACAGAACTGGAAATGAATGGCAGAAAACTAGAAATCTTAAAAGTACGAACTACTATAAGTTACTAATTTGCGCTAGGCTCTCCTACAAAGACTGAGCTGTTTAATTCATGCCACATAGTTATTTTAGATTTAATTTATGTGATAGTTAGATATTTGACTATAGTTAGATATTTGACTAAAAAAAAGCTAAGATTACATAAATATATTAGTGATTGTTCAAAATTCAAGTTTTAATTTCATTTTATATTATCTGAATCTTGGATTAGCTGTTTCAGCCTTACATGCTAGTGGGCCAATAGCCTGCAGATATACATATGCAATTGTTGTCACAAGCTTGTATTTGGAGTGCGACACTTGCACTCGAATGGCTACAGTTAGCGCCTAGAAAGTTCAAAAGCTATAGTCTCCCAAATCCCAACTCAATTTCAGTTGCTAGCTTAAAGATTACATACCCCACCTAAAGAACCTAAAGAACAATATTGGTTCGATTCAATCTGAACAACATTTACCCCACTGAACCCCAAAGCAATACAGATGAACCTGCATTTCAGCCTAAAAAAATTGCACCCAGACCTACCAAATTGGCCCTAGCGAGTATGCAGATGTCCTTAAAATTACCCAAGTCCCTATGCACAAGCATCAATACTTTCTAAGTCAAGTTTTACATTTATAGCTAAAGTAACAAAAGCTAAATCATGGCTATGTGCAACTGCGAACTCACAAGATATAATCAAGGAGCTGCAAGCTATGCTATTTGCTACCAAAAAGTTCAAACCTTCGTAGCATCTTTCACTGATTTCACTGATTATGCCATTTACTACCAAAATTTTCAGCATTGGAAAGCAGCAAAAAGAGAATTGAATAATCCCCAAGCTATCCATATTACACGGCTATCCACATCATAAACACATCTTAAACCCTAACATAGAGCTATCCGCACCAGCACATACAAAGCCCAGAAACTTGAACCTAGGGTACAAGGTTGACTGCCAAGATCGCCTCAATGATCAGTTCTAAACTAAAGAACAAAACAAGTAGCCAATTCCAGCCAAAACCAGCAAACAACCGCCAAGCATAGCTCCAATTCAAGCGCCAACGCAGCCTCGCCGACCAAATCTCGCCAAAACCTAACCTCTTGCCTCCCAATTACCCAACCCCATGTCGAAAGCTCCCACCTTTCGAACCCTCCCGACCACTAAATTCAAGCTGAACCGTCCAAATCCAGTAACAAAACCCCTAATTCGCATGCGAAACCCTACTACCTCCACCCCACCCCCTACCACCCTAAACCCTACACCTGCCGAATTGGCGCACCTCAGCCACAGATCCACCCAAACCCACCCGACCTCACCCCTCTACGACGAGGGCAAGCAACCAAACCAAGAAAGGAAGCTTCCGGAGTCCCCCATCTCACCTCGAGGAGCTTGGCGAGCGCGTCGGCAGGGGCCGTCTCCGCCGCGTCCAGCTTCTCCCCGAGCTCCTTCAGCTGCTCCGCGGCCGCCATCCCCCCGCCACCGCGCCGGATCGACTGCGAATTCGCGCTCGCGCCCCGGCGAGGGTTTCGAGCCCGAAGCTTCTCCTCCCCCTCCCCTTCTCTCTCTCTAGGTCCTAATCTGAGAGAAGCGTTTTGGCTTTTGGCTCTCGCTGTTTCGAAATTGGTGGGGAGAGAGAGGCGGAGAGCTCGTGAGCGAAGTGCGAGGTTTGGGATCGGGTTTGGGCCTCGGCGTCGAGCCAGTGGCCTGCTACCGTTTAGAAAATCTTTTTTTCCCTTGGTTGCTGCTAAGCTTCGGGTTTGCGGCTGTTTGCCTGGTGTGACTGACGTGTAGGTCCTACCTTGCGTGTGGTCCACCTGTCAGTGTGTGGTGTTGCCTTGCGCTGGTGCGGAAGCGGTTTTCTCGCGTGGTTTTAGGACAGTATTTAGATCCAGAGAAGCCCGTACTTTTCAGCTTATTATATGGACCATAGTTTAAACTTAAGATTTGTCTTGAAAATATAAATAAAATAATTTTTTCATCGGCGTTTCGCAACGATTTATTGAAATAGTTTTATTAAATCGACTTATCGATATTCGATTTGTTCATACAAGTATTTACAGTAAGACAAAAACCATAAATCACAGTTAAAAAGAGGTCCAATGTTAGCATAAGGGGTGTTTATGTTGGCTACAACTAATGGCATTTGGTAGCAGATGTTTTTGGTTAAAAATAAATAGTAGTAGTTTTTAGAATGGGGAGATAAGCGATAGGGAGGTAAGAAAGAAATGTGTTGAGACCGGAGTGAAAGAAGTGAGATGCGTGATACATTTGTGGCCCATGTCTTATCCTCTAAGCGAGAAAGGTGTGAGAGCAGTGGAGAAAACGCTTCGAGAAACCTGTTTTTCTCCGAGCAGAAACCCAGAAGTTAATATAAAAAAGCTCTAAATGGAAAATTGAGCATTTGCCATTTTAAAGGACTCAAGTCAATGATTTGCCAACTAAAATAATTTTCTCGAGGATTTGCCACTCCAAAACTCGAAATACATATACTTTTCCACTCTCACTGAATTTATGTATTCCTTTTTTTTTTGCACCAAAATTATGTATGAAAGGACAAAATCGCCCCTGCTCCCGAACCGGCCTGGCTTGGTTTGGTCGCTGGCGCCAGGTGTTGTGCGCCGAGCCAAAAATGCGCCTGTACGTCCACTTCTGTCGAGGGCAGTGGCGGACTCGACTCACCCGACGAGGCAGAGGGCGGCGGCGGCGGCGGCTCCAATCCGACGAGGTGAGTTCGAAATTCCCCCGTTTCTATTGATTGCTTTTCCTCTTGGTTGGTTTGGAACCCTAATTTTGGTCTTGGGGGATTTGTTTGGTTAACCCTAGATTGATGCGATATTGCTGATTTGGAGATAGAAGCATGGAGGGAGGGAGGACAGCCTTCTCCCGCCGGGTAAGGTAATGACCAAAACCTCTCTCTCTTCCATTAGCGCGCGGTAGGATGGTGGCTCGCTGTAGGAATGACCTTAGGAACGAAGGAGGGGAAGAATGTGGAGGTTGTTCCTTCCCTTTTGCTAACTATTTATTCCTGTTTTTCGTTTGGTTAATGTCCGTAGGAATGCTGCTGATTTTGACACGATGTTTAGGGTTCTCGTTAAGAGTGCGTCGTTTATTGCTCGTTTGGACCATGGTTCTTCCACACCGATTGACACCACAGATTGCCAGTGGGAGACGAGTTGCCGTCGATACGCATTCCGCGGCCTGACTTCACAGCTTGGTGAATATGTCATTTCGGATAGTTCACAGGAACCTCTTTTATTTTTGTACACAGGGAGGGACACCCGTGAGTCGCACCAAATTGAGAACAATTTTGACCTTTTGGAAGCTTTTCATGATCACTGGAGGCCAAAAGTTCTTGCTTTGTATGTGGAGATTGTGACAAAGAAAGGATATCAGTCAGCCAGCATGAATTTGAGAGTCAAGTCATCGGTCTGGATGCTACGTTTGGGGTGTGCAACAAGAAAAGGAAAGAAGTTGCAGGCTCTAGCAATTCCAATGCTGGTCAGGATGGAATTGAGGGAGCTTGATATAGCTGTGAAGAGGGTGTTCCCATGTATAGGACACTTGATATAGCTGTGAAGAGGGTGTTCCCAAGTATAGGACACAGGGAGTGCTTCAGGCACCTATGGACCAATTTCAGGAAGAAGTTCCGTGGCGATGTTTTCGATGAGCACATGTGGCCTGGTGAGGTTGATTTTACTGACCATAAGGGTAGGACTAGGAGGCATGTGGTAGACCTAGTCAAGAAAGAGTGCACATGCAGGGGTTGGCAACTCAGTGGGTAACCATGTCTTCAAGCATTAAGAATGTTCACTACAAAGAGAAATGCTAACATGGATGACTTGGTGCATGATTACTTCTCTGTGGCAAGATTTCAAGCAGCATACAGTGGTGTCATTGCATCTTTGACTGAGGTCACAGTGGTCCGCAGTTGACCTTGGCTTCAAGTTACATCCTCCAATTGTGAAGAAGGGTTCTACCAAATAGAGGAGTAAGCACAAATGCAAGAAGTGTGGCCAATTGAGACATAGAGAGGCAGGCTGCCCTCTGAATCCCAAAAGGGCGACCCAAGTGGTATATTAATTCGATTCATCTAATCTTGTTTTTCTATTGTTCTATTGACTTTTCTTGTCTCTTGTTAATTCACTTGATGAATTTCCAGTAAGAAAACCACTTCAAAGAGGGGAAACAAGAGAAAGGCAGATGCCGCCGGCCGCACTCTAGGGTTAGGGCTCAGTGGAAGGAATGTGGGTATTGGGGGAGAAGGCGATCGAGCCGGCTCTGCTGATTTGACACGCCTGGTGCGACCAAACCCGGCCAGGCCTGTTTGGGGGCGGGGGCAATTTTGTCCTTTCACATGTGATTTCGGTGCAAAAAAAGAAATATAGAAATACGGTGGGAGTGGCAAAGTACATGTATTTCGAGCTTTGGAGTCGCAAATCATCAAATCGAGTTCTTAGCGTGGCAAATGCTCAATTTTCCCCATGTTAAACTGCGAGTAATATTGTGACCGTGAGAAAGATAGCCACACTATACACCAATGCATCAGATGACAGTAATAATCGTGTTTGTTATGTACCGGTTGTAGATTTCTGGACGCAAGCTGAATTATTGGCCTGAAATTCTAAAATCTACCGGACATACCGAATAGGAGCCACACAAGTTCAATACTCCATATGTTTTCCAAGATGTAATTCGTTTTTTTACTTTTTATGATCTTTAACACAAGGCTTTGACTGTGATTTTATATCATAATAGACTAGCAAAAAATAATAAAATTATACACTATGAAAGTATTTTAGAAGACAAATATAATGATATTATTTTCATGTAGTCAATTTATATCTTTACTGTTATAAAAAAATAAGTTGGTGTTGTACGTCCATTCTTCTTCAACAGCTCTATTCTCTTAATTTCTCATTATTCTTCACTTACCAATCGATCAGAGTAACTCTCTTCTATAACACGATTATCTATACATTTAATGAGTTTCATTGCAACACACGGATACGTAACTAATATTTTAATATATATTAATGATCAAAGTTTTAAAACCTTGACTGCATAGATCTCACCTACATGTTGGGACGGAAGAGAGGAGATCTTAATGTCGGTCGACCACTTTACAATTTTAATCCTAGAACGAAATTAAAGGCGTGTACAATTTTCCTGGTCCTCTTGTCAAATGTAAAAAAACCTAACCATTTATGAGTCCTTATTTATTTATCGCACCCTAATACCTAATTGATCGTTTGCGCTAAAAATTCTGACCACTCTTCCAGTGCATCTATGAATTCACATAATTTTGTCATTTTCTGTTCTTGATATGTTTGCGGTAATGCCAAATGCGACCAATAAATTGTGGGTGTGACATTTTTGTTACACCCACATGTTAGAAAGGGCAAACTATCCAATATAACAAAGGCACATAAATAAGTGTATGACAAATCAATAGAAACTTGACACCTAGACAGGGTATAGTATCATGTGTAAAAAAAGGAACCTATAAAATTACCCTTTTGCCTGTATCTTCTTCCTTACATCCTTCCCTCTCCAAAACTTTTAACTTTCTCCTTCGCCATGATCACATACTCCTCCAAAATCAACAACCAAGATCCTCCTCCTATGACATCTAAGCCGGCAATATTTCTCACTACTATATTCAAGGATCATTTATGAGTTCAACGATGAAGTTTTTTGAAATTATAGAAAGAAATAGATGGAAAAATGCAGCAAAAGATTCTTGTGAAAACTCATTGTGTTCTCAACATGATGTCGAAGAGAGAGAAAATTTAGTTCCTAATGACAATGTTTTTCATGATGAGAATTGGTGCATATTCCTATATTGGTTTATCATTTCTATTTTTCATGTGGCATCGCATTATAGCAGCATTGCCATCACCTATACCATTTATAGACACAACATCATGGGCATCTCCATCCTAGCATTCCTCTAAATTGCTAGCAAGATCATTGTCATCAAATGGTTCCACCATCTCTGCTGTCACTATTCATCATGTTTAGATCTAAAATGTCTCACTTAGAACCAAGGTTGACTCGGTTAACTTCAAAATTGGTTCACTTTAAAATAGAGTTGGCCTTTCGGACTGTCAACTTCAAAATTTAGCATATCAACATCCACGTCTTCTACAGCAACATCACTTTCTTTGTCAACAAACTTGCCTTGTTGCTATTATAGATTGTTCATTGTGGGTCTACTCCAAACAGCTTCAGCTTTTTGACTTTTTAAATTTTGATTTTTTTTTACGCTTTTTGGTCTTTTTTGGCTTTCTTTTTTCTCCCTTATTTCTTTGCATTGTCCTAAAAGATATAGCGGTGTTTTTCAATTTTTCTTATTTTCTGACTTAGAAAACCTAATGTACCGCCTGAAGAAAAACCCTCACAAAAACCCAAAAGCCAGGGGTATTTGTGTAACTATAGATAGGAGAAATGACATGTTCGCCCCTACAAGTATAGACCCAGATAGGGGTATATGTGTAATAAACCTCCTCATGGCTATAAGTAAGTGCTTTTGGCTGCCATGAGGGGACATACTATCTCTTTTTTAGGAAAAAGACAGACATCGCAAACTTCCGATATACTTGCACAGACTTCTATTACCATCTTCATGGTGTGTAAGGCTACAGGAGGCCTCTCTAATGTCTCCACATGGCCTCCCTTCCTTCATTGTTTGGTGTGTAACCACAAATATTTATAATGCATCTAGTAATACAAATTTTATGTTGTGAATCTTGGTTTATATATCGATGGTCAAATATTTGACTGACATAGATTTTAGGATAACTTATATTTGGCATTTGAGGTAAAATTTTGCTTTTTCTAGGGAAAGTTAATAGTTATCTTAGGAATAAGTCTACTTTATACTCTGAATTCTTACCATTGTTTAATTTTCAACCTAAAAGTGCAAAACTGGATGTTTTACAACCCTGAACTATCAATACTATTTATTTTACCCCCTTGAGACTAATTGAAGATAGTTTTTACTGATGTGGCATCAACGTGGTATTGGTTTTTTTGACGCTGAAAGCATCTAGACCCAAAAAATAATTTTATTAATTAATGATGATAATAATTAAAGGGCCTAACATGTTTATTGAGATGCTTAAAAAGTTTAGTCCTAGATTATGATGACTTCATGGAAAAGACATGCAAAAATAACCAAAAATTGACATGGATCAAGATAAAGCTCAAGGCAAAAGGTATATTGTAGTTTAATGATATTTTTATAGCTTTTACTGGTCTTGATGTTTGGTTGAAAAGATTTGATTTTTAGAATAGATGTTGTAACATCCCAAAAATTTTATTTGCATTTAATTGGTTTTCTAGAATTTATTTGGATTTATCTGGATTTTATTTTAGAAGCCTAGAATAAGAAAAATTAATTTAAACATTTCTTTAAGACAAAAAGAGTTTATTTTGCTTTTTCCTTGATTTATAGTATTTTTGAGAATTTTTTAGAATTTAAAATTCAACTTTAAACCTAAAAAGTAATTTTGGTAAAAATTAAAAGACCAACTTTAAGTTGAAAATATTTTTTCTAAGTCTAAAACAGCTCCAAGAATTTTTATGAATATTTCTGGAATTTTTAGACTTATTTTGCTATTTTCTAAGTATTTTGAAGCTTCCTAGTGTTTATGAAAATTAAAAACGAAAATTTAAATCCAAAACCCCCTCAGCCTGACACGTGGCTGGCTCGAATCGTATCCGCCTCCGCCTGATCTAATCTGAGCCGTCCGTTGCCACTTACCCCTTCGTTTTAAATCCGGCGGCCATGATTTGTCCCGTGAGACGTGGCGCTCATCCTACCGTTCGCCCCTCCCCTTATCTTCTCTCTCTCGCCGACATGCGGGGCCGCATGTCGGCTCCTTCCCCCACCCTTCTTCTTCCTCCGCCCACCACCATAAATGCCCCCCGAGCTTTTAATTCGGCCGTTTCTCCTCATTTAAGTCCCGAGCAAATGCGGCATATGAGTGCTCTCTTCACCCCGCCTTCACTCCGTTCGTTTCCCCTCCATTTTAAAGTCTAATAAACGACGTTGTGCCATTTCTATTTGTCTTCACTCCGGCGAGGTCGTGCTCGACCATTACTCCTCGTCGCCCCTATAGAAACCCTCCCCCGCACCCCGTCCTCCCTTCCTTTTGCCTCCCTCGTGCGCCGGAAACCTTCTTTCCCTCTATCCCGTGTCCAAATCCTTCCCGTGTCGTATTCCCAATTCACCGCCCGAGCGAACTCTGGAGAGAAATTGCCACCGCCCCGGTCACTTCCGCACCTTGCCGATGTCACCTTTGTCTTCCTTATGCCCCGGCGACCGACCTCCGCCCCTCCGCCGAACGAAGCCACCACCGGAGACCCGTCGCCGCCGACACCGTGCGCCGCCGCCGCCTCGTCTCGTCACCGACCGCCCTTCGGCCATCGCCGAGCATCGCCGCAGGTACCGGCGAACTCCCCTCGCTCCCCTTTCTCTTTTGCGCTCTTCGCTGATCACCACCACGCCCCCGTTCGCCGACGACCATCGGGAGCAGAGTGCCGCCTCCAGCCGGCGCCGCCACGTCAGCGCACATGCATGCGTGGCAGCCGCGTGACAGCCACCTGGCGCCACGGCCCGGCCATGTCAGCCCGTTGCCACGTCAGCAGTGGCCGAGTCCATGGTGGACCGAGCCGAACCGTGAACACAGTCTACCGTAAACCCGACCCCACCTGTCAGTGTAATAAAATCATTTTCAATATAAAAATAATTTAGCCGAAAAATGAAATTTTATGCTGACATCCTAAATTGTTTTTTCAGTATAAAAATAATTCCAAAAATCAGTCTTTTCTTTTTCTTTAGTTTTAAACTTCCGGAAGTCCGTATTTCTTCATTTTCACTCCGATTTAACCCGTTCAAATTTTTAAATTGTTCTAAAATCCTAAACTATCTGTATCTGGACTCTTTTTGAATTTTTGAGTTTTATTTGAATTTTTTGAATTTAATTTGGTTCTTTGTGTGTGGACTACGGTGAATCCGAAGAGTTTTATTTCGACAACTCGCACCAGGACTTCGAGCAAGGCAAGTTACACCTTTGACCATATTATTTTCAGTAATTTAAATTATTTATATTGTTTTTAAATTAATATGCATGCATACTTTTACTCAAATTAGTTCAAATGTGATTTAAACTTTAGTTACACCAAATTCCTTTGTGTATGGCCAAATTTGATATTGAACAATCATGCCTTGTCACCGTAGATGAAAACCTAGTTAGTACACTAGTATTAACTAAAAATTTTATAGAATTGCTTAGCCACGCTTAGAACAATTTAGGTGGGAAGAATTGTTTCACGCAAAATAAAGACTTGTAAAATCTATTCTTGATTTTGGTGAGTCAAGAAAGTCTATAAAATTTTGATAAAATATAAAATATAAAATCTGGTTTAGACTTAGGCATTGGTATGGTGGTGGGTGCTTGCTGGCATGCATTGTTGTTTGGTGACACAATGTCGACTGCTAGACACGAGGGGTATGTGGTTAGGTCTAAGTCAAATTAAGGACCGGTTTATGACTACTACTACAAAGTCACAACGTGCAACCACAAATCTGGTATGGGACAGAACTGGCTAAGTAATTTGTGAAGTTCCATCTTAGTTTCGCTATAGGCTGAATGTGGGCGTGGCGTAGGCCGCGAGAAGTCTCACATGGCACAGGAGGGGGCTCCAACATGTGGATTCATGTTGTGGTAAAACCTTAGTGGCTGCGTAACTAATTTGGTAATAGAACATTGTAACAGCCTTGTCATGAACTCTCCGCCGCACACCTAAGGCAGTGTGTTAATCATGTGGCAAAACAAGAGGACAAGTCTTGTGGGAAAAGTTATATACCTCTGCAGAGTAACAAACTATCCTAGATAGCCGTGTCCACGGTCAAGGACATGATGAGTATGGTTTTTTACATATTAGACTTTGGTTTTAATAAAAATATGGTTTGTGGAAACTTGTGAAATTTGTTGGAAAGATGGTCTGGGCGGGATACCTATGGATAGGTTAGTGTTAGGTTTGTGCCTGCACTAACGATATTATTTTGGTAAAAACCTTGTTTCTATCTATTGTACCAAATTCAACTTTTGTACTTACTTTATGATATTTACTCCAATGTTGTTTTTTATGCAAATAACCATATTATGCCTTCCTTTATAAAACCTTATGCATGCATCGAATCTGTTAAATCTCCTGGTGTAACTTGTGGAGTACTTTATGTGTTCACCTTGCTTAACTCTGTTGCCAGAGGATGACGACATCGACTTTGGTGAGGATTGCGACGAGTAGGCCACGTCTTACAATCATTCGCCTGTGGCAGGCAGGATGGACTGCTATTTTTATTAATATTCCGCTATTTACTTTTATGTTTGGCCATGAGCCATCTTATTGTAAACTTGGTCATAAGGCCCGTACACTTTACATTATAATAAAGTTTGGCTATTTTGCATGATATGTATCCCTGTTAACCCTGTGTGCACTAGCTTTTTCTGGGATAGTGCGATTTACACAGTGGGTTCCGGAGTTGTTGCTCCGGGATCCAACAGATGTCACACTATAAAGAGGAGTCATGACTAGTAGCTTGGAACTTAATTGTACCACTTTGATTAATTAATTGTTCATGCATGCATTTGGAACCCCATTTTGAACTCTTTGAATTTCCTTTGCAAAATAGGTATGATCGCAGACATATTGATGGTTGTACCACTGCATCGGTACTACAGGCCCTTACATACTGGTAGCTAATTTTAGAGAGGTATTCATTGAACTTTTTTTGAATCTATACTACCATTGGGCGGTATGACCGTGATGGACCGAAATGGCGACAGAGGGGGGTGAATGTCGTTCTCTTTTTAAAATCGCCCCCGAGAATTCAGAAAATTAATTCTACTGAAAACTGGAACGCATGCGATACTAAAAAATTCAGTATAAATCAGAGAGTAATTAGTAAAATTTCAGCTGAAAATATTGCCGTTTGATCTGCATGCAAAATCGTCACAAATCAGCAAAATAAAAAATGACAAACTTGTTGTCCTACTTCCGATCACACAGAGTGCAGCAGACTTTACTCAGAACTCCAACATAAAAAGATTGCGAGCAGGAGAGAAAGGCTAAAGCAGAAACTAAAGGAAAAGAAAAACTGAAAGCTGAGAAATCTGCAAAGAAACTGAATTCAAGGAGACAAAACCGAAAGCAGACCAGTGAAGCATGCAGTCCCGGGTATACTTTGAGTTTCAGCAGAAAACAGAGATTTCAAAAAAAAACACAGAGCAGTAACTGTTCGGCCGTAGGCTTCAAAGCAAAAATCTGCAGCTCAGTTTAAAAGAAAGTCACTGAAACTTCAGTTTGAAATTAACCATACAAACAGCTGAAGAAATCAGAAGATTAAAACAGACCAAACTACAGCCCAAAAGGTAAAGAAGCGTACAGAAAACTGAGATGAACAATGAAGCCACCATAAGAGCTGTATACAGCAGAGAGACACAAACGAAATTTCCAAACTATTGCTTAATCTTTTTAGGTGAGCTGATTGAGATTTCAAATCAAATATTATCCTGGAAGCCCAACTAGAAAAGTAACTTGACCTTGAGATTCAACATAATGCTCTTCTTGAACACAGTTAACACTCAAGCACAGGACATCAACCAAGAGAGAGAGCCAACAGCCAACTTGAGAAACAAAGAAGAAAATGTAGCAACGCACAGAGAAACACAAAGGCATAACTCAAATTGATTCATCCCCATACATGCTTGCACACAAGAACCTCACACATACATGGAGAGATACAAACATAGGACTCTCTCACACACACTCTCAATCCTCAAGAACACCAAGAGCCTTACATGTTTCTTGGGAGGAACACAACCCACACAAAGGGATGAATGAGCCCTCAAGTATCCTAAACATGTTGATCAGGTTTGACCAAGTCCGACCGAGCCCGTTACACCTCGCAACGTCAGGGTCCGAACCAACCAACTCAAACTCGACTTAACTAAACAGATGTCAATTACTCATCATACACAACGGGATGACATCCATATGGTCTCTCAATCTCCCCCTTGATGAGTATATTGACAAACCCAGAAAAAACATGAAATTGAGTTTGAAAAGTCCAACATGGTCCAAAGAAAGAAATGAAACTCATGACCATGTCGACAGAAGGAACAAAAGAATAATTTTTTCTCAAAGCTCCCAAAGTGGCTTTTTCTACCACTATTCTCCCCCTTTTGGCAATAAACCCATCAAGAATGCAGGAAGGAGAAAAATGCATGAAAATGGATGAAATTATTACATCAAGCCATACACATATAAGTATGCTACAAGGATCATGACTATGTATGTAAAGTGAAGCTAAGCGAGATAAAGCATAATCTGAATTTTAGTGAAAGTGCTTAGCAAGTCAAATCAAATATGATTTTAGTCTAGCTAGAGGTATCCAGAAATAAGACATGCCATGTCAATAAGCTAAATGGAACCGAGAAGCTAGTGTTGAGTCAACTAGAGTGCTACTAGTTCAAGAATGATACAATTGTTGGAGTACATTGAACTTTTTAGCAATTGAGCACAATTGACAAACTTTGACTTTAGAAATCATATGATTGTTTCCAACCATTTTTTTTTGTTGTTTAGTCATGTGCTAGACCTCAAGCCTTATGCGACCACTTCAAACAATGAGCTTAAGAAGATGATCTTGGTCATCCAAATCTCCCCTGAGTTCATGCCTTGTGCAATGGCAAGCCGTCTCATGAGAAGGAATTGGTGAGATCAGTTTTTTCGCACAAAAGAGATCTTTTTGCTTTTAATAGATTGTACTAACTGATGTGTCATCAAGAAACTAATATAGCTCAATCTATTGCTCAACAATGATTCAAGACTCAACTCAGCCTATTTGACATGGCATGAACCATAAAAAGATAACACAAAGCTGACTAGTCTCAAATATGAACATGACATGAATTAGGTCAAATTTAGCATTTTAATTAACCTATCATGGCAAAGACTTGACTACACATATAAAGTCATGATCAAATTAGCAATGGAGCACAAATCATGGCAAGATGTAATATAATAAAAACATGTCATGAGTGGATAATAATCAAGGCTCCATTAAGTTATATTACAAAACAAAAGAAGAAAATCCAGCTCCCCCTTAACTTGAAAGATCGGCAAGTCTTTGATACCACGGGAAAACATCGTGTGTCTCCACTGTGGTTTATTTCTTTATCTTTACTTTTCACATTTATATTTCTAGCACTTATGTTGGATTGAATTATATAGTTAGAAGTGTATCTAGTATTGACATTGCTTTATGATGTCTTAATGAAATCTAGAGTATTAGACATGAATTGTGCAAATGTTTTTAATTAAGACTTTACTTGCTAAAATTATGATTTAGCTAAAACATTTTAAAAACCTTCTATTCACCCTTCTTTAGTTGGTTATCCTTGATCCTGCAAGTGGTACTACCTAGAGAGTAAAGATGGCTAGTGAGGGTATATCTCTAGGAAATACACCTATACTCGATGGCTCAAACTATGCTTATTGGAAAATTCGCATGACTGTATATTTAAAGGCCATGAGCCCGAGTATATGGAGGATTGTGAGTGAGAATTTTGTCATCCCTCTTGATCCTACACACCCCCATGGTTCTTGAGGAGCGAAATGCTCACCTCAATGCTCAAGAGATGAGTTCAATCGAGTGAACAATTTGAAAACCGCCCATGAGATATGGACTATACTCTCGAAAATTCATGAGGGCACATCTACGGTCAAAGAGGGCAAATTGCATAGATTTCGGATCAAATATGAAACATTTACAATGTTGCCTTATGAAAACATCAATGAGATGTATTCTAGACTCAACAACATTGTGAATGAGCTCAAAGGTCTAGGCACAACTCTAACCGATATTGATATTGTGCCCAAGATGCTTAGTGCCCTACCAGAGAAATACGAGACCCTGTGACTTCATTCCTCAACTCACTTGAATTTCCACGGATGACGCCAACAGGACTCTTAGGCAGCCTCATAGACAATAAGTTGTACAAGAAGGATAAGGGGGAGCTTTTGGAGCAATCCTACTCCAAGAAAAAAATTACCGCTTTTAAGGTAAAAGCGAAATCAAGTGACAGGACGAAGGATGAAGAAGACAACTTCGAAGAGGAGTTGGCTCTCCTTGTGAGGAGAATGAAGTATTTTATGAAGAGGCGTATAAACCAGAGCACTAACTTCGACAAGAGTAAGAAAGGGCACTCCTCTAACAATAACAAGTACTATAACAACATCCATTAGTGTAAGTGCGATGAGAAGGGGCACATCTAATAAGAAGGAATTCAACGACAAGAAGAAGCTTGACAAAGATGGCAAAGGCATGCAGCAGACATTCGACACCGTGGGATGAAGTAGCCAAAGATTGCTAATTTAACCATTGCCTAAGCTAAAATGTTAAGACTTAAGACCCAACCACAATATTATCATGTGTTTTATTTTATTTAGTGAGATTATCGAGATTTGATCATGTGATATCTATAGGTACATTTTTCCAAATATTATAGTGCACACTTAGACTTTGTATTCAAGGCTATGTCTCTGAATTTAACAAGTAATTGGACCCCTACCTAGCCTAACACTGGATTTAACATGAAACCGCTACTCTACTAGAGTGCATAGGAGGGCTACAATCAACCTAGCTTTGATGACCCTGACCAACTTGACCAGTTATGCAAAGACAAGTTGGAAACTAGCATGATCACTCTATGAATCAAGTTTCAGATGACCTTGATCTAACCTAACCTGCAAGCTCTACCGTCCGCTTTCTACCTTCCGATGAAAATTGAAATCAAGGAGTGAAAATTGAGGTCAATTAGACAAACCATTCCAGTTTTTCTCTCTCAAAACACAAACAAACAAACGTACGCTGATTTTCCCAAGTAAAGAAATCCACCACTATGACTTCAGATTCCAAGCGCCATGTGATTCCAAACGTACGCTGTGCATGTGTTGGGCCTTGTGAGTAAAGAGAGAGGTCTCTAGTTGAATGTATTGCATCTAGAAGTGATTGAGTATCCACTTGTGCTTGTGCATTTTTTGTACTTGATGAGAGTCAAGCAAGAGACTTGACTTATTACTCTTGGATTTTAACGACTCCTAGATGGCATGGATGTGTCATTGTCCGGTGATCTTCTCAAAGAGGCTTATGAGAAGGCTTGACGTGTTGTGAAGGTTGAGTTCACCTACCTGGAGGGGGAAAGAACTACAATTGTTGGATTGAGGTGCTTAGCTTAATTCATGGAGTTGGTTCAATTCGTTTGAGCTTATCTCAACTTGGAGTAAGGGAGACTGGAAAGTCTCTGAATACCACAGCAAAAAGAGACCATGTCAACTATGGTTTGCTTCCTTGTGCTCATTTATATTCTTGCAATTTATAATCATAGAATTGAATTTATTGCTTATCACCCTAGGACTGCAAACCTTAACATAGACATAGATTGTTACTACAATTAGGTAATTTTGAAAAATTGATTTTATTTACTCTTTCGCATATAATATCAGTTTTAGACAAATATATTTTTAAAAGTGTCTATTCACCCCCCCCCTCTTGTCAGCCTTCTTGACCTTATAGCTAGGAGCTGCGCCGCCGCATCAGGAAGAAGAGAGCACGGGCACAGCAATGGGAAGGACGCTGGTGCTAGGACTCAGGGCAGCAACGGACATGGCTTCAAAGCTCGCAAGCTTTGGGAGCTCTTCTCATGGGAGAGATGGGAGGAGGAGGGAGAGGATGAAGACATGGACCATGACGTGGATGTTGATATGGGCGCCATGTTAGCAAAACTTGTTCACGTAGATACCACGTCGGTGAAACCGATGTGGTTTTGGTCTAGGAGGGTAAAATAGACGATATTAAAAGTTGGGTTGTAAAATATCAGATTTTACAATTCGAGATTGAAACTTAGAGAATGGTAAGAGTCATGGACAAAGGAACTTGTTACTTTTTTTGTCATGGGAATAGGAATACTTAGTGGTGGCCAAATGGGCGGCACAATCTGGCACGGCACGGGCCCATTAAGCACGACCCACATAGCCCATCAACCTAAATAAGTCGTATCATGTTGGTCCGTGGGACGAGGCGTAGACTTAAGCACTATCCAAAGAGCTGACGGGCCCTACCGGATCGGCACGATCCCATTTTGCTCGATGGGCCAAGGAGGCTCGTCTAGCCCGTTTCATCCCAAAATTTCTGAAAATGTAATAATTCCAAAAATGTGTAGAATTAAAAAGACAAAATAAAACTGTAATAATGAGCGTTAATAATGTTTAAAAGGTTGCCTCGTTAAAAACTTTGCCAAGTAAAAACTTAACTTGAGAAAACCTTGCAAAGAAAAAAGAGTACAACCTATAGCTCTGCAGTACATGTAAAAAATAAGAAAAGGTACAATATATATCGATGCTCTAAGTGTCATCATGTAGATAGAAATTGTTGAACGTGTCTTCCAACTCCGTACTCTCTACGGAGTGTTGAGCCCGTGAATCAGCTTGCTCCTAGTGTTTCACTGTGAGCAGTACTTTCACCATCTCACTCGTGAGACTTGTTCTTCTCTCCTCCAATATTCTTACAGAAAGACTGGAAGCATATTTGGAAGAAGCCATCGAGACAAGAATAGTTAACACATCCCGTGCTAATATGGATAGCACTAGATATGTTAGCTTGTGCTTGTGCCGCCATCCCAACATGTTGAAATCCTCTACATAGTGATTCACAGGATCGTTGTGTAGAAAGATGGATAGTTCCCCACTGGTACAGATTACTTCAGCATATAACATTGTAGAACTTGATTTTTCGAAGGACTCTGGTATACCAAAGATTTTTACTCCATATATTTGTCTTCTTATCTATAGTGGGTGCTGGTGAAGGTCGTTGCAAGTGAACTCCCTGAAACTTTTGTTCGTACTTCAGATAAACATTGAACAATTTAGTACAAAAAACTGAAAAATAGTTAGAATAATCTATCTCTTTAACATCACTTAGGATTGAAAGAATATTAGTGAATCCTTCAATTTTAGCTCTTGGATCTAAAATAAGTGGAAATGCTTATAAATATGGAATTTATTTTTAATATTTTTAATATTTAGTTTTCATAGCACACACAACCTCTCGTAACACTATATCATTTTCATTAGCTTTTAAGTAACCCGCAATCACGAGAATATGATGTACAATTAAAAGAGATGTTAGATAATATAGTCCAGGTAAAAGTAACAATGGAGTCGCAAAAGAATTCCAAAAATGCTAGTAACTTTTCAGCAACATACCAATGCTGCTAAGTCAATAGTGTGTTGTCGTCATGGGCTATGATAGTGCATGTGAATAAAACCAGAAAATATGCTCTTATAGGGTAAAATGTTATGTAACGTCAGATAAGTTGAGTTACACCTTACCGATATGTCCAAACCGAACTTTCTTGGATGTACACCCATCACAATGTAGAAGTTTTTATATGCTGCAATTTGTTGGTTAGAATGATTTACAAAAATATTGCATTGCGAAAATCTTGAATATACGGATCCAACCTCTTTAAACTGCATTTCACTTTCGACGATGGTATAGCCAGTGTTTGCTCTCCTAATTGAGGTGGAGGCAGAGACGTTTCATTCCCGAAGGATGAAAGATCTTCTGGAGAAATTTTGTAATCACTCACAGAAAAATTGTCAAAAAATTTCATGGAGAAATGTAGAAAGCTGCAAAATACAAATAAAAAATTACATTATTATCTATTTTACATCATAACAAAGAAAATATGAACAACAAAAATGTATGAAAAATAGTATCGTTACTTGTTTCTCAGTTGTAGCCAGATTTTGAATTGTCGGATTTTGGCAAAAATGTTTTAAATTTTACCAAATTATCACAAAGCTTGTTGAAATTTTTACAAGAAAATTCGCAGAAAAAATTGCAGGTTGTAGTGTAGTTGAATGAGGGGGTTTGCTACCTATTTATATAACAATTTGAGATTTTTTGATTTTTTCATATTTTTAAACTCCAAATTGTTATAAAATAACTAAAAAAATCAAAAATTTGACGGTAGATTGTATCGTGCCTGGGGAGAGAAAGTCAATTTTGGCACTGTTGCATACTGTATTTACAAAACTAGCCATATGTGGAACGTATTAGCAAAAATGGCACTTCTGCCGCCCGCCCACCGGATGGCAGCGCTGGCAAGGCGACGCGTGGCGACGCCACCAGCAGCAGGCGCCTGCTGCCCCGCTAGCGAACGGAAGGTAGCCTACCGCCTGATGGAGGATGGCAGGTAGGCCTACCGTCCGGCGAGGGGGCAGCAGGTAATTAAGTCGGCTGCTTAGTCAACTTAATTGCCTGCCTTAATTTTTTATGTTAGTGTTTGTTTGAATTTTTAAATATACCAAATTAGATCAAAAAATTATAAAAATTTATATACAACCTCCTAACACAACGTTTATCCATTGTGAATGTTGCTAAAAAATTCATAAAATTTTGATTACAATTCATAAAATTTTCATATTTTTATGAGTTTTTACATATAGCAAATGAGCTCCAAAAATTACAAAATTTTATGTGAGGCATCAAGACATAGTCAAAGTTATTGTGTAATATTTTAGGAATTTTATGTGCTCCATATTTTCCATATTAATTTGTGATAATTTTATCGTAATTAGCGATATGCGATGCTCAGGCATCTTCTGAAGTGCGTGACATCTGTCCTTCGCACATATGTCAGCCCGTTGCTACTATCTTTTCTTTTTCAGTACGTCCTTTGCACAATTTGTCACTCTGCCCATGTCATCCCGCCTCGCGCGCTCCCTCGTTCGCACTGATATCGTTATGTCTGTGCCGTCCACCCTCGCCCGCTCTCTCGTCTCTACATTTGTCAGTGTTACCATGCCATCCCCACTCGCCTAAAGTATTGCACATTGATAAAGAGTCCTTAATTTGCGGAGTGAGTGCACTAGGTTCCCATTGCGCTCGGCCATAAATACGTACCTCTCGTAGTTTGTCATCGGTCATCTCAGTCACTCATCGTAGAAGCTCATTCTCGCAGTCGTTGCTTAACATTAACGGTGTGTAGCTAATTATTTTGAGGAGCAAGTGCATAGCTCGTTAAGGATGCAGTACGAGGACGTAGTAGTGCTGAATACTTCTCCTAAAAGATAGGTAATGTTTATAGATGGGTAGTCAAATTGTCGATAATTAATGAGCTATTCGTATGTAGTTAAATGCATATACACAATTTTGTTGTAACCTTTACTGCGGATCTGATTATTGTGGCTTCATGTAGTCATAGACATGGAACACTTGACAATGTTCTACGGCGATGGTTTTGTGCAGGCTGGACCCAATGGGCTGGACCTATCAACATGCTAATACAAGGTGCTCCGGCCCGAGAGACTCAACGTCATGAATATTCATGAGCTACGAAGCTGCATTCGAAGGTAGTTTGCCATGGAGGCAATGGTGATGAAACTTGCCATCGAGGGGATCACCTGCACCAATGGCGTATGGGAGCTCGTGAAGGTGAATGGCACTACAACATAGAGGCAGTACATGCAAACTGCCTCCCAACCTAAGGTGACCATTTACGGAAGACCGATGGTGTACCTAAGTTTCACGCACCGGGAGTCAGAAAATATTGATGACCCCGGCCCCTCCACACCTAGCGAACCACAAGCGAAGCTTCAAGATGATACCACTGAATGTGTTGTATCAGAGGGAAGACTCGCCCCTGGTTTTGTGCGAAATGACGGGGCGGGCATATGTTGGTCAACTCGAATAGACTGCCACGAGTATCTACCGAACCAGCCGCTCATGTTGGAGTCCAACGAGGACACTGACCTAGGCTCCGATGATACCGAGGAGGGCACACAGCAGATGGCTGGTCCACCCAGGGGAATTGTTTCATCGGAGGTACCCTATGTGTCCTCCAGGATCGATGATGTTATGGTGCGTTCCCTCGTACTGCCGCAAAAAGAAGGGTCCGAGTGGGGGTTTCAAGTTGACACCCTCCTAGTTGGGCAGCGCTTCACTAGCAAGGCAGTTGTGCAACAAGCTATTAAACGGTACACATTATCTATCAACCGTGTGTACCAAGTGCACTGGTCTAACCCAGCCAATTACACTGTGAAGTGCGTAGTGGAAGGCTGCTCCGCAAAGGTCAGCGCTCAATGTGCCAAGATTTTTGGCTTGGCCTTAACAATTAAGGCGATGATCAACCACACTTGCGTACTTAGCGAGCCCCTGTGCCATCATTGGAACATGACTTTGGCATATGTGGCAAGCATCATCAGCCACCTAGTTGCGGCAGATGTTTCCATCTCCCCGAAGATGCTCATGTCAGAAGTCGTCAATGTGGTTGGCTATCCAATCAGCTACAGTAATGTCCAACGAGGCAAGCGCAAGGTCATCGAGTCCATGTATAGGACGTACAAAGAGGCGTACAATCTTGCGCCGAGATTGCTTCACCAGATAGCCAAATCAAACACTGGCACGTACATAAACAAACTTGAGCGTACAGATGCTGACGTAGAGCCCAACTATTTTATACTAGACCAGCTATTCTGGGCTTTCGCCCAGGCCATTGAGGGCTTTAAATTTTGTTGTCTTGTGCTAATGATGGATGACACTTTCTTCATAGGGAGTTACAAGGGAACCATTCTCACCACGGTGGTGACCGACGCGAATGACTAGCTTCTCCCAATGGTATTTACCATTGTGGAAAGCGAAAACACGTTTAGTTGGCTCTAGTTCCTGGCGAATGTGAAGCAAGCGGTGGTTGGCGAACGACCCAACGTTTGCGTCACCATATTTCGAAATGCTGGGTTGATGGACGCACTGAACACCATGCAACATGGAACCGATCCCCTCACCAGTGGAACAACGTGTGAACCCGATGGTGCATAAGGCATTTTGCATCTAACTTGCTCATTTGGTTTCGCAGCCAGGAAGTTGTGAAGATGTTGAAGGCATTGTGTCTGCAAAACCAAAGGCAGAAGTTCTAATCCATCTGGACAGAGCTAGAAAGGTGAACTACGGATGAAGAGCAACCCTGCGGCGCCATAAGTTTCTCGGAGTGGATTCGTCAGCACGCTCCTACATTATATAAATGATCCCTTCTCTATGACATGGATGGTGCAAGGTATGGGATTATGATGACCAACATGTCCGAGGTGTACAACAGCATCCTGAAAGGCGTGCGGTGCCTTCCTATCACCGCGACCGTGGAAGAGATATGGACTCGCACTGTCGGTTATTTCATCAATAGAGCCACCGCAGCCAAGTGTCAAATAGACGAAGGTAACAAATGGTCCGAGAACATGCAGAGGCATATGCAACTGAAGATGGAGAAAGCCTGAATGCATGACATCCGGGTAATCGATGGCCTCCAGAGGAAGTACGAGATCAGGCTTTAGCAAAAATATGTGAACAGTCATGCCAGGGGTGAAATAAAATAGGCATGCATCCTAGGTGATGTGGCAATATGTACCTACAACAAGCCGACGCTCCTGAACAAGCTATGCTCACATGTGTACAAGGCATGTGCGCAAATGAGGTAGATGTCCGAGACGTACATCTCAGAGTACTATGACATGCAACACCTTTTCAGTACATGGAGTACGGAGTTTCACTCCTACGGCTTGGACATGAACTACAGGGATATTTGGCCGGACATGTTGCAATGGGGGCCCCAACAAGGAGTTAAAAATAATTACGAAGGGACATCGGCAGACATGACGCTTCCAGATCGACATGGATGTGAGCCAACATAGAAACATTACCCGCAAGTGAAATGCAGAATATGTAAGACCTTCGGGCACTCATTGAAGGATTGCCCCAACAGATCGAGCTCGTCTGGCCGGCACTCAGTGTCGTAATCTCATGTATCATTTAGTGTATCGCATTAATTCATATTTGTACCCATTTGAGATATAATTGACAACGTTTGTTCAATGCATATCGACCCCTCTAGCTTAATACACGCGACGCAGCATTTGAACAGTCCACTCAAAAAACAGCAACCGTGACGACGCGTACACCATTCAGTTACATGCTTTACAAGATTTAACATAACCACGAGCTACATGCTACAAGCTTCTCTTTGTGTGCCTACTAGTAGAAGGTGCCTCGTGGTATCCGCATGGAGTGTTGCAGTGGGGGGCGCCTCGGACGTGGTTGGCCGTCGTTGTAGTGGCACACATATATGTAGCTAAGGTTCACGCAATAGCATATGGGATCATACGAACTTCCTAGATTGACTACCTCTTCGTTGCCCCTCTCGTGCTGCATCTGTTGCCGGAGGTAACAATTCTCCTCATTAAAACTGTCAATCTGCTTCTCTATCTCTAAGATTCGCTCCCACAGTGTATCCACGTACCTCACAACATAGTGTTCACGGGGAAGATCGATCCAGCGGATGAAGTCGCATTTCACCATCTACTGGAAAGGAGGGTTAACATGAAAGCTCTATTAGAAGTAAGAAAAAATAAACTATTGGCTAATTGTACCCAGAGTGTGGGCATCGGAAGAAACGTCGTCTACCACCGAAATAGCCTTCGACGACCTACACGACCGCGTCCTCCCTATGTCTGCATTTCGGTCATACCGGTTGAGCTCCCCTGTTTGGCATCAAGCGGTAGTTAGGGGCGAAGTCCTCCCCCCTTTCCAGGGGAAGGTGTTCCTTTGGCGACCCCGCTCCGACTAGCCCCTGGGTGTCTGCCATGTTATGTTATTGTACGGCGCAGAAGGTTCTTCTTCCTACAAGAAGCGAAACACAATTTAGATGAGCAATGGACGATTGCAAGAGCTCTGTATTTGAAGCAAGTGAAAAGAGAATCCGATGTGTTACCACCGGAAATTACAGACGCGTTGTCAACATGCACTATACGGGCGACAGGGGATAGCATAGTAAAAATGACATATGTGCGCACGACGGAGTGGACAGGACGGAGCGACATGGCCAGACCAATATTTGTGCGGGTGAGGGAGGGCGAGAGGGTCCGGTATGTCAAGCCAACACATGTCCGAAGGAGGGAGCGGGCAACGACGCATAGTATGGACAGACTGACATTTCTATGGGCCACATAAAAGTTTGGAGCATATAAAATTCTCAAAAAATTCCACAATAACTATGAGTGTGTCAGGAGGTTTTATATAAAATTTGTAATTTTTAAAGCTCATTTGCTATATATAAAAACTCGTAAAAATATTAAAATTGTATTAATTTTTGAGCAATATTCACGATCGATAAAATTACCCAAAAATTACACTACGAGGTACGTTGTGTCGAAAGATTGTATATAAATTTTTGTAATTTTTTGAACTTATTTGATATATTTAAAATTTTAAATAAATACTAATATAAAAAATTAAAACAAATAATTAAATCAGCTAATCAACCGATTTAATTACCTACCGCCCCCTGCGTGCCGTCCGCCGGTGGCGTCGCCAGGTATCACCTAGCCGGCACTACCGTTCGGTGGGCGGATGGCTAATTTTATAAATACATGCGTAACATTTCCGAAATGCCGTATCTAAAGTAACAGGTTTTGGTTCGGCCTGACAGTCACGTCCCATTTGCCCCCTCTAGCGGTACTCCACCTCCGGCTATAAATCTGTCCACTACTTTTCCACTTCGATTCGTCTCCCCTCCGCACCTCTCCTCTCTCCGTCCCTTTCCTCTTCTCCCACCAGCAAAGAGGGAAACTTTCCCCAAAATTTCCTGCTCGGCGGATCAGACTGAGCGCAATCCATGTCGGTAAGGGCTGTTCTCTGCAAGCTTGGTCGTTTGTTTTCCAGTGATTTTGACTTTGTGTTTGTTGGCGCCTAGATCGAGGTAAGCTCACCTTGTTCTGAATTCTCTTGGTTAAAAATTGGAATCAAGATTTAATCCTGTTAGTTGACTGGGCAAATTTAACTGGAAAATGGAGGGAGGTGGAACCCTGATGCAGGGCAGAGGACTGCTGGTTGAGATGATTTTTCGGCGGTTATGGGACCTAGGTGTAGAGAGAAAATTCGTTCGGCCTTTACTTTCACAGAAGTACAGAACTAGTGAGCAACCAAGGACAATTTATTTTCCATCTATTTGTAGGGAAGAGAGCTCAGCCTCTGTCGTATAGATTATTGATTTTATCAATCTATGATTGTTGATCCCATGTGACCTTTTGTTGATTGAGCGTGAGGTTGTCTTGTTAAAGCTAGGAGAGTTATGAGGCTAATGTAGAAACTGAGGCTGAGCTGGGATGGGTTGAGATGATTTAGCAAGGTTGTTGACCCGTAGGGGAGGAGGTTAATTCGTTTTCTAGGTTTGTGATCATTCCTTGTCAGGTTAGGCTGGCCAATACCTAGACATTAAGGGGGTTGCTGATTGAACATGAAAACCGGGTTCCTGAACATTTCAAAACGCAATAGCTTATTGCACAAAAGCAGAACCAACTGATAGTTATGCTTTGCCACGCCTAAGTTCTGTGATTGAAATTTCATGCTAGACAACGTAATTGCAGAGTCATGCCAAACTGTTACTGGCGGCATGATACTAGGGAATGAATGGTGCAATTACATGTTTAGCCTAGGATACTGTACTATAGGCCAAAACTAAATTTTATTAATTAAGCTCATATTTTTAAAAGTATTATCTATTTTACAGCATCATTGGTTTTTGTAAAATGTATTGGCTGCTTTGTGGAATATCAGATTGCGTGTAAGAGCAGCACTCATGGGCTTCTGTTTTCTTCGCAGCATGTCAATTGTAACGGGGTTGGGCTTGCAATATACCTTTGTTATGTTCTTAAGAGTTGTGGTAGGGCAGCTTATTAATCATCTCTATGGTGTGAGCAATTCATGTTCCATAGGTTATCAAATGAAACACATCAATAACTTTCAAAAAGGCAGCTGATACTACATGACTGGTGAAATTAACTTAATATTTGCAGCTGAAGAGGTCACTAAGTGAATGGAAATCTTTGTGCACTTTCGACCAATGTTTGTTTTTACTGTATTTAAGAAAAATACTTATATCATGCTATATTCACATTTTCCGTGATGAATTCATGATTTATCCATTGGTCCTCCATTGTTTTGTGTGTACTTTACTCAGTTCATGCATTATTATGCATCATATGTACACCTTGTATCCCAAATGAAAAAAAAGAGCAAAGAGAGCAGTTTGTACATCTGTTGTTTATTTGTTTTTCCTTCTCAAAGTTAGCTTCTTTGAGTTCTTCCACGTTATTGCATCTCATGGCTGCTTCGCAGAAGCCTCTTTCCCCCCGTTCTAATAAGGTAGTCAATTAGTCACAGTTGATCTCTTCTTCATGTAACTAGAACATACTAGAGAATTCTACTCCCTCTAGTCATAAAAGAAAGTCATCTTGGATATTGATATGGTCCCCAAAATGCTACTTTGACCACTTATTTCTATTGCAATATATTTATAAAACCTAAAAAATTATAATATTATGAAAGCATTTTTCGAGACAAATCTACACGTATCATTTTCTTGTGTCAAATCTAAATAGTCAAAAAGATATTAATGATCAAAGTTTATAATGTTTGACTGCACGCAACCCAAAACGACTTCCTTTTGTGACCGGAGAGAGTAATTGACAGCAATTGCTCGTGCATAATGTTAACAGTAGGACCTCATTTTTTACTCTTACGTTTACAATTAGTACCATCTTAGGAAAAAGGTGGATTCATCCTTTGACATATATAATGGTACTTTCGTAGGAGGAGGCTGGCCGCCCTTTGCCCAAGTTTGGTGAATGGGATGTCAACAACCCAGCTTCTGCTGATGGATTCACATTTATATTCAACAAAGCCAGAGACGAGAAAAAGGCCGGGAATGGACAAGACACCGAATCACCTTGCAAAGACACTAGGACTGAGAGGGTGGAATCTTATGCCTCCAAGCCAAACTCAGTATGTGACATGACCTTGATCATTGCTGCTCTTTGAATTTCACCTGATGAAATTACAACATTATCTCTCACATCCATTAGCTTGCTATTTACCATTCATCTCAATTGTTCTCATGTGCAGAAGAAGTGGTTTTGCTGTGTGACATCCAGTCCTACACAATCTTGAGGAAGACAGGTGCAATGGGTTGCAAAAATACTGTCCTTTAATTTTGCTATATACATACTATCCATAAGACCTTGTAGAGATACCCAGATACCCATACTTGCTGAGCCGTTATGATGGGTATCTCTTGAAACTCTGAAGAGTGTGTATAAATGTGTGAGTGTTATCAGACACGCATTTGGATAAGTGAACTTCTGATGTAATTTTAGCATTCTCTCTGTGTCTCGTTTCGTGCTGTAGTCGTACTTCAGTGACATGAATGAATCTCACCTACGTGATTTCTGATTTCTGATGAACTGCAAATGGACAGATGAAATGTAGACGATGACTATTAAATAACATAATTTATCTAGCTCTAATCCGATTTACTAAATAGAGTAATATACTTTTCACAACTTCCTTATGGCAACAGCTTTAAAAGTAAGCTCAACACAACAATCGTAAACTGTGTCTAGATGACGCAGATACATATTCTCCGTTGGCAAGTACTGTGTTGCTACGAAGCAAATTCTACTTCTTTCGGAATGAGCCCTGTGTATTGTCGAACTTCTTTTTTGAGACTGACGAACTTGAAGAGCGCCAAACGAATCGCCCTGCTACAGTATCATTTCGATGCTGCTAGCTGCTGTCTGTTACTCTGCTGCCATCTCTATGCTCGGATGAGTTGGGCCTAATTTCGTTTTCGTCAAAGCCCAACCAGTGAACTTCTAGTCCAAGAAGTACTGTGTGGAGCTTACTGGATGAGACTAGTCATTTGGCGACGTGTATGAGCTTCCTCAGTTTCTTAGTCCTGAATCCCTGGTGTGCTAGGGAAGGCACATTAATAACCCATGTTTTTCAATTTATTGTTTATGATTTCTCTGAACAAATAAATAGAACTGCTTTTTTGTTATCTTTTTGAAACGATTTATCGAGACAACCTTTTCTAAACAGCTTATCAGCTTATCAACATTCGATTCGTTCGTACAGATATTCGCTCAAGAGATAAAAATCATTGATCGTAGCAAAAAAAAAAAAGACCCATTAACAGCTTTAGAGAGTACAAAATTTGCAGCATAGCGAACAGATACTACTAGTCTAAAAAAAGCGAACAGATGCTACAGAGCCATAAAAGAAAAATCTCTTGCAACGCTGTTCTCTGAGGAAACGAACAGGGTTTCGTAGCCAACAAGTTGGCTTTGCTTGAAACAAACAAAACATCACTACCACTCTGGGCTCCTTGCACCTGCTTATCTCGATCTCGAATTCCCTGAGGCCATCGGCATTTGGTAGGCTGCAAAACAGTACGTACGATGCTATCTCCGCACCATTGGTGAACTCGTCTATTTGGTAGGCTAGCAATTAGCAATATATCCGCACCATCAGTGACGGAGCCAGAATTTAGTTATGTTCTAGACTCAGTAGTAGAATAATCTATGCTATCGGGGCTGGACCATAAAAATGTTACCCAGGATAGATTGAATTTACCCGAACTATACACTAGATATTTTTTCACACCTCGGGCTGAAGCCTACCCTGGCCGGGGTGTAGCTCCGCCCCTACACATCATTGTTCTAATCAATTGCTGTTGTGTGCTTTGGTTCTTTTGGGCGTGAAGCGAGAGAGGCAGAGCCGAGATGGCGGAGACGGTGGTGAGAAGATGGAGATGAAGGAGGTGGAAATTAGCAGTTCGTAAACAATTTTGAAGAGGAGTTAGAGGAAGAGGACTCTGATAGAATAAACTAAGTCTAATCATGAAAACCAGGGCTGTGCCGTGAAATTTGGAGGCCCTGTATAAAGCTCTAAGTGAGGCCTAAACCAAAGTACCAAATATAGCCAAAATAATGTATATATTGCAGAGCAAATGCGATATATCAAGAATAGTACCTTTTGAACTCTTGGTTTGCATAATCTTTACTTGAATAACATCATTCTCTTAGTGTTCTTTGAAATAAAATCTTCAATAATATGCTCATAATTAATCTTCTCCAGCAATCCACTCTCAAGTGCTATCATAGCCAAACTATTAAGTCTCTCTTGTGTCATTGTAGAACGCAAGTATGACTTCAATAGCTTCAACTTAGAAAAGCTTCGCTCCGCTGATGCAACAGTCACAGGAATGGTCAATAAAATTCTATATGCAATAGCTGCATTGGGAAAATGTCGGGACCCCGGATTTCCGAATCCGGACCCCTCTGTGTATTACAGCACTAGTCCCAGATCAAAGCTAGTGCACACAACAAACAGATGAATACATAACCAACAACGCTTTATTACAATAATAGAGAGTATGCACTAAAAGGCCTCTTTATTACAACCGAGGTTTCAAGACCTCACACACACCACAAAACACAAAGCACAATGAAGCAAAATAAATCCAATGGATGAAGACCCATCAATACGCCACGTGGCAATTGACTGGGAAGCGCAACCTAGTACTCCGGAAAACCTTCGTCGAATCCATATGCACCGTAGTCGTAGTCTCCTTCACGAGCTTCATATTTCTCTGAGATTTTGTTTTAAGTGTAGTATGTGAGTACACAAAGTACTCCGCAAGTCTTGGGAAAATGCAATAGATGCAAGGCTTAACAAAGGAGGGTCATATGGTTCTTTTGCACAAAGCCACATTTTATTTCAAATACCATTAATTATTTTTAAAGGCATCACTTTAGCAAAGTGATTGTTTTTATAGAATCTATCAATAATTTTATAGTGAAGGTTCCAACCACCAACACTTGAATACTGGCTCAACCCGCCAAAGTTCAAAACCACGGGTTAAACCACCCACACTAAACAACTGGCTAACCGCCAAAGTTCAAAACCACGGTATTTTCAAATACCATTAAATATTTTCAAAGGCATTAATTTAATAAAGAACTTGCTTTAACAGAAACTTATCAAATTGCATAGTGAAGGTTACAACCACCAACACTAGATAACTGGCTTTTACCACCAAGATTCAAGAAAACAGGTTATAACCACCAACACTAGATAACTGGCTTTTACCACCAAGATTCAAGAAAACAGGTTATAACCACCCACACTGGCTCCAACCGCCAGGATTCAAGAAAACGGATTACAATCACCCACACTGGCTCCAACCGCCAGATTCAAGAAAACAGGTTACAACCACCCACACCGCTACATCTGCCAGACACAAATCGAGAGTTCCAACCACTCCGGTTTTCAAAACTTTTATTTTAAAACCAAAACCAATGAGCTACCATGTGAATGCATTCCTTGCCCGCCCTTGACCGTGGGCACGGCTATTTGAATAGTTTTACACTCTGCAGAGGTTGTACACTTTACCCACAAGAGATAAGTCATCTTAATAGCCAACATGCTTCCTTAGGCATGAGACCCAGATAACATATCACAAAGCTTTTACCTTACTCCAGTCTAGCTAGACACCACCCGCTGAGGTTTCACCGCTGAAGGGTTAAACCACCCATCGAAGCCCCTCTTGCGCCGTATGAGTACAATAAACCCCGCCCTCATCGTGAATAACCAAGACACCGGCACTCACTTTCCATGGTGGTACCTAGACTAAACTATCGTAAGTTAGTTAGCTAGGTCGTACCCATATAGACATGTGGTTGTACGGTAGTGCTCAGACTGGACAAACACAAGCGTCGGTCCTTAATTGACTAGGGCGGAACAAACACATTACAAGTTCTCGTGCTAACCGCACCAAACCAATCTTACCATCCGCCCTGGTCTAAAACAATTTTCACATTTTATTTTATTTTAAAAAAATAGAGGCAACACCAATTGCCACCAATTTCCGAACAAAGTCTAGTTCCATAAAATGTAATTTTTCCATTCCGAGGCTACAAAAGTTATTTATAGCATGACTAAGCAGTTTACTACCTGTACAACATTTACCAAAATTTAATAATAATCTCATTATTGAGACAAAGGAAATCCTAGGGTGTCAAAGGTACATGGTTGTCAATGCCAAATGAGGGTATAACAATTGTCGGTTTAACTAATATCTCTAAAACAGAAATTATCATTTTATGTAATATAGCAATGCATTAAATTTAAAATAATCAACACATTTCTCAAACATGGGTTCAAGATATTCAAAGGAGACTTGCCTTCGTGTGCGATATCTTGACTTTCTTGCTGCAGGTCGAAAAATTCTTCGGCGACGTCGGGTTCTACGCGCGGAACGATAAATACAAACGAACAAATAAATATAAATAAAATCACAAAAATATAAAATATATACCGGAAGAAAGGTTAAGATTTTAGATGAATTTAGGAGAAAGAATCAACGGATTCGGAGTTCAAATGAAGGAGAACGGATATCTGGAAGTTTTAAAGATCACATGAAATGATAACAAAATCCGAAAATTCCTTTTGAGCGAGCGGTGTCGATAGGTTGCGGGTGGCGGCGAATGGACAAAATAGAACCCCGGTGACGAGGCGAAGGTGGTGACGTGGGTACGGCGTCGAGGGACGGCGGCAATCACTGGCGGTGAGAGAATGCAGCAGTGACGGCGAAAGGCCAACAGCAAGTTGGAAGGAGATAGTACCGGGTATGGAACATGGAGATGTAGGGTGAGCACAGGGTAGAACACGACATGGTGAAGCTAGGAAAATTATTGGCTAAGCTGAAACTTCATCGGAGACGATACAATCGACGTTTGAACGACGACGGTAGAGAAAAAGGAAAAACTTGATATCTTGGTGCTCGGTGAAGCGAATCCAAAACCATTTCAAAGGTAGCTGCCTGGGATGGTTTGGCATGATATGACGCGAACGGATTGGGGAAAACACCACCGAACAGATGGGGACACTAGATGCCATTGGCGGCCATGGCGAGGTGTCGGAGGCAAAAATTTGTGGAGGCTTTTCGGGGAAACGGAAGGAAGCACGGCGTAGAACACGGCAAGACAAGTCTAAGAAAAATTACAGCACATGCTAAAACTCAACAGAGACGACGAATCAACGTCGGGAGTCAAAACGGCCACTTTCGCGGAAAGTTCAATTTCTGACAATTGGCTCCACGAAAAATTAAATAAAAATGATGGATAAATTGTTTGGAGGCTAGGACATGATATGACGCGAACAAAAATCAAAGCGCTTACCGAAAAGGTGGTGTACGCGCGAAGGCACGGTTTCAGCGTCTGGCTTGACCAGGTCGACGAGGACTCGGTGAGTCTTCGAGTGATGACGATGGGAGCATGGCGTAGAACGCGTCGAGGCGAACTCAACGATACAGACGGCTCGGCCAACGGACATTGGATGGTGACGAAACATGACAGAGAAGACATTCGGCGACCGGCGGGTTGGCATCGGCATTCCGGGCAAACAGAGAGGAGTTAGAGGGTGAGGTTGGTGCCGAAACGAAGAGGAGAATGTCGGAAACACAATGCTCACCTCGATTTTGATGGAACACGCACGGTCGGCTCGCAGCGAGAAGAGGAACGACAGCACGGTTTGGCCACGGTGGTCCGGCGATGCTCCGGTGATGCTCCGGCAAAAGCGAGAGGAGCACCGCGTAGAACGCGAGGAGGCGAAGCCAACAGTATGGTCAAAAGTGACCGGACTCCACTGTAGGCATCACAAAAGGCCGAGGAATGGCGCTCGGTACACAAAAGTAAAATGGCTATTGCGGAGAGAAGAAATGGAGAGAGGACTTGAGATTTTCGGTGGTGAATGAGGATGAGGAGAGGCACCCGGTGCTCCGTTTTATAGGGGTGGAGGTGGACCGGAGAGGGAGATCAACGGGGCATGTCATTTAGAGCACGGTTTAAATTTCGTGTAAATACTCATAAATGGGAGGGGAAACGGTGGGAAATGAATGCTCTTGATTAGAGGATTTAAATACCCTTAATTTCGCACAAAACGGTGAAAAAAATCACGAGAAATCAAAGTTTGAAACCGGCGTTCATGGCGAGCTGCGCGTCCTGCGCTCGGGGCGCTGGAGACGATGAACAGTGCCGTACGGCACTGTTCATCCTCTCTCCTCTTTTTTTTTGTATTTTTGTTTGAGTTTTTGAAATTGAGCTCAAACAAACTCCGAAAAATCTAAAAAAAATTCCGAGGATTCCTTGAGACTCAAAGAACTCAAAAAAATATTTTTAGTAAATATTAATATTTAATTTAATTTTATTAAATAAAAATTCTAATTGAGCTTTAGTTTAAACCAAATAAATTCAAAAATTTCAAAAATTTGAAAATAAGATATAAATGGATAGATTAGAATTTTATAAGAATTTAGAAATTTTAATGGGCTCAATCGGAGTTAAAACGAAAAACAACGGGCTCTCGGAAGTTTGAAAAGAGAGAAAAAGAATAAACCGATTTTCCGGAATTATTTTTGAACTGAAAAATAAAATTATGACGTCATCAAGGGAAATGATTTTCAAATGAATTATTTTTCTGTGGAAAATAAATTTATGACGTCAGCAAGGATTTTGATTTTCTGACCGAATTATTTTTATAAAAAAAATAATTTTATTCACTGACAGGCGGGACCAGTTTATCAACGGGAGAGAAGAGAGAGAGGAAAGAGCGGACGATCGGATGAGCGATGCAGCGCAAGGAGGAAATCGAGACCGTCAGATGGAGAGCGAAAGGAGTTAGGTGAAGATGGACGCACGAGATTAGATCGCGCGGCGGAGGATTTAATTTGATTTAGATTTTCAGAAAACACTAGAAAATTCAATAAAGCTCAGAAAAATATGAGATTATATCCAAAAATTCCAGGAAAATTCAAACAACTTCCTGGAGACATTTTGGACTTAATAAAAATATTTCCAACTACTGTTGGTATTTTAATTTTCATACTTAAAATACTTTTTATTTTCAAAATAGATTTTAAAACTCTAGAAAAACTCAGAACACCAAATAAAGGCCAAATAAATTCAAATAATTAATTTGACAGTATTTTTACAAAAAATCAAAATATCATTTTATTCAATAATATTTTTAAGTTTTTTCTATAAATTACTTTTCAAATCCAGTTTTCTAAAAGCAGAAAATCAGGGCAAACAAAATTCAAATTTCACACAAACAAAACTCTTATTTTTATTTTAAACTAAATTAATTTTATTTTAATATTTTAAATTTTTTTTCTCCAAAATTTTGGAATAAACAATTTGGTCATTCTGAAAAACAATCATGCCGCTTTAGAAACTTAAGAATTTCAAGAGGACCCATATTTTCTTTTGGAATGAAATCTTGAAGAAACATCAACTCTGTATATAGTTCATTGACATCAATATCAGATTTTCCATCTCTTTTAAGGGCTGCTTCAAGATTGTCACAAGAAGATTTCAAGCTCTTATTATCCAATGACCGCAATGATTCGATAAATAAGAAACCAAAATTCTTTTGGTAATCCCGATATTGCTCAAATCTCCTTGTAAGCGAGGAAATAGCTTGATCAACAATAGGTATAAAATAGTTGATTCTAAATGATTCCTCTGCAGACTGTGTGACAACATTTGTGTCATCTGGGTTCTCATCAAATTGTCTCTTTCTTTTAATTTCTCGCTTTTTACGAAATGTTGTGCTGATATCCAGCTCAAGTGCGATTCCTTTGGCTGCCTCCAATACTTCTAAGAAACTAGTTTCTCTATACCCTTTGAAGAAAGAAATTAGCCCTTGCACTTTCTCAATAGCAACATCAATAAGCATATCCTTTGCTTGCAAGTGTTTGCTTACTAAATTAACAGCATATAGTACCTCATACCAAATGACTATTGCCACTATAAATTCATATTCTCCAAGTTCATTATTTGCCAAACCTTTAGCCTCACCGCTTGTTTTACATCATTATCAATATCGATACCGAAATTAAAAGAAAGAAAAATAAGTTAAATTTTGAGGACAACCGGAGGAAATGTATCGTTATTAATATGTCAATGTCAAATACCAAGTAGAGCCTCTCGAATGTCGGTAGCATTGAAATCGATAGCTTTAACACTTTCAACACGACTCTCCCATCGTGTAGCTGACACTGACTTGAGAGTCAATCCCGTTATGTTATCTTCGAATCGCCATTTCTTAGTGGAATTAGCAAAAGTTGTATAGATGCGTTGAATGATTCCAAAGAAGTCTTTAGCTTTACCACAAGTCTTGGCCATATCACAAAGTGTTAAATTAAGGCTATGGCAACCACAAGCAGAATAGAAAGCTCTAGGATTTACATCCAAAAGTCTCTTTTGCACTCCTTGATGTTTTCCTTTCATATTTGACCCATTATCATAACCTTGTCCTCTCACATCATCTATATCAAGATCAAGACACTTTAGTTCATTCTCTAGCACATCAAAAAGTCCTTGTCCGGTCGTATTATTTACATGTAAAAATCCTAGAAAGGATTCTTCTATGGAAATATTATCTGAAGATGAATCCACATATCTTATAATTAAAGACATTTGTTCTTGGTGGCTTGCATCAGGGGTACATCAAGTATGACAGAGAAATACTTTGCTCTCTTTATTTTCCTTACAATTTCAGACTTAATAGCAGAAGCAAGCAAGTGTATCAACTCATTCTGAATCTTTGGATCAAGATAATGACTCTAGTATAGAATAGTGCAGAAAACCTTCTAGAATATCTATTCTTGGGACCTTTCTGAATTGATAAGTCTCTTGTAGGGCCCTTTTGTGCTAAAATGTCGATCTGTTTAGGATTAAGTGAATCCCAATATCTTGGATCAAATATATCATGCTGAAAAGAATCACCAACATTCTCACTGTTATCATCATCATTATCAGTTTCAACATTTGTGTTATTAATAAGAACTTCCTGAACTTCAACATTATTTTCTGTCCCTATGTGACCATCTCTAGGATCATTTTCAATATTACTATCAAGTGTAGAAGCTTGATCAAGTGCCTGATTACCGGAAGACACTTGTGATTCTTTTATAATAAATCTATCCATTGCTCCTTTCTGACATTGAGTTAACTCCTCAATTCTTTGTTTCTTCTTACGTTTTTGGGAACCGGATTCATATTTTCTAAATCGATTTGCAGAAGACATGGCTTCAAAAGATGAAAAGAACAAAAATTAAAATTATACAAACAGTTCTAGACTTTCATACGAAGGATTTAATTAGTACAATACAATTAGAATTGAAAAAAAGAATACTTGCATCTGCACACTCTGCGAGCCTCTCCAAAGACCGCTGTCTTGCTTGCTGGTTACTTGCTATTCGCTAGATGAATGGACATTGGATATTTGGACGAGCCGGCCGGCCGACGCTCCGCGCTCGGCGGAGACGAGACGAAGCGCCACGGGGCTCGGACTCAGAGCCGAGAAGGCGAGAATACGAAGCGGCGCCACGCACGCAAAGTCGCCGCGCGGAGACGCACTCGCGAACTCGAGCTAGCCAGCTAGGCTCTGGCGCTTTGCCTTACACGGCTGATTTTTGGAGGCCTTGCAAATTGGGAGGCCCTGTACGGTCGTACGGGTTGCACGCCCATGGGCCCGGCCCTGATGAAAACATTAACGTTAACCCTAGGTCAACGGTATTTGGTAGGCTGCAAAACAGTACGTACGATGCTATCTCCGCACCATTGGTGAACTGGTCTATTTGGTAGGCTAGCAATGAGCAATATATCAACACACCATTGTTCTAATCAAGTGCTGCGAGCTTTGGTTCTTTTGGGTGTGAAGCGAGAGGCAGAGGAGAGATGGCGGAGATGGTGGTGAGCATGGCGCGGTCCCTGGTGGGGAGCGCCGTCAGCAAGGCTGCCACCGCCGCCGAGGAGATTGCTGATGAACGTGCCGACCGAGATCTGGCATGTACCGCTGGAGCTGTAAATTTAGCATACCTCCATGGTAAATTTCAAGTTCGAATTTTAGTGTTGCATTCCACACTAAAATTTTCGAATGAATGAAATCTAGAGCTTTACTTCAAAAAAAGTTCAAAATTAATTTGTATTAGAGAAACAAAAAAGGGAAATTATTACAAATTGTAAACTAAAACAAAATAGAAAAGAAAAAAGGCAAAAAGTACTGTACACCCCAAAATTATCCTTTTGGTTGGTCTTAGCTGTATTTCAATTTAAACTCGAAATTTGAAGGGCTATGCAACACTCTAAAAACAATCGAATTCTCTATTTTGCGGTTACCCGCACTCGGCTAAACTCACGGACACGATTGAAGCGATGACACGTCCCCACCATGAGCTGTGCTTGCAACATGTGGCCGTCGCTCAGTTGAGCTCGAGCCCCTCCTCTTTCTTTGATTGCATCTCTCTCCACTCGCACACTCCATGGACAAATTCGCCCTACTCATCGCCGCTCCTCGCGATCATGCCCTCCTTGGCGGCGCTCCCACAAATATCGCCATGGCGGAGGAGGCTGCCCCGTGGATGTTTCCTACGGACATGCCCAAAGGGGAAGTTTTACGTTTTGCCCTAATCCTAATTTGTTTGTTTTTATTTGAATCAAGCTGAAATTTCTTTGAACTGAGAAGAAATCTCATGAAAGCGAGTTGAATTTTACTCCTAATCGAGTTAAATTTTCTTGGAATTGAGTTGAATTTTCTCGGGATAGAGATGATTTTTTTCGAAATCTAGATGAAAATTTTCCGATTTGAAAGTTTCTGGTTTGGATTTTTTTCAAAGTCGAGTTGAATTTTTCACTTTTTTGTCAGAACTGTGAGGAATGGGAAGAGAAGGGGGTGGAGTGGTGGGATGCCTCCACGCGGCATCCGTGAGATGCAGCTGCTAAGGTCAACCTCAAATTAGCAGTTCCCGTAAACAATTTTGAAGAGGGGATGGAGGAAGAAGACTCATCTTGGCAAACATACATTTCTCGCTGTTTGGAGTGGCAAAATATGAATTACATCTTGTACGGTGGCAATTCATGAACTCCACTATTTGGAGGGCATAAATCTAAAATCCCGTTTTTTAGGCTGCGGTTGACGGTTTTTGTCTACGCTTTTCGAGACAGTGGAGACGTTGACGTGATGACGTATACGGTTTTGGACTTGAGAAACCGTTTGAAAAAGCGGTTTCTCGAAACCGCTTGAAAAAGCTGTCTCAATTGTTTCAGCTTCTGGAGAAATGGGAGCCAAAAGTTAAAAAAAATAGGTGTTAAGGTATGTACAATAGCGTGATATAAGTTGTTTATAAAAGGTGTTACATAGGAATTTTCTGAGGTAGATGAAAAAGGAAGAGAAGAGAGAAGAAGATCGACTGTAATTTTATAGATGGTTGAAACGCAAGAAAATAACCTACTGTAGACGACTTTTGTGCCATTGTATCAATGTTGTCTATATTTTACAGAAAATATATTATAAACAATTTACAGATAACTCATTATAAAAAATGTCTTTAATATTTTTTACAAATGAAATAGAATGATAATATAGACAATAGTTATCTGTATCATTATACATGTCTTTAATTGCCAACAAGTTGGCTTTGCTTGAAACAAAACAACACTATCACTCTTGGCTCCTTGCGCCTGCTTATGTCGATCTGCAATTCTCTGAGGCCATCGGTATTTGGTAGGCTGCAAAACAATACGTACGATGCTATCTCCACACCATTGGTGGATTGGTCTATGTGGTTGGTAGCAATTAGCAATATATCCACACCATTGTTTTAATCAAGTGCTGCTGTGAGCTTTGGTTCTTTTGTGTAGCACTCTACATATAGTCAATCTAAGATACTACTATAAAATATTATCGCCGAAGTAAATAATAAATAAAAACAATAATAGAAATCATAGGGAAATTAAAACTTTTAAAAGTATTTTAATAGAGAACCAACAGAAATTGAAATAAATGTTTGAAACATAGGACCGATCCAGTTCTAACCAAATGAAGAACAAATGAAATAACAAATAGTGGCAAACCACGGTGCTGAAAACTCAAGTGCTCTCACTCGTGCATTATGCCATCACTCCACTAGCCTTTTACCTGAGAATGAAAAGAGCAAATATGAGATTTGGAAATCTCAGCAAATACGCAACAAGGGTAGCAACGCGGTGATTACATGGCAAGTAATACAAGCAAGTAATTGACATAGATTAATTACAATAAAACTAGGTTACCAGGGACACTGATACCTATCAGGGATGGAAATAATGGAAATTTGGAACCAAGGTAATTGTTATTTAGTCAATTATGGCAAAGGCACCGGTGATTGCCTCCCACATATCCAGTTATACGAGAATAGTCAGGCACATCATTATCCTCGACTGTATAACCACAAATAGGGTATAATATCCTGAGTAACGAGACTGTACGGCCCCCCGTACGTTATCAGGTGAGCGAAAACCTCCCCTATATGTGGGTAACCCTAAGCCAGGTAACTGTTATTTCCTTTATTAGCGAGTTAACCGAAAACAGTGATAATAGCCAGAAATAGAAGTAACAGGAACAATGCAATTAGGGATAATCATCATTTAGCAAGTTATGACAATGGCACTAGCGATTACTCCCACATACCTGGTTATATGAGAATAGTCAGGCACAACGCTGTCCTTGACTGTATAACGCATACGGAGTGTAATATCCTGAGTAACGAAAGTGTACAGCCCCCCGTACGTTACTAGGTAGGTGAAAATCTCTCATATATGTGGATAACCCCAGGCCAAATAACCGTTACATTGTTAATATGTTATATGGTGTGAAATTAAAGGAACTAAAAAAAGACTAAGATAAGGTTATGATAAGAGGAAAGATTGGCTAAGGTTAGAAATGAAGAATGTAACTCCCGATATGAGGGCGATGTGGAATGATAATATGGTGATGGAGTATTATGAATCATTCTAGAAATATTATAACGTAGCTCACACAAGGTTGTCAGCCATCTAGATTTTATTATGTGATAAGTGATTATTAGTCAGATTAACAGGTTTAATATATACAGCCGTCATGGCTCACATACAATATTATACAATTAATTGGTCATGATATTAAGAAACTAAAACATAGCAGCTATAATGTTAAAAGATTGCTAGTGGTTTAAACCTACATTTGAATCATGTTTATATGCTACCCTATTAATGATTTAAGCATGGATTCTAAGACTAATTAAAAGCATGAATTATAGAACATTATTAATCGAGTATTCTAATAAACCTAAAGGCATGTGAATTAAGATAACCTAAAACATCATGGTATGAATATAGTATTGGATGTCTATAACCAGACAAACATTAATATTATGATAATAACAAAGCATGCATTAGCAACATGATAATAACCAGACAAACATTAGTATTATGATAACAACCAAGTAAGTTTTAGTGATATGATATTAGCCAAGTGACTTTAGTGATATGATAATAGTCAGGTGATTTTGGTGATATGATAGTAGCCATGTAATCTTTAATGATAGGATATTAACTAGGTAATCTTTAGTGATATGATATTGGCCAGGTAATTTTAGTGATATGATATTAGCTAGGTAATTTTAGTGATATGATATTAGCTAGGTAATTTTAGTGATATGATATTAGCCAGGCAAGTATGAGTGTTATGATAATTATACTCAATGGCAAGGTGACAAGTAATATGAAAATACATGGTATGCGAAACGGAAAGATCACGACCGCGAGGTACTTGCCTTGAGCACGCTCGACAGGCACGTTGCACAAAGAATCTAGAATGCGCAACTCCACGGGCACTCCCTCAACAACTGTGTGAGAACCTAAATGGTGGAACGGGGGTGAATCAAACGAGGGTTATGATAAAATTGTGAAAAGGACAGCAAGAGATCGTTCGATCGGAAGAAAACATGTTCACTGGGATTTCGCCGTGCGAATCGCCGTTTGGCCAAACGCACCATAACACGCTGCACCGCCCAAGAAAAATCCACGCGAAATGCTATTCGGCTGCGCGACTCGCTGTTCGGCCATGCGAAACGCCGCCCACTGTGCAGCCCACAAAACAATGTGCGAATGAAGATTTGGTCGTGCCCCCAGCCAACCGAAACGTGTGATCAGGGAAGCTGGCCACTGCAGCTGCCGGCCACCGTCGGCCGCCGCCACCAGTCGCCCTGCCTGATGGCTGCCTACGCCTCGAAGCAATGCGGCTACGCCACCTCCACGAGCTGCAACCCCGAGCGCCTGCCGATTGCCACCGCCGGCGCTGCTACCACTAGCCACCGAGGTGCTGCCGCCTGCGCCTGCTCTCGCGTTGCCGCCCACACACCTCCGCCGACCAGCACCACTGCCACCGCCTGCCGCCGATGCCTCCCGGCTGCGTGCGTCAGCCGCATCAGGCTTGGCCCGCCTCCACGACTGTCATTGCTTGACCACCGCGCCGTCGTGCCCGCCGCACCGCCGCCGTGCCTACGTCACGCACGAGTCACCGCCTGGCTGCGCCGTCACGTAGCCCTCGGCCGCGCCGCCCTTGGCTACGCTACACTCGGTCACGTCGCCCGACGCCGCTCAACCTGAGAGGGAGGGATGGGTAACGGGAGAAGAGAGATATTGGAGAGGAGGAAAGAGAGAAAATAAGAGATAAGGGATATATGGATGAATAGTTAAGGTAGAGAGAGGTATATTGTTAGAGATAGGAGAGAGAAGTGGATATTTGAAACACTGTGATTCTCTTTGTATTTTTTCCATGAGAGACCATGTGGAGGTCATCCCGTTGTGTATGATGAGTAATTGACATCGTTTAGGAAAAGTCGAGTTTGAGTCGGTTGGTTCGGACCTAGATGTTGCGTGGCGTAACGGACTCGGTCGGACTTGGTCGAACCCAGTCGAATGAGTTTAGGTTGCATATTCTGATGACTCGACATGTTTGATCTCTATTTACGCTTTCATGTATCGAGCGGTGCTATTTGACGTGTTTCTTGTCTGTGTGACTGCAGGACGTCGAGGCGGAGTCGTGGCGAGACACGAGGTGACCGGACTAGGCGCAGGTGGCGCTGAGGTCAGAACGGTCGTGATGTGTCGAAGACGACGTGGACTCGAGGTGGTTGCGAGGCGTGCGAGGCAAGGAGCGCGGAAGCTTCCCGGAAGGTGCAAGAGGGGCGAAACGGGAATTTCGCAAAGCTGCACAAGTGGGAGCGGGCGCCGTTGGATTTAGCGGGCGTAACGGGGCGGAGACCCGTTAGCCAAGGCTATAAATAGAGGAGAGGGGCTGCATGTCTCCTCATGGCTTCTAGAGAGGATTAGGGTTTTAATTGAGTCAAAAGAGGCTTTGGCAAGTGGTTGTGCTTTAGGCTTTAGTTGGTGAAACTCTTTAGTGGTTGTGAGCAGGGAGAGGGCAGGGGTTTTGGTCCCTCCTCGATGGTTTCCTGAGTGGAGTCCCTGGTTGTTGTCTTCTCCATGAGTTTGCTCTTGAGTTCTTGAGAGATGGAAAGGAAGAGAGTTGTTTGATCCTTCATGTAATTTCTTTTCCTGTTCAAATGTACAGGCGTATGGGAACTCCTATGTAATCCTTTTGCGAATGGAATTGAAAATCTGAAATTTGTTTCTCTGCTCTGGCTCTCTGTTCTTTGATAGTTCTTTTTGGTGGATTTGTGATTTTCTTGTTTTTAAGTTGGTTCTTGTTGGGAAGCCCCAAAATGGGTTGCTATGACATGGGAGATGTTCAAAAGCCATTTGGCTAGTTGATCCAAAGAGCAAACCAAGTTTAATTTCAGTTTTAAGAATCTGAGCCTCTCTGTTCTTGTTTATCTCAGAAACTAGGGTTTCAGTTTTCCTGTTGATTTCCTTTTGTGAGTTTGCATGAAACTTGATATCTAGAGTCCTATGACTATTGCTAACATATCCTCAAAGTTTCATGTCTAAAAGATCAAAGATTGAGGAGAACTTTGAATTCTTGTCTCTCTGTTCATCATTTCTGAAAAACTAGGGTTTAGGTTATCTTTTGATTTCCTTTTGTGAGATGGGATGAAATTTGAGATGTTGAATGCTAAGGCTATTGCTAACATATCCTCAAAATTTCATTGCCATAGGATCAAGATTTGGGAGAAATTTGGTTTTTCGTTTTGTCTCTGTAACTTTTCAGGTTCTGAATTTTTCAGTTGGTTTTCGGTAGCAGTAGTACTTACAATCCCTTTTGCTGCTGATTTCTCCTGTTTTCAGGCCAGCAAACTAACTGCATGTTTTGTTTTTTTTAGCGATTAACGACAAGCAGTTTGTCAATCTTTGTCACTCTGCTCTCCTATTTTCAGTTTACTTTCTTTTCAGCCAGCATTTCGTTTTCTGCAGTATATGCCTTCATTTCAGCTTGGTTTCTGCAGCAATTTCGGCTAGCACAGTGAACAGTTTTTCAGCCAAACTGCAGTGCAGTTTTCATCTGTTTTCAGTTTTGATCTCTGCAGTTTTCAGCACTTATACACTACAGTTTCAGGCAGCAATTTTCAGCAAATAGCAGTGCAGTTTTCAGCCAAACTGCAGGTGCGGTTTCGATCAAATAGCGATCTTGTTTTCGATCTGATTTCAGATTGTAGTTGTCTCAATTTGCTATATTCAGAGTGCAGTTTCAGATTGTAGCTATCTCAATTTGCTATAGTCAGACTGTTGTTTTCATATATGAGAATATGCAGATTTTAGTTGTCTTTGAGCTGAGTTGATTTCAGGGAAGAGTGTCCTACTGTTTTGTGCATTTCCTGTTTACAACATCTAGTATTTTCTAGTTAGGCAAAGTATGTTATGACCCTCTGTTAGTGAAGTTCATTTCTGTCCATGGGAGAAGAAAATTGAGTGGATACTTTGGGCTATTTTAAAAGGTATCATTCACCCCCTCCCCTTTGTTGCCATTTTCGATCCTACAAAGGTGCTACATTTTGAGCGTGAAGCGAGGGAGGAACAGGAGAGATGGCGAAGACGGTGGTGAGCATGGCGGTGAGGTCAACCTCAAATTAGCAGTTCCCATAAACAATTTTGGAGAGGGGATGGAGGAAGAAGAATCATCTTTGCAAACATATATTTCTTGCTCTTTGGAGTTGCAAAATATGAATTACATCTTGTACGGTGGCAATTTATTAACGCCAGTATTTGGAGGGCAAAAATATAAAACTTTGTTTTTTGAACTGCGGCTAATGTTTTTTTGCTGCGATTGATAGGTATAGTAAATAGTATCTACTGATAGAAACCAAAGTCAAAAGTTGGTTGAAATACCGAAAAGAACATGACTAATGTATAGCCAATTTTTCCTGAAGAAAAAGTGAGTCACACTGCACATATTTTCATAAAACATTCTCAGACCCTGGGGTTAACTAAAGTGCCACTCGGTTGGACTGAAATATAGCTGGCTTATGGCTGAAATTACATTGTAGCTAATTGTGGCTTATTTGGTGTAACTAAATTTAAAAGAATTAAAAATAGAAAAAACATGTTAGCCCATCATGGACAACGCAAACGAATACGGGAGAAAAAGAAATGGAAAAAAAAGCTAAAAACAGCTAAAAAGCTAGAAAAAACGAAATTTAGAAATAGTGAAAAATAAGTCAGAAGTTCAAGACAAAATGAACGGAGCGTAAGATGGATGAGCGTACTTTATGAGGCAAATATTAGTTTCATGATCAAGTCAGTTTAACACGACAAATTTCAGAATAACAAATCATATAAGTAGGAGAACATGTAAAGAAACAAGGTATTTTTATCTCTTCCCTTCTTTGTTCTAGGCATTCCTAAAACAAAGTCGATTGAAATATCTTCCCACGGGACGCTAGGAACGGGTAAGGGCATGTATAAACCATGAGGATTAAGTTGTGACTTAGCTCTTTGATATGTAGTGCAGCGAGCAATGTAGCGCTCAACGTACCATCTCATCTTTGGCCAAAAGAAATGAGCAGCACGTATATCTTCTGTTTTCTTCACACCAAAATGTCCCATCAATCCGCCTCTATGTGCTTCCTGTAACAACAACAAACAAACAGAGCTAGCAGGAATGCACAACTTGTTGGCTCTAAATACAAACCCATCATTAATGACAAATTTATTTCACATTTTCCCTTCTTTACAATTCAACAGTATTTCCAAAAAATCAGCATCGTGCACATATTGCTCTTTAATAGTCTCTAATACAAAAATTTTGAAGTCAAGTTGTGATAACATGGCATATCTCCTAGACAAAGCATTAGCAATAACATTCTCCTTTCCCTTCTTGTGTTTTATGACATAAGGAAAAGGCTCAATAAATTCAACCCACTTTGCATGTCCACGATTCAGTTTACCTTGACTTCGAAGATGCTTTAAAGATTCATGATCAGAATGTATAACAAATTCTTTGGACCATAAATAATGTTGCCAAGTTTCTAAGGTTCGAAAGAGTGCATATAACTCCTTATCATAAGTAGAATAGTTCAAACTAGGCCCACTCAATTTCTCACTGAAATATGCTACAGGGTTGCTTTCTTGTAACAACACACCACCTAAACCAATTCCACTTGCATCACATTCTAGTTCAAAAGTCTTATTGAAATCAGGGAGTTGGAGTAGAGGTGCATGTGTTAACTTATCTTTCAACGTGGTGAAGGCGTTCTCATGTGCGGCGCTCCAAACAAATGGCACGTCTTGGTAAGCTCATTCAATGGTGCAGCGATGATGCTGAAATCCTTCACGAAGCGGCGGCAGAACCCAACAAGTCCTAAAAAGCTCCGCACCCGTGTGACCGTGTTAGGAGTCGGCCAACTCTGTATTGTTTCAACCTTGGCTTGATCAACTTCAATTCCCTGTGGAGTAACAACATAGCCAAGAAACGCGACTCGATCGGTGCCAAACGTGCATTTCTCAAGGTTACCAAATAGGCGTGCACCACGTAAAGCATTAAAAACGACACATAAATGGTCAAGATGTTCCTCTAATGATTTGCTATATATCAGATTATCATCAAAATAAACCACCACAAATCTACCAATGAAAGCACGTAAAACTTCGTTCATTAGTCTCATGAAGGTACTAGGTGCATTAGTTAAACCAAAAGGCATTACTAACCACTCATATAACTCGAACTTAGTTTTAAATGCCATTTTCGATTCATCGCCTAGTTTCATGCTGATTTGATGATAACCACTACGCAAATCAACCTTGGAAAAGACAACAGAGCCACTCAATTCATCAAGCATATCATCTAACCTAGGAATAGGATGACGATACCTAATGGTGATATTATCGATTGCTCTACAATCCACACACATACGCAATGATCCATCTTTTTTTGGTACTAAAATGACCGGAACAGCACAAGGGGTAAGAGATACGCACACATACCCTTTATCAAGCAACTCTTGCACTTGGCGCTGAATTTCTTTAGTTTCTTCTGGATTGATCCTGTATGGTGCGCAGTTTGGCAAGGATGCACTGGGAATTAAATCAATTTGATGCTCAATCCCACGAAGTGGTGGCAGCCCCGGCGGTTTGTCTTCCGAAAAGACATCTTTGTAGTCCTGCAAAATATTAGTGACAGCAGGTGGTAAAGAAGAAGGTATATCCTCAAATGAAAACAAACCTTCTTTGCAAAGTAATGCATAACAAACAGAATTACAAGCATCCAGTTCAATCATATTAGATTTGGTAGTCAGAAAACAAGCACCTTTCAATTTAATTTCTTTATTCTTCACATGAGAAGATTTAGGTTCTTTCTTTTTATGTTGCTCAAGCTCTTTTGCTGCAATCTGATTTTCACTCTCAGCATTCTCTAGACTTTTCTCTCTACTAGCTCCAGCAAGGTCATCTTTAACAATTTGTTCAAGAGTCATAGGATGCAGCACAATTTTCTTTCCCTTGAACATGAGAGAGTATTGATTATTCGTACCATGATGCGCACAATCAGTATCATATTGCCAAGGTCTTCCTAATAGCAATGAACAGGCTTGCATAGGAACAACATCGTAATCAACATAATCATAGTATGAACCCATAGAAAAACTTACTCTAACCATCCGTGTTACCTTCAACTTACCACTGTTGTTGAACAATTGAATATGGTATGGGTGGGGATGGGGCTTGGTCGGCAAAGCAACCTTCTCCACCATATCCATACTCGCCAAATTGTTGCAACTCCCACCATCAATAATTATGCGAATCGAGCGTTCCTTCACAACGCCCTTGATTTGGAACAAATTATGGCGCTGATTTTGCTCAGCACGAGACACTTGAGCATTTTGTACGCGTTGCACTATAATGCTCAAATACTTGTCAGCATCTTCGTCACCAACATGTTCCTTCTCATGATCAGATTCATCATCATGTCATGTAGGGTCATTTGCAAGCATAGCATATGTTTCATCATCAAAATCACTAGCAGAGGAATACGCACCATCTTCGCGTATAATTAGTACACGCTTGTTTGGACAGTCCCGCATCATGTGTTCATAGCCTTTGCAACGATGGCATTGAATGTCCTTAGTTCGTCCTGTCGATGCAACCGAAGATGATATTTTTGTGGAAGCTTGTGGTGCTGAATTTGAAGTAGTAGGACGCTTGGGGTTGGAGGATAACAGTAGTGGGGTCACAATGAATGGGGCAGCAGGGGTGCGTGGTGTCCAGGAGCTCGTTTGACCTGCAGAAGAATTAGATCATGTCCTCGTCTGACGTCCCTGCAATTCACGTTCAGCTTTGCAAGCAAGATGAAACAATCTAGTAATGAAGTTGTAATCTTTGTAATCAAGGATGTCTTGACTATCCTGATTCAATCCTCCCAAAAACCTAGCCATTGATGTTTCCTCATTCTCAACTAACCCACAGCGCAACATACCAATTTGTAATTCCTGATAATAGTCTTGCACAGACTTTGCACCTTGATGTAAGCGTTGAAGTTTATTTAACAAATCATGAGCATAATATAAGGGAACAAATCGATGGCGCATAAGCAATTTTAAAGCCTCCCAAGTGTTAGGTATGTTGTTGGTTGTTGACGGCAATGTTCTTTCCACCAAATAGAAGCAAAGTCGGTAAATTCACTAGTAGCAGCCCTAACTCGTCTATTTTTGGGAAAGTCATGGCAAGCAAATTTTTGATCAACAGCTAGTTCCCAATCAAGATAACCATCAGGATCATATTTACCATTAAAAGAGGGCATAGTGAATTTAACCTTAGCAAAAGCATCATCATGGTCACGTACCTCACGTCGTGGGGGTTCTCTTCGCATACCTTGTCGGTTAAAACGCAATTATCGATGAGCTCGATCGTTGTTGTGGTTAGCCCTGCCATCGGCCTCGGAATCACCCACATAGTCGAATTCATCTTGTCCCTTTACTGTCGCAGTAGGGGGAACAGCAGACGAACCTTGGGCAATCTCCTCAAGACGCGCCATAATATCTGCCAAAGAAGTGTTAGTGACGCCCTGCGCTCTCTCCATCATGGCTAGCATGGCATTTGTCTCAATCTGGGTGCCCTCATGTTGAGCAAGTCGCTCATTCGTGACCTGAACATCCTCCTCAAGACTCTCTGTACGAAGATTCATGAGGCGTTGGAAATGTTGTACGATTGGCTTCGTACGAGGAGTATGAGATGTATCCCCATCTGCAGAACCTGTCATTGTTAGCAAAACACAAGAATATGGCACTAACAAGTACTAGGATATGGTGGTTCAAAAGTCTCTCACACTCAAAACCTTCTATCGAATTCTTACCAATTCTTACCAGGCACACAGGGGCGATCGGCAACCAGCGATGCCAATGTATCTCCGAAGATTGCATGGAGCGATTGGTAGGAGAAGCTCAGCCTGTACAGTGTAGAAAAGGTGTAGCTGGGAAGGCTCAAGTGTGGTAGCAAGGAGTAGCAATAATCAATTCAGAAAATACAAGCTGAAAAATCGTTCAACGCCGATTAGTGCTGGTCCTAGGCTAGACCGTACTAGAGACGCGAGCCTAGAACACAAATGAATACACCGCGTATAAAGAAACTAGATGACGTTGCACACGGAGTTCGGAAGCTCGGAAAAGGGGACCATAGAATCACGTGTAGAAGGGCTCCGTCAATTTTGAGCGAATTCTTAGAAACTTGATTTTTATGGACTTGCGGGCCCGTTTTGAGGCCATAAACGACATTTTTTGGGGTCGAAGTTTCTGCGCGTGTACCCAGAAGCTTACATGTAGATAAAATCTCCAAATTTTCTAGGCTTCTTTTTTTCATTGTATCTTCTCGTTTCCCTTCCAACGGATCAAGAAATGCCCCAATCGGAGGTCGTATGCAAAAGTTAGACTTTTTTGTTTTTTTCACACACACGACGTGGTTGAATCTGAAATCGTGTCCTGCTCCATGACCAACTGGGGCAAAGCATCCCTAGAAACCGACTACTTCTTCCCTCGCCGTGGAAGTTCGGATCCAACCGCAACAGTGAGACCAAAACGTGAACAGAACTCGAAACTTTAGAGGAACTAGACACTAAGACCAGCAAAGGACACGATGATGCAACCGAAAGTTCAACAATGCAGTGTACTGAAAAGAAAAATTATGAGGCTAAGACTGGTTTTGGACTGGATGATCTACTTCTATTTTTTTTGGTTTTTTTGTACTCTAGGTAAGGAAAAACAATCTAATCTATGGTAAACTGGAAATTCTCACCGAGCAACCTTGGGCTCTGATACCACTTGATGCAGACGAGGTACCCGATTTTTGATGAGATTGATAACTATCGATTTTGGTGGAGGTGACTCTCACGATCCGACTACAACCGTACGACGACGCTTGCGCCTTAGCAATCGTTGAACCAACTCCGAGATGTTATTGACCCCGCTGGAAGCGCGATCAACCTGAACACGAAGTTCAAACCCTGCGAGCAATCGAAGAACTAGCAAGAATAAGACATAGGCAATCTGATATTGCAAATAAAATTGAAGTGTAGATGGCATGCAAAACAAAGTTGAGATTCTGAAGCTATCTTGACAGGTGGTCGTCCGACATAACTGAAGAACAGAAGTTTGTACAATGGCTAAACCTAAACTTAACGAAACCCAAGTCCTAGCAAAGGGAGGCGGCGTCTCCTATATAGGGAGAATGACCAGGGGTGGCAACCAAGAAGCACGCCCCTAGGGTTACAAGGCCCATGGTCCCAAGTGGAGGTGGCGCAGCACCCTTTTGGACTCGGACATAGAAACCAACACAGAGTGTTTTGATGATTGTGGCCGACTCGGATTGAATTTGAAGATAAGGTTGGATCCGTTGAAAATTAGACTTGATAAGCTTTCCATGAAGTACAAGAACGTCCCTAACAGAGTCCGTATGAGGAAGTTATGCCTATTTGAACTTGACATCATCGCAGTAGTCCGAATCTGATTCCAGTTCGAGCCCAGGTCGAATTCTTGCTTAACTTGGTCTCAAACTGACGTGGTGACCTCCATTATTCCTTCCATACATGTCCACGAGTCCACATCCCTTTCGTTCGTCCTGTCCCAAGTTCCTAAGCACAATTAAATCACTTGCATTAGGTAGCGGTCTATTCTCAGTAATATATGAACCTATGAACGAATTCACCTGGTAATTAAGTTGGCGAGCACGAGCTCGAGTAAGTGGTCCTTGCAACACTTGATGTGGATGAGTTGAGTGTGTAGACACGGTTGTATCCATGGAAGGGATATCCTCATCAACGTCGGCGAGGCGACCTGGCTCCGGCACAGGACTTCGCCTTCCGCCTCATAGGCACCGCCTCGATGGGGCGGCCCTGCTTCAGCGTAGGATTTCGTCGTCCGCCTTGTAGGCATTGCCTCGGCAGGACGACCTGGCTCCGGGGCAGGACTTCGCTGTCCGCCTCGTAGGCATTGCCTCGGCAGGACGACATGACTTCATCGTCCGCCTTGTAGACGGTGCCTCGGTAGGACGACCCGGCTTCGGTGCAAGGCTTCGTCGTCTGCCTCGTACGCATTGCCGCAGCAGGACGGCTGGGCTTCAACGTAGGATTTCGCTGACCTCTTCGTAGGCATTACCTCATGGGGCTACAAGCTACTAGTTGCATCGGCTCACCAGTCGGCAGCCTCGCGCTTGCTGTCGGAGAACGGGGGGCTGGGATAGTTGGTCACGTCAGCTCGCCCATCAGGACCTCTGTGCTTGCTGTCGAGGGAGTACTGTTGTGGGGGTGGCCCAACCCCCTGCGACTGGGTCTTGCAACTGACCCAATATGTAATAGACCCAGTAGTATAGAGGAATGTATCAATATACCCTCATGCTTTGTAAATACTAAGAGGTAGGATGGAAATTTCCCATCCTACCACACTCATGTGTATAAACCCTAAGAGGGGCAGAGGTGGCATCCTACCACACTCATGTGTATAAACCCTAAGAGGGGCAGAGGTGGGGATCCTCTTATACTCATCCACTTTTCACATACAACCTCTGTGTTGGTCTTCTTCTTCTGCTAGTCCACTTCTTTACTGTTTGACTAATAGCCATAACAGTGCATATTGATACTTATGATAGAATTTCTTTTAAGAAATTAAAACTGGGCGTATACGCTCAAGAGAAAAGTTGCTAGAAGGCTGGCACCTGACATTGTTTAAGAGACACTACTTTATTGTTGATCATGACTTGTGGACCATTGAGTCATGGAATTGATCGAGCTGTTCTTTTCTACCGCGCTTATGGCTTTTGGTGAAATTTTGAATTTTTGTTTGCTTACTTAGTCTGATTACGGAAAATGATACTCGCTTGCAATTTTGACAGTGCATGATGTTGGCCTTTAACGTGTAGATCGTTTAACCAGAGACCCCATCTTGAAAAAATACTCCGCTTGAAAGTTAGGCATCAGTAGCAAAGCCAAAAGCACGGCCGGAGGAAAAGAACAGCCCTCAATCATGTTCCCACCTTCGCGGTCGTCCATATGAAAAGTTAAGTGCGGTTCGGATGAGAGGGCCCGCGTCAACGTGACGCGCACTACATCTGACTCCATGATAAGCCTACTCTCATTTACACTTAACTCCTCCTACTGGGTGCCGAATTATACAATAGCGGATTAAAATTATACTATAATTAATAATAGTTTATTTAATATAACTAAATTTAAAAAGTTTTAAAATAGTAAAAATAGGTTAGCTTGTTATAGACAATGCAAACAAATACGGTAAAAAAGAATCGGCAAAAAGACTCAACAAAGCTAAAAATTCAAAAAAAAAATAAAATTTAGAAATAGTAAAAAATAAGCTAGAAACTAAAAACTCAAATCGAAATGAGCGGAACCTAGATCCTACACATTGGAACGTAATCATGTCATGGTTAGCTGTCGAAGGTTAATTTGGCAAAATGGAGTGATGCATTCGAGGAAAGTACGTAGCAGATTCGATTGCTATAGTTCGCTCTCGAACCCAACTTACCGGTTGTTTGCTCTATCCTCCGTAATGATGGATCGGTCCACTAATTATTGAAGCTGTATTATTCTTCTCAATAAGACAAACTTTAACTGGTAGTATATAAGAGGAGTAAACGTTTTAGTGTAATATCTCTTAGTACAATAAATTCCGTCGTAGTATATCCATGATTTTTTTTTCTAAAAGTGTTTTTCACGTTCAATCCTCTTCTTTAGTCCATCCATTTCTGTCGTACACAGTATCAGTGTCTCAGTAGAATGCCGAGGCCTGACAGAAATAAAGCGCAACAACAGCAAGCGATCGGCAGAGGCATCGGTCCACACGTTCTTCGGCAGAGGAGCCCGCAGCACGTGAAGGAGAGAGGCAGCAGCGCCTGCTGCAAGCCAGCGAAAAGAAAATTTCGGCACGGAACCCGAGGCCGAGAATAAGACTTCACGGATGACCATCGCACAGACAAAACGCCCCTTCATGGCACTAAGGGGCAGCATCCATGGTTCATCTTAACTCCATTTCATAACTTGACTTCAACTCCGCGTCTGTTCGCGTCATCTCGAGCTTGGACTCACGCTCAACCTCCACAACTGTTCCAACGCTAGTATAGCTAACATTATTTCCTATGTGGTCTAGCGTTATGCCATGGTATGATACTGTGTCATTTTTATCAACGACCAAGCTTTTATTGGAAGTGGAGTTCATTACAATTCAGCCGTTGTGCTTATTATTAACGACATTTATATAAGATTAATCATTAGCGATTTCTTTGATGATTCATCGTCTTCTACGAGTTATTACGATAAGATTCGCATATATAGAGTCTAAGATAGTGTTGCAGATTTTTAACACGTTTTGAGATACGTCTGATCGATGAAACTTTTAAAAAAATCAATACCAATTATAGGGACAATTGGATTTAGTGTTTCAATCACCGTTTGAATATGCTGCAATTTAGATTGCTTATGCGACCGTTACGTGGTTTTTACAATATTGATTCTCAAGAATTTGATAGCATCCTAATGACAGTTAGCATGATGCTCTCCGGAGTTTTGTTGTTTGAAAGTGAAGTTTTTGCTTCAATTTCAGTTCGAGATGAATGATTTTTAAGTGTAAAAAGAAGTTTGTTTTTGCTTGGATACCACAATATTTGTCTAGTTGTCGTAGCTTGGTACAAGGGGTCTAATGTAGTTTATTTGAAGGTATAAGAGTTCTTTTCATCTGAGCAATTTTATAAGAACAGTTTCAACCATGTTATAGAATTCAGTTTTCTTTGAACCCAACAGTTTGTCGTACATGATGGCCACATGCACAAGTTACTCTTTCAATAAGGTTTTTTTATCAAGTTTTATGTTCTGAGTGGAGCATGTCAGATTTTATGATATGAGTTTTTCGTTATCTATCCAACGTCACATGTGATATTTTGGCTTATGCCGTTTGATGATTGAGCATCTGTTTCAGAAGGTCAGTTGCATAGACTCAAACTTTTGCTGAGGTTATGAATTATTGAAGACTCAAATCTGTTCGTTTGTTTTGTTGATAGCTGTATGTTTAGACATGCTGTTGGTTTGCTCAATTTTACTTCGTAAGGAGCGTTTGGATAAACTGTTTCAGTCTTTCTTATTTAGATTAGTCTAATGTGCTTTCGAGACACAATGTCAGGAGATGAAAACTTACTTTTGAGGAGATTTGATATTCAGCTAGAAGAGCAAATTTGTCTTAAGGTGGAGATTATTAAAATGTAATCCGAATTCATCATCGTGTCTGTGCCAGACACCGCACACAGACGTGGCGCCGAGCGGTGCCTGTGCCAAGCTGTATCAAACGCAGCAACAACTAGCACATCCAATTCTGATTCGGTTTCCTTCTCCATTCGGGTCTTTGATCCCAAGACTATAAATGTGTCATTGTAGTTCACAGGAAGAGCAATCGTTCCACTATAATATCTCACCGTATCGTGAATTTTGTCTTTGTGTATTTATGATTTTTCTCGAAAGAATTTTTACACTAAATCATCGTTTTCCGTTCCTTTGAACACCTATTTCTACGGTGCATTTTATAACATGCATGTTTAGCCCCTTTACCTTTTACCCACAGCTCACTTTGGTCCCTTCCTTTCAAGATGCTCAAATTGAACTGGATTTGTTTTTTTGGATAAACCATGGTCCATCCCTCATTTTTTACTAGCATTTTCTTTTTAAGTTTCGTTGTTTCCTTACTCGTCTAAATCCTATATTCTTCTCAAATAGCAACAATCTAAAAAAATACTTCTAATATCAGTTGGTATAGTAAGTACTGCAATGGTTTGAAATTTCCGATCATTTCATAAAAAATTACCAGTTACCACTAGTTTGCTGAACCCTCGTGCTTATTGGACACTCGAATGGATATAGACTTATCTGAGCCGGTTTTAGCCCTATCCTTAACTTCCTTACCTCCACCATTGTGTAACTTTAAATTCAGCAAATAAAAGAAGATGTCAAAACACACGTTAAGACGGAGACCTGGCAGGACAGAACAGCAGCGCTTCATGGCGCCTGGGTAGAAAAGTGCAGCCAGTGGGAAAAAAACAGCCCAAGAGTTCGCACCAATGATATACGAGCGTTAAATTGTGCCTTTGGATAGATCAAAACAAGCAATGTATGATTCGTTCTTTTATCTTATCAGCACAACCCTTTTATCTGAACATTTGGCAAATACAGAAGCCAAGGCAAACATTTTGTCATTGCCAAACTAACCAATCCTCTATTTGATGGTGCTTACATGCGATCACATGAATCGAGCCAATGAATTCAAAGGTCACTACCCAGCAGATCCAGATATGTGCATATTGATATTCATGATAGAATTTCTTTTAAGAAATTAAAACTGGGCGTATACGCTCAAGAGAAAAGTTGCTAGAGAAGGCTGGCACCTGACATTGTTTAAGAGACACTACTTTATTGTTGATCATGACTTGTGGACCATTGAGTCATGGAATTGATCAATCATGTTCCCCAGCCTTTCGCGGCCGTCCATATGAAAAAGTTAAGTGCGGTTCAGATGAGAGGGCCCCGCGTCAACGTGACGCGAACTACATCTGACTCCATGATAAGCTTGCTCTCCTCCTGGCCTCGGTGCGCGCACTAGTAGCTCGTTCTCTCATAAGCTTTGTTTTGAGCGTGAAGAGAGACGGGGCGATCGATCGATGGCGGAGACGGGGCTGAGCATGGCGACGTCGCTGGTGGGGAGCGCCGTCAGCAAGGCGGCCTCCGCTGCCGCCGCCGAGATGAGCTTGCTGATGGGCGTCCAGAAGGAGATCTGGTACGTGTGCAGTTACTGACTTCCCGCTGCTACGTTTGTTCAAGTCATACACCAAATACAACAGCTTGCTAGGAAGTTGAAAATAGGTTTGTCATTGTCATGCTTCGTGCATGCCCGATCCGAAATCTGCAACGGCACAACCCACAGAAGTAAATAACAACGCATAGTAGCAGATTGGCTGCTTTTTTTAGGCTCTCCATTTTACTGATGAGAGGGTCGTATTCATTATCTCATTGTCGGAAATATTCATAATCTTTTTAATCATAATGACAAACTACGAACAAAACTGAACTAAAAAAAAATGTTTGGGGAGTCCATAAAACACCACAACTTTATGCTTTCTTCCCTCTCAATTCTAACATGGAACTAAGGCCAGCAGCCTCATTTTCTGTTTAAACTTCAAATTAGGGGAACACCGGTTGGATCTGTGAATGCTTGAAACATACACAAAAGTTTTACTTAACAGTTGGCATTATATGATTCCATCCATGGCAATCTGTTCATTGAGGTGGCAAACTTTCCCATGCACAGTTGCAAACCACGGAGCTGTAGAATGGCACTGGGTGGTGTCCTAAACTTTTTCAGCCTTTGGTTCACAGGTTCATCAAAGACGAGCTAAAGACGATGCAAGCATTTCTGATAGCCCCTGAAGTAACGAAGAAGAAAGATAAACTAGTGAAGGTCTGGGCAGAGCAAGTACGGGAATTGTCCTACGACATTGAAGATTGCCTTGATGAATTTATGGTGCATGTGGGTAGCAAGTGCCTGTCACAGCAGCTGATGAAGCTCAAAGATCGCCATCGGATTGCCATCCAGATTCGCAACCTCAAATCAAGAGTTGAAGAAGTGAGCAGCAGAAACACACGCTACAACTTGATCAAGACGGAGGCCTCCAGCACCACTGACGAGATTGATTCCTACATGGAAGATGTTCGCAATCACTCGGCTAGCAACATCAATGAAGCTGAACTTGTGGGGTTCTCCAAACCCAAAGAAGAGTTGCTTAATCTTATTGATGTCCATGCCAATAATGGCCCTGCTCGGGTGGTATGCGTGGTCGGCATGGGCGGTCTGGGTAAGACTACTATTGCAAGGAAGATTTATGAAAGTAAAGAGGACATTGCAAAGAACTTTTCATGCCGTGCTTGGATCACTGTCTCGCAGTCGTTTGTCAGGATGGAGCTGCTCAAAGATATGATCAGAGGTCTTTTCGGTGATGAAGCATTGAAGAAGGAACTTGAAGGGAAGTCGAGGATAGAGGACCTCGCCAGCTACCTCAAGGAAGAGCTAAATGAGAAGAGGTACTTTGTTGTTCTTGATGACTTGTGGAGCATAGATGCGTGGAAGTGGATCGATAGTATTGCTTTTCCTAGCAATAACATCAAAGGTAGTCGAATAATAGTAACAACACGAGACGTTGGCTTAGCTGAGCAATGCACATCTGGGTCACTTATTTACCACCATAAACCCCTACAAGAACATGATGCGAAAGATTTGCTGTTAAGAAAGACAAAGACGAATGAAAGAAATGAAGACATGAAAAATGACGAGAACATGAGCAACATAGTTACTAAAATTGTAAAGAAGTGTGGCTGTTTACCTCTGGCGATACTCACAATAGGAGGTGTGCTTGCCACCAAAAAAGTAACAGAGTGGGAAAATTTTTATAAGCAGCTACCCTCGGAGCTCGAGAGCAACCCAGGGCTCGAAGCAATGAGGAGGATGGTGACCCTAAGCTACAACTACTTACCGTCTCATCTTAAGCCATGCTTTTTATATCTAAGCATATTTCCTGAGGATTTTGAAATTCAGAGGAGGCGTCTGGTAGATAGATGGATAGCAGAGGGGTTTGTTAAAGCTAGGGCTGGAATGACTATTGAGGATGTCGGAAAATGTTACTTTAACGAGCTCGCCAACCGAAGCTTGATTCAACCATCAAGAGTGAGTATAAAAGGAGCCCCTAAGAGTTGTCGAGTTCATGATATCATGCGTGATATCATAGTTTCAATTTCTAGAGAGGAAAAATTTGTGTTCTTGAGTGGGGATATTGGCACTGATGTAGCGCAGGAGAACATCCGCCATATAGCATTCCATGGGAGTAAGTGTGCAAAGACAAGCTTTGATTGGAATATTATTCGATCATTAACTTTGTTTGGTGAGAGACCCAATGAATTGGCGCCTTCACTTTGTTTACCCCAATTGAGGATGCTACGGGTCTTAGATCTAGAGGATGCACAATTTAGCATTACGCAGAAAGATATCAACAATATAACATTGTTTCGTCACTTGAAATACTTGAGAGTTAAAGCCTTTTCATATATTTATTCACTTCCAAGATCTATTGGGAAATTGCAAGGTTTACAGACTTTGGACTTGCCTTGGACATATATTGCAACACTACCAACCGAGATTAGCAAACTTCACGGGCTCCATAGCCTCCGTTGTAGCAGGACACCATATTATTCATATTTTGATCTAGATCGCCCTAAAAGGTGCTTGTCAAACACAATGTGCTTGCCCCAGATATTCACACCTTTAGTTGATCCTGACATTCGAGCGATGAGAATTGCTGAGTTGCACAATGCCACCTCTACCTGTTGGTCTAAAACAAACGGTGTGAAGGTACCGAAAGGAATCGGTAGCTTGAGGGAGTTACAGATACTAGAGGTTGTTGACATCAAGCGAACTAGTAGCAAAGCAATTGAAGAGTTAGGGGAGCTTACGCAGCTAAGAAAATTAAGTGTGACAACACAAGGGGCCAGCGAGCAAAAACACAAGATACTTTGTGAAGCCATTCAAAAGTTCTCTTCTCTCCAATCTCTTCGTGTGGATGCCACCAAAGGATACTCTGATGCTGGAACACTCGAGTGGATGAATTCTGTTTCCTCCCCTCCTCCCCTCCTGAGGACCCTCGTACTGAGTGGATATCTTGGAGAGATGCCCGACTTATTTGGGAGTCTCACGCAGTTAGTCAAGCTTTCCTTATGGCGCAGCCGATTAAATGAAGGTAGTAAAACCATGGAGATACTTGGGGCGCTGCCCAACCTTATGCTCCTTTATCTTGGTGGGAATGTCTATGCTGGGGAGAAACTAGTGTTCCGAGAGGGAGCATTCCCAAATCTCAGGAAACTATATATTTGGTATCTAGAAGGGGAACTAAGAGAGGTGAGATTTGAGGAGGGCGCCCCGCCTCTGATGGAAGAGATAGAAATCCGCAATGGCAGGTTGGAATCAGGGATTATTGGTACCAAGCACCTTCCAAGGCTCAAGGATATTTCACTTGGTGGCGGAAGTAAAGTGGCGAAGCTTGGTACGCTGCAAGAGGAAGTGGACGCACACCCCAATCATCCCGTCTTGCGAATGGAGGAGAACCGAAGCCGCCATGACCTGGGGGACGTCCAAGGATTCGAAGAAGTAGCAGTGGAAGCAACGGAATCCCTTGCTGAGCCTGCGGGAGAAGTGGCCACATTGACGACGGACGACAGGTCAGTCCTGCACGGCAGCTACTTTCCTTTTCGTTCACGTAGTAGTTGTTATCAATTGGGATGTTTTGCACTCACAATCCCTCTCTCTTGCTGTCTCTAGTTAAACCCAACAGCGAAGATGCGTTCTGATGCTGCTCGTCGCTAGCTGATGACATCGGCGTCTCCTGCTAGTACCGCTCAAATCTCCCTGCCTTTTTTAATTCCATCTGATTTCTCGCAATGTACTGTACGCTTGTAGCACCACTATTGCAACGAGCAGCTTAATTCGTTGTTTGATTTGGATGCTTAGTTGCGGTTCGTGATTAGCATGGTTAGTTTCAGTTTGTGATTGGGAATGCCTAGTGTTGTTGTAGCGGTCGTATTTTGTTCTCTGTGCTCACCAAGTGATGGTCATAATGCTTGTAAGAGATTGTGTATTTTCTGGCTTGGCAAAATCAGTTTTCCAGTATGTTTCACTACAAGCCTAAAATTTTGATGGCATCTGCGTCGGAATTGATGCAGTGTGATGATAGATTTAAATTTCAGTTTCTTCATGATGACTCCATTTATTTCCACAACAAATACAGATTCCTCCAGAGAAGCAGATACAAGACATGTCACCAGAAGGTATGCATTATCTTTAACTAATACCATGTCGATGAAGCAAACGATAATAACAATTTTCTTATCAATTGCTACAACATATTATGTTTTCATACTTCAAAAACCAGTTTTTTTTTGTATTCTTCAGCTTATGATGAGTTTGAGTACATGAATGGTGCTTTATGGATTGGTGTATCAAGTGCTACTAGTTTTGATGAATTGCGGTTGCTGTAAGATACCATTTCTTTCATAAGTATGTTGTCTGCTGTATATAGGCCATCCGAGGGTCCGATACACGTGGACATTTTACCTAAACTAGGCCAATTAGGGGTGGCCGGCCCATGAGTCCCATTAACTCAGTTTAGTTCCATATTACTTATTCTATTATCATGACACCATACCTCTTCTTATATATAGCGGGTAGGGCTGCATATTGTACACACCGCCGGAGAGCATATCAATGAAGTTGAGAGAAAGCTTAGGATTTTATCTTGTGTCTATTATTATACTTTTATTATTATGAGTTGAGTGCTTAATCGTTGGCAACATAACCTTGAATATACAACACTGTCATGCTTATGTTGAGTTATCACATACCGCACTAGTTAGAGTGTTAAAATTTTGCTCAGTTTATTCTTACTGGGTTATCTTTTAGTTGCATATTTAACCTGCAGTTGGTTGTCCTTTCTAAAAAAATTATTAGAAATTGGGGTTTGATTCAGTACACCTCTTTTAGAAAAATTTACAAATCTTAAAATAAAATAGTTAATATTAAGTGATGATAAATCTGTACCAACCTATAAAAAAATCAAATTGAAGATTAGATATAGATATAGACTTGAATATTAGGTAGGGACAAACTAAAATTGCGGTTCAATGTTGTGTCATTAGTTCATTGCTATTTACCTTAATAGCAAGTTTCCCAGGCTCCAAGTGAAACAGCCCAAATTTTTCCAATTTTTGGAATTTGTTTTGAATTTTGCTTGAATTTTCAAATTTTTACCCAATTCGGAAATTCTCAGCGAGGTTACGCTTTCCTCATTCGGCGTTTACGCCTTCTCCTCTCCCTGGCGTACTCACAAGATCATGGGCCACGCCACCCACCGTCACCGGCTCCTCTCATCGCCACCATAGGCCACACGCCAAGACGTCAGAACGGCGGCACGGCCATCTCCTCGCGCCTTCTCCTCCCTCTCTCTCACAACGGTCAAGTGCCATACGCGCTCGCCGAGGATGCGCCACCCCCTCACAGCCCCCAGCCTGCTGCCTTCCCTCTCCTGCTCTGCGTGGGAGAAACTCGGCCGCACCGCCTCTCCGTGGCCAGCGCTCCACGCGCGAAACAAAGCCTTCAACCACTGAGGATCAGCTCCAGACACTCCCACACACCTCCCAGAGCAGCCGATTAGCTTCTCCTTGCTTCAGTCGCTGCCGATCGCCTCCCTTGGTCCCGGAGAGCCCTAGCTCGAATTCCATGATTTCATCTGTTGCTTTCTGATTCCTTGCTCCAGTATGATCCCCATTGCATGCTAATCACGGTAGAATCTTAACTTGAACAGTAGCATTAGCCTAGTAAGCTGGCGAGTGAGCTCGCCGCCGGCCGAAAGAGGTCCACCGTGGCCAGCTCGACTGAGCCATCCCCGAGCTAAGCCATTACTGCCAGCGTGTTCCTAGTGTCCCGTAGATGGTGAAACCACAGCCAATTTGGCCGGAGAACCACCGGAGTTCCATAGCGTCGCCGTGGAGGTCATCGTCTTCCCGGCCGGCGCCAGCCATCGTCGTCCATCTCCTTGCCTCCCACTATGCCAAAATGGAATCCTAATCTCAACCTACTTTACTCTGTGAAACCCATTCCTATCCAGAAGCCTTGCCGTCGCCGCTTCGTCAGAGGAGGCGGGCTCTGTCTCCCCGTCGGGGGAGAAGTCCGGAGGTAGAAGACGACCCCGGGGCGACGTGGTCGCATCGTGGCCATCGGCGTCGTTTCATCCAAACGCTCCACGTCCGTTTAAATCTCGGCCATTGATGCCAGTACAGCTACTTATCCGAGCGCTCGCACTCGCTCCATCGTGCCCCTCCGCGCTGCTGCGTGTCGCCCATCGGGCGGACGTGGCGCATCTCAACTGCCACGGCCACCGCTGCGTTCACAGGTCATGCGGTAGTGAGGCCCGCCACCGCCATGGAAATCATGGGTCAATAAGACTGCTCACGTGCCGAGCCCACATCGCTCATAAGAGTTTTTAAATTCAGAAAAATCCCCAAAAATCCTAGAAAATTCTAGAAAATCCCAAAAATCATAAAAACACACCGTCTTGACCAGAATAATTTCTAGAATCAAAATATGACCTTCATTTCCTTAAATTGAATTTTAGAATTTTATAAATTCAAAAGTATGAATTTAGGCCTTATAAAATTTAATCCCTTTTTATTTAAATTTCAGATTCCATTCCATTTTCAAAATTTTAACTTCAACAACATCCAAATCCTTTTTGAGATTATATATAATCTATATTTTTTTAGTAAATTATTGTCTTTAAATTAATCAAGATCAAGTTATTTTATGTGTTTGCGCTAGCTTCCGAGTTCATGATAGCAGTGCAGAGTCGAGCTGCTGCCCGACTATACGAGATAGTTGAGGTTCCTGATCAGCAAGGCAAGTCATAAGTTTTTGATCATGTTGAATCCCATGAAATTACAGTATTTATTAAATGTATTTGCATTACGATTAGTTGTGAAATATTAATTGCCTAAACTAAAATGTTTAGAATGGCATGATATTAGTTATTCCTACCACAGAAAAATGCCCTGTCATTAATTGATAGCCATATTCACCTTGACAACCATAGTAATAATTGAGTTATTGTATTAAGAATTATAGATCATTTCACTCCGCATTTTGTACTAATAAGTGACTTTGGCTGCTAGCCATTAGAAATTGGAAAACTTACACCAAAGTAGGAGTCTGAATGTGGGGTCATCACAAAGTGATCCAAGCCTACGACTTTACTTTGGTAGAACTCAAGGTAGGAGTCTGAATGTAGGGTCATCACAATGTGATCCAAGCCCACGACTTTACTTTGGGAGAACTAGGGGGAGGGTCAGAATGTGGGGTCATCACAATGTGATCCAAGCCCACGACCAAACCCTAGGATTGGACTTGGGGTAGAGAGGCTGGTGGGACTCCGGGTAACGGACTAGGCCTACCGCTTTACCCTGGGATGGAGGCTGTTTGATTGGTGGTGGCTGGTGCTGTTGAGCTCAGCGGAAGTTTGTGGATGGTGCCTCAGTGAAAATATAAGGACAAAAACCTTGTGCCAAGTAAAGAACATAGTGATCGCTCAGACCACAAGAGTTGACTTGTCAACACTAGTTTAGTAGCTGCTCAATTCGATTGAACCTCTACAGGCTGAGGTGTTTTGATGACGTGGTGTTAGGTATGCTACGGGTACCTAACAACGGTAGTGTTGGCTTAAAACGGCAGCGGAGATTTATGTTTACGTTGTGGCCGTGACTGAGCGGTGCTACCGGGTAGAGTCTATATAGAGAATTGAGCAGTGAAACGACCTAGCTTTCTTAACTCTGTCGTGGGAGTTTAGGGATCGTGTGGGTAAAGTTCAGCAACTCTGTAGAGTGAAATAATGGTATTCGAATACGCCGTACTTCCGGTTAATGAAGCTGTGTTAATTGGGTGATTCCAACAATGAGGCATAAGTAGACCTTTGATGTTAAGTTGAATAATGATGAACGTTTCTTGATAATTGTAAACCCCCTGATCTTAAGGAGCAAATATTTTAACTTTGGTTGTTTGCAAATAAAATTGCATCCACAAAAGTGTAATAAACCCCTATACACCCATCCTTGAATATCCTTGCATATAGTAAGAGAGGATTACCCTTGTGGCTTGCTGGGTACGGTGGTACTTATGACTTGCTAAACAATTTATCAGAAGGTCAATGGATCCAAGGAGAACCAGCGGAAGAAGGAGCCCTAGAGGAGCGAGTCTTATCTGATGAAGATTTGTTTTAGGTCTTAGCCTCGCTTAGGTCACCTGGGTGTGTTTTGTAGTATTTTGTGGTTTGTGGGCTTGCGCGCCCGCTGTCTGTACTAATGACATCCGTATATTGTAATAAAATGGAATCTTTATTGTAAGCTTGTACTGTTGTGATAATCGCTTTATTTAGAATACCGTAACTGTTCATTCTTTTACGGTTATAGAGTTCCGTAACGTCTCCAGAAATGGGGGCGTTACAGAGTGGTATCAGAGCAGGCATGCTTGACTGTAGGACGAGACCTAAGGATAAGTATAAGGGCTATTTTGTTGCAAAACCTATGTTAAAGAGGTAAAAAGAATTTACATAAAATATAAGTAATATTATTGTCTTTGTCTTCCTAAATGTTACTTTGTTTCTCTAAATTTATTTCTGCTTAAGTTTTCGCTTTCTACAAATATTTATGTTAAATCTTTGTCTAACTATAAAATTTCTATTGTTAAACAGATGGTCCATATTATTCACTCAAAGCCCGAGCAGGTAGCTGGATGGCCGCGCCTGCTTTGGGAGATGCAGTAGTTTCTGGGAGCGACAGCTTGGCACCGACCAGTATTCCACGCCGTGACTCATTAGTTGACTGATGAGAGTCGCGAGTGGAGAGCCAGGGTAGACCTGATTCCTTTGCCAGTTCGTTCGGACAGGGAAAGGAGGTTTGTTGGTAGGAGAGTGCTAGAGTGGGATGCAGTCCAGGATGCGGCGAGAAACGCCGTGTTGCACTTGAGGCATTATTACGATGCCGAGTTTGCTGAGACCGCCTATGATCTGGTATCCCAGAGGGTCCATCAGGGCGGAGGTTACGTCACACCAGAGCCACGGCGAGAGGACGATGTACGTTTAGAGGTTGCCTTCAGGTACATTGTCCAGCAGGAGGTGGTTTACCACAGAACCACTAGAGAGTCACAGGAGTTGCGTCAGCAGCTCTGCCAGGCACGGGACGAGCTCCGAGCTTTGAGACAGGAGATCCACCGTAGAGATATGGTGGAGGACGAAGAGCTGTCCGCCTGTGGCGAGTCACCCGACGCCCCAGAGGACCAGGTTCAGGTTGTGCCAGTGGTACCAGTAGCTGTTGAGCCGGAGGTTCGCGTCCCAGAGATGCCAGCAGGGCCTTTGTCGTTGGCTGTTTCGCCCCGCTCCTCCTTCAGCACCATCAGCAGCAGGTGATGATAGGGGGAAGGCGCCAGCTGAGGATACAGAGGACGAGGAGGACCCAGAGGAGATAGTTAGGTACACCTCCAGTCGGCCACCATCCAGTGGATGGTGAGGATAGACCAGAGATCAGTTTTAGGTGCTGTCAGTGAGAGTGCAGTTCCACTTTTGGACAGAGTAGTATAGGTAGAGTAGTGTGGTAGAGTAGTCAGTTCCAGTGGAGGACTTTTGTTTGTACAGTGGGTAATAGTATTAACGTTTAGTAGTGTATTTTCTGTTTGTAAATTATGTAATGTATATTTGCTTATGTTTGTGACTTGTTTTGTTAATGTTAGCTTTGCTTTGTCACTACTAAAATGTTTTCTGCCCAAATACTTTAGTTCTTGTCTCAATCACCTTATGCTGGCCCAGTAATTCAAATTCATTCTTACCTGTTTAAAATCGGTAAAAAGCCACTGTAAAAGTTAACCCCAAGTTTCCCAAATGCAAAAATATAATGGTAGGAATGGAACCAAACCCCAGTAATCAACCAGAAGGATCAGATGATGCCCCAACTAATCAGAATGCTATTGCCAATATCCTAGCAATGATAGAGCGAAATCATCACCAAGCTGAAATGAATCAAGCTAGATTATTAGAGCAGCACTCCAAGATGCTTGAGCAGTTGATGGTGCGAGCCACTACTCCAGGTGGTTCCCCAGGAGTAGCAGTAACTGGAACGCAAGTGACGTCTAGATGGAATGACATCCAAAAAACTAGACCTCCTGTGTTTTCTACTTCTCCAGATCCTATAGCAGCTGAAGATTGGCTACGGGATATAGAGAGAAAATTGAATACAGTGCAATGTGATGACAAAGAAAAAGTTCTATATGCTACACATCAGCTCCAAGGGCAGGCTGCCACTTGGTAGATCAATTATCAAACAATGCATGCAGAGCAAGAAATAACATGGAAGGATTTTGAAGAAACCTTCCGACAAGTCCATGTTCCCTCAGGAGTTATGCAGGCAAAACACCAAGAATTTCTGGCACTTAAACAAGGGGGAAAAACAGTCATAGAATACTTGCATCAATTTAATCAGTTAGCAAGATATGCTCTAGAAGATGTGAAAAATGAAGAGAAGAAAATGGAAAAATTCAGAGAAGGCTTGCAAAAATCTATGAAGTTTCATATATCAGTCACATGCTTTAAGGACTTGTCAAACATGGTGGATTGTCTGGTCACTTCTGAAGAAGCTAGAGGTGAGATGGAAGAATCCCGAAAGAGGAAGGCTATGCAAAGGTCATCCGCCTCATCACCTAACCCTCAGAGAATGAAGACATTTGTGCCCAACCAGAATAGACAGCCAACTGCTCGTCAAGTGATGTTAGTGCCAAAACGGCAGTCCAGTACTCCTCAGCAAGGTAGTAGAGTCCAGATGCAAACTGTACGATGCTTCATTTGCGGAGGAAACCACTACCAGGCAAATTGCCCACAGAAAAAGAATTTCTTTCACTGTGGTCAAGCAGGACACTTTAGGGATCAATGCCTAAAGAGGAATTTGCCTGCAGAAGTAGCCAAGATTCAGACAGGGACCCAATCACAAGATGCAAAGTCTGTAGTGATACAAACAAGATCTTCATTGCCAACAGGAACTACAGTGATGTTACCTGCCGGTTCTTCTGCAAACAACCAAGCAGGGAAAGGCAAAGGAGTGGCAAACCAAATCTTCCAAGGGAGGATAAATTATGTCTCAGCAGAAGATGCAGCAGGGGCAAATGATGTTATTGTAGGTATGTTTCCAGTCAATTCGAAGCCTGCATTAATTTTATTTGACTCTGGTGCAACACATTCCTTTATATCCATGGATTTTGCTACCAGAAACCAAATACCAATGGTTGCTTTACAAAAATATTATGCCATCCAAACACCTCGAAATAAAATAGAATCTCGTTTTGGGTGTAGTGACATCACCATAGAAATCCATGGATTAAAGTTTAAAGCAAACTTGTTATTGTTGGATATGAAAAGGGTTGGAAGTTATATTGGGAATGAATTGGTTTACTAAAAATAAAGCCATAGTAGATTGTGAAGCAAAAACAGTGACCTTGACCAACCCAGAAAACCAAAAGAGGGTAGTACACACTGATCACAAATTAATTCAAAAGGCGAAGAGTAGTGTACACAGTGCAATGACCCGTGAAGAAGTACAAGTACCAGTGGTACAAGAATACCCAGATGTATTTCCTGAAGAACTACCTGGTAAACCCCCTGATCGACAAGTAGAGCTGGCAATAGAGTTGGTACCAGGCACACAACCTATTACCAAACATCAATATAGAATGTCAGCAAGTGAGCTGAAAGAGTTAAAGAAACAACTAGATGAGTTGAAAGAAAAAGAATTCATTCGTCCAAGTGTGTCACCGTGGTCAGCACCAGTTCTGTTTGTTAAGAAGAAAGATGGGAGTTTGAGGATATGTGATGACTACAGAGGGTTAAATGCAGTCACTATTAAGAACAAGTACCCACTCAACAGGATTGATGATTTGTTTGATCAACTCCAGGGAGCAAAGGTGTTCTCAAAAATCGATCTGCGATCTGGTTATCATCAATTGAAAATCCGAAAGCAAGATCGAGAAAAGACTGCATTCACCACAAGGTATGGACTGTATGAGTTTACAGTAGTACCTTTTGGTCTGACTAACGCACCAGCATATTTCATGAGTCTCATGAACCTGGTGTATATGGAACAGTTGGATCGTTTTGTGATAGTGTTCATAGATGACATACTGATCTATTCCAAGAGTGAAGAAGAGCATAAAGAACACTTGCATGTTGCCTTAACCAAATTAAGAGAACATCAATTATATGCAAAGTTCAGCAAGTGTGACTTCAGGATGAAAGAAGTTGCATTTTTGGGACATAGAATCAGTGAAGAAGGAGTCAAGGTGGACCCTGAAAAGATTAAGTCCGTGATGGAGTGGAAGCAACCAAAAACTGTCACTGAAGTGAGAAGCTTTCTTGGACTGGCAGGTTATTATCGTCGGTTCATAAAGGGATTCTCGAAGATTGCCCGTCCACTTACTCAACTACTTAAGAAAGACAGACCCTTTGAATGGACAGATAAATGTGAAGAAGGTTTTCAGCTGTTGAAGACAAAGTTAACAACGACACCAATTTTAACATTGCCCGACCCAGAAAAAGAGTTTTAGATTTATTGTGATGCATCCAAACAGAGATTGGGATGTGTTCTAATGCAAGATAGAAGAGTCGTAGCTTATGCTTCAAGACAACTACGACCACATGAAGAAAATTATTCTACACATGACCTGGAATTAGCTGCAGTAGTGCATGCCCTGAAGATCTAGAGGCATTATTTATTAGGCAATCATTGTGAAATATTTTCAGACCATCAAAGTTTGAAATATATTTTCACCCAGCCTGAGTTAAACCTGAGACAACGAAGGTGGTTAGAACTAATCAAAGATTTTGATATAGACCTTCAATATCACCTAGGCAAGGCAAATGTAGTGGCTGATGCACTTAGTAGAAAGGCGTATTCAGGCATGATCAGTGAGATTGACCAACCGCTACGTTTAGTGGCAGAAATGCAGAAGCTAAATTTGACAGTAGTTGAACATGGAATGTTAGCAGCACTTGAAATTCAGCCATTATTGACATATCAAATCAAATTTGCTCAAGATGAAGATGAAGAGACACAACAACTTAAGAGAAGCAACCAAGAAAAAGGTTCGACATAATTCATAGAAGGTGAACATGGGATTTTAACCTTCAGAGGACGTTATTGTATACCTAATAAAAGGGAACTGAAAGATTTAATTCTGAGGGAAGCTCATTCCTCACAGTTCTCGATACATCCTGGAAGCACCAAGATGTATAAAGAAATGAAGAAAAGATTTTGGTGGAATAACATGAAGAAAGTAATAGCTGAATATGTGTCCGAATGTGATGTGTGTCGACAAGTGAAAATAGACCATCAAAAATCTTCTGGTCTATTACATCCACTACCAATACCAGAATGGAAATAGGATAATATTGGGATGGATTTCATTACTGACTTACCGAAGACAAAAGAAGGATATGATGCTATTTGGGTCATCGTTGATCGACTGACAAAGGTAGCACATTTCATTCCTATCAAGCAGACATATGGGAAGGATAAACTAGCAGAGTTGTACCTGACAATGATTGTAGTGTATCATAGAATTCCCAAGAGGATTGTCTCAGATAGGGGTGCTCAATTTACCTCTATGTTCTGGGAAAAATTGCATGAAGCAATGGGTACCGATTTAGCCTTCAGCACAGCTTATCATCCTCAGACAGGAGGACAAACTGAAAGAGTCAATCAAATTCTTGAAGACATGTTGAGAGCATGTGCCATAACCTATGGAGCAGCCTGGAATACCTGTTTGCCGTTTGCACAATTCTCATACAACAACAGTTATCAAGCTAGTATACAGATGTCACCATTTGAAGCACTGTATGGCAGAGAGTGTAGAACTCCTTTGAATTGGACTGAGGCAGGAGAACGTCAATTTCTCAGACCTCAGATTGTTCAAGATGCTAAAACTCATGTAAGAATTATTAGAGAGAATATGAAGATTGCGCAAGATCGTCAAAAGAGTTATGCTGATACCCGAAGAAAAGATTTGAGCTTTGAAGTTGGAGATTATGTCTATCTCAAAGTCACACCTTTTAAAATTGTCAAAAGATTTCAAGTCAAGGGAAAATTGGCACCCAGGTATGTGGGTCCATTTCAAATTACAAAGAGAATCGGTGAAGTAGCATATGAAGTAAAGTTACCACCAAATCTGGCCAGAGTGCACAATATATTTCATGTGTCACAACTCAGAAAATGTTTGAGACAGCCTATAGAAGCAGTACCGATTGAAGAGATTGAACTTCAAGAAGATCTGACGTACTCAGAAGAACCTCTGCAGATACTCGAGACAACCGAGCGACAGCTCAGAAACAAGAATGTCAGATTATGTCGAGTTCAATGGAGGAATCATACAGCTGCAGAAACTACATGGGAAAAGGAGTCAGACATACAGCGAGATTTCCCAAATCTGTTTCCTAAATCTAGTTAAATCTCAGGGTCGAGATTTCTTTAAGGGGGGTAGGTTGAAACAGCCCAAATTTTGCCAATTTTTGGAATTTATTTTGAATTTTGCTTGAATTTTCAAATTTTTACCCAATTCAGAAATTCTCAGCGAGTTTACGCTTTCCTTATTCGGCGTTTACGCCTTCTCCTCTCCCTGGCGTACTCGCGCGCGTTCGCCTCCCCGTCGCCTTCGCGAAGCACCGCTGCGATGCCAGCGCAGCGCGGGTGGGCAGCCTCCACCGTCACCCCCGCGTTCGCGCCTTGGCCACCTACCAGGCCCACCAGTTAGTCGGCTCCTCTCTACTGCCGCCATGGGCCACGCGCTGCCCGCACGCCGTAACGGCGTGGGCACAGCCCGCCCTCTCGCGCCTTCTCCCTCTCTCTCACAACGGTCAAGTGCCGTACGCGCTCGCCAGAGGATGCGCCAGCTCCCCCTCACAGTCCCTGTAGCGCCCCGTACCTTCCCTCTCCCTGCGCCTGCGTGGGAGAAACTCGGCCGCATCGCCTCTCCGTGGCCAGCGCTCCACGCGTGAAACAAAGCCCTCTAGCCACTAAGGATCAGCTCCAGACACTCCCACACACCTCCCAGAGCAGCCGATTAGCTTCTCCTTGCTCCAGTCGCCGTCGATCGCCTCCCCTGGTCCTGGAGAGCCCTAGCTCGAATTCGATGATTTGGTCTGTTGCTTTCCGATTCGTTGCTCCAGTATGATCCCCATTGCATACTGAACATAGTAGAAGCTTAACTTGAACGGTAGCATTAGCCTAGTATGCTGGCGGCTGAGCTCGCCGTCGGCCGAAAGAGGTCCACCGTGGCCAGCTCGACTGAGCCATCCCTGAGCTAAGCCGTTACTGCCAGCGTGTTCCTAGTGTCCCGTAGATGGTGAAACCACAGCCAATTTGGCCGAGAACCACCGAGTTTCATAGCGCCGCCGTGGAGGTCATCGTCTTCCGTGGCGCGCCACCATCGCCGCCCATCTCCTTGCCTCCCACTGTGCCAAAATAGAATCCTAATCTCAACCCGCTTCACTCTGTGAAACCCATTCCTATCCAGAAGCCTCGCCATCGCCGCTTCGTCGGAGGAGGCGGGCTCTGTCTCCCCGTCGGGGGAGAAGTCCGGAGGTCGAAGACGACCCTGGGGGCGACGTGGTCGCATCGTGGCCATCGGTGTTGTTTCATCCAAACGCTCCACGTCCGTTTAAATCTTGGCCATTGATGCCAGTACGGCTACTTATCCGAGAGCTCGTACTCGCTCCATCGCGCCCTCCGCTGTCGCGTCGCCCATCGCAAGTGACGTGGCGCTGCTCACTGCCATCGGCCGCCGCGTTCGCGTGGTCAGGGCCGTGAGGCCCGCCGACCACGCAGAAATCGCGGTGGGTCAAGACTGCTCACTGTCGAGCCGTTACTTATTCATAAGAGTTTTTAAATTCAGAAAAATCCCCAAAAATCCCAGAAAATTCTAGAAAATCCCAAAAATCACAAATATCATAAAAATACACTGTCTTGACCAGAATAATTTCTAGAATCAAAATATGACCTTCATTTCCTTAAATTGAATTTTAGAATTTTATAAATTCAAAAGTATGAATTTAGGCCTTATAAAATTTAATCCCTTTTTATTCAAAATTCATATTCCATTCCATTTTCAAAAATTTAACTTCAACAACATCGAAATCCTTTTTGAGATTATATATAATCTATATTTCTTTTAGTAAATTATTGACTTTAAATTAATCAAGATCAAGATTTGACTTTTGTTGTTATTTTATGTGTTTGCGTTAGCTTCCGAGTTCGTAGAAGTAGCAGTTGCAGAGCCGGAGCCCGTTGCCCAGCTATACGAGATAGTCAAGGTCCCTGATTAGCAAGGCCTGTTGCCCAGCTATACGGACTAGGCCTACCGCTTTACCCTGGGATGGAGGTTGTTTGATTGGTGGTGGCTGCTGCTGTTGAGCTCAGCGGAAGTTTGTGGATGGTGCCTCAGTGAAAATATAAGGACAAGAACCTTGTGCCAAGTAAAGAACATAGTGATCGCTCAGACCACAAGAGTTGACTTGTCAACACTGGTTTAGTAGCTGCTCAATTCGATTGAACCTCTACAGGCTGAGGTGTTTTGATGACGTGGTGTTAGGTATGCTACGGGTACCTAACAACAGTAGTGTTGGCTTAAAACGGCAGCGGAGATTTATGTTTACGTTGTGGCCATGACTGAGCGGTGCTACCGGGTAGAGTGTATATAGAGAATTGAAGAGTGAAACGACCTGGTATTCGAATAATGGTATTCGAATACGCCGTGCTTCCGGTTAATGAAGCTGTGTTAATTGGGTGATTCCAACAATGAGGCATAAGTAGACCTTTGATGTTAAGTTGAATAATGATGAACGTTTCTTGATAATTGTAAACCCCCTGATCTTAAAGAGCAAATATTTTAACTTTGGTTGTTTGCAAATAAAATTACATCCACAAAAGTGTAATAAACCCCTATACACCCATCCTTGAATATCCTTGCATATAGTAAGAGAGGATTACCCTTGTGGCTTGCTGGGTACGGTGGTACTCATGACTTGCTAAACAATTTATCAGAAGGTCAATGGATCCAAGGAGAACCAGCGGAAGAAGGAGCCCTGGAGGAGCCAGTCTTATCTGATGAAGATTGGTATTAGGTCTTAGCCTCGCTCAGGCCGCCTGAGTGTGTTTTGTAGTATTTTGTGGTTTGTGGGCTTGCGCGCCCGCTGTCTATACTAATGACATCCGTATATTGTAATAAAATGGAATCTTTATTGTAAGCTTGTACTGTTGTGATAATCGCTTTATTTAGAACGCCGTAACTGTTCATTCTTATACGGTTACGGAGTTCCGTAATGTCTCCAGAAATGAAGACGTTACACCAAGTATTTGCCTTTTCACATCCATGATCTTCTGCTTCTATTTTCCTTTCAACTTTTGTCTCCATTAATCCCATCTATAAAAGAGAAAAATCACTCTAGTTGTTTGTAAAGGCTCAACCATTATTGTGCAGTTTTTTTTGGCTTATAAATCATTTCTGACATAATCTTGCTATATGCATTGTAATATTTGTTACTTGTAGTGTGCAAAATAGAAGTAATTCTTTTTGTATCAGTCTGGTCCCTTCGATTCCCACCATTACCAATTGGGCTCTCTTGTACCCTCTTGTTTTTCTGTAATTTGAAGTAACCATTTGTTGCCAAACTTCGCAGAGAATTATAATTGGTGTCAGGCCGGGACAAGCTGGAGCATCCCATGATCAACGATGCAATGTGACTGATGGGGGAACAGCCTGATTGGTTCAAAACTAGAGGTGAAAACGAATCGGATAGTTTCCGACCGATCCGGATGAAAACGAATACGGTTTGTGTTGGATCGGATTTTCTTTGGATAATTCTCGGATCGGAAACAAATACGAATTTTTTTTGTCGGAAACGAATACGGATACAATAGTCTTGATATCCTGCGAATACGAATATGAATACGGATTATTCAGATAATACGGATCTGGATATCTAAGATTTTAGCCCAACATTGTCCAGCCCAAGCCATCCACTCTCATCTCCCCTGCCACCAGGCCACTAGCAAATATTTATGTTTATTAAAAATAAATTTAGTATTGTCAGTAGATTAAAATTTATACCGATTAAATTGATGTACTGTCGTTTAAATCATTCTGATGCAAATTTAAATTCTTAATTAATTTATTAGTCACATGTAAATAGTAGAAATCCATTAAGAATTATTTAGGACTTTAGAAAAAAATTAACTGCCATTTGAAGATTTAAAATCTGTACAATAGTATGACTATTGTGGATAAAAATACTTATGCCTGTTTAGATTTCATTAATGTTTTGACAAGATAAACTATTTATGCGTTTTCATTGATTTTGGATGTATAGTTTAAGGGGTTTTCATGTTCTGATAAATATTTGTGACCGTATTCGTTTCGATTCGTATTCGCTCCGTATCTGTATTCGATATTATTTGTATTTGTATTCATATCCGAGGTATCCGTATTCGTATCTGCATCTGAGAAAAATATAAAAACAAATATGGTAGAGACATTATTCATCCGTATTCGATTCGTTTGCATCCCTATTCAAAACCATATGCTTTTGCTGAAGACTTGCTTGCGGGGAGCCACATAAGAAAAGGTAAAAACATGGAATATTAATTTCAATGTAAATATTTCATGTCTACGAGCTGCAGCAACTCTGATAGATAAGAAGATTTGGGCAGCGTACCTCTCAAGGGGAAGTGAACGTCTCAACCATCCCGTGTTGTGAATGGAGCAAGGCTGAACCGAGACCATGATGTCGGGGGCACTGAATGATCTGAAGTGAATTAGAAGTTGGGGAATATCCTTTTGGGCCAAGAGAGAGTCCGTTATGCCCTCAACAATCCATGCACATCTGAAGGAATCATATTGCTAACGGGTCGCTTCAGTTCTGCTCAGTAACAGATGTTCTATAAGGATTTTTTATACGCTACACCCAAGTAAGTGTGGACCGTCCATTGTGTATTGATCCTGTTACCCCATTGGAGGTAACAGATACTACTGTCAATTAATACATAGTAAATAAGGAAACAGATAATATTTTTGCACCTGCTATTAAAAGCATGGATGCCAATAAGGCAAATAGTTAGTGAAATAATCTCACTTGCTATATTTTATAAATTTGAATTGTACTATGCAAAGTTATTTTTTATTTTTAGCACCGTATTGATCTCACTAAGCATTTTAAATTCTAAATATAATAAAAGATCAAATACTGCCAGTAAAATTTAAAATTTGGTATAGAATTTTAAATATTCAGATTATAAAGCAAATATAGGTCCTTTTCTACTTTCAATTTATAATGGAAAAGTTAGATAATTCGTATATTTGAATCATATTTAATTTCTGTTTCACATAATAGAAGTTTGAGACTTCAAATTACAATTGTTTCTTTGTTTCAAGTACAGAATTTGTTTTTCGATACATTTTATTTTTACTCTGAATATTACGGAACTTCCTATGTTTGGTTTAAATACTGAAATAAAAAAGTTTTGTGATTCCCTTGACATGTAGGCCCACTATTAATGGGCTGGGCGTTGCCTCTTTGGTAGCGGCTCCCCTTGATTTCCTAGGCTGCATGCATGATTAAGTTTAGGAAGGATAACTATGTGCATTGTTGCTTTCCTCTTTTGGCTGTGATGAATTAGTTGGGAGGATCCGGTATAATTTTTATTAGGCTAAGGTTGTCACGACGCTCTGGCAAATCGCGGCAAGACCAGAATGTTGGACGCCTAGTCAACTAAATTTCCACCATAACGATGATTAGACGATAGTAATAAATACAAGTAATAACTTATATGACCAAAATGTCAATTATAATTCACAACAGTCAATGTTTAAGGTTCCTGTAACTTGTAATATACTTTGTCCTCACCCTCTCCATAGAAAAATCAAGCACAATAGCTGCAACTGGTAATTTGCTAAGGCTTCAACAGTGTCTCGCAATGCTCCAAGCCTCCAACACAGACACAGTTTAATGCTCCAAGCCTCCAACACAGACACAGTCTCGCAACGCGCCAACAGACTCTACTCCCTCCCGTCTCTCCCTCTCTACACCTCTCCCTCTCTCATCATGACCAGAGCAGGGGAAGTCAACCGGAGAAGGCGCCGGCTGCGACTGAGTCCGCGTGGCGTAGGCTAGATCTAGTAGTGGTAAGACTCGACGATGATGGATCCGGTGGTGACGAGGCCGGCGACGGAGAGGGTTGACATGGAGGTGGAGCCCAGCATGGGGGCCGCCATGGTGCGGCTTAGAAAGAGCACCGGATGAAGCAACGGTAGCACGGGAAGAGGCGGCCGACTCCAGATCTGAGCTAGCAGGATCCGACGGCCTAGTGGCTGCAGCTATATTTGCGCGGGGAGAGCTAGAGGCGGCCGAATCTAGCCTGGAGGTAGCCGCCTAACTCCTCAGCCTGGGTGATGAGTCTTAGCATCCCCCTCTCGCCGCCAGAAGGACTTGGCATCGTCTAGGGCGTGACAACCATGTATTAGGAAAACAAACCGTGATAATCAATGGTTAGAATTTATCACAGCTCTTACCTCGGTGGGGGAGGGGGGTTAGACGGTGTACCTTAAAAGAGCTCGTTCTATAATACAAGCCGGGGACCAACCCCCCTTCCCCCCCACTTAAAAAAAAGATGTTCTATACTTTCAATTCCTGGTATTGTTTTCAGCTTGTTTATCTCAGAGCGAATACATTTGCTGATTCTGCTTATTTCTAATTGATTCACTCTCTTTACTTCATCGATTTTCTCTTCTCAGGAAGATTGTTTCACATCTCAGTTGAATGAAATAAACTCATGCTCTGTAAGTATTCATCTGGGGAGGACATTTGAAAGATCCAATCGACTACATAAGATTCATTACCATGCTGCATTGTTCATCCCGTTATCTACAAATGCAAGAAGTGTCCTTAAACGGGCCAGATGTTTGTTTAGTGTTTTGGTACAAATGAACTTTTCTTGTATGTACGTTATTTTGTTGTAACCCTTTCAATGTTAGACAATTTATCCAACTGAAGACATTTGCAAAACGCAGTGATCATGACACCTGTGCAATCTTTCAGGCAGAATGGGTGGGTGAAGCTTGATATTGACACTGCAATCTTTGCCAGCTAAGGGAGAATTGGAATCGGTGCTGCCATCAGAGATCGCAATTCGCAACGGCCAATGTGCCGTGGCTTCAGGGGCAGACCGGCCCTTCGGGCGAGCTCCCTCACCGGCCGGACCCCCCCAGCGGCCCCTCCCCGGTCGGCTCCTCGCCTCCTGTCTCCTGACTAGAGCGCTGAACAATCCCGAAGCAAGCCGCCACCAGCTGCCCTATCGGGCTTCGGCCTTAGCCCAGCAGCAACCAGCAAGATCACAGCCCAACAATCAATAGCCCAGGCCCAGACAGAGCAATGCACGGGGCCAGCACCGAGCAATCAGCAGATAGCTAGGCGGGCGCCGGTGCTAACCCTAGCCGCCAGCGGAGGACGCCGCGGCCGTGGCGCCCAGGCGGAGCGCGGCGTGGCGGGCCAGGGGAGGCGAGGCGGACTGGCGGAGCGCGGCGCCCAGGGGAGGCGGTGGCCGGGGGGCGCGGTGGCCCGGAAGGTGCGTGTATAGCATTAGCGAAATAGCAAGTAGTTGGATATCCATTCTTAACTTCCCCATTACAGCATTGCTACTCACTAGTATACGAAATTGGTGCCGACACACATTGCCGTCTAGTCATGGGAAAGAAAGTACCTGCCCAAAATGGTGGCACACCGCAAAGAAATATGTAAAGCATTAGCAATTTCAGATTTTCAGCTTTGAAACCTCTGGGGCCATGTAGCATGGAGTATGGACTGCCTACAATTTCAGATTTTACCTTTGCAGAAACAGTGATCTAAGGCTTGTCCAAATTCAAAATGAATAGAATGGGGAAAAGCTCCCAATCCAGTAGTAAATGTCTGAGTAAGTGATACATATGTGGTCTTTACTCTTACTTGTGAGTTGCGAAAATCAAATGGATTTATGATATTATCAAGACCGATTTACGCAATAAGATGTCCAATGATTGATTTAATGACTTGATGGTGTACTATATTGTAGAGACCCGAATATGCAAATCTAGACTCTCCTGTGTATTCTGCACTAGTCCAGGATCACGCTAGTGCACACAATATAAATAAAGATGAAATGTCGAACATATCACGAATCACTAAGAAAAGATTCAAATATTATTACTAATTATCAGAGTACTACCTTATGACCAAGCTTACAATTAATAGCCTGAAAGGCTTAAAAGAAACTTGCAGCGGAAAAACAGAAATAAAGCGTAGTAGCCATTCGACATGCCTACAGGCAATCGACTGGGGAGCGAAGTCCTAATCTGCGAAGTCGTCGAAGTACCCTCCTTGTACCACTTGCTGATCTGGACCTTCTTCCTTAACTGAGAAAATATAGATGAAGCCGTGAGTACATAGAGTACTCAACAAGTCGTTTGTAACAAAGATACAATATAGTATGCAAGGCTTACCAATGGATGGCTGAAAGGTTAATTTTGCAGAAAGCAACGATTTAAATTAAATACAATAAATAGATTGAAAAGCGAACTTTACAATTGATAATAAATAATTAATAAAAGGAATTGAGATGAACTACAAGTGAACTGACCAATCACTCAAATGAATCCTCCATGAACCAAGATTTAAGTAATGAACCACCAGTAAACTAACCATTCACTTCCCAACTTAACCCAACCAGGTTTTTATGAAAACTCTACCGCTCGTGTGAAATCACCGAGCATTGTCCATGACCGGGACATGGCTATTCGAATAGTTTTACACTCTGCAAAGGTTGTACAATTTTACCCACACCATGTGATCATCTTGTAATGTCACCGGTATAACATGCTTCCTTTGGCATGCTGACCAAGAAGATCACAACAAGGCCTTTACAATGTTCAATTTCAACCCAGTTCTGCCTCGCCAAGGTTTTGCCTCGAGTAGGCTACCACCTAGTCGATAATTGCCCCCTCTTGCACCAATGTGGATCCATGGCTCCGACCACACCACACTCATCCCAATGACGGAACCAAAATTGAAATATCACAAATTAATCAGCCAGGTCCATCCCATATTGGATATGTGGTTGTACGGTAAGGCTCAGATCAATGACGCACAAAGTTAAGTCCTTAGATTTACCCAGGCGAAACATTCATATCCCAATGTGCAAATTGCACCTCCTTTACTGCATGATCATTCGCCTGAGTGAAAACTATTTCTGTATAACCAACACCAATGACACCCCAATATATCATTAAGTCAAAATTAATTAATTGATCACATGTGATGATGAACCCAACGTGACTATAAGCATGGCTAAGCAAATTGAACGTACAACCCATGTGACAACTAATATTGCATCACTAGATAATTACCCATCCTATGGTGATAATAAAATCATGACAACCAAATTATCAATGAGGAATTAATCAATTTGGACAATAACTACCAATACAAGATTTTTATAATAAAGTAGCAATGCATGATAATTTAAAACAAAGTAATACATAATAGATTTGAAAACTAGGTTCAATATGATCAAAGGTCACGACTTGCCTTGGCCTTGCTCAGTTATGAATTCTTGATCTTCAAATCTTGCTTCAGTTCCTTCGAAAGTGTGTTTTAACGAGAGAGAAAACGAAACAAAACACAAAACAAATTCAAATTAACTCCAAAAACTTCAAAACCAGAACCAAAAGATAGAGCTCAATTTTAGATGAATTTAGGAAAAAGAATCGGGTCAATCGGAGTTCGGACGGAGAAGAACGGGCTCTCGAAAAATCTAATATGGAGAAAAATGCTGAAAATCAGAAAAGCTACTGTGCTGTGAACCTGATGCACGGAGAAGGCTAGTCTACGGTGGACTCGGCTCATGGAATAGTGACTGGCCGACTAGACGTGCTGACGCGGCGGCTGACTGGGTAGACACGTGTGCACTAGGGCTGGCGTGGCTGCTTGCGTGGCAGGTGACGTGGCATGAGAAGAAAGAATACCATGACGAAGGTAAGAATAGAAAGAAGAGAAAAGATGAGAATAACACATTATTAAATTTGTATTTTATAAAATAAATTTTGGAACTCTTCTACTAACGATCATTCTAACTAGGTCACGTCTTATAGTCAAATTGGCTCTGATATTATCTCTGTTGAGACCCGGATTTCCAAATCCGGACCCTTTGTATATTACAGCACTAGTCCCAGATCAAAGCTAGTGCACACAGTCAAACAGTGATGATTACATAACCAACAACGTTTTATTACAATAATAGAGAGTACAGACCAAAAGACCTTTTATTACATCTGAGGTTTCAAGATCTCGCAATCACACAAAACACAGCGGAAGCAAAATAAACTCGGATGAAGACCCATCAATACGCCACAGGCAATTGACTGGAGAAGCGCAACCTAGAACTCCGGAAAGCCTTCGTCGAATCCACACGCGGAGTAGTCGTAATCTCTTTCTTGAGCTTCATATACCTCTGAGATTTGTTTTGAGTGCAGCATGTGAGTACATAAAGTACTCCGCAAGTCTTGGGAAAATACAGTAGATGCAAGGCTTAACAAAGGAATGCTATATGGTTCTTTTGTACAAAGCAATATTTTATTTCAAATACCATTAAATATTTTCGAAGGCATTAATTTAATAAAGTATTTGTTTTAACAGAAACTATCAATAATTTTCTAGTGAAGGTTCCAACCACCAACACTAGTTAACTGGCTCCAACCTCCATGGTTCAAAACCACAGGTTAGATCCACCCACACTGGCTCCATCCGCCAGGACACAACTCCAAGAGTTCCATCCACTCTCGAGCTCCCAAAACCTTTACTTTAAAACCAAAACCAAAGATCTACCATGTGAATGCATTCCTTACCTGCCGTTGACTTTGGGCACGGCTATTCAAATAGTTTTACACTCTACAGATGTTGTACAACTTTACCCACAAGAGATAAGTTATCTTAATAGCCAACATGCTTCCTTAGGCATGAGACCCAGATAAAATATCACAAAGCTTTTACCTTACTCTAGTCTAGCTAGACACCACCCGCCGAGGTTTCACCGCTGAAGGGTTAAACCACCCAGTCAGAAGCCCCCTCTTGCGCCGTATGAGTACAGTAAACCCTGTCCCTCACTGTGAATAACCAGTACACCCTAGCACCCACTTTCCACTGGTGGTACCTAAACTAAACTATCGTAAGTTAGTCAGCTAGGTCGTACCCATATAGACTTGTGGTTGCACGGTATTGCTCAGTGTGGACAAATACAAGCGTCGGTCCTTAATTGACTAGGGCGGAACATACACTTTACAAGTTCTCGTGCTAAATCTGCACCAATCCAAACTTACCATCCGCCCAAGTCTAAAGCATCTTTCACCTTTTTATTTTAGTTTAAAAATAGAACAGTGGCAATACCAATCGCCATTAATCTTCAGATACAAAGACTAGTTTAAGAAAACATAATTTCCCATTCCAAGGTTACCAAAGTTATATAGCATGACTAAGCATTTTACTACTGTTCTAACATTAACAATTACATAATAATCTCAATACTGAGACAAGAGAAACCTATGGTGACAAAGGTACATGATTGTCAATATCAAATGAGGGCATAACAATTATCGGTTTAGCTATTATCCTTACAACAGAAATTATCATTTTATGTAACATAGCAAATGCATTAAGTTTAAAATAATAAAACGATTTTGGTAAAGATGTTCAAAGGAGACTTGTCTTCGTGTGCGATATCTTGACATTCTTGCTGCTGGTCTGAGAATCTTTCGACAACGTCGGGTTCTACGCGCAAGATGATAACACAAACGAACAAATAAATACAAATAAAATTATAAAAAGTATAATATATTTATAGGAAGAAAGTTTATAATTTTATATGAATTTAGGAGAAAGTTTCAACGGATTCGGGGTTCATACGAGGAAAAATGGATATTTGGAAGATTAATAGAAAAATAATTTATTAGAAAAATATTTGGGCTCAAAAAAATAGAATGGATTTTATGAAGAATTTACAAGGTTTGAATTTGAATTTTGGAAGTGCATAGAAAATTTGGAATGGAATTGAGGTTTTGAAAATGAACTAGGTATTGAAATTTGAATTTTGAATTTTAAAAATACCAAATAAATTTCAAATATTTAAAAGGATGGCAGAAATGGATAGATTGGAATTTTTGATGAATTTAAAAATTTGAATGGGCTAAATCGGAGTTAGGATGAAGGAGAACGGCCTCTCGAAAGTTTAAAATCAGAGAATGAGAGACCATGTGGAGGTCATCCCATTGTGAGTGATGAGTAATTGACATCTGTTTTCAAAAGTCGAGTTTGAGTCGGTTTGTTCGGACCCAGACGTTGCATGGTGCAAGGGGCTCGGTCGGACTTTGGTCAAACTTAGTCGTCTGGGTTAGGATGTATATTCCATTGTTGCGACATGTTTGATCTTGCTAATGCTATTTGCGCGTTCATGTATCGAGCGGTGCTATGTGACGTGTTTTCTTGTCTGTGTGTCTGCAGGACATCGAGACGGAGTCGTGGCGAGACATGGTGGACCGGACTAGGCGCAGGTGGCGCTGAGGTCAGAATGGTCGGATGTGTCGAAAACGACGTGGACTCGAGGTGGTTGCGAGGCGTACACGACAAGGAGCGCGGAAGCTTCCCGGAAGGTGCAGGAGGGGCGAAACGGGAATTTCGCAAGGCTGCACAAGCGGGAGACGGCTCCGTTAGGGTTTAGCCGGCATAACGGGTTGGAGACCCGTTAGCCAAGGGCTATAAATAGGTGTTGGGGGCTGTATACCCCTTTGAGGTTCACAAGTGTTTTCAGTGCTCATTCATCACTTGGTGTGTGTTCCTCCCAAGAAGCTATGAGAGGCTCTTGGTGTTTTTGAGGATTGAGAGGGAAAGGATAGATTGAGAGAGATGTGTAAGAGTTAGGATTTCAAGACTATGTAATCTTTTCTCTCTAATATATGCATCCTTGTTTCCCTGATTTTGGTTTCATTCTTGCTATTCTGATCTTCATTTCTTCTTCTCTAGTTTGAAGATGTTATTCATTTTCTAGTCTTTATTCATTGCCTTCGTCCCTCTCTCGCTAGCAAAGAAATCATCAAAATCTGCTAGTTGAGACTAGTAAGTGTGCTTCCACCGATTTCACCTTTTGTCGTTTGGCGCTTTCTTTCTCGGTCTTTTGCAAAGAGAGTTGGCACTGGTTAGTGCTCCTTTTATTTTGAGTTTGGACAGCAGAAGTAAAAGTTTTCCTTAGTCTATTTTCTTTTGTTGAATGAAGACTTTCCTTTTTTAGTCAAGAAAACAAGAGCATAATCAACTAAAATACTTTCTGATGCTGCAGCCTCTCCGCATTTGGCATGTTATCTCTGCAATCTCATTTGTTCGGCCAGCAACAAGCTTTTGGCTAAGTCATTTCATGAGAGAAATTAATTGTTCATAGTCTGTTTGTGCTTGTGGTCTCTAGCGTTGTTTCCCTTTTGGCTATGCAGTATTTCTTCTTCTGTTCAAAGTATCACTTCAGACTTTGATTAGTATTTCAGCAGGTCCTTTACTCGTGTAGACGGCGAAAGTAATCACTGGTCTGTTTTCAGTGTTCAGCTGTTCGGTTCTGTCTGCTGGTTGTGTTTGGTCAGGCTTCTTGTATTTCGGCTGCTGGATACTATTTTTAGTTTGAAGTCCAGCTGAAAGTTCAGATTGATTAATTCAGTTCTTTGTTCAAACTCTGCAACTTGCTGCTCCTTCTGTTCTTAGCAGTCGGTTCTTTTCAGTTCTTTGGCAGCAAAACTGCTTTCGGTTAGCAGTCATCGCCTCTTCTCTGGTTGCCTGACTGCATTTTCTTTTTCAGTCTTTTTCAGTTCTTTTGCGCAGCGGCCTGCCGTGCGAAGCCTGTGTTCTTTCTTGTACATGCCGTGCGAAGCCTGTGCTCCTTTGATGTTTCACGGCTAGCTCATGTGTGAAGCCTCAAATTGTGTCCTCTTTGTGATCGGAAGTAGGATGCTAGCATATGCCCTTTTCTTTTATTTATTTTCTTGATCTTTGGCGATTTTGCATGCAGATCAAACGGCAATATTTTCACTGAAATTTTACTTGACTACTCTCGATTTATGCTGAATTTTTAGTATCGCATGCGTTTCGCCAAGTGAATTAATTTTCTGTGAGTTGCCTCGTACTGCATTTGACTGAAATATCAGTATACGAATTCTTGAGGGCGATTTTAAAAGAGAACGACATTCACCCCCCTCTGTCGCCATTTCGATCCTACAATTGGTATCAGAGCCGGTTAGCTCTTTTCTATAGATCTTAACCGGTCTGCGAGCCATGGCGACAGACAAGTATTCCACCAAGCCGCCCATCTTCGATGGCCTGGATTACCCCTTCTGGAAAAGCCGAATGAAAACTTACATCCGTGCTCGGGGTATGCCATCCGCGGAAGGTGAAGATTCGGTTTGTTGTTCCCGCCGATGAGAACATCAATACCGGAATATGGTCGATGTTGAGGCGAATGCTAAGGCAAGGAACATCATCATTCGTGGGTTGAGTAGAGCGAGTTCGATCGCATCTCTCACCGTCGTCCGCTTACGACATCTGGGTGACCCTCGATGCATACCATGAGGGCACCACCCAGATCAAGACGGTTCGACAAGACCGCCTCAGCGAGAATACAAGAAATTCGAGATGCTTGCCGGTGAGTCCTTGACGAGTGCTTTTCTCGCTTTCACAAGATTTTGAGCAACCTCCGAGCCGTCGGTCTCACATACTCCGACTCGGATAACGCCGTCAAATTCTTTCTCGCACTCGATCTTAGGGTTTAGGAGATGAAGGTGACTACCATCAAGGACACCACGGACCTCTCGACCTTGACTCTTGATGCGCTTTACTCGCCTCAAGACTCACGAGATTGACATAGTCTCGCGTCGGTCAAGTCTCGATCGATGGCACTAGTCACCGACCCCGCTCGGATCCACTTCTTCCGAGCCATCTTGCGGATTCTCCTCGCTTCTCTCGTGACATAACCGATGATCGATAGAGCGACTTGATGAGCAGACTAGCCCTCCTCGCACGGAGATTCTCCCATGCTTACAAAGGGAGGAGGGACGGAAGGAAAAGAGGACCCGTGATTTGTTTCGAGTGTGGTGGCCCCAACCACATCCGAGCAAACTGTCCCAAGCTTGGGAAGGGTAAAGGTGACTTCGGCGGTTCGGGCAAGAACGACTACATCGACAAGAACCGCAACTCGAAGCCCTCAGCACCGGCCCCGGGAAAGAAGAAGTTCGCGACCTTGGGAAGGCCAAGAAGCTCTTCCACCGCGTTCTCACCGCTTTCGACGACCTCGACCTCACCGAGGTGGAGGGATGGAGCGACGACGACGGACCGGTGACCAAGACCCCAAGGGCGGCGACGACTTCTCGGGATGTGCTTCATGGCCCTTGAGGGCTAACCGAGCGACAATGATCTCTATTCGATTCGATGAGGTATGTCCCTCTTATGACCAACTTAATGAAGCCTTTCTTAAGTTATGAGGTTTTCATGCTAGAGCTAAGACTAGATGTAGCGAGTTGGAGAAGGAAGTAGAGAGATTGTCACGAGAGCTTACTTCACTTATATCTGCTCCCTCCCGTGACGACTGTGATACATGCTGTGCTTTGATCGGTGATATGGAGAAGCTAAGGACCTCACATGATAGTCTCCTCTGAGCTTGATGCAATTAAGGTGGAGAATGTTAGTCCGCTTGCGATTTAGAATTGAGTAGGATGGTCATTACCCTACTTACTACCGATGAGACTATTGCTCCCACCTCATGTGAGGATAAGGACACTTCTTTAGAGGACCTTATGCCATGCTACTTGATCTGCCCGAATCTTGTGGAACTTGCAATAATCAAGATGAACCTAAACAGGCGGATCATAAAATTGCTGAGTTACAAGCTTTTCTACTTGAGCCTATTGCTTCATGTGTAAATTGTCCTAAGTTAGCACGAACTTGAATCGTCTCAAAACAGCTTTCAAGAAATGATTGACTATAATAAGAAAATGGCTCAAGATGCTTCTAAGGACCTGTTAGCTCACCATGCAAAATTGTGATAAACTAAAATCTAACTTGATTGCTTTGTATGAAAAATATGTGAAGCTAACTAAGGACCTTCTAGAAAAATCACATCCTTCTTGTGCTTTCAGGTCAAGTGTTGGAAAAGGATAAGGACATGGTAGAGACGTTTAGGAAGAGTTACGAGAACCAAATGGCTAGGATTAGGCTGCCCTGTGTGTCCTGCGAAGCCCTCAAGGTTGAGGTGGCCGTGCATAAGGAGAAATATGCACGTGCTATTCGCTCTTCTTCTATTGGTTCTTCTCCTTCTTCTCCTCCTGCTTGTCTCCTTCTTCTCCTTGCTCCTCTTGCACCTCTCTCTTTCGGGAGTGTCGGTACCTTATGAACACTCTCGAGAAATTTGTAGGAGGCAAGAAGAATCTCAATCTTATCCTAGACCAATCAAAGATTTGCAAGTTCAAACAGGGTCTAGGATATGATCTCCGTGAGGATGTGAGGAAACATCCACCTGTCGTGCTCAGACCCGTAGCCGCATGTGTGTTTGAGGTCAAGCCCAAGAACAAGAAAGTTCAATTTAAATCAGCGGGCTTTGTCCAAGGGATTTCTGACAGCAAGGTGATTTCACCTGCAGCTTCGGCCCCTCAGAAGGCGAAGTATCATTGCACCTTCTGTCAGAAGGATGGGCATTTGTTTGACCATTGCTTCAAGCGTGCCAAGATCGCGCGAAGAGACCGTGTTGAGTCTCTTAGGCGTGTTCGGGTCAACCCGGACCTTGAGTGTACCTAAGACCAAAGACAAGGTCTAGGCTTGCTATCGCCGGTAGCTTTGGGCAAGATCGAGGACTTGGTTCTTCCGAAGCTCGGTTTTCGTCCTCATGCTGTTCCTGATCGTGACTTCCGCCGTCCTGAGGGTAGATCTCGTTTTCCCCATCGAGACAGCTACCCGCGGCGTGACCAGCGTGTTGCCGATGCCCCGACTCGCTCTCCCATAACAGTCGGATCCAGCAACAGCTTCAGGTCTGTTCACAGACCTTCTGCTTCCTTGAGCGACGGAGAGCGTAGGGTAGATAGAGGTCAGTCGTGCTTGACTACTTCATCTGCTCGACGTGTTACTCAGTATTGGGTGCCAAAATCACTCTTGATTTACCCCATTACTGAGACTTCACTCTCTTGTTGACTCAGGTTCGCCGGGCAGGGAAGGGAAAAGTTTGGCTTGTAGACTCCGGGTGTTCACGACACATGACCGGAGATTCTCGTTGGTTTTCTTCCTTGCCCGTGCTCCGTGTGATGAGACGATCACCTTTGGAGATGCTTCATCCGGGCCAGAATCGCCAAAGGTACAGTCGCATTAATGATTCATTTATTTTAAAAGATGTTGCCTTGGTTAGTAAGTCGCGGTACAATTTGCTTTCTTTCTCACCACCGATGACGACTTTGAGGTGAGTTTTAAGAAAAACAATTGCAAAATTCTTGATTCTTCGGGTAGTCTGGTTTGCGGGATTTCTCGTTTTGGGAGGATCTTTCGTGCTGATTTTTCTGAGTCTTCTGGTGATTCTCTCCGGTGTTTGGTTGCTTCTGAGTCCCGTGATCTTTCCTTCTGGCATAGGAGACTTGGTCATATTGGTTTTGATCATTTGACCCGAGTTAGCGGTCACGACCTCATTCGTGGTTTGCCAAAACTCAAGATGGTCAAAGATCTAGTTTGTGCTCCTTGCCGAGACGGCAATATGGTTGCCGCTTCCCATCCTCCCACACGCTACTATGACCGATGCACCGTGACACCGCCCATATGGACACGGTTGGACCACTGAGTGCGATCGGCAGGAGGGAAGTGGTACGTTCTTGTTGTGGTCGATGACTATTCGAGGTACTCTTGGGTGTTTTTCTTAGCCTCGAAGGATGAGACGTTTACACATTTTCGAGGTCTTTTCAGTAGGCTTTCTGTTGAGCTTCCGGGTGCCTTACGAGCGATCCGCAGTGACAATGGCACGGAGTTCAAGAACTCCTACTTTGAGAGTTTCTGTGATGAGACCGGTGTAGAGCACCGCCTCTTCTCCATACGTCCCTCGCCAGAATGGCGTTGTGGAGAGGAAGAACCGCACCTTGGTCGAGATGGCGGGACGATGCTTGATGAGTACTCTACATCGCGGAAGTTTTGGGTGAGGCTATAGCCACCGCGTGCCATGTCTCTAATCGAGTTTTCTTGGGCACACTTGCACCGCACTTCTTATGAGTTGAGATACGGCGAAAGCCCGTGTTTCTCATTTTCGTGTGTTTGGTTGCAAGTGTTTTATTCTAAAGTCCGGGAACCTAGATAAGTTCGAGTCACAATCTTGTGATGGACTCTTTCTAGGCTACTCGACTTCTTCACGGGCCTATAGGGTCTGGAACTGCGAGTCTAGCAAATTGGTAGAAACCTGTGAGGTGACTTTCGATGAGGCCAGTCCGGGGACTAGGCCCGATATCTCAGGTTCACTAGAGCAGTCCGAGACCATCTTCGTGGATGATGAGGATGATGGAGACGAGGGTTGTCTACCTGATCCAGTCCCTCATCCACCCCTTGAGATGCCTTCTTCCACCGCACCTCAAGGCGATCAGCCCATGCCTTCTGCTTCTTCTGGAGCTAGTGGCTCTGTTCCTACTTCGTCAGCTCACGAGGTAGAGGCCGCTTCTTCATCTCATCCTGGACCTCCTAGACATATCCAAAATCTCATCCTTCTGAGCAGATTATTGGAGACCTCTTCGAGCGTGTTACCCGCTCAAAATCTGGCTTATCTCAATTATATCTTCATTATGCTTTTATTGCCTCCTTTGAGCCCAAAGATGTTTCTCATGCTTTATCTGACGAGTCTTGGATCAATGCCATGCATGAGGAGCTGGAGAGTTTCGAAAGAAACAAGGTTTGGACGCTTGTTGAGCCCCCTCGAGATCACAATATCATTGGAACCAAATGGGTGTTCAAGAACAAGCAAAGTGAGGATGGGGTAGTCATTCGAAACAAGGCTAGACTGGTTGCACATGGGTACTCCCAGGTTGAGGGTCTGGATTTCGAGGAGACCTTTGCCCCTGTAGCTAGACTTGAGGCCATTAGAATTCTGCTTGCCTTTGCAGCTTCTAAGGGTTTCAAGCTCTACCAGATGGACGTCAAGAGTGCCTTCCTAAATGGCTTTATTGAGGAAGAAGTCTATGTCAGACAGCCTCCAGGTTTCGAGAACCCCAAATACCCTAATCATGTCTACAAGCTTTCCAAAGCGTTGTATGGACTTAAGCAGGCCCCTAGAGCTTGGTATGAGAGGCTTAAGTCCTATCTTTTGAGGCATGATTTTGAGATGGTTAAAGTTGACAAGACCTTGTTCATTCGCTGGCTTGGCAATGACCTTCTGCTCGTCCAAATTTATGTCGATGACATTATCTTTGGCGGCTCTTCTCATGCTCTAGTTTCACAGTTCTCGGATGTCATGAGCACCGAGTTTGAGATGAGCATGATGGGTGAGTTGACTTTCTTCCTTGGCTTCCAAATCAAGCGCACTCGGAGGGTACCTTCTTGCATCAAGGCAAGTACACTCGAGACCTCCTGAGACGCTTTGACATGAGTGATGGAAAGCCGGTGTCAACTCCGATGGCCTCTACAACTTCTCTTGACCCTGATGAGGATGGTGAGTCGGTTGATCGGAAGAGTACCGCAGCATGATTGGCTCCTCTTGTACCTCAACGCCTCGAGACCGGACATACACTTCTCTCGTGTGTCTATGTGCTCGGTTCGAGCTTCTCCTCGCGTGTCTCACCGCCAGCGGTGAAGCGCATCTTCGGTACCTTCGAGCTACCATTGACTATGGTATCGGTACTCTTCCTCATCCTGCTATCCCTTAGAGCCTATTCGGATGCGCACTTTGCCTACTGTAGGATAGATAGGAAGAGCACCGGCACCGCCAGCTCATTGGCACTTCTCTCGCTTCCGGTCTTCGAGGAAGTAGTCCTGTTGCACGATCCACCGCAGAGGCCGAGTACGTTGTCGCAGCCGATTCTCGTAGCCAAGTGCTTTGATGGTCTCGACTGCGGGACTTTGGGTTAGCTATCGATCGTGTTCCGCTCTTCTGCGATAACACGTCTGCGATTAGCATTGCTAAGAACCCGTGCGGCACTCTCGGACCAAGCACATCGATATCGATATCACTTTCTTCGAGACCATGTGGAGAAGGGTGACATCGTGCTCCGGTTTGTGAGAGTGACCACCGCTAGTCGATATCTTCACCAAGCCTTTGGATAGCACGAGGTTTTCACTCATGGGAGAGCTTGGGGTGGTTTGTCCTTACGCACTATTGTGAGGGGAGCTTTGGGCTTTACTTGCTTTATCATATTAATTATGCTTCTGTATCCTTACTATTGCATCGTATCTGCGGGTGCATTGGGTTTTAGTCCTTCTAGCATAGGTTAGAGTGTATCTCTTCTTTGAGTTGCTTAGACTTCTTGCTCGTATCTTGTGCTTTCGGGATAGTCGCTTTCTTATCTCACTAGGTTGAGCTCACTCACTTCTTGTAGGTTCTAGCAAGGGTTGGGCCACCCTCGGCAGACAGGTGCGTGTTTGCTCTCTAGTGTGTGTTTTTCTCGACAGCTGTTGTTCTGGAGTCATATGGGGTAGATGAGAGTCAGTTTGAGCCATAGATTTCTATATCTTATCTATGCTTTAAGGACCGCTGCTTTCTTGATGTATTTGCCAGCTTCTCATTTTTTATTGCTTTGGTTCAGGGGGAGTTCATTTGGGAACTTCTAGATTTTAATGATGACATAACTCAACTTGAACTAAAAGTTGTATCTCAAGTTCAGGGGGAACTGGATTTTCTTCATTTGATTTGTAACGTAACTTAATGGAGCCTTGATTATTATCCTTTCATGACATGTTTTCATTATATTATATCTTGCCATGATTTATGTTCCATTGCTAATTTGATCATGACTTTATATGTGTAGTCAAGTCTTTGCCATGATAGGTTAATTAAAATGCTAAATTTTGACCTAATTCATGTCTTGTTCATATTTGAGACTAGTCGACTTTGTGTTATCTTTTATGGTTCTTGCCATGTCAAATAGGTGAGTTGAGTCTTGAATCTTAGTTGAGCAATAGATTGAGCTATACAGTTCCTTGATGACACATAAGTTAGTACAATCTATTAAAAGCAAAAGATCTCTTTGTGCGAAAAACCGATCTCACCAATTCCTTCTCATGAGATCGCTTGCCATTGCACAAGGCATGAACTCGGGGAGTTTTGATGACCAAGATCATTTCCTTAAGCTTCTCGCTTGGAATGATCGCATAAGGCTTGAGGTCTAGCACATAGCTGAATAAAAAGATGGTTGAAAACAACCATGTGATCTCAAAAGAAAAAATATCAAATGTGCTCAATTGCTAAAAATGTTCAATGTACTCCAACAATTGTATCATTCTTGAACAAATAGCACTCTAGTTTGCTCAACACTAGCTTCTTGATTCCATTTAGCTGATTGACATGGCTTGCATCATTTGTGGATATCATTAGCTAGACTAAAATCATATTTGACTTGATTTGCTAAGCACTTCAATTAAAATTCAGATTATACCTTATGTTGCTTAGCTTCTCTTTACATACTTAGTCATGATCTTTATAGCATATTTGTATGTTATGGCTTGATATAATGCATGATGGTCATTTTGGATAATTCTCATGGCTCTACATACTTAAAAATGATCAAATCAGCCTTTCATTCATTTTCATGATTTTTTCTCCTTCCTTCCATCTTGATGGGTTTATTGTCAAAAGGGGGAGAATAGTGGTAGAAAAAGCCACTTCGGGAGCTTTGAGGAAAAATTGTTCTTTCTTTTGCTCCTTCTGTCGACATGGTCATTAGCTTCATTCTTGCTCTAATGGACCATGTTAGACTTTGCAAACTCAACTTTGTGCTTTTTCCGTGTTTGTCAATATACTCATCAAAGGGGAGATTGAGAGACCATGTGGAGGTCATCCCATTGTGAGTGATGAGTAATTGACATCTGTTTTCAAAAGTCGAGTTTGAGTCGGTTTGTTCGGACCCAGATGTTGCATGGTGCAACGGGCTCGGTCGGACTTTGGTCAAATTTAGTCGTCTGGGTTAGGATGTATATTCCATTGTTGCGACATGTTTGATCTTGCTAATGCTATTTGCGCGTTCATGTATCGAGCGGTGCTATGTGACGTGTTTTCTTGTCTGTGTGTCCGCAGGACATCGAGACGGAGTCGTGGCGAGACACGGTGGACCGGACTAGGCGCAGGTGGCGCTGAGGTCAGAACGGTCGGATGTGTCGAAAACGACGTGGACTCGAGGTGGTTGCGAGGCGTACATGACAAGGAGCGCGGAAGCTTCCCGGAAGGTGCAGGAGAGGCGAAACGGGAATTTCGCAAGGCTGCACAAGCGGGAGACGGCTCCGTTAGGGTTTAGCCGACATAACGGGTTGGAGACCCGTTAGCCAAGGGCTATAAATAGGTGTTGGGGGCTGCATACCCCTTTGAGTTTCACAAGTGTTTTCAGTGCTCATTCATCACTTGGTGTGTGTTCCTCCCAAGAAGCTATGAGAGGCTCTTGGTGTTTTTGAGGATTGAGAGGGAAAGGATTGATTGAGAGAGATGTGTAAGAGTTAGGATTTCAAGACTATGTAATCTTTTCTCTCTAATATATGCATCCTTGTTTCCCTGATTTTGGTTTCATTCTTGCTATTCTGATCTTCATTTCTTCTTCTCTAGTTTGAAGATGTTATTCTGTTTTCTAGTCTTTATTCATTGCCTTCTGTCCTCTCTCGGCTAGCAAAGAAATCATCAAAAATCTGCTAGTTGAGACTAGTAAGTGTGCTTCCAGCCGATTTCACCTTTTGTCGCTTGGCATTTCTCTTTCTCGGTCTTTTGCAAAGAGAGTTGGCAATCGTTAGTGCTCCTTTTATTTTGAGTTTGGACAGTGATAAAAGTTTTCCTTAGTCTATTTTCTTTGTTGAATGAAGACTTTCCTTTTTAGTCAAGAAAACAAGAGCAAGAATCAACTAAAATACTTTCGGTCTGCAGCAGCTCCTGCATTTGGCATGTTATCTCTGTGCAATCTCATTTGTTCGGCCAGCAACAAGCTTTTGGCTAAGTTATTTCATGAGAGAAATTAATTGTTCGTAGTCTGTTTGTGCTTGTGGTCTCTAGCGTTGTTTCCCTTCAGACTTTGATTAGTATTTCAGCAGGTCCTTTACTCGTGTAGACGGCGAAAGTAATCACTGGTCTGTTTTCAGTGTTCAAATTGTTCGGTTCTGTCTGCTGGTTGTGTTTGGTCAGGCTTCTTGTATTTCGGCTGCTGGATACTATTTTTAGTTTGAAGTCCAGCTGAAAGTTCAGATTGATTAATTCAGTTCTTTGTTCAAACTCTGCAACTTGTCGCTCCTTCATTCTTAGCGATGGTTCTTTTCGCTTTGGCAAGAAAAGCGCTTTGGTTAGCAGTCATCGCCTCTTCTCTGGTTGCCTGACTGCATTTTCTTTTTCGCCTTTTTTCGCTTCTTTTGCAGCGTGCCGCCGTCTGGCTTCGTGTTCTTTCTTGTACATGCCGTGCGAAGCCTGTGCTCCTTTGATGTTTCACGGCTAGCTCATGTGTGAAGCCTCAAATTGTGTCCTCTTTGTGATCGGAAGTAGGATGCTAGCATATGCCCTTTTCTTTTATTTATTTTCTTGATCTTTGGCGATTTTGCATGCAGATCAAACGGCAATATTTTCAGCTGAAATTTTTACTGACTACTCTCTGATTTATGCTGAATTTTTTAGTATCGCATGCGTTCCAGTTTTCAGCAGAATTAATTTTCTGTGAGTTGCCTCGTCCTGCATTTGACTGAAATATCGATATCTGAATTCTTGAGGCGATTTTAAAAGAGAACGACATTCACCCCTCCGTCGCCATTTCGATCCTACAATTGGTATCAGAGCCGGTTAGCTCTTTTCTATAGATCTTAACCGGTCACCAAGTCGACCGGGAGGACCGACTGACATATGGGCCCTGGTCTATGGACCGGGTCAATGGACGGAATGGGCGGCTGAGGTGGCATGGGGGCGGGGTGGCATCCATGTGGCGGTGTTGTGCTGGCGTGGCAGCCAGGTGGCGCTAGCGTTGCTTACACGTGGGCGTGCGGCTGACACGGCGCACCGACGCAGCGTGGCGCTGACGGGGCGGAGTGGCACCGAGGTGGCTGGGGACGTGGCGCCCACGCCAGCTTCGGCTGCTGATGTGGCCAAGCCACCGGGCAAGGCCTGGGCAACTGCGCGGCTCGTCGGTGCTTGGCGGCGGCGAGGGGTGGAGGAGGGAGAGGAGAGCGAGGGGAGTCGGTTTCTCCTTGTCCCGGAGCTCGGCGGTGAGTGGTGGTGGCGGCGACAAGGAGGTGGCGGAGGCGGCTCGGGTCTCTCGGCGCGACGGCGATTCGGCGGCGAGGAGCTTCGGTTGAGGGGTGGTCGAGATGCGCACGGGTGCGGGGAGGCCGAGGGAGGCGACGCCGAGGCTCGGAAGTGGTCAAGGCGCGAGGGGAGCTCGCTGGAGTTCGGGGTGGCGCTCCGAGAGAGGAAGCACGACGCAGGAGCGCTAGGGCGGCGGAGAGGGGGAATTGAGGCGGTGAGAGGTGGAGTAAGGAACAAGGGTGCTCTGGGGCTTTTATAGGGATGGAGGGGAGTACTGGGATTTCTGCGTTGATGGCGGCGGATTCGAGTGGAGGGAAAAAGGAAAGAGGGGGCGAGGAAGGAAAGAGAGCGGGGATTGGGGATTCGGTCCGGCGACGCGGTTTCCAAACCGAGCGAGACGAAGAAGGAAGGCGGTGGCGGCGGGGATTTGGTCGGCCGACAAAAAAGGAAAGGGGCGGGAGGAAGAAGGAAGGAGGCGGCGGAGGAGACGGGCTTGACAAAGGGTCCCTCGATGCGAGAGAGAAGAGAGAGGGGAAAGCGGGCGGGGATTGGGCCGGACAGATCGGGCGGGAGGGAGAGGAAGCGCGGGCGGACGGGCCAGATAGGGCGAGCGCGGTGGCGTGGTGTGCATCTGGACGGCCACGTGTCGGCCCGGGAGGAGGGGAAGGTCGGTTTGCGGGCGGCTGGGATGGCGGCGACGTGGACAAATCCGAGCCGTCCATGCGGCGGCCGGAGGGGAGGAAGGATTTTAGAATTTTAATTTCGGATTTTCAGAAAAACCGAGGAACTTCATTAAAGCTCAGAAAAATACGAAATTACTTCCAAAAATTCCAGAAAAATACACAGAAGTTCCTAGAGATATTTTGGACTTAGTAAAATATTTCCAACTTATGTTGGTATTATATTTTCATACTAAAATTACTTTTTAATTTCAAAATAGATTTTAAACTTCAGGAAAACTCAGAAAATCCGAATAAAAGCCAAATAATTAATTTGACATAGTATTTTTACAAAAAATCAAAATATCATTTTATTTAATAATATTTTTTTAAGTTTTTACTTTAAATTACTTTTCAAATCTAGCTTTTTTAAAAACAGAAAATCAGGGCAAAACAAAATTCAAATTTCACACAAATAAAACTCTTATTTTTATTTTAAACAAAATTAATTTAATTTTAATATTTTATTTTATTTTTCAAAAATTTAAAATAAACAGCTGGGCTGTTACAACGCGGATCGGAGCAACGACGCGCAGACCGAGGTGAAGCAGGCGGCGACTGGGTTTGACCGGTGACGACTGTGACGGTGGCGAAGCTCGCTGACGACGGGACGAGGTAACGGCGGCTAGTTGGTAACTCATCGGCGGTGAAGACGGACGGCGCGAGACGGCGGCGAGTGCGCACGGGCGAGGCGAACGACGGTGACGAGGGCGGCAGTGCTTGACGGTGAAGCTTGGAAGGCGAGTCGACGGCTTGGGATGAGACGAACGAGGGCGGGTGCTCAGGTTTTATGCACGGATGCCGAGAGGACAAGATGGACACGACACAGAGTTCGAGTCAGGCACAAACGTCGAGACCAACGAGGAGACGACGACGGCTTCGTTTGGGACGAGGATGAACAGTAGTCACACCGCTCGATGGATGACGTGTGGCTCGGGAAAAGATCAGATGGCTGTCGGAGAAAGCACATATGCACAATTCTGAAGTCTCCCGATGGCTGATGCGTGGCAATCGGACGACTGAGGGAGAGAGCGGCTCGGACGGCCTGGATGCAGGTGGCGAGCGGCGGATGGCCGACACATGGACAGGTGTGACGTGGGCTGGGCCGAGCGACTGAACCGAGCTTCGGCCCATTTAGCCTTTTAGGGATTTTTGGGGGTTTTCTATTTTTAGAAATTCAACTAAATCCTTTTGAGCTCTAGAAAATAGCAAATAAACCCAGAAAAATCCAAGAAAATTACAAGAAATTCCTTGAGACTCAAGGAACTCAAATAAAATATTTTTGACAAATGTTAATGTTTAATTTAACCATATTAAGTCCTTTTAATTAATAAAAATTCCAATTAAGCTTTAATTAATTTCAGAAAAAATCCAAATGGTGAATTTTATTTGAAAAGCTTCAAAAAAGGTCTGAAAATGAGGATGTTACATATATTGAGCGAGAGATATTCAAAGGACTTGATTGTGAAAAATATCAAGATACGATTTTACGACATGAAAACTCGAAGAGTGAAAATATCTCGTTCTCCTTGACATACTTAGTTATTTATTGGTATATCTTTTATCTTCTCTTTTTATTGCATACTTTTATATTCTATTATCAAACTGTAACACTACTGATAGATCTATATTTTGCAATTAATAAGCTATTTCTTGTATCTATAACTGTGGATTAAGTTTCATTACTCATTAGTGAGGTATTTTTCAATATCCTACTGTTATCTACATATGTTAACATGCGAATTGTAGTTATATTATATAATCTTATTAGTGCGATTGCAACATAGTTTGATTATAGATTATTTTGTTTTTGGGTAATATTGTTTGTTTCATGCCTCCGACTTTGCCCTATGAAGGACCATATAAGAGGATCATGAATTATGTTGTGATGAATTATTGTAATTTAGAAAGATTGGAGATTTAAATTGTAAATTTGTTAAATGTATTTCTTGCATGTACTTGAGCTAAACACGTTCATGCTGTTTGCTGTCCTTGCGTGTAGTTGGTTGATGCCATGCATGGCATACTGTAGATGTCTAGATGAGTCCACTCTTTGGTTGGGTTAGTCAATGCATTAAATGGCTGCATGCATGTTCGATGTTGTTCACTGCTATGGTTGTTCAATGTTGTGAGTTACCATCTTTATTTAATAAACAGAGAATGCACTGCCGCTTGCTTCCAGCGGTTGAATCGCTCGAGGAGATACGGTTTGACCGGCGGTGAGATCGCTCAGACTGGTGTGGGCACCCGGTCAGACCGGCCAGACAGCATTTTTTGGTCAGATTTTTTGCCTTGTGGTTTTTGAGTTGTGGAGTGGATTTTGGTCACTCTATTAAGTGGTTTTATGTTATATGAGCTATGATACAATTAACGTGGATAGTTGTGAAGAACTTATATCCGAAAATATTTTTTTAGTTTTTAAATGTGCAAAGTTGTTTGGAGTCATCTGTGATCAATGACGAGGATCGAGGCTATACTCATAAAGAAACCAAGGCTCAGAACAATCGATGATGCCGAATGAGACAGTGAGCTTAAGCATAGCACAAGAAAAGCGAAAAATGTTGAAGACGAGTTTGAACCTCATGATTGCACCATATGGCTTGGTCGGCACAGGTGAGACATGGTCCGGTGGAACCAGAGCGGGAAAGCCTTGCCGATGCGTGGCAAGTCAGTGGTGCACCTGCACGTGATAAGCACGACAATTGCTTGTAATGGAAGGAGATGACCTAGTTCAGGAAGAGTATTTTGGTAGTTTGACCAAAATAACGGAAACAGCTTTGGAAGAAAACCACGACACGCGAATGACGCTTGGGAAAGCGATTTAGGTCATGAAGAAGCTGATTTGATCAAGATGAATCAAAGCTAAGGACTTAACGGATTTAGGCTTATGCACTTTGAAAAGCATGTATAAGTGTAATGTATGAGCTAAAATCCATGTGTGTGGGGTTAACAGATTTTTTTCATTATGCTAAGTGAATAATATCCATTAAGAATTAGATATGGCTGGTTAGCTCATCTATTTAAGAGGTTGGAGTGAAGACTTATGATGAACCATCAAACATATCTCTCTTATGTGCTCTCTTGTTAGGATTAGAGTTTGAGAGTTGAGTATTTGGTGTGCTTTCTGTCCTTCAAAGTGGAGTGGCTGTAAAACTTTTTTCCTCAAACAACAATAGAATTAATCTTTGACCTCTATGGCTATCTCTTTTCTTGATTGATTTGCTCTTGATTTAGTTAGTTTTTTTCTCTCCTCTCACTCTTTCTTGATCTTGTTATGCCAAGGACGTATAAGAGATAGAGATAACATCTGAGAATCATTCTCCACTCATCTAGGCACCATGCTTCAAGAAGGTGGCCTAGGTGGTGGTGGTCGCCTAGGCGTTGGGCAGCAGGGTGCCGCCACGCCTTAGCCCCTAGTCGGGTGGCTGGGCGGTGAGGTGGTCTAAAGCGGCCTCACGTGGTAGTCTACCAGAGGGGCGCAGTTGCTGTGCTGCGCCTAGGAGCACGAGGCAACGACCAAGAGCAGGGGAAGGCGGTGGCCAAGAGCAGGGAAAGAGGGAGAGGGGCCAAGGGCTTACACCTAGCCAGGGGATTAGGTTTCCACTATGCTGCACAAGCCCCGAGGTGCGTTCCGCCTCCGCCTCGTCGGAATCAGCCATGCCGCCACCGAGGTTCCCTTTTGCCTCCGCCTCCCCTTCCCTTTGTTGTCTCCCCTCCGCCAACTCCTCTGCCTCCCCTCCGCTGACTCCTCCGCTGTCAACTCCGTCAGCCTCACGGTCCCCATTCCTCTCCGCTTGACAGGTCTGTAGGGGAGGCCGGAGGTAGGCGAGGCGACGAGGGGTGGCGAGCGGAGGAGGAGGGCGACGACGGAGGGGAGAAGTGAGGGGACGATCACCGACACCGATCAACAAGGCTAGGCTTTGATGGCCGATGCTAATGCTCTTGAGGCTCTGCTTCCGTATGTTGTTGCATCACGGGAGGGAAGGGCGATCACATTGCTTATCTCGCCGCCGCTGGTGGTAGCATGGAGGAACAGAAGGAGGGGGGGGTAGGGGAACGGATCGAGAGGGAGTCAAGGAGGGGAAGAGGCAATGTCGACGTGCAAGGCCAAGGTGGAGGACGGGTAGGTTTTTGGAAGGGTTGGAGATGGGGCTGGAAACTGCAAACAAATCTAAGCCGTCGGCCGTTGATCCAATGACTGAAGATTAGCTCCATCATGATCGTTTGATCACGATCCAACAGTCCACGAGAGCTCAGGAGCCCAACACAGTTACGAAACCCGGGGGCTCTCCACAAAAGAGTTGCCATGGCAGCACTCTACTCACATCAATCTCTTCCGGTTTAATAGGTAATATATTTATTTTTCTTACCCCATGCATGATCTTTGAATTTGGCCGCCTAGGCCCTCTAGGCTCTAGGCCCCACCTCGCTTTCTGCCTAGCATCTAGCGTCTTCTTGAACATTGCTTGGCACTTTGGTGGTAAGTTCATCAAGAAATTCGGTTTTTGCATGTTTTTGATTTTTCAAGTAGTTTCTTGATCTGAGTGTTTTTAGAGTGATTTCTTCAGTGCTCTTGCTTGCTGTGACATATGGAAACATATCCAAAACCATCTTGGCTATCCTCTGTCTATGAGTAAGTCTTGATCATCGATTTAGGTTTTTGCTTGCTTTGGGAACAACCTTGATTAAATCTCAAAAAGGTATAAACTTTGACGTGTTTTTGCGATCTATGGATGGAATAGGATCCTAAGATCTTAAGTAATGTGTGTACAAAATTTCACGTCTTTTGTATCATCCAATCAAAAGTTACATCGATTGAAGTTTCGCAACAATGCTGGTTTTACTGTTTATTTGTTTGAAATTACTGTTCATAGTGGTCAGACAGCTAAAATAGAGGTTAGATTGCCCTTTGGTTGGAGGTCAGACCTCTAAGAATTGAGTTCTTCAAGATTTTGTGTTTTTGAGTGATTTGCTTTGGATTTTTGGCTTAGAATTTGATTCTCAGTAACTCTAGAGTTATTTAAGAAAAGGATCCAGAATATTTGAAGGAAAATTTTAGTCGGCACCATTCACCCACCTATACCTATAATTTTTTTCCTGAGGCCGTGTGTGGCTTTGATGTGCTATATCGATCACATCCTCTTCCCCACACACCAAGCTAGCAGAACTCTCTGTGATCATCAAACTAGCGGTGGACTTTACAGTTGCGTTCAGCTTTCCAAATGTGCTGCTGGCCTCGGATATGCTGCGAAGTGAAGTGGAGGTACAACCCAATGTTTCAATGTTGCAAATAACAGAGGAGCCACACGATCTGGGGGACATCAATGGAAGGCAGGCGATGGAGCAAGCTACAACGTCATCTCCAGGGCTCAGACCGAGTTTACAAGTCGGACTTGCTGGCCCTGATTCCCTCGACTAGACGACGACGACCAATTCTTCGACAACACCATGGATCAGCTTGATGAGAAGTCCTAAACTTGGACTCCAACAGCTTCCAGTCCCAGGAACATCAGTCGATGGCATTCTGCGCTGTTGAACGAATATCAACTGATCTGCTTGCTCATATGTGCAACTATGAACTATCAATAGCGATTCTTTTTACTAGTATTCTCTATTTGTTGCTGCGACTATATTTGCTCTGTCTTATCTTGCCACGATAAGTTGAAAGGGAAAACCGTGCCATTTGTTACAACTGCTTTATGCTATTCACAGTGAGATAAACCCTCGCAGTAGCTCTAAACATTTCCAGTTGCAGGCCTAACAAGTTGGTGAGCAGTGGGAAAAGTTGTCAAAATAGTACTCATACATAGTGACTTCTCTTGTAGTCCAATATACATACTTTTTTATATACGGACAATACAAAAAGAATAAGGTAAGAAAAGAAAAGACAAAAAAACTCAAAAAACTAAAAAAAGATGAAATTAAGAAGTGAGAAACCAAGAGTTAGAAGCTAAAGCCGTTTTAAACGGAGAATTAAACCCTGTATACATGCACGCGCGCGAGCTACTGACTATCGTCACCTAGTAGTAACGCTTGGCATCTGTTCGATCCACTTATTACAGATCGGGAACGCCATTTGAAGCAGACTGATTCCTTAAGATCACATCACATGGTTAACTAATCATTCAATCATCCTTCAGATATATATGTAAATTGCTGGATGTATCTTTCGAACAAGACAAGATATATGGCCACGTGAAGAATATACCCCTTCTAAAGTCGCCAAACATCACACCAGTGTAAATTGACAAGGGAAACTGAGAGAACACGGCATGTAGCGCGGACACTTCCCTTTCCGTTCCCTTTCCCGCTACAAATCACTGGGCCCTAGTGTTGGATTTTGAGGGCTGTTTCATAATTTCTCATTTTGAGAAAAGAAAAAAGAGAGGTGAGTCCCACCAGTCGGTGAGACAAGAGAAGAGATAAGGCTAGAGACTTAGTCTCCAGCCCTAACTCATCGCTAGTGTGCCCAAGCGGCTCAGAGGGTGGGAGCTCTCATGTGGCGGTGACGCTAGAGACAGCAACAACCTATACGCTTCAGCGTAGGCCATTGGCAGCAGCTGCATCGACCGTCTCGCCTCTCCTCCATTTTTATTGCCACCTCCTTCCTCTTGTTTGGGCAGATCAAATCAGTCAGTTCCCAAAACTTTGATTGCTTCCTCTTCTCCGGTTGGATTTCGATTTGAGCGGTGGAACTGCTATTCTGTTGCGTTCATCACTAGCGCAAACGGCAGTGAGGTCCGGATTTCTTTCCCTTGGGCATTCCCTGAATGGTTCCTTGCGCTATCTCTCTATTAAAATAGACGCGAGGAGATTTGGGGGTTTTGTCTTTGAGGATCAAATCTGGCTATCTCAAGATTGATTGGAGAAGAGAGGAACCTTGTGATTGGTCTTGGTGTTCTTCGGTGCTCTTGGCCGAAGCATTTCAGTGGTTCTTGTGCGGCATCTCCTGTATCTCAGTTTTGCATTTTGATATGTCCCGATTTGCAATTCGGCATTGTATGTCCGACGACCTTGTCTATTCTTCACGGCACAGTAGGGCAATTGGTTTTTTGGGACAACGCCTTATGCGTGCCTTGCCTGGCTTACTACTCGATGTCTTTGAGTTCCATCCTCACCGTGAGTATATTCGGTTTTGAGCATTATTTGTCCAAGTGTGCTGTGATAGTTGTTTTTATATCTCTGACTAGTTCTGAGTACTTGGTTAGTGGGCTTGGTTCATTTCTCTGTGATGAGATGGCGTCAAGCTGAAATTGAATATGACAATTGATAATCTGCCTTTGAGTTAAGAAATCACTTACTGTTTAGTATTGTGTTATGTAATTCAAGTTAAATCTGTACACTTGATTTATTGTTAGCTGTCCTCTATAATTCACTTTGTTCACTCGGTTCTTTTTCTTGTTCACTATGGTCCATTTAGCTATTTGTTCAGTGTATTGTGCACTGTCATACTTGATTGTCAATTGTTTTAATTGTCGGAAGTCAGTAGACATTGACTTTATGAGTTGCATGCGTTGGATCTACACAACATGTCAGTCTTAACTCAAGGCAAAATTTATCTTATTTGATTGTCATATTCAATTAGTGATTAAGATTTGACACAATTGTCACGAGGGCCAAGACTTAATCCTGAGCAATATTCATCTGAGAACAAACAATCAGATTATACCTGAGCACTATGTTGGTTTACATAGTCCACATGTTCTGTGTTTTGAGTATATTATGATGTTTAAATGACATGAAAGATTTGAAGGAGAAAGGGTAGGCTACGCTAGCTACAACAATTGATTTTCTACCGGGTTCAACCAGAAAACATGCGTGTAAGGGAGTCATGGATAGTTACCACTAGATGCGCTGCACAGCGGAAGAAGAGTTGGAGCAGCCCGGTCCAACGTAGATGCACGTTGATGAAGAAGATGCAGTCGATCCTCCTCGCGTCCTACGCAATAGCCTTGCGCTTCTCACCAATCAGCACAGTAGCAACAGCAGCGGCGCCTCCACGGAGTCCACACGTTCGGGATGGAACGCCGTGCGCTGGTGTGCTAGCACCACACGCCCGGCTAGGGTTTCGGGATACGGCCGAGGGGGCGGCCAGGGTCCGCCTCCACATATTTATAGAGCATGCTAATGGGCTTCCACGTTGTAGGCCCATTAGAACCCTAATCCCATATGGATCAATATCCCTTTTAGCCTATAAAACCGAATTGTTTATGATTGCCTCTTGGGCACATCACATTTCATGTTTCATGATACACCTGAAGACCACTTTTATAGCTACCCAGTTACGGAGTAGTGTTTGGCAGCCCCAAAGCGCACCACTACACATAGTGAGAAACAATGGCGATTTCAGGTCGAAGGATCCAGTAGGTATACCACTCGAGATCGCTTGATGGCACATATTAACATAACAATCCCAGCAACGTCTCGGAGTGGGTCAATCCAACACAATGTTCTCTAACATGTGTCCACATTATTGATTTGATATTGCTATTCATGATCTGTGAAACATGATCATCAATCAATACATGTGCTAGTCCATAAATCATTGTTGTTCCACGTAATGACATAAGACTAGGGATCTTTAGGATAACATTAAATAAAACAAAGAGTTTCACGAACAAGTCACATACTTGTCAATCAATGCATGCAATCATTATTCAAGGAACCAAATAACACCTTATTCAAAATTTCATAAACATAGACTTGATACAATTATCTCCCACTCACACTAGAGTCAATCATGTAAGTATCTAATACCCATTGCACTCGTGTGTGCCTCATGCTTTGGTTGTGGGAGAGGCTTCGTCAACAGATCAGCAACATTCAAATCCGTGTGCACCTTGCAAATCTTCACTTCACCCCTATGAATGATCTCATGGGTAAGGTGATAGCACCGAAGTATATGTTTGGACTTTTGGTGTGACCTAGGCTCCTTTGCTTGCGCAATGGCTCCACTATTATCACAATAGAGATCCACTGGACTGGACACACTAGGGATTACACCCAACTCAAAAACAAATTTTCTGATCCAAACATCTTCCTTTGCAGCTTCAGAAGCTGCAATATACTCGGCCTCAGTTGTCGAATCAGCTATTGTCTCTTTCTTGGAACTTTTCTAGCTCACTGCCCCTACATTGAGGCAGAACACAAAACCAGACTGCGATCTGCTATCATCTTTATCAATTTGGAAACTAGCATCGGTGTAACCTTTTACAACGAGCTCTTCTTCACCTCCAAAAATAAGGAACATATCCTTAGTACTTCTAAAGTACTTAAGAATATTCTTTATAGCCACCCAGTGAGCTAGACCGGGGCTAGATTGATACCTGCTCGTAACACTTAGAGCATATAAAACATCTGGGTGCGTACAAAGCATAGCATACGTGATGGATCCAATGGCTGAGGCATACGGAATCGCACTCATCTTCTTTTGCTCATCAAGTGTTGAAGCACACTGAGTCTTGCTAAGACTAATGCCATGTGACATAGGCAAGAAACCTTTCTTGGAATCTTGCATATTGAACCGTTTCAATACCTTGTCAATGTATGTACTTTGGCTTAATCCAATTAGCCTCTTCGATCTATCTCTATAGATCTTTATGCCCAAAATGTAAGCTGCCTCTCCGAGATCTTTCATTGAGAAACTTTTTCTCAAGGAAAACTTCACAGCTTCTAGCATCGGAATATCATTTCCGATCAATAATATGTCATCTACATACAAGACTAGAAAAACAAGTGCACTCCAACTAGCCTTTTTGTAAACAGAAGGCTCTTCTTCATTCCTGATGAAGCCAAACCCTTTGACTACTTCATCAAAACGAAGATTCCAACTCCGAGATGCTTGCTTCAATCCATAATGGACTTCTGAAGCTTGCATATTCTCCCAGCATTTTTCGGATCAACAAAACCATCAGGCTATGTCATGTACACATCCTCGCTTAGGTTTCCATTTAGGAAAGCCGTTTTGACATCCATCTGCCAAATCTCGTAGTCGAAATAGGCAGCAATCGCTAGGAGGATCCGAATAGACTTTAGCATACGACGGGCGAAAACGTTTCATCATAATCAACACCTTGAATTTGCTTGAAACCTTTCGCCACCAATCGTGCCTTATAGATGTGAACATTTTCATCCATGTCTATCTTTTTCTTAAAAACCCATTTACACTCAATAGTTTTTATACCATCAGGTGGATCCACCAAGTTTCAAACTTGATTATCATGCATAGATTCTATTTCGGACCTCATGGCTCCAAGCCATTTTTCAGAGTTTGGTCTCATCATTGCTTCCGTGTAGCTCTTGGGCTCATCATTGTCCAACAATAATATGTCGCGTTGTCCCGTGGCTAGGAGCGTGAACTTTTTAGTTACGCGACGTGCCCTTGTAGACCTATGTGAGGGCGGTGCCTCCATAACTGGTTGTACACCATCTTGTACATCCTGTTGAGGTTCTATAGGAGCTGAAACATTTTCAGGCGTTTCCCGAATTTCTTCAAGCTGCACCTTGCTCCCACTAACACCCTTTGAAAGAAACTCTTTTTCCAAAAAGTCACCGTTCCGAGCGACAAACACTTTGCCTTCTTCCCGATTGTAAAAATAATATCCTTTGGTTTCCCTAGGATACCCAACAAAGAAGCATTTATAAGATTTAGGATGGAGCTTATCAGACGTCAAACGTTTCACATAAGTCTCACAACCCCATATCTTAAGGAAAGACAATCCAGGACGTTTCCCGGTCCATTTCTCGTATGGTGTCTTTTCCACTGATTTAGATGGAACTCTGTTTAGTGTAAATGCAGCAGTTTCTAGAGCATATCCCCAGAAGGACAATGGAAGATCAGATTGGCTCATCATTGACCGAACCATGTCTAACAAGGTCCGGTTCCTCCGTTCAAATACCCCGTTCCACTGAGGCGTGCCAGGCGGAGTCAGCTGTGGAACAATTCCACACTGTTTTAGATGTTCACCAAATTCATGGCTCAAATATTCACCTCCACGATCAGATCACAGAATTTTAATTGTCTTACCTAGCTGATTTTGTACTTCATTCTGAAATTCTTTGAACTTTTCAAACGATTCAGACTTGTGCCTCGTTAAGTAGATGTATCATATCTACTAAAGCCATCGGTAAAAGTAATGAAATACTGAAAACCACCTCTGGCCACTGATCTCATTGGTCCACATACATCGGTATGTAAAAATCCCAACAAGTCACTTACCCTCTCACTATGACCGGTGAAATGCACCTTTGTCATCTTGCCAAGTAAACAAGACTCGCATGTCTCAAATGATTCAAAATCAAATGAGTTGAGTAGACTATCTTTATGGAGCTTCTCTATACGTTTCTCATTTATATGACCTAAGCGACAATGCCAAATAAAAGCGGGATTCAAATCATTAGGCCGCAGCCTCTTTGCATTAATATTATTGACAGGCTTATCCTCAAGATCAAGAACATATAACTCATTCATCAATGGACAATGTGCATAGAGTATATCATTCAAATAAATAGAACAATGTTTGTTCTTTATTACGAACTCATAACCACCATCTTCCTCCAAACACGAAGAAGAGATGATGTTCTTACTCAATGCTGGAATGTAATAACAATTATTTAATTCCAAAACTAATCCTGAAGGTAATGACAAGTGATAAGTGCCGACAGCCAGTATAGCAACCTTTGCTCCATTGCCGACACGCACGTCCAACTCGCCTCTCGCAAAACTTCTAATCCTTCTTCGACCCTGCAACGATTTGCAAATATGAATCATCGATCCGGTATCAAATACCCAAGATTCACCAGAAGAAATTGCAAGATTAATTTCTATAACATTTATACCTGAAGCAGAAGTCTCGCTTCCCTTCTTCTTTTTGAGATCCTCCAAGTATTTCTTATAATTTCTAGACCAATGCCCCTTGACATGGCAGTGGTAGCATTCATCATCAGGAGAAGTGCCAGATTTGACGTTCCCATTTCGCTTTGGCTTAGAGCTAGGGTGCTCATTAGGAACCTTTCCTTTGCCTTTGCCTTTGAGCGTCCAACGCTTCCTCTTTTTATTCTCCTTCTGAACCATCATCACATGATTGATGTTTTTTTAATGCTTTCCTCTGCTGTCTTAAGTATCTCATGCAATTCAGTCAATGATTTCTCCATGCTATTCATATGAAAGTTCATAATGAACTGCTCATAGCTCGGAGGGAGAGATTGGAGAACAACATCCGTACCCAGATCAGGATTAAGGGGAGAACCAAGCTTCTTCAAGCTCTCAATGTAACCAATCATCTTGATCACATGAGGACTGACTGGACTACCTTCCGTCAGCTTGCACGCAAACAAGGACTTTGAAATGTTAAACCTCTCGGTCCTAGCTTGGTTCTCAAACATGTCACGCAGTCCTTCAATCATAGTGTGAGCATCTGCATTCTCATAATGCTTCTGAAGCTCAGAGGACATGGTAGCAAGCATGAGATAGCTAACGTCGAGTGAATCATTACAGTGCTTCTCATACGCTTTGCGGGTGGCAATGTTTGCACCCTTAGGGAGTTCATCGGGGTAGGGTTGCTCAAGAACGTATTTCTTTTTTTCTTGTTTGAGAACAATTCTCAGGTTGCGGTACCAATCAATAAAATTCGTTCAATTAAGTTTTTCTTTCTCAAGAACAGATCGCAAGTTAAAACCAGAATTGTTACTAGAAGCAGCCATGATCTACAACAGAAAATAAACAAGCAAAGTTCAGCACTATGTTCATGTTTGATCTTCCATTAAACAATTTAACAAAAGACACTCCCACTATATGTTTTGTAATCGTCTTCCCTCTAACAACATATAGTGGTCAAGATCCATGTTCATCTAAGTTCTAGTGAGCTTTAGCATCACCGCTAGAAACCTAGTGACGTAGGTAAGCAACGCTTGCTAATCACATCTTATGTGACTCTTGTTTGTTGGGTGGCACCCAATGCCCCGGCTCCCAACACCATGCCCCAAGGTCCAAATCCAATTTGATAACCTTGTCAAGTAAACCAACACTATGCATGCGGATGTCCGACATCCACCCTATTAGATCAAGATAGTTGATGGTACTCTGCTTTGGCAGACCTACCAAACAATGATCGTAATTCTTATAGGCGCAGCAATTGGAAGGGCATCAAATAAATTCTTAATTTTTCTAAGAGAAGCTATTCTGTCATGAAAAATACATCCTCTATAGGTATGGCATGAAAGAATAGTATGACAGGAAATAAACATCACATGCATATAATCACATTATACTATGAATGGTATGGCCTTTTGAATCGTAGTGGTCGCCATCGCCATGGGTCCACGGTGTTGTCCTTCGCCACACTTCTTGTCCTCTTTGTCATCATGCTTGAAGCCTCCATGGTAAAGAACTAAACTATTACAACTAATAGCTAGCAAATGAATTACATGAAAAGCTCAAGCATCACAAGTCGACACGCAGGTCGTTATACAATTAAAGAAACAACCTCAACCCAGCTGTGATTAATATGACACACATGCTGCCAAAACACACATGCATCACATATACATGTATGCCATACCATTCACATCATTCCCTGCAAAAACAAGTTAAGCGTAGAACGCATTCTACCGCCCTGACATGAATGTGTTTGTATAACAATCTATGCGTGTACGCAACAGTGGTCCGATCGCATCTACGAAATTGCTATGAAAATCTCATCGGGCCGATCAAATCAACCCAAATCCGAGCCATTCAAAATGTCTCAATTTTCATTAGATCAATCACATTGATCATCGCGATCGGTATACTTGAGGAGACCGCAACACAAGACCTCGATCTGTTGGCTCGATCTACTGACTGTGCGCGCAGTTAGCCCCAATGGTGATTCCAGCATAAGAACAGTAATAGATCGCATCTACTACAAACAATATATCATCCACAAGCGCATGATCCAGACCACATACTATGCAATTTTGCTCTGATACCACCGAAGGAGAACGGGTAGGCTACGCTAGCTACAATAATTGATTTTCTACCGCGTTCAACCAGAAAACATGCGTGTAAGGGAGTCATGGATAGTTACCACTAGATGGGCTGTGCAGCGGAAGAAGAGTTGGAGCAGCCCGGTCCAACGTCGACGCACGTTGATGAAGAAGAAGCAGTCGATCCTCCTCGCGTCCTACGCAATAGCGTTACGCTTCTCGCCAATCAGCACAACAGCAACAGCAGCGGCGCATCCACAGAGTCCACACGTTCGGGATGGAACGTCGTGCGCTGGTGTGCTAGCACCACGCGCCCGGCTAGGGTTTCAGGATACGACCGAGGGGGCGGCCAGGGTCTGCCTCCATATATTTATAGAGCATGCTAATGGGCTTCCACGTTGTAGGCCCATTAGAACCCTAATCCCATATGGATCAATATCCCTTTTAGCCTATAAAACCGAATTGTTTATGATTGCCTCTTGGGCACATCACTAACAAGATTTATATGCATATATGTTAAATTTGTCATTTAAATGTTGCTGGAAATATGGTTTAATTATGATTAATATTGCTGGAATTATCTATGAAAACTTACTAAAACTAGGAGGAGGAGCTACATACTTAGCTTCAGCAGTGGATTGTGTAATAGATGATTGTTTTCTAAAAGATCAAGGAACTATTGATGTGTCCAAAAAGTGACATGTACCAGAAGTATTTTTTCTATCAATACTACAACCCGCAAAATCACTATCTGAATATGCACACAGGGTAAGACATTGTAGACATGATTAGAAAATTTAGAATTTTCAAACCAAGTGGTTGCTTCACATAAACTTCCTCCTCAATAAAGCAATTAAGAAAATCACTTTTAACATCCACTCGATACAATTAAAAACCTTTAGATGTAGCAAATACTAAGAGAATTTGAATAGCTTCTAATCTCGCAACAGGAGCAAAAGTTTCACCAAAATCCAGACCCTCCACCTGATTAAACCCCTGAACAACAAGTCCAACCTTATTTCTAAACACAACACCATCTTCACTTTATTTTTTAAAAAACCTATTTAGTTCCAATCGCATTATGTCCATGAGGAGGTTCAACTAAGGTTTAGACTTTATTACGCTTAAAATTTTCTAATCTTCATGCATGGCATTGATCCAAGACTCATTAGATAAAACGCGACTTACATCATTGGACTGAAAAGAGGTAACAAAAGAAGAATGAGCATGTGAGTTAGGAGAAGTAAACCTGAAACATGTTATTGTTTCATGAATATCAACAGTCATCTACTCTAGGGAATGAGGCTGCTGAATATGTAATGATGCAGATGGTTCTAAAGTAGCTTCAACATTATCAACATCCTCTGCAGGTGATCTATCAGTTGATAGTAGCGCATCAGGAGGTATCGCCCCACTAGAGGTAACAGTGTCTCCGGTTGAAGTGAAAGTAGAGAGTGCAAGATCCTCAGCTGGTGTAGGTGATGGCATGGATGGAAAAACATCACCAAAGTCAAGATCCCCTTCTTCATAAAAAATGCTTTTTGACCCCCCCTAAACATGTGTACTAGAAATATTAGGTCTAGTACCAGGACTAGCCTCATCAAAAGTAACCTAACAGGTCTCAATAATTTTGTTAGTTTCTGAGTACACAATAACCACAAGAATTAGCAGGATGACCAAGAAAAATGCCATATGAAGATTTAGATTCAAAATTTTCAAGATTACAATATTTAATAATAAAGCATTTACACCAAAATAATCTGAAGTGAGAAACACTAGGTTTACGACCAAACCTCAACTCATAAGAAGTCTTGTGCAATAAGGCTCTCAAAAGCACTCTACTAGAAACATGACATGCAAGAGAAATAGCCTTAGCTCAATACTTCCTAGGAGTAGCATGTTTATCAAGCATAGCCCTAGCCATCTCAACTAAGATTCTATTTTTTTCTCTACAACCTCATTTTGTTGTGGGACATGAGAGGAACAAAATTGATGTTCTAAACCTTTTTCAGAGCAAAAAAAAAGCAAATAATAAATTCTTAAATTTAGTACCATTATCACTCGTTATAGCTTTTAGAGAACCTGGCAATTCATTATTAAGTCTAAGAGATAAATCGTTAAATAGCCAAAAGCCTTATTCCTAGATACTATAAAATAAGCCTAAGAATATTTGGAGTAATCATCAACAATTACAAGTATTTACCTTTTGCCTCTAACAGATTGAACCATAGAAGAATCTATAGTGTCCATGTGCAACAATTAACAAGGGTTATCTGTGATGATCAAACCAAATCTTACCATCTTACCATGTTTACAAGGTGAACAAACCAAATCTTTACCACTCTTCAGCTTAGGTAACCCCCCTAACGAGATCCATCCCACTAATCTATGTAAGGTAATCAAAACCAATGTGTCCCAACCTACGGTGCCAAAAGAATAGATCTCTAGATTTAGAAGCCACTAAACATCTAACATCAAGTGAGAAAGAATGATTAAAATAAATCAAGATATATTGGAAATAAGATCCCCAGAAGCATCTAAAACTCTACAAGCATGTTTCTTAAAGCTCACCTTAAGGTTATCGGCTATCAACTGCGAAACTGAAAGCAAATTATACTTCAATTTACTTACCAAACCAACGTCTTTGGGAATGAATTTATCATTAACGTGAACTGTACCTTTAGCCATCACAGTATCTATTGAAGCATCCCTAAAAGTGATCAAATCTTCACTTGATGTCTTAGTGAGGGAAGAGAACCATCTTGAATGACCGATCATGTGCCTGTAACAATCGGAATCCACTAGCCATATGTTCCACTTTCTCATCAGTTGTACCTACATAACAGGAAACATCATTGTCACAGGGTTAGTGAAATAAGATATAGGAATTTAGTACTGAAACACACGATATGGAGAAACAACAACAAAATTAGAACCAAAATCACGTGCGCGTGAACGATCAAAACGCCAAAAAGAATGTGAATTATTTGGATTATATCCCAAACCAGCACGTGAAGTAAATTTAAAGCTATCATAAAAGTTCTCTAAAAATGTTGCTTTCGTATTTTTTAGGAACAAAAGAGGTTGCACGTTTTTATCTTAAAGTATCCAGTCTTTCTTTCTGATCTTTCTTAGCACGTCTAAAATAAAATTCATGCAAGTGCCCATCTCTTCCATAGTAGATGCAAACTAGGAACAAAAGAGGTTGCATGTTTTTATCTTAAAGTATCCAGTCTTTCTTTCTTCTCTTTTTTAGCACGTCTAAAACAAAATTCATGCAAGTGCTCATCTCTTTCACAGTAGATGCAATGAAATTTAACATAATTAGAATTCTTTTAAGATGATGAGATAGCACCTATAACATTATTCAATGAATTTTGCACAAAACCAGCATATTTAAACACATTTTTATGAGGTTCATATTTTGTTTCAATTAGCCTACTTTCAATGACCTTAATAATCTTAGTTGGATTATTCTTGGCATAATGTGGTTTGGCTCACCATATTCATAAAATCTGGTTAGACCTTCTCTCCACCTTATCTAATATTGTTAATTGCCTTGGTCATCCTGTTACAAGCTGCTCTTCTATAATCTCCTTAACTATTTATCTAAAACAAAACACAGTGCAAACAAAGAAACAATAGATGAAGTAGAAGAACTGTCAGCTTGGTTAGTCACTAAACCCAAAGAATTAGACTTGTTTATTCTGGCCAAAATATTAATCACATGTGTTTTCATCTTGGAATAAAGATCATTTAAGATAAGTGTTTCCATGTAAACATAATGATTAATAGTACTAACTAACACATTCCAAAAAAACATATCCAAAGTATTTAAGATTTGGCGGGCATTGTCAGAATCAAAATATATGACAACAATTGCAAATCATTAATAATTTTATTGAAGAGATTGAAGAGTATATCTACTGATTCTTCTGGTTTCATCTCAAAATAGAATAAATTAGTAGTCTAAATTTTATTAGCAGATTTTATATTAGCAATTCTGACAAACTCATTTCTACTTAGACCTTACAACAAAATATTTGTACCCTTAGCATTAGCTTCAACATTAGTAGTATTTTCAGTAATAACAATAGGAGGTATTTCATATGGATATTTAGCTTTTTGTCAAATAGCATTATCTTGTGCTTGTAGAAAAATCTCCATGTGTGTTTTCCAATGGATATAATCTGATCCATCGAAAAATGATGGCTTATCTAAAAATAATCTCGATTTGGTGCAATCGCAAACCTGCTCTGATATCACTTGTAGAATCATCGATGGCAATCAGAGAGGGGTGAATAATTGTAATCCACAATAGAAGCTTTTTTCTCAAATCTACTGTCTTCTGATTGTTGAAGCTATCACACAACAAAAATAGAAAAACAAAAGACAACAAAAGAAAATAATATTTTCTCTCTCTCCTAGTACTGAGGCAAACATTGTTTCGATGTTGTAGTAAATAGTGTTTCAGTACTTAGTAAATAGTATTTTGGTACTGTAGCAGACTGAAAGTTCAAAAATGTCGCTTTCTTGCCCTGGATCACGCGATTAAAAAACAATGTCGCTTTTCAGTAGTTGATGCTTTGCTGCAGAGCATGACCAAACCGATTGAATTTTTCTCGGTATGAAGCAGCGCGTAAGATGAGGTGAGGGCAAGCACAACAACAGAGGAACCCACGCGAATGTGCCGTCTCCGTGAGTGCGAACGCTTCTCATATCGGGAATGATGCAAAGCAACACGCGTCGCCGATAGTTTTTCCTTTAGATTGGATCTAATCTTTATTCCTGGATATATTTATGACTACGAAGTACCCTCCTGGTATATCTCAAACTCTAACATAAAAATTGCATCTATTCAACCTTTGAGTTAGCACTTAACCCCATCTCTATTTATAGTCTAGGTCCCAAATGAGTTCTTATCTAATTCCAACAAACAAGGAACCCGAAACCATTACGTAATATTGGTTTTTCAACTTTTGTCACACTACACAGTCTTGTACACTCCAAAATTGTCACATGTCATAGCCTCTAGACTGCATCTCCATAGCTCCAACACGTATCATCTATCTTTGATCTTCACGAGCCCCAACTCGAGCACTACCGTCTTTTCCAGCATCTTTGACCCTCTGGACCATGACTTTACACCAAGCCATCCTCCGGTTCTAACCGTAGACCACGATCTTCTTTGAGTTACCCTACACATGCAAAGACCAAAACAACATCTTTCTCGACATAAATTCTTTCTAACTTGACCGATATGAGTCCACACACGCTACACGTATTAAATAATATCGATAAGTAACATTACCAATTATTTATCATCATAAATATTTTAGATATGTTCACATGGTCTAACAACCTTATTGATTACTTGATAGAAGGGCTAACGGGGAAGAGACACTACTTTAGTATTAATGTTGATCATGTCTTGTGGACAGTAGAGTCATGGAATTTGTTCACATGGTCTAACAACCTCATTGATTACTTGATAGAAGGGCCAACGGAGAAGAGACACTACTTTATTGTTATTGTTGATCATGACTTGTGGACGATAGAGTCATGGAATTGATTAATCGTTTTCCCCTGCCTTTCGCGGCCGTCCATATCAAAAAGTTCGGTGCAGTTTCTGACTCCATGATAAGCTTGCTCTTCTCCTGGCCTCGGTGCACGCAGTAGTATCTCGTTCTCTCATAGCGCCAAGAGCTTTGTTTTGAGCGTAAGAGAGGAATCAATCGATGGCGGAGACGGTGCCGAGTATGGCGAGGTCCCTGGTCGGCGTCAACCTGCTTCGCCTAGTTATTGTTACGCATGAGGTCACGAACTTACTCCTACGTTTAGATTTAGATGGAGTGCAGCGCTACTCTTTCACATGAACCAACATGTGCATATGCTGTTAACATGGAGTGCAGGAGCTGGGTGCTCCGTTGTTCGGTTTTTCTATTGCCGAAATGAGTTGATGCATCAAAAAAGATAATGATGCCAGTTGTTACGTGTTACTACTCCTGAATGATAAGTGCTTGGCTGATTGAATTCATCTAAAGTGAGTTAAACATTGAATTGCAGGCCTAATTTGTTTAGGCGATTCTTTCAAAAGGATATGCAGTCTCTTTTTCCTTTGAAACATATCACAGGTATTCTTTTGGGAGAAGAAGAATGGAACGATCTTGAATACCGGAGTTACACAAAACTACAGAAACTGAACTCACGTTGGGAAAAAATAATCTAAGAATAACGTGGTCATTGGAACGTAATCATGGCCGCGGATCGCTGGTCCAAGGTTAATTCGACAAAATAGAGTGATGCATTCCAGGATTACCTTTTTGTCCCCGCCCGAACAGGTTTTAGCCCTCTCCTTCACTTCTTTAGGTGGTGATCATTTTTGCTTATTTTTGGTGGCTTATGACTGAAAAGCACTGTAGCTGGCTGAAAAAACACGGTAGCTGACAGAGGCTTATTTAATATAATTAAATTTAAAAAAATTAAAAAATATAAAAAATATGTTAGCCCATCACAAACAACGCAAACGAATACGGCAAAAAAAGAACCGGCAAAAAAGCTCAAAAAAAACTAAAAGTTCAGAAAAAGACGAAATTATGAATAGTGAAAAATAAGCCAGAAGCCAGAAGCTTAAGGTGGTGATCATTTTGGCTTATTTTTTGTGGCTTATATTGAAAAGCATCAGGTGATCGAAAAACACATGGTGACGGATGCTTATTTAACATAATTAAATTTAAAAATTAAAAATATAAAAAATATGTTAGCACATCACAAACAATGCAAACGAATACGGCAAAAAAAAGAACCGGCAAAAAAGCTCAAAAAAAAGCCAAAAGTTCAGAAAAAGACGAAATTATGAATAGTAAAAAATAAGCCAGAAGCCAGAAGCTGAAGCCGAAACGAGCGGGGTACCTCCACATTTGTGTAACTTTAAATTCAGCAAATAAAAGAATATCTGAAAACACAGACGTTAAAGCGGAACTTCGCAGGACAGAATAGCAGTGATTCATGGCGCCTGCGTAGAAAAGTGCAGCCAGTGGGGGGAAAAAACAGCCCAAGAGTTTGCACCAATGATATGTGAACGTTAAATTGTGCCTTTGGAATTTGGATAGACAAGCAATGTATGGTTCGTTCTTTTACCTGAACAGCACAGCCCTTTTATCTGAACATTTGGCAAATACAGAAGCTAAGTGTTAGAGACTATGTGCCTATATTTAGAATATTTACGATGAAAAATAATTAATAATATTATTTATTGATGTTATTTAAGATGTGTGTCGTGTGTAGGCTCATATTGATAGTTAGAAAAACTTGTTCTGGAAAAAGACGTTTTGGTCTTTGTATGTAGGGTAATTCGGAGACAATCGTGGTATATGACGAGAACTGGGAGATAACTTGGTGTAAAGTTACGATTCAGAGGGTCAAGAATACTAGAGGAGACGGTCATGCTCAAGTTGAGGTATGTGAAGATTAAAGATGGATGATGCGTATTTAATCTATGAAGATGTATCCCAGAGGCTACGATACATAACAAAAGTTGAAAAAACCCGTGTTACATAAAGGTCTTGAATCTCTTATTTGTTAAAATTAGATAAAAACTCGTTTTGGCCCTAAATTATAAATAGAAATATAGTTAGAGGCTAACCTAAGGCTAAATATATGTAATTTTTGTACTAAAATTTGAGAAGTGTCAGTAGAATATTTTATAGCTATAAATATAATAATCCGATAATAAAATTTTTTAGATCTATTAAAAATTCGTCGGTGTATCAATACGTGGCATCAGCCTCATCTTTATGCGTGGGCGACAATCCAATATAAGCACGGCTCCAACGCCTTCTCGTTTCGGCTCGCGTGCGTCTTCGGTTGACCTGCTCTTCCTCGTTTTGCACGCGACACCGACCGGTGACATCTTTTATCGTAATCTTCTGATGTTGTCTCTCTCCTTGCGTGTTCTTAATTTTGTCATTGGACAATTTGCGTTTATCTTTAATGCGCCTAGATGTAGCCAGGTCAATGTTTCCAGGCCACTTTGGTGAGTAGTTGGTCAATGTTTCCAGGTTTTGCTGATGCACCTCACTGATGACTTGATAGAAGGGCCAACGGAGATGAGACACTACTTTATTGTAGAGTCATGGAATTGATTAATCATGTTGCCCTGCATTTCGCGGCCGTCTATATCAAGAAGTTAGGCGCGGTTCAGATGCCAGAGCACTACATCTGACTCCACGATAAGCTTGCTCTAGAGCTTTGTTTTGAGGAGAGAGGCGATCGATCGATGGCGGAGACGGTGCTGAGCATGGCGAGGTCGCTGGTGGGGAGCGTCGTCAGCAAGGCGGCCTCCGCCGCCGCCGACGAGATGAGCTTGCTGATGGGCGTCCAGAAGGAGATCTGGTATGTGTGCAGTTTGTTCAAGTCATACACCAAATACAACAGCTAGCTAGGAAGTCGAAAATAGGTTTGTCATGCTTCGTGCATAGCCGATCTGAAATCAGCAACGGCACAACCCACTATAGTAAATAACGACGCATAGTAGCAGACTGGCTGTTTTTTTTTTTTTTTGGCTCCAATCCATTTTACTGATGAGAGGTTCGTATTCCTTATCTCATTGCCGGAAATATTCACAATCCTTTTAATCATAATGACAAACTAGGATCAAAACTGAACTAAAAATTTTTTGGCGAGCCCACAAAACATCAGCACTTTATGCTTTCTTCACGGCAGCAAAGGTGTGTCTGTAACACCTGGCCCTCCACAAGACCCAAGATGCTATCACCACACCTTTAACAATTTAAAAGTGTTGCTAAATCAACTTTTAGCAACACAACTCCTGTTCTTTTTATAAGATTACCCATAGGGAGCAAACCACAAATATTGTAAGATAAATGCACAGACAACTAGCTTCATATTTCACAAGCTATAACATAAACAGAACCCTGGCTCGCAAGCAAGCTAAACCAAACAACGAGTCATCAAGACTAAACACTAGATTAAACATAAAGCCTCAGCGTACGGCTAAACTGTTATTTACATGTGCAGTGCCAAAAGTTCTATCCCCATTCCATGCATGTCGTCGTCATTCACCTAAAAACAACGACAAAGCAAGGGTGAGTCCGGAGACTCAGCAAGCACATGATAAAACAGTAACACCACTTTAGCAATTCAATCGGTTTACAAGCGTAAGTCAAATCAACTCTATGATCAGTAAGCGTAAGTTAAGTGCAGAATCAGATATCTTGTAAATCTATCCTATGTCTGTAAACTGTAATTCAATTCTTTGTCTGTAACTGTAAACTGTAAATCAATGTTGTAGCTGTAAACTGTAAATCAAATCTATAATCAGAATCAGAATCACAATGCATCAGAATCGTGTCACTTTCTCTGTCACTTTCATGCAATGCAATATCATGCAATGCATCTGTATGCTCTGTAACTGTAAATCACAACTGTCTGTAACTGTGTCACTTTCTCTGTCACTTTCATGCAATGCAATATCATGCAATGCATATGTATGCTATGTAATTGTAGCTTATACCGGTATAGCGGAGTGTCCACCCGTCGATGGACCACTCATTCGCCTCGTCCTCTTTCATACGAGGTCAACCTCCACTCCGTGGAGTGCCTACCTCTGTAGGTCTTATTCAAGAGCACTCTGGACTAGTCATATGACTTTCTCACCGACCTGGCTCTTATGCATTTGCATGATGCAATATGCCTCAAATGTGAATGTCTAATCATAAATGTTACTCATCAAGGTATGATTAGCACATAATCACATGCATCACCTCATAAATACTGTAAATCATAGCATGGAAGCACGAATAACAACATTCGTCATATTTTAATGTTCTACCATGCACTTGCCTGTAAACCTGGCGGACGGTGCGTGGATGGCACCAGACTCGAACCGCCACCTGAACAAGCATTAACTATTTCAATTTATCACTCATACAATACATTCAAATACGAGCAGATGACATCGCTGTAACGCCCAATTCGACATAACTCAATCCTGTCCCACCAGGCAACATCCCATTGTCCCGGTGCTTAATCAATTTGAACATTTAGCGATTTCATCATTTATACTCGCCGATCAAAATCTACACACTTAATCGATCACACTATTGAACCTCAATTTATTCCCCTCCCTTCTCTCCTGCCACGGATCGACCAGATCTACGGTGGCAATACCAATTTCACCGTTCAAGCATTCATGCTAGTAACGATAATTAAATATTCACATGCATCAATTCTAATTATCAGTATACTAACATATGCCTGACTCGGCAAATAAATAAGGAGAAGGGTTTACGAGGCGTTACCCTGGGCCCCAAATGACTGGATCAGGCACTACTTTCTTTTCCTTGGCAGGATCGGGCAGATCTGGCGACGGATCATATTTTCCTTTCTCACTTCTTTTTTTTTTCTTTCGGCCGGCCGGCGCTCGCTTTCCTCTTCTTTTTTTTCCAGCGCCAGCACTTCTTTCTTTCTTCTTCGCGGCGGCTCCTCCTTTCTTTCTTTCTTTCCTTTCCTCTTCTCTTTTCCTCATGGCACTTCCTTCTTCTTTTCTTTGCGTCGGCCGACTCCCTCCGCCTCACTCCCACTCCCGAGCGCCTCCTCTTCTTCCTCCCGGTCAGCCGACGCGGCTTCCCCCTCTCCTCCGCTTCCCCGCCGGACCCCGGCCTTCCCCCTTGCTCCCTTGCACGGCGCGCAACCGGCGGAGCGGGGAGCGGCGGCGGCGGCGAGTTGAGGGCGGCGGCGGCGGCGGCGGCAACGGCGACGCAAAGCGGCGATGGCGGCGGCGGCGCGGCGCAGGCCGGGGGCGGCGACGGCGCACCCGGCAACGTCCACAGCAGGGTGGAGACACCGGGACTAAACCCACGGCGGCGCGCGACGCTGGGATGGCGGCGGCTGCCGGCCGATGAGCGGCGGCGCCGGTGAGCTAGCAGCGGCGGTGCCGGTGGGCTAGCAATGGCGACAACAACGCGCGAGGGGAGCAGCGGCAGCAACGGATAAGCACGGGGAGCAGCAAAAATATCTGGTTTTGCTTCTCCCTCTGGCTCTCTCTCTCTCTTATATAGCTTTGGGGTTGGGCCGGGTTGGGCCGGGCTGGGCTGGGCTGAATGGCCCAGGTATTACAGTGTCAGGGCTACATGTTTCTTCCCTCCCAATTCTAACCTGGAACTGGGGCCAGCAGCCTCATTTTCTGTTTAAACTTCAAATTAGGGAACACCGGTTGGATCTATGAATGCTTGAAACATACACAAAAGTTTTACTTAACAGTTAGCATTATATGATTCCATCTGTTCATTGAGGTGGCAAGCTTTCCCATGCACAGTTGCAAGCCACGGAGCTGTAGAATGGCACTGGGTGGTGTCCTAAACTTTTTTTGACCTTTGGTTCAGGTTCATCAAAGATGAGCTAAAGACGATGCAAGCATTCCTGATAGCCCCTGAAGTATCGAAGAAGAAAGATAAACTAGTGAAGGTCTGGGCAGAGCAAGTACGGGAATTGTCCTACGACATTGAAGATTGCCTTGATGAATTTATGGTGCATGTGGGAAGCAAACGCCTGTCACAGCAGCTGATGAAGCTCAAAGATCGCCATCGGATCGCCATCCAGATTCGCAACCTCAAAGCAAGAGTAGAAGAAGTGAGCAGCAGAAACACACGCTACAACTTGATCAAGACGGAGGCCTCCAGCACCACTGACGAGATGGATTCCTACTTGGAAGATGTTCGCAATCACTCGGCTAGCAACATCAATGAAGCTGAACTTGTGGGGTTCGACGAACCCAAAGAAAAGTTGCTTAATCTTATAGATGTCCATGCCAAGAATGGCCCTGCTCGGGTGGTATGCGTGGTCGGCATGGGCGGTCTGGGTAAGACTACTATTGCAAGGAAGATTTATGAAAGTAAAGAGGACATTGCAAAGAACTTTTCATGCTGTGCTTGGATCACTGTCTCGCAGTCGTTTGTCAGGATGGAGCTGCTCAAAGATATGATCAGAGGTCTTTTCGGTGATGAAGCATTGAAGAAGCGTTTGAAGGAACTTGAAGGGAAGGCGGGGATAGAGGACCTCGCCAGCTACCTCAGGGAAGAGCTAAATGAGAAGAGGTACTTTATTGTTCTTGATGACTTGTGGAGCATAGATGCGTGGAAGTGGATCAATAGTATTGCTTTTCCTAGCAATAACATCAAAGGTAGCCGGATAATAGTGACAACACGAGATGTTGGCTTAGCTGAGCAGTGCACACCTAGATCACTTATTTACCGCCTTATGCCCCTACAAATAGATGATGCCAAAGATTTGCTGCTGAGAAAGACAAATGAAAGAAATGAAGACATCAAAAATGACGAGAACATGAGTAACATAGTTACTAAAATAGTAAAGAAGTGTGGCTGTTTACCTCTGGCGATACTCACAGAGTGGGGAAATTTTTATAAGCAGCTACCCTAAGCTACAACTACTTACCGTCTCATCTTAAGCCATGCTTTTTATACCTAAGCATATTTCCTGAGGATTTTGAAATTCAGAGGAGGCGTCTGGTAGATAGATGGATAGCAGAGGGGTTTGTTAAAGCTAGGGCTGGTATGACTATTGAGGATGTCGGAAAATGTTACTTTAACGAGCTCACTAACCGAAGCATGATTCAACCATCAAGAGTGAGTTTAAAAGGAGCCCCTAAGAGTTGTCGAGTTCATGATATCATGCGTGATATCACTGTTTCAATTTCCAGGGAGGAAAATTTTGTGTTCTTGGCTGGGGACATTGGCACTGATGTAGCGCAGGAGAACACCCGCCATATAGCATTCCATGGGAGTAAGCGCGCGAAGACAAGCTTTGATTGGAGCATTATTCGATCATTAACTGTGTTTGGTGAGAGACCTAATGAATTGGCGCCTTCACTTTGTTCACCCCAATTGAGGATGCTACGGGTCTTAGATCTAGAGAGTGCACAATTTAGCATCACGCAGAAAGATATCAGCAATATAGCATTATTGCGTCACTTGAAATACTTGAGAGCTCAAGGCTTTAAAAGATTTTCATATATTTATTCACTTCCAAGATCTATTGGGAAATTGCAAGGTTTACAGACTTTGGACTTGCGTGGGACATATATTGCAACACTACCAACCGAGATTAGCAAACTTCACGGGCTCCATAGCCTCCGTTGTAGCAGGAGACCATATTATTCATATTTTGATCTAAATCGCCCTAAAAGGTGCTTGTCAAACACAATGTGTTTGCCCAAGATATTCACACCTTTAGTTGATCCTGTCACTCGAGCGATGAGAATTGCTGAGTTGCACATGGCCACCTCTAGCTGTTGGTCTAAAACAAGCGGTGTGAAGGTACCGAAAGGAATCGGTAGCTTGAGGGAGTTACAGATACTAGAGGTTGTTGACATCAAGCGAACTAGTAGCAAAGCAATTGAAGAGTTAGGGGAGCTTACGCAGCTAAGAAAATTAAGTGTGACAACACATGGGGCCAGCGAGCAAAAACACAAGATACTTTGTGAAGCCATTCAAAAGCTCTCTTCCCTCCAATCTCTAAGTGTGGATGCCACAGGCGCAGGAGGCACTGATACTGGAACACTCGAGTGGATGAATTCTGTTTCCTCCCCTCCTCCCCTCCTGAGAAGCTTTACTTATGGCGCAGCCAACTAAATGAAGGTAGCAAAACCATGGAGATACTTGGGGCGCTGCCCAACCTCATGCTCCTTTGTCTTGTTTCGAATGCCTATGCTGGGGAGAAACTAGTGTTCCGAGAGGGAGCATTCCCAAATCTCAGGAAACTTTATATTTTGAATCTGGAGCAACTAAGAGAGGTGAGATTTGAGGAGGGCGCCCCGCCTCTGATGGAAGAGATTGAAATCATCGGTTGCAGGTTGGAATCAGGGATTATTGGTACGCTGCAAGAGGAAGTGGACGCACACCCCAATCATCCCGTATTGCGAATGTGGAACAACCGAAGCGACCATGACGTCCAAGGATTCGAAGAAGTAGCAGCACTGGAAGCAACGGGATCCCTTGCTGAGCCTGCGGGAGAGAGCTCGCAAGTGGCCACATTGACGACGGACGACAGGTCAGTCCTGCACGGGAGCTACTTTCCCTTCCGTTCACGTAGCAGTTGTTATCAATTGGGATGTTTTGCACTCACAATCCCTCTGTCTTGCTGTCTCTAGTTAAACCCAACAGCGAAGATGCGTTCTGATGCTGCTCGTCGCTAGCTGATGATCGGCTGCTCCTGTTGCTGACCTCGGAGTCTCCTGTTGCTCAAATCTCCCTGCCTATTTTAATTCCATCTAATTTCTCGCAATGTAACGTACGCTTGTAGCACCACTATTGCAACGAGCAGCTTAATTCGTTGTTTGATTTGGATGCTTAGTTGCGGTTCGTGATTAGCATGGTTAGTTTCAGTTTGTGATTGGGAATGCCTAGTTGTTGTAGCAGTCGTATTTTGTTCTCTGTGCTCACCAAGTGATCGTCATAATGCTTGTAAGAGGTTGTGTATTTTCCGGCTTGGCAAAATCAGGTTTCCAGTATGTTTGACTACTAGCTTAAAATTTTGATGGCATCCACGTCGGAATTGATGCAGTGTGATGATAGATTTAAATTTCAGTCTCTTCATGGTGACTCCATTTATTTCCACAACAAATACAGATTCCTCCAGAGAAGCAGATACAAGACATGTCACCAGAAGGTATGCACTATCTTTAACTAATACCATGTCGATGAAGCAAATAAGGAAACGAATAATATTTTTGCACCTGCTATTAAAAGCATGGATGTCAATAAGGCAAATATTTAGTGAAATAATCTCACCTGCTATATTTTATACATTTGAATTGTACTGTGCAAAGTTATTTCTTTAGTTTTAACACCGTATTGATCTCACTAATCATTTTGAATTCTACATATAATAAAAGATCAAAATCTGCCAGTAAAATTTAAAATTTGGTATTGAATTTTAAATATTCAGACTATAAAGCAAATATATGTCCTTTTCTACTTTCAATTTATAATGGAAATTTTGGATTAATTCAGATATCTCAATAATATTTAATTTCTGTTTCACATAATAGAAGTTTGAGACTTCAAATTACAATTGTTTCTTCGTTTCAAGTACAGAATTTGTTTTTCGATACATTTCATTTTTACTCCAAATATTACGGAACTTCCTATGTTTGGTTTAAATACTGAAATAAAAAGTTTTGTGATTCCCTTGACATGTAGGCCCGCTATTAATGGGCTGGGCGTTGCCTCTTTGGTAGGGGCTCCCCTTGATTTACTAGACTGCATGCATGATTAAGTTTAGGAAGGATAACTATGTGCATTGTTGCTTTCCTCTTTTGGCTGTGATGTATTAATTCGGAGGATCCGGTATAATTTTTATTAGGCCAAATTTGTCACGGTGCTCCGGCAAGTCGCGGGGAGACCGGGGTGCCTGGACGCCTAGTTGAGACAATTAGACGATAGTAATAAATGCAAGTAATAAATTATACGACCAAAATGTCAATCATAAATCACAACAGTCAATGTTTATGGTTTCTGTAACTTGTAATATACTTTGTCCTCACCCTCTCCATAGAAAAAACGAGCACAATAGCTGCAAGTGGTAACTTGCTGAGGCTTCAACAGTGTCTCGCAACGCTCCAAGCCTCCAACACAGACACGCCTCCAACACAGACACACGGTCTTGCAACACTCCAATAGACTCAACTTCCTCCCGTCTCTCCCTCTCTCATCATGACCAGAGGAGGGGAAGCCGACCGGAGAAGGCGCCAGTGGCGGTCAAATCCGAGCAGTGTGGGCTAGATTCGGTGGTGGTAAGGCTCGACGACGGTGGATCCGATGGTGATGAGGCCGGCGATAGAGAGGGCCGACATAGAGATAGAGCCCAGCATGGGGGCCACCGCGGTGCGGCTTGGGAAGAGCGTCGGATGAGGCAAAGGTACCACGGATGAGGCGGCCAGCTCCAGATCTGAGCCGGCGAGACGGCCTAGCGGCTGCGGCCATATCCGCCCGAGGAGAGCCAAAGGTGGCCGCCTAACTCCTCAGCCTAGGTAATGAGCCTTAGCATCCCCCTCTAGCCGGCAGGAGGACTTGGCATCGTATATGCCGTGACAACCATGTATTAGGCAAAACAAGCCCGTCATAATCAATGGTTAGAATTTATCATAGCTCTTACCTGGGGCGAACCCCCCCTCCCCTCTTAAAAAAAGATGTTCTATGCTTTCAATTCCTGGTATTGTTTTCAGCTTGTTTATCTCAAAGCGAATACATTTGCTGATTCTGCTTATTTCTAATTGATTCACTCTCTTTACTTCATCGATTTTCTCTTCTCAGGAAGATTGTTTCACATCTCAGTTGAATGACATAAACGCATGCTCTGTAGGTATTCATCTGGGGAGGATATTTGAAAGATCCAATCGAGTACATAAGATTCATTACCATGCTGCTTTGTTCATCCCGCTATCTACAAATGCAAGAAGTGTCCTTAAACGGGCCAGATGTTTGTTTAGTGCTTTGGTACAAATGAACTTTTCTGGTATGTAGGTCATTTTGTTGTAACCCTTTCAATGTTGGACAATTTAGTCCAACAATCAACAGCCCAGGCCCAGACAGAGCAATGCACGGGGCCAGCACCGAGCAATCAGCAGATAGCTAGGGCGGGCGCCGGTGCTAACCCTAGCCGCCAGCGGAGGACGCCGCGGCGTGGCGGGCCAGGGGAGGCGAGGCGGACTGGCGGAGCACGGCGCGGCGGGCCAGGGAGGCGCTGAGGTGGACTGGCGGAGCGCGGCGCCCAGGGAGGCGGTGACCGGGGGCGCGGTGGCCTGGGGTGGGGCGGCGCGGAAGCCGGAAGGTGCGTGTATAGCGTTAGCGAAATAGCAAGTAGTTGGATATCCATTCTTAACTTCCCCATTACAGCATTACTACTTACTAGTATATGAAATTGGTGCCCAAAATGGTCATGGGAAAGAAAGTACCTGCCCAAAATGGTGGCACACCGCAAAGAAATATGTAAAGCATTAGCAATTTCAGATTTTCAGCTTTAAAACCTCTGGGGCCATGTAGCATGGAGTATGGACTGCCTACAATTTCAGATTTTCAGTAAACCGCTCACCTGCACAGCCAACATTAGCAACGAACAAGCATTCAATTTTACTGAAAAGAATGTTATACATAACAACCTATTACGCTGGGACTCCAGCGAGCAACGCCCACGCCGCCCGCCGTTCTCCGTCCGCCGCGTGGTGCGCAAATTTCAGTACGGCCGGGGGAGGTTTTTTGCGAAAAAGTCTATGCGTTTTCCTGAAATTACGTACAGGTCCTTGATTCTCACAAAAGGGTCCCTGCCAGTTTTTTTAGCTCCTGCGCATTTTTTTAGCTCCTCCACTTTGCAGGATGGCCCCCCGCGGTTTTTGAAATTGCGCACGGGTCCCCGTTTATTTACGTACAGACCCTTATTTTTTGCAAAAAAACCCTTTATCTTTTTCGAAAATACGTATTTTTGCCTTTGAATTTTTTTTTAGCACTCCTCACGAATTATCGCCTCGTTTATTTTGGTACGTACGGTGGTTGGCGCGGCGTAGCGCCGCGCCTATGAGGCTAGTATTTTCAATAACTTCGTCAACGAAGCTAGCTCCATTTTGCAGGGAAATGAAGCATACTACAATGGGAATTACATTTACACTTCACTTGCTTATTTTATAAAGGTACAGCAAATTCCATTTATTCCAAAGTTGTGTATTTGAGCATCAGTTGGCTGCAGAGCATACCAGCCACACGAGAGAGTTAGGTTCATCTTATTGTTTTGCATCACCAAAAATCTCCCAGGAAAATGCTCATCTCACTTGCAGATCAAAGATATTAAAGATAGATAAGATACTATATTGTTTTGATAGCTTGTCAAAGTTTACCTAGAATATCTAAACTAGTAAATGAGTTGGATCTTGCTGAAAATCAGTTCTTGATTTGAGGGTACTTATTTTTACCTTTGCAGAAACAATGATCTAAGGCTTGTCCAAATTCAAAATGAATGGATTAGGGGAAAAGCTCCCAATCCAATAGTAAATGTCTGAGTAAGTGATACATATGTGGTCTTTACTCTTGTAAGTTGTGAAAATCAAATGGATTTATGATATTATCAAGACCGATTTACGCAATAAGATGTCCAATGATTGGTTTAATGACTTGATGGTGTACTATATTGTAGAGACCCGAATATGCAAATCCGGACTCTTCTGTGTATTCTGCACTAGTCCATAATCACGGTAGTGCACACAACATAAACAAAGATGAAATATCGAACATATCATGAATCACTAAGAAAATATTCAAATATTATTAATAATTATCAGAGTACGACCTTATGGCTAAGATTACAATTAATAGCCTGAAAGGCTTAAAAGAAACTTGCAGCAGAAAAACAGAAATAAAGCGTAGTAGCCATTCGACATGCCTACAGGCAATCGATTGGGGGCGAAGTCCTAATCCGCGAAGTCGTCGAAGTACCCTCCTTGTACCACTTGCTGATCTGGACCATCTTCCTCAACTGAGCAAATATAGATGAAGCCGTGAGTACAAAGAGTACTTACCAAATCGTTTGTAACAAAGATGCAATATATGCAAGGCTTACCAATGGATGGTTGAAAGGTTAATTTTGCAAAAAGCAATAATTTAAATTAAATACAATAAATAGATTGAAAAACGAACTTTACAAATGATAATAAATAATTAATCAAAGGAATTGAGACGAACAACAAGTGAACTGATCAATCACTCAAATGAATCATCCATGAACCAAGATTTACGTAATGAACCACCAGTTAACTAACCATTCACTTCTCAACTTAACCCAACTAGTTTTTTTATGAAAACTCTACCCCTCGTGTGAAATCACCGAGCATTGTCCATGACCGGGACACGGCTATTTGAATAGTTTTACACTCTGCATAGGTTGTACAACTTTACCCACACGATGTGATCGTCTTGTAATGTCACCGGTATAACATGTTTCCTTTGGCACGCTGACCAAGAATATCACAACATGGCCTTCACAATGTTCAATTTCAACCCAGTTCTGTCTCGCCAAGGTTTTGCCTCGAGTAGTCTACCACCTAGTCGATAATTGCCTCCTCTTGCGCAAATGTGGATCCATGGCTCTGACCACACCACACTCATCCTAATGATGGAACCAAAATTGAAGCATCACAAATTAATCAACCAGGTCCATCCCATACTGGACATGTGGTTGTACGGTAAGACTCAGATCAATGACACACAAAGTTAATGATGAGGACATCCTTTCTATAGATACAACTATGCCAACTCCACAGCAAACTCAACAAACTGAAACTATGATACAAGGACCAATGACTCGAGCGCGAGCACGTCAACTTAACCATCAGGTGAATGCGTTCCTAAGTTTGCATACAAATATTTCAAAGAATGGCATACTACTTAATGTTTGTGATGATTTAATTGTCCTTAGGAACCATGGGGAAGAACCACGCGAGTTCAAGTGTAGAAGTGGAACTGTCAAGCGCAATCCAAGTCCTATTCGCGAGTTTGATTCAGATTCGACCTTCGTAACAGCGTCTACTTCAAACGGACATAACTTTTAATCCAAAAGGCTTCTTGGGGCCCGTGAGTACTCATTGGAAAGCTCTTGAAGTCTACTTTCAGATGGATCTGGTCTCACCTTCAAACTCTATCCGAGCAGATCAAAAACTGCAAAACAAGTCACGTCACTTTTCCAATCCGAGTCAAAGTGGGCCGAGGGCCTTGTAACTTAGGCTATTTGGGCCGGTACTGTTCATGTGAACAGTACCACAGCCACATGAACAGTAATCACAAATAGTACCACATCCCTTTTCATTAGATAAGTGTGGCTTCCCCCTTCCCTATTTAAGGAGGTCGCACCCCTTTAATTTTCCTCGGGTTTTTCTTAAAAGATTATTCTGCTTAGCAGTTTCACCGCATGTTCGGTTGAAAAACCCCAACTTGTGAACTTAAACTTTATTCGCAATACAATTTCAGATTGCATCTTAAACTCTCTTGCTTGTGTTCTCGATTCGCTTGCAGGAGATAGCCTTCTTGGCGTGTCAACCTTGTTCGGCACGGTTGATAACCAACGGAGCAGTGGTGTAGTGATTGCGAGGGGTTCGATCTGTTTTGGTCGGAGCCTTTGGATCATCAACGTCGAGATCTCCACAATCGATTTATCAGTACCTTTCGGAAGATCGGGCCATCATCACATCAGTTAAGTCCTTAGATTTACCCAGACGAAACATTCATATCCCAATGTGCAAATTGCATCCCCTTTACTGCATGATTATTCGCCCGAGTGAAAACTATTTTTGTATAACCAACACCGATGACACCCCAATGTTATGGCACACAAATTATATCATTGTGGCTACCACCACGTTCCAATATATCATTAAGTCAAAATTAATTAATTGATCACATGTGACGATGAACCCAACACGACTATAAGCATGGCTAAGCAAATTGAACGTACAACCCATGTGACAACTAATATTGCATCACTAGATAATTACCCATCCTACGGTGACAATAGAATCATGATAACCAAATTATCAAGGAGGAATTAATCAATTTGGACAATAACTACCAATACAAGGGTTTTATAATAAAGTAGCAATGCATGATAATTTAAAACAAATTAATACATAATAGATTTGAAAACTAGGTTCAACATGATCAAAGGTCACAACTTACCTTGGTCTTGCTCAGTTATGAATTCTTGATCTTCAAATCTTGGTTCAGTTCCTTCGAAAGCATGATCTAACGAGAGAGAAAATGAAATGAAATACAAAAAAAATTCAAATAAAATTCAAATTAACTCCAAAAACTTCAAAACCAGAACCAAAAGATAGAGCACAATTTTACATGAATTTAGGAAAAAGAATCGGGTCAATCGGAGATCGAACGGAGGAGAACAGGCTCTCGAAAAATCTATTCTGGAGAAAAAGGCTGAAAATCAGAAAAGCTACTATGTTGTGAACCTGGTGCACAGAGAAGGCTAGTCTACGGTTGACTTGACTCATGGAATAGTGACTGGCCCACTAGACGTGCTGACGCGATGGATGACTGGGCAGACACGTGTGCACTAGGGCTGGCGTGGCTGCTGCGCGGCAGGTGACGTGGCATGAAACGTGGCACACTGACGTGGCACTAGGGGTGACTCGGGTGCTGACATGGGGCACACGTGGCACGCCACATGGACTCTAGGGCTGAGGTGACAACTGACTTGGCTTGCTGACTTGGCTCAACGGCTCATGGGACCTGCTGACATGCGGGCCCCGCATGTCAGTGGCTCGGTTCACGGTGGACCGGGTGCACGGGAAGGTGAAGCGACACAGGCACGAGGTGCGGGCTGATGCGTGCAGGCGCAGGGCGTGAGGCGCCGCACGCGGATTGGAGCGACGGCGCCGCGGACCAAGCGGCGGGCGGCGACGCGGGTTTGACCGGTGACGATCGTGGCGGCGGCGGCGGCGGCGACGGACAAGGTAACGGCGGCTAGTCGGCAACTCACCGACGGTGAAGACGGACGACGCGAGACGGCCAGTGACAGAGGCGGAGCGGCGAGGCAGCAAACGGCGGCGGGTGCGTACGGGCGAAGCCAACGACGGGGACGAGGGCGGCGGCGCTTGACGGCGAAGCTCGGAAGGCGAGGCAACGGCTTGGGATGCGAGGAATGAGGGCGAGCACTCGGGTTTTATGCACGGACGTTGAGAGGACGAGATGGACACGGCACGGAGTTCGAGTCGGGCACGAACGTTGAGACCAACGAGGAGACGACTGTTAAGGGTATTAGAGATAAGGATATTAGAGATAGAATAGGAATCAGCATATTCCCCTGTAACATCCCTTTGTAGTTCCTATATATATTGCCTATTGGGCCTCTTCAACATACATACAATATTTATAACATGGTATCAGAGCAAAGGTTAGGGTTTACTGTACCCGTCGTCGCTGCCACCTAGCCTCCGCTCGACTTCTGCATCTGTTGCCCCCGGGAGGAGCGATCTTCGCTCCTGGGGCAGCCACCTCTTCCCAGCCGCCGGCGCCGTCTCACACGCGGCTCCAGCCGCCTCCTCCGGCCAGATCTGGCGGATCCGCGACTCCGACGCCATCGCCGTCGGTGCCGCGCCCGTCTTCGCCATTGCGCCGATTGACGACGCCGACGACGCCGCCTCTGCCCGTGCAGCCGCCTCCTCCAGCCCGGGCCATCTCGTCAGATCCGCCACTGCCTAGGCCGCCATCGCCCGAGCCGCCGCCAGATCTGTCGTCGCCAAGTACCGATCTACCACCGCCAAGTCCCGGTCCACCGCCGCCAAGTGCCGATCCGTCATCGTCGCCAGGCCGCTGCTCAGTCGGCCGCCGCACCGGATCTAGCCTCCCCGACGATGGCTTATCCACAAATTTATTGTCAGTCATAAAAGTGTAGGAATTTTCTTTTGCATGGCAGCAGCCACCGCTTTACTCTCTGAGCCGTATGCAGATCGTAGAAGTCGTTATGATGCCGCCGCTTCTCTAGCCACCGCCCCAAGCTTCTAAGGCCGCCGCACGTCTTCTGCACCTTGTGCACTGCGCCGCGGCCTCTTAGGCTTCGATATGCGCCGTCATGCTTCTATCTAATCCTCTTCGGCTTGGTTTGACAGTTTATTCAAAAACTGCACGCAACGACGATATTATCAATACTCAGACGTCGGATATTTCTTGTTTTAGTATTAATCCTTTTTCAAATGCAATGCTATTGCATACGCCTTGCATTTGAGGAGTGGTGTTAAGGGTATTATAGATAAAGGTATTAGAGATACGACGGCTTCGTTCGAGACGAGGATGAACAGTAGCCACGCCGCTCGATGGATGATGTGTGGCTCGGGAAAAGATCGGACGACTGTCGGAGAAAGCACAGATGCACAATTCTAGTCTCCTGATAGCTGATGCGTGTCCATCGGACGGCTGAGGGAGAGAGCGGCTCAAACGGCCTGGATGCGGGTGGCGAGCGGCAGATGGCCGACATGTGGATAGGAGTGACGTGGGCTGGGCCGAGCGGCTGAACATCGACCCATTTAGCCTTTTATGGATTTTTGGGGGTTTTCTATTTTCAGAAATTCAACTAAATCTTTTTGAGCTTTAGAAAATAGTAAATAAACTCAGAAAAATCCAAGAAAATTCCAAGAAATTCCTTGAGACTCAAGGAACTCAAAATGAAATATTTTTGACAAATATTAATGTTTAATTTAATCATATTAAACCCTTTTAATTAGTAAAAATTCCAATCAAGCTTTAATTAATTTTAGAAAAATCCAAATAGTGAGTTTTATTTTAAAAGCTTCAAAAAGGCTCTGAAAATCAGGATGTTACATTTATTGAGCGAGAGATATTCAAAGGACTTGATTGTGAAAAAAAATCAAGATATGATTTTAAGACATGAAAACTCGGAGAGTGAAAATACCTCGTTCTCCTTGATATACTTAGTTATTTACTGGTATATCTTTTGTTTTCTCTTTTTATTGCATCGTTTTATATTCTATTATCAAATTGTGACACTACTGATATATCTATCTTTTACAATTAATAAGTTATTTCTTGTATGGCTCATCTATAACTGTGGATTAAGTTTCATTACTCATTAGTGAGGTGTTTTTCAATATCCTACTGTTATCTACATATGTTAACATGCGAATTGTAGTTATTACTTTTATTCTATATTATATAATCTTATTAGTACGATTGCAACATAGTTTGATTATGGATTATTTTGCTTTTGGGTAATATATTGTTTGTTTCATGTTTCCGACTTCGCCCTATGATGGACCATGTGAGAAGATCATGAATTATGTTGTGATGAATCATTGTAATTTAGAAAGATTAGAGATTTAAATTGTAAATTTGTTAAATATATTTCTTGCATGTACTTGAGCTAAACACGTTCATGCTGTTTGCTGCCCTTGCGTGTAGTTGGTTGATGCCATGCATGGCATACTGTAGATGTCTAGATGAGGCCACTCTTTGGTTGGGTTAGTCAGTGCATTAAATGGCTGCGTGCATGTTCCATGTTGTTCACTGCTATGGTTGTTCAATGTTGTGAGTTACTATCTTTATTTAATCAACAGAGAATGCACTGCCGCTTGCTTCCAGCTGTTGAATCGCTCGGGGAGATACGGTTTGACCGGACGGTGAGATCGGTCAGACCGGTGTGGGCACCCGGTCAGACCGGCCAGACAGCATTTTTTGGTCAGATTTTTTGCCTTGTGGTTTTTGAGTTGTGGAGTGGATTTTGGTCACTCTATTAAGTGGTTTTATGTTATATAAGCTATGTTACAGCTAACATGGGTAGTTGTGAAGAACTTATGTCCGAAAATAATTTTTTAGTTTTTGGATGTGCAAGATTGTTTGGAGTCATCCATGGTCAATGACAAGGATCAGGGCTATACTCATAAAGAAACCAAGGCTCAGAACGATCGAGGATGCCGAATGAGACAGTGAGCTCAAGCATAGCACAAGAAAGACGGGAAATGTTGAAGACGAGTTTGAACCTCATGATTGCACCATATGGCTTGGTCGGCACAGGTGAGACATGGTTCGGTGGAACCAGAGCGGGAAAGCCTTGCCGATGCGTGGCAAGTCAGTGGTGCACCTGCACATGATAAGCACGACGATTGCTTGTAATGGAAGGAGATGACCTAGTTCAGGAAGAGTATTTTGGTAGTTTGACCAAAATATCGGAAACGGCTTTGGAGGAAAACCACGACACGCGAATGACGCTTGGGAAAGTGATTTAGGTCATGAAGAAGCTGATTTGATCAAGATGAATCAAAGCTAAGGACTTAACGGATTTAGGCTTATGCACTTTGAAAAGCATATATAAGTGTAATGTATGAGCTAAAATCCATGTGCGTGGGGTTAACGGATTTTTTCATTATGCTAAGTGGATAATATCCACTAAGAATTATATATGGCTGGTTAGCCCATCTATTTAAGGGGTTGGAATGAAGACTTATGATGAACCATCAAACCCATCTCTCTTATGTGTTCCCTTGTAGGATTAGAGTTTGAGAGTTGAGTATTTGGTGTGCTTTCTGTCATTCAAAGTGGAGTGGCTGTAAAACTTTCTTCCTTAAACAACAATAGAATCAATCTTTGACCTCCATGGCTATCTCTTTTCTTGATTGATTTGCTCTTGATTTAGTTAGTTTTTTTCTCTCCTCTCACTCTTTCTTGATCTTATTATGCCAAGGACGTATAAGAGATAGAGATAACATCTGGTAATCATTCTCCACTCATCTAGGCACCATGCTTCAAGAAGGTGGCATGGGTGGTGGTGGTCGCCTAGGCGTTGGGCAGCAGGGTGCCGCCGTGCCTTAGCCCCTAGTCGGGTGGCTGGGCGGTGAGGTGGTCTAAGGCGACCTCACGTGGTAGTCTACTAGAGGGGCGCGGTGGCTGTGCTGCGCCTAGGAGCACGAGGCAACGATCAAGAGCAGGGGAACGCGGTGGCCAAGAGCAGGGAAAGAGGGAGAGGGACCAAGGGCCTACACCTAGCCAGGGGATTAGGTTTCCACTACGCTGCACAAGCCCCGAGGTACGTTCCGCCTCCGCCTCGTCGGAATCAGCCATGCTGCCACCGAGGTTCCCTTTTGCCTCCACCTCCCCTCCCCTTTGTTGTCTCCCCTCTGCCAACTCCTCTGCCTCCCCTCCGCTGGCTCCTCCGCTGTCAACTCCGTCAGCCTCATGGTCCCCATTCCTCTCCGCTTGACAGGTGTAGCTGAAAGACGCAACCGTACACTTATGGATATGGTACGGAGCATGCTTAGCCAATCTAGTTTACCAATTGGCTTGTGGATGAAAGCATTAAAGACAGCCGCACATATTCTTAATTGGGTTCCTAGTAAATCAGTACCTAAGACACCTTATGATTTATGGACTGGGAGGAAACCGAGTATGAAATATTTACGAGTGTGGGGTTGTCGTGCTGAAGCTAAGTTATTTAATCCACATATTAAGAAATTAGATCATGAGACAGTAAGCTGCCATTTTATTGGGTACCCTGAGAGATCCAAAGGGTATCGGTTTTATTGTCCTGATAGGATAACTAAGTTTGTAGAAACAAGACACGCTGTGTTCTTAGAAAATAACGAGGACCTGGAGCCCAGGAAAATAGACCTTGAGGAGAAGCGGGTTTATGTTCCTCCACCGCTCATCCTAGAGATCTTTATTCCTGCGCCTCAGGAGGTTGCACCTCCAGTAGAGAATACTGTTGTTGCACCCACTGTTGAGGTATCTGAAATTCCTAATGTTACACCTAATGATGAGCCTCAACAACCTCCTGAAATAACTAATGAACCTCTTAGAAGATCACAGCGGGAGAGAAGATCTGCCATCCCAAATGATTATGTTGTCTATATGAATGAGGATGTTAATGATATAGGGAAGACAGATAATCCCACCTCTTACAAAGGGGCCACAATGAGTGAACATTCTTCTAAGTGGCTTGAAGCCATGGAGGATGAACTAAAGTCTATGAGCACTAATGATGTATGGGACTTAGTAGAAATTCCTGACGGAGTCAAAACAGTAGGCTGTAAATGGGTCTACAAAACCAAACACGACTTTAATGGAAATATCAAAAGGTTCAAAGTAATGCTTGTAGCAAAATGCTTCTCACAAAGAGAGGGGATTGACTATAATGACACATTTTCTTCTGTCTCAACTAAAGATTCATTCAGAATTGTTATGACACTTGTAGCTCATTATGATTTAGAGCTGCATCAGATGGATGTTAAAACGATATTTCTTAATGGCGATTTGCAAGAAAATGTTTATATGGCTCAACCGGAAGGTTTTGTCATGGAAGGCAAGGAGCATATGGGATGTCAACTTAAGAAATCCATTTATGGCTTAAAGCAAGCGTAGAGACAGTGGTACCTCAAATTTGATAAGATCATAAGAAGTTTTGATTTTAACGAAAATAAAGTTGATAACTGCATATATGTTAAGTTCAAGGGGAGAAAATTCACCATCTTAGTACTTTATTTTTATGTTGTTTATTTGTATAGATACTAAAAGTCTACCAGATTGTATGTTGTTTATTTGTATAGATACTAAGAGTCTACCAGAGAGAGTGTGGAAATAGCAAGTGTATAATATGCCGACCTTGATGTTAGGAATGTCTTGAAGTTTAGAACTGCTATTATATCTGTTAAACCTCAAACCAATAGAGTAGAAGAATAATGCAATTAGCAATAGTTGCATGCAAGAACAAAGCTATCGCCATTTGGTCAAGCACTTTATGTCTGCATATGTGTAATGAACTATAGACAGCGGATGCGGTGGCTGCCATCTTCATTTCTCTCGTGCCCGCCTCATTAAAAACCTAGTAAAAATTGAATTAGTTGCGTAAAATATATGGACATGTAAATATTTCAGGAGAAAAGTAGAATTCCTATGTATACATAAACATGTATAATCTAACTAGTCAAAGTATAGCCCAATAAATTATGTACGTATGATGTATTAAAACATGTATAATCTCTCATGTTCGCTTGCTACTAAAATTTCACAAGGTAATTAGTGTCCGCCAAATTTTATGGAATATTCTCTTAACCTGCATTTTCTAAATTTAATTTGTAATTTTCTTTTTCTTTTCTCCTCCATCCTTTTTCTTCCACCCGGCGACCCATCCCCTTCATTTCCCTTTTCCTCATCCCCTCCTCTCAATCTGGATCTCGTGCTCATCATGCTCCCTTCCCTTATGCTGCCGGCGCTCGGCCACACCCTTAACCTCCCCACCCCGGCCGTGACTCCCCCTGCCAACCCCATGCTCGCCGCCGACCACGCCCTTCGCCTCCCCACCAGCGTCGTCGCTCTCCACCCCGGCTGCGCCTCCCCTGGCCAACCCCACGTCCGCCTCCATCCTGCCTCCGACCATACCCTTCACCTCCCCACCCATGCCTTCACCCTCCTCCTCCTATTGCCTCCTGCCACCCCAGCCGTGCCTCCCCGATGACCCCCCTTCGTGCCATCGTCCGAGCCTTTGGGGGTGGGGGTGGTCACCGCTGTCGTCCGAGGGTGGAGGGAGGTCCCCGCCGTCGTGCGGGTGTGGGGTCGGCTGCACGCGTTTGCAGTGTTGACGTCAAAGTATGCACTAGAGCGAGGAGCCAGGGATGTGCTCTTCGGACTTCGGCCTTTGCGACCTCGCACGGTCGCCTGGTGATTGGCAGTGCATGGCTCCGGTATACTCCTTCCCCTCTACTTCCTCTCTCTCTGCTTTGTGATGGTACGTAGTTGTGGGGATGACCATGAGTTGGATGGCGACGGGAGGACGACGGGAGGCGGGAGGCGAGGCCGAGGCTGAGGAGGCCGCCGACGTTGGCGTGCAGGTCGTGCCCCCGTGCCAGTCGTGTTCGTCGGGCCGGGCTGGCCCGAGCACGACATGATATGCCGTGCCGCCCGTCGAGCCGGCTTTCCAGGCCCAGCTTGGCCCACCATTCATGCCGTGCCAGCATGGCCCACACCGTGGCGTACCCGTGCCGGGCCAGTCAGGCCTCGGACTAGCACGGATAAGCTCGGCTCAACTCCCAGCTCTAGGTAGGAACATGCCGCTTAAGGGGTGCTCAGCAGGTCTGTTGCTACAGTGCCAATCACTGTAGTGACACTGCAGAAACACTATTTATGATTTTATTAGCGCTTTGATTAGTGCTAAATGCAATTAATTAGTATTAATAGCATTTTTATTTAGTGACAATCATATTTAATTAGTGTTAATCATGTAGTGCTAATTAAGCGTGCACAATATTTTATTGTGCTCCTAATTAATTAGTACTAATCTCATTTTAGTAGTGCTAATGAAAATTAAAAGTCTTTCATGGGATAAAATTTAGGATTTGCTATTCTTGCAACTGTCTTGCTCCAGAGATAAGGCGGGGCCACAAGAAGTCACGGGTGCATCACGCACGACACTCCTCCCGTTCCCCTCACGCACACGGATCTCTCGCATTTATTCGTGCACCAATATTATTCATGCATGGTTATTATTTATGCATCGTTATTATTCATGCACCATTATTATTTATGCACTGTTATTAATCGTGTACTAATATTATTCATGCACCATTATTATTCCTAAGCCGTTATTATTTGTAGGCGGACATTACTGTTGAACCGAAATGGCAACAGAGGGGGTGAATGGTGCCTTCAAAAATTAAAATCCTCCCCTTAAGTACTCACACAGAAGATAAAACCTCACTGGAAATCACAAATCAGGAAAACAAATTCAAATCTAGAGAGAAAAATAATTTCTGGGCTGTTCTGCCAGTAAGCGGTAGTACCGCTTATAAGAACAGTAGTACCGCTGACCGGTAGTACCGCTGTAGGAAGCGGTAGTACCGCAAAGCGGTAGTTCCGCTTCTTCAAGCGGTAGAACCGGCTGATGATTCAGCTGCCACGTCAGCGCTGGCCTGACTTCACACAGTAGTACCGATAGAGAGCGGTAGTACCGGCGTTGAAAAGCGGTAGTACCGCACGAAGAAATCAGCAAACAACAAATCAAGAAATCTGAGAGATTCGCAAGATTCTTGGATTCTTGGCTTGGGAAACTTTGAGGTTAGCAAGGAAACACTCCCAGAAGAATAGGCCAAGAACCAATTTCAAGATTTCTTTAGAGAATCAAAAGAGGAGACAAAGAACTGAAAAATACAGAGTGCATCCTCAAAACTCAAATTCCCAACAATTCTTTGATCCTTTGGCCAAAAGACTTTGAGGATATGTTAGCAATAGCCACTGGACTCTACTAGCCAAATTTCATGCCATCACAAAGAAGGGAACAAGATTTTTACCAAAACCTTAGAAATGAACAGAGAGAACCCAAAACACCAAACCTGAGATTAAACTTGATTTGCTCTTGGGAAAACTCGATCAAATAACCTTGAGGCACTATCCCAACATAGAGCAACCCATTTTACACCTCATGGGCAAGAAACAACAAGAAATCGAAAATCTCAGGAATCAAGAACAGAGGGCATCGAAGAGAAAAAGTGCACGGGAGAAAAACTTCAGATTTTCATTCCAAATCAAAAGAAGATTACAGAGGAGTCACCATACGCATGGACATTAGAACAAGATGAAAGATTACAAGACTCTCAACCCATCCTCTCCCTCTCAATCCTCAAGAACACCAAGAACTCTCCATAGCTCTTGGGAGGAATACACAGAGAGAAGGGAGAACGTGGGAGACACTCCCTGCTGCCCACAACTACTCTCACCCACTAAAGCCTAAAGCAAAACAACCTCTCCAAAGGTTCTTTTGACTCTAGCAAACTCTAACTCTCTACCAAACCCATTGGAATGCCTTGGAGGGCATGCAGCCACTCCCTCCTATTTATAGCCCTTGGCTAACGGGTCTCCAACCCGTTACGCCTGCTATATCCCAACGGAACCGGCTCCCGCCTGTGCAGCTTTGCGTTTTTACCGAAACGCCCCTCCTGCACCTTCCGGGAAGCTTTCGCACTCCTTGTCATCCACGACTCACAACCACATCGAATCGCCGCCGTCTTTGACACATCCGACCATTCTGACCTCAATGCCACCTGCGCCTAGTCCGGTCACCTCGTGTCTCGCCACGACTCCGCCTCGACGTCCTGCAGCCAACACAAACAAGAAACACATCAAATAGCACCGCTCGATAACATGAAGTAACCATATGCCCTAATCACAAAACAAACCAAATCAAACTCAAACTTTATGCCCTTCACTATTCATGTCACAAGACAATGGTAGTTCCGCTCTCCGGCGTAAGTACCGCCACCGTAAATAATCTGCAGATGCTTTCTGCAGTAGTTCAAAAAATCGGGATCTGCACAGCTGATCCAATTTGCAAACTTTTAGCACAACTTGTCAATTACTCAACACAACATGGGAGGACCTCTCACATGGTCTCTCAATTAGAAAATAAGAGTATAAATAGTAGCAATGTACAAACACTAAAAATGTATAAATAGTAACAATGCACGAATAATAACGACGCACGGATAATAATGGTGTATGAATAATAACGGTGCATGAATAAATGTCCGTGATGTAATAATAAGAGTATAAATAGTAAGTGTACAAAATGATAGCAATGTATAAATAGTAATTGTGCACGAATAATAATAGCGCACAAATAATAATGGCACATAAATAATAACGGTGTGCGAATAATAACAGTGCATGAATGAATGTGAGAGATTCATGTGCGTGAGGAGAGGGGGAGAAGTGTGGTGCGTGATGCACCCGTGATCCACGCCTTATCCCTAGAGCGAGATGGTAGCAAGAGTAGCAAATCCTGAATTTTATATCTCGCGAAGGATTTTAATTTTAATTAGCACTAATAAAATATGATTAGTATTAATTAATTGGGAGCGCAATAAAACATTGTGCATGTTTAATTAGCTCTACATGATTACCGCTAATTAAATATGATTGGTACTAAATAAAATGCTATAAAATTAATGCTTAAAATAGCACTAATTAATTATGTATAACGCTAATTAAAGCAACAATTAGTGGAAAATACTGTAGTACAGTACTATAGCTACAGTACTCCCAGTCGAGCTACTTCCTTCCGCTGGACCATTGCGTGGTAGGCTCCCCTACCGCTGTCATATTGCCGGTAGCCCCTGTCGAGCTATGGTAGAGTGACAGGGACACGTGTCGCCTGCCGTGTTCAGAAAGAGATCTATGTTTGATAAAAAAATGTCACCAGGGTCTATTTTTGATAAAAACATCGTTAGGAATCCATATGCCTGGACAATTCTCTAAAAGCTGATTTTCAGCTTTTTTATACTAACTAACTTTCAAACAATGTCTTTTTAAGGTGGGACCTACAAAGTAGATTGTAGAACACACTGTAGCGACTTCATTTATATCGGTCAAAACCGCACAAGCATATTGGGTCAGTTTTTTTGAGTGGTGGCCTATGATTTTTAGCTTAATTTTGTTTTAAAATTCTAACTGTTTTAGCACTATAGCTATAGTATTCCCAGTGCGGAGCGCGAGAGGGATGGCATGGTCGTATGCCGTGCGAGGAAGGGTGGCGCGCCCGGGCGCCGCGCGGGGAGGGTGGCATGGCCCTAGGACACGCAAAGTCGCTGTGGGGAAAATTTTTAAAGGAAACAAATTACACCAATTTTGTAGAAAAACAATTAGACAAATATTTTTGTAGAGATTTTTAGGTATAGAAAATCAGCTGGAGAAAATAAACATTATTGTGGAGAGCTGTAACACAAAAGTTTTGAAATAATTTTAATTTTGTTCGAAATGACAGTAACATACCTTCGTTGAACCGGTCAGTGACACGTCGACAAGTTACGCACCAGCTCACCGATTTAAAATAATAAAGAAAATTTAGATTGATCCGATGGTAATGATTATAGGGGTAAATAGCAACTTTTGTAGATAGTACATGTAGCAAATATTGTTTGTAGGTTGCTATTTTTTTAGAAATAAAAGGGGAGACAAGGTAAGTTGATTCATTTATGATTTTTGTAGATTCTTAAGGGTACGAAATCTGTCATACTCGCAATAACATATTGTTATCGTCGTATGTTGTTGTAGTGCGATAAATTTGTTGAGAATTGTTTGCAAACGATTGAGGTGTCAATGATTTGTAAGTACGAAGGTAAGTGGTATTGTGATGCAACAGGGAATTCATGCATGGAGGAGTCCTTTGGATAAATGATATAACGATAACAACACGACAGTTTATTTGAGAAGGGGGTTACATGCCATGCGGGAACGAAGAGTGGTACCCGCATGCTTTTAGCGAATTAGAAATACATAGAACATATGGACGAAAAGAGTCGAACGACTATGTTGACCGTGGTCATTTGCTCTTCCTTGTGAGGTCGGCGTTGTAGTCCTCATCGGTTGCCCTCGTTTCCTACAAACAGACGACACATGAGAGGATGGAAGAGTGGATGCGCAGCTTGTCGACGTGTCATCGATCAGTTCAACAAGATACACTACTGTCATTTTGAACAAAATTAAAATTATTTTCCAAAATTTTGTGCTACGGCCCTCCACAAATAATGTTTAATTTCTCCTGCTGATTTTCTATACCTAACAATCTCTACAAAAAATATTTATCTAATTGTTTTGTTGCACAATTGGTGTAATTTCTTTTCTTTAAATTTTTTCCCCATGGCGACGTCGCGCGGCCTGGGGCCGCGCCACCCGGACCACTCGAGCCCTCTCGCGCGCCGTGCGGGCGCGCCACCACGTCTTGGTCGCTTCCTCGCCGAATCTGGGAGCCGAAAACGGAATCTGGATTTCCAGCTGCCACAGGGGGCCAAAAGGGGCTTGAATTCGCGCCTGCTTTATCTCGATCTCGAATTCCCTGAGGCCATAGGTATTTGGTAGGCTGCAAAACAACACGTACGATGCACCATCGGTGGACTGGTCTATTTGGTAGGCTAGCAATTAGCAGTAGATCCACTCCATTGTTTTAATCGAAGTGCTGCTGTGAAGCTTTGGTTCTTTTGGGCGTGAAGCGAGAGACGGTGGAGACGGTGGTGGGCATGGCGCGTCCCCGGCGGCGGCAGCCATTCAGCAAGGCTATCGTCGCCGCCTCCGAGAAGATGAGCCTGCTGATGAACGTGTCGACCGAGATCTGGTATGTACCGCTGGAGCTCTAAATTTAGCATACCTCCATGATAAATTTCAAGTTCGAATTTAGGTAGTGCTCTAATCGGCTTATAAGCTCTAGTTTTTTTGCTTTTCTTAATACTGTAACGGTTGTTAGTTTTTTCTAAGTAATTTAATTTTAAAAAATAAAAACATTATACCATCTTGAATAATGCAAAGGAATAAGAGGAACAAAAAAGAAAAAAAGCCGAGAAAGATGAAATTAAAAAGTCGATGCGTTACAGAAGCTAGAAGTAGAAACCGTTTAGAGCAGAGCTTAAGTGTTGCATTCCATACTAAAGTTTTTGAATGAATGAAATCTGGAGCTTTACTTCAAAAAAAGCTCAAAATTAATTTGTATTAGAGAAACAAAAAGAATGGAAATTCTGACAAATTGTAAATTAAAACAAAATAGAAAAATAAATAGGCAAAAAGGTACTGCACACCCCCAAAATTATCCTTTCGGTTGGTCTTAGCTGTATTTCAATTTAAACTTGAAATTTGAAAACAATCGAATTCTTTATTCTGCGGTTACCCGCACTAGCCTAATCTCGCGGACACGATCGAGGCGATGACACGTGTCCGTGTCCCACCGTGAGCTATGGTTGTAAAACGTGGCCATTGCGTTGTCGAGCTTGAGCCCTTCCTTTCTCTGCTCGCCCGCACCCCCCTCTCTGCCTAACCCTAGTTTGTTTTTTTATTTGAATCAAGCTGAAGTTTCTTTGAACCGAGAAGAAATCTCATGAAAGCGAGCTGAATTTTACTCCAAATCGAGTTAAATTTTCTTGGAACTGAGTTGAATTTTACTCCAAATCGAGCTGAAATTTTCACTTTTTGTGTAAGAACTGTGAGGAATGGGGAAAAGAAGGGGGTGGAGTGGTGGGATGCCTGCACGCGGTGCATCCGTGAGATGCAGTTAGTAAGGTCAACCTCAAATTAGCAGTTCCCATAAAACAATTTTGAAGAGGGGATGGAGGAAGAAGAATCATCTTGGCAAACATACATTTCGCGCTCTTTGGAGTGGTAAAAGATGAATTACGTCTTGTACAGTGGCAATTGATGAACGCCACTATTTGGAGGGCAAAATCTAAAAGCTCCTTATATTTAAACTAAGGAACTAATGATGTATAGCTAATTTTTCCTGAAGAAAAAGTGAGTTGCACTGCACATATTTTCATAAAACATTCTCAGACCCTGGGGTTGACTAAAGATGGATGACCGCACTCTACAAGGCAAATATTAGTTTCATGATCAAGTCAGTTTAACACGGCAAGCTTCAGAATAACATTGAATACTGACTAGGTCTAGAACAAGTTCCCAAAGCTAGCATTGGTGATGGAATGCAAAATAAAAGAGAACCACTATTGGGCGCACCATATCACAAAAGCTGTCGGCTCACTCTGGGTGTCAGGTTTTAGGCTTTCAATTTCCTGGATTAGAAAAGACCCCAGAGTGTGGCCGAGTAAATGAAACCAGATTTTCCACGGTTTTCCACATTGCTCGTTAACTTTGTGTAATTTTTTTTTTCTTGAGGTGCAACCTAGTGCATTCCAATACAGAAGAAAAACAAACATAACACTTGTTGATACTATAGGAACCGACTCTGAAAAGCTATGGTTATAGCTGAAATTACACTGTAGTTGAATGTGACTTATTTAGCATAATTAAATTTAAAAAAATTAAAAATAGAAAAATATGCTAGTTCATCACGGACAACGCAAACGAATATAGAAAAAATAACCGGCAAAAAGCTCAAAAATACCAAAAGTTTAGAAAAAGATAAAATTTATGAATAGTAAAAAATAAATCAGAAATTAGAAGTTGAAATCGAAATGAGCGGGCCATATAGTACTGGGAAACCTGTGGTTCTGATAACCCTAATTAAGAAGCTTGTACCAAGAGTCAGAGTGAACAATGAAGAGAAGATGCTGGAGATCATGTTGAGTCTTGCGATGTCTCTGGTGGAGGGTGCCAACAGCAAGTCCTATATGCTGTGAGCAGGCTCAGGGTTCAATTATTTCGGCTAGTGGAAGCCATTTTCGGTTGGTTTTCTGCATGATCTGTAAAGCCCCGTTTCTAGGGGCGTCGTGGACCCGACATTCCGTAACTATCTAAACTTGGTTAGTTACGGAGCGTCGAGCAAGAGAATATCATTACAGAAAATGCTTACAATAAAAGAGCCATCTTATATTACAACATATGGTTTAACAAACAAGTTTTACTGCAGCGGGCGTGTAAGCCCGAAATATATTACATTACACAAAAACCACCAGGAAACTTGAGCGCAGTCGAGACCTAGAACCATGGATCTTCATCACAGAATGGTTATTCGGGTATGTCTTCAACAGGTTGAGCTTCCACGGTATCTTGGTACTCTGGGGGGTTTAGCAAGCCGTGAGCTAACCAGCTCAGCAAGTTACAAGAGAAAACTCTATCTTGACTATTTGCACAGATCACCAAAGGATAGGAGTATTATCTTAGGTGGATGCAGTTTTATTTGTAAACGTTTTTGGAAACCAAAAACCAAAGACTACTCCTTAAGGTTATGGGGGTTTTTCAACAACGTTAATTATCCAACTAACCATATTAAAATCTGTGAAAACTACTTATGCCTCGCTGATGGAATCACCCAATTGACACACCCCCATTAACCGGGAGCACGGCGTATTCGAATACCATTTATTTGACTCTGCAGAGTTGCTCAACTTTACCCACAAACATTTTTAACCCTCATGAGTGAGTTGAGGAACCGGATCGTTTCACTGCTCAATCTTTCGCTTACACTCTACCCGATTGGTTAGAGACCTGCACACCCGCGGGTATCCGCAGGCCAATACGGAATGCCAGGCCCGAGTTGTGGGGACATATCGTTGCTGTGTATGAGTTTCCGTCCCACATACCTACTCTCGAATGTAGGGTTCCACTCGAGTTTGAGCAGCTACTAAACCAGGGTTGACAAGTCAACATCGGTGGTTGAGCGATCACTATGTCATTTGTTCGGTAGAAGGGTTTAGTACTTAATTCACATGAGGCCGCAGCCTCCTCCCTAGGGTAGGCGGTGGGCGAAGACCGTCTCACGGTGTCCCACAACACTCCCACCCTAGAATCCCAACATTTTAAATCTACCAGCCCGCAGTCACAACCTTAGTAGTGTAACATTTTGCATGAAGAGTAAATATCCTATTTAATTATGTTAATATGTAATTATATCTAGGGTTATCAAAGGCATGGCAGCAAATTGACATGGCATTTATCGGTAGTAGAAAATATCTAAATATCATATCATTCTAAACATTTTCATTTTAAGCAACTAGCATTTTACAACTAACAGTAATGCAAATATTGTAATAACATAATTTAGAAGGCATGGGATTCAGCATGATCAAGGTCTTGCAACTTGCCTTGGAACTCGACGCTTCGACAACCTCGTACGCGGTAGTTCCTTGATCTTGGCTCTGTCCTGAAGCCTCCAAAATTTCTGACACTAGCGTAAACATACAAAAACACATAAGTCTAGCTTGAGCCTAATCAAGGGAGAAAAATAAATCTACGAAAAAGGAGTAAAATGCATAAATACTCAAATGAGAAGGGTTTTTGAATTTTTAGATTTTTCTGGAGGGAGAATTTGGTGGGTTGGAGGTCAAAAATGGGTCCAGGGGATTAATATGAGCAAGATAGTGAAATTTGGGAATTTTTGGGATTTTCTGTGATTTTTTATAATTTATTTGCTTATCTGGATTTTTGAAAAAAGATAAATCCCTGAAAAATCGGTGAATAGTGATGGACCGACCCGACGCTACAGTGCGGCCCGGCCCATCACGTGTGTGGCCGAAGGCCCAACGCACGCGCACCCACTGTCGCTAGATGGCCGACACGCGGCCCAGACGAGCGGCGGCGATGCGGAGGCCGAGAACGGATTGGATCAAAGCGGTAAGGCGGATCGGACGGCTGCAGAGGGAGGGGTCCGGATCGGGCGGCTGCGGAGGGAGGTCTTTAGTGGAATCGGACGGCTGGGGGTGACACCATCCGACGGCCGATGGTAAATGGCAGTGAAGGGAAAGGAGGGTGGAGATGTGACCACATCACGGGGGGAGGGGGATCTTCTTCAATCTTCCGCCGTTCGCGCCGGAGAAGAACAGAGGCGCGAGCGCCTCCGCCATGGGACGACAGCGGGGGTTCTCGATGGTGATTGGGGGTACCAGTGGGTAGCTCTCGGTGAGGTGAACCCATTTTGGGGTCTGGGGAAGGAAGGGGCTCAATGGTGGTGGCTGGCGGCAGAAGGGGGAAACTTTGGCCTTACGGCGGAGTAGCGGTTCACCGATGGTCCCCTAGCAAAATGGAAAGTGGTTTCATGGTCTGTGGGACATGGAGCTCACAATGGCAGAGGTGGTTCTAGCTCGGGAGCTTCCAGGAAGGCTGGCCATGGGAGAGCGCTTCGGTCGGTGGCGAGCTTCGGTGTCGGGGTTCCACAGGCGATCACCTGGCCAGGGGAGTTTACCAAAAATATCAAAAGGCAGCAGAGGTGCTCAGAACGGGAGGAATCAAAAAGTAGAAGAGAGGAGCAGAAGATTGCCCTACGGAGGTCGCCGACTCAGGGGAAAGCGGCGACGGAGCTAGGGACGATGGCACTTCAATCGGCGGCTCACGGAGGTGATTGAGGGTTACAGGATGCTAGTGGAGGGGTGGGGAAGGCTCTGGAGCATGGGAGAGCGAGGGGCAACGAGTGACCGCAAGCTCCGGCGGAGGGGAAGAAAAAGAGAGGAAAAGGGGGAGTGGGTGTGGCACAGGTGGATGGGGGAGGCGACAGGGAGGCTATCCGAGCGACAAGGAAAAGACGATGGCGCAGAGGGGAGTTAATGCGGAGGAGCGGGAGTGCGGGAGCAGGTGAGCGGCGTACGGTCGGTGGCACTCCGCGCGGAGGGAGGGTGCCGTGGCGGCTGACGAGTAGGGCCCTGAGGTGACAGGGCTGCGGAGTCACTGGCGACGTGGCGCGAGGGCGAGCGTCCCTGATGGCTGCGTGGCACGACGAGGTGGCGAGTCGGGGGCGAGCGCTTGTGCGGAGGAGGAGGCGACGGGGAGCCCGACGGCGGGACCTAGGGAGCGCACCGAGCGATGCGTGGCTCGGGAGGCACAATGGTTTTGGACCGGGCCAGCGGCGGGGCGAGGCGGAGGAAGCAGTGGGCACGGCTATCCCGGCGCGGGCACAGTGGGGAAGGAGGCGGAAAAGAGAGGAGGCGCCAGCGGCAGAGAGAAGCGGGAAAAGAAAAGTGCGCAAGCGCAAAGGAGAAGGCGTAAAACCGAGAAGGGAAAGCGGAATTGAGCCGGGAGTTTTCAAATTGGGAAAGTTTTCAAAAATTCACCAAAAATTCAGGAAAAAATATAAAAAAATTTGGAAAATGTTTTTCCAAATTTTTTGGGCCTTTCATGATCTAAATGTTTTTCTCCGTTAGTGCACCTGGATTGAAAAATACATTCACGTAAATCCACAATATAATTTTGATTAAATAACAAACCATATAAGTGGGAGAGCATGTAAAGAAATTTGAAAACAACAAACTTTCAACTCAAATAGATGTGAGCTTTTCACTTGACAATAATTCCAGGAGATAGAAACCAAATTGTGTACATCTTAGTATTTTTAATAATATTTTTTGAGAAGTTTTAATGCCAAATTTGCAACACAGGATGCTGAATTGGAGTGCGCAGGCCTTAGTATCTTAAATGGATGTGTTCAACATAGATTCGACTACATCTCTCCAAATTAAATTCAATCATGTTGAGACTATAACCATCCATAATAATTCAAATGAATTGCATTTGTTTTTTGACAAACTCTCCAATTTCAAAAATTTTGAACACATTTCAATTCAATGTTTTGCATATTTTAACAAATTAGCACATACCTACACTCAAGCATTTCTTAGAAAAGGGAAATTATAGTTTGAATTTCAGTTCAAACTTGCTCAAACTAGTTAGAAAACAAGTTAAACACAACATTTTCATGTGGTTTTTGATTTTTTTCGCAGACGATACCTAAGGGAAACTACAAATTTTAGATCTTGAAGCCTTGCCCCAGTTATTAATACCATAAATTTTTGTCTCTCTTTAGAAATGTACGTGGTCCTATGTGCCTCCTCCAAAGAAAAGTATAGCCAAAAAGGATGTACAACCGTTTTAACACTTTCTCTGTTCAATTTTATTTGATGTACGTTTTAGGTGTAGAAAAGTGTTACTTTTTTATTTGATGTTATAGGATTTCAAGAAGAGCCATATAATTCCTTAATATGTGCTGCATTATACAAGGCTCAGTCTCTTGTTTCATTGGTCACTAAGAATAATGACGTGTGGTTTAGGGGAGCAACGAATTTATTGAGGTAGAAAGAGACACAAATTTAATAGGAGCATGTGGTCATCTGGTTTTCCTTAATAAGTGTATTGCAGTCTAAAATTGATATTTTAGGTATAGAAAAGTGTTCCTTTTTTATTTGATGTTATAGGATTTTAAGAAGAGACATATAATTCCTTTGTGTATGCTACATTGTACAAGGCTCAGTCTCTTGTTTCATTGGTCACTACGATTAATGATGGGGAGCAACGAATTTATTGAGGTAGAAAGAGACACAAATTTAATACGAGCATGTGGTCATCTTGTTTCCTTTGTGTATTGCAGTAATTATCAAATGAAAGGAGAACAGTCAGAGTAATCGATTTTCATCCGTGCATCGCAAAAATTGGACTTAATATGTGACTGTTAAGACCATGAGCATATAATAACACGACGGAAAAAGTCACAATGAATTTAAATGGGAATTTCTTTGTAAATGAATTAGGAGATTGATTTCTTTCCTGCCCCCAGATTACAAAAGGTATCACTTTATATAGCTTTTACAATATTGATATAGTGTAACACCCCGGTTCCTCTCTGAGTCTAAAGTGCTATCACCTACTCTATAATGTTACTAATTCTAACTTTTGTGGCTGGTCTTGTGAAGCAATTCTTTTATTTAAATATCAATCAAATGTCAAAAATCGATACGCTTGACACTAAGCGCATGCGCAACAGAGGTATAAATTTGCTAATTACCAAAAAGGTACTCAACCATTCAAGGCCAAATATGTCAACTGTAGATGATATGTGAATTACTGTTGCACATGAAATAATTATGCTACTCCCACCCGTGCATGTTGCCCTGAACAGATACCTAAAATCAACAACAAAGCAAGGATGATTTCGAAGACTCAGCAAGTACACGATAAAACGGTGAGGCTGGTACAACAATCATGCAATCACATATTTATAAACTGTAACCTAGAATCTCTGGATTTCCTCCATGTCTCCTTTTCGTTTTCTGTAAATGCAATACGATGCAATACACCTCTGTATGCAGTTTATACCGGTATAATGGAGTTGCTTCACCCGTCGGTGAAATCCCTCTGCCTATATCCTCGGAGGTGCCTACCGAAGTAGGTCTCGATTTCCCCACCGTCGTGGAAGGCCTACCGTCGTAGGTCCATGAGTGCAATGCATAATGCGCCATTGTATGCCGCTTATATCGGTATAGTGGAGTTACTTCACCTATTGATGAAACCCCTCTGCCTCCATTCCTAGAGGTGCCTACCGAAGTAGGTCTCGATTTCCCACCGTGTGGGATACCTACCATCGTAGAGCTTTCATATGCTCATGGTACAACGCAACCGCAACATTCTTCAAATGTTGATATTTAATCATAAGCATCACTCATCGTAGTATAATCAACAGATAAGTTAGGATATCATTTCATAACACGGCATAAATCATGGCATAAAACAAATACCAGACATTCATCACAATCCACTATTCTATCATGTATTTGCCTGATTATTCCGTGAACGATGCGTGGAGGAGCGCCAAACCAAAACCTCCACCTGAAAGCATCACTCGAACCCTCAACTCAACATTACAATTCACACAAGCATGCAAACAACAACGGTTCTACGCGTATATACAGCCAACTACATTCCTACACATAAACCCGATACCAACAACCTTTCTCTCACTGGACACCTTTCCGATGCCCCGGTGCCCAAACGATCATAATTTAATGATCGTTGTCTATAATCTTAGATAAATCTTATTTACACCTTTTCTTTTACCCAGCGCGTGGAGTATGCGGCAGTGTTTGCCTTCTGTATTCGGCAGAAAATTCATTAATTGGAATGAGCGGCGGCTGGTAATTTATCACACATGCATGAAGTCCTGCCTCATGCCGTGAGTTGATATGTTGACTGCATGCTGGCTCTTCACGTGATGGTAATCTTTTCTTTGTTCTGTGTCTGCATGCGAGTAATATTTTTGCCTTGAGTTAGCATGCATTATCTAGTCAAGAGTTGTGCTGAAGGTTGCCATATTTTTACTAAGTGATTAGATTTGATTAGAAGACAAGGTAATTAGTGCAAGGTGATTCGGTAAAAAAATAATAATAACAAATTTACAAAAAGCTTTCGCTAGACGTTGCAATCATTCATCCTCTCTGATTGCCATCGTCGATCCTATATTTCAGTGGGTTTATTGATGTATTACAATATTAATTAGTGGATAAAGTTATATTTTAGGGACCGTTTTGATGTCTAGATCATTCTTTTGTGTGACTGAAGGGAGTATTAGTGACATACGGACAAAACCATAAATGGATGGTGTTTCTTGCACATACCCCACATCACGTGATTTAAATACCTTTGTGCTCCCTCTTTTTCAAAATAGTTAGTGGAATTAGACTATGCTTATCCATATTAATGACCTATTTTAACGTATCAACATCCTTCAGATCATTAATATGATGAGTAGAGGATGAAAAAAAACTAAATAACTACACTCTTGATTCACTGCAAAGTAATCACGCCTATGCAATAATCAAAAGCTGACGAGTTACCTTCCCAATTTCCCAGTGATTTCGGCCATCCTTCATTTTTTACTAGTATGTTCTTCTTAAGTTTTGTTGTTTCCTTGTCTAAATCCTATATTCTTCTTAAATAGCAAAAATCTAGAAAAACACTCTTAAATCCTAATATCAGTCGATATAGTAAGTACTGCAATTGTTGGAAATTTTCGATCATTTCATAAAAAATTACCAGTTACCACTAGTTTGCTGCACCCTCCTACTCATTAGACACTCGAATGGATATAGACTTATTTGAGCCGTAATTTAGCTAAATAGGCACAAGCAAAATGACTGTTTTTTGTCCCCACCTAAACAGGTTTTAGCCCTATCCTTAACTTCCTTACCTCCACCATTGTGTAACTTTAAATTCAGCAAATAAAAGAAGATATCAAAACACACGTTAAGACAGAGACTTGGCAGGACAGAACAGCAGCGATTCATGACTTTGGTGAGTGGGAGACTGGGAGGTCAATGTTCTGGCTTCTGCTGAGGGACCCACTGACCACTGGATAGAAGGGACACTGGGTGATGCCTCTTTATGTTCTTGACATTAGAATTCATCGAGATAGGTTTAAAGAAATATTAGATTTATCTCAGAAGATATATGTTAATAGAGTACTGAAGAGATACACATACATAAGTCTAATGTTCATGCTTAAGTCTACACTGGCAAGACAGAACATCAGCGATTCATGGCGCCTGGGTAGAAAAGTGCCGCCAGTGGAAAAAAAAACAGCCCAAGAGTTTGCACCAATGATATGTGAGTGTTACAAATTGTGCCTTCGGATAGACAAGACAAGCAACGTATGATTCGTTCTTTTATCTGATCAGCACAAACCTTTTATCTAAACATTTGGCAAATACAGAAGCCAAGACAAACATTTTGTCATTGCCAAGCTAACCAATCCTCTATTTGATGGTGCTGACATGCAACCACATGAATCGAGGCAATGATAGAATCTCAGATATGTGCATATTGATACTCATGATAGAATCTCTTAAGAAATTAAAACTGGGCGTATACACGGATTAACGCTCAAGAGAAAAGTTGCTAGAGAAGGTTAGCATGTCACATTGTTTAAGCGGTTTTGCTATTGTGCAGATAACTAAATTTTTTTTATAACAATATCTTGAGATTGACAAGAAGGATTCCGCGGAATTTATATTGGAATATGTAAAATTAGTGCAAAGTTAAGGAAGTTGATGCGATCCAAACAGACCTAACTTGGATGATGGATGTATGGTGCAGACCTACTAACCACAACTTTGGTGAGTGGGAGACTGGGAGGTCAATACTTCTGGTTTCTGCTGAGGGACCCACTGGCCACTGGACACTACTTTATTGTTGATCATGACTTGTGGACCATTGAGTCATGGAATTGATCAATCATGTTTCCCCGTCTTTCGCGGGCGTCCATATGATCTGAACGCACCACGCGCACTACACTGACTCCATGATATAAAGCTTGCTCTCCTCCTGGCCTCGGTGCACGCACCAGTAGCTCGTTCTCTCACAGCGTGAAGAGCTTTGTTTTGAGCGTGAAGTGCGAGGCGATCGATCGATGGCGGAGACGGTGTTGAGCATGGCGAGGTCGCTGGTGGGGAGCGCCGTCAGCAAGGCGGCCTCCGCCGCCGCCGACGAGATGAGCTTGCTGATGGGCGTCCGGAAGGAGATCTGGTATGTGTGCAGTTACTGACTTCCCGCTGCTTCGTTTGTTAAGTCATACAGCAAATACAACAAGCGAAAAATCTGTCGTCAAAATTTCGTCAGTGACCGGTGGTTATCGGTGGGTGTTGATAAATTTTAAACTGGTCAAAAAATTCCGAAATCGCCTAAAATTAATCTAAATAATTCCTATAGCTGCCATTCGATAAAATTTTAAAAATACATTTTTCCCTGAATAAAACAGCTAGCTGTGAAGTCGAAAATAGGTTTGTCATTTAAATAGGTCTGAAATCAGCAACGGCACAACCCACTATAGTAAATAACGACACAATAGTAGCAGACTGGCTGCTATTTTTAGGCTCCAACCCATTTTACTGATGAGAGGGTCGGAAATACTCATAATCTTTTTAATCATAATGACAAACTAGGATCAGAACTGAACTAAAAAAAGTTTGAGTCCACAAAACATCAGAACTTTATGCTTTCTTGACGGCAGCAAAGGTGTGTCAGGGCTATACATGTTTCTTCCATCCCAATTCTAACCTGAAACTAAGGCCAGCAGCCTCATTTTCTGTTTAAACTTCAAAATAGGGGAACACCGGTTGGATCTATGTGTTAGAGATATATACAGATTGCGTTGTATTAGGATAGTTTGGATTCCTTTCCATACATGTATTCTTTCCATATATGTATTCTTTCCATATATGTCATCTTGTACTTTGTGTATATATACCGGCCCTTTGGACTCATATGAATACAAGCGCTATTCATAACACTATGAATGCTTGAAACATACACAAAAGTTTTACTTAACAGTTAGCATTATAAGATTCCATGCATGGCAATCTGTTCATGGAGGTGGCAAACTTTCCCATGCACTATTGCAAGCCACAGAGCTGTAGAATGGAACTGGGTGGTGTCCTAAACTTTTTTTAACCTTTGGCTCACAGGTTCATCAAAGATGAGCTAATGTCGATGCAAGCATTCCTCATAGCCCCTGAAGTAACGAAGAAGAAAGATAAACTCGTGAAGGTCTGGGCAGAGCAAGTACGAGAATTGTCCTACGACATTGAAGATTGCCTTGATGAATTTATGGTGCATGTGGGTAGCAAGCGCCTGTCGCAGCAGCTGATGAAGCTCAAAGATCGCCATCGGATCGCCATCCAGATTCGCAACCTCAAATCAAGAGTAGAAGAAGTGAGCAGCAGAAACACACGCTACAACTTGATCAAGACGGAGGCCTCCAGCACCACTGACGAGATGGATTCCTACATGGAAGATGTTCGCAATCACTCGGCTAGCAACATCAATGAAGCTGAACTTGTGGGGTTCTCCAAACCCAAAGAAGAGTTGCTTAATCTTATAGATGTCCATGCCAAGAATGGCCCTGGTCGGTTGGTATGCGTGGTCGGCATGGGCGGTCTGGGTAAGACTACTATTGCAAGGAAGATTTATGAAAGTAAAGAGGACATTGCAAAGAACTTTTCATGCCGTGCTTGGATCACTGTCTCGCAGTCGTTTGGCAGGATGGATCTGCTCAAAGATATGATCAGACGTCTTTTCGGTGATGAAGCATTGAAGAAGCGTTTGAAGGAACTTGAAGGGAGGGTGGTGATAGAGGACCTCGCCAGCTACCTCAGGGAAGAGCTAAATGAGAAGAGGTACTTTGTTGTTCTTGATGACTTGTGGAGCATAGTTGCGTGGAATTGGATCAATCGTTTTGCTTTTCCTACCAATAACATCAAAGGTAGCCGGATAATAGTAACAACACGAGACGTTGGCTTAGCTGAGCAATGCACATCTGGGTCACTTATTTACCACCTTAAACCTCTACAAGAACATGATGCCAAAGATTTGCTGCTAAGAAAGACAAAGACGAATGAAAGAAATGAAGACATGGAAAATGACAAGAACATGAGCAGCATAGTTACTAAAATAGTAAAGAAGTGTGGCTGTTTACCTCTGGCGATACTCACAATAGGAGGCGTGCTTGCCACCAAAAAAGTAACAGAGTGGGAAAATTTTTATAAGCAGCTACCCTCGGAGCTCGAGAGCAACCCAGACCTGGAAGCAATGAGGAGGATGGTGACCCTAAGCTACAACTACTTACCGTCTCATCTTAAGCCATGCTTTTTATACCTAAGCATATTTCCTGAGGATTTTGAAATTCAGAGGAGGCGTCTGGTAGGTAGATGGATAGCAGAGGGGTTTGTTAAAGCTAGGGCTGGTATGACTATTGAGGATGTCGGAAAATGTTACTTTAACGAGCTCGCTAACCGAAGCATGATTCAACCATCAAGAGTGAGTTTAAAAGGAGCCCCTAAGAGTTGTCGAGTTCATGATATCATGCGTGATATCACTGTTTCAATTTCTAGGGAGGAAAATTTTGTGTTCTTGGCTGGGGACATTGGCACTGATGTAGCGCAGGAGAACACCCGCCATATAGCATTCCATGGGAGTAAGCGCGCGAAGACAAGCTTTGATTGGAGCATTATTCGATCATTAACTGTGTTTGGTGAGAGACCTAATGAATTGGCGCCTTCACTTTGTTCACCCCAATTGAGGATGCTACGGGTCTTAGATCTAGAGAGTGCACAATTTAGCATCACGCAGAAAGATATCAGCAATATAGCATTGTTGCGTCACTTGAAATACTTGAGAGTTCAAGGCTTGAAAAGAGTTTCATATATTTATTCACTTCCAAGATCTATTGGGAAATTGCAAGGTTTACAGACTTTGGACTTGCGTGGGACATATATTGCAACACTACCAACCGAGATTAGCAAACTTCACGGGCTCCATAGCCTCCGTTGTAGCAGGAGACCATGTTATTCATATTTTGATCTGGATCGCCCTAAAAGGTGCTTGTCAAACACAATGTGCTTCCCCAAGATGTTCACACCTTTAGTTGATCCTGACACTCGAGCGATGAGAATTGCTGAGTTGCACATGGCCACCTCTAGCTGTTGGTCTGTAACATACGGTGTGAAGGTACCGAAAGGAATCGGTAGCTTGAGGGAGTTACAGATACTAGAGCGTGTTGACATCAAGCGAACTAGTAGCAAAGCAATTGAAGAGTTAGGGGAGCTTACGCAGCTAAGAAAATTAAGAGTGACAACACGAGGGGCCAGCGAGCAAAAACACAAGATGCTTGGTGAAGCCATTCAAAAACTCTCTTCCCTCCAATCTCTTCTTGTGGATGCCAGTGGAGTAGGCACTGGTACTGGAACACTCGAGTGGATGAATTCTGTTTCCTCCCCTCCTCCCCTCCTGAGGACCCTCGTACTGAGTGGATATCTTGGAGAGATGCCCGACTTATTTGGGAGTCTCACGCACTTAGTCAAGCTTTACTTATACCGCAGCCAACTAAATGAAGGTAGTAAAACCATGGAGATACTTGGGGCGCTGCCCAACCTCATGCTCCTTAGTCTTCGTTGGAATGCTTATGTTGGGGAGAAACTAGTGTTCCGAGAGGGAGCATCCCCAAATCTCAGGAAACTTGATATTTGGAGTCCGAATCAACTAAGAGAGGTGAGATTTGAGGAGGGCGCCCCGCCTCTGATGGAAGAGATAGAAATCTACGGCTGCAGGTTGGAATCAGGGATTATTGGTATCAAGCACCTTCCAAGTCTCAAGGAGATTTCACTTCGTGGCGGAAGTGAAGTGGCGAAGCTTGGTATGCTGCAAGAGGAAGTGGACGCACACCCCAATAATCCCGTATTGCGAATGGGGGAGAACCAAAGCTACCATGACCTGGGGGAAGTCCAAGGATTGGAAGCAACGGAATCCATTGCTGAGCCTGCGGGAGAGAGCTCGCAAGTGGCCACATTGACGACGGACGACAGGTCAGTCCTGCACGGCAGCTACTTTCCCTTTCGTTCACGTAGTAGTTGTTATCAATTGGGATGTTTTGCACTCACGATTCCTCTCGCTTGCTGTCTCTAGTTAAACCCAACAGCGAAGATGCGTTCTGATGCTGCTCGTCGCTAGCTGATGATCGGCTGCCCCTGTTGCTGAAATCTCCCTGCCTGTTTTAATTCCATCTGATTTCTCGCAATGTAATGTACGCTTGTAGCACCACTATTGCAACGAGCAGCTTAATTCGTTGTTTGATTTGGATGCTTAGTTGTGGTTCGTGATTAGCATGGTTAGTTTCAGTTTGTGATTGGGGTAGCGGTCGACGGTCGTGTTTTGTTCTGTGTGTTTTGTGGCTTGGCAAAATCAGTTTTCCAGTATGTTTCACTACTAGCTTAAAATTTTGATGGCAGCCGCGTCGGAATTGATGCAGTGTGATGATAGATTTAAATTTCAGTTTCTTCATGATGACTCCATTTATTTCCACAACAAATACAGATTCCTCCAGAGAAGCAGATACAAGACATGTCACCAGAAGGTATGCATTATCTTTAACTAATACCATGTCGATGAAGCAAATGATAATAACAATTTTCTTATCAATTGCTACAACATACTATGTTTTCATACTTCAAAAACCAGTTTTTTTTTTGTATTCTTCAGCTTATGATAAGTTTGAGTACATGAATGGTGCTTTATGGATTGGTGTATCAAGTGCTACTAGTTTTGATGAACTGCGGTTGCTGTAAGATACCGTTTCTTTAATAAGTATGTTGTCTGCTGTATATAGGCCATCCGAGGGTCCGATACACGTGGACACTTTACCTAAACTAGGCCAATTAGGGGCAGCCGGCTATTATCATGACACCGTACCTCTTCTTATATATAGCGGGTAGGGGCTGCATATTGTACACACTGCCGGAGAGCATATAAATGAAGTTGAGAGAAAGCTTAGGATTTTATCTTGAGTCTTTTATTATACTTTTATTATTATGAGTTGAGTGCTTAATCGTTGGCAACACGACCTTGAATATACAACATTGTCATGTTTATGTTGAATCATCACATACTGAACTAGTTAGTGTCAAAATTTTGCTGAGTTTATTCTTGCTGGATTATCTTTTAGTTGCATATTTGACCTGCAGTTGGTTGTCCTTTCTAAAAAAATGATTAGAAATTGGGATTTGATTCATTACACCTCTTTTAGAAAAAAGTTACAAATCTTAAAATAAAATAGTTAATATTAAGTGATGATAAATCTATACCAACCTATAAAAAAATCAAATTGAAGATTAGATATAGATATAGACTTGAATATTAGGTCGGGGCAAACTCAAATTATGGTTCAATGTTGTGTCATTAGTTCATTGCTATTTACCTTAATAACAAGTTTCCCAGGCTCCAAGTAGTTGCTTTTTCATATACATGATCTTCTGCTTCTATTTTCCTTTCAACTCCATCAATCCCATATATAAAAGAGAAAAATAACACTAGTTGTTTGTAAAGGCTGAACACTATTGTACAGTTTTTTTGGCTTATAAATCATTTCTGACATAATCTTGCTATATGCATTGCAATATTTGTTACCTGTAGTGTGCAAAATAGAAGTAATTCTTTTTGTATCAGTCTGGTCCCTTCGATTCCCACCATTACCAATTGGGCTCTCTTGTACTGATGGGGGAACAGCCTGATTGGTTCAAAACCATACGCTTTTGCTGAAGACTTACTTGCGGGGAGCCACATAAGAAAAGGTAAAAACATCGAAGATTTATTTCAATGTAAATATTTCATATCTACGAGCTGCAGCAACTCTGATAGATAAGAAGTTGAGCAGCATACCTCTCAAGGGTAAGTGAACGTCTCAACCATCCCGTGTTGTGATTGGAGTGATCTGAAGTGAATCTGGATGACTATGAATGATCTGAAGTGAATCTGGAAGTTGTGGAATGTCCTTTTGGGCCAAGAGAGTCCGTTGTGCCCTCAACAATCCATGCACATCTGAAGTGTGCTCTGAAGGAATCATATTGCTAACATGTCAGTTCTGCTCAGTAACAGCTTCTGCTTGTAGTTATCATGTCAGATGTTCTATTAGTGTTAACCGTCCATTGTGTGTTGATCTAAGGGTTACTATTCCTGTTACCTCATTGGAGGTGACAGATACTACTGTCAGTTAATACATAGTAAATAATATTTTTGCACCTGCTATTAAAAGCATGGATGTCAATAAGGTAAATATTTAGTGAAATAATCTCACCTGCTATATTTTATAAATTTGAATTGTACTGTGCAAAGTTATTTCTTTATTTTTAACACCATATTGATCTCACTAAGCATTTTGAATTCTAAATATAATAAAAGATCAAATCTGCCAGTAAAATTTAAAATTTGGTATTGAATTTTAAATATTCAGACTATAAAGCAAATATATGTCCTTTTCTACTTTCAATTTATAATGGAAATTTTGGATTAATTCGGATATTTGAATAATATTCAATTTCTGTTTCACATAATAGAAGTTTGAGACTTCAGATTACAATTGTTTCTTTGTTTCAAGTACAGAATTTATTTTTCGATACATTTCATTTTTACTCTGAATATTACGGAACTTCCTATGTTTGGTTTGAATACTGAAATAAAAAGTTTTGTGATTCCCTTGACATGTAGGCCCACTGTTATGGGCTGGGCGTTGCCTCTCTGGTAGGGGCTCCCCTTGATTTCCTAGACTGCATGCATGATTAAGTTTAGGAAGGATAACTATGTGCATTGTTGCTTTCCTCTTTTGGCTGTGATGAATTAGTTGGGAGGATCCGGTATAAGTTTTATTAGGCCAAGGTTATCACGGCGCTCCGGCAAGTCACGGTAAGACCGTGGTGCTTGGACGCCTAATCGACTAAGTGTCTATCATGACGACAATTAGATAATAATAGTTAGACGATAGTAATAAATACAAGCAATAACTTGTATGACCAAAATATCAATCATAATTCACAACAATCAATGTTTATGGTTCCTGTAACTTGTAATAAACTTTGTCCTCACCCTCTCCATAGAAAAAACGAGCACAATAGCTGCAACTGGTAACTTGCTGAGGCTTCAACAGTGTCTCGCAACACTCCAAGACTCCAACACAGACACACAGTCTCGCAACGCTCCAACAGACTCCACTCCCTCCTGTCTCTCCCTATCTGCACCTCTCCCTCTCTCATCATGACCAGAGGAGGGGAAGCCGACCGGAGAAGGCGCCGGCGGCGGTCAAATCCGGGCGGCGTAGACTAGATGCAGTGGTGGTAAGGCTCGACGACGGCGGATCCGACGGTGACAAGGCCGGCGATGGAGAGGGCCGACATGGAGATGGAGCCCAGCATGGAGGCCGCCACGGTGCGGCTTGGGAAGAGCGCCGGACGAGGTAACGGTAGCACAGGAAGAGGCGGCCGGCTCCAGATCTGAGCCGACGGGATCCGACGGCCTGGTGGCTACGGCCATACCCGCGCGGGAAGAACCAGAGGCAGCCGAATCCAGCTTGGAGGTGGCCACCTAACTTCCTCAACCTAGACGACGAGCCTTAACATCTCCCTCCGGCCGGCCGGATAGCTTGGCGTCGTCTAGGCCATGACAACCATGTATTAGGCAAAACAAACTCGTTATAATCAATAGTTAGAATTTATCACAGCTCTTACCTCAGTGGGGGGAGAGGGGTTAGACGGTGTACCTTAAAAGAGCTCGTTCTATAATAGAAGCCGGGGACCACCCCCTCCGCTACTTAAAAAAAAGATGTTCTATGCTTTCAATTCCTGGTATTGTTTTCAGCTTGTTTATCTCAAAGCGAATACATTTGCTGATTTTGCTTATTTCTAATTGATTCACTCTCTTTACTTCATCGATTTTCTCTTCTCAGGAAGATTGTTTCACATCTCAGTTGAATGAAATAAACTCATGCTCTGTAAGTATTCATCTGGGGAGGACATTTGAAAGATCCAATCGAGTACATAAGATTCATTACCATGCTGCTTTGTTCATCCTGCTATCTACAAATGCAAGAAGTGTCCTTAAACGGGCCAGATGTTTGTTCAGTGTTTTGGTACAAATGAACTTCTCTGGTAGGTACGTTATTTTATTGTAACCCTTTCAATGTTAGACAATTTAGTCGACTGAAGACATTTGCAAAATGCAGTGATGATGACACCTGTGCAATCTTTCAGGCAGAATGGCTGGATGAAGCTTGATATTGCCACTGCAATCTTTTCCAGTTCAGGCAGAATTGGAGTCGGTGCCGCCATCAGAGATCGCAATTCGCAACAGCCAATTTGCTGTGGCTCTGATGTGCTATATGGATCACATCCTCATCCCGTGACACCAAGCTAGCAGAACTCTCCATGATCATCAAACTGGCGGAGTTCGCATTTGCGTTCAGCTTTCCAAATGTGCTGGTGGCCTCGGATATGCTGCAAAGTGAAGTGGAGGTGCAACCCAATGTTTCAATGTTGCGAATAACAGAGGTGCGACACGATCTGGGGGACATCAATGGAAGGGAGGCGATGGAGCAACCTACAACGTCATTTCCAGGGCTTAGACGGAGTTTACAAGTCGGACTTGGTGGCCCTGGTTCCCTCGACTAGATGACAACGATCATTTCTTGGACAACACCGTGGATCAACTTGATGAGAAGTCCTAGCATTGGACTCCAACAGCTTCGAGTCCCAGGAGCATGATCTGCTTGCTAATATGTGCAATCACTACTACAAAATAAGTTATATCGGGCGTCTCATCATAGACGATTTATAGAGAACCATCTATGCTATTATTATTACAGACGATTTTACAAGCGTGACTGTTTATCGTTTATGATACGCAACTATCACAAATGATTTGTGTTAATAACTGCCTGTGATAGTTCACAGACGGTTATTAACACAAACCGTCTGTGATAGTTAAAGACATCACAAACGGTTCGTGTTAATAACCGTCTGTGATGGTTCACAAATGGTTATTAATACGAACTGTCTGTGATAGTTGCAAATGTCACAAATGTTTATTAATACTAACCGTCTGTGATAGTTCACAGACGGTCATTAATACGAACCGTTTGTGGTAGTTGAGTATCACAGACGGGTTATAGTTGAAATCGTCAGTGATATTTATAATAAATGGCGCGCGCTCGTCTTCCCGATGCGTGCTTTCAATCGTTTCAGCTCCCTGATATGCGTCTCTTCATCTCCTGTGACGGATGTGTTCCTTGTATAAAAATGATGACTACCATCGGAGATTAATCCCCACATCGCTGATATATCCTATACGAACACCTCACTGGCCGGCTATCTTTCTTGTCTCTCGATCACAAATAAATGGCTCGCTATTCTTCCTTGTCGCATTATTGATAGCCAACCTAGTTATCCTAGACGAGCACCTCGCTGGCCGTACGCTGGCGGATGTTGTGGAAGGACACTGTGCTAACAATGCCCTCCCTCCTATGTCCGAGGAGTTGCCAAAACAGTTGAAGGCCACCTTTCACCGTCTTGACATCCTCCTCCGCCGTATCTTCCAGTTGGTCTCCTGCTTCCGGCAAGCTAACCTCGCCATTGACGTGGTCCTCCACAATGACTTTGCATGTCTCCAGGAGGCTTGCCGTCACTTGGAGTGCTTAGTCGAGGCGACGGGGTACCGAGTCAACCTTGCCGAGACCTCTCAAGAAAAGGAAGAGGGCCTATGGACTCAATTCAACTTGATTGTTCAGTCGAAGGTTGTTCGGGAAACACTCAAACGAGCGCGTTAGCGGGTGGATACATTTTGGATTTCGTTCGCTGATGATCCCAAACCGTCCAATGCCGACCATGTCACCTACGAAGTTTTGGTGACGGAGATTGCATGCTACCTCCACCATTAGAAAAAACTTCGAAGCAGTTAGCTATAGGTTTCTACTTTTTTGTTATCTTTTGTAAGAAATGACTGGGCCACGCTATTTGGGCGCCATATATATGTAAAATCAAGCAGTTGAATTTGTATTTACTCTTATATATATATATATATATATATATATATATATATATATATATATATATATATATATATATATATATATATATATATATCTCGTGTGTGTGCATGTATGTATGTATGTATGTATGTATAACGACATGACGGTGTTACTTACCGGTAAAAAGCAAGTAAATAATACATATTTACTCCTGAGTCATTACCAAATTTGCATTTATGTATATAAGAATGAATTTAGATTTTAGAACCATATTATCACAGACAGTTCTAATTTAGAACCGTCTATGATGTTTATTCATAGACGGTTATTAATACAAACCGTCTGTGATAATTCATAATAACAACCGTCTATGAAATCTTCAATTATCACAGACGGTTATTAATGAGAACCGTATATGATAATGGGAAATCACAGACGGTTCGAGCTTGGGCGTGTCTGGGATACGCCGCGTTATTAAATGCCTAGCCAGCGGGGTCTCGACAGATCTGTCTTCATTTTGTTGCATTAAAGAAGGCGGCCGGCTTTGGGGCGTTTGGTGAAAGCATACCGCTTGCAGATCTAGCTTGTAAGTATATTTGTTCTTGGTGATTAGAGGTTAGTATTTGCTTCTAATTATGTCTTGTAATTAAGAGAGGTGATAGCTAGGTTTAGATCTTGTTTAATTGGTAGTTTGCTCCAATTTAAGAATGGGTCACTACTCCTAGTCTACCTAGTATATTTCAATATGTTCTTAGTTGATATATATATATATATATATATATATATTACTTCATGACACTAATTTGTTATATGCATAGCGTAGATGGACCGAAACTAGATGTACATTGAGAATCGTGTGAGTGAAGAGTACATTAATTGCGTATCTGCTTTTAGAAGAGCAACCGAGCAGAATATGTTGAAGAAGGGGATGAAATATATGTATTGTCCATGCATCGATTGCGATAATATGAAGATGTTTACCAACTCAGTGCAGATTGAAGCTCATTTGATTCGAAGGGGTTTCAAAAAGGGGCATACATGTTGGACCAATAACGATAAAGACAAGATTATACAAGAAAGTAATATCATCGAGTAAGACAATGATATGCCAGTTGTGGACTATGGTTTTGATGAGGATAGGTCGTATGATGATAATCTGGATCAGATGCTATGCTTTGCAGAATGGAACTATAGTGAGAGAGAGTTTGGTAAATTCGAGGGCTCGATGGAGGACTTAGAGAAACCTTTTGTTCTCGGGCTACAAGCCGTAATACACAAGGTTGTCATCTGTTCTTGAACTGCTAAAATTGAAGACAAGCAATGGTTGATCCGATAAGAGTTTCATGGCATTGTAAGTCTTCTAGTGAACATCCTTCCAAAAGAAAATGTGTTGCCGAGAACCACCTACCAAGTTAAGAAGATTTTTTGTCCATTGAAAATGGAAGTAGAAAGAATACATATATATCCGAATGATTGCATCCTCTACCGTAAAGAGTATGCAAAATTACATGCTTGTCCGGTATACAAAGCATCCCGATACAAGCGTACGAATGACTCCAATGACAGCGAGGACATCGAGGTGAAGCAAGGTCCTCTTGCTAAGATGTTGTGGTATCTGCCTATAATTTCCCATTTGAGGTGTTTATTTTTGAATTGAAAGGATGCAAGATTGCTGCGTTGGCACTCGGAGGAGCGTAAGAAAGATAAAATGATAAGACACGTTGCTGATTCTGCTCAGTGGAGGAACATCAATAGGATGTTTGTAGGTTTCGGTGTGGAACTGAGGAATATAAAGTTTGGGTTGAGTACAGATGGAATGAATCATTTCGGTAACATGAGCAGCTGACATAGCACCTGACCTGTGAATGTATGCATGTACAAAAGGAGCCAAAGCATGTACGCACTGCTTAGATTATACTAAGAGTGTGTGGTTGAAAAACTTGCGCAAAATTGTGTACATGCATCACTGCAGGTTCCTTCCAAGGTATCACCCATACCGTAGGATGAAGAAACAATTTGACGAAAAAAGACGATGACTCAGCACCAAGGCCTTTTAGCGGAAAAGAGGTCTACAGTATGGTCAAGGATATCAATGTTATGCTTGGAAAGGAATGTAAGTTGAGGACCTGTCAGAAGAACATATGGAAGAAGAGGTCAGCATTTTGGGACTTACCTTACTGGGAGCAATTAGAAGTTAACAATTGTATTGATGTCATGCATGTAGAGAAGAATATATGTGATAGCTTGATTGGTCTCTTACTGAAACATTCATGATAAAATAAAGGATGGTGTCAAGGCACGGTGTGACTTGGTTGTTATGAATATCAAGACCGAGTTAGCACCGATAGAGACCAATAAAGGCTAGACGTACCTTCCCCTAGCTTTCTACACTCTGTCTAAGTCCAAAAGAACTGAAATATGTCTGTGCTTGTATGGTGTGAACTCCACCAGCATGAAGAAACTTGTTTCCATGCAAGATTTGAAATTAATTAGTATGAAGTCTCATGACTGTTATGTGCTGATGACACAATTGCTTCCTGTTGCAATTAGAAGTATTTTGCCGAATAAGGTTCAAGCGACAATCATGAGGCTGTGTTATTTCTTTAACGCAATTTCTCAGAAGGTCATCGATCCCGATGGACTAGATGCTTTGCAGATGAGGTGGTGAGGACTCTATGTCATCTTGAGATATATTTTTCTCCATCATTTTTTGATATCATGGTGCACCTTATTGTCCACTTTGTGAAATAGATAAAGATATACGACCCCGTATTTCTATGTTATATGTACCTGTTCGAGAGGTACATGGGAACTCAAGTTCTATGTACACAATCAATCTCGGCTGGAGGGCAGCATCATCGAAAGTTATGCAACCTGTAGGATCAGAATTGGCAACAGAGGGGGGTGAATGTTGCTTTTAAAAATTTTCCCCACACAATGACATCTTCTCTCCGGTAGCTATAGAAGCTAGGGATACAGAAGAAAACTTGCTTCCAAAAACTGAACCAAAAGTGCAGAAAAACTGCAGCAGCTGAAAGCTGAAGTGGAGCACAAAATGCTTGCTGCACTCTGAAAATCTGGACAGGAGAGACTGCTCAAACTGCGCTGCTTGCAAAGGTCTGAAAAAAGCCAATCGAAAATGGATTGTAAAGACTGAAAATTAGAACCGAACAGCAGAGAGACAAAAGCCAACTGAAAAATGAAGGCAGAACAAGAATCATTAGATTCGGTTGGAAATGTTCTCCAAAAATAAAACAATCTGAGAATGAAGATTGATGGAGACTCAGAGCTTCAGTTTCAATCAGGAGAGATCAACTAGTTTTGGTCCAGAGAGTACACCAAGGCAACAAAAATACAGGCAACAGTGATTACTTTGCTTGTCAGAAACAAAGAAAATTCTGCAGTTCAGCTCAACCAAAGCCTCCGAGACCCAACAAAAAGGAACAAGAGAGAATACTTTTAATAAAGAACAAATCAAGCCTGCCTCACTGAAAAAGGTAAAGTCACTCTTTCTCTTTTTCTGGCAAGAACCTTCATGAGATTCACTGGTTCTTTCTTGGAACAGAGAAAGGAGAAAATGAAATCACTACTGAAGAATCACAGAGCTCAAAACCTACAGGATTAATTTCTTCAGACATGAGATTCTTGCAGTTCTTGATTAGGGAACAACAAATATATCTAGAAATTAACTCCTGAGCAACAAGAACCTAGACGACACATGCTGAAGACAACCTTTTGACAGGAAAAAGAGAACACATGATGTCTAGCAAAAGATCTTCTGAGAGGAAGTGGCCAGAAAAGGTTTGCTCTCAGGGATAAACTGGCCGAAAGGCTTTGATGTAGATCCCTTAGTTCTGAGCACAATGTTTCTGTGGCTTCTCCAATAGAGGATACTACTCGAGTTCACAAGAAGCAGAGAAGAATAAAAAAGCAGAACTGAAACGAAGACAACACAAAGAGATAAGAAAGAACAGAGAAACAAGCAGTAACACAAGAAGTGACTGAAGATCAGATCATCTCAAATAGAAAGCATCAGAGATTGATACTAAGAAAGAAATGATTACACATGTTTTCTTACAGCCAACCCACTATATGTTTCCAACCTGAGATGAACTCACATCCTGAGCATCACCCTCTGGCCAAACTCACGCAGGAGTTAGAAGCAAACACACAGGAACTCTTCTCACAATTCTCATGAAGACACGAACAAGAACCAGATACACCACATGTGTCTCCACCCACTCCTCAACTACTCAAAAGAGAAAAGCAAAGCTAACTCCAAAAAGAAAGGAAGACACAACATATGGAAAGAAAACCCTAACTCTCTACCAAGGCCATGAGGGGGTATGCAGCCCCTCACACCTATTTATAGCCCTTGGCTAACGGGTCTCCAACCCGTTACGCCTGCTAAACCCGAACGAAGCCTGCTTCCGCTAGCGCAGCCTCGTGAAATTACCATTTCACCCCTCCTGCACCTTCCGGGAAGCTTCCGCGCTCCTTGTCGTCCACGACTCGCAACCACATCGAATCTCCGCCGTCTTCGACACATCCGACCGTTCTGACCTCGACACCGCCTGTGTCTAGTCCGGTCACCTCGTGTCTCGCCACGACTCCGTTTCGACGTCCTGCAGCCAACACAGACAAGAAACACATCAAATAGCACCGCTCGATACATGTAAGCATAATAACATCAACAAACCTGTCGAAACATCAGAATATGCATCCTAAACCTTTTGCCCAGGTTTGACCAAGTCCGACCGAGCCCGTTGCACCACGCAACGACATGGTCCGAACCAACCAACTCAAACTCGACTTTCTTAAACCGATGTCAATTACTCATCATACACACGGGATGACTACCACATGGTCTCTCACAACCGAAGAGGTCATCGAGTTCTGCATCGATTACATGGCTCAGTTCAAACTGATAGTTGTGTCTATATCTCGTTATGAGGAGAGGTAGATGGTATCGGGACCATCGGAAGGAAAACAATAACTCCCGATCTGGATACGTACACTCAAGCTCATTTCACGATCTTGAAACACATGACTGAAGTATCTCCATATATTGAAGAGCAGAAGGACATGCTACCCCAAGACAATCCAAGCCGGTCAGAGGTTTGGATCACGAGACAGCACAACTGTCGGTTCAACGAATGGCTAAAGGTGCAATTCACTGGGAGCTTATCGAGTGAAACGCTGCAATGGTTGGCAAAAGAGCTAAAATTTACAATTGTGACATTCTAAGGATACAACATTGTAACATCCTGAAAAGTTAAATTTTGGATTATAAAAATTTCTTGCATTAATTGCTGTGATTTTGCTTTCAAATTGATTTTCTTAGAACATTTCTTAATTAAAGAGCTGATGATGTCCAATGGGCAAAAGGAATGAAATAATAGAACATAAAATAATAAAATGAGAATCTGAAAAGATGATCCAGTGTCAAAAAGAAAGTAGTTGATCCTAAGTAATGGGTTATTTTTTTTAGGGTTAAATCTTTGCAAAGGAAATGAGAGAGAAAAACAAATTAGATAAGTATATATATGTAAATACAAATATGTATATATGAAGGATGGAAATAATTTAAAAAGGGATTTTAAATGAATAAAAATGTGTAGATGAGCTCCCCTTAAAGATAGGGATTTAGAAGTATATATGTATATATTTTCATATTTGCAAATATGTGAAAGAAATAAGTGAAATTAAATAAAAATAGAAAAGAAAAGTTAAAAAGAAAATATTTTTTGAGGGCGACTGCCGCCCCACCGATCCGGCCCACCCGCTGCTCCGCCACGCTCTGTTCTTCTCCCCAGGCGCGCGCATCTCGCCCGCTCATGCCTGCCTCGCCTCGGCGCCTTGCCGGACAACAGATTCGCCTTCTCGGACAGCGCCCGCCAACCGAGGACGCCGCCTCAGGCGCGCCCTCTTCCCAGCAGCCGCCAGTCTTCTCTCTCCTCCGTGGCAGCCATGCGAGCCCCCCACCGCCACGCCCCACGGTTTTCTCCCGCGCCACCTCTCTCTTTTCTTTTCCCACAGGCTTGCGCCGTCTCTCCCTCTCTCTCCCTTTCCCTGCCCTGTGCAGTGGCTTCCCCCTCCGTGGCAAGCATGCACCCACTCCAGCAGCACTTGCTGCCTGGCACGCTCCCTCGCGTCTTGAAGTCTACCCGGCGGTCGCGCATGGAGTCCCAAAGCCCTGCCCTTGCCCACCGCAGTCGAAAGACCGCACGGGAGGCACTCGATGCCGGCCCCCCGCGTGCCCTTAAGAACCCCCGAGCTCCCCTCCGTCCTCCCCACGCTCTCCTCATCCTCTCCGACCAGGTAATTGGGCCTTAGAAGCACAAAAAAAATCACCTCAGCCGTGCTTCTTCCCCAACTCCGGCGACACCCTCGCCGCCAACCCCGTCCACCCGAGCTCAATTCCTAGCTCCTACTCCATCTCCAGAGCCTCACAAACCCATTCCCAGCCTTCCCCGGACCTCTCCCCGGCCGTACCTCGCCGGCACCGGAGGCACCCCCGGCCCACTGCCGAGCCACGTCGCCGGCCACCCTCCGGCGTCTCCCGACCCTCGTCGCCACCACCACGAGCCTCACCTCGGCGCCAAGATTACATTTCGCGCGCCGCCCGAACCTCTCCGGCCCTCCCTCGCCGGGCGCCATCACCGACTTCGGCCTCGCCTCGCCTACCCGGCCGCCTCCCGAGCTACCTCAAAGGATAAAGCATCCTTAAGGGGTAGGCAAAGCCTCCCAGCCCACTTGGTTATCGCAGCCTCTTCCCCCATTGGCTCCCGTGGCGTTCGAGCCCCGGCTCCGCGTCTTGGGTTGAGCCATTCTTTTGTTTTCTTCGCACACCGACAAGTGGGCCCACTGTCGTCGGCCGATCGTATACCGTGGTCGAACGCCGATCACAGATATCGTGGTCGAACGCCGACCGCGTATACCGTGGTCGAACGCCGACCGCGTATACCGTGGTCGAACGCCGACCGCGTATACCGTGGTCGAAACCGACCGCGTATACCGTGGTCGAACGCCGACCGCGTATACCGTGGTCGAAACCGACCGCGTATACCGTGGTCGAAACCGACCGCAGATACCGTGATCGAACGCCGATCAGCGTATACAACGTGGTCGATACCGACCACCGTAGCGTGGTCGAATCCGATCAGATACAACGTGGTCGATACCGACCACGTGGCTATTTTCGACCACGTTAATATTGAAACTGGGATCTTTAAAATAGCATAATTTCTTCATTTTAACTCCAAATCGAGTGAGACAAATTTCTAAATTCGTCTAAATTCAAGATCTGTCTAATAGAACTGAAATCATAATTTTTAGATTTTATTTGAATTTCTGGTGTTATTTGGATTGATTTGTTGCTTTGCTTTCAATTGCAAATTTTCGCGTACGGATTAAATAGCTTACGAGACTCAAGAAGAAGAGGCCGAGGCAGCAGCTGCAGATTCCAACCCCCAACCCTCTGAGCACTTTGACCAAGGCGAGTTATCACTTGATCATATTGAACCCCTGTTTATGCAAATACTTTTCGTTACACTATCCAAGTGCATGCTATTATTTTATGTGCTAAAGTATGTTCAGATTTTCTTAGATTTTAGATATAGACCTATTACTATGCTTGTTAGTAGTACCGGTGAAACCTTTGGGATATGTGAACCTTGTCGCCTTAGTAAAAACTAGCATAATGTAGTTTTTCACAAATAAAGTTATGATATATCGTACTGCTTAGTATTGCTAGATAACCGGGATGATAGTTCTCCCAAAAGTATTTCACTTGCAAATGTGTGATAATTTGGGCGATCATGGTGGGAATGATGGAGAAAGTTTGGAGCTGTTATTTTATGCTCCCAAAAGCCTCAAACTTGCTTAGTATCCGGGTGGATGATTGGGGTTGGTATGTGGTGTGGGAAGCACAAAGAGTTTGGGGATGTGGTAGAACCACTCAGATAACCCTAAGGACCGAATCTTGTCATGTTAGCCCGTGTAAAACAGTACAACCACAAGTCTGTAAATTACAACCTGGCTAAGTAGATTTATCGAAACCCCCGGACTCATCTCACTGGTAGTGGTTAGGCGTGGTTTTGCAAGGGCAAGGAAGGCCTAAAGGGACACCAAGGGGAGGGTGAAGTTTTCCAGCTGTCCTAAGCGTTGCGGGAAGTGGAGCCCGGCTGCGTTAGTGACTGTGGAAAATATCCCGTGCAACGTATGGGACCCACCGCAAGTGGGATAAGCCCATAGGGTGAGATGACGAAAGAGGCTAGATATCTTGAAAGGTTACGGTGACGGTCTGCTCAACCATATGACTAAGGAATCATGTGGGGCAACGAGTTGGCAGTCTCTTGTGGGGAATGTGTACAAACTCTGCAGAGTCAAAACTATTTGAATAGCCGTGCCCACGGTCATGGGCAAACATGGGATACTTAACTAGATATAGTTCTGTTTCAGAAATAATTTTGTGGGTAAATTGGAAAAGCATAGGGCAGGAAAGGCCCTAGTTTGGAATTGTCCTGGGTGTCGTCCCAGTGGTAAGATAGGCAGCTATAATGCTAAAGGTCTTTGTAAGTGCAGAGAGCCATGTAATGGTGGATGGACTCTGTGCACTATTAACACAATTATTTCCAGTAAAATTTTGTCCTTCATAAACTGCTAGGTCATAGGGATTTCTAAGTACTGTATTGAAAAGGCAGTTTCTGGCAAAATAAAATAAACCTAGAGCCTTCCCTTGATCAGCCAACATTCTATTACTGCATTCTGCGTGATGATTCGCTGAGCACGGTGGTTAGTGTGCTCACACTCGCATTATCAAAACAGAGACAGGGACGCAGGATCATTATGCATATGAAGATGCCCCGGTCTCAGGAGGAGAGAAGGACGATGGAAATTAGGTCGTCTTGCGTATTTTTCTGAACTTAGACAAGTTAGACCTAAGGCATTGTGTGCACGTATATTACCTATCCTAGGTAATATATACTGCACACATTACCCCCCCAGTCGCTTGCCTGAGGTTTTGGCCCTGCTTTTGCTTTCTCTTCCGCTGTTCGCTTGTATTGATGACATTCGGCCGAAGTGCCCCCTTTTGTAAACTATTGCCCGACGTGGCTTAATTTGGAACCATGGTTTGTAATATTATTGTTTAAGCGATGTATGTATGATTCAGCAATGTACTGTGTGCACTAACTCGATCCGAGGATTAGTGCGGTAATCCTGAGAGGATTTCGGATTGAAAAATCTGGTGCAGCAGAGCTGGTATCGAGCATACTGATGTAGGGTAAAGGCCTTAGTATGGACGTTAGTCAAAGGATAGGATTATAATTTTATCAAACTTATAAAAAGAGTTTCCAAAAATATAGTGTATTACTTCTTTCTCTATCCTTCTTAGACACATTACATCCTATCCTTCATTGATATTTTGAAAAGTTACTAACACTAGAAATTTAAATTACGGATGGTCGGAGTGGAGATGAGGGTGGCTGGGACTATCGGCCCACTGGTGTCGAGGGGAGTTTGCCAAGTATCTGCGCAAGCTCCTCCATTACAGGGCTATCCGGACCAGCCTGTGTCGTGGTCTCAAGACCACAGTGGAGGAGAGGAGTCTTGGTCGATCGAGGTGTTCATCTACAGAAGATGCGCGACGACCAGCCCCACGTCTTCCGGACAGAGCACCAGCGGACCATCCGGGCTGTGGCACTTTAGGACGCTGCGCCTTCTTGCTGCCGCACGGATGTGCGACATCTACAAGGCCCGCCTTCGACGCACCCCTTACGCTACTACCCATCGCGCCAGAGAATGCACGATACAATGAGACCTATATGCGTGACGAGAACAACCCGATGCTTACGCATCGAGTTGACTGACGAGGCCATGGGATCGCCCCATCTGCTGCTCTCGGAGGAGATCACGCCCTCGGGTTCACCTCGTCGCCACACACACGAGGTGGCGACCCTCGCGACAGCTCACCCGGTCGAGCAAGCCTTGGCATTGCCAAGGCGGGCGGCCGCGGCGGGTGCGGCCCAGCGAGTTCCAGCTCTGCTGCTACTCCAGCCCCCGCCCGGCCCGGCCGGGGGCGCGGTGGGCCCCGCACCACCTCTGCAAGCGCAAGGCGTCGACCTCCGGGACCACGATCGACTCTTGGCCACGGAGGGTCACGTCGCGATCGCGGCCGCTCCGCTCGAGACCGACCCCTCCGAGTTCAGTGGCAGCCGGTCTCGTTCTCAGTCGCCGACTTACAGTCCTTCCAGCCCAGGCGCTGGAAACATGGAGGAGTAGACCGGATGGCGCGAGTACTAAGGGGTGTATCGTAGCATGTTATCCAAAACCTTTTGTATCGTAGTAGTTATTTCCGTCAAAACTTTAATTAATTATGATGTAATAGTAAGTCCAGCCTAGAAGCTGGCTATGTGATGTTTTATTCTAAGAAGCCGGCCTCGTGTTTGAAAATTGCTTTTGTCGTTTATCTTGTTGGCTTTTATTTGCTGCATATGTAGTCTTCTATCGCTTTGCCTAGCATTAGTGCTAAGCCAATTGTATGCATAAATATAATTGCAGATGGCCAGCCAAAGGGTAACCAGGGCTCAGGCCAATGCCACCCTCAACCAAGGAGTGGTGGACTCCGCACCCGGTGTCATGCCAACAGGGCGTGAGCAGACCCACGATCAGGAAGCCAACCTTCCGCCCCCTCCAACCAACCCCACCATGGCGCAAGTCATGGCGCAGCAAACCCAATTGCTGCAGGCTATATTCGCCGGGCAACAAGGGGGCACTAGCAGAACTAGAGCTGATCTGGGTGACTTTCAAAGGACCCGGCCCCTTACTTTCTCCTCGGCCGATGAACCTCTCGAAGCCGAAGATTGGCTACGGATACGGAAGGAAGCTGCGCTGGCCAAGTCTGTTGAAGAAGACAAAGTAATATTTGCACTCATCGGCTCAGGGCAGTGCAAATTGGTGGGAGAACTACCTTGCGGCCCGAGGTCAAGAGGAGAACTCCACAGACAACGATATGGATGTCATACCTTGGTCGGAGTTCAAGACGACTTTCAAAACTAACCGTCCCAAAGAGAATCCTAAGGATGAAGAAGAACGAGTTCCGTACTCTTAAGCAAAGGGGCATGACCATTAGTGAATACCTTACAAAATTCACTCAGCTTGCACGCTACGCCTCGACCGACGTGGCTGATGAAGAGGAAAAGATTGACAGATTTCTTGAAGGCATGAATGAGGAACTAAGGGTACAGCTGATCGTGCAAGACTTCACCAGCTTCCACCAGCTGGTGAACAAGGCCTTAATTTTGGAAAATGAAAAGAAGAATCTGGAGGCCAGCCGTAAGCGCAAGCTAACCACTCAGCGGCCGCAAGGGAGATTTATTCAGAAGTTCTTCAACAACCCCTCATTCTCAAGACCCAATCAACCCAGGGCTTCAACTCCAGCACCCCGATCAAGCGGGGGTTCTTTCCAGACTCCACGCACCGGAGGTCAAGACACCAGTATAAATCCATGACCAACCTTAATCATTACATTGTGGAGAGAAAGGGCATTTCGCCAACCGGTGCCCCACAAGCGAATGCCCTGTCCGTAGCTGCCGTCGATGCCCGACAAGGGCCTCGCACCTCGCAAGCTAGCAGGATTACCCCAACTCACAATCGGGGAAGGGTCAACCATGTTACAGCTGAAGAAGCTGAGGAAGCAGCGGGAGTCCTAATGGGTACGTTCTCTGTCAAGTCCATACCGGACAAACTCATTTGATTCGGAGCTTCACATTCATTTATATCCAAGGGGTATGCGGACAAACTAGGGTTACCTACCTATCCTCTAAAGAGGCCAGTAATACTTAAGTCACCAGCTGGTATGATAACAGCTACCTTAGTGTGTCCTGGGGTAATGATAGTCATGGAAAGGTGCAACTTCCCAGCGGACCTAATAGTACTAAGCTCCCAGACTCTGGATATTATACTAGGAATGGACTGGTTAGCCAGATATAAAGGAGTTATAGACTGTGCTTCCAGGACAGTAAAACTGACTAAATGCCTTGGAATGACCATAGAAGTGAAAGTGGACCGACCATACCGCTGGGGCCGGGAAATAAATTATCTTGAAGATGTACCCTTAGAAGGAATGATAGTGGTGCAAGATTATCAGGACGTATTTCCCGAAGATCTACCTGGCATGCCCCCAGACAGAGATCTAGAGTTCGTTATTAATTTGAAGCCAGGTGCTGCTCCTATTTCCAAGCGACCATATAGGATGACGGTGGAAGAGCTGGAAGAACTAAAGACCCAACTCCATGAACTGCAGGAAAAGGGATTCATCAGACCCAGTTCCTCACCTTGGGGATCTCCGGTGTTATTCGTAAAGAAGAAGGATGGTACAGCCAGAATGTGTGTAGATTACCGGGCATTAAATGAGGTAACCATCAAGAACAAATACCCCCTCCCCAGGATCGACGATCTATTTGACCAACTTGGTGGAGCCACCATCTTCTCTAAAATAGATCTGAGGTCGGGGTATCACCAGCTGAAAATTAGGGTTGAAGATATACCCAAGACAGCTTTTACCACTAGGTATGGACTGTACGAGTTTACGGTCATGTCTTTTGGTCTGACAAATGCCCCAGCATACTTTATGAACCTTATGAACAAAGTATTCATGGAATATTTGGACAAGTTCGTGGTGGTGTTCATTGATGACATCCTCATCTACTCTAAGACTGCAGAAGATCATGCAGAGCACCTACGCCTAGTGCTAGGGAAGCTAAGAGAACATCAGTTATATGCTAAGTATAGCAAGTGTGAATTCTGGCTAAGTGACATCAGCTTCCTAGGACATATAGTGTCCGCAGAAGGAGTATCAGTAGATCCCGCCAAGATTGCGGCGATGGCGAATGGAAGCCACCCTCCTCATTCTTGAAGTACGAAGTTTTCTGGGATTGGCAGGATACTACAGAAGATTCATAGAGGGGTTTTCTAGAGTAGCTAGGCCATTGACTCAGCTACTCAAGAAGGAACAGAAGTTTGAATGGACCACAGCCTGCGAAGGAAGCTTTCAAGAGCTCAAGAAAAGATTGACTACCACCCGGTGCTAGTCCTTCCCGATGTCACGCAAGGATTTTGAAGTATACTGTGATGCTTCCCATCAAGGATTGGGATGCGTACTGATGCAGGGAGGCAAGGTTGTAGCATATGCATCCAGGCAACTCCGCCCTCATGAGGTTAACTATCCCACTCATGATCTGGAATTAGCATCAGTAGTTCATGCCTTAAAACTCTGGAGGCATTACTTGATCGGCAACCACTGTGATATATACACAGATCACAAGAGCCTCAAGTATTTCTTCACCCAGTCACATCTTAATCTGAGGCAAAGGAGATGGTTAGAATTGATCAAGGATTACGACCTGAGTGTCCATTACCACCCAGGGAAAGCCAATGTGGTAGCAGATGCTCTGAGTCGAAAGGCCTACTGCAATAACCTCATGGATCCAGAATACCAGCCTGAACTCCACAAAGAGCTGGCCGCCTTGAACCTAGGGATCGTAGAAGAAGGAGCCCTAACCACCTGGGAGAATCAAACAAGCATTGAAGAAATGATAGAGGCTGCACAGAAGGAAGACCCAACTGTTTTAAGATGGAAGAAATTAATGGAAGAAGGGAAGGCCCCTAAAATGAATATGGATCATCAAGGAGTTCTAAAGTACGGAAACCGTGTTTTCATACCTCCCCAAAAGGACCTTAAGGATATAATGCTCCGAGAAGCCCATAGCTCCGCGTATTCCCTTCATCCTGGGAGTACCAAAATGTACCAAGATATGAAGCAATATTACTGGTGGCCAGGTATGAAGAGGGACATTGCCGAGCACGTCGCCTGCTGTGATGTCTGTCAAAGAGTGAAGGCCGAGCACCAAAGACCGGCAGGATTGTTACAACCCCTGAAGATACCACAATGGAAGTGGGAAGAAGTAGGGATGGATTTTATCACGGGGTTTCCCCGAACAAGGTCGGGATACGACTCCATTTGGGTCGTGGTGGATAGACTGACCAAGGTTGCTCACTTTATCCCTGTCAAGACCACTTACAAGGGAGACAAATTGGCAGAACTATATATGTCCCGCATTGTGTGCTTACACGGAGTGCCAAAACGGATAGTCTCAGATCGAGGGTCCCAATTTACCTCGCATTTCTGGGCTAGCCTGCATGAGGCCCTTGGTACTCATCTGGATTTTAGCACCGCCTATCACCCCCAGACAGATGGTCAGACAGAGAGAGTAAATCAAATATTGGAAGATATGCTTCGGGCTTGTGCCCTGGAGTTCTCCAAGGACTGGGATAAGTGCCTGCCGTATGCAGAGTTTGCTTACAACAACAGCTATCAAACCAGCCTTCAGATGTCCCCTTTTGAAGCATTGTACGGAAGAAAGTGCCGCACCCCTCTGCATTGGTCAGAAGTAGGGGAAGGATACATATTTGGGCCTGATACTCTGGAGCAAGCGGAAGAGAAAGTCCGCCTGATCAGAGATCGGTTATTAGCTGCCCAGTCTAGACAGAAAAGTTATGCAGATAAAAGGAGGAGGCCATTAAGTTTTGCAATCGGAGACCATGTCTACTTGAAGGTGTCACCCCTACGAGGAATTCGACGATTTAAAGTTAAAGGCAAACTTGCCCCTCGCTATGTTGGACCATTTCCGATCATAGCTAAGAAAGGAGAAGTGGCTTACCAGCTGGAATTGCCTGCAAGTCTAGCAGAGGTACACAATGTCTTTCATGTGTCCCAACTCAAGAAAAGCCTTCGGGTACCTGAGGACCAAACCCCGATGGAAGCAGTGGAACTCGAGAGTGACCTGACCTACAAGGAGCGTCCAATTAAGATTTTGGACACTGTGGAAAAGAAAACCAGAAATCAAACCATCCGCACTGCAGAGTGCAATGGAGTCATCACTCCAAGAAGGAGGCCACACGGGAACGCCAAGATCAACTAAAGAGAGACTACCCGATTATTAAGCCAACTAGACTGAATCTCGGGGTCGAGATTCCCTTTAAGGGGGGTAGGTTTGTAACATCCTGAAAAGTTAAATTTTGGATTATAAAAATTTCTTGCATTAATTGCTGTGATTTTGCTTTGAAATTGATTTTCTTAGAACATTTCTTAATTAAAGAGCTGATGATGTCCAATGGGCAAAAGGAATGAAATAATAGAACATAAAATAATAAAATGAGAATCGAAAAGATGATCCAAAGTCAAAAAAAGTAGTTGATCCTAAGTAATGGGTTATTTTTTAGGGTTAAATCTTTGCAAAGGAAATGAGAGAAAAACAAATTAGATAAGTATATATGTAAATACAAATATGTATATATGAAGGATGGAAATAATTTAAAAAGGGATTTTAAATGAATAAAAATGTGTAGATGAGCTCCCCTTAAAGATAGGGATTTAGAAGTATATATGTATATATTTTCATATTTGCAAATATGTGAAAGAAATAAGTGAAATTAAATAAAAATAGAAAAGAAAAGTTAAAAAGAAAATATTTTTTGAGGCGAGCCGCCCACCCGATCCGCCCACCCCGCTGCCCATCACGCTCTGTTCTTCTCCCCACAGGCGCGCCCTCGCGCCTCTCCATGCCCGGCTCGCCTCGGCGCCGGCCGGACAACAGATCGCCCGCTCGGACAGCGGCGCCGCCCGACCGAGGCGCGCGTCGCCTCCGACCGCGCCCTCTTCCCAGCCCCGCCAGTCTTCTCTCCCCTCCGTGGCGCCATGCGAGCCCCCCCCCGCCACGACCCGGTTTTCTCCGCCACCTCTCTCTTTCTTTTCCCCTGTGGGCTTGCGCCGTCTCTCCCTCTCTCTCCCTTTCCCTGCCCTGTGCAGTGGCTTCCCCCTCCGTGGCAAGCATGCACCCACTCCAGCGCACTTGCTGCCCTGGCACGCTCCCTCGCGTGCGCGAAGTCTACCCGAGCGGTCGCGCGCGCTCGCCGAGTCCCAAAGCCCCTGCGCCTGCCCCACCGCAGGCCGAAAAGACCGCACGGGGGAGGCACTCGATGCCGGCCCTCCCCGCGTGCCCTTAAGAACCCCCGAGCTCCCCTCCGTCCTCCCCACGCTCTCCTCATCCTCTCCAGGCCGGTGGTGGGCCTTAGAAGCACAAAAATCACCTCGGCGTGCTTCTTCCCCAACTCCGTGACACCCTCGCCACGACCCGCCCACCCGAGCTCAATTCCTAGCTCCTACTCCATCTCGAGCCTCACAAACCCATTCCCAGCCTTCCCGGACCTCTCCCGGCCGTACCTCGCCCGGCCTGGGAGGCACCCGGCCACCGCCGAGCCACGTCCCGGCCACCCTCCGGCGTCTCCCGACCCTCGTCGCCACCACCACGAGCCTCACCTCGGCGCCAAGATTACATTTCGCGCGCCGCCCGAACCTCTCCGGCCCTCCCTCGCCGCCGGCGCCATCACCGACTTCGGCCTCTGCCTCAGCTACCCAGCCGCCTCCCCGAGCTACCTCAAAAGGATAAAGCATCCTTAAGGGGTAGGCAAAGCCTCCCCCGCCCACTTGGTTATCGCAGCTCTCTCTTCCCCCCCCCATTGGCTCCCCGGCGCGCGTTCGAGCCCCGGCTCCGCGTCTTGGGTTGAGCCATTCTTTTGTTTTTCTTCGCACAGCGACAAGTGGGCCCACTGTCGGCCGATCACGTATCACGTGGTCGAGCGCCGACCACGATATCGTGGTCGAACGCCGACCAGCGTATACCGTGGTCGAACGCCGACCGCGTATACCGTGGTCGAAACCGACCGCGTATACCGTGGTCGAACGCCGACCGCGTATACCGTGGTCGAAACCGACCGCGTATACCGTGGTCGAAACCGACCGCGTATACCGTGATCGAACGCCGACCGCGTATACAACGTGGTCGATACCGACCACCCGTAACGTGGTCGAATCCGACCGTATACAACGTGGTCGATACCGACCACGTGGCTATTTTCGACCACGTTAATATTGAAACTGGGATCTTTAAAATAGCATAATTTCTTCATTTTAACTCCAAATCGAGTGAGACAAATTTCTAAATTCGTCTAAATTCAAGATCTGTCTAATAGAACTGAAATCATAATTTTTAGATTTTATTTGAATTTCTGGTGTTATTTGGATTGATTTGTTGCTTTGCTTTCAATTGCAAATTTTCGCGTACGGATTAAATAGCTTACGAGACTCAAGAAGAAGAGGCCGAGGCAGCAGCTGCAGATTCCAACCCCCAACCCTCTGAGCACTTTGACCAAGGCGAGTTATCACTTGATCATATTGAACCCCTGTTTATGCAAATACTTTTCGTTACACTATCCAAGTGCATGCTATTATTTTATGTGCTAAAGTATGTTCAGATTTTCTTAGATTTTAGATATAGACCTATTACTATGCTTGTTAGTAGTACCGGTGAAACCTTTGGGATATGTGAACCTTGTCGCCTTAGTAAAAACTAGCATAATGTAGTTTTTCACAAATAAAGTTATGATATATCGTACTGCTTAGTATTGCTAGATAACCGGGGATGATAGTTCTCCCAAAAGTATTTCACTTGCAAATGTGACAGTAATTTGGGCAGTCATGGTGGGAATGACTAGAAAGTTTGGAACTGTTATTTTATGCTCCCAAAAGCCTCAAACTTGCTTAGTATCTGGGTGGATGATTGGGGGCTGGTATGTGGTGCAGGGGAAGCACAAAGAGTTTGGGGATGTGGTAGAACCACTCAGATAACCCTAAGGACCGAATCTTGTCATGTTAGCCCGTGTAAAACAGTACAACCACAAGTCATAAATTACAACTGGCTAAGTAGATTTATCGAAACCCGGACTCATCTCCTTTGGTAGTGGTTAGGCGTGGTTTTGCAAGGGCAAGGAAGGCCTAAAGGGACACCAAGGGGAGGGTGAAGTTTTCCAGCTGTCCTAAGCGTTGCGGGAAGTGGAGCCAGCTGCGTTAGTGATGTGGAAAACATCCGTGCAACGTATGGGACCCACCGCAAGTGGGATAAGCCCATAGGGTGAGATGACGAAAGAGGCTAGATATCTTGAAAGGTTACGGTGACGATGCGCTCAACCATATGACTAAGGAATCATGTGGGGCAGCGAGTTGGCGGTCTCTTGTGGGGAATGTGTACAAACTCTGCGAGTCAAAACTATTTGAATAGCCGTGCCCACGGTCATGGGCAAACATGGGATACTTAACTAGATATAGTTACATTTGAAATAATTTTGTGGGTAAATTGGAAAAGCATAGGGCAGGAAAGGCCCTAGTTTGGAATTGTCCTGGGTGTCGTCCGAGTGGTAAGATAGGCAGCTATAATGCTAAAGGTCTTTGTAAAGTGCAGAGGCCATGTAATGGTGGATGGACTCATGCACTATTAACACAATTATTTCGATAAAATTTTGTCCTTCATAAACGCTAGGTCATAGGGATTTCTAAGTCTTGTATTGAAAAGGCAGTTTCTGGCAAAATAAAATAAACCTAGAGCCTTCCCTTGATCAGCCAACATTCTATTACTGCATTCTGCGTGATGATTCGCTGAGCACGGTGGTTAGTGTGCTCACACTCGCATTATCAAAAGCAGAGCAGGGGCGGGATCATTATGCATATGAAGATGCCCGGTCTCAGGAGGAGAGAAGGACGATGGAAATTAGGTCGTCTTGCGTATTTTTCTGAACTTAGACAAGTTAGACCTAAGGCATTGTGTGCACGTATATTACCTATCCTAGGTAATATATCTTTACACATACCCCCGATCGCTTGCACGAGGTTTTGGCCCCTTTGCTTTCTCTTCATTGTTCGCTTGTATTGATGACATTCGGCCGAAGTGCCCCCTTTTGTAAACTATTGCCCGACGTGGCTTAATTTGGAACCATGGTTTGTAATATTATTGTTTAAGCGATGTATGTATGATTCAGCAATGTACTGTGTGCACTAACTACTGATCCAGGGATTAGTGCAGTAATCACAGAGGATTTCGGATTGAAAAATCTGGGTCTGACAAACATTGATGGGTACACATTTTATACAGCAGATCTGGACAGAAAGAGCACAATCCAGAACTCAGGTGCCCGCATAGATGCATTTCGTGATGAGAAGTTCAGTACCGTAGGCGCAAGTTCCTACTACGGGTTTGTAGAGGAGATTTGGGAGCTCGGCTACATAATTTTTGAGATCCCTCTATTTCGGTGTCGTTGGGTCTAACTCCCACAAGGTGTAAAGGTAGACAAGTACGACATCACTATTGTAGACCTCGAACGCATAGGATATAAAGATGAACCATTCGTACTCGCAAGGTAAGTTGTTTAAGTTTTTTATGTAACCGACCCAACATATAAGAAGCGTTACATAGTTCTTCATGAAAAAAGAAGAATTATCGGAGTTGAGAATGTCGTGGATGAGGAAGAATACAATCAATTTGATGAGTTGCCTCCATTCGGAGAAAGCATTAGAATCGAGGAAGAACCAAGCTATATACGTGTCGACCATCGTGAAGGGCTTTTTTTAAAAGGAAATAACCAAGTGTAAAGATCCAATAAAATTATAAGAAACTAGGCATGTAATTAAGGAATTATTCTATTGTAATTGATTTAATAATTAAGAAATAATTATATCTGTGATTATATATGCTTGATTTTTCATAGGGCATGGCTAGCACTTCCTTAGGCTAGCCGAAAAATATGATTTGTTGTAGCTAGTGAAGGAACTATCACAGACGGTTTTTTAAAAGAACCATCTATAAAACATATATCACAGACGGTTAGATGATAGAACCATCTGTAATGTGGTTTATATCACAGAAGATTATATTGTAGAACTGCCTGTGATATATTTATCACAGATGGTTCTTGAAAGAACCGTCTGTGATAGTTCCTTGTATAAGTAGTTCCACGCTAGGGTTTTCGCCCTCACTCACTCAGCCACATCCTTTCGCCTCCTCACCTCGTGACGCCTAGCTGAATCCAACTTCCCACTGTTGCCCTCAGCCGAATCGACAACCTCGCCGTCACCCCCAGCCAGATCTGTCACCACCGCCAGCTGGATCCACCGTCGGCCTCCTCTCCGTTGCTCCCAGCACTACCTAGATCCGTCGTTGCCCCCAGCCCCAACTGGAACCGCTGTCGCCCCAAGCTAGATCCGCCATCGTCCCCAGCCTCCAGCTGGTTTGACCACCTCTCCCCCCAACTCCGCCTTTCCTCCCTATTGCCTCTAGCTTCATCTTTTTTTCTTCATCATCTTTTCTGTCGCACTGTAATCCTTGTAGAAATCCATCTGTTCACTATGGTTACAAGCAAAGGAGAAGAAAACATGGTAGTGTTTGATGCTATATAATATGGGCATAAATCTTCAAGTAAAGATTAGATGAAAACAAGGGCTGGCATGAAGTGCTATAATCTCAACCCCTTATAGGCACTTTTTTAAGGTCGATCCAAATTTCAAAAGGAACAAAGATAAGTCAAGCATAAAATCAAATGATGCTTTGAGTCTAGAATGGAAGTTGTTACAAAAGAATTCAGCATTGAATTGGCATAACAAGAAGATATGTCCCCTCTTCTAACACTCCTCTTTTTACTTCTATGGGTGGGCTGTTGGTTCAAGTAAAAAAAAGATATGAAACACTATGAGTCGGAGTAGTAGTTGTACAAAAGGAATATTACAGCACTGTACATTTGTGCTTGAAAGGGCATGAAGTAATTGCTTCACGCCTTTTCAAGCACAAATATATGGTACTTTAATGTTCGTCCCAAAGTTGTTGAGGTGAAAAATAGCAAATCACACACACTAGTGTCCTCTGTGATTCACTTTGTTATTGCTATAAAGAGACCTTGTAGCAGCAATATACATCGTCGAATGTTCTTATTTCTTGTAAGATTAACCATGTGCCAATGTTTACGCTCACAACTCACTGTAATTAGTTTTTTCTTGTAAGAGAGATGACATCATCGTTTTCGCCATCAATGTCGCCGAAAGGGTCTGATGCTCCAAAGATCGGGGTAATTAAGCATGACGGAGGATTATCGAAAAGGCCAGGGGGCCGAATGACCATCACGGCGATCTCTCCAGATGGGATCCTCTATAGCCAAAGAAAGCAGCCGCAACATTTCATACTACCTGCAGGATAATTAGAAGGTAACAGGTCCCCATCACTGTACCAAACTAGAAAGGTTTGACAGAAGGCGAGAAAGTGGTGTTGTGGATGGAAATTTCAAACTCGTTCGAGATTCCAGTAGAAGTCCAGGGACTTGTGCAATGGTAGACGCTTCTTGCGATGGAAAAGTATGAAAAACCTTCAAGAGCACACTTGTCACACAATACGTGAGCAAGGATCGCATGCCCTTCACGAAGTATCTTTATGTGTTGCCGGAAACATAGGAGACCTTTGTGAGGATGAAGACGACAACCGAACTTCAATAGTAAAATACGGCGCACAAATCTCTCCAAGCACAAAACACTCACCCCCACTGACTTGGCAACGCTAGGTACGTGGGTAAAATCCCGCAATGGAGGATGGAGGATGAGATCGCAATCCGATCGGAGGCCTCCCCACCATTTATCGGGATCACAAACAAGCGCGTCCGAAACTAGTTAAGAGCGAGGTTATCAACCACGTCTTTGGGTGTTGTCTCTTTCAAAAACCTTATAGACGAGGAAGTGTCCCAATGCCTGGTAAGATATGTTAAAGTACCTAGCTAGTTGTTAATAGGTCCATAACTTAATGGGGTCAAAAATAACATGATTGCCTTTTGCAACAAATATTGACTACCGAATCTTTCGAATGCTCCTTCCAAACAGTCAAGGAGAGTGATATATTAGCCACGGCCTTTGAAAACAAGGAGCACCCAGGTCGCACACGAGGACTAGGGGTTTATGTATCTTGGAGGCACGAATTCCCAAATAACTTCGAGGCGTATAGGAGTATAAAGAGATCTAAGGCCAAGCGTGAGAAATATATGAAACAAGACTTTGATGCAAAACTTCAGGAGATTACAACCTCACTTCGAGGAGAGATAGATTCATTGAGGGAAGAACTAAGAGAAGTCCGCAACCAATCGCAAGCCACACTCGTTATTGAGGTACATAGTCCCCTTTAACGTCGAGTAGCTGAGCATCCGCGCCACTTTCTGAATATAGCGACGCCCACTTGCCTATCAACGATATCCAGGTAATGTACATCTCTCGAATGCTACATAGATAGACCTAGTAGACACCTTAACTCATCGTGTTCGTTTTGTAAGGGCCCACGCCGTGCATCCTCAAAGTCAGGCTTGTTGGCTCCATTCCCGTTGACACTAGGCGGGGGATGGCATATCAATGCCTGCCAGGGACGTTGGTGTATGGGTACCTGAAACCCGATACCTAGTGGGTTTTTACTCTATTAGGGCATGGGTCTGGGTCAATTTCCTAACCCATGGGTCTCTTAATGGGCAAAAAGCCTAACCCATCGGGTCTGTGGGTTCGGGTACGTTCCTATAGTACCCAAACCCGTAAACCCATGGGTAATATAAACCCGATCCATAGGAGTTATAAACCCAGACTCCCAGACTCCCAGGCAAACCAATCCAGCCCATAGCCCATTAGTCAAGTACAAGGAGCAGTTGATGTCTCTCCTTTTGGTTTTAAATGAGTTGTGAACCGTGAACTTGCAATGATATGCTATGCCAATGAACTATGAACTGAGAATTGATGGAGTGAACTAGTGATGTGCATTGTGGATTTGTCGTTGCTTGTTTCATACATAGTAGCACATAAATTGAATTTAGTGTTGACTTGCTAAGCATTGCATTGTCTGCAATCTGCACAGCTGTTGTCGGGCACGGGCGACCCGTGGTACCGTTACCCGAGTGGGCATGGGTGCAGGCAAAAATCTGCACCGTCACGGGCATGGGTTTTCGCGGGCACATCCAATTTTCATGGGCACGGGTTTGGGATAGCAAAACCCAGCGGGTTTGTGCCCGTTGCCATCTCTACTAGCTAGAGGCCTATTTCATGAAGGTCCAGGTGGACATAATTAATGATGTTTTTAGGGCCGTCCCGCTGGAGAGGCTCGCAAACGGAGAAATCATGACACTAAAGAATTCCACCCATACATTTGTCCAGTGGCCCAAGAGGGACATCACCCTGGACCCTTCCATGCCGCTATCTCCACACGATCGTGCCTATCAAACTGAACCCTCTATGACTCCACCTCAAGCTCCTCTTCAGAAGGCCAGCGCATCGGCTCCCATGAATATGACACCAAAAATGTATCGCAAGCGAGGCGCTAAGGCCCAATCAAAGAAGATTAAAGCGCCTCCCGGGGAATGGAAATACAACCTCAGAGTGTCATTGGCCCCCGAATCATAATTACCCAGCCTTGGATTGGTTTGCAGGACTTTGCATACCTGGTACATGTAGAGGTTCAACAGGAAGCCAAACCGACAAAGTGGATTCACCGTGAGATACACAGAGGTACATTTCCTCTACGATTCAGGCTACTTCTTCGTGACCATCGAAAACTTATTCTTACTATTCAACCTTGACGAACTCGACACCACACTTCTACGATGCTTTACATTATAAGTGTATTGTACAATTAAGTTTTACATTCATGTAATACCAATAAATATCATAACTCATTGCATATGTATAGATCCATGATCCAACAAGTCTGACGACGGCGACAACCGGTGGGTTTCCTCGATCTACACTTAATCTCTGAGTAATCTATCAATGATAACACATCCTTCATTCAAGATTATATAACGAGGAGATTGTTTGCTCATAGTGACAAGGATTATATCCTGGTGCCTTTCAACTAGAGGTAAGTGCTTCACTAGTTACCATACAAGTTTCATTTGTTTTTTATACGCAACATGAACTTGTGATTAATAACTATGGCAACATACATGACTAGGTCTCACTAGATTCTAATTGTGATTGTACCAAAGTGGAGCAAGGTAATATACATTGATTCCCTACTTAGGGGCAACCACGATTTCACCCGTGTGCAACAAACAATTGACAAGTAAACTCATTTCCTCCATACATAACTCAATTGTAGTCTTCCCTTCGTTTGTAATGGCTAAGGCTAACGTTTTGGGACCACGTAGGTCGTTCAGCGCTTACGTTGCCTAGGGAGGGAGATACAAGGAATCCAACACCACACTATGACACATAACATGATTTTTGGTACCCGCTACAACACAACAATCATATATCGAACTTCGTAATAATACCTCTAGAGCTGACAATATCTATATATGTAATTCTATTTTTGCAGTGCCACCAGCAGCTGTTGGGCAGTGTATGTGGATTCTACGTTTGCCACCATATTGAAGAAATCATGGCCACTAAGATGAATGATCCAAAGGTTTGTCAACTTACCAATAATTATTTCATGTTTATCAATATATATATATATATATATATATATATATATATATACACTAATGACTTTAACACTCCTAGCGACAGCGCATGGAATTGGACAAAAGTGCAGTCTGACAAACTCACCGAAATTCGAGAAAATCTCTCCCAATTCTTGATATCGGAGGTCATAAACAAGAATGGAGAGTTCAACCCAGGCGATGATGATTAGATGTTGAAATATTTGATACAATTGTAATCACTCTATTGTACTTAATCAAATAATTCATTCAAATGTACTTCATTCAGTAGTTTAATTCATTTGTGATATATGTGTAATGATTGTCGTGTGCTATATATATGATATGCTTACTTGTTTTCAGAGGGTAATTCTGAGGTTAGCCAAAAAACGGGATATAATTTAGCTATTCAAATAGTTATCACAGACGGTTTGTGATATATGATATATCACAGACGATTTTTGGTATTAGCCGTCTGTGATATATCAGGTATCACAGATGGCTATGTTTGAGAACCGTCCTTTGACATATCACAGATGATTTTTAGTTGTCTGTGATATGTCAGATATCACAGACGGTTATGTTTAAGAACCGTCTGTGATATGTCATATATCATAGATGGTTTTTGGTATTAGCCATCTGTGATATGTCAGATATCACAAACGGCTATTTTTAGGAATCATCTGTGATAGTTCACATATCATAGACGATTTTTTTAAAAAATGTCTGTGTTGTAATTATCATAAACAGTTCAAAAACCGTTTGCGATAACCACCTACTATCATATCATAGACACATGAAGTCAGACGGTTCAAAAACTGTCTGTGATGATAGTTTTGAACCGTCTGTGATGGCCTTTTTTGTGGTGGTGAATTATCAATTGCGACTCTTATTACTAGTATTCTCTATTTGTTGCTGCAACTATATTTGTACTCCTTTGTAACTGAAGAGCATGCTACTATGCAAGTGTGGAAGAAAGCTTGACAATTGAATTTGAGAGTACTCACTGGTCAATATATGATGAATAATTGGTATATTTGTTGAGATGTATTTTGATTGTACAAGCGAACTGCAATTTTCAATGTCACTTGTAGTGGACGGTCTGACCAATTTGCAGAGCCGGTCAGACCACTGTGCATGGACGGTTTGATCGCCCTGCAGGGCTGGTTAGACCAGTCGAATGGGTCTTGTGCTGAAAATACACATGGCAGTCTGATCGGTATGGGATGAGCGATCAGATCAGCCTAGGTATCTTCTGTGGAGTTTGGGTTTTGGGATGAGTTTGTACTAGGTCCCACTAGTAATGGAGTTGTGAGGCAAATTAGATAGAGAAATACTGGAATTCTAGAAAGGGTGTTCTAGCGCACTTAGGCTGTCTGAACAGGATGGTCTTGCCAACATGCTGCCAGTGGTCACTGGTCAGACTGACTATGACAATTTGGGTTGATCAGGGTGAGTTGGTTTGAGCTAGGTTTGTGTTGCATTGCATGATGTATGAGTTTGTCTAAAGCGGTTATGTAAGTCTGAGTGAGGCTATATAGCTTAAGTGGAAGCACAGAGAAGACAAGGATCGTAGCGAGGCGAGTTGGTACATGTGGTGCGCCAAGTGATGAGGTCGATGCATGTAGAGACTATTCGGGGGAGACCGAATGCATGAAGATGTGATAGCTAGTCAAGCATACGGAGATGCTTTGAGATGAAGGTAAAGGCAGAGTCAATGGAAGGTGTCCAAGAGCTTCGTCATGGGCGCTTTGGGAAAATGCCTAAAATCGGACTTGAGGCCTACACTAAAACCACTGCGCAGGGAGATGCAAAGGAGTGGTTTAGGGTTAGGATAGAGTCGGTTGTGTGGAGTGGATCAAACACTAGTATGTTAGTGGATTGATCCTTATAAGCACTTTAAGAAACGTGTGTGAGTGTATAAAACCCGTGTTAGCAAAGTTGACGGGTTCCCCAGTAAACTTAATGAGTTGGATCTATTAAGGGGTGTGCTGAATATTTAAAGAGGAGGAGAGGAGGTAGTAGCCTCAAGAATTCTAGGGCTAGGTCTTCCTCTATGACCTTGTCTTCTTCTATGGTTGTGAGAGATCTTAAGAGAAAGGTGGTGTTTTGGCTACACCTTGTAATTGTCCATGAAATGTAAACTACACCTTGCTTTGAAAATAGATAAAAGCTTTGTCGCAATCTTGTTCTTGTTTGACTTGTCTTGTTCTTATGCTTGATTTATGAATTCTGGTTTGTAGGAGTTTTAGCACAATCTCTTGCTTATGTTATCTTGCTAGAACATGCGAGAATATATTTAGAAGACATCATATCTTATATCCTCATGAGTAAGAAGTAATTTGAGAATTAGGGTTTTTGTTGTTTTTGTGACCTAAATCCGATTCTTTTCAAATTGGCGAACTTGAGTCCAAAAATTGGTGATTCTTGATTGATTTAGGTTTCTATTGCCTTAAACAAGTCTTATACAAAACTTGGAAGTGTTTAAATGAGATTTGTACAAGTTTCTTGAGATTTAAGATTTTGTTCTAAGAGACTTTTAAGTCTAGGAACAGAGGACCGGTTGAGCTGGCCCCATACATGCGGTTAGACTGGGCTATAAATGGCGGTCTGACCGACCTATGTAAAAGGTTGCTAGTTTTTGTTGGCTATTGTTACTAACTTTTGTCTTAATGCGTTGGTGTGATCTGAACTTGGTAACTATCATAGTTATTTGAGTGAAGATTTTGAACATTTTAAAGAAAAAAGTTTCAAAAATTATTCACGCCCTATGATGGCTGGCATTGGTCTATGTAGGTGCTATTGGCATGTTGATGCAGGAGAAGTGCAGTGAATTGCTCTGTTTTATCACAACACATGGTTAACTAATGATTCAATCATTCTTCAGATATACATGTAAATTGCTGGATATATCTTTCGAAGAAGGCAAGATATATGGCCACGTGAATAATATACCCATTCAGCCATTCTAAAGTCGCCTAACATCACACTAGTGTAAATTGACAAGGGAAACAGAGAGAACACGCCTTGCAGCGCGTACACTGACTTTCCTTTCCCGCTATAAATCACCGGTCCTTACTTCCTTATTGACCTGCTAACCCGGCAAAATTATTCCAGAGAGAGAGACAGAGAGAGTTGAAGAAGAATACAGGGACGTAGCTAGCTTGTTCAAACGCTGCCTAACTCGAACGTACGTAGTGCGTACGCGTGCTGAAGTTACGACGACTCATGCGCTACTAAGGTAGTAGTAGTGACTTGCTACGTCTTGATCTGGGAGAGCATGCAGCGGACGTCCTTGGCGGTGGGGCGCTCCTTGGGGTCGTCGACGGTGCAGAAGATGGCGATGCGCAGCACGAGGAGGATCTGCTCGTCGAACCCGGCGCCGGCGATGGCGGCGTCGATGGCCTCCGCGTGGTCGCCCGATTGCACCACCCGGCGCAGCCACTTGACCAGCCCGACCTCGTCCACCTGCGTGAAGAACGGGTCCGTCGGTTCCTTCCCCGACGCCAGCACCGCCAGGATCACGCCGAAGCTGTAGATGTCGCACTTGGCCGTGAACTTGAGCGTCTGGTGGTACTCCGGCGCGATGTACCCCAGCGTGCCGGCCACGTTCGACGTCGTCACGTGGGTGTGCGCGTCCGGCATGGCCTTGGCCAGCCCGAAGTCGGCGATACGGGGCTCCATGTCGTCGTCCAGCAGGATGTTGGCCGGCTTCAGGTCGCGGTGGATGATCTGCGGCCGCTGGGACAAGTGCAGGTACTCCAGCCCCGCCGCGATGCCCACGGCGACGCGGAGCCGCGCCGGCCACGTCAGCGCCCCGCCGCCGCTGCCCTCCTCGACGGCCCCTGCCTTGAGCGCGTTGTGCAGGCTGCCGTTCTTCATGAACTCGTAGACGAGGTAGTGGCAGTCCGGCCGCGGCACGTGCGCCGCCAGCGGCAGCAGGTTGCGGTGCCGGATGTGGCCGACCGTGCGGATCTCCGACTGTATCTGCCGCGTCCACTTGTCCAGCAACCGGCTCTCCTCGTCGCTGAGGTTGTTCGGCCCGGGCCCGTCGCCCACCCGCTTCTTGATCTTCTTGATGGCGATGAACTTGGGCTCCTCCCCCTCGCGCTCCACGGGGAGCTGCGCCTTGTACACCTCGCCGCACCCGCCGCGCCCGATCACGGCGAGAGACGACAGCCCGTCCTCCTTCTCCAGGAAGGCGAGGTAATCGACGCGCTTGATCAACTTCGGTGTGAAGATCACCGTGCCGGACCGCGTACGGTACCGCCCGCGGATGCAGTTGAGCGCCAGCCGGAACAGCACCGACAGCAGCAGCCCCGAGATGACGCCGGCGAGGGAGCCGACAACGAAGCCGATGATCCAGTTGCGCACCCGGTGCTTGTGGCTGCGGTGGTGACGCCCCTGCTCGGCTGCCGGCGCCGTCGATGGCGCTGTCGCGTTGGACGTCGACAGAGAGGTGTGGTTCTTGTGGGCGCCGACACCGCCGGTTGCGTTGCTCTTCTCCGCGAGCACGTACCGGTGCGGCGCCGTGGTCCGGCGGTGGTGCACGTGCCGGCTCCCCAGGCGGGAGCGGAGCGCTATGGCCGAGCGCCCGACGGCGGCGTGGCGGCCATCGTAGCACTCCACGGCGGAAAGGAGGAGGAGGAGCGTGACGATGGAGACGAGGAGGGGAAGGAGGAGAGGCTTGCTCGGCTTGCTCACCGATAACACCATTGTCGCCGTCAATTCGTTCGTTAAGCGGAGGCGTGTGGGAATACGAGGTGGGTGGAGCAGAGCTATTAATAATCGCGGGGTTGGGGATTGCCGCGTGGAACGGATGGACGGCAGAGATGCTTTTGTGGACTGGATAGACGTGTCAGATTTGTGTGAGAGGGACATGCGGGGTCTGATTGGCGGAGACGACGGCTGACTTGGAGGAAAGTCAAGAAGCGGCCAGCACGGCGAGGATAGAATGGAATTGACGGTTATGCCCCGGAGACTTAGTTTTTGTTGTTATTTTAATATAGAAGATTAGTTTCTTAATGCTCATCGTGTCTCCATCCCTTCTTCTTTACCAAAACCTTACCACTGCATGGTGTGTCCGGCAATGGCGTCTCAATCGCCTTCTTCCGCTATTGGCGAGCTTTCCATCCTAGATTCCGGTAACTTTTTAACTCGATTCAACAAATATTTAACTCAAATCAAAAGACTTTCAACTCAATTTGACAAACTTTCAACTCAATTTTGTCAAAACAAACACACTCGCAAAAGTTTAGCTCCAAAATAACTAATGTAGGAATTTTCATCCCACCGTGCCCGAGTCATAGAGATAACGAGAGCATCTAATTAGTACTCCCGGTTCTTTTTAAATATCGTTTTAGAATACGTGCAATCAATTTTTTAAAACTTTGTCCGCTAATATCCACAAAAATATTTAGATTTGTGATATCACTAGATTTACCATAAAAAATACTTTCATGTTATTATATTTTTAATAATTTTTGTTAACATATAATTAGATAAAAAATGAACAAAAGTGTGTATTAGAAACTGTATCGATGTGTAAAACGATAAGAAAATAATAATAGGGTAGCAGTATAGCTAGATAGATAAAAAGAGATTATGCACGCAGCCAGATGAGTACTCAAATTATGCTATCATCATCCAGGTTTCAGCTAATTAATTCATTTATGATCATCGTCAGACCGAAGGAGCAGCTCATGTGTCTAGTTAGTGATTTGCTTGCCCTGTCTGGTTTTTCATTCAAGGGCAGAACCAAGGAGTGGGTCCGGTGTCACAGGACACTGGTTCAAAAAAAAATTAGCAGAAGTTAGCATTTTCAATCTATATATGAATCTCTCAGGCTAAATTCAGTGCACCAAGTTTTTTCCTTAAAATCCAATGAAGAAAGCACTAGCAGCCCAAATTCCCAGTAGTTAGTAGCAGTTCACGAGAAGCATTCACTTCCTTTGGTTCATGAGGCAACTACAGCAGGCAAAGCCAGCCCTTGAGCCAGCGTAAGAGGGAGGACCGTAACAGGCCATGGCGTCTATTTGATGATCCTGAAGCATATCACCTCGCAGCAACCCATCAATACTTGTTCTTCTCACATGGTTGGCCAGGAGATGTGCACCACATCCGCTGCACAAACCGCACTCAGCTAGGTAGCGACCGACCGCTGGAGAATGGGAGAAATCGGTGCCATTGGCTGCCGACGCCTACCATCTCACCGTAGCATCGACCAGGTCCCTATTGCCTCATGCCCTTGCCGTCCGAAGAAAGATTAGATCCACCTGATCAGTATGTACTTTGCTCTAAATTTCTCTCAATTATTCTAATTTGCGAGTTAGGATTTCAATGTGATGATTGTTGATTTATTTCTATCAAATTGTAGGGTTAAGACTTAGAATTTAAATTTTGATTTTTGGAATACCAGCCTAACTCATGGCAAATCGGAGCCAAAATTGTAGTATTTGACTGCAATGCCAAGTAAGTAAACCACTGGACGTATTTTTCTATTATATTATTTTTAAACTATTAAGCATACAAATATCTAACTGACTTTTCAATTAATTGATGATAATTTCATAAATGATATATTTATTTGCTATGTGGAGAAATAAGAATTGACGAAAATTACTAATGATATTATAATTCGTCGCTTTATGAACTTGAAAGAACGTAAATGCTAAAAGATAATACATTAACTTATATTTCATTATTCTACTTTTTTAACTTAAATTTGAAGTAACTTTTTTCTTTTTTAACAAGCCATTGAGATCGAATAATGTATTTTACTAATACCGACCAACTTTTGTCCGTGGTTTTGCCTATAATTTCTTCAGTTTGCTGCAACTAATCAATATTATTATCATGTTTTTTTATTTTAATAAGTATTTCGATCACTATTTTTTTATCATCATACGCTGTCATCGATTACATAAAAGTATTGATACTAAAAATTACTGAATGCATTACTATTTAGCACAATATTATTTGAAAACTATATATGTTGTGATATATAAGGTAAAATGGTGAAACTTGGTTATTTTTGTTCTAGTTTCGCATCTGCTTTCATTAGGATACATGCATTTTTAGCCCAATCATTTGTAACGATTGTTCGATTCACTAATAAATGGACACTTATCTTTCTAAAAAAAACCCTTTACTTCACAGCTCAGTTTGGTCCCGTTACTTTCAAGACGCTCAAATGGGACCTTCTGCTGTAACTGTTACTGGAATTTGAATTCTTTTGGAATGTGACTTATGATTTTTGGTTTATGATTTTTAAATTTTGGTTATTCGTGAGAGAGAATACAAAGAGAGACAGTTATATGTAATTTTAGCTGGTATAGCTAAAATTAGTATAGTATCTACTACAATTAACTCATAGACCCTATATTAAAAAGACATATTATTTAAAAGCTAATAACTATAACATAAACCAAAAATCACAAACAATAAGCCAAAAGAATCCAGCCCAATCTTCTTTGGTGAACCCCGGTCCTGGACAATAAGCAAGAAACTGCCGATTACCGGTCCGGGTTCCCTCTGTTTCAGGGCATCTTTCATTTATTATTCTTTTTTTTACTTGTGCTTTTCTAAATTATGTTGTTTCCTTACCCGTCTACCTCCAAATATCCAATATTCTTCTCAAAGAGCAGCAATCGAGCAAAAACAACACTGTTAGTCCCAGCCGGTATAGTAAATACCTGGTATGACCACCACCAAAAAAACCGTGTCGTCACGAAATGGCCATAAACCGTCACGAAGCCTTGCCTGACAGCAAGCCGTCACCCTTGATCGGAGCCGTCATGAAGTATTTAGTGACAGCATAGCCGCCACGAAAGCGGTGACGCCGTCAAGACCCAGTGTGATGGTCATTTCGTGATGGCCAACTAGCTGGACCATCACCAATAGTCGGAATACAATAGTAACAGACGCCGTTATCCTTTTTTCCGACGGCAGGTGTTAGCTGTTGGAAAGTATTTTTCGTGACGGTATTGGCCGTCACAAAACATAGTTTCCAGAGTTAACTTTTCTCTTGGCAACCTGACTTTAGCCGTTGGGAAATATCTTTGGTGACGGTGTTGGCCATCACGAAACATGACCTCCAGTGTACCCTTGTACATTTTGTGATGGTAAAGCTATCAGAAAACATGCTCGCCAACTATACATACCCTTCCAGTTTCACGATGGTACATTCTTCAGTAAAATATCAATCGCAAAGCGCAAGCCTTGAATCGATCGATGCAGCAAAACAAGCACAAGTTCAGATTACGCGGTGCTGATGTGGTAGAATTAATAGAACACCAAAAAACAACATAAAAAAGAAATAACCATAGGGTGTCTAATTGTCTAAGTAATATGCTCCATGCAAAACAAAGGAGCCATGAAAGCATCAGAGTTGTTGTACTTTGCAGCTTCGACCCACTGCAACCATTAGTCATAGGAGTTTGCAAAATATGAAACAAGCAAAACAAAATGCTGACTGCACATGAACTTCCTTTGCACATGTCAGCCCATTAACAAGCTTTAATAGTTTTTGTGCTAACTATCTACATATTAAACTGCTTCAATTGTGTAATAGGACATGATTAGTAGCAGAAACATGGAGATAATTGCCAATAGATAGCGCACTTGGAAAGCAATGGCATGTGCATACATAAAAACTCACCAGCTTTTGATGGATGAAACCATCACTCTTCCCCCGTGTCATGTTCTTCAGACTCATCAGGAGACCCCACACGCGATCCAGCAGTTCTCTTCAGATGATGAAAGAAAATGATGGAAGAATTAATTATTCATCAACTACACTGTTAATGAAAACATTTTATAGCAATAATGTTACAAATTCTATTCGCAGCAAATCTTTCAAACTAATTTATGCTTTGCTCAAGTTGTATAGAAACTATACCAGTCGTTGCGACTCCCATGCGGCGAGAACATCTTGCGGTACGTCCATCCCAAGCTTATCGTACACTTTCTACAGGCACAAAAGTTTAATTAGTTGAGGTTATGGAAATATAATCCACTAAAATATTTTCCCCAAAGTTGTTACCATTAGCATATCCTGCTGTTGTTGGATCATTCGTCGCTGTTCAGCTACTTCATGGTGTAGCTCTTCATTTTGGCGTAACACGACCTTGTAAGACATTCCAGACAATCTGGCCATCACAGAAACTGTGGAGCAGTCACCAAAAATCAAGTTTCTGGTAGTCGAATTTCTGATGGTAACTTACTGGTTATCACTAGTTTTCTGAACCCTCGAATGGACGCTGAAATAGATACAGATCAGGAGTGAAGGCTTTGCAGGACAGAACAGCAGAGAGTCAAGAAGTTTGTGTCGAAAAGAGCTCATCTGTGAGACTAGAGTGTGAAAGTTAAATAATGCCTTAGGATAGACTATGCAAGCAATGGATGATCTATGACGCGTTCCTTCATCTGAACAGCGCAACTGACGCGGATGCTTAGCAATTTTCAATTAAATATATTATTTGATTAGAAAGAATTATTCAACTACATTAAGTATTATCAGATGTACTCTAATTTAATTAAGTCTTTATTTATTATATTTAAAGATGTAGAGCTACTATTTTATTTAATTATATATAGATATATATTTGATATATATAAGTCTAAAGTGAAATACGTCTCAAAGACTTTGAAGAACCGTAAATAAACGGAGACAACGCGTACCCGGATTTTTCTAGATTTCTTTATACTCTTGGTCCCTCTTCTCTTACCTTGTCGCTGCACGCGCTTCTGACTTGAGAAGGTCCTGCCACCTGCTGGTCGTTTTTCCTTGCGTGACGCGATCGAAGGACCGAATGACAGAAAAGGACACCAGCCTACCGAACGAGTCTTCACCTCCTCATGTGGTCTGGCCTCATACGGTACTCCAGACGACGCATGCGCTAAGTCCTAATTTCGTTGATGGATGGTAGCTCTTCCCGTGGTTTGGAGATGAATCTCCAGGCCAGTAGCGCTTCAGTAACTCCTCAACATGCCGCGGAACAACGTATGGTATGCCCTCTTTGATCCATTGAAAGGGTGACGACAGTGAAGCCTCTCAAAAACCTTTGGGCCTGACTCATCTTCTCCGGTCATTATATCAACCAAAGGAAAACTTCATTTCCATACAACCTGAAACACTTAGGCTCCGGGGTTGCGTGTCGCAGGAACGAGGCGACCTGCTGTCAGTGACTCAGCGTTGGGCTGCATGCCTAGTTTTCTTTGGGCTTAACAAGGTGCCGCTCGGTTAGATTGTAATAAGTTAGTTTATTGCTGAAATTGTACTGTAACTAGCTAAAATTACACTGTAGCTGATAGTAGCTTATTTCACGTAACTATATTTAAAAAAAATAAAAATAGAAAAAAACAAGTTAGCCTATTATGGATAATGCAAACGAATACGGGAAAAAAGAACTAGTAAAAAAGCTCAAAAAAACTAAAAAAACAAAAACAGATGAAATTTAGGAATATTGAAAAATAAGCCAGAAGCCAAAAGCTCAAACCGAAATGAGCGGAGCCCAAGTGAGTTCGGTTTGTATTCTTTCCTTGAGTCCGAACCAAAGAAAAGATAGTATAAGAGACAGCCTAAGCCATATAATAGGTTGTCTTTTTGTATATATCTATAGATGAATTTTTTATGATATAATATATCTTATTTATCGTATTACAGTTGACTATTATATAAGTGACGATCTAATTCTCTATGCTCCCTTTCTCTCCTCTATATCATTTTATATTATACATGATAAAATTTATAGATAACTGATAGTACATTATTATCCATGACCTTAGGGAATATAGACATGAGCCGAACAACCCAGCCAGCTCTAGGCCAAGTGTTTGCTCGATTTTAGAGGGGCGCTATAAATACTGTCGTTGCCCTGCATTGTATCTTAGACTACGTTATTTAGATTAAAACTTTTACTCTTGATTTTATGACTTGTGCTACAATATCTCTAATAGAATAGGGAGTTTCAATCTAAATATTATAGCCGTTCTTCTTGTGATTTTCTCGTATTTTTGCAGGAAGAGCACATCTACTTTTGTGTGGCCGAGTAAGGATCAAAGTGTGTGGTTGAAAGAATTCTTTTATCACAGATTACTGTATTAAGATAGTGGTTGACGCTATTAGTTCGTCAAGTCGTACGGATATAAAATTATCTATGATCCTATGTGGTAAAGATCGGACTTCCGCATCAACAGTTCTTTTCTCTGGTGATTTGATATGTGCAGAAGCCAAGAAAAACATGCACGCATTACCATGCTGGCCAATGTACCCATCTGATGGCGCTATAACAAGCAACCACATGCACGCACCAATGAACTCGGACAAAGTATTCTTTCCTCGTGACAAGCAGAACAGCTGCAACCCAAATGGCTTTCCATTGACGCACACGATGCAAATACTGAACATTATCAGCTGGACACTGCCGATCGAGCAGATGATCCAGATGTGTACACCCCTATGATATATTCTTGCTCCACACGAGTTGCAGAGAAGGGTGGCACCTGACACACACTCGTAGAAGCTCAAGAGACTCCAGGAATGTGTAGATCGAAAAGAAGTAATCGATGTTCAGCTTGAGCATCTTGTACTCGTAGTCCAAGAGACTCCAAGGATGTTTAGCCTTAGCCGACGAAGCAGATGCTGCCTTCAAGGGCGAGCAAACCTGACGAGAGCATCGAATCTTTGAGCCCACCTATATATATACGTAACTACATTGTACGTTTGCACGGTTGCATAGTTGCATCATCATGCACCTCGTAGCCATATATCACACAGGCAAAGGGGGCGCCATGGCGGAGACCGCGCTGGGCATGGCGACGACGCTGGCGGGCAGCGCGTTCGGCGTCGCCTCATCGGCCGCGAGGGAGGAGGTGGGCCTGCTGCTTGGAGCACAGGACGATATCTGGTATGTGCTTAGGTACGTTTGGATACGAAGTATTTTTGAAGTTTTTTAAAAACTAGTCAAATTACCTGGACAATTAATTACAGCTAGATCTAACAATATTTGTATTTGTATTTACAGATACAAATTATATTATTACACAACATCAATATCTATTATTAAATAGAGTAAAATACACTGTAGATTTCTAAATTTATCATATTGGTTCACTTAAATTTCTAAACTTTAAAACTACATATTTGTATATCTAAATTTCTTTTAAGTGAGTTAGTACAGGTCCCACGATTCACTAGAACAAATTTAAAAATGATTCTCTAGACTTGATCACTTACATATAGTCATTGACTGGTGCTAGCGTAGCGTGGAGCTGAAATTGCAGGATTGTACGCATCATTTGTAGGCCAGTTTTTTTGTACGCACGTGCTCATGAGACACTGTATTTAGTCAACTCGGTGAAAGTCAAGAACCGGCCAGCACGGCGAGGATGGAATGGAATTGACGGTTATGCCCCGGAGACTCTTCAGAAACGACTTGTGTTACACTAGTATGTCAGTTACTAGTTTTAATTTTTATTTTAGTTTAGAAGATTAATTTCTTAATGCATGTAAACACTTGAGTATTGGGTGGGCTCGAGCGCGCTTTGGCTTCGGCTCTTGTACTATAGTAATTTACTTTATATAGTGTATCTTTTTAAGGTAGAGTTTACATGTAAATTATAATAGACACTGTACCGATAAAAATTATATATAATTTTTTCTTTTCATATTATCTCTTACGAACAGTCAGAATTCAAATACTATCAGCCATAAGTCATAAATCACTTGAAAACCTACCGAGTATTACTGTTCCGATTGCATCCGTCACGTCGTGGCGGACGCGCGCCATCTCCCGTGCCTCAATCCTGTCATCGTGTAGAGCTGTCCAAATGGGCTGGGCCTACCCGGGCCGCACCACGGCCCGGTACTGTAGACCCGGCCCGTTTACGGCACGGCCCGGCCGCTAAATGGGCCGGGCCGCACGCACGCGACCGACCGGGCCGTGCACGGGCCGGCGCGCACTCTGCAAAAGCCTAATAGTAGATGGTAAATCACGACGGTTTGACGAAACCGTCGTGGATCGACACTAACATAGACGGTTTTCATTTGGACACCGTGCGTCTTTGGTGGGGTCGGAGAAAATTAGTATCACGAGCGGTTATTAACTATGAACCGTGCGTGATATTTCTATCACGACGGCTTTTATTTAGAACCGTCGTGATAATATCTTTATCACGACGGTTTCTTACTAAAACCGTCGTGATAATCTCATTAACACGACGGGTCTGTTAGAGAACCGTGAGGAAGTTCCTGACGGTTATTAACACAAACCGTGCGTGAAAAGCCGAATAACGAGAATGTTCTGTTAGATAACACGACGGTTCTGTTAAGAACCGTCGTAATAATCCATGTCGCGATAATTGGTGTGTAATAATTACATGTCACCAATAATTGGCGTATACGGATTTCGATCTCACCCGTCTATTCTCTCCACATCGAATGGTGGCACCGGTTCCTCCACGGCCGGGCCCTTATTAATAACTCCCATCAACCTTTCCACCGGTACTAGTCACGCGTGAGTTCATCCAACTAGCTAGCTTATGCGCATATCTCCCCTCGCGCGTGAGCTAGCACCTCCATCGCGACACGAGCGGTTCATACTAAAGAACACACTCTTGCCGTAAGTGTCGTAAGTGTGTCTTGTTTAGTGTGACCGTCGTGCCACGAAGGGTTTGTTAGCTTATCATCCCGTAATAGATCGATCCGAATGTGTTGTTGAGTTTTGTGCTTACCTCTGTATTTGCATGTTCCTCGGCGATGCCGACTCATCGAGATGTGATGTCCACTCCGACAATCCTTCTTTTTCCCGCAAAATTCAAGGCAATTTTATTACAAAAGTTCAAAAAAGACATTTCAGATTCTTGGTGAGCGGTAGACATACCGACTTCTTGGTGGCGACTATCCATCTGTTTCTTCCCACTTCTTTTCTTCATCTCGGTCTCGGATCACGTCGCCTAGAGCTAGTCAAGAACCGGTCTTCGATGTGGCATTCCTCAAGACACGGCGGCGGGCCTCGGATGAAGAAAAGAAGTGGGAAGAAGCGATGGATAATCGCTCACCAAGAAGTCGGCATGTCGGCTGCTCACCGGCTCTGATATCACGACGGTTTTGTACTAAAACCGTGCGCGATATCTTATATCCGACGGTTTTAGTAAAAACCGTCGTGATAATCCCCACTACGCATTTATTGCTCCACTCGGACCGCATCATCTTCATTTCGATCCGGATCTAGCCACCGCGCGCACTCTTTCGCTCGGGAGACAAGCTAGGCGATTTGAGGCGATTATTTTGGTGGGAAGAGGCGATTGAGCTTTGAAGATTCATTCAATTCATACTTTCTGCGGTGGCTAGCTCTAGATATGGTTAGTAAGATAATTTATTTTTCTTTAATTGCATTACAATTTAGATTTAAGTAATTGGTGAGTGTTATTGAAGATGGTTAATTTGTAAAATTGTTGGTTATATAATAGTTTGTTGTGTTTATAATATGAATTGAGCTAGCAAATTAAACCTCAATATAATACATGTGGCGGTATATATGTAGTAGTAATTAGTTAAGCTAATTTTAATCTTGAGTTGTTATGTATGTACGTAACGTGGGACCGAAGTCGGATGTATGCCGCGAGCCGTGTGAGTGAAGAGTATATTAATGGCGTGTCCTTTTACAAGAGCCGCGAGGAGGATATGTTGAATAAGGGGTGGAATATATGTATCGTCCATGCTACCGATGCGAAATTTAAAGATGTTTAAGAACCGAGGGCAAATTGAAGCGCACTTGATTCGGAGGGTTTCAAAAGGGTTATACGTGTTGGACCGGTCATGGCGAAGTGAATGATCATATGCCGCGGATGACATCGCGGTGAGTGAATGATATGCCGCGGATGACATCGCGGTGAAGTGAATGACATGGCGCGGATGATGTCGATTGTGGTTCGGATACGGATAGGTTGCACGATGACAATCTGGATCGAGATGCTTCGCGATGTAGAAGAAATTATGATGAGAGAGTATGTTAAATTCCGTGGCTTGATGGAGGACTCGGAGAAACCTTTGTTCACGTGTTGCGGTCAAAGTACACGAGGTTATCGGCCGTGCTTGAACTGTTGAAATTAAAGGCAAGCAACAGTTGGACCGACAAAAGTTTCACGCACTGCTTTGGGTCTATTAGCGGACATGCTTCCGGAGGAAATGAGTTGCCTAAAACCACGTATAAAGCCAAGAAGGTCCTTTGTCCATTGGGAATTGAAGTTGAAAGAATACATGCATGTCCGAACGATCGTATCTGTCAGTAAAGAGTATGAAAACATGCATGTATGTCCGGTGTGCAACGCATCCCGATACAAATGTAACAATCAATCGGATGACGGCGAGGAACAGAGGTGAAGAAAGGACCTCTGGTAAGGTGGCATGGTATTTTCCTATAATTCCCGTTTGAAAAGGTTTTTGCAAATCCAAAGGAGGCAAAATTGCTGCGTTAGCACTTTCGGAGGAGCGCAAGAAAGATGGAATGCTAAGGCACCTTGCTGATTCCGCCCAATGGAGAAACATCGATAGGAGTTTTGCGAGACTTGATGCGAGAACCAAGGAATATAAGGTTCGGATGAGTACGGATGGAATGAATCCTTTCGGTAGCATGAGCGTGACATAGCACATGGCCCGTGACTCTCTGCATCTATAACCTTCCTCCTTGGTTGTGTATGAAGCGAAAGTATATTTTCTTTGTCGATACTTATCCAAGGGCCAAAGCAACACAGGAATGATATTGATGTGTACCTAGCACCATTGGTGGAAGATCTAAAAGTACTATGGAGCGAAGGGTGCGGTATGGGATGCGTACAAGCGAGAGAACTTCACTTTGTGCTCTTTATTGTTACGCACCATAAATGATTATCCTGCCCTTGCTAACCTATCGGGCCAAAGTACGAAAGGTGCCAAAGCTTGTACTCACTGTTTAGATGGTACCGAGTGTGTGGCTGAAACACTCACATAAAACCGTCTACATGCGTCACCGTCGGTTCCTTGAGGGCTCACCCATACCGCAAGATGAAGGAACAATTTGACGGAGAGAAGGAAGACAGTTCAGCTCAAGACATTTAAAGGAAAAGAGGTTTATAATATGGTTAAGGATTTAGATGTTGTCCTCGGAAAGGGACGCAAATTGAGGGCTCGTGAGAAAAACACACGGAAGAAGAGATCAATATTTTGGGACTTACCTTATTGGGAGTACCTAGATGTTCGACATCGCATCGACGTCATGCACGTGAAAAAATGTATGTGACGACTTGATTGGTCTCTTCTTGAACATTCGTGATAAAACAAAGGACGGCGTCAATGCACGGCTTGACTTGGTGAAATGGACATCGGGCACGAGTTAGCACCGACATGCAATGACAATGGACGAACATACCTTCCCCTGCGTGTTACGATCTGTCCAAGGTGGAGAAAGCGAGCGTGCGGTGCTTGCATGGTGTCAAAGTTCCGTCGGTTACTCGGCAGCGTCAAGAAACTTGTTTCGATGCAAGAATTGAAGTTAAATGGCATGAAGTCTCACGATTGTCATGTGTCGATGACACGATGCTCCCTATTGCAATTAGAAATATTTTACCGATTAGAGTCCGAGAGACAATTATGAGGCTATGTTATTTTTAACACAATTGCTCGAAGGTCATCGATCCCGAAGGACTAGATGCTCGCAATACGATGTGGTGATGACTCTATGTCATCTTGAAATGTATTTCCTCCTTCGTTTTTCGATATCATGGTCCATCTCATTGTTCACCTTGTGTGGGAGATAAAATGTGTGGGCTGTATTCCTCGTAGCATGTACCCATTTGAGAGGTTCATGGAATTCTCAAGTCCTACGTGCGAATCGTTCTCGACCGAGGCGACATCGTCGAAGGTTATGCAAGCGAAGAGGTCATTGAGTTTTGTGTCGATTATATGGCTCGATTCAAGCGATATGTGTGCCTCAATCTCGTCATGAGGGAGGTCAAGGGTATCGGAACTATCGGAAGGAAATCAATCACTCCGATATGGACGCGTATACACAAGCCCATTTCACGCCTTGCAACACATGATGAAGTGGCGCTTATGTTGACCAGCACAAGGATGTGCTTGACAGCGTAATCCGGAGCGGCGGATGTTTGGATCATGAGGCAACACAACACTCGGTTCAACCAATGGTTGAAGGACCAAATCGCTAGGAGCTCGCAAAGTGAGTTGTTGACATGGTTGGCAAAGGACCAACATTTACAGTTGTGACATGGCAAGGGTATGATATAAATGGGTATACATTCTATACAGGATCGGGATGTAAAGAGCACTAACGAGCGGTGTCCGCATAGATGCGTTCGATGCCGATGGGTTGTGAAGCTCGTACTATGGATTCATAGAAGAGATTTGGGAGCTCGACTACGTGCTTTTCAAGATCCCCTTATTTCACGCCGTTGGGTGCATCGCGCCACGGTGAAGGTTGACAAATGCGGTGTCACTACCGTGGACCTCCAACGTGTCGGTACAAAGGCGAACCATTCGTACTCGCCAATCAAGTTGTTCAAGTTTTCTATGTAACCGACTTGGCAAATAAGAAACGACATGTAGTTTTGCATGGAAAAAGGAGAATTGTTGGAGTAGAGAATGTAGTGGATGAGGAAGAATACAATCAATTTGACGAGTTACCTCCTTTTGGAAATGGCATAAGGGTCGATGATGAACAACGTGACGAAACTAGTTACGTGCGCATGCGATCATCATGAAGGGCTAATTTTAAAGGAACTAAGCAAGTGGATTGAGTCATACACCCAATTGTTCAAAATGTGTGATATTTAGGTGAATGTTGAAAATGACAATTCATGTATGTGATGTATATGTGAATTTGCATTTATGTATATAACAATGCATGTATGTGATGTATATGTGAATTGATGTTTATCCGAGAAAATGTATATGAATCTTTGGTAGGTGATGTATATGAATCTTTGGTAGGTGATGTATATGAATCTTTGGTTTGTAACTTCTGACGGGTTATCACGAGCGGTTCTCAATTAATAACCGTGCGTGATAATATATCACGACGGTTAACAATTGAACCGTGCGTGATAATGGGTATACTTACCATTATAGTGTAAGATAAAACCGGCGGCGGGTTGGCTACCGTCGCTCACTCCTTCCCGGCTCCCTCGGCGCGTTTGAGCCCCGCTCACGCGGCGCTGAGGTTGAGCCTTTCTTTTTTTTTCGAGGCGGCCGATGGGCCCCACCGCCGAGCGACATATCGAGCGGTTCTCAATTAATAACCGTGCGTGATAATATATCCTGACGGTTATCAATGAGAACCGTGCATTATCAATGAGAACCGCGCACCCCTCAAGAGAAAAAATCACCCTACTGGGGTTGAGATAAAACCGGCGGCGGGTTGGCTACCGTCGCTCACTCCTTTCCCCGGCTCCCTCGGCGCGTTCGAGCCCCGCTCACGCGGCGCTGAGGTTGAGCCTTTTTATTTTCGAGGCGGCCGGTGGGCCCCACCGTCGAGCGACATATCACGAGCGGTTCTCAATTAATAACCGTGCGTGATAATATATCACGACGGTTATCAATGAGAACCGTGCATTATCAATGAGAACCGCGCACCCCTCAAGAGAAAAAATCACCCTACGGGGTTGAGATAAAACCGGCGGCGGGTTGGCTACCGTCGCTCACTCCTTTCCCCGGCTCCCTCGGCGCGTTCGAGCCCCGCTCACGCAGCGCTGAGGTTGAGCCTTTCTTTTATTTTTCGAGGCCGGCCGGTGGGCCCCACTGTCGAGCGACATATCACAGATGGTTCTCAATTAATAACCGTCTGTGATATATATTATCTGAGCGGTTATTAGTTTATAACCGTCTGTGATACTCTCCTTATATAACCCCACGTGCACCCCCCACTAGGGTTAGTCGCTCTAGCGAGATCCCGATCGAGCCCATCGGCCCCCGTCGCTGCCGCCGTGCCTCCGACCCCGTCGCCGCCACGGAACCCCGTCGCCACCGTCCTTTCGCTGCCGTCGCCATCCTCCTCCCTCGGCCCGTCGGCGCCTCCTCCCCTCGCCCTCGCCGCCTCCCGCGCCTGCCGCCGCCTCCCCCGAGCCCTCGCCGCCGCCTCCCCAAGCCGTCGCCCGCCTCCTCGTGCCCTCGCCGGCGCCTCCCGAGCCCTCACCGCCGCCTCCCGAGCCTTGGCCGCCTCCCGAGCCCTCGCCGCCTCCAGTGAGTACGTGCATTTGCATATGATTGGGCATGTTGTTGAAGTTGTTGAGCTAAAATATGCTTGTATGTGCATATGAATGTTTTGTATGCTATGAATGTTTTGTATGCTATGAATGTTTTTGTATATTATGAATGTTTTGTATGCTATGAATGTTTTGTATGTTATGAATGTTTTGTATACTATTTGTCGCTATGAATGTTTTTGTATGCTATGAATGTTTTGTATGCTATTAATGTTTTGTATACTATTTGCATACTATTTGTGCTATGAATGTTTTTGTATGCTATTAATATTTTTACATATACTTTTACTAATCCGCTAAATGAGGCTATTTGAGGCTACTGACCGCTATAGCCTTTGTAACCTTCTTGAACCCATCCGCTCAATGTGTTTGAGCATCATGTTGTATGTGCTTATCTTATGGTATGGCACTTTCATGTGCTTATCTAATAGACCCACAAATTGAGCAACATGTCATCCGCGATTCTTCAACATCATCGCGGAGGGCTATCAAAGACGCACGAGGGCGATTTACCATCACACAAGTCGATGTATCGGGGTCCCTCTCTTTCCTCCTAAAGCGATGGCGCATGGAGAAGAACGATCGAATAGTTGCACGACAACGAATTGAAATCACATTCGATTCGTGGAAGAGCGTGCTGCGACTTCAAAACGTGGTGGTGACGAAATTTTGGCATCGTTCGAGATCCCGAAGAACACCAAGGCGCCGTGCAACGACAAGCCTTGCTAGGGGCATGCAAAGCATGGAAGAACTTCAAAGCACGCTTGTCAAGGACTACGTGGAGAAGGACGAAACACCCTTTCAAAATACCCATTCACGGAACCACAATGGGAAGAGTTCAAGGCGATGAAGACAACCGAAGAGTTTAAAAGTACAAGTGCGGCGCACAAGACCCTCCAGCAAAAACACACACCCCACGACTTGGCACGGTGGGTATGCGGGTAAAATCCCGATGGAGGAGGGAGGACGAGCAGGCGACCACAGCGGACATCGCCCGCCATTTGCCAATATCCGGATGACCGCGCTCGAAATTGGATTAGAGTAAGGTCATCTACAACGACATCGGGATGTCTCCTTTGAAACCCTGCAGACCGACAAGTGTCTCGGTAGCTTGGTAAGATATCGATCGAACTACGTAGCTTGTAATTACTCCACAACCGTGCAGTGAAATGACATGTCGTGCTCTTGCGAGAAGCGTTGATTGTTGAATCTTCCTGGGGTCATTCCATGGAACAAGGAGAAAGATATACTCTCCGCGCCCTAGGAAACAAGGAGCACCGGGTCGTCACGAGAGGCCTTGGGCTTCGTTCCATGGAAACATGGTTTGAAGATGACTCAAAATGTATCGGCGTCGTAAGAGAAACAAAGCCGAGCGTGACGCGGCTTGAGAAGAGCTCAAGGCTACTCTAAGAGAGGAGATAATGGGTGATCCGGTGATAAAATCGAGATGAGGTGCGGAAGCAGACGGAAAATCAGCGGCCGCCCCGCTCCTATGCTAGCTAGCCCGCACAACCATCCGAGTAGTTGCGCGTCCAATCCGACGCAAACCGAGGCCGATTTTCTATGGACGACATCCGGTAATAATTATTATCTCTCGAATGCTTGCTCCATTGATAGGCCTATTCGATGAGCTAATTACATATCGTTATGTAGGAGTCTCGGAGTGCAAGCTCAAGTGAGATATGCCTCCGTTCCCTTGTCTGTTGCTTGGGGCCGGGCATATCGATCAGTATCGGGGCGGGGTGCACGGTCAAGCTTTAGCGCCGACCGCATAAAGTTCATGTGGATGGTGTGCATGTTAATTTTGAGGTCGTCCCGCTACAAAGCCGCCCAACGACGAGATCGTGGCTCTAGGGCGAGCCATTGGAACATTCATCCAAAGGCCTAAAAGCGACATCTCCACGGAGGCTTCTTCACCGGTGGCGGGATCGGATCTCAGAACCGGTGCCATCTCCACCGCAAGACTTGTCTCCACCACCGCTAGCTGCACGGTGCTATCTCCACAGTGCTCTTCTCGCCAGAGCAACTTGCCCATTGCTACCTTTAAAGTCGACTACCGTAAAGTCGACCCACGGTAGGCGATAAGGGCGGCAAGGGCAAAGCACGAAGACCAATGATGATATTGGCCCGTACACGCCATTGACCCGTAAATTCGTGCTTGGCGAGCCGTTGCTCGAGAAAAGGGCCTCAACACCTACCAATTAGTTGCGAAATTGCACAAGTGGTACATGGAGCGGTCCAATAAGCCGAGGGCGAACGGAGATCGGTATCCTTTGTCAAATTCGCGTTGGAGCATTTCCATCACGATTTTCAAGGCGGTGTCTTCGTGGTCGCCGAGGACTTATTCGATCTTTTCACGCTCAACGCTCTCGACGTCTCACTCATTCGATCTTTGGACGCCGTAAGTGTGCACAATCACGATCTCCGTTCATGTCATACCGATAAATGCCATATATAATTTGTTGCTTTCGTGTGTGTATATGTAGACACGTGCGGACTAAAGCTAGAACATCCCAGTCATCATCGGTTGGTTTCTTGGACCCACACATGGTCGCCAGTATACCATCGGCGAGGATATGTCCGTCGTCGAGAGGTACATTGCATCGAGGCTGCGAGGTCAACACAATAAGGATTATATACTTATGCCCTACAATCAAAACTTTCATTGGATTTTAATAGTCATTGTACCAAAATGGAACAAGGTATATTACCTTGATTCCTTAAGTAAGAATAAAATGGACTTCACGATTTGTCGCCCAAGTAATCGATAGGTAAGTTTATTTTCTCCATACATACCTATATTGTACTCTTTCTTTCATTCGAATGACTAAGGTTAACTTTTTTGAATCACGTAGGGCGTTCGCGATGTACGTTGAAATGGGGGGTGTCTCGAAGCAAGGGGCCAAAGGCCTGAGACATACTCGAGATTTTAAGGTATTCGCTATTACACATTAATTAATCCTATGCGCAGTCGTATTAATGCCTCTTGAATTATTGCTCATTCTATTTTTGCGGTGCCACCGGCAGCACGGGCAACACATGTGGATTCTATGTTTGCCACCATATGGACCTACTCTCGATTCCTCGAGGATCACCAATTCAAGGTTTATCAATCTTTCCATATTTACTTCATACTTATCACGTTACATATATCGTACATTGATATCCCTATCCACAGTGCATACATCACGTCAACTGCATTAGAACGACCCGATATTTCACGAATTCGAGGAGAGTTGGCGTACTTTTGGTGGCTCAAGTCATAAAGTCGGAAGGGCAGTTCCACTGCACCATGAATTTTATTGCATTGTAATGCGGTGTAATGGATATTTTATTTCAATTCAATTGATTCATTTGCGAAGTGGATACTTTATGTTTGTGAATGAAATGTGATGTGTATTGGATGTTTATGGATGCCTTATATACTTGTTCATCTGCTTGTTTGAGGGCATGGCTAGCATTTCTGAGGCTAGCCAATAAATAGGAATAGATTTAGGGGTAGAAGGAATATCACGACGGTTTTAACTAAAAAGCGTCAGGATATCGATAATCGAGCGGTTTTAATTAAAACCGTGCGTGATTATCATGTACCACGACGGTTTTAACTAAAACCGTGCGTGATATCTGAGATTATCGAGATATCACGAGCGGTTTTACTAACAACCGTCGTGATTATCACCATATCACGAGCGGTTTTAACTAAAACCGTCGTGATTTTGAGCTATCACAGATGGTTGAAAACCGTGCGTGATGACCTCGTATTATCAGCGACCCATAAATTGAGGCGGTTCGCAAAACCGTGCGTGATGATGTTTTCGAACCGTCTGTGATGACCTTTCACGTAGTAGTGGCGGCGCGCGGGGCGGCATGGCACGACCCGTTTAGCAATCGGTCCGTGCCGGCCCGGCACGCACGCACGGTGCGGCCCGCCCTCCCGCCCGCCTAACGGCTCTAAGCGGGCGTGCCGACCCGACCGGCACGCCGACCCGTTATTCGACAAATGGTTGTTTTTTTACTGTTGGGCGGAAAAAAAATCGAAAAAAATAGCAAAAAATCGAAAAAAATCTGAAATGTTTTCTATAAATAGGGGGGCATCCGGCCTCCATTTTTCACACCTCAAACCTCACTCTCATCTCTCAGTTTAGCTGTGAAAAATCCGAAAGTGTTTGCATAAATTTGGTGAAAATTCGAGCAAAATTCCGAAAATTCAAAAATCTTCAAAGATTTTTGTAGGAGCTGCAAAGGAGGTAGTAGCGCTGTCTTATTTTAATTTTTTGGTATTATTTGTTGATTTAATATTAAGTTAATCGTTCTTTCATATTTGAATTTGTAGTTGATTTAATGGAGAACTATGATTTTGAACTCTCCGAATTCGGCCTCTCGGCGGAGGATATGCAATCGTTTCAACAAGCATATCCATCCGCGGAGGATATACAACAAACTGGAGAGGCCCCGGTGGCGCAGGGTCCTCCAATCGTTCCATCTTCTGCTGGCTCAACAAGTGCATCCACAACGCAAAGCACGGGTGCAAAAAGAACAAGAGCCAGTACATCAGTAGTTTGGAATGATTTCGACAAGAAGTTCAAGACCGACAATGATGGGAATTCAGTGAGGTATGCTGTTTGTAAAATTTGTGGTAATGAACTGACTGCAAAATCTTTAGGTGGGACGGTCACCTACAACGACATGCGACAAGCGCAAAGAAGGCAAGGAATACAAATGCATGAGACACGGTGCAATATAACCCCGACGGCTCGGTACGTACGTGGGAGTACAACCTAGAGGTAGCTCGAGAATCTCTTTGTAGATTGATTGCTTCTCAAGATTTACCTTTAAATTTTGGTGAGTCAGATGCTTTTCAAAAATATATTAGGAATGCTCATAACCCTTGATTTAGTTCTGTATCTAGGCAAATAACAACTAGAGATTTGATTAAATATTATAACAATTGTTGTGATAAATTGAAAGAAATGTTTCATACATGTACATTCTCTATTGCTTTGACATCCGACATATGGAGTGGTAGGGCTAGAGAAGATTATATTAATATTGTTGCTCATTATGTTAATGATGACTGGATAATGGAAAAAAGAATTATAGGATTTAAGTTAATTAATGTTTCACATAATGCTGAAAATATTACAGAAAGTATTATTAGAGTTGTAGAAGATTTTGGCCTCGCAGATAAGATTTTTTTCTATAACTTTAGATAATGCAGCTGCAAACACTAGAGCTATGGAAATTCTTACTCCTATGTTTAATTCTTATGCACAATCTTTTTTACTGCATCAACGTTATGCTTGTCATATTATTAATCTCATTGTTAAATCTGGTTTAAAAAGATTAAATGCTTGTATTGATTCTTTTAGGGATGCAATTTCATTTATTAATTGTTCTAACCAACGAATAGTCGCATATAAGAGTTTTTGCGTAGCAATGAACGTTCGTCCTAGAAAATTTGGTTTAGACATGCCTGTTAGATGAAACTCTACTTACCTTATGCTTAAACATATATTGCCATATAAGAGCACATTATCTGTATTCCTTCACACCCAAAGCCATCAATCTCGTAGCTCCTCGGTGAGAACCCAAGTTAGAGACCATGAACTTACTGAGGACGATTGGGTTGTTGGTCAAAAAATATTTTCCTTTCTAGAACTTTTTCATAAAGCTACGGTTTGTCTTTACGGAGTATACTACCCTACATCTCCTCTAATTGTTCATAACATTCTTGAAATTGCCACTCACCTAAAAGCTTTTGAAAATGATCCTATACTACGGGATCTTTGTAGTTGCCATGAAAACTAAGTTTTAAAATATTGGAGGGAAATTCCTATTTTATATGCATTCGCCATTATTTTGGATCCTAGGGCCAAACTCCAAGGATTTATAAATGTTTTACAACTTTTAAGTGATACCGGTTTAGACTACTGTACGTACTACACTACTGTTAAGAATAAATTATATGAGGTATATGATAAATATGAAAATAAGTTTGGGGTCGTGCGTTTGGAAAGACCCCCTGTAGTCCCTAGCACCTCTAGGGGGACTATGCAATGGGGCAAGATTTTTGATTCTTCGTCTAGAGATTCTTGTGCAGGTGCAGGTACACATCAGTCAGGAGGAGGAAGGCGGCAAAGCACTGCAGACCTATCAAGCTATCTCAACAGTGATAGCGTTAGCTTCGAGCAGGAGTTGAACATCCTCTCATGGTGGCAAACCCAGAAGGTATCATATCCAGTGCTATCCATATTAGCACGAGATGTGTTGACTGTTCCCATCTCTACAGTCTCCTCGGAGTCGGCATTCAGTCTATCTGGAAGAATAATCGAGGAGAGACGAACAAGTCTCTCCAACGAGATGGTCGAAGTCCTTATGACCGTCAAAGACTGGGAACAAGCTGAATCAAGACTCCAACATACTGCGGATAATAGAGATTTGGAAGAATCTTTTGAGAATTTATATCTTGATAGCAATGAATAGGATTTTCAATATTTTTCTTCACATGTAGTCATTAATGAGCTTTCTTTTTTCTTTACCAAGGTTTTCTCAAGTTGAGTTTTTAGTTGGTAAAGTTTTTAATGAGGCAGCCATCCCATGTAATTTAATAAGTTAATAAAGCTCATTATGTCATTGAAAATATTTATTTTCATGATTAACAATGTCTACGATTTTCTATAATTTTTCTGATTTTTTTCTTAATTTTCTACAATTTTTCTACAATTTTCTTAATTATCTATATTTTTTTACATTTTTTTCTTTTTTCGGCTTAACACGGCCCGTTAAGCCTTACACGTGCCCGGGCCGGCACGGCACGGCCCATTTATTACACGGCCCGTGCCGTGCCGGGCCAGCTCTATCATCATGTCTCCCCCCGTTCTTTACCAACACCTTACCACTGCATGATGTGTCCTCAATGGCGTCTCCTCTTCTACTATTGGCGAGCTTTCAATCCTCGATTCAACAAACATTTAACTCAATCCAAAAGGCTTTTGACTCAATTTGACATACTTTCAACTCAATTTTGTAAAAAAATAATCACCTCAATTTAAGAACTTTTAACTCAATTGTTGAACTTTTACCCGGAAAAAACACAATTTCATAGCGAATTTTAACTTTCAACTCACAAATGTTTAACTCCAAAATAACTAATGTAGGAATCTTCATTTTTTTCCCACAGAGTTATAGAGATATTGAGGAGAGCATCTAATCAGTACTCCCTTCGTTCTTTTTTTTTTTATAAATACCGTTTTAGAATATGTGCAGTGAATTTGTCAAAACTTTGATCGCTAATATACATAAAAATATTTAGATTTACGATGTCACTAGATTTATCATCAAAAATACTTTCGTGTCATTATATTTTTACTAACATAAAAAATAATGAATAAAAGTGTGTATTAAAGACTGTATCGACGTTCAAAATGATAAGTAAAAAACAACGGAGGTAGCAGTATAGCTAGATAGATATACAGAGATTATCCCTGCAGCCAGATGAGTACTCAAATTATGCCATCATCATCCAGGTTTCAGCTCATTAGACCGAAGGAGAAGCGCATGTGTCTAGTTAGTGATTTGTTTTGCTTGCCCTGTCTGGCTTTCATTAGGATACATGCATTTTTAGCCCAATCATTTGTAACGATTGTTCGGTTCACTAATAAATGGAAACTTACCTTTCTAAGAAAGAAAAGGTAAATGGCATATTTAGTCCCTTTACTTCACAGCTCAGTTTGGTCCCGTCCTTTCAGTGAGGTGAAATGGCCGTATTTTGCGCTATAGGCCAGTTTTTTCCGTACTTACGTCCTCATAAGATATTGGATTGAGTTGGTAAGAATTAAAACCCTAAGACCTAAAGTCCCAAATTCCCATTTCAATCCACTATGGCCCTAAGACCAAACTCCCTGAATCTCTAATTCCCCGTTCCCTTGTCTCCCGTCGGTCGAATGGTTCTATCTCCTTGGCAGTGGCATCAAGCTCCTCTATGACCAGCCGCCCGAGGGGAAATATGCACTGCCATTGATCTAGTGCCAGAGATACAGGTAGAGAGAGGTGTTTGTCGAGACCCGAATATGCAAATCTGGACTCTCCTATGTATTCTACACCAGTCCAGGACCACGGTAATGCACACAGTATAAACAAAGATGAAATATCGATCATATCACGATTTACTAAGAAAAGACTCAAATATTATTAATAATTATCAGAGTTGTGACCTTATGGCCAAGCTTACAAATAATAGTCTGAAAGGCTTAAGAAGCTGGTAGCGGAAAAATAAAAAAAGCGTAGTAGCCATTCACATGCCCACAGACAATCGATTGGGGGAGCGAAGTCCTAATCCGCGAAGTCGTTGAAGTATCCTCCTCCTATTACCTCTTGCTGATCTGGTCCTTCTTTCTCAACTGAGCAAATATAGATAAAACTGTGAATACATAGAGTACTCAGCAAGTCGTTTGTAACAAAGATGCAATATAAAATGCAAGGCTTACCAAAGGTTAGCTGAAAGGTTAATTTTATAGAAAGCAACAATTTAAAATAAATACAATAAATAGATTGAAAAGCAAACTTTAAAAATGATAATAAATAAGTAATCAAAGGAATTGAGACAAACTACAAGTGAACTGATCATTCATTCCAATGAATCACCCGTGAACTACCATTCACGTAATGAACCACCAATAAACTAACCATTCACTTCCCAACTTAACCCAACCAGATTTTTATGAAAACTCTACCCCTCGTGTAAATCACCGAGCATTGTTCATAACCAAGGGCACGGCTATTGGAATAGTTTTACACTCTGCAGAGGTTGTACAACTTTACCCATAAGACATGATAATCTCATATTGCACGCGCTTAACACACTTTCTTTGATGTGCGGTGGAGAAATCATGATAAGACCTTTACAATGTTTAATTTCAACCCAGTTTCGCCTCGCTAAGGTTTCGCTAACCGGCCACTCTTGCGCCACTGTAGATCCATGGCTATGACCAAACCACATTCATCCCAACGATGGAACCGAAATTGAAACATCTCAAATTAATCAGCCAGGTCCATCCTATACTGGACATGTGGATGTACGGTAAGGCTCATATCAATGGCACACAAAGTTAAGTCCTTAAACATTACCCACGCGAAACTTCCACATCCCTGAAATGCTAACCACACTTCTCCCCTTTACTGCACGATCATTCGCCCAAGTGAAAACCATTTTGTATAACCAACACTAATAACACTACTCATGTCGTGGTACTCAAATTTTATAACTGTGGCTGACCACCACGTTCCAACATATCATTAAGTCAAAGTTAATTAATTGATCACATGTGATGATGAACCCAATGCGACTATAAGTATGGCTAAGCAATTTAAACGTACAACCCATGTGACAACTAGTATTGCAACACTAAATAATGTCTCATCCTATGGTGATAATGGAATCATGATATTCAAATTATCAAGGAGGAATAATCAAATTGGACAATAGCTACCAATACAAGGTTTGTATAAAAATAGCAATGCATGATAATTTAAAACAAATTGATCCATAATAGATTTGAAAATTGGGTTCAACATGATCAAAGGACATGACTTGCCTTGGCCTTGCTCAGTTAAGAATTCATGATCTTCAAATCTTGCTTCAGCTCCTTCGAATGCATGATCTAACGAGAGAGAAAATAAAATAAAACACAAAATAAATTCAAATAAAATTCAAATGAACTCCAAAAACTTCTAAACCAGAACCAAAAGATAGAGCTCAATTTTAGATGAATTTAGAAAAAATAATTGGGTCAGTCGGAGCTAAGACGGTGGAGAACGGTCTCTTGGGAAATCTAATCTAAAGAAAAAGGCTAAAAATCGGAAAAGCTACTACGCTGTGAACCCAGTGCACGGAAAAGCTGGTCTACGATGACTAGGCTGATGACGTGGCGACTGACTGGGATGCTAGGGATGATGTGGCACGTTGACTCGGCTCAGCTGGCTCATGCGTCTATAGAACAGTAGATCTGACAAGTGGGGCCCGCATGCCAGTGGCTCGGTGCATGGCGGACAAGGTTCATGAAGAAGCCAAGAGGTCGCGGAGGTGTGGGTGAGCTAGCGTGCACGTGAACCGAGGCGACGCTGGCATCGGTGGCTGCGGTGGGGAACCAACAGTTGGCCGAGGGGAGAGTGAGGCAACAACGAGGTCGGCTGACAGCTGGACGAGGAGACGGCGTTGGGAGCAGCGGCAGGGACTCATCGGCGGCGAATGGTGGTGGAGAACGGCGAAGATGGCTGACGGAGATCAACAACGATGGCTACTGGAATGGAGAACGAAGGCGACGACTCCGATGAACTCGGCGAGAGAGACGGCGGCTCGGGAGATGCAAAAACCAAGGGCTCGACCGGCTACTTATAGCGTGGACTCTGAGGCCGACCCAGAGGCAGTTGTGGAGTCCAGGGCGGGCACGAGAGGCACGCATGTGGTGCGGATGCGGACATCGAGGCAGACACGGTGGCAGAAGCAGAGTCGGAGACGAAGAACAGTGCACACACCGTCGGATGGGTGACACGTGGTGTCTACAGAGATCCGACTGCTGGCTTCATAAGGCATAGATGCACAGTGCTGGAGTCTTCGGATGGCTGACACATAGCATCAAGGGAATCGGATGGCTGAGACTAAACGGGCTCGATGAACAGTAGTGGACTGGGCCCGTTACTATTTAAAGATTTGTCTGAGGTTTTTGATTTTTAGAAATTCAAATAAATCCTTTTGAGCTCTAGAAAATAGCAAATAACTCTAGAAAAATCCAAGAAATTCCAGAAAATTCCTTGAGACACAAGGAACCCAAATAAGATACTTCCAGTAAGTGTTAAAGTTTAATTTAGATATATTAAATCCTTTTAATTAATAAAAATTCCAGTTAAGCTTTAATTAATTCCAGAAAAATCCAAATGGTGAATTTTATTTTAGTAGCTTCAAAAAGGCTCTGAAAATCAGGATGTTACAGTGTTGCAGTTGACCTCCAAAGCAAGAGACAATCTAGATCATAATTTTTTCAAGTGCCCGAATCACCACGTGAGTTGGTGTTTGGATTTAGTGTGCACAATTCTTTCATTCTGATTTCGTTCATTTTTCTTTTGATTCGACTCGCCTCGCTTGGCCTCAATTCGACTCGCACCTCCATCCTCCTTCACCCACAGTCAGCTCACCTAGGTTCGATTGCCTCCAACTCGCGAATTACCTTAGGAGCACATGGAATACATAGTGGTGTGAAATGGAAGGTGATGGAATGCATAGGTATAAGAAATCCAAGGTGTTTATTGCAAATGTTAGTGCCCACTTGGCTGGTCATATGAGACATATGTGAGCCCCATGTTAGTATCAATCAAGGCTACACATCAGCGGTCAAGCCCCGCGAATCATCCTTGGAACCTATACTAACCTACTTAAATAAGTTTAGGTACATGAATCTGTAGTTTTAAAGTTTGAAAATCTAAGTGAATCAATGTGACAAATTTAAAAACCCACATCATATTTTACTCTATTGAATATATATAGTTGGATGTGTGCAACACTTTAATACGTATCATTGAAAACATAGTTGTGTGTGTTATATATCTGTAATAAATGTAGTATTGATAGTTCCATACTTGGCCTTACCAACATAAGTAATGTATATTCTACTTGTGAGTCCACTGTAGGGGTGCGTCCTGTTGGTGTCCTCACTGTCGATGTCCTCATCATTGGTCAACACCTAGTGGCTCCCCATCACCTCCAGGCTTCCATAGCCAACGCCACCCTCTCCCCTCCTCCTCCACCTCCCCTCCCCTTCCTCTTCCTCCACCATCAATGCCATCTGCCCCTCTCTTCTCAAGGAGAAATTTGGAGATGGTGATAGGGCGAGGGCCATAGCGACGCAACACAAGACATGTTGACGCAGTGTGGGCCATGATGATGTGGCTCGACGGGGCATATTCACAGTCAATGTACATGTTTGTGGCAGCAAAAACACAAAACACGTCGAAACTGGTTTGAAATTTCTTGAAACTTTTTGTTGAAACTTGCCGAAACCTATTGAAACCTCATGAAACTCTTTACCTAAAACTTACCGAAACATGTTGAAACTTAGTGAAACCTCTTGAAACTCTTCGGCTGAAACTTGGTGAAACTTGAGTTTCAAAATTTAAAACTCATTAAAACTTTGGCTTGAATCTTTTGGAAAATTCTATTAAAGCGTCAAACTCACTGAAACATGAAAGTTTTGAAATATTATCATGAAACTTCATGAAACCTATTAATATATTATAACAATACACCGTTGTCTAATCACCTCCTTTTTTGTCGTGGTACATTGGTTCACACCATCTACTCATAGGCTTTGTTTCTTGCCTTTTTTTTCTTTCTAGGCATTGTCGTACACAAGTGTTGTACGCAAAATAATATCTTTTTTTGTTTTTAGCTTATTTATATTTTTCCTAATAACATCCATTGGTCAATTTGCTTCAACTTTAATTAGGATCCACCTTATTGAGGGCTATATGTTTTTCTTTTTTGCGAGAATTTCTAGCTTATTTATCTTTTTTCTTGGCAACTCTAAAACACTTGTCATCGACCTTAGTATATACTAATAGATACCATCGCTTTTAAATTACCATAGAATTAAATACTATGAGAAGTTTGGGTACTCCTTGTTCTTTGTTTTTTAAAACTATGGTTTTTCTAATACCATGGTATTTTTGAAGTTTAAAAAAATCCATTCCACACCTCTTTTTTCCAAAACAGAGCTTGCTCTAGCTCCATCGTGAATACAAAACTACAAGTGCATGCTCCTTGACATGTTGACTCAGGTGTAGAGGTGGCCAAATGGGTCAAGCTAACTATGCTGGCCTAAAACACGATATTGTTGGTCTAGCCTAGCCACGGCAGGACCCAGGACTAAATAGGTTGTGTTGGACTGGCCCGACGTGGTGTGCCATGCTTGGGTCGCAACCTCGGCTTAGCAAGCTGGCCCAACACAGCACGCATAGTACCATGATGTGTTAGACACAACCCAAGCACGGGTGAGCACGACATAGTCTGTTAAGCCCAATGGCGCAAGAGCTGAGCCAGCGACGGATTTGGCGGGTGGCGAAGGAGTGGGCGACGGGCGGGAGGTGGTGCGCTAGTGGAGGAGGGAGTGAGGAACCGAGGGAGGGAGGGGGCAGAGTAGGCACGATAGTATAGGGGAGTAACCAACACATGCGTGACCAGCAGCACAACCGTGTGCGCATCAATACACGCGAGGCCCTGAGTTCCATCATGACACAAAGCATGGCGATGAGGCCAAGTTTCCTAGGCCAAATCGGAGTGGCGAGGAAGTGGATCGGCACCACTATAGACCCAATCGCAAGCAGAGGAGAACCACACGCATAGGTTGGATGGAGGAGGAGGAGGGAAGAGCAGGGGAAAGCAGGTCGAGCACCGGGGTAGCCTAGGGGTCTATTTTGTGGTGGCCGATGGTGCATTCCAGTATCACTGTTGTTGGTTAAAGTGGCGACGGTGCAATCGAAGTAGGAGTAGAGAGAGACGGAGAAGCAAAGAAGTAGTAGTACTAGAATGGAATGTGTAAGTGTATTGTGTACAAGATAAGGGGAGAGAGTAGTAGTATAGTAGCACTATAAATGAGGCAAGGAAGCAGATCGGCACCACCGTAGACCCAATCGCAGGCAGAGGAGAACCACACACATAGGCTGGACGGAAGAGGAGGAGGAGGGAAGAGCAGGGGAAAGCAGGTCGAGTACTAGGGTAGCCTAGGGGTCTGTTTTGTGGTGGCCGATGATGCATTCTAGTGTCACCGCCGTTGGTTAAAGTGGAGACGGTGCAATTGAAGTAGGAGCAGAGAGAGACGGAGAAGCAGAGAAGTAGTAGTACTGGAATGGAATGTGTAAGTGTATTGTGTACAAGATAAGGGGATAGAGTAGTAGTATAGTAGTACTATAAATCAGCCTGGGCTGTCACGGCACAGCCCGTCACCTCATTGGGCCATGCTAAGGTTCAGGCAATAACCTGTGGTCCGGCACGACATGACCTATTTAGTTAACTAGGCTAAACAAGTTGTGTGTACATGGGCTGTGCCGGGTAGCCCATTTGACCAGGTCTACTTAGGTGTGCATGGATGTGTTAGTTGTTCATACAATTTTGAGAACCCATGAGATCAAAAGTAATGAGGCCCCTTGGGCGACTCAACAAGTGACTTACCTCCACTCCGGGAATCCCATGACCACTATGCTCCCTACCTCACTGCTATCGACATTGGTGTAGTGGCGGCAGCAAGGCCTCCCACCATAGCCCTTCACCCCTCGTCTCCCTCTCCATCCCCTTCTTCCCAGACTAGGGCTCCTTCCACCAGCTCTACTTTAATTTGTTGCATGCCTTACCGTTGCCTTTGTCAAAGCTCACACTAGCATCAGAGGTGGCTAGCAGTGAAACAAGGGTGAGGGTGTGCAACCAATCGTGACCTATGCCAAGACATGGGTCGATGCCTCCGTGTCGCTCGTGACCAGGTTAGCGACAACCTCTCCTAATGGATGTAGATCCTCCCCATCTCATCTCCATAGATTTGCCACCGTCTGCTGTCGCTTGGGAATTTTCCTCTCCACCGGATCTAGAGCCTCTACATCATCCTTTCATTTCGTACCCACCGCAATTATAGTCTCCTAGGACTCCTTACCACTAGATCTGGAGCCTCCCTAGCCTTTTCTCTCCGAATCTGTCACTGTTCTCCATCGCCGGTGCTTGAGCAACCAATCGCTTAGCTTTGCCGCCTCCACCAGTCCTCCGTTGATTGTCTGCTGATCAGTGTGCTTGTAGAGAGGGCCCGACCAAGTTGCGTTGTTCGGGGTGCCCGTTGTGGGCCGTTGTCTTGAGAAGTACCAATTCGATCAATGAAGAGGCCCAAAGAGTCAGGCGCTCACCGTTTGGGTTGTTGTCCTAAGGTGTTGGCTGACTGTTGTGGAAGCCCTGTGTGTAGCAAGTGGATGAGGTTCTAGAGCAAGCAGACCATCGTTGGTGAGCCCCATGGAAGAAGGGGGAGGGGGTGCCAGAGCCATTGGCTTTTATGCACACCATCCACCGTCGTCGCAGAGTGGAGAGGTTGCTTCCTCATCCACCTTCAATCGGCGTTGCTTGCTGGCAGTGCTGTTAGTGTGTTGTGCTTGTTGTGGTTCCTTGTTCTTTTGCTATAGCTTGTTGTGCTGGTGTTGCTGTTCAGTGTAGTGTTAGTGATGGTGTTGGTGCAGTCTAATGGTGTGGGTGTCGTGGTGGGTTCATGTTGGTGAGCCATGGTGAGGCTGTTGCTGTGGTGTGCACCTTGGTGTGGATGGTTGCAGTTCAAACCCTTATAAGAGTTGTGGTTCGTTAGCGCTGTGCAATTCTACTGTGGTTCATCTAGCCATTGCTTTTATCTTCTCTCTCAACATTGTGCAATGATGATCATATGCATTGGCTAGTTCGATAGCCAATTCAAGCTTCAGTGTGTTAGGTGGTGGGGTGTGTTTGTCCTTGCCCTTACCGACGTTGTGTGTTTGCGTGTCATAGATCAACTTGGTGGTGTGTTTGGGTGTTGTGCTAGATGGTGTTAGCCTCTAGCCTCCTTGTTAGGCTGCTTAGCCAGGTGTTTTAGATGGGGTGCTATTTCTGTCTGTGGTGTCTCCCTACTGGGTTTGGTGTTTGTTCTTCTTTCTTTTTTTACTCCTGCTTTATCAATATAATAGGTAGTTTTTTCCTCTTTGTTTCAAAAAAAGTTGTTCACACAATTATTAACTCATGGGTGATGCATGCGTATGAGCATGTGGCTAATCCGTGTACCATCTATATGCAATGGCATTGCCCATCGTTTTTTCTATTTGAGAATCAGCAATGACCATCGTTGCTCACGGTTGTTGTGCACCTCACGTATCGCATCATCACCCATGGCCAATGCAATAGTTCATACTTCATGTTCTCTGAGCAAAATACTATATTAAATACTGCAATCCCTAAACACTAAGTAGTTTTTTGTTAAAACCATGGTACATTAAAACTGTAGTATTTTATAGGTGACATATGGGAACTGTAGTTTTTGAAAGCTGTAGTATATAAATGCTAAAACATCCAAATGGACCTAATGGCTAACAAAAAACAAGTGTGTAGTTTATGTTTGGTTCTTCTCAATTCGTTGCCTACATGGGCCTTCCTTAGAAGCATGGATGTGACTTACATGTTCAACCTCTCTTCCCATGGTGATTTAGACTTTAGTCGGTGCCTCATTTTTGAGTGATTTGTCAAGTTTCACGGTGAGATCTAGATGAGCAGTGCATCGATATGGATGCTCTGATCTAGTTGCATTATCAGTAGCTCATATGCTCTTCATGCACGTCATTTATATATGTCCAACGAGAGTGGATGTTTCACTTCCTCCAAGATTCCTATAATATTTTTTGCATTCCAAACGAAGCCTAGATCTTCCCGAGTTGGGAAACAATGACGAAATTTAAAACATGAAAAACATCTTTAAGAAAAAGACAATGCTATGGTATAACATGTTTCACCTAGGTTTCAGTTAGTTTCTTTCATGTTTCGTCTGGGTTTTAGAGTTTCAAACATGTTCTAGAGGGTTTAGGGGCATTTCAAAGGGTTTCATATCGAAGCCTATGAGTTTTGGAAGAATTTCACTCAAGTTTTAGATCAAGCCTTCAAGTTTCAAAAATGTTTCAACAAGTTTTGTTGGAATTTCAAGTTCCAGAACAACTGTTTTGCTATTTTATGGGCGCCCATGAGATGGGGTTTTTGCTATGTCACAAACACCCATGCCATTGGATTTGTGAAAGGTGAAATCTGGACCTTCATTGATGCCATGTTTATCCCCATCACGCCTGTGAGTTGGGATTACAACCCACTAGGTCCATGACGATGCATCATCTTATTCATCGCACACCCAACATCGTCATTGTGCACTGTTGTGGTCGTGCACCGCCATGGTTCCTCTCGCCAGCACCTCTGACGGCCTCTTTCCCCTTCCCCATCAATGCTTCCCCTACACATCCGATACTGAAGTTTTGCTCCATCGCCGACAAGCCACTACACCTCTGAGCTCCACGCCACCGCACGCTCGCTTCCCCCTCTCTAGTCACCGTGCCCAATGCCACTGCGGCTTCCGTCTATGAGCCACAGCGCGTCACACCCAAACACTAACTTTAGCAGCGGTGTCTCTCTAGTTCTACCACTGGTGAGGCTATTTGATGTGAATCAAACTTGGGTCAAGATTGATCCGATGGATTATCTGATCTTTCATGGCCATAATTCCCAAATAGATACGGGAAGCATGAATTACAGGATGTAATTCACACTAGGCTAGATAATTTCCTCAACCACACGCATGAGAATACATAACCTAGGACAAGAGGATCTGACAATCCATCGAGCAAATACCTACACCACAGTAGAAACCTTCATACCAAGATGAAATCCTACATAGAATTCACAAGAACGCATGTAGAACAAGGATGAACCCTAACGGTTGAAGGCCAACAATCACACACGTTTTAATTTATAACTCAACTCTCCCACTTGCCTAATTCTCATTTTCCTGCATAAAATGGAGAAACAACACCAGCTGGTGATGAATTTTATTGGTTTGGACTGCATCATCCTCCTCTCCTTCAAGTGAAAATGTCCTCAGTTTTGAGGTAATCTTCAAAGCATCTTCTTTTTGTCCTTGTGACAAAGAAAAAAATTTCATCTCTACCCGTGCTTGAAGCTTCTTCACTTCTCACTCTTTCTCTATAGCAACCTTCATTTCCAGCCTTCCTCAAACACATTAACATCCATGGGACACAAAACGTATTTCTTTATCCCACCAGATAGAGTAAGCCTTGGTGCACCAATCTTGAATAGCTCCCTGAGCTTTGCACCATAGTTGTCCCAATGGTAGATGACACAATACCACCAACACAAGAAAAATATCACACAAAACCTCATAGGAATACTTTCCCAATGAGAATAGTACATTGACTGGACTTGCAATCTTGAGCAAGCACTTGAACCACTTCAGCTGGTACAATCTTGGATGCGGTGTGGTCATCAGTCCCAACTTCTTAACGAGCTCGATGCTAGTAGCGTTCATTGAAGTGTCATCATCGATTGTGAAATCAATGACTTTCTCTCACACTTTGCAGCAAGAGTGAAAAGGCCAAATCTTGTAGCCTTCCTCCTCTATCAGGACATTGAGACCCAATCTCCTACAGATCTCCTCTGAAGGTGTAGTAGTAAATCCATTAGCACCACCATGAGCAACTATCGCTCTGATACCAAATGATGTGGATAAAACCTCTAGGCGAGATCAATCCGATGGGTTGCTTGAACTTTTACGGTGGTAATTCCTACAAATTACATATGCAATTCGCACTAGGATATATAATACCCTCAATCGCGCACACTACAACACATGACCTAGGACAAGAGGACCTGACCATCCAGCGAGCAAATACTTACACCTTAGTAGGAATCTTCACACCAAAATGAAATCCTAATTGAAATTCACAAGAATACACATCGAACAGGAATGAACCCTCACGGCCGAAGGCCAACAATCACACACGTTTTAATTTATAACTCAACTCTCCCACTTGCCTAATTCTCATTTCCTACGTAAAACTAAGAAACAACACTAATTAGTAACGGCTTACTTGTTTGGGCCGCATCACTATCAACTTGAGACTGTGCGCGTGCCAGTTCTAAAGGAGGTGAGTGATTTTTTCGAATCAGTTAATATTTTTGGGGATCAATTTTTTCTCAATTGATTTTTCTAATCAATAATTTTATCTCAGTAGAATTTTTTATCGAGTTTTTCTCAATTGAAAATTTTTTCGAATTTTTATGGCATCCGTGAGTAGAGTTTTGCTACTCATAGACACCCTTAAGTTAGATGCTTTCCCAGGAGGGTATCATGCGAGTTTCTTGTGTATATGTAACTACAAAGTGAAAATAAATAATGTTGCTGTTGGTGCTTCCCGTTTCTAAACGATTTTTTCTCCTTTTGGAGAATGTTCCATTCTGTGATAAAAGATTGTCATTTGGACTCGATAAAGCACAACCACATGCTTGGTATGTGTAATACTAGTAAAAATTAAGGATCTGTTAATTAAAGGAGGAAGTGTGAGATTTTCATCAAGTGCACTAGTGCAGTACAGTCGCATTCACTACTACAGAAAGTCTAATAATAGACGGTAAATCACAGACGGTTTGACAAAACCGTCTGTGACCGACACTAACACAGACGATTTTAATTTGGACACCATCTGTGTTGATGGCGTCGGAGAAAAGGAGTATGATAGACGGTTCTTACCGTTGAACCGTCTGTGATACTTGCGTATCACAGGCGGTTTTTAATAAAAACCGTCTGTGAGAATATGGAATTATGACAGACGGTTTTTGATTAAAAACCATCTGTGATAAGATAATTATCACAAACGGTTTGTTTTAAAAACCATCTGTGATGATCTCAGAATTATCACAAACAATTTTTAATAAAAAAAACCATCTGTGATAATGGCCGCAGACATTTATTGCGCTGCTCAAAACCGCATCTGTCTTCATTTCGATCCAGATCTAACCGGTGTTGTTCTCTTTCGCTCAGGAGGCAAGTTAGGTGATTTCAGGCCAATTAATTTGGTGGGAGGAGGCAGAGATTGAGCTTTGAAGATTCATACTTTCCTGCTCTAGATATGGTTAGTAATGAAATTTATTTTTCTTTGCATTACAATTTAGATCGATCTAATTACTAATAGGTGAGTGTTTATTGAAGATGGTTTGCAAAATTGTTGGTTATATAATAGTTGTTGTGCTTATAATATAAATTAAGCTAGCAAAGCCTGAATGCAGTGGTATATATGTAGTAATAACTAATTAATTTAATTTTTAATACTAAGGTGTTATATATATATATATATACACATAACATAGGACTGAAGTTTGATGTATACCGCGAACCGTGTGAGTGAAGAGTACATTAATGACGTGTCTACTTTTACAAGAGCTACCGAGGAGGATATGTTGAATAAGAGGGTAGAATATATGTATTGTCCATACACTGACTGCAAGAATTTAAAGATGTTTAAGAACCGATGGCAAATTGAAGCGCACTTGATTCGGAGGGGTTTCCAAAAGGGTTATACGTGTTGGACTAGTCATGGCGAAGTTAATGATCATATATCGCCGGATGACATCGCCGGTGAAGTGAATGATATGCCGCCGGATGACATCGCCGATGAAGTGAATGACATGCCGCCGGATGATGTCGATTGTGGCTCGGATTCGGATAGGTTGCACGATGACAATCTGGATCAGATGCTTCGCGATGTAGAAGAGAACTATGATGAGAGAGAGTATATTAAATTTCAGGGGCTTGATGGAGGACTTGGAGAAACCTTTGTTCACGTGCTGCAGGTCAAAGTACACGAGGTTGTCGGTCGTGCTTGAACTGTTGAAATTGAAGGCAAGCAACGGTTGGTCCGACAAAAGTTTCACGGCGCTACTAGGTCTTTTAGCGGACATGCTTCCGGAGGGAAATGAGTTGCCTAAAACCATGTATAAAGCCAAGAAGGTTGTTTATCCGTTGGGAATGGAAGTAGAAAGAATACATGCATGTCCGAACAACTGTATCATGTACTGTAAAGAGTATGCAAACATGCATGTATGTCCGATGTGCAACGCATCCCGATACAAACGTAACAATCAATCAGATGACAACGAGGGAACAGAGTTGAAGAACGGACCTCTTGCTAAGGTGGCATGGTATTTTCCTATAATTCCCCATTTGAAAAGGTTTTTTGCAAATTCAAAGGAGGCAAAACTACTGTGTTGGCACTCGGAGGAGCGCAAGAAGGATGGAATGCTAAGACATCGATAGGAGTTTTGCAGATTTCGGTGCAGAACCAAGGAATATAAGGTTCGGACTGAGTACAGATGGAATGAATCCTTTCGAGCATGAGCGTGACATAGCATATGGCCCGTGACTCTCTGCATCTATAACCTTCCTCCTTGGTTGTGTATGAAGCGAAAGTATATTTTGCTGTCGATACTTATCCAAGGGTCAAAGCAACCTGGGAATGATATCGATGTGTACCTATCACCGTTGGTGGGAGATCTAAAAGTACTGTGGAAAGAAGGGGTACAGGTATGGGATGCATACAAACGAGAGAACTTCACTTTGCGCTCCTTATTGTTCTGCACCATAAATGATTATCCTGCTCTTGCTAACCTATCGGACCAGAGTACAAAAGGTGCCAAAGATTATACTCACTGTTTAGATGGTACCGAGAATGTGTGGCTGAAACACTCACGCAAAACCGTCTACAAGCGTCACCGCCGGTTCCTTCGGAGGGCTCACCCATACCGCAAGATGAAGAAACAATTTGACGGAGAGAAGGAAGACGGTTTAGCTCCAAGGCATTTAAGGGGAAAAGAGGTTTATAATATGGTTAAGGATTTAGATATTGTCCTCGGAAAGGGACGTAAATTGAAGGCTCATGAGAAGAACGTCTGGAAGAAGAGATCAATATTTTGGGAATTACCTTATTGGGAGTACCTAGATGTTCGACACTGCATTGACATCATGCACGTAGAAAAAAATGTATGTGACAGCTTGATTAATCTCTTACTGAACATTCGTGATAAAACAAAAGACGGCATCAACACACGGCTTGACTTGGCTGATATGGACATCAGGTCTGAGTTAGCACCGACATGCACTGATAATGGACGGACGTACCTTCCCCTTGCGTGTTACAGTCTGTCCAAGGCCGAGAAAACAGAACTGTGACAGTGCAAGATGTCGTCTTGAAATGTATTTCCCTCCTTCGTTTTTCGATATCATGGTCCATCTCATTGTTCACCTTGTGTGGGAGATAAAAATATGCGGGCCCGTATTCCTATATAGCATGTACCTATTTGAGAGGTTCATGGGAATTCTCAAGTCCTACGTACGGAATCGATCTCGGTCGGAGGGCAGCATCGTCGAAGGTTATGCAAGCGAAGAGGTCATTGAATTTTGTGTCGATTATATGACTCAGATTCAACTGATAGGTGTGCCTCAATCACGTCATGAGGGAAGGCTGAAGTGTATCAGAACTATCGGAAGGGAAGCTATCACTGCAAATATGGACGCGTATACTTAAGCCCATTTCACAGTCTTGCAACACATGACTGAAGTGGCGCCTTATGTCTATGATATATCCCAGACGGTTTTTACTTACAAACCGTATGTGATATGTAGATATTTACATATCACATACGGTTCGAAAACCGTCAGTGATAACCTTCTATATCACTGACCTATAAATTCAGACGGTTCAGAAAATCGTCTGTGATGACGTTTCTGAACCGTCTGTAATACTGATTTCTGTAGTAGTTATTAATGCTGCTGCTTAATGTGCAGTACAGTATTTGCTCGTTTCTAGTGAGGAGGAAGGGCGAGAGTTCACCCAATGTCACCGTATTTACTTCCCTTTTGTAGCCAGGCATATGAATTCAGTGAAAGTCCTCGTCAACACAGCTATAAACAACGTAGAACTGCCATGTTTCCACAAATTCAGGCTATATTCTAAAATGTTGTAGTTTTTGACTGAAATGATACCGTAGCGACTATTAGTCTGAAGAATTCAGTTAAAAAAAACAAAGAAAACAATAAAAACATTATTATATCTTCATGCATAATACAAAAAAAAAGGACAAAAGAAAAAAACATTAATATATCCCAAACCGTTTTTAACTTCTGAAAGCTAAAAAGTCTGAAAGCATAGCCGTTTGAAACGCTGGTGCAATTGCACCGCCGAACAACCGGACGGTGCACCTACTGAGCCCTCGTGCCGGCACGGGAGTGGTTGGGTACTGGGTTGTTGTATCCTGTGGTGCGTATTGTTCCACCGTGCATCCAAGGGTCCCAAGCAAGCAAAAACCTATCAAACAGCCCAGCAACGTCTCTCGAACTGGCATCACACATTATTAAGCGACAGGCACAGGTACCTCCCTACCTGCACCTGCACGAGCCAAACAGAAGGCCGGCTACTCCTCGCAGAAACCAAGTGTTCGACCATGGTCTCCCCGGCAATGCCGACGTCCGGCGACCGCGCGGGTGGCCGGCCGCACGTCGTTCTACTGCCGAGCGCCGGTATGGGCCACCTGGTCCCCTTCAGCCGCCTCGCGGTGGCCCTCTCCTCCCGCCACGGCTGCGACGTCTCAGTGGTGGCCGTGCTCCCCGCGGTGTCATCCGCGGAGTCCAGGCACCTCCAAGGGCTGCTCGACGCGTCCCCGGCCGTCCGCAGGATCGACCTCCACCTCGCGCCGTTCGACGCGTCCGAGTTCCCCGGCGCCGACCCGTTCTTCCTCCGGTTCGAGGCCATGCGCCGCTCTGCGCCCTTGCTCGGACCGCTCCTCGCCGACGCCGGCGCGTCGGCGCTGGTCACCGACATCGTCCTGGCTTCCGTCGTCATCCCCGTGGCCAAGGAGATCCACCTCCCGTGCTACGTCCTCTTCACCGCCTCCGCCGCGATGCTCTCCCTCTGCGCCTACTTCCCAACTTACCTCGACAACAACACCGGCCGCGTCGTCGGCGATGTCGACATCCCCGGCGTGTACCGCATCCCAAAGGCCTCCATTCCGCAGGCGCTGCACGACCCCAACCACCTCTTCACCCGGCAGTTCGTCGCGAACGGCCAGGATCTCGTTAAAGCCGACGGCGTCCTAGTCAACACGTTCGACGCCTTGGAGCCGGAGGCCGTCACGGCCCTGCGACAAGGCTCGGTCGCCGCCGGGTTCCCTCCGGTGTTTTCCGTGGGGCCGCTTGTTACGGTGAACCTTCCGGTTGGGGAGGCGGCGAAAGATTCGGGTAATGATTACATGTACTGGCTCGACGCGCAGCCTGCGCGATCAGTGGTGTACGTCAGCTTCGGCAGCCGCAAGACCATACCCAGGGACCAGCTCAGGGAGCTCGCCGTCGGGCTGGAGGCCAGCGGCCACCGGTTCTTGTGGGTGGTGAAGAGCACTGTCGTGGACAGAGACGACTCAACCGAGCTCAGCGAGCTGCTCGGCGAGGGGTTCTTGGAGCGGGTGCAGGGGCGGGGGCTCGTGACCAAGGCGTGGGTGGAGCAAGAAGAGGTCCTGAAGCACGAATCCATCGGGCTGTTCATCAGTCACTGTGGTTGGAACTCGGTCACTGAGGCGGCGGCGAGCGGCGTGCCCGTGCTGGCGTGGCCGAGATTCGGCGACCAGCGGGTGAACGCCGGCGTGGTCGCGCGCGGTGGGCTCGGTATTTGGGTGGAGCGGTGGAGCTGGGAGGGGGAGGAGGCCGTGGTGAGCGGGGAGGAGATAGCGGAGAAGGTGAAGACGGTAATGGCGGACGAGACAGTGAGGAAGAAGGCGGGGAGCGTCAGCGAGGCTGCGGTAAAGGCAGTCGCCGAAGGCGGCATGAGCTACCGGAGCTTGACGGAGTTTGTGCGACGGTGCCGGGGCCTTGCAGTGTTGGACTGACGAGGGATTTAGGCCGTGCATTTCTGGCCAGCCCACAGCCCGGCCGGCACGGCGCAAAACCGGGCCAGGTCGGGACTGGAGACCAGGATTATCAATAACATTTCATTCCGGCCGGTATAGACCGGTGTATATTGTATTGGCATTTAAATTGGGATAGATTACCTGAGGTATGTTACCGACCTTAATATCGATCAATACTAGCTTGATACCGGTTAATATCGGTTTTAATACAGGTCAATACTAGCCATAGATGGAATTGATAATAATGTATATTAAACTATATATTATATTTGATAGTATTATTATGTATTTAGGATAATATTATAAATAAAATTTGATGTATATATAATGAAATATATATAATTATAAATATATATACTCGTATTATTATCCGAAACGGTACATTGGTATAGACCATATTATCCGAAACGGTACATTGGTATAGATCAGTGTCGAAATGTATCATTTTAAAAACCAAATTAGTATAATCTTCGGAACGGTGCTAACAAGTATAAAGGAGACCTCGACGCGGCGCGGCACGGCGGCTGAGAAGAAAGCTCTTTACGCATCCATGCAGTCCACAGCCATCGCTTCTACCATTGTAGGTTTTGACGCCTTTGAACTTTTAGCTGGTTGTAATTTGCTCCTGCTACTGCTAGTTTCTGTAGTAATAAAGGAAAAACAAAAAAAATACTTTCTTTAACGTGGGCGCTGAACGAAGACAACCATGCCGCTTGAGCTTGTACGTGAGTGCGTGGCTGCCATCCACGGATGATGCTGCCACTGACAGTGGCACACGAAAATTCTTGCCTTGTCTGTGCTTCTAGATTCGTGCTTCCAACGTTTCATGAGGAACTTAGCTCTCACTCTTAAAATTTGGGGACGTAGTCCAATAAAGTTAACTGGCCAGTTCATTTTAGCCTTTTTGTGGTTTTTGGAAATAAATAGGACGTCTTCAAACAATTTTTTAAGACTAAAATTATATATGTTATTTATTGTTGTCTCGAAAAACACAGATTGATAAGTTAAGGCTAGAAAGAGAGAGAATCCCTGCAGTGGGCTCCTCAGATTGCATTAAGTTCGAAGGCTAATATCAAATCAAGCTTGGGCGACTCCATGACATGAGTCCAAGTAGTGAGGCGATGCCAAGAAAAAAGAAACTGAAACCAGCCCATCTGTTGCGCATGGCGCCACTCGCTCATCTCTTTAACTTATCTCACGAGCTGACCTTCGGTTTTGTCTGCACCGCACCTCGTTTTATGTCACCATCCTCACCATCAGTAGGATCGGATCAACACTTCACCCTGTGCGGCTCAACTTCGCCTGCTCCATCGCCGGACTGTAAAAATTCTGACAGTTGAAACTTTCCTATTGAAAGTTTCATTTCTTTACTTCCATTGAGATTCACATATTTCCAATATCTAAGTGTTGACTAGAGATGTTGATAAAAATCATCCAGATGTTTTCTTCCTAACTATTATCTAAATTTATGATCATTAGATTAGAGATCCAATAACCATGAATTCTTCCTCACCCCCTTCAAAAAAATACCTCCTTCCAAAATAAATCTCCCCCCTAAAAAAAAGAAGTCGTTGGATCTCTAATCCAACGATCTTAAATTTAAATGATTAGTAGAAAAAAAATATCTAGATGATGACTAGAAATATCCGTTGACTAGATAAATATCCTGTAATAAGAGAGGTATGTGAACGACCCTCACGGGGGCGGTGTGGACCACCCTCGTGTAGCGTGTGACCCCGGCCTAGCACAGTCGCAGACCGCACGATGTGGTGGGCCCCGCCACGAGGGGAGATTACACGGCCGAGGAGCACGCGAGGAGACGACACGGCCCACGACCGCGCGGGCTGGCCTGCCTCGCCATGCGCCCGCTCCCCGGCCCTCGCGCGCCTGGCACACGATGAGATTGAGCTTTTAAGGCTGCAACGATATGCTTAGGCACATTTGTCTGTGGGCATGCATGTACACACCCCTCCGTGTTAGTCTGTTTGTTTGTGTGTGCATATGAAAGCGCATGTATGTGTGTGAATCATGCGCCTGCAAGTATGGCAAGAGAGTGTTAACTGTCAAGTGTTAGAAACTCCCTACTGCTATTGCAAATGATTACTTTCTGAACGTGCAGATGTAGGTTTTTTTGGAGTGACCTGAAGTCAACACTATAAGGCCCTGCAAGCATGCCGTTTCCAATTTCGAATTTTGGGCCAATCTGTAGCTCGTGCTCTCCCCGGAGTGGCGTAGACATTTTAGGCCGGTCACCCTGTCATACCATATCGTGTCAGCCCATCTTACTTCTGGCTAAGTCTAGGCACAGTTCAAAGCTCGTCGTGCCGGCATCCGTACCGTGCTAGCCTAAGCCCAGCCCAAAGTAACTATAGATAATGAAGGCGGTGGCGATGACGATGGTGGCGACGGCGTCATCTTCATTTCTGTCGTACCCACCTTGTTAAAAATTAGTTAAAACTGAATTAGTTGCGTAAAAACATGGACACGTAATGACGTAAATATTTCGGGGGAAAATGGAATTTTCTTGATATTTTAAAGATACAATGTTGCTGTCTCGTTAAAAATCTTATGTTCCAGAATGGGATTCTCTGAGTAAGAAATGGAGTACATTAACAGGAAAATCTATGCGAAATGTGACAGCACAGGAAATATCTACTTGTTATTCTTTCACCACTCGAGCAAATTTATCTTGCCTCCGCTAGTAAGATCAGGATCGATATTTGCAAAATCATGCACCAGGTAGTTGTTCAGCTTTAAGACAGAATTCTACTTGGAGACCGCCTGAGACTAAGAAGACGAAGAAATAGACTTGCCCTTTAGACAAGGGGTGAGGAGGTCACGGTCGACGGGGAGCACGCGGGCCTACACAGCAACAGCGACGAGGAGGGTGACAGCTGCGGCATCGATGGCTCCCGCAAGAAACTTCGACTGTCCGAGGACCAGTCTGCCATGCTCGAGGACAGTTTCTGGGAGTACAAACAACAGAGGCAAGACGACGAGCCAAGGCAGACGACCACGTGGGAGGCGAGGCGGATGCCTCTGTGCCAGCTGTGCCCTCCGTGTCAGGTCGACCCAAGCACGGCACGCCACGTCGGGCCTTGCCGTGCCACCTGTCGTGCTGGTTTTCTAAACCTAGCCTGGCCCGCTGTCTATGTCGTGCCAGCTCGACCCGCTACATAGCATGTCTGGGCCGTGCCGGGTCGACCAAGCCTTGGGCTGACACGAAATGGCCAGGCCTAACTCCCACCTATAGTATGTCCTGACTTGCACGATTGTGCTTAAAAGAGGCTGACAAAGGCGTGATCGAACGGCTCCGGTGCATTCTCAGATGAGGACCGACTAGTGCGACTCCATAGAAAATGCTTCCAACAAGACTTTGTTTAGATGGGACAAAATCTCATTAAAATTTCGGAATTTTGGTGGGACAAAATCCCATAGAAAATGCTTCCCATAAACCAAATCGGAATTTTGGATTCCAAATTTTGGGCTATCCAAACAAATAAGACCTAGAAGAGAGTAGGTGTCTTGGATAGTTTGTATCCGATTTGGCTTTACCAACTAAGCCGCCTTCTTGGAAGTCGTTCCGTTGTCAAAATAAATAAAACAGAGATAATCTAATGATAGGGTTAACAAATCACACGTTGCCTAATCACTAGACAAAGTAGAATAAATCAATCCAAATTGTTGCCTTACAACGCGCCTCACAGAAACCAAGTGTTGGACGACCATGGCCTCGCGGGCAATGCCGGCCTCCAGCGACTGTACAGGAGGAGCGCCGCGCGTCGTCCTCCTCCCGAGCGCCGGCATGGGCCACCTGGTACCCTTCAGCCGCCTCGCGGTCACCCTTTCCTCCGGCCACGCGTGCGACGTCTCCGTCGTGACGGTCCTCCCCACCGTGTCGTCCGCCGAGTCCCGGCACCTCCAAGGGCTGTTCGACGCGTTCCCGGCTGTCCGACGGCTCGACCTCCACCTCGCGCCGTTCGACGCGTCCGAGTTCTCCGGAGCTGATCCGTTCTATGTCCGCTACGAGGCCGTGCGCCGCTCCGCACCCCTCCTCGGCCCACTCCTCGCCAGCGCCGCCGCGTCGGCACTCGTCGCTGACATCGCCTTGGCCTCCGTGGTCATCCCCGTGGCCAAGGAGCTGCGCCTCCCGTGCTACATCTTTTTTACCGCTTCTGCTACAATGTTCTCCTTCCTCGCCTACTTCCCCACCTACCTCGACGCCAACACCGGCCATGGCATCGGCGACGTCGACGTCCCCGGCGTGTACCGCATTCCAAGGTCTTCCATCCCGCAGGCGCTGCACGACCCCAACAACATCTTCACACAGCAGTTCGTTGCGAATGGCCGGAGCCTCGCCAAAGCCGACGGCCTTATAGTCAACACGTTCGACGCCTTGGAGCAGGAGGCCGTGACGGCAATGCGACATGGCTTGGTCGCTCCTAGGTTCCCGCCGGTGTTTGCCGTTGGGCCGCTCAGTCCGGTGAGCTTCCCGGCAGGCAGCGAAGCGGCGAGAGAATCGGGCAGTTACACGGCATGGCTCGACGCGCAGCCGGCGCGGTCGGTGGTGTACGTCAGCTTCGGCAGCCGCAAGGCCTTATCCAGGAGCCAGCTCACTGAGCTCGCCGCCGGTCTAGAAGCAAGCGGCTGCCGGTTCTTGTGGGTGGTAAAGGGGACCGTCGTGGACAGAGAGGACGACGCAAAGCTCAGCGAGCTGCTCGGAGAAGGCTTCTTGCAGCGTGTGAATGGCCGAGGCCTCGTGACCAAAGCGTGGGTGGAGCAAGAAGAGGTTTTGAAGCATCCTGCCGTCGGGATGTTCATCAGCCACTGCGGGTGGAACTCGGTGACCGAGGCAACGGCGAGCGGCATCCCGGTGCTGGCGTGGCCGAGGTTCGCCGACCAGCGGGTGAGCGCCGGCGTGGTGGCGCGCAGCGGGCTCGGTGTGTGGGAGGACCAGTGGAGCTGGGAGGGGGAGGAGAGGGTGGTGACCGGGGCGGAGATCGCCGAGAAGGTGAAATCGGTGCTGGCAGACGAGACATTGAGAAGGAAGTCAACAATGGTCCGCGAGGCGGCGGCGACGGCCTTGGCCGCCGGTGGAACGAGCTGCAGGAGCTTAGCCGAGTTTGTGCGACGGTGCCGTACGTGATGGGAGTGTCGGTAATACGCCGCGAGAAGAGTTAATGCCGAATTGAGGGACGAAATGGCCCTTCTAGTTGGTTCTTCGCGGTGATTTGTTCTTGTTTGTCGTTAATCTAATGATGCGTTCTGTAATAACGGAAAGAAGAAAATTACCTTTGGGGTAGCACTTATCATTGACTGGCTGTCGGTGATAGCCTCTGCTTCACTGCTTGATATGCATTCGCACACCTCCTCTGCTCTACTCCTGCCTCTGCCTCCCCCTGCAGCCAGCTACAAGCTCGCGCCTCGCCACGCCACCAGCTCCTCTGCCTCCGTCTGCTACTCCGTCTAATATAATATTCTCTTAGCTCTCACATAGCCATAGCCGACCTTATCTGTAACACCCCCATTTCTAGAAGCATTATGAAACTCTCGCAACTGCCCAGGACTGTTCAGCTGCGAGTACATCCATCAAGTGAATAACATTGCCAACACAAGCTTAAGAGCAAAAATGAACTTTATAACAATATAAGGGCATTAAAGCCAAGTATTTCAGTAAGGCCAACGACCTTTAGTTACATTACAGTAAAAGATGCCACAGGCACGCCTGAGCGGAAAACGACCCTAATCCGATCTTCGTCCATCTCGTAAAACACCATCTCATTGACTTCACCTGCCTCCTCAAAGCTTGTTTCTGTTTATGTTTTTAGCAAGTATGAGTACTACTACCGTACTCAACAAGTCACACGGAGCTTAACAATAATTACATGCATGATATAACAATTGAAGGGAAAACATGCTTATTATTTTATGTGGATGCAGTTTTAATTGAAGACCAGATAAAAGCTTGAAAAGTAACTTCATTAATGTAAAGGGGTTTTCAAGCATGATTATCACTATTCAACATTACCAAACCATTCTCAATTCTACTTATGCCTTGTTATTGGATTCACCCATTAAACACAGCTTCATTAACCGGAAGCACGGCGTATTCGAATACCATTAGTCATGACTCTGCAGAGCTTCCCTGCTTTACCCACAAGATTTCTTAATCCCACGTCTGGTATTAAGAAAACAAAGCTTTTCACTGCTCAATTCTTTATATAGCCTCCACCTAATAGGCTTCCCCAACAATCCCATACTTGTCTCAGCCTATTATTGTGTGGATCATTGATAATCAAATCAATTGTTCAGAAAATAATCACTCTCCATACGACCCTGCTCAACCCCTTTCGTATGGACTCACACAGCCTCCGCCTTGCTTCTGTAGAGGTTCAATTGAATTTGAGCAGTTACTAAACCAGGTTTGACGTATCAACGCTTGTGGTTGGGCGATCACTATGTTCTTTACTCGGCATGAGGATCTAGTCCTTATATTTTCACCGGTGGCAGTTTCTTTCCACAAATTCTCGTCCAGTGCCGTAACACTGTCACTGATTTATGATCCTTGCCTTCACATTCGGTTAAGGTCATAGGATCTAACGATCCTCGCTTACCCTAAAATCATTCTCCAAATAAAGATTATCTTTTCTACTAATTGAAGATATTATTGATTCTCTGAACTATCATGGCTACAAATTATTATAATTAACAATACTATGTCTTGTCAAGGTGAATATGGCCAACAAATTAAACTGGGCTTTTTCGGGTGGTAGGACATAACTAATATCATGTCATTCTAAGCATTTATTGTACATAAAATAATAGTGCGCAAATAACATAATGAAAATACAAGTAAATAAATAACTTAGAAAATGAAGGATCAACATGTTCAAAATATGTGCGACTTGCCTTGCGGGTTTACGATTTCGACAATTCCGTATTCTTCAATTTCTTGATCTTGAGCTTGATCCTGAGCTCCACCTTCCCGACTTGGTCGACACACGACGTCGTGCGCTAGCGCAAAGCAAAGAAAATAATTTAATTCCACGCTCGAAGCAAATGAGCTAGGAACAAAGAAATAAAATAAAGAAATAAAATTCAAGAAAAACCAAATAAAATAGGTTCTGGATTTTTGGGTGTTTGGGATGGTGAAATGGAGTTGAAAAATGGATTGATGGACTCGAAACGGTCAAAATGGGTATAAATATGTATTTTTGGGTTTGGATGAACAGTAACGGGTTGGGTTACTATTTACTTCGGGTTTTCACTGTTCACAGCGGTTCGGGCGGTCGGATCCGACACTGTTCATGCGGGTCGGCACTGTTTATGTGGCTCGGTCAACCGGACCCGTTAGCGCGAGCTGGCTCAGCTCGACCGCGTCGGTTGGCACCGGTCGGATGAACGATGCGATTCTTCGCTCATCTTCCTCGTCCGCCGCCGCAATTGGAAACAGAGGAAAGAGCGGCGGCGATCGGGGGCGCTACGGTGAACCGCGACGCATGTGGAGGGTATGGTTGGGTTGCTGGGGTGACAGGGGTTCCATTTTAGGTGGTTGGAGGGCCGACGGAGGCGGCTATCGCCGGCGGCGAGCTCATCTTCCCCGCGGAAAATTTGGACATTATGGGTGAATGGGAGCTTCTCTGTGCAAATGGGTCGGCTTTTGAGCATCAGTGGAGGTAGGGTGAGCTAGTGGAAGGTTCGGATTGGGACGAGGAAGCCGGAGCTAAGGCGGCCACCATGAGGTGCTCGGCCATTGGGCGGCTCGGTCTTGGGAGAAGAAGAGGGCGGGAAGCTAGGGCGGCGGTTGGGGAGGGTTTCGGAGCCCGAGGATGCTACCGCGAGATTAATTGGAAAGTGGAAGCTCGGAAGGTAGAATTGAGCTAGGGCTCAACTTTGGGGAAATCTCCAACTACCGGCAAGAGAGGTGATGGGGGATGCTCTGGGGTGTCCAGCGAGCTTTGGGGGAGTAGGGAGTTCACTGAGGAGTGCTCGGCCGTTTAAATAGGGGCTTGGAGTCGGTTCGGCACCGTGCGCTGGCAAAGGTGGTGCTGGCGCGTGGCGTCGCCGGGAGAATTCGGGAAGGCGCGGTGCTGCGGTCCGAGGGGGTGTCAGGGCGACCTCGGGCTACGCTAGGCGGTGGTCAAAAGATGTAGACGGTGCCAGGTCGGCCGGGTGAGAGCAGAGCGACCGAGGGAGGGAAATTGCGGGCGGACGGTGGTGGTGGCGACCGGGGAGGGCGACACCGGTGCAGGAGCTTAGGAGGAGGTGCCACGACGGTCGGCAAACAAGCAGGAGCTGGCAGGGAGAGAGAGAGCGCGAGAAGACGCGGGAAGGGCGGCGGCGACCACTTTTGTCGGACGGTGGCGGCTTTTGTCGAACGCGCACAGCGCCGACAATTACTCCCTCCGTTCACACTGAGATGGTGAGGGTTAAGGATGGCTTTGCTTTGAGATTGGTGTGGTTTTGGCTAAGGATCAAGGAAAGAAAAATCAAAACGCAATTTGAACTCTTTTGTAAAAATTTAGTTTGTTTCAACCTACCCCCCTTAAAAAGAATCTCGACCCCGAGATTCACCCAGGTTAACAAATGGGTTGAAAATCAAAATTTGTTACAGTTCTGATCCTTTTCCTTAGATCTTATTTGTCCTTCAGTGTGATCTTCATGTAGTAGTTGTTGACTGGTACTTATGCTGATATTTGGTCATCCGAGTTCTCAGGACTTCATGAAGTTCTTCCCAGGGCATAGATATGACTTATGCTTCATGGTCGAAATGATTCCTTCTGAGGATTCATGTGATATTTCTGCTATCTTTATCTCTTCCGTAAATTCTTTACTCGGTAGGTTACTCGTGCCTTCATAAGTTTGTAAAACAAATTCATACTAATATCCTCAGATTGCCCATTCCCATTCCAGGAATGGTTATGACTGTAGCAGTCTGTCTTCTACTTTCCGGGAAGTGTAGTAAGTGTTATATCCTGAGATTTCTCTCTTCATAGTACCTCATCAAAATTCTTCTTTCAGATCTTGATTCATCTCTATTTTATCAGCGTGTATAAAGAACTATGCATAGTAAGCTCCTTTTATAATCCAATCCTTTATTTTCTCTCTTTACTTGGTACTCAAAAAGTGATCCACATATCTTAGTGACCACTAGATTCCAAAATTTCTTGTTTCTTCTTTAACAAACTCTGTTGAATTTCCTTGTCATAGTTGAGGTAACACTCAGTAACCATACCATGATATATCTTTTGACTTTAATGCATCCGTCACTTTCTCTTTCTGGGCAACTTTGAATATTTATATCACTGTCCTTGGTTATATGTAACCATCTTCACTGTTGCGGATTTAATTCCAACCAAGGGCTGAATTAGGATTGACTACTAATTCTCTAAGTGATGAGTAGTACACTTCCTTTCAAGTGTCAACATCTCGACGTAGATGTTACAATCCTTCCATCCTTTTAGCTCCAAAGACTTTTCTTGCCATACCCAAGTTTATATACTCTCTTTTCTCCATATCTCTTTCTTTTACTGTACCTGTATATCATCCTTGTATATTATATCATGTCTTGTATCTTCATATAAACTTTCCTTATGATTTCTTTTAGTATCCCTTATGACGTGTCTGGCTTATTTGTTCTAACTTCTTGCATATCTTGGGTTTATCATGCCTCCACTGTATTATTCTGATTTTCCATCCAAGCTGAATTGGTTCTTCCATCCCTTGGGTAGTCATCCAAATATTCACATTTGTTGCATCAAGTCCATTGTGATATGTGACACAAACTTCTTTATTCTTCATAGCAGTGTACAGAAAACACAGGTACACTTGATAGCTTACAAAATTACTTGCTCATACCAAAAGTATAAGGTAGCAGTCATTCTTGCTAGCGGTGTTGCTTGCTTTTCAACTTCCTGACTATCTCCGTTGCTTGCTTTCTCTTATTCATTTCTTTAAGGTGCATTTGTCTTGTTTTCTACTCGAGCTTTCTTGGAGTAGCGTCCTTCTTCTTCTGTTGGCAGTTGATATGACGCTGATGTCTGTCCTTTAGCTTGTACCCAGGCTTCTTCCTTAGGTAGGGATTTCCATGGGCATTGGGAACGAATATGTCCTTCTTGGTTGCAGTGAAAACAAGTCTTGAGTGCCATGATTAAAGGATCGTTTCGGTTGATAATCCTCACATACCCTGATATTTCTTCTTCTATCCAGAGAGCTTGATCAACTAGAGTCTGTAAATCTGAGAATTTCATGGTCATAATATAACGCTTTATCTTTGGTTGCAAACCTTGTATAAAGTATGCCATTCTTTTTGCTTCGTCAATATCTTCTTGAGCATATTGTGACAGACGATGGAATTGCTGCAGATATTCCATAATAGACTTATCTTCTTGTCGGAGATTAAGAAAGTCCTGATATTTTTCTGTGACGACTTTAGAAGGAATATAGGTTTTGCGAAACCTAGTCACAAATTCTTTCCATGTAATATCATTTTTGTTCGGATATATCCATTGAATAGCATTCCACCAGTTGATGGCCGGTTCTGATAGTTGGTAGGCGGCGAAAAGAACCTTTTCTTTATCCGTGCATTGGATGGCTTCTAGTCTCTTCTCCATGCTGTGTAACCAGTTATCAGCGCTCAAAGGCTCAGTTGTTGATGAAAACTCCGGTGGTTGAGTCTTCAAGAAGGTTGTAAATTTGAACGCCGTCATACTTGACATTGATACTAATTCTTTTGATGACATTTTCGTAATGAGCTGCTCCAATATCCTTGCTTCTTGCTCTAGTATTTTAACTTGTCCTTGTTTGCTTTCAATCCGAGCTTTCTCCATGATAGATAAGGCTTCCTTCATGTAGGCTTCTGTCATGTTGTATACATCTTCCACCATGTTGGATTGTCTGTTCTGATTGCTGTTTTCCATCTGTTGCACCATCAGATCTTATTCAATGATACTATTTGACTGTAGCCGAAACTTAAGAATCAGTTCTGTAACATTTTTGGGCTTAGCAAGGTAAGTAAGACTGAAGTGAGGGAAGAGCAAGAAAAAGGCAGGAAAGAAGATGAAGCGAGATTAAATGATATTTCTGACTGCTTTTGCAAGACGCTACTTCAGGTAATCCCACATCTTTCAACAATCGGCAATCACAGGCTTAATCAACTTTCTATACTACTTCTGGATATAAGCTTAGAATCCAATAGCTTGTTTTTTTTCACTATAAATCACATCACGGTTATCCGAATTCTACATAAATTCCAACTTCAACCATGATTATAAATCCAATATCAAATCTATTTGTAATCCAATATCTTCATTTTAAATCCACCAATTTCATATGAATCAATATTTTCTAACAATCTAATTATTTTCGTCATCAACTAATAATCTCAGTCCGCTCATCCAATAATCGACTAAGCTTCTTATTATCTACTTCTCAATTAATTCATCATTTTAAAGATCCACCGAGGATAATATCACTGATCATATCTATAATCCAATAATCAATATTATTAACATCCACCAAGAATAACATTTTTGTTCAAGCCTAAAATCAAATAATCAATCATCATTTTTTTTAATCCGATCCAACAAATTCTATCACTTTATCCATTCAAATATAATCCCACCACTATCTTCAATCATCATCGTCTCATATTTTCATCCCTTATGGGTTATCTACTCCTTTCTCTAAACTTCCATGGTTATAATCAATCTATTTGTTGCAATCAGAAATTTGCATTTAATTCTTTCTGAGATTTGCTTATAGATGAGGAGAGAACAGAACAGCACAGGTAAGAATCAAGACGAATTGGGGTAGAAGTAGAGAACTTTTAACATAATCTTTAATTGAAATCAGACATTAGTTTTGCACAAATTGCTTATATAGTAGCTCACAGGCTAATAGTGCAATTTGGCTATTAATACATCCAGAAAATCTTCGTCTACTAGAATGGTTTTACCCATTTCATCAAGGATATCAAACGGGTATTGTTAACTAACTACTCGAGTGGTGATCTTATAACTTTTCAGAAGGAAAAGCTTTGGCCAGGGAATTCTCACTACTTCTTTTTAACACCATTTTTAATATTTCTTTAGCTAGGGTTAGCTGTCATTTCATTTGGTCAGCATGAAATTAGTCTAGACGTCTACTCGTGTTTTTGAGATTTTTGACAAAACTCAAGAAGGAAAGCTTTTTACTCACAATCTAAGATAGATAAGATAGGAATAGGAAAGGCGAGATAGCAATGACACTTATGGTTTTCGAAATTCTTTTGTATTTGAAAATATGGTTTTGTAAAATCGCATTCTTATCGTAATCAACCTACACTTAGGGTCATCCTACGGTCAAGCAAGTAGGCTCTGATACCACTCTGTAACACCCCCATTTCTGGGAGCATTATGAAACCCTCGCAACTGCCCAGGACTGTTCAGCTGCGAGTACATCCATCGAGTGAATAACATTGCCAACACAAGCTTAAGAGCAAAAATGAACTTTATAACAATATAAGGGCATTAAAGCCAAGTATTTCAGTAAGGCCAACGACCTTTAGTTACATTACAGTAAAAGATGCCACAGGCACGCCTGAGCGGAAAACGACCCTAATCCGATCTTCGTCCATCTCGTAAAGCACCATCTCATTGACTTCACCTGCCTCCTCAAAGCTTGTTTCTGTTTATGTTTTTAGCAAGTATGAGTACTACTACCGTACTCAATAAGTCACACGGAGCTTAACAATAATTACATGCATGATATAACAATTGAAGGGAAAACAGGCTTATTATTTTATGTGGATGCAGTTTTAATTGAAGACCAGATAAAAGCTTGAAAAGTAACTTCATTAATGTAAAGGGGTTTTCAAGCATGATTATCACTATTCAACATTACCAAACCATTCTCAATTCTACTTATGCCTTGTTATTGGATTCACCCATTAAACACGACTTCATTAACCTAAGCACGGCAGATTCGAATACCATTAGTCATGACTCTGCAGAGCCGCCTTTACCCACAAGATTTCTTAATCCCACGTCTGGTATTAAGAAAACAAAGCTTTTCACTGCTCAATTCTTTATATAGCCTCCACCTAATAGGCTTCCCAACAATCCCATACTTGTCTCGACCTATTATTGTGTGGATCATTGATAATCAAATCAATTGTTCGAAAATAATCACTCTCCATACGACCCTGCTCAACCCCTTTCGTATGGACTCACACAGCCTCCGCCTTGCTTCTGTGTAGAGGTTCAATTGAATTTGAGCAGTTACTAAACCAAGTTTGACGTATCAACGCTTGTGGTTGGGCGATCACTATGTTCTTTACTCGGCATGAGGATCTAGTCCTTATATTTTCACCGGTGGCAGTTTCTTTCCACAAATTCTCGTCCAGTGCCGTAACACTGTCACTGATTTATGATCCTTGCCTTCACATTCGGTTAAGGTCATAGGATCTAACGATCCTCGCTTACCCTAAAATCATTCTCCAAATAAAGATTATCTTTTCTACTAATTGAAGATATTATTGATTCTACGAACTATCATGGCTACAAATTATTATAATTAACAATACTATGTCTTGTCAAGGTGAATATGGCCAACAAATTAAACTGGGCTTTTTCGGGTGGTAGGACATAACTAATATCATGTCATTCTAAGCATTTATTGTACATAAAATAATAGTGCGCAAATAACATAATGAAAATACAAGTAAATAAATAACTTAGAAAATGTAGGATCAACATGTTCAAAATATGTGCGACTTGCCTTGCGGGTTTACGATTTCGACAATTCCGTATTCTTCAATTTCTTGATCTTAAGCTTGATCCTGAGCTCCACCTTCCCGACTTGGTCGACACACGACGTCGTGCGCTAGCGCAAAGCAAAGAAAATAATTTAATTCCACGCTCGAAGCAAATGAGCTAGGAACAAAGAAATAAAATAAAGAAATAAAATTCGAGAAAACCAAATAAAATAGGTTCGGATTTTGGGTGTTTGGGATGGTGAAATGGAGTTGAAAAATGGATTGATGGACTCGAAACGGTCAAAATGGGTATAAATATGTATTTTTGGGTTTGGATGAACAGTAACGGGTTGGGTTACTATTTACTTCGGGTTTTCACTGTTCACAGCGGTTCAGGGCGGTCGGATCCGACACTGTTCATGCGGGTCGGCACTGTTTATGTGGCTCGGTCAACCGGACCCGTTAGCGCGAGCTGGCTCAGCTCGACCGCGTCGGTTGGCACCGGTCGGATGAACGATGACGATTCTTCGTTCATCTTCCTCGTCGCCGCCACAAACGGAAACAGAGGAAAGAGCGGCGGCGATCGGGGGCGCTACGGTGAACCGCGACGCATGTGGAGGGTATGGTTGGGTTGCTGGGGTGACAGGGGTTCCATTTTAGGTGGTTGGAGGGCCGACGGAGGCGGCTATCGCCAGCGGCGAGCTCATCTTCCCCGCGGAAAATTTGGACATTATGGGTGAATGGGAGCTTCTCTGTGCAAATGGGTCGGCTTTTGAGCATCAGTGGAGGTAGGGTGAGCTAGTGGAAGGTTCGGATTGGGACGAGGAAGCCGGAGCTAAGCTGGCCACGGCGAGGTGCTCGGCCATTGGGCGGCTCTCGGTGCCGGAGAAGAAGAGGGGCCGGGAAGCTAGGGCGGCGGTTGGGGAGGGTTTCTGGGAGCCTGAGGATGCTACCGGCGAGATTAATTGGAAAGTGGAAGCTCGGAAAGGTAGAATTGAGCTAGGGCTCAACTTTGGGGAAATCTCCAATTACCGGCAAGAGAGGTGATGGGGGATGCTCTGGGGTGTCCAGCGAGCTTTGGGGGAGTAGGGAGTTCACTGAGGAGTGCTCGGCCGTTTAAATAGGGGCTTGGAGTCGGTTCGGCACCGTGCGCTGGCAAAGGTGGTGCTGGCGCGTGGCGTCGCCGGGAGAATTCGGGAAGGCGCGGTGCCGCGGTCCGAGGGGGTGTCAGGGCGACCTCGGGCTACGCTAGGCGGTGGTCAAAAGATGTAGACGGTGCCAGGTCGGCCGGGTGAGAGCAGAGCGACCGAGGGAGGGAATGCGGGCGGACGGTGGTGGTGGCGACCGGGGAGGGCGACACCGGTGCAGGAGCTTAGGAGGAGGTGCCACGACGGTCGGCAAACAAGCAGGAGCTGGCAGGGAGAGAGAGAGCGCGAGAAGACGCGGGAAGGGCGGCGGCGACCACTTTTGTCGGATGGTGGCGGCTTTTGTCGGACGCGCACAGCGCCGACAATTACTCCCTCCGTTCACACTGAGATGGTGAGGGTTAAGGATGGCTTTGCTTTGAGATTGGTGTGGTTTTGGCTAAGGATCAAGGAAAGAAAAATCAAAACTCAATTTGAACTCTTTTGTAAAAATTCAGTTTGTTTCATTATCCTCTGACATCATTCACTGCCCTTCACCACCGTCCACCGCTGGACAACCACCGCCTCAGCCTCCCTCTACAATTGAAAGGTGTGGTGAACCTGTCGGTAGTGACGATATCACCCTATCGACGGTCACACAAGAATGAGAGTGAGCGAGCAATAGAAAGAAGATGTTCTAACGGTATATGGTTTTTCAATTCTTCTTTTTCAATGTACGATCAGCGTGTTACAATACTAGACAACGGTAGCGCCACGTGAGTGCTTGCGAGTAGGGGTGGAAACGGATCGGATACGATCGAATAGTATCAATTCGAATACGAATCCATGTTTTTAAAATGAATACGAATATGAATTCGAATATTCTCAAATACGAATACGAATATTTTCGAATACGAATACGGATATTTTCGAATACGGATTTTCTAGGATACGAATATCGGATAAAACGGATTTCTAGCGATTTTACCGATTTTCACCGGTTTTTTACCGGTTTTAAACCACATAAATTCAAATTTTGAATCACAAAATTTGTACGAATTTTTCATGGGTTCTAGAAACGGATCGAATACGAATCGAATAGTCTCGAATACGGATACGGATACGAATATTCTCGAATACGAATACTCTTAAATACGGATACGAATATTCTCGAATACGAATACGACTATTTTTGAATACAAATTTTACTTATCATATTTGTATTTTCTCAAATACAAATATCAGATAAAATAAATTATCCGTTATCGTTTTCCACCTCTACTTGAGAGGTGGGACGAAGAGTGCTATGCGAAGCACACTTAAAAGGGAATGGAGCGCTGGCGATCAACTGAGTATCCATTTGTTTACGCATAGTCGATTAGTCCTGGTCCCTAGCTAGAGTTAAGCATTTTTGGCCCGGGCCAACTCGAGTCTGACAGGCTTGGCTAGACCTTTTTTATGTGGTCTATAGGGAGGCAGCCCATTTAATTTACAGGGGCGCTGTCCTTCACCGCTCCCATTTCCGCATTCGCTGTACAACGGAAGCAAACCGCACAGTGTCGTCATCCCGAGCGCCGGCATGGGCCACCTGCTCCCCTTCTTCCGCTTTATCGCCGTCTTCTCCAGCAACAGCATCGACATCTCCGTCGTGACCGTCCTCCCGATCAGTTGAGGCCGACCACTTCACCGGCTTCTTCGACGCCTACACCGGCATCCGCCGAATCGAGTTCAACCTCTTGCCGCTCGACTCCTCTGTCTTCCCCGACGCCGACCCGTTCTTGCTCCGTTGGGAAGCCATGCGCCACTCGGCCCACCTCCTCGGCCCGGTCATTGCCGGTGCCACGCCCTGCGTGTCGGCCGCCGTCACTGACATGACCCTTACGCCCCACGTGATTCCCATCTGATGCAGATATCCTAGCATTAGCATATTCTGTGTTACTGATAGCTAAAAAGTCTAATGATTGAATTCGCTTTTTAATAAATATAACCTTGATTTAGAAGAAAATAGTATACTATCTAATTCAAGTATTTTGTATTCTCATATTTGAAAGACAAGAAGTATTAGAGATTAAATGGAGTGAAGATAAAATTCACCAACTTTGTTGTCTTGCAGTGCGCAGCCAGCGGGAGACGAGGGAGGAAAGGGCATGCGACTTGAGAACGAAACCATACAGCAAGGGTCTCCATGCAGTGCTCTCGGTTTGGATGCATGCATATGTTGTGCAGAGGCCGCATGAGCCAAACAAAGAGCGGACAAACAAAGTGATGCATGCATGGAAAAGAAAAAGAAAAAGAGAAAAAAAAGAGGAGAAATCAAACAATCCAACCGCTCGCTTGATCACTTAGTGTTCGATCACTTGTTGATCGTTTAACTTTAATCTTCGACCGAGTATTCGAAATCTTCAACACCGGGAGCAGAACCTCTCGATCACTCGTGCCTTCAAAAAACCAGCGCATTCGAGTACTCGCATTTCCTCTGTTTTTCTGGCAGCGATTTGTCACCTTGCACGTCTCGGAAGCTTCAATCTAACTGCAATCAATACAACTTTTCAAGAAAATCAAGAACCAAATTGATTCAAGATGATGTTTATTGCTAGATTTTCGTAGATTTACAAAGAGCTCTCACAAGCACCCTTAAAAGCCTAGCCAAAACTAAAATCTCTTCAATCTCGCCGCAAAAACCTTACGCTAGCCCTTAGCCTCTTTCTGCTTTTATAGGCTAACTCTCCAAACCATGTCTTTATCAAACACGGACACTAAACTCTATCTGTTCCAAAAATCACGGAACCCGAAATTCTTCTAAACACGGGTTTTCCATAATCTCTAAGTCTTCCCAGTCATGGACTCTTTCCATAACTCGTTCAACTCAACACGTGCTGAAGCCTCCAGGACCGCACCTCCCATAGCTTCTCAACGTATTATTCATCTTTGATCTCCACATGCTCCAGCGTGAGCTTGACCACCTCATCACATCGTTAACCGCCCGGACCTCAGATTTACCCCTCCTAGTCTTGGTCCTCCCCGTCACCAACTATGATCGTCTCCACGCCTAACTTGCACATGCAAAGACCAAAGTACATTTTTTCCAGCACAACTTCTTTCCAACTTGACCGACATCAATCGACACATGCAAAACACACCTTTAACCATCAATAACAACGGTCCCAGATCATCCATGATCTAATTATCCACGTTTTCCAAAAAATCAACTTCAGACCACTTAGAAAAACTGGTCAGACTGCCACGCCTAGACTGTCAGACCGCTAGCCCAACAGACACGAGTACTCGAGGTACTCAAAGATCACAAGTATTGAATCACTCAAAGCCTACGAGTACTGACCGTGAAGTCTACGGCAACCTATCGCAAAGTCCACGACTACGATCATGAGGTCTACGACAACCGATTACAAAGTCTAAGTTAAGAGATCACGAAGCCTACGACTATGACAACAGATCGCGAAGCCTACGACTACCATCACAAAGTCTACAACTACTGATCACTGACTAGACACTGTAGTACCGACTACCGAGTACCAACTAGGCACTATAGCTTACGACTACCGATCGAGTATCGATCAGTTACTATTCTATGACCATCGGCAAAACACTATAGCTATGACCATCGACAAGGTACTGTAGCTACGACTACCGACCGGTTGTTGTAGCTCACACCATCGATCACCGATCATGGGCGACGCCTCCGACTACCGACCATGGTCGTAGTCTGCCAATCGAACAACCTAACACAAGGCTATGACTATCGACTGGTTCACTGTAGCTCTCAACTGGTACACTATTTCATACGACCGATTCATTGTAACTTACGACCGGTTCTCTGATTGAGGTCATTCTGTCGTGGTCAATATGCAGTGGTCATTCTGTCGTGGTCGTTCAGCCGTGGTCGACATGCCATGGTCGTTCTGTCGTGCTGGACCTGCTATTATCGACTTCAGTGGTCGATCTGCCGTGATCGAAATCTGCCGATTCTAGCTTTGCAAAAGAGCACCATCCAAAACTTTCATAAACACAAATTTCAATGCAACCCAAATATCAGTTATTCATCATCACAATATGTATGACCTATCTACATGGTCTAACAATCTTCTCCTTGATAAATACATTGACAACACCTCAAAATCTCCTGACTGAGTTGAGGTTTGAAAGAAAAGCAAAATTTGCGAGAAGAAAGTTTCAAAACTAGAGAGAAAAAACAACAGAAAACTCTGAAAAACCCCTCTCAACACAATTGAGAAACTACATCGATTTTTTCAAATATCAGTTATTCATCATCACAATATGTATGACCTATCTACATGGTCTAACAATCTTCTCCTTGATAAATACATTGACAACATCTCAAAATCTCCTGACTGTTGAGGTTTGAAAGAAAAGCAAAATTTGCGAGAAGAAAGTTTCAAAACTGGAGAGAAAAAACAACAGAAAACTCCGAAAACCCCCCTCAACACAATTGAGAAACTACATCGATTTTTTCAATTTATCCCATTTTTCTCCCCTTTTGGCAATGTAATCATCAAGAACTCAAAAGAGAGAGAAAATTCTAAGAATGAGCAGTGAGAGTAAACATCCAGAAGCTTTGTAGATTATCTAAATTACTTTACAATTATTTAAGAATTTAACCAAGCCATCATTTTGAGTAGAGCTCCCTGATCATATAAAGTCATATATCATATAGCACTGTCAAGACTAGTCTTTAGAATGATAAAGCAACTTAGATTAATGACAGACATCTCAACAATGACCAAACCAATTAGAATGAGCACAATGAGATATCACACCGAAAAGTGAAAGCCCAAAAGTGAAGCAAACTTTAAGTCTCGATGAGTTAGCAATATCATATACCAACGTGTTGCTCCACACTTAATTCTTAAGCATGTGGCATACTTGTAGCATATTTTTTTTATGATGGCATGCTTGTAGCTTAGCACACTTCTTTTAGATGGTGGCATGCTTCAAGCATATTTCTTTTTATTTGTGCACTTATTATACTTTTTCTTTAACCATGGTATGCTTGAAACATACATCTTTTCAACCTTCTCTTTCTCATCATTTTCTTATAACATGCCAACTTGAGCGAATATAAAAAGAGTACAGTATGAAATATACGAGCCTCACAACCAAGATTTAAAATAAGACTCACAATCATGCTAATCTTTTTAGATGAATATCACAGAGTACTATCATAATCAATATAGTTAAAGTATTCTGCCATGTCATATTTTAGTTTAAGTATAGTAAAATAATTTTAACCAATCATGATCAAAGCTACACAACATATGAGTACATATGATAAAGACAGCTCTAGTACTCATTTAATTCCAATGACTTGGACTTGATGTATTATTTGACAAGTGTAATAAACAAAGCTTTTGAAACTTGTTACAACAACAAGCCCCCCTTAGAATAATTCCATAGAATGCAATACACCCAACTCACTCCACAAAGTAATCCCTAGGTTTTGGTGATCTTGCTATGTAATCAACAATCTTTGATGCTATGGTACTTTTTGCTATGATTAGTCTACTTGATATTGTGTTATTTAGTTTTTACTACAACATCAACTTGTTAGTTGCTAGACTGAAACATAGTGTTTGAATTTAGTCAACCTATCTATATCAAGTAGTGCAGATCTTGCCGTTTTAGATTAACTCCAGTATGTGACAATTGCGAAGGTGAAAAGAATGATATTGCTCTGCAGGCTGAGAGCTACCTTAGCATAGTAACGACTCATAGGTTGATTTGTCCTTATGCATACAAGTGAACCTAGCCTTAGAGAGGAATCGCTAGATTTTGGTAAAACCTAATTAATATAAATCGTCGGTGGTAATTGATTTAATACAATCTTTCATACATCATTTTGTTAGTCGTAATAGTTGTACCTTAGTCGTGATTTCATCTGTTGCCTGTGATTCGATACCTTGGAATATTCTAGGTGAAAACCTATAGCTGACCCATGCGTTTACGGTTAATTTAATTGTGCGTATTTAGTGTCAACACGCGGCAATAAGAATTTGACTGATGTATTTCATGTGTAGGCTTTATTAGATGCTCTTGGGGGCAGTCCAACGTGCATCTTTCTTAGATTATTATTAATTTCCCAAATTTCATGCGCAATTTTGCTTGGCTCGATGTTACAACACATATATTTAATATTTGAAATAAGAGTGGTTATGTCATATATTTATGTAATTTATATGTTTTACAAGTACTTTTTTTACCATCCACCAATTATCATCCTACAAGTGGGAATGGTGGAGAGTGAGAAAATGTTAGACAAAAAATTAAAACCTTTCTTTAACTAAAGTTGTGTTACCATTGTCTTCCCTTTTGAAATTAGAGTTGTATTTACTGTAAAATTTCTTTGTAACTTTGCGCTTCATATCATTTGGCATTTATTGTTTGTAACCAAAATATATGATTCAAATATTTTATGCAATTCAAGTGGCTAAAACATACATGGAAATATTAGTAGATTAACAGAGAAATCAAACGGCAGATGAAAAGGTTGAACTCTCCTACTTTCCCTTGTTGTAAACTTTCAAATAGGATCTTCACTGTTCTAAACCTTTAATTACTTACACATATGATGGCCATACGTCTGTTCATATTAGCTTTTAGATTTGGCTTATAAATGGTAATAGCTTATAAAAAAACTTGTAAAGAAAGAGACGCTCGAGTACGATTTTGATCAATATAAATGAAGTCACTATAATGTGTACTACAATCGATTAGTAGACTCTATTTTGAAAAGGTATTCTATTTAAAAGTTAGGTATAGTAGAAAAGTAGTTTTTAGAAATTAATATGAACCGGGCCGATTGTGCTTCTGTCCTCTTTGCTTTACGATATTTCGAAGCTTCGAGTGCAGTTGTACAAAAAGCTTCTTGCGCCAGCTAGCCCAACTCATTATTAGGAAGCTTATTATGCTTGTTTCTATCCAATGGAACGATGTGGTTGTTAACACATAAGGATTATATATATGGGGTGATGGGTAGGGCCTACATACACGTATTTATTGAATAATTAATTTGTTTTGCATGCGCGCTGATAGTACGATCGAGGCGCTAATGTTGACGTTTCTTGTTGCTTCGTATTCTTAGAGGAACATATGGATAGATCAATACGGTTTCTCCTTGTTTTGGATTAAGGAGAAAAACATTACATCTCTGGCCTCTGACATCACATTGGAAGCAGGTAACCAAAGTTCCACCCCCTGTGTGGTAGTGTTAATACCAATGCAACTACTTTAAAATATTGAAGTATAAGTGAATTGTCTATCTTTTCTCATCAGTTTAAGCTTTTGGGTGAACTGGTTGATGCATACAACTCAATATGGTATCAAAGCCAAGAGGTCCCGAGTTCAAGACCCGACTGACGCAATTAAAAAAAATTAATTGCAGTCCACTTCTATTCCACGTATTAGGCCTAAGGGAGCCTACACGTGAGGGGGAGTGTTGAAGTATAAGTGAATTGTCTTTCTTTCCTCATCAGCTTAAGCTTTTAGGTGAACTGGTTGGTGCATACAACTTAATACAAAAAACAACACAGTTGGAGACCAATACAATTGTTCTCTCTCTTTGTTCCTCCCATACTATCCAATTTCCAGTATGAATCGTAGTATTTCAAAGTTGACGTTTCATGCCTTTAAAATTGGCCTTCTCTTTGTTTTCTTCTCACGCTATTACCGTACTGTATGGCAATTTATTGCCAGTTACACAGATGATGAGATGATTAATCTTCTTCTTCTTCTTGAGATCGAGATGATTAATCTTTGCCGAGGCTCTTTTTTCAGATGTACAGTGCTAAGCTTTAATAGCGCCGTCGAATGTAGATGCGAGATCTCCCTTGGCAAAGTCGCCGCGACGGCGCCGGTCTCCTCTCTCCTGTCCGGCGGACGGTTCAAAGATGTCAGCTGGCTTTGACCCCGACGCCGATCGCCATCGCGGCATCCGACCGCGATCCCCGAGCATATTCCCCTCCCGGTCCACGCCCCTCCGCAGTCATCCGCATTACATTACTAGTACGCACATGAATATTACTTGCTTGCTTGATCCGCCTGTCATGAATGATGCGCTCCAACTATAATACAGCCGTTCTTGACGCCCATACAAGCCTATCATGAATGATGCGCTCCAATTATAATACAGCCGTTCTTGACGCCCATACGTGTTCCGGTGTCTGAAACAAAGCCAGCTTACTCAGTTGTTTCCCTCTGTTGGCTTCTGAATACTACTGACCAAATTGAAGGGTCAATGATGATAAAACTAATGAAGAAGTGGCTTCCGTTTTGGGTACATAGGTTGTTGCAACTTACGACCACTCTGATAGTCGTTATGATCACTCAGATTCTAGTTACGATCATGTTGTACCTACTCCGACCGCGTCTCCCAGCTCCAACCACGTACTCGCGACTTCAGCAAAAGTTACGACCACGTTCACGCTGTGCTGTGCTTCCTTCGACCACATAGTAGGCTCGATCACTGTAGTCGCAACTCGATTACGACCACGCTATGACTCTGTCGACCGCCGTGATTGTAAAGCTTACGATCATGTTAAAGACCTGATCGTTGTGGTCGTAACCTGTTTACGACTACGTCTTTAACTCCTGAGGACACCTCCGCTCGATAGCCGTGGTTGTACCTCGTTTACGATTACGTCTGCGAACCACGTCGAACTTGATACTCGATAGGTTTCCTGGAACCAAAACCGCTCATTCTTCTCTTCTTTATTCCTCTCTGTTTGATCACACCGATCGCTTTTTCTCTCTTGTCTCGTTCTCTCGTTACATTGCTCTCTTTTATATCCGGCTCTACGACTAAGAAATAGACTAGATTACGACTGCGACTATGACACGAACTCGAAGAACTGAATCATACTTGTACACAAACTCGAACACGACTACGACCATCAAACTGAAAACAAGATTACTAACTCTAACAACCACATCCTTAATCTTGTTTTTCTATCTTGATCACGCTGATCTTTTCTCTTGCGTTTGCTTCTTCCCTATATGTCTGCCTGGGTTGGAGCATCTGCTCCCATAGCCGTCTTTTGGCCTCGTTTCCATGTCTGGTTATCTTTCACCTGTTGCACTTGCCCACTCTTCCTCCACTAGCACCAACTCTTCCTCTGGCGCGTAATCTCGCTTTCAACCACCACTCTCGTTGTGCTCTGCTGCCAATGCATGCATGCCTATATGTCTCCCCTGCCTACGTCGACTACACCTGTGCCGACTGCACGCACTTGAGGCACACTACCCCCACCAACCGAGCCGCTATGTGCAGCGCCTTCATGCGCATGAGGCTTTTGCCGTCTGCCTGTGCCAGTATGCATGCACGTCGTGGCGGCTACCTGAGGCTTGCTACCTGGACCTCCGTTCGCATTGCTTGCTGTGCCAGCGTGGGGTCCACCACCCTTGAAGCCTCTACCCCTTCTGCACCAGCTGTGCATTTGTGAATTCCACCATTTTTGGATCCTCCAAACCGTTCTTTACACAAACTAATTTACAAGTTTTCAAAGAAATCTTGTACAACCGATTTAGAGATCATTTCACCTTCATCAACAAATCTCTGTTCTTATCGTACACACGCAAGAACTCATCCTGCAGCAACACTCTGCACCCTCTTTCTATCATCTGTCTGAGACTAAGTATGTTGTTGCACAGACTTGGTATGAAGTAAATCCCTATCAACAACTTTTTATCTCCGTTCTTGTATTACAACATCATTATCCCTTTTCCTCTTATCTCTATTGTGGAGCCGTCGCCAAACTTAACATTGCCCCAAACCTTCTCGTTGAGCTCATGAAACATGGAGCGATCTCCCATCATGTGATTGTTTGCTCCATTATCCAAGTACCACTGATCCGTGTGATCGTGGCTACCTTCTTTCGTGCGTAGTTTTGAAACTACATTCTCCTCATTCAGTATTACCAAGATCGGTGCCTTTTCAACATATGGAGAGAGAAGTAGTTCCAGTTCTTCACCTTCCTTTTCGTCATGGATGAGGTTCGCCTCCCCGTCCTTGTTCTTGCTTCGATAATCCGAAGCATAGTGCCCGTACTCGTTACAGTTGAAACACTTTATATGGCTGCGACATCCTGACTCGTAGTGCCCGTATTCGCCATATTCAAAGCACTTGACATGTGACTTATCATAGGATCTTTCACCACCGCTTTGCCCAGCCTTGTCTCCACGGCCACCTCAGCCGCCTTGACCACTCTGGCCACCTCGACCGCACCACCTCCCACTGTTGTTTGATGAGCTACGACCGTCTCTCGGATCTCCCTTTATTAGCAATGCTTGTTCGTTGTGAGTTTGAGATCCCTGGTCGTTACATGACTAAAACCCCTTCAGTAACTGTTCATATGCCTTGAGGGAGCTGATGACCTCCTCTATTTTCTTTTTGTCCAGATCGGGAGAGTACATAAGTGTTGTGACAACAAGTATGTACTTCTCTGGAAGCACACGTAGGTATTTATTCACCGCCATAGATTCCTCCATCTTGTCGCCAAGAGAGTTAATCTGATTGTACAACGAAGTCAGCTTGCTGGCGAACTCGTCCACCGACTAGGTCTCTCCCATCTTCAGATTCTCAAACTCGCTCCGTAAATTCTAGAATCGCATCTCCTTCACACGATCAACGCCCTTGTGCATCGTCTGAAGCATCTCCCACGCCTCCCGTGTCGTCTCCTTGCCGATGAGCTAATGCATCATCGCATCTGGCACCGCCTAGTAGATAATATCCAAAGCTGCCTGATCCACCTTGTCATCCACCTCTTTGTCCTTCCCCTTTGGATCGACTTCGTTGCATTTTTTTCCTTTTTAGGGACTACACCCCAGACTCTCTGGGCACGCATGTTCGCCTTTGTCTTCATTGCCCACACCGGGTAATTTTCAGTCGTCAGAAAGGGTATCGGAGGGAGATTAGCTCACTCCGAGCACTCGAAGTTGTCGCTTTTCCCATGTTCTTCAGGTACCACCAAGAACAGCATGCTCTGATACCACTTGTTGCAACTTACGACCACCTTGACAGTCGTTACAACCACTCAGAGTCTGGCTACGACCACGTTGTAGCTGCTCTGATCGAGCCTCCCAGCTCTGACCACGTACTTGCAACTTCAGCAAAAGTTACGACCACGTTCACGCTATGTTGCGTTTCCTTCGACTACGTAGTAGGTTCGATCACCGTAGTCGTAACTCGATTACGACCACGCTGTGACTCTATCGACCACCGTGAACGTAAAGCTTACGATCACGTTGAAGACCCAATCGCTGTGGTTGTAACCCGTTTACGACCATATTTCTACTCTACGATCGTGGTCGTAACTCCTTTACAACCACATCTTCAACTCATGCGAATACCTCCGCTCAATCGCCGTGGTCGTAACTCGTTTACGACCACGTCTGCAAACCATGTCGAACTCGATAATCGATAGATTTTCTGGAGCCAAAACCGCTCCTTCTTCTCTTTTGTTCCTCTCTGTTCGATCACACCGATTGCTTTTTCTCTCTTGTCTCGTTCTCTTATTACATTGCTCTCTTTTATACCTGGCTCTACGACTAAGAAACGGACTCGAATACGACTACGATTATGACACGAACTCGAAAAACTGAATCATACTCGTACACAAACTCGAATATGACTACGACCACTAACTCGTACACGACTACCATCATCAAACTAAAAATAAGATTATTAAGCCTAATATAGGTAGGTATGACCGTACTCTCTACGATAGGACAGGAGTACACGTACTCTTGAAAGATTAAGACGGTACGTACTAGCTACACGTACTCTTGGAAAATTAAGACGGTACCTACTAACTAGTTTACTTTGGGAGCATACGACACGAGTGGACATGCATTGTTACGTGTGCTGCAGTTGTTGTTACAAGAAGGCCAAACTACATAACATTTTAGAGTATCTCTTACTCTATGCTTCCTTGATATCTTTCTCATGCGATGAGACCCTCGAAAGCGAGATCGAGCAACTCTCGGATGAACTCACCTCCTTTTCATTTGCCAGAACGATCGAAGGGCATGCATGCCGAGTAATATGCACATCACTATACGGACAGAAGCATCCCTACTACCATGGTTAACAATTTTGGCGATATTTTGCCGAAATTTTAGACATTTTGGTCCTCTCTAGAGTTATTTTGTAAGACCTAAATTTGAGGTCAAATTCAAATCTTGAGATGAACTTCAAATATTAGAGCGAATTTCACCTATATTTTCATCTCCATTTCATCTGTATCCAATATCTAGTTCATTTCTCTACCATCTTTTCTCAAATTCCTAAAGTTTCATGAAAATTCAAATTAAAATTACCGAAATTTGAATGAAATCCAAACCAAAATTTCGGTAATTTCGCTGCCCTCCCAAATTTTGTATCCTGATCCCTACGCGCATATATGCACGTCTTTGTAGTCACTGTTACTTCTGCCCTAAGGTACAATTCCAGGATAGCAATTTAATTTTGAAAGCATACGAGTGCTTTGTAGCATGAACGAATAGTATCTGGAAAAAGTCAAATCAAGTAGAAGAAAACCTATACACCATATCTTCCAACGGGCCACATTGATACGACAAGTATACAAACACGAAACACCCTCCTCCGAGCTTTCCTCCCTTCGTCTTCGTCGCTCCATCTCACGTTCCACAGATCATCAAGAACTAGTAGTACTTCTCTCTCGCTCACCAGGGAGGCCAGGGCATGGCCGAGGCAGTCCGAGAAGATCAACGCGGCGTCGTGGACGTCGCTGAGGACGCCGCCGGCTGGCCGAGCAGGAACAGCAACAACGACAGCACGTGGGAGATAGAGGAGTTGGAGCCGGATCAGCCGGCCGGCCCGCCGCCTCCTTCCGTCGGTGTCCCGCAACAAGGCGCCCCCTCCGACGCCGACGACGTGTACGTGGCGGTCGGCAAGGGCGGGTCCAGCATGGCGGCGCTGTCGTGGGCGCTGAGGCGCCTCACCAAGCCCCGGAGCTTCGTCTACCTGGTGCACGTCTTCCCCGTGGTCACCAGCATCCCCACCCCATGTAAGCCTCTCTCTACTTCTGCTGCTTCTGCTGCTTCTTGATTTTGCGCATGTAGGCTAATTTGCACGTTTGGAGCAACGATAAAAACTTGTTCCAATTTGTTCACCTTCTTAGCATGTACCATATGATTAAGCTGGCGCAAATCTTCTGGTCATTGTGAGATGAAGCTAACTGCCTTCTTGAGCTGATCAGAACAACAGTGTTTTTGCCTGATGGAAAAGTAATAGTCAAGTGATGAGTTAAAAAGCTGGTTAATTCTAGCTAAGGACTATTCATGTAACAGTTGGTAAGAATAGATGGTAGATGGTAACTTTGCAATTCGCAAAGAAGTCTGGTCTTGGATCACCAATGGGTTCCAGCATTCTTTAAACTTGAGATTGGCAGGATCGTTGTGAAGGTCAGGTTCTTGGACTTGTTTTAAGATATTTGGCTTGCGAGATTGAAGCTTTCAAAGGTGGCGTTGTCACATCTTGAAGTTTTGGGGCTTTGTGGGCCTCTTCCGTGATAAAGAATAGTTTGGGTGGTTGCAAAGTTCCAACAAGAAAGCTCTAATAAAGTGTTGATGCTGACCTCACGGAGATATGAACAAGGCCATCTATGATCAGTCCACGAGGTGTTTTGGTTGTACCTCCTAAACTTTTGGATTGATAACTATTGTCAGGGCTCACGATTCGATCCGTCTCGATCTGTCTGATCGGCTTGGGAGAGAAACCACATTCATCATATCTATGTCATGGTGCATGCGGGCCTGTTTCGCGGCGGCTGTGGTTTATAATTTTTAATTGAAATTTTTGAATTTTAGCTGGTTACGATAGAGATTATAGAGAGATATTCGTTTGTGATTTTAGTTAATACAGATGTTAGACTTTTAACGTGTACTACAATTAACTTGTAGACCTCGTCTTGAAAAATACTCTATTTAAAAGTTAGATACTATAGCAAAAATCAAAAACTACTAGCTTCAGTTAAAAAGAACAGGCCAACTAGTACTAGCATCCGTATGGGTACTGGTAGATCAAACAGATACTCATTATATTCCTCCCTATAGTTATACTGATTAGATGTCTCATATTGTTTTTTTTTCTTCTAAAATGGAATTACATGGTTCGTCAAGATCTCACCACACATGTCCGATGTTAGTCGTAAGAAGAATAAATGCTTATGCTAGATTTCAGTGTGAGGTTAAAAGTACAGCCATATATGAATTTCGCTTCATCACAAGATGAAGAATGTACGTGCCTGTTCTTTTGTGGTTACAGTTTATGACTTTTGGCTGTGGCTTTTGGCTTTTGATTATTCATGTGAGAGATTATAGAATAACTGAAATTCATGTGCGGCTTTTGCCGATATAAATGAATTCGGTACAGTTTGTACTACAATTAACTAATAGACTCTATCTTGATAAGATACTTCGTTTAAAAGCTAGTTACTGTAGAAAAACCAAAAAATAAAGCTAAAAGCCACAAAAGAATAAGCCCGAATTCTCAGCTAACAGATTCAACTTTTGACCTAAGGCAGGTAAGGCTAACAGATATGTGGAGTGTGTAGAATGCCAAACAGTACAGGTTAGGTCTCTGAGGTGCCGTGGAGAGTAGGGCGCATACTAGTATGTGCTGTTAGGCTGCCACTGAAGTGTGAACAATTCAGTACAGTAAGATTCTATTCTGCTAGCTTCATTTCTTTGACACGCGTAACCCAATTCATTCATGCAAATAGGATTTCAGCACCTTCACAAAAGGCAAAGAAAAAACATGTTTCTGACGTTCTACAGTTATGGCCTGAATAGTTGACTTTTCTGAATGTATTCATGCTTGTCGTAACTGAGCTCTGAACAACATTCAGTCAAAGGGCATTATTATCTTGTGAGGAATCTGACACATTGAGCATTAATTTTCTGAAATAGTAGGAATGATGCCTAAGAGCCAAGCAAGCCCAGAGCAGATAGAAACTTACATGAACCAGGAGAGATTGAAGAGGCGAGAGATGCTGCAAAAATTTCTGGACCAGTGCCGCAACTTTCAGGTAAGCTAGCTGCATGATTCAGTTCTTGACATTTGTGAGTCCCTACTGCACTTTGAGTTGGCATCTGCATCCCAAATTTGATAGTCAATTCTCGTACTTGCGATATATTCAGGTTAATGTTGATGTGTACCTCATCGAGAGTGATCAAATTGCCAATGCAATCATTGAACTTATGCCTGTTTTGACAATAAAACAGCTAGTATTGGGGGTTTCAAAATCCAATGTGCGGTAAGGTCTATACTATGAAGCATGGAATTAACAGAATTGCAAAAAAAAATTGCTTGGATCTTGCAAATATATACTGAATTTCTCAGAATGAACACAGGAAGTTGAAGAGAGGAAGCACAATAGCAGGACAGATACAGAAGAACGCACCTCTCTACTGCGAAGTCAAGATTGTCTGTGATGGCAAAGAAGTTACAATGGTGACGACTACTGATCCAACACCACCATTTTCACCTTCTCCTGTAAATAACAACAGCAGATCTAACCCCACACCACCGTCATCTACACCAAACAATAACAACATAGCAGCAGTTGATGACAACAAGGATAGTAAACCCAAAGAAAGAAAGAAAATTCGCAGGTTTTTGAGATGCCTCTCATTTTGATTACAGTCTGATTGCTGTCTCAGTCACTTCCACAGCTAGAACGTTGTATGCAGCATCTTCAGACAGCAAAAGTTTGTGGTTAACAGTTTTGCCAGTGTTCTGATTCTTGATGTTCTCGATTATTTGTGTAAAAATGGAGATAATTTCGTCATCTGTGGGAACTCTTCAGCGTTTTGCACTTTTGCTGAACTGTTTTGTAACGAAGAGTTGTATTTGATAAAAATTTTAACAGAGCTACATGAAAATTGCATGTTAAAACATGTACAGAAACCATAAAGCAATACTTATTTGAACAGCCAGAAGAATGGTACACTATTTCCTCATGTAGCCAGAAACAAGTAATAAGAGAGACAGAAAGACATCTCAAGGCACTTGTCATTAATCTTATAATTATAGTATACATGCATGTGTCATTTTAGGACTTGATAAAATTGATTGGCATTTGTGCTGTATTTAGGACACATCAATGAGATATATTGAGATGCAAAAATTGCCTCTGCAATCATGTACTAGTCAATTTAAATAGTTAAATGAAGTCATCAGTACCAAGATGAGGTAGTGCAACTTGCACTGCACATCATTAACCTTGTCTGTTTTTCTGGACCGTCCATATTACTTCAATCGAACACTATTCAGCAAGATTTGTTGCCGACTGTGATTCAGCTCTTGCAAATGACGCTACAGTCATCAAATATAAGACCAGCAACGATAGAATGACCAAGCTAGCATAGACATTATATGTTAATCTTAAGATGCTCCATAAAACAGAACAACTGCTACGAGGAATTACTGCGATAGATATAAGCTGCAACAAGACTGAACTTAATTCTGCACATCACAAAAGTAGAGGCTTTTGACTCGGTAAAAGATTAACCATTTCAGTAGTTGTTGAGGAATACAAATTGGAATCCAATTGTTCACTTAGAAAGAACAGAAACAGGTTGATAGACAACAATCTACATACCAATCATCTGCCAGACACATGCGAAAATCCTACTATTTCTAATGACAAACAAATCGAAAAATCTTCTGTTCGCTAAAAGAAATCGAATTCCAAATAGCTATCAGAACCTTTCTGGGCAGCACAAGTTGGTGCAGCAGCAGTCTCTGATGCCGAGATGGGCAGCTTTGGAGGCCTCTCAATCTCAACACCTTGGAACCTCTGGAGGGCTCGCACAGCGTATCAATGCCCAATTCACACCCTCAAAAAATGGATGCTGTTTTATCTCTGTGGCGCCACGCTTATAAGCCAATCGCTGTTGGGGCTCCTTGACAAGTAGGCCCCTTATCAAATCTCTTGCTGAGAAGCTCACAACCGGGTATTCTGGGAAACGCAACGGCTGACCTATGACATTGAACAGTGTCGCTCGGTTTCCTGAACCTTTGAAAGGTGTTTTTCCAAACAGAAGCTCATATAAGAATATACCAAAGGTCCACCAGTCAACAGCACTACCATGACCCTCACCTTTGATAATCTCAGGGGCCAAGTACTCATGTGTACCAACAAATGACATTGAGCGCGCATCACTAGGTTCTGCTATGAGCTCGGGCCATGGGCTGACCTGGTTGACAACTTCAGGCTTTGGTTTTCGATCTTTCTTCGACTTGGAGAAGAGTCGGGGACCAAAGCATGTTGTGGGTGCTGCACAAGATGGCTGAGTCATGCAGGATGGCTCTACACAAGCTGGTTGAACACAGTAAGCCTGGCTGTTCTTCCGAAGTGCTTCTGTGTCAGGGTTAGATGACCTGATCAGTGTCGGGCTCACTGTGCAGCGAAGGGAGAGGTCAAAGTCGGATAGCATAATGTGTCCATCTTCACTGACAAGGACGTTTTCAGGCTTGAGATCACGGTATATGATGCCGAGCATGTGCAAGTACTCCAATGCAAGGAGGGTTTCTGCTACATAGAATCTGCAATTATGAAGCAAATGCAATATCATATTAGTATGCTATAATCTTTATTTGGTAAAAATAAATTAAGTTACAAAACTAAGTAAATTCAAGATGTAATTGATTTTATGGAATGACACAAATATTACTAGGATATCCATGTCACTGTATGTTGTATTTGCTTTATTTAATTTGGTGCATTTTTAGTTATCATATATGGATGTAAGCTGTAGTGAATTAAATGAAGTCCTGTACAAGCAAATTAGCTTTGAATGTTTTGCCTTCTTATTGACAATTTGCGCATGATTATGCAGCCAATTATCTATTCTTACCGACTGACTATATTCCATCCATTAAGGTAAATTAAAACAAGCCATAACCTTTCCTCAATTCTGTACTCATGTTTCCACAATCTATCGGAACACACAAAAACCTATTTTAAAAACTAATAACAAACTGCTGAATCCTGCAAGAGTACAGGACAGTAAACTTTGTTATGTGCGTGGGGTAAAATATATATTAGACATACTTGACTGCTTGTTCTGGAAAATACTTGCCATGCTGCCTCTGCCGAAGAGTATGCAGGTCTCCCCCCGGACAAAACTCCATAACTAGACATGAAAACTTATCAGTCTCAAAGTGGGTGTACAATGTAGGAAGAAAAGGGTGATCAAGGCACTGCAAGATTTCCTTCTCAGTCTGGGCTCGAAGCAACTTCTTGCGGCTTGCAAGCGATGCCTTGTCCATAACCTTCATTGCAAAATGACTCTTTGTTCCACTCAATTCTGAAAGATACACACTGCCGATGTCACCACAGCCTAGCTTCTTCAATAGCTTAAAGTGGCTCAGGCCAATGATCCCATCTCTAGTCCTGATCATCTGGATTGCCTCCCATCGTGAATCATTTGCCTTGTGAGGCTTGCTTATGCTACTGATGCTGATGCACGAGCTTTCATCACTTACATCACTGCTTGTGCTCGGCCTGCATCTGCTACTAATACCTCTTTCTCCAGTTTCAGATCTTCCAATCAACCTGGCACTTCCGGTTGAATTTGCCATACTATGCTCTTTGTCAACCGTCGAGGATGATTTCAAGCTCCCATTTATAATTCCATTTTCCACAACTTCCTTTTCATCATCTGCAGGACGCTCTGAAACAATTTTAGCCTCAATGGTTTCTGCAGGAACCTTGCTAGATGTAAGATCAACAGACTCAATTAGCTTTTGAGTTGGTTTCCGCTCCTTTGACCCCATTTCATAATTCGGGTTGCTCGAGATAGTTGTTTCTGGCAACCTTCTGGGCACCGCTGCACTGGGTTTACTGGGACTGGTGATATCCAGAGAGGAGTCATTCTGGGAACACTGCTTCACTTCTTGGATGTTGGGGATTGCTGGGAGGGTTTGAGGCATTGTCTTTGAAGCCATTGCGCTGCAACTGAAACGTGTCGACAAGACCAAATTGCAGAAAGACTACTGGTCAATCAAAGATTGAAGCTTGGATGGACCATTGAAGTGTATGCATTCTAAATCTGCAAAAAGAGCAAAACTCTGTTAAATTCAAAGATGCATACATGCAGCAAGGAATTGCATAAGACTACAGAAATCTTTCAAATCAATGAGCAAAAAAATCATCAACCAACAATTCCAAACAAAATCAAGAAACAAACACCACACTCAGGTCCATCAACCTTCCACCACAGTGAGACTTGTCACAACTGGATGCGCAATGTACAGCACACTTGCTGATTTTATCTGCCTGCCTCAAAAGGTATCACAAAGTTTTTTTCTGCCCTCCTATGGCCTTAATAAAAGAGGTAATTGATCTTTTGCCACACCTTTCATTGCATTTGATGATTTGCCCTGTGATGTCTCAATGACATGTGGGTCCAAGGTCCACATGTCAATGAGATAAATGGGGCAAATCATCAAATTCCATGTTTATGTATGGGGCAAATGCTCCAATCTCCCTTAATAAAACCATTGAACCTATCCAACCGCCCACTAACTGCAATCGTACAAAGCTACAGATCTAGCACTCCCCACTTTGCAATAGACAAGTGCTAGGGATCAGCAAAGAGTGCTTGTGCTATCAAAGGTGCCATCTTTTCCACTCAAAAAGAGAGAAAGGCGATTCCTAATTTCCCATCACCCACCCCAAAACGAGGCCCTTTAGTTTCTTGCAGGCGCATTGTAAGCAATGAGACATGTAAGCACAGCCCTGCAGATTAATGGCATCCTTTTCAAGAAGCCGCGCAAACAAAGTGGGAGCAGATAGCAATGGCTGCTGCTGATCATTCCAGTCACATCAAAACGCGAACTTTCTTGCAGAAAGCTGAGGAATTAAAGCAAGAAATCGAGAACTGCCAAAAGCAAGGATGTCCTTTCGTCTTTTCTGCAAAATGCAGAGGAATGAAATATCGCATTCACCGTACAAAAGAACAAAGAAAGAAAGGACCCTCCAGGCGGCGCAGATCTACATGGCAAAACCACCTTCCGATAACAGCGAAAGGAAAAAGAACAAAGAACGAGAAACCAAAACAGGGTAATGCCCTGAAAGAAATAGAAGAAAAAGAAATCTCACCAGAATGGGTTGAAATCTTGAGAGATGAAACTTCTGCGCCTCCAAGAATCAGACAAACAAGAAGAGCCCGGAGGAAACGGATCGAGTCACCTAGTATTTTGACCAAGAAGTTCTTGTGGGCTCTTGTGTTGCGAGCAAGGTTGGAAATATGTGTACCGGGTAAATACCGCCGGAGTATCAATAGTCGATCGGTTACCGAAAAACTCAAATAAAAATTAGACAAAATTTATCCAATAAAATTCGAATTTTATTCAGTTGATGGTCTGTAACCGTCCAAAAACCAAAAAAAACCGGTAGAAAACCTGTTTTGAGTAATTAAAAACTGAAATAATATAAATATTAATTAGAAAGTGTACCCAATAATTATAAACTAATTAGTAATATGTGGAATATTAATCTCGATGTCAATAAGTCGGAATAGACTTTGAGCTATCGTAGAATTCGTAGAAAGAAGAGTTTTATGACCAAGAATAATCTCAAACTAGTATGTACTAGGGCTATGAAACATGTGGAGGTCACCCCATGTTTGTGATAGTAATTGACCTTTAGTTTAGAGAGACTGAGTTTGGTTTTTGAGATCTGTGCAGAAGTTTGCTGGTCTTACGACCGCTATGTTCGTCTCTGTGATTGGTAGCTTGCTACTACGACCTGGTGGTCATATGTACCATTTCGATTAGGTGATCGTAGGTGCCATTTCGACTAGGTAGTCGTAGGTGTTGTTACAACTTATGGTCGTAGGAGCCTTTATGACTTGGTGGTCGCAGACGTTTTTACGACTTAGTGGTCAGCAAATTCTACGACTTTTGATTTTATGACTTCGTGGTCGGCAGTCGGGCTTACAACTTGGTGGTCAGTAGGAGCCCTTACGACTTGGTGGTCACAAGTGCTCTTACGACTTTGTGGTCTGCGAGTGCTTCTGTGTGAGTTCCAGAGCTGTCGCTATTTACGACTTAGTAGTCTACAGGCTCTACGACTTCAGGCTTTACGACTTGGTGGTCGCAGTCGATTTTACGACTTGGTGGTCGTAGCCGATTCTATGACTTGGTGGTCGTAGTCGATTCTACGACTCTGTGGTCGGTAGTCGGTGTTACGACGTGGTGGTCGACAGGTGCTCCTACGACTTGGTGGTCGTAACTTCTGCTGGTCAATAGTCGTAGCACTGCCTGGTCGTGATCGATGGTCATAGCTTCTTCTGAACATGGTCGTAAGTCGTAGCTTATACTGGTTGTGTGCAGTGGTCGTAGCGCCCTGCATGTGTGGTCGTAAGTGATAGCCACCAGCTGCTGTGAGTGATAGTCGTAGTCCGCGGTTGATGGTCGTAGCCCTGCCTAGTTGTGATCAAAGTCGTAGCCTGGTGTTCGATGGTCGTAGCTTACTGCCCGGTCATGATCGGCAGTCGTAAGCTGTGTTGTTGGTAGTCTAAGTCGTAGCGACCAGGTTTGGTAAGTCGTAGCCGTTGTGAGCGATAGTCGAGGTCCAGACGGTCAAGGATGTTGGATGCCATCATCCACGAGGAAAATGACGTGGTGAGCTAAGTGACTTGGGTCGTTTGCAAGCGAAGACGGTTCGGTGGGATCCGAACGCGTGAGGGGCTTGACGACAAGTCATTGGGGCCACATGGAAGCCACTTTGAGAAGTGTGTATGTGTAAAACTCGGTGTTAGGTGGGGTTAAAGAGTTATCTCCTGTTTGGACTAATGGGAGGATCTATTAGGTGTAGGGTTCGTTGGTGATACTATAAAAAGGGGATAAGAGGCAAGAGTGAGGGTTGAGAAGGTCGGCCAAGCCTTGGCGGCTGGCGTCTCTCCCTCCTATGGGCGTTAGGTCAGAGAGTGGGAGTGGCTCTAGGGTTAGAGCTTGGTCCTACTGAGGGGAGTGGTTATTTGAGAGTGAGTGTTGGCTCTAGGGTTAGAGCCTGATCCTCCCGAGGGAAGTGGCTGTGAAATCATTCATCTAAGCAATACATCAATCTTCGGCTATGTGTTTTGTGTATCTCTTCTGTTTGAGTTTGCTTGGCTTGACTTGGTTTCTTCTATGTTGTTCTTTTTATTGGGTTCTTCGTTCTGTTCCTCTCCCTTCTTGTTCTGAAGGTGTTATTGGCTTGCTCTTGATGTTGTTCTAAACCGCAGTGATATGTGTGATTGTACTCCAAGCCATCTTGCCTATCCTTAATCCACGATCGATTTTGATTATCTTTTTATTCTCTCGGATTCAGTTTTGGGCGTTCTCGGTGAAATCTCGTGAAGCTCTCTTCCTGGTTAATAAGTTTTCAATTAAAGATTAGAGCAACCTCTTGAGACCTTAATCTTGTTGTGTACAAAGTTTTATGGCCAGTTACTCTTTGATTCAAAAGTTTTGTGGTGTTTGGATCTGGCGGTTGTACGCTCTGCTTTCCTCTGTTCTTCCGTGAAGGTTACGACCGCTACCAGTTTTTCGACCACGGTCAAGTTTCCGACCGCATCGCTTTACATTTCGACCGCATTCACTATTTCGATCGCATTTGTTTTCGACTGCTCGATGGTCGTAGATCTCATGGTCGTGTGCCCCCACTACCTTACGAGTTGTCTACGACCGCAGTCGGTTATGAATGCTTGATGATTTTCGACCACATCTGATGGTCTCGGTCAGGCGCCTCTGGTACTTCTAGTTGTTTACGACCACACTTACTTTCTATCGCTTAATGGTCCTAAGTCGTATGGTCGATCGACTTCTCTGCAACCTCTTGTCGTTTACAACCGCACATGGTTTCAATTGCTTAATGGTCGTAGATTTCTCAGTCACATTCTGATATGTTACGACCATGTACTGGTTTGCGATTGCATGTATTTTCTGCTTGTACTTTGGTCATCGACCACGGTGGTTACGACCACATTGGTTTTGACCACGTTGACTTCGACCACGTTGTCTGACTTTTGACCACGTTGGTTACGACCACAGTGGTTACAACGATGGTAGTTTTGACCACGGTAGTTTCGACCACGTTGGTTACGACCATGTTGGTTTTGACCACGTTGTCTGCTTCAACCACGTTGTCTGTCTTTCGACCATGTTGCTTTTCTCTGCTGACTGATTGCGTTCCGTTTGGCTGTCTTGTGCTTTCCGACCAGTAGTCGTAATCAGCTATGTTGTGTTTCCGCTGAGTGGTCGTAATTCAACCACGTTGTGTTCTGATGTGGTCGTACGTTAGTCTGTGCTCCTCTGTTTTCAAGTAGACCACATATTTTAATCTTTATAGCTTTATAGCTATTGAGAAAAATGAATATGTGAATATTTTGAGAAAAAATTTCTAGGCACCATTCACCCCCTCTGGGTCTGGATGTCTTACAAGGGTCTGGATGTCTTACAAAGTATGGGAAAAATCGTAGAATAATAATTCATGTATTTTTAGTTCGTACAATAGTTAATCTACTACAAATAATATCTAAATCAGTCTAAAAAATATATTATACAGTCATAAATTTAAGTTTACATTTGATTTTTTTTAGACATGGTAGGACAATAATTCATACATTTTATTTTATACAATAGTTAATCTACTATAAAAAAACCTAAATCAACTTAAAAAGTACGCTATATAATTATAAATTCAAAAGCAATAAGAACAGTAAACGTTGGTTTTTTGAATGAGTGCGTGGGTGTGGGGTGGGGGACTGGGGGGTGTTGTGGGCGAAGTGTATGCGCACTGGTGGTAAAGAAGTGCAGGGAGGGAGGAAAGGCGACGTGCCAGGTCCTCAAAGGCCAGCCTTCTCTCTCATCTCTGATATGCTGTTGGTTCGTTCACAGATGTAATGGAAATTCGGATGATTTTGTCTAATATTTGGTCTCCGGTTGATGTGGAGACGACGATGTGATATCCTCTCGGGGTTATATCTCAAAATGGCATGGCTGCCCTCAATCTTTCTGTCGGTGCTTACAATCGGATTGGAGAGAAGCAAATTTCAGGCGTACGACGCACCAAATCAAATTGATGTCAGTTTGATCTTTATCGATTTTTCCTAGTCAGTTCGGATCTGTCTATTTCTCTTATTTCACTTCAGGTACAAGACAGGGGTGTATGGACTGCAGTCAACCAAAACACGTACAGTACTGAAGAAATGGATTGACAAGTCTCGGGTGCCTGAAATCTTTTTCCCCTATCAAGTACATTTTGAGCCGTCCAATGACTCTTCTGGATTTAAACCTCACTTATTTCAACATGAACTTTTAGTTTCTGGTTTATTTTTTTATTATTTCTAAATTTTGTTTTTTTAGTCTTTTGACATTTTTGAGTTTTTTTGCCGGTTCTTTTTTTTCGTATTCGTTTGAATTATCCGTGATGGCTAGCCTGTTTTTTTATTTTAAATTTTTTTAAATTTAGTTACATCAAATAAGTTATCATCAGTTATAGTATAGTTTTAACTATAAACCAGTTTAGGGCCTGTTCTTTTTGGCTGCGGCTTATGGCTTTTGGCTGAAATTTTTGAATTTTGGTACATTTTTGACGAGATTGCGGAGAGAGAGATATCCGCTTGCAATTTTGGTTGATACAGATGTTAGACTTTTAACGTGTACTACAATTAACTTGTAAATCCCATCTTGAGAAAATACTCTATTTAAAAGTTAGGTACTGTAGCAAAAATCAAAAACTACTTTTAGAAGCTAAAAAGAACACCCCCTTATTTCACTCAACCGAGTGGCACCTTAAGCTTCGGCATCAGTGACGGCAAGGACATCTTTCGATGACCTCTTTAGGGTCAAAGTTCACTGGTCATAGGCGGTGGGTGGCATGACAACAGCCAAGACTAGCAAGTTAGGGAGTGGGTGGCGGCGAATGCGATGAGCCATTGGAGATGGGAAAGAGAATTGATCTGCAATGGAAGGTGGTGGCGGGCATCGAAAGAGGTAGAGGTGGGTGACGCTAGCAAGGGGACATGGAGCGTGGGGTGGTTTTATTCCTAAGGTTGCACGAATCATAAATTTGCCTGGATATGCCCAGAGTTTCGAAGGCTACACGTAAGATTTTTACTGTCTTTTCTTCGAATCTTTTAAATCCTAATTTGGCCGTATGGATGAAGTACATTCTACAGGCCCTCTCATTCCGCATTCATCGTTTCTTTATGGCTTGGATTCTCTCCCCTATTGCACGGAGTTCAATGCAGCAGGTCAAATGTAATGAAAATTCACGCGAGGACGAAATTTTGAAACTACAGTAAGGCCACTTCCAATAGGCTCTTAAGCTTCTCGTGTGAATTCTAGTTGACATGCTAATTCAATATCTATAATATTAATTAGTATGTCTATCTATAATATTAATTAGTATGTCAGCTAAAATTTGTGCTAAGATGAGGAGAGAATTAAAGAAGAGAGAAGTACCGTCTTATGTAAGATATTGCTTGGACACATAGTCTAACATATAAAAACAAACAAAAATGCATTGTCCGTAGGACCAGCGTCGGCCTGAGCCGCAGTTGCATCACCCGTTCGTCATCTTTGTCGGCCTCACCACCGTGGCTTCCACGTCGTCGTCCACCTCCAAATGCTCATTATCGTTGTGATCCATCTCTATATTGCCCACTGTGACTTCCATACCTCGACTACCACTGCCCACACCACCCCATCGCCCCCGCAGCCTGTCGTGCAGGCCATCACCGCCGCACTTGACCTCATCGCCCGACGCTGCGCTCGTCGTGCCCACCATCCACCAGCGGCCACTATGACCACGATTGCCGCGTCGGCCTGCCACCATCCACCGGCGGCAATCGTGCCGGCCGAGCCACGGTCACGTCGGCCTATCCTTGTCCATCGCCACCACCATGCTGTTTGAGCCACAGTCACGTTGGGCCATCATCGTCCACGGGCCATCGCCTCCACCACCCGTAGTGGCCACTACAAGCCTCCGCATGGCTCGTCATCGCCGTTGTGCACATTTGCATTGCTCGCCATCGTGATGGTCGCCCAGCTCTACTTTGTCTCAAATCCGGCTAGGTCTATCAACTCCAAGCGCAGATCAGGTGAGATCTAAGAGGAGGTGGGTAGAGGAGGAGGAAGGGGAGACGGCTGGTCAGCTTGGGCGAAGGAGGGGGAATGGCGGAGGAAGGGAGAGGTAGCAACAAGCCGGACTTGGGTGGAGGACGAGGGAGGTGGCGGCAAGCTCTACTCTGGTTTGCTCTATTCCGAAGGAACATATAACTTTCTTTTAGATGGACAGTTCTTGCTGACAGGAAAAAGAACAAAAAACGTAGGATCAGTAAGGTATGCAACTGCCATTAATCTCTATAATTTGCTATTTAATTTATGTCATTATGCTCATCTTATATCGCTCATTTCCTCATAAGAAATCATTAATTTCTATATTTTTATTATATCTATATACATATGTCGTTCTATCGGTGTTTTGGAAAAAAAACGGTGTGTCACAATATCAAAGTATCGGTATTGACGTATTCGAGCAATCTAGCTCCGAAGTCTGAACATCTATTGTAAAAATCCTGGATCCGCCATTGCTTATATGGGGGTAGAACTATCTCACTACTTATGTCCGTATCAGTTTTGTGTCCCTACAGTTGCAATTTCCAACATTAAATTGCATCATAATTTATGAAACCACTCGAGAGTGGACTACATGAACGATTCAGTGTTGTCTTTTGGAGCTCTAGCTAGGTCAATGGTTTGCAATTAGCAAAGCTAATTATGTGACACCCTATCCTCAGAGGGATCCCACCATTTGGTAAACAACCAATCTCCAAAAGGCACCACACCAATGAGTTCATGCCAACGTTGTACCACAAATTAATTACTTCAAAGGAATTCGATCTTTTAAACCCTACAGGCTGTAACATCCCGAAAATTTGGATATTCAAAAATATGAAATTTTTAAAACCTTTCTTGCATCTTGCTGGTGTTTAAAATTTCTTTCGAGCATTTATTTGAAACTTCTTGAGTTCGTGCCATGCAAAGCAATATCTTGAGAAATAATATCCAAAGCAAAACAATAGTGATATTAAAAGAAATGGAAAACCCAAAGATCTACACATAGAAATAAAATTTAAGTATTAGATAACGGAAATAATAATTTGAATTCCAACTTACCTAGGTAAAAGAAAAATGGCTAAAAGAATATTACAAACCCCATCTAATAGTTGAAAATTAAAAATTTAAGATTTTGAATGTTATGCAAAACTTCAATCAGTAATTCCTAATGCAAGTTAAAATTTAAATTAGAAATCCAGATTCTAAAATTTCGCATGAGTCTCCTTTTTCCCTTTTCTTCCCATTCCTATTCTTCCTCTCTCTTCCATGTGGGCCCCATCTATTCTCTCTCTCTCTCTCTCATTTCTCCTTTTTCCTTCCCCTCTGCCCGCTTGGCCCAGCCCTCTGCGTGTGATCTGCCCCCCTCCTCCTTTCTTTCTTTCTTTTCTCTTGCTTGAGCCTCATTGCACGGGCGAGCTTGCTCCACGTCACCCCATTTCTTCTCCCTCCTCCCCGTCTCCCCTCGGCTCTGCACGCCGCTCGGTAGCAGCCTTTCGCGCACCGAGCCCCGCACCGGTCCTTGCCCGGTGGTTTCTCCCCCTCCGCCCCGTCTTATCAAGCGCGCGCCCTTCTCTGTCGCTCGTCACGCGGGATGCCGCTCTGAGCCATCATGTCGAATCCTTTCTCCGGATCTCCCGAGGCCCCTCTGCGCGCTCTGCTATTCCTCGAGCCACACGGGCCATCATGGCACCCTGCGAACTCCTGCTGCTCGCATCGCCGCCTCGCCACGCTTCCGCCGCCGACGCGACCGCACAAGGGGAGCGCTCGATGCCGGCCTCACCCGCACGCCTATAAAGGCTGCCGAGCGCGCCAACCCACTCCCCACACTCCCAGGATCCTCCCACAGTGTGTAATTGCGCTCCCATCGCCTGTAGCTCACCGGCGCCATCTCCCTTCCCCAACTCCGGCCACCGGCAAATCCATTGATCCGAGCCACCAAAACCCAATTTATTTCACCCACACCATCCCCAGGACGTCACGAAGCTATTCCCGGTCTTCTCCGAGCCTCCCGTGGCCCGTAGCTCGCCATCGCCGAAGCTCCCTCCTCGGCCGCCGCCGCGACGCCGCCCTCCACTGCACCCGGTCCCCGCCGACCCTCCATCGGCTTCACCGCAAAGATAGGAACGATTTCAAGCATCGCCGCACCTCCCGACCGTCCACCGCCGGCCACACCGCCGACGACCCGACCCTCGGCCTCCTCGCTCGACCACCTCCGCCGCACGTCAAGAGGTTTATTCATCCTATATGGGTAGGCAACTCGAAGCTTACTTGGCTAGCGTGTTCTCTTCCCCGACTCCCGGTCGCGCGCTCGAGCCCTCGGCTCCGCAGGCCGGGTTGAGTTCTCTCATTTTAATCCTTTGGGCGGCGGTGGGTCCCACTCGTCAGCACGACCACCTGTAACGTGGTCGAAGACCGACCACCTACAATGTGGTCGAAACCAACCGCCCACAGCGTGGTCGAGAACCGACCGCGTATACCGTGGTCGGAGCCGACCTTCCACAACGTGGTCGACGGCTGACTACGCTGGCGTGGTCGAATCCGACCACCGTAGCATGGTCAAATCCGCTTTCCGCAATGTGGTCGCCACGATCAGGTACAACGTGGTCGGTGACCACGTGGTTATTCGACCACGTTTAACTTTCGTAGTCGTAGCTCCCCACGACCACGTAGTGATACTACCGATCACTGTTCACCATGGTCATCACCCCCTCCGACCACCCACATCATGGTCGAAGCACTTTCTGACCACGTTCACTCCTTCGCATCGTGGTCGAAACATTTTCTGACCACTCTGTGCCCTTTCCGACCACTCCGTGTCGTTTTCGACCACTCGCTATCGAAATCGACCACCCACAACGTGGTCGAAGCCGACCGCCCTGGCGTGGTCGAAGTCGACCACTTACAACGTGGTCGGTGGTCGGTCAAAACAATGTGGTCGAAGCCACGACCACGCGCGGTGGCTACGACCACGTTGTCGTCCCGTGAATCGCTCTGAGTCCCACGTGTCGATTTAATATTTTGAGAATTAACTGAACCAAAAGCATTCAAATGGGCATAACTTACTCATTTTAACTCCAAATTAAATGAAACAAATGTCTAAATTCATCTAAAATCAAGATCTGTCCAAGGGAACGAAAATTATAATTTTTGAAGCTCATCTAAATTTAGAAAATAATTTAGAGTAGCTAATACAATTTAAATTGGATGCAAAATAGATTATGGGGTAATTAAAATGGAATTAGTTGTCATAAAAGATTAATGTGCCCTTAGTGTTTGTTTTAAATCTAAATTAGTTAAAAGCATTGATAAAGAAAAATGACTTTTGGTTAAATGTCCAAATTTAGTGTAGGTACCTTTAATTGTAACATAGAATATATGCATATAACACACTGTCAATAAATCCTGATGAATAATTTAGAACTGAAAAATAACGTTAAGCCTGATAATAACTAAGGTGTAGATAAAATAATAATGAGACCATTAAATAAATCCAAATGTTAGGTCTGCTAATAATAAACATAAATCCAAATATCAAAACTAAATTGATTTCATTTGGATATATGTGGATCTTTTGAGTTATTTGCTTTTATTCGTGTTCAGTCGTTTAGCGCGTAATTAGAAATTGGAGTCCTGAAGAATCAATGGATCAAGTGTGATCAAGAGCAAAGTGAAGAACAAGGCCAAAAACTCAGAATCAACAAACGAGAAAGCATGGTGTGAGCTCAAGACCATGTAAACCGCGCCAAAGTAGTCAATACTTTGATCATGTTGAACCTACCTTTTTGCAAAATTACTTTTGTTTAAATTATCAAATTGCATGCTGTTATTTTATGTACAAATACATGCTTAGTTCAAGATTCTAGTTATACGCCCATTGTTTGCCTTGATTAATATTATACCCCCTCGTTGAATATTTGAATATATGAACCTTGTCGCCCTAGCGAAACTATGATATTAACCTTTTGAAAATAAGTCCGTAATTTATACGCCATGCGTAGTGTTGCATAGATATTCATGGGCGTGAAAACGCCCAAGCATCACTTTTAATCATGAGAAGATTTGGTTGGGCAGTCATGGTGATAATGACTGGTATATGTTCGATATGAATATTTTATGTTCCCAAAACCCTACTTGCTTGAATATCTGGGCGAATGGTTCGATGGTGTGTGTGTGAATGGTGCAGTGGAGGCACAAAGTGGATTGTGGTAGAATCGCCCAGATACCATTAAGGACTGAATCTTGTCATGATCTCCCACGTAAAACAGTACAACCACATGTCTGTAAAATACAACGTGGCTAAGTAGCGGTATCGAAACTCCTCGACTCATCTCACCGGTAGTGGATAGACGTGGTTATGCAAGGGCAAAGGAGGCCTAAAGGGACACCAAGGGAGGTGGCGTACACGGTCGTACTAGCATTGAGGGAGAGGAGCCGAATAATCTTGGTAGCCGTGGTGAACATCCCGTGCAACGTATGGGATCCACCGCAAGTGGGCAGTTTCCCATAGGGTGAGATGACTAGTGGAACTAGATATCCTGAACAGCCATGTGATAATCTATTTGACCACCTGACCATGGAATCAGGTGGGGCAACAGTGGATTATCGCTTGGTGAAAGTGTACACACTCTGCGAGTCAAAACTATTCGAATAGCCGTGCCCACGGTCATGGGCGGACATGGGAAACTTAACCAGATATAGTTCTGTTTCAAAATGATTTGTGGGTGGGAATGGAAAAGTGAAGGGCAGTGCAAGGCCCTGGTTTGAGTTGTCCTGGGTGTCGCCCCAGTGATAAGTTAAGCGGCTATAACGCTGAAAGATTAAGCATATGGTGCAGATGCCATGTAACGGTGGATGGAATCTGAATCGCTACTGTTAATGCATTCTCATATACATTATGCTTTGTTTAAACTGCTAAGTCTCAGGAGGTTTCTATGTATTATATTTCAAAAGCTAAACGATGATAAAGCTTCTGCTTTTACAAAGTAAAGTGATAGGAAGATAAATAGAGTCGTAGGAAGAGTGGATGATGTTGTGGTAAATACATAACGATGATTGGTGGATTCATGCCGATTATAAAAGAGAATATTAGAAAGGGTTTAGGAGAAATAAATCGGTGGAGTCTATATGAATGGATGGGTTAGAAAGATGATTTAAATGATTTTTGGAAGATTAGAGTGTGCAAAAGAAATTGTTGGATTACGACACTAATATAAATTCTTGAGAGATGTTAGTAATAATGTGATTGATAGGATTTGATTAAAATACTGGAAGGATGAATTGAACTTTTGGGTATATCGGAGGAATAATAATAATTACCGGAGTATAATCTGGATCAATGATTTTGTAGAATTAGAAGAGTGTAAAGGCAATTGTTGGATTAATGAGATTAACAAGGATTGATCTAGATAGATGATTTGAATTTGAGGAAATTTGGAGATATGATAATTGAAGCATAAACTAGATTAATGATATTCTTGGTGCAGAAGTATTGATGAAATAGTTAGAGATAAATAATGAAAATAAGGATGATTATGGAAAGAGCCATTTATCGTTTTGGATCATTAGCAGAAGGGATTGAATTGTTAGAAAGTTCTGATATGAATGATGTCGTTGGATTAAAAAGTAATCCTATTAGGGAATCATTGGAATTCAGAAGTAGGGAGTTGGTGAATATTGATTACAAGATTGGACTAGTATGAATTCGGAATACGGGAAGATATTGGTGGATTCAGAATGAATGTATATATATATATATATAAAGGGTTCGATCGGTGGATTAGCTAAATGATGCCACTCATAGTTTGGAGTCTTAGACGACATTTTAGTAAGAAAATTTTGTCTTTGGGGATTAAGTCAATTATGGCATTTGGGGGAAGTGAGTCAATTTGGCAATCGCCGTGTGAAGTTTTAGGTAGCAGTAATAACACGCTGGTCTAATAATAACAATGTTACCAAAAGTGATTTCTGGCAAATAAAACAACCCGAGCCTTTCCTTTGATAAGCCATGCATACTATATATTTGCATTCTGTGTATTGGCTCATGAACACGGTGGTTAGTGTGCTCACACTCGCTCTCATAACAAAATCCAGAATCAGGAATCAGATCACTACGCGTCAGCAATACTTGGGTCTTGAAGGCAAAGAAGGTGAAGACGTCAAGGGCTAGGTCGCGAACCTCCAGTTGGCTGCCTGTGGGCAAGTCCTGAGGGTTCACCTGTGTGCTTCGTTCTTCCGCTGCTGCAATTTAATGATTTCGGCCTAATCGGCCAATGTGTAAGTTTACTATTTTATTTATGCTTCCGCATGGTATGTATTTGATATTCATTTTACGTAGCGTGAGCACTATCTCCGATCCGTGGAATAGTGCATTAAATCACGAGAGGATTTCGGATTGAAAAATCCGGTCCGACGAGGATGGTATCGAGCATATCATTGCGGTCATGACCTAGTTAGCTGGCCGTTAGTTTCATGATTAGAAATATTTCTTCAATACCTATTTTTGAAAATATAAATTATGTTGCTCAATCTCCTCTCTCCTACATGATTCCCTCTCATCTATATGCTGCCTTAACCATTTTTCCTTCTAATGCTCTCTTACCCCGAATCCAAAATGATGAGAATCCAGTACTCCTTTTGTGAACCCTCTTTGAAAACCTATTTTGGGCCAAAAGTTATGATGCTTGAATTAAAACCTTTAATTCGAAAATTGCTTATCCTTGGAGGACCGATTATCAAAATGTTTACGAAATTTATTTTCAAACTCATTTCAACAAACTTAATCTTCCGAGGAAAATTTTCCTAAGTTCAACGGCATACCAAAAATGTATTCCCGAAATTCACTTTGGTTCTCAAATGGCCCCAAAACCATGTTATTTCTCGGAAAAATTTCCCAACAAGGACCTTGTTTTTTCAAAAATAAATCCTAAGGGATAACTTTGGGTATTATTTCTGAAAGAAATATATTTTCCATTTATGGTTTCATCACCCCAAAAAAAATCCGTTTTGCCACAAAGTTTCATTAATAATAAATAGTATTCTTCATGTTTGGATTTATTTCTAGGAAAATACTCCTTCTCTTACGAAAACAATAATAATAGTAACACAAGAGTGAGTGCTGATATAAATCAAATTACCCCAAATACTTCCCTTGTCTTACCATTAAATTCAAAAGAAAATTTTGTTCATCTTCTCATATCCTTACTCCAAAAAGTTAAGGTTAGGAACGCTGATGAAGATCATGAAGATAAGGTGGTCTTGATTTCAATAGACTGTGCAGCCGAACCCTATACTCCCTTATGTGTGCTTCCCCGAATAGACGTTGTATGGTCGCAAGATTTTACTTTGGCCCCGTGCACTGCCTTCTTGCCCTCGGGCGTCCTATTTCGCAGTCATGGGAAAAGTTTGCTTTTGGAAAACTTGTGTGGTTTCGTATCAGCCTAGCTCTTTGGGTATGCTCTTTTAAAATTTAGATGGGTTAGATTACTTTATCCCCACGATTCAGTCCTTACCTCATGCTATTCCCTATCATCCTGTTGCTGCAAACCCAATCAAATTTACCAAAGCAAAATGATAGATCGCTAGAGACCAAGACTCGAGACTCTACCCTGCTAACATTCTCTCCTTACCTACCCAGAGGACCCACGGATCGAATCGCCGTCAATTCACAATGACAAGGGGCACATCAACGTGGTGAAGAGAAAAGACATTGCGCCCACCAATACTCCGTGAACTATTCCAACTACGAGAGCGACCCTCAACCTGGTAAATATCTTGTGAGCAGGGCCACATGTTTTCTTTGTGAAGGACAAGACCACTACCCCAAAAATTGCTTCCTGAACCTGTTATTGACCAAGTAGCCGAAGATCGCCGCAGGAACCATCACGCCTGGAGCTAGAAGAGATGAATAATGACTAGTGATATCCAATTTTAAGGGGGGTAGCACTATAAGACAGAAATGTCGAAGTGCTACTGCGACGTATATTTTGGAATTGCGACGACCTGGACCCAGAGCTAATCAAGCTGGTACGGGAAGATTTACAGGACCAAAGTCTTATAGTGATAAGGACAAAAGACCACCATATAGATGTATCCAACCCTGTACCGACATCTCTCAAGCCGTCTCCTCCCTGGGGCATAAGCCAATACTACCCACCCATCGGACGAGTTCTCGACCATCATATGCCCAAAAGACAATCGACCACTCCACTCTCGAAGGCAAAGAGGCAGCGAAGTCAACAAGCAAGCATCTGGAAGTTTACGACCTATCTAGGAGAACAAGGTTTCTCTCTTCCCTTTTTACTTCTCCAAGTTCTAACCCCTGTTGTGCAGATTCTCACCTCTCTATGAAGCTAAAGGACTATACGTCGAGCAACACCCAGAAACCCATTGCTAGCCCATATAATCTCACCTCCTTTCTTTCTCACCTAAATCTCGGGTCGAGATTCATTTAAGGGGGTATTTGTAACATCCAAAATTTGGATATTCAAAATATGAAATTTTAAAACCTTTCTTGCATCTTCTTTGGTGTTTAAAATTTCTTTCGAGCATTTATTTGAAACTTCTTGAGTTACGTGCCATGCAAAGCAATATCTTGAGAAATAATATCCAAAGCAAAAACAATAGTGATATTAAAAGAAATGGAAAAACCCAAAGATCTACACATAGAAATAAAATTTAAGTATTAGATAACGGAAATAATAATTTGAATTCCAACTTACCTAGGTAAAAGAAAAATGGCTAAAAGAATATTACAAACCCCATCTAATAGTTGAAAATTAAAAATTTAAGATTTTGAATGTTATGCAAAACTTCAATCAGTAATTCCTAATGCAAGTTAAAATTTAAATTAGAAATCCAGATTCTAAAATTTCGCATGAGTCTCCTTTTTCCCTTTTCTTCCCATTCCTATTCTTCCTCTCTCTTCCATGTCGGCCCCATCTATTCTCTCTCTCTCTCTCTCATTTCTCCTTTTTCCTTCCCCTCTGCCCGCTTGGCCCAGCCCTCTGCGTGTGATCTGCCCCCCTCCTCCTTTCTTTCTTTCTTTTCTCTTGCGCCGACCTCCGCTGCACGGGCGAGCTTGCTCCACGTCACCCCATTTCTTCTCCCTCCTCCCCGTCTCCCCTCGGCTCTGCACGCGCCGCTCGGTAGCAGCCTTTCGCGCACCGAGCCCCGCACCGGTCCTTGCCCGGTGGTTTCTCCCCCTCCGCCCCGTCTTATCAAGCGCGCGGCGCCCTTCTCTGTCGCTCGTCACGCGGGATGCCAGCTACAGGCCATCATGTCGAATCCTTTCTCCAGATCTCCCGAGGCCCTACTGCGCCAGCTCTGCTATTCCTCGAGCCACACGGGCCATCATGGCACCCCTGCGAACTCCTGCTCTGCATCGCCTGCCTCGCCCTGCTTCCGCCGCTCGCCGACGCGACCGCACAAGGGGAGCGCTCGATGCCGGCCTCACCCGCACGCCTATAAAGGCTGCCGAGCGCGCCAACCCACTCCCCACGCTCCCAGGATCCTCCCACAGTGTGTAATTGCGCTCCCATCGCCTGTAGCTCACCGGCGCCATCTCCCTTCCCCAACTCCGGCCACCGGCAAATCCATTGATCCGAGCCACCAAAACCCAATTTATTTCACCCACACCATCCCCAGGACGTCACGAAGCTATCCTGGTCTTCTCCGAGCCTCCCGTGGCCCGTAGCTCGCCATCGCCGAAGCTCCCTCCTCGGCCGCCGCCGCCGCACGACGCCGGCCCTCCACCGTGCACCCCGGTCCCCGCCGACCCCTCCATCGGCTTCACCGCAGCATAGGGAATGCATTTCAAGCATCGCCGGCACCTCCCCGACCGTCCACCGCCGGCCACACCGCCGCCGACCCCAGCCCTCGGCCTCCTCTGCTCAGCCACCTCCGCCGCATCGTCAAGAGGTTTATTCATCCTATATGGGTGAGCAGCGCCTCGAAGCTTACTTGGCTAGCGTGTTCTCTTCCCCGACTCCCGGTCGCGCGTCGAGCCCTCGGCTCCGCAGCGCGGGTTGAGTTTTCTGCATTTAATCCTTTGGGCGACGGTGGGTCCCACTCGTCGGCCACGACCACCGTAACGTGGTGAAGACCGACCACCTACAATGTGGTGAAACCAACCGCCCACAGTGGTCGAGAACCGACCACGTATACCGTGGTCGGGCCGACCTTCCACAACGTGGTCGACGGTGACTACGCTGGCGTGGTCGAATCCGACCACCGTAGCATGGTCAAATCCGCTTTCGCAATGTGGTCGCCGCCGTCGGTGGCGTGGTCGGCGACCACGTGGTTGTTACGACCACGTTTAACTTTCGTAGTCGTAGCTCCCCACGACCACGTAGTGATACTACCGATCACTGTTCACCATGGTCATCACCCCCCACCACCCACATCATGGTGAAGCACTTTCGACCACGTTCACTCCTTCGCATCGTGGTGAAACATTTTCGACCACTCGTGCCCTTTCCGACCACTCGGTGTGGTTTTCGACCACTCGCTATCGAAATCGACCACCCACAACGTGGTCGAAGCCGACCGCCCTGGCGTGGTCGAGTCGACCACTTACAACGTGGTCGGTGGTCGGTCGCAAACAATGTGGTCGAAGCCACGACCACGCAGTGGCTACGACCACGTTGTCGTCCCGCTGAATCGCTACGAGTCCCACGTGTCAGGATTTAATATTTTTGAGAATTAACTGAACCAAAAGCATTCAAATGGGCATAACTTACTCATTTTAACTCCAAATTAAATGAAACAAATGTCTAAATTCATCTAAAATCAAGATCTGTCCAAGGGAACGAAAATTATAATTTTTGAAGCTCATCTAAATTTAGAAAATAATTTAGAGTAGCTAATACAATTTAAATTGGATGCAAAATAGATTATGGGGTAATTAAAATGGAATTAGTTGTCATAAAAGATTAATGTGCCCTTAGTGTTTGTTTTAAATCTAAATTAGTTAAAAGCATTGATAAAGAAAAATGACTTTTGGTTAAATGTCCAAATTTAGTGTAGGTACCTTTAATTGTAACATAGAATATATGCATATAACACACTGTCAATAAATCCTGATGAATAATTTAGAACTGAAAAATAACGTTAAGCCTGATAATAACTAAGGTGTAGATAAAATAATAATGAGACCATTAAATAAATCCAAATGTTAGGTCGCTAATAATAAACATAAATCCAAATATCAAAACTAAATTGATTTCATTTGGATATATGTGGATCTTTTGAGTTATTTGCTTTTATTAGTGTTCGATCGTTTAGCGTAATTAGAAATTGGAGTCCTGAAGAATCAAGGGATCAAGTGTGATCAAGAGCAAAGTGAAGAACAAGGCCAAAAACTCAGAATCAACAAACGAGAAAGCATGGTGTGAGCTCAAGACCGAGGTAAACCGCGCCAGGCGAGTCAATACTTTGATCATGTTGAACCTACCTTTTTGCAAAATTACTTTTGTTTAAATTATCAAATTGCATGCTGTTATTTTATGTACAAATACATGCTTAGTTCAAGATTCTAGTTATACGCCCATTGTTTGCCTTGATTAATATTATACCCCCTCGTTGAATATTTGAATATATGAACCTTGTCGCCCTAGCGAAACTATGATATTAACCTTTTGAAAATAAGTCCGTAATTTATACGCCATGCGTAGTGTTGCATAGATATTCATGGGCGTGAAAACGCCCAAGCATCACACAATCATGAGAAGATTTGGTTGGGCGGTCATGGTGATAATGACTGGTATATGTTCGATATGAATATTTTATGTTCCCAAAACCCTACTTGCTTGAATATCTGGGCGAATGGTTCGATGGTGTGTGTGTGAATGGTGCAGTGGAGGCACAAAGTGGATTGTGGTAGAATCGCCCAGATACCATTAAGGACTGAATCTTGTCATGATCTCCCACGTAAAACAGTACAACCACATGTCTGTAAAATACAACGTGGCTAAGTAGCGGTATCGAAACTCCCCGACTCATCTCACCGGTAGTGGATAGACGTGGTTATGCAAGGGCAAAGGAGGCCTAAAGGGACACCAAGGGGAGGGTGACGTACACCAGTCGTACTAGCATTGAGGGGAGAGGAGCCCGAATAATGCTGGTAGCCGTGGTGAACATCCCGTGCAACGTATGGGATCCACCGCAAGTGGGCAGTTTCCCATAGGGTGAGATGACTAGTGGAACTAGATATCCTGAACAGCCATGTGATAATCTATTTGACCACCTGACCATGGAATCAGGTGGGGCAACAGGTGGATTATCGCTTGTGGTGAAAGTGTACACACTCTGCAGAGTCAAAACTATTCGAATAGCCGTGCCCACGGTCATGGGCGGACATGGGAAACTTAACCAGATATAGTTCTGTTTCAAAATGATTTGTGGGTGGGAATGGAAAAGTGAAGGGCGATGCAAGGCCACAGTTTGAGTTGTCCCGGTGTCGCCCGGTGATAAGTTAAGCGGCTATAACGAAAGATTAAGCATATGGTGCGAGATGCCATGTAACGGTGGATGGAATCAATCGCTCTCATTAATGCATTCTCATATACATTATGCTTTGTTTAAGCCGCTAAGTCTCGGGAGGTTTCTATGTATTATATTTCAAAAGCTAAACGATGATAAAGCTTCTGCTTTTACAAAGTAAAGTGATAGGAAGATAAATAGAGTCGTAGGAAGAGTGGATGACTGTTGTGGTAAATACATAACGATGATTGGTGGATTCATGCCGATTATAAAAGAGAATATTAGAAAGGGTTTAGGAGAAATAAATCGGTGGAGTCTATATGAATGGATGGGTTAGAAAGATGATTTAAATGATTTTTTGGAAGATTAGAGTGTGCAAAAGAAATTGTTGGATTACGACACTAATATAAATTCTTGAGAGATGTTAGTAATAATGTGATTGATAGGATTTGATTAAAATACTGGAAGGATGAATTGAACTTTTGGGTATATCGGAGGAATAATAATAATTACCGGAGTATAATCTGGATCAATGATTTTGTAGAATTAGAAGAGTGTAAAGGCAATTGTTGGATTAATGAGATTAACAAGGATTGATCTAGATAGATGATTTGAATTTGAGGAAATTTGGAGATATGATAATTGAAGCATAAACTAGATTAATGATATTCTTGGTGCAGAAGTATTGATGAAATAGTTAGAGATAAATAATGAAAATAAGGATGATTATGGAAAGAGCCATTTATCGTTTTGGATCATTAGCAGAAAGGATTGAATTGTTAGAAAGTTCTGATATGAATGATGTCGTTGGATTAAAAAGTAATCCTATTAGGGAATCATTGGAATTCAGAAGTAGGGAGTTGGTGAATATTGATTACAAGATTGGACTAGTATGAATTCGGAATACGGGAAGATATTGGTGGATTCAGAATGAATGTATATATATATATATAAAGGGTTCGATCGGTGGATTAGCTAAATGATGCCACTCATAGTTTGGAGTCTTAGACGACATTTTAGTAAGAAAATTTTGTCTTTGGGGATTAAGTCAATTATGGCATTTGGGGGAAGTGAGTCAATTTGGCAATCACCGTGTGAAGTTTTAGGTAGCAGTAATAACACGCTGGTCTAATAATAACAATGTTACCAAAAGTGATTTCTGGCAAATAAAACAACCCGAGCCTTTCCTTTGATAAGCCATGCATACTATATATTTGCATTCTGTGTATTGGCTCGCGGAGCACGGTGGTTAGTGTGCTCACACTCGCTCTCATAACAAAATCCAGAATCAGGAATCTGATCACTACGCGTCAGCAATACTTGGGTCTTGAAGGCAAAGAAGGTGAAGACGTCAAGGGCTAGGTCGCGAACCTCCAGTTGGCTGCCTGTGGGCAAGTCCTGAGGGTTCACCTGTGTGCTTCGTTCTTCCGCTGCTGCAATTTAATGATTTCGGCCTAATCGGCCAATGTGTAAGTTTACTATTTTATTTATGCTTCCGCATGGTATGTATTTGATATTCATTTTCTGTAACTGTGAGCACTATCTACTGATCCAGGGAATAGTGCATTAAATCACAGAGGATTTCGGATTGAAAAATCCGGGTCTGACACAGGCCCTACACACGAATATGCATAGGGTACAGTATATGAATATAATAGCTCAAATCACATGGAGGAGTTCCTTACTGTGTTCTTGATGGCACCATGGAAGCTCTTCAATATCTCAGCACTGCAGTAAAGTTCACCTAGCTCTGTCAGGGGGGAGCATGTGCAATGCACATGGAACACTAAGGTAGAACAAGACCTGTCATTATATTTGACAAAGCCAAAGTTTCAGGACTTTTCAATGTTCTCAGCATAGAGCATGTTGAAAAGAGAACCAGAAAAAACCGCAATCTATGTGAGGGAATTCAAAGGCAGTCACATCTTGGTTCTGGGACAGCAAATAATACTGAAATTACTTGGTGATAAGCCACCTTTTACCTAATAAGAGTTGTGGGCGTCCTCATCATTCGAGGCTTCTACATATTCTTTTTGTCTGCATTAGCCCTCGGAGATCCTAGTATTTTTGGGATTAGAGAGCTTCATAAGGTCCTGGAGCAGAAAAAGAATATCAGTGAACAAGAATAGAGGAGAAGTCACAGAATAAGTAACACTGGAAAAATGTTGGAAGTCAACATAGCCGCGATCCTTTAATTTCCTGATCTGAAATAGCACGACTAAACAACGGCATCAGGAATTGCAATTTCAGGGAGTACGATTTAGAACTAATTTTGTGCATTTGCACTTTTCATCTATCTACTTTAAGAAACTCCTTTTTTAAGACAATTTTCAGATCTTCTTAGTCAGCCTATCTATTTAAGTGTTTAGGGTGAAACAGTAGGAAGAAAGAATCCTACTTCATATATATAAATATTTATAAAAATAAAAGGAAGTTACATAAAGTTACAACATATTTATAATGGGAAAGCAAAATTAAGCTAAACTACTGAACAAGTCCGAAATATTGGGTAGATGTTTTTTCCTTTGCCCTATGGATAACCATGGCAAATTCTCTTTTTAAAAGTACTCTTCCAATCATTAAAAGAGGGATCAATTCATTGAAACACTTTCTTGTTCCTGGTGGTCCATATGCTCAAGCAGCAAGGATGATTATTTCCATGTAAAAAGGCTGTGCCAATTGCGTCTTCAGATCACTGATGACCTCCTGAACCGACAAGTTCAGATTTCGTTGTGGACATACATAATCCCAGCATGATTGTACAAAATGTTATGAATAGCACTCGTATTCATATGAGGCCAATGGACCCGTTTATATACACAAGTACAAGGTGGCATATATGGAAAGAAAACATATATGGAAAGAATACATATATGGAAAGAATCCCAACTATCCTTATATAACGTAATCTGTATATATCTCTAACACCCCCTCAAACTCATGATGGATCAACAACACTGAGTTTGGAGAGGTAGAAGCCGTGTTGTGCTCGAGTCTGGGCCTTCGTGAAGAAATCCGCTATCTGAAGCTCCGAAGGCACATACTGAAGAGCAATAACCTGATCATGCACACAAGATCTCATGAAGGAAGCATCAACACCAATATGCTTGGTGAGCTCATGCTTCACAGGATCTCGAACACCGATAGCACTGTCTTGTCGACAAAAGAGGAGTCGGTGTAGTGACAGAAACACCAAAATCCTCAAGTAACCACCGTAGCCAAGTAATCTCTGCAGTCAAGAGAGCCATAGCTCGCAACTCAGCCTCTGCACTCGAACGGGACACTGCAGTCTGTTTCTTCGTCTTCCAGGCAATGAGAGAACCACCAAGAAAAACACAGTAAGCAGAGATAGACCGACGATCAGAGGGATCGCTCGCCCAAGTAGCATCCGAATAAGCCTGAAGCTGTAACGAGCTGGAGGATGGAAAGAAGAGACGACGAGAGATAGTCCCACGAAGGTATCGCAGAACTCGAAGAAGGTGGCTGTAGTGGACCTGAGTGGGAGCAGAAACGAACTGACTCAGAATGTGAACTGGATAAGTGATATCCGGACGAGTAACAGCAAGGTAGACAAGACTCCCAACAAGGTGACGATAGCGAGTCGGATCAGAAAGAGGCTCGCCATCAGAGGGTCGGAGGTGAACATTGAGCTCCATAGGAGTCTCAACAGTACGCTGATCAGTGAGAGAAGCGCGATCAAGAAGATCCTGAAATACTTTTCTTGGGACATAAAGAAACCATCTGGAGTGGAAGTAACCTCAATCCCAAGAAAGTAATGAAGAGGACCAAGATCCGACATAAGAAACTGCTCACTAAGACGAGCCTTGACAAAGGCAATGTACTCAGAATCATCTCCGGTAATGATCATATCATCAACATACAAAAGAAGAAGAGTCCGACCACGAGACGAAGTGTGGACAAAGAGCGCAGATCATGATCACTTGTCGAAAAACCAAAGAACAAGAACTACAGAGGAGAAGCGCCAAACCAAGCACGAGGAGCTTGCTTAAGGCCATAGAGAGGCGGCGAAGGCGGCATGACCATGCCCTTAGGAATAGAATACCCAGGCGGCGGATGCATGTAGACCTCCTCACGCAACTCGCCATTAAGAAAGGCATTCTTGACATCGGTGAGAAAGCACCCGATGGCGCATGCACGCCACCGAAAGAAGAGTGCGACGGTGGTCATGTGAGCCACGGGAGCAAAAGTCTCGTCATAATCACGACCATGCTCTGCCGGAAGCCACGGGCAACAAGACACGCTTTATAGCGCTCAAGAGAACCATCGAGCGAGTCTTAACCTTATAGACCCACTTACACGTGATGGGACGAGAGAGATGGAAAGGAACAAGATCCCAAGTACCAATGACGCTCAAGGGCAGCAATCTCCTCGACCATGGCATGCTGCCACTCGGGGTGAGTAGCGACATCCCAGAAGAAGCAGCTCACGAGTAGTCTGCGCCAAGAAAGGCAAAATGGGCAGGGGTCGGCGGTCGCGATCGCGGAGGCGTAACGAGGAGAAGATGACCCATCGGGGAAGATGGTGCATCAGAAGATGAATCATCAGAAGAAGATGGCTCATCTGGAATATCCTCAATACGAGGTCGACGAGTGTAGACGAGTGTAGTGGGGAGCTCGATGAGCGCAGGAGGCGACAATGGCGAGAGGCCACGGAAGAAGTATGAGGAGACTCGGTGGGACGGGTGGACGCGGTAAGATGTAGATATAGGTGTATCTGGAAAGGTCAAAAAAGACAGAGACTCCACAGAGGAAGCCGAAGAAGAGACAGGACGTGGGTAGAAGGGACGAGACTCGTCTAAAGTCACATCCCGAGAAATCCGCATCCGTCGACCAATAGGATCCCAGCACCGATAGCCCTTGTGCTCGGCACTGTATCCCAGAAAAACACACTCAACAGACTGAGCAGTCAGTTTGGTACGTTCTCGAGGGGCGAGGAGAACGTAGCAAACGCAGCCAAACATACAAAGGGCAGAGTAGTCAGGAAGGAGACCACAGAGACGCTCAAAAGGGATTGCGCCCTGAAGAGCAGAAGAAGGCTGGATGTTAATGAGATAGGTGGCAGTGGAAACAGCCTCGGCCCAGAAATGAGGTGGAATAGAGGCGGCAATCATCAGGGTATGAGCCGACTCGAGGAGGTGACGATGCTTACGCTCAGCAACACCATTCTGAGCATGAGCACCCGGACAAGAGAACTGAGCAAGAGTTCCCTGTTCAGCAAGGAAACTGCGCAGGTGATGAGAGAGGTACTCGCCAGCAGAGTCAGCACGAAAAACATGAATAGGAGTGGAGAACTGCGTGCGAACCATAGTGGCAAATTATTTATAGATAGACATGACCTCACTACGAGAAGACATGAAATATATCCAAGTGTGGCAAGAAAAATCATCTATAAATATGATATAATATCGATGACCCCCTTTCGAAATGAAGGGAGCCGGACCCCAAACATCTGAATGAACAAGATCAAATGGACGCTGAGATACTAACTCACTATGAGGATAAGGAAGCTGAAGTTGTTTACCTAACTTACAGCCCTGACAATCTAAAGACACGTCTCTTGAGACAGACCCAGAAGACCACGACGAACTAAAGACGACAGACGAGAGCCACACATATGGCCAAGGCGGCGATGGCACTGCTGGAAAGAGCCGGTAGACGGAGTGGCAGAGGCGGAGATACTGGCGGCAACGGTGGCAGCGGAAGGAAAGTCAAGCCAGTCAAGCTCCCATAGACGCTGTGAGTCAAGGCGCCGAGGGCCAGAACCAACCAGAGCTCCCGTGTGACGGTCCTGAACACAACAAGAGTCAGAATCGAGAATGACCCGACAACCAAGATTCGTAATCTGCCCAGCAGAAAGAAGCTGCATGGTAAGACGAGGAATATGAGCAACAGAAGGAACATGAAAAGATGAGTTGCTAAGAGATCCTCGGCCAGAGACAGAAAGAGATGTACCATCAGCAGTGAGAACACTAACAGGAGAATCAAGAGGTGTAATGATGGATGAGTGGAAGCATCAAGTCATGTGAAAAGATGCTCCGGAATCAAGAATCCATGGGGAGGTACCTGACTGTGTAGAGGGTGGTTTCTCGGTGCAAGAGTCGATGGCGTAACTCGCGAGCTGTCGAGGAGAACCCGAGGCGGCAAGTAAGCGTCGAAGTCTGACTATCTCCTGCTCAGTGAGAGAAACTGCTGGAGTAGTTGATGCAAACGTCAATGCAGAAGTACCAGTGTCAGTGCTAGTAGAAGAACGGCGTGAAAGATGCCGCTTCTTCTTATAGCACTAAGACTCAATGTGGCCGGCCTTGTTGCAGTAGGAGCAGTGAGGATGGCCACCTCCAGATGGAGGGCGGCCACCACCGCTGTGGCGGCCGGAGGAGACAAGATGTCTTGGCGTGGAGCAGACGATGTAGCAGTTGGACGAGCAGCAAGCACAGAGGGGAGTGGCATCAGACCAGCACCACTCAGGCGAGTCTCCTCCGCGCGTATCTCGGTAAGAGCCTCTAGGAGAGTGACACGAGGGTGACGTGCAAGGAGCTGGGCACGCCGCTGCTCGAACTCAGGACGAAGGCGAGTAAGGAACTCGTAGACCCGCTGAAACTCCAGGTCAGCCCGTGCAGCTAGGCAGCACGGACAAGTGAGCTCGACACCCTCGAGATAGGTGTGTTTTTCTCGAGGGTGTACTAGGCAGCACGGACAAGTGAGTGTGCACGAACAACTGGCTGACTGTGCTATAATTTATTGATAGGTGAGTAATTCAACAGACTGAGCAGTCAATTCTTTTTTTGTTACAAAATCAGACGCGACCAAACAAATCGAGCAGCCTGACCCAACCGGCCCGAGCGGGCGCAGCGGCGACGAGCGATTGGTCGAGTCGGCGGCTACCGAGTCGGCGGTACTGGAGGAGCCGGCGACGAGCGGCAGCAATGGCGGCGGCCGGAGTCGGCGGTGGAATCACCGGGCGATGAGCGGCGCAGCGCAGCATGCAAATGGAGTCGGCGGCGGCGGGCGCGCCGGCGACAAGCGGCGCAGCGGCCATGGCGGCCGGAGTCGGCGGCGGCGATCGGAGGAGCCGACGACGGAGCAATGGGGCGGCGGGCGCGGCCGGCCGGGCGACGGGAGCGGTGGGCGAGCGGCGTTGAGGGACGGCGTCGGGCGGAGGAGCTCGGCGGGCGCGCGCACAGAGAGGCCGCGGGATGATGACCGACGACGGCGACCTCCAGATCCGATCTGGGAGGTGACGGTGTCGTGGCAAGCGAGGCGAACCCTAGGTACGCTCTGATACCATGTTATGAATAGCGCTCGTATTCATATGAGGCCAATGGGCCCTTTTATATACACAAGTACAAGGTGGCATATATGGAAAGAAAACATATATGGAAAGAATACATATATGGAAAGAATCCCAACTATCCTTATACAACGCAATCTGTATATATCTCTAACACAAAAGACATCCCCAAAAAAGATGATGAAGTGTTTCTTCAATGTTTTGCATGCAAAGAACACATTTATAGTCATCTAGATGAAAATTCTTTCGCCTCAACAGATTTGTTGTGTTGAGCCTATCCTTCAATAAGAGCTAGAAGAAGACTTTATGCCTAGATTGATATGAACTCTTCCAATAGCCACTCAAAAGCTTTTGAAGTTTGAACATGCCCCACCAGAATTTTATAAACCTTGACTGAAGAATGAATTCCATTATTCCAAATATAGCTCCTAGTATCTTCTTCATCTGTCAGGTCTAGTTCCTGTACTAAGTTCTGAATTTCTTGAAGTTGAGAGTATGCTTGAACTGACAAGGGCAGTGAAAGAGAAGAAACTCTTTACCTTCTGTGCCCAAACTAGAGGCATCCATAATTTTGCTGGCAAACGTGCTACTGTAGCTAGTTCCTTCTGTGCATAACTACACAAGCAAGTAGCCTCCTATTTATGCTGTTTTAACATACCAACTCTGTATAGAACTGCTTAGACATTAGCAAAGCTTCATGCTACCTCACTAGCAGCTACTGAAACAGGTTGGGTCCATCAAATTTGCAACTAGTAAGTAAACAAAAGAAATAATGGCGTACAGTTGAGAGATAATTGGGGGATGATACACGTCGTGATACGGGTCGCCCGATCTTCTCGACGTAGGATTGGATATTCACGTGCTCTCTCTTAAATCGTAACGATCCTCTGTTGCCAATACAAGAACGAACGCTCTTTACTAGCTAAATTATAGCAACTTCCACTGTCAATAATGACTTTGCAACACTTACCATCTTTACTCACCTGTGCCCGTGTTTGAAAAAAATTGCAGCGTTGCTCATGATTTGATTTTGCTTGCACACTCAACACCGTCGGTGTACACACAAGTATAAGGCCAGCCTCGGAGTCACAAACATCATCTTCATTTGCATCCTCACCTTGTCCTCCCTCATGTACGTCTCCAAATCTTTCAAAATCAGCAAGGGTCTCACCTTCCTGCTCGCTAGTAGAGACATATTCTCCATTGTCCAATAGCAACATGACTTTGTTATTTGGACAATTCTTTTGCATATGGCCCCGCCCAAGACATTTGAAGCATTGAATGGAGCTACTCTTGTCCATAGAACCCACGGAAGATGAGAAAGTAGGTGCTGGACTCTTCTTGGCAATTGGTGTTGAAGCACTCTTCCCGTTTGGTGTAGCACGTGTACTAGGAGCAAAACTTCCACTAGACATGTTAGCTTTAAAAGAATTGAAATGAGATGTGGTTTTACCTCCTGTAGGTGCTGAATGGGGCATGTATGATGATGTTCTTGTTGCTCTCATGTCATGTTGTACTTGTCTTTCAGCCTTGGTTGCTTGATGTACCAATTCTACCATGTTGTTGTAAGACTGAAATTCAGTGATGTGCTTGATGGAAGGGTGCAAACCAGCAAGGAATCGAGCCATTGTTTGTTCTTCTTGTTCATATACATTAGATTGAATCATGACCATTTCCATCCCTTTATAGTACTCTTCCACCGTGAGAGTTCCTTGCTTTATTTGCTGCAATTTATCAAATAAATCATGTTTATAATGTTTGGAAACAAACATTGATCTCATGTGGTACTTCATCTCTTCCCATGTAGTGATGGGAGGCTCGTCGTACTCTCTCCTTTGATTTTGAACTTGTTCCCACCATATAAGTGCATAATCTGTGAATTCATGCGCAGCTATGTGTATCTTCTTCTCTTCAGAGTAATTGTGTAGACGAAACACCTTGTCCACCTTGAGCTCCCAAGTGAGGTAATCTTCAGGGTCATGTGTACCTAAAAATATTGGCATAGTAAATTTAAGCTTACCAAACTTCTCCTCGTTTGGTCGACCATCGCCGTAGTGGTTACGGCGACGGTAACCATCATCATCGCGAGGTGCTCCTCCACCATGGCCTCCATGTCCATGGCCCCTCCCCAGACCATAGAAGCCGCCCCCTTCACCTCTCCCAGGTAGGGGTGGACGAATGTCATTTGCCACCACTCGGTCTCGCATTTGTTGAGCTTCTTGACCACCTCGGACAGCAGCTACTCCCTCACCACGTGGACGAAGAGCAGCTGGAAGATGAACATTTCCTTCTTCTTGTTATAGTCGAAGTGCTCGCACAACGTTGTTCACAATGTTTCCACGTAGCACGTTCATCTGTTGATTGAGCTCAATGTGGAGATCCTGCATATCCGCTTTGAGTTCAATGCGGAGGTTTTGCATATCTGACTTGAGTTGTTCTTCCATTGCAGTGGTGTCAGCTACAAATTCTTGTTGCAATGTACTTCTTAATGCCTGATGTTGAAAGCGAGTCATCAGGGCATTAAGATTAACTTCATGCTCTTCATCATAGTTATCTTCTTCACCTGACATGGTTAGATCGTGCAAAGAAAACACAAAGCAATAACAAAATATATGGATGATTAGTACAAATCACTCGATCTCACTTTTTTCTCTCACAAGTAAAGTTCTCACCTTTCCGAAGTGAATTAAGGTCAATAAAAACTTACACTTGGTAGAAGCTACAATAGCAACGTGATGATCAAGCGAATGTAAGAGTGTTCACAATTGCATAACAACGGTTATTTAGTGGAACTTAGTATGGAAGTGTATATCGAAGCCCAAGATGGTGGTGGTGCGGAAGAGAAGCACGGTGGCCTTAGAAACTCAGGGCGATAGCTCAAAGAGAAGCAGCGGCATCATGAAGACTTCTACGATATGTAGCGGCTTAAAGAGAAGAGCGGCGACTATGGCTATGCGAAAGGAAGGAAAGGACCATACCCATCCAAGAGAAGGACAGTGGCTAGCAAAGCACCGGCTAATTGACGAAGATTTTGTGGACTCGTACGGTTTTGACGAACTAAAAGAGAGAAGCTACGGACTTGGATGGATGCAAACGGAAGACTCAAAAGAAAAGGACTAACAGTTGAACTGGCAGCAGTAGCACACATCCTTCAACAGTCGAACAACTTCCCCATATTTCCCCTTCCCCCATCTCCTCTCTCCCTCTCTATTAAGCAGCAAGCAAAGCGACGGGAGGAGACGGCCGGGCGTGGGCGCAGCTCGGAGGGCGGAGCCGGCCGGAGGTGGAGATGGCTTGATGCGGCGGGTCGGCCGGGAGGAAGCGGGGCAATGCGGTAGAGGAGGCGGCCACACGAACGACGGCGGTGGGGAAGGGCTTGGCTACAATGGGCGTGCGTGGACGTGGTGGCCTTCCCCCTCGGCTACATCCTGGCTGGGCTCACCTCGTAGAAGGGGGAGGGGGCTCCGACACGGCACCCCGGGCTCCGGCACGACGGCGCGAGGGACGGCGGCCTAGAGGCAGCGGTGTTGGGCCGGATCCAAGAGCGACGGCGGCGGATCCGACCCAGGGAGGCCGAATCCGGGTTTGGCAGTGGCCGAGAGGGAACCTGGCGACGTCACGGGACGACAGCCGCCCCCAGGAGTGGGGATTGATTCTCTGGCAGCAACAATGGCGATCGGTCTGGTCGGCCAAGCGATGGCGATGAAGCGGAAGAAAATCGAGCTCTAGGGTTCTGATACCATGTTAACGTTAGAACAATGGGAAATGGATGAATGGTTCTATTCCGTCGGTGGCCGAAGGGGAGGCTAGGTATGAAACCTATGCTCTGATACCATGTAAGAAGAGTTGAATGGATGTTAAATCTATTGATTTCAGCCCTTGGGCTATATATAGATTACATAAGACCAAACTCTAACATAGGAAAAGACACAAATACCCTTAACACTTCTAAGTAACGACCTTACTCTTATGCACTAGTGAGGGTCGCATACCTTTTGTGGAAAAACGCACTAGCGAGGTTAACCAGATTGGAGACAACCTCCCCTCAACTTATTTGTCACAAGGCTAATGCAACATACAAGCTACAATTCAAAACCAAAAATGGTTGAACAGACATTGAACATTGCGTTTACTAAAAAAAATTTAGTTCTTTGCCCTCATTTGATGCGATACACCCTATGTTCTTACCGCAGGTCGCTCCAGATCCATCGCCGCCTTGGATCTCATCTCCACCACCGCCGAGGAAGCTTGCCCATGGATCTTCTTCCCCTACCTCTAGCCGCCACCACTTCGGGACATCTCCTCGATGCCGCCATCACCATGGGAGACGATTCACTCCAAATCTACCACCGCCGCTGAGTTTTTGCAGTTTTGGCCGCCGTCACTCAGATCTATTCTCCGCCGCCGCCGCCGCTGTCGACGGAGCTCGCCCTCGGCTCTTCTTCCACTACCTCTGGCTACCGCTACCTCGGGACATCTCCCCGATGGCACTATCGCCACGGGAAATGATGCCACGGCGTCCTCTTCACCTCTCTAGTGCTGGTCCAGCTGCCGTAGCCTCGAATTTGTCTTCTGATGTCACCGCCACCAAAGGAGCCACCACCGTCGCCTCCCACCTCGCCCTGACACCGCTATCGCCTTTATAGGGTGATGTTGCCTCGAGTTCTATGGGCAATAGTCCTACGCTGTTGTCGGGCATCTCCACATCATTGCAAGCCCCTTCTTGTGGCTTTCAAGCACGATGGCCACCCTAGTGGCTCGGTTGCCATCCTGGTCTTGAAGGTCATCTTCAACGGATGAACTACCGCGAGTGGGCCATGCGCACGAGGATCCACATGAGGAGCCAGCATCTTTGGAGCCATCTCATTGGAGAGCGTCCTTGTCCACCTTGCCCCACACTGCTGGTCGTGCCTCAGTTCCCTGCAGATGCTGATGAGGACACCTAGCAAGCTGCGATTACTATCTTTGAGGAGGCCATGGAGGTGTACCAGACTCAGCTCCACTCTTATGAGAGGTGGTAGGATAATGAGGCTTGTACTTCCACAATCTTGGTGGGTAGCATTGCTATGACCATCTCTATGGATGTGGTGGAGTTGCTGACGTCTCAGCTAATGTGGGAGTGCCTCCATGCCCACTATGAGCCGACGAGTGATGCTATGTATCTTTTTGTCATGCACCAGACACACTCCTTTCAACAGCTTGATGCCACCGTAGACGACTTCTACCGTCAGATGTCTATGGTGTGGCATCAGCTTGACTCTCTGACTAGACGTCTATTGGACCTATCCCTACTACGTGTGCCAGCAGGCTCACCTAGAGACTCACTATGAGCTCCTAACATGTCTTCGGTCAGAGTTCTAGCTCGTGCGTGCTCACCTACTAACTCGTCAGCCTCGTCCATCCGTGCCGGAGGCTCTCATCACTGTTCATGCTGAAGAGACTCGCCTTCATGGCATGGGCCAGCTGTAGCCCACCTCTGTTTTGGTTGCTCGGGCATCCTCTTCTTTGGTGCCTATGGTTGCTTCCTCTCCTGCTGCTTCTACTATAGGTCTCCACTACACCTATTATGATCATAATGGCCACACGTTTCAGCAATACTACAAGCGGAAGAACCAGGGTCGTAGAGGCAGACATCCTTATAAGGGTGCTGGCGGCTCTACCCAGTCGTCCTCTCACAGAGCTCCTACACAAAGGTTCACCAGGAGATGCTCACTCTGCTTCGACACCTCACTGCCTCAGCTCCGTCTGGTTCTGCTGCTTAGCCTTTTGGTGCTCCACCACCATCACCTCCTTCCTCAAGTATAAAATTCATTGCATTCTGAATTCTGGTGCTTTTTTCACATGACACCGGATTCCACTCACCTTATTTCTGTGAGTCCTCCAGCTCTTCCTCTCACGGTTCAAACAACAGATGGTACATCCTTTCCTGTTGCAGGACAAGGCACTTTCTACTTTCTATCCTACAGTCTCCCATGTTCCCAAACTAACCATGGAGCTTATATTGGCCAATCAGATCACTAATCATGGTTTTCGTATCATTCTTGAGTCTTGACTCTTGTTGTGTTCAGGATCTACACACAGGGACTCTGGTTGGGACTGGCCTTAGGCATTGTGATTCACAGCGCCTATGGGAGCTCGACTGGCTACATCTTCCTTCTGCTGCCTCAACTAGCCAGTTAGTCACTTCTACCGCTTCCGCTTTAGCTGCTTCTTCCACTGTTACCTTCGTCTATTGTTACCTTCATCCAATGGCATTACCATTGGGCCACATCGATGGTTCGCGACTTTCTTCGCTAGTAGGGAGTAGTGTCCTTGGGTTTGTTTCTAGTGACATCTCTTTACAATGTATGGGTTTCAAGCTTGGCAAGTAGCTGTAACTTCCATATCACTCTAGTGATTCTGAGTCTCAGTGTCCTTTTGATCTTGTTAATTTTGATGTTTAGGGTCTTCCCCTTCATTTTGAAAGGGGTCATTGCTACTATGTCTTGTCTGCTAGTGAGTACCTGTCTGCTACATTTCATCATTCTTGCTGAGCAGGGTACTCTTCTTCAGTACTCCTATCTTGGTGCTCATGCTTAGAATGGTGTCTCTTAACATAAGCGTCATCACCGACTTGAGACAGCTTGTGCTTTTATACTTGCCTCTCATGTTCCGCCCCATTTCTGGGCTAAGATTATTTCTACGGCTGCTTATCTTGTCAACTTGCAGCCTTCCTCTACTTTTCAGGGTTGTATTCCTGTTGAGAGTCTCTCTGGTAGGACTCCTCAATATAATCACCTTTGCTGCTTTGGTTGTTTGTGCTTTGTTCTTCTTCCACCTCATAAGCACATCAAGCTGACTGCTCAGTCGGCTGAGTGTGTTTTTCTTAGATATAGTCCTGGACATAAGGGTTATCATTGTTATGACCCTATTGCTCGCAGGATGAGGATATCTCGAGATGTCACTTTTGATGAGTCTCCTCCTTATTACCCTTGTCCTTCTTCCACCAGTTCAGCGTCTTCTTAGTCAAATTCTTTTGTGACCTTTCTTGACACTCCGCTTCCTCCTCCTGCTCCTGTTTCGCCATGTCTTCACCTACTTCACCTCATTCTATTCCTTCTCCTTCGGTCTCCTTTCTTCCCACTCCTCTAGAGGCTTCTTTTGTTGAGATCATCTCCCTCTTTCCGATGTACTACTCTCGCCGTCCATGACCTGCTACACCTCCAGTTGAGCCTTCTTCCACTCCTTCCACTCTTCTGTCCTTGCTGGGTCCTGCTCCAGCCTCTCCTCCTAGGTACGATCTTCATGATCGTCGTACTGTTAGGCTTTTTGAGTGTTATGGCTTCATAACCATTGCTCTTGTTGAATCTACGACTTGCTGTAAGGCTGCTGCTCACGATGAGTGGTAGGACACGATGGCTGAGGAGAATTGTTGCTCTGGAGCGTATTGACTTGGAATCTTATTCCCCACCTTCTTATGTCACTCCTATCATGTGCAAGTTAGTGTACAAGATAAAGATCTAGTTGGATGGTTCTTTTGAGTGCTACAAGGCTCGTTTTGTAGTGTATGGTTTTCAGTACGAGTATGGTCATGACTATGATGAGACTTTTGCTCCTGTCAATCATATGACAACTTTTCGCACTCTAATTGTTGTGGCCTCTATTCGTCAGTGGCCTATCTCGCAGTTGGATGTCAAGAATGCCTTTCTCAATGACGAGCTGTGTGAGGTGTACATGCGGCCGTCCCTGGGTATTCTGTCCCTGATGGCATGGTTTGTCACCTTTGCAGCTCTCTCTACAGGCTCAAGCAAGCTCCTCGCGTTTGGTTTGAACGTTTCTCTTCTGTTGTCACTGCTGTCAGCTTCTCCGCTAGTGATCATGACTCTACTCTTTTTGTTCACAGTTTTCCTCGTGGTCGGACGCCTTTTCTTCTATATGTAGATGATATAATTATTATCAGAGAGGATCATCAGTATATTGATTTTGTGAAAAAGCATCTCAATGTGCAGTTTTTAATGTCTGATCTGGGTCCCCTTCGTTACATAGGATTGAGATTTTTTCTATGCTTGAGGGCTACTACTTCTTCTAAGAGAAGTACATTCAGAATCTTGTTGCTAGCACTTATCTCATTGATCAACGCAAGGTGGATACTCCTATGGAGCTTGGAGTTCATCTTAGGCTCATTGATCGTGAGCCTCTTGAGAACCCCACTCAATATTGTTACTTTGTTAGAAACCTTGTCTATCTTAGGATTACTCGACCTGACATTTCTCATCCTGTTCATATTCTTAGTTAGTTTGTTTTGGCTTATTAAGGGTTATTTCTAAGAATGTCCACCACTAAAGGAATCAAGGCGATTCCTTGACTATCAGGACACGTTTCTGCAAACCAGATCACGCAAAATTGTCCAATTCATTTTCCTGTGGATGCACACCACTTGGATTCTACAGAAGGAAAAGAAAATCAGGAGTTCCAAGCTTTGTCATCAAACCAACCTGTTAAGCATCTTCAGCCTCCACAGCCTGCTCATAGCTCTATCATAGACAAAGTAAACTAGATCTAATTTAAGGAGATACTTTACTGCGGCCTGCATGCCTCTCTCCTAACTGAATATTGCTGAATATTTATTCAAGAACAGAGAATATCACCGTTCTTATCTTGAACAAAGGCAAATGCTCAACATACAACTGAGACGCTTACGGTTTTCATTTGAAGTACAAAAGACATCAGTGGAGGAAAAGAAAGATATTCAAACATTCTGTGCAGCTGTCAGTGCATCTGTTGCAGTAACATGGCTAGGACATCTGCAGCACGGAAGCCACCTTCCTTTCCTTTCTTTCAGCCATTTTGCAATACCACTTAACAAAATAATAACAATCAAAAGGTACACCACGACGCCACATACTACCACAATGACAATATTGAAGTTCTGACCTTCCTGCAGCTTCCAGCTGCATAAGCTGTCATCAGAGCCAACAGGTCCAGTATCATGATGAAGTGCAATGCTTGGAGCGGAACCTTCTCCTTTCTTACAGATTTACTCAGGAGAAGCAGGATTACACAAATATATGCCATGAAAGAGATGGAATTGAAGACAAAGAATACCATGTAGCGTCGGGAGTATATGTCCTTTAAGGATCGGGTTGCCAGCCTTGTGGCCATCTGAACTGTCGTCAGACCAAAAGCCACCGGGTGGGTTCAGACCAGTTTGGTATGCAACGGATGCAGCAAGAATCGCAAGGAGCATCAAGTACTTGTGTCTCTTCCTTTCTTTCTTCTCACAGTTCTGAGGCACAAACCCCAAAGCATTACTCAGGGCCGGCCCTGGGCCTAGGCAGCAAGGACGACCGCCTAAGGCCCACGAAAACTTGAGACCTCTAGCCTGTAAAATGTGATATGGCAGAAGCGTTCACCTCTCTCGAGGCCGCACAAGTGTATTTATACTTGGACAAACCGCCAGGATTGGAATACAATACGAATACGGAAACCATGCCGTGATTCTCAAGAACAGATTCTATCTCTAAGTACAAGGAAACGGATTCTAATGTGAACACCTATTCTATCTCTTAGTCTGTTAGAATCACGGCATGTTAACGCTTTCTTACAGCCCCCCTCAATCACATTCTTCTAAGATTGAGATTGTTTCTAAATTCTATAAGACTTCGCACTGGGAGAGCTTTTGTGAATCCATCAGCAACGTGATCACCAGTTGGAACAAACTTAATCTCCAAGAGTCTTTGAGTAACCCTTTCTCTTACAAAGTGATAATCAACCTCAATGTGTTTGCTTCTAGCATGGAACACTGGATTGGCTGACAAATAGATGGCTCCTATATTGTCACACCACAATCGAGCCATAGCAGGACTTTGAACACCAAGTTCTTTTAGCAAGGACTGTATCCACATGACCTCAGCTGTTGCATTTGCTATTGCTTTATATTCTGATTCAGTACTTGATCTTGAGACTGTAGGTTGTTTTCTTGCACTCCATGAAACAAGATTTGTCCCTAGAAAGATAGCAAACCCTCCGGTTGATCTTCTGTCATCAGGACAACTGGCCCAGTCTGCATCAGAAAATGCACTAACTAGCATGTCATTAGATTTACTTAAGTGTAGCCCAATTCCTGAAGTGAATTTCAGGTATCTCAGAATTCGCTTGACTGCTGCCCAGTGCATTGTGGTTGGTGCATGAAGATATTGACAAACTTTATTTACTGTAAAGGACATATCAGGCCTGGTTAGAGTTAAGTATTGCAAAGCACCAACAATACTGCGATATCTGGTAGCATCTTGTGTCCCTAGTAGTTCCCCTTGTGCAACCAATTTTTCTGTTGTTGACATAGGTGTACTAACCGGCTTGCAGTTTAACATATTCGTCCTTCGTAGAAGATCATTAGAATATTTTTCTTGCGAGAGGAGAATACCTTCCTTTGTCTTTCTGACCTCAATTCCTAGGAAATAATGAAGATCACCAAGATCTTTCAGAGCAAACTCTGTTCTAAGGTCATCAAGAAGAGCTATAGTGGCACTTGTAGAGGAGCTTGCCACAATTATATCATCAACATATATGAGCATAAAGATTGTGACACTCCCTTTATTATAGTAGAACAGAGATGTATCAGCTTTAGAAGTTTTAAACTCGAGCTTCAGCAGTTTTTCACTAAGTCTTGCATACCACGCTCTAGGGGCTTGTTTTAACCCATAAAGACTTTTATCCAATTTGCACACAAAGTCCTTTCTAGACATATCCTCATATCCTGGAGGTTGTCTCATAAACACATCTTCTTCTAAAATACCATGTAAGAAGGCATTCTGAACATCTAATTGGCGAAGAAACCATCCTTTTGAAATTGCAATAGATAGAACCAGTCTAATAGTTGCTGCTTTAACAACAGGGCTAAAAGTATCTTCATAATCAATACCGTATCGTTGTTTAAATCCTTTTGCCACTAGTCTAGCCTTATACCTTTCTATCGTTCCATCAGCCTTTCTTTTTACTTTGTAAACCCATTTACAATCAATTATGTTCATTCCTTTTCTTGAAGGTACTAAGTGCCATGTTTTATTTTTCATGAGAGCGTCATATTCTATTTCCATTGCATTTTTCCAATGATCAGACTCTAAAGCTTCATCTAAGGTATGTGGTTCTCCTGTAGATGTAAAGAACCCATAGCGAATAGTACCATCGGTAATTACCTTAGGTTTGATGATGCCTCGTTGTAGTCTCGTAACCGTCATTGTACATCAAGATCGCCACGACGATCCACCTTCTGATCGACGTTGTGCGCATGGACTCGCTTGACCCTTCGGTGGTGAGGTCTTTGCTACCCCATCGTCATGATGAGGCACTGCTGTTGGTGTATGACGTGAAGAAATAACACCCGGCCATTGGTTTGCATGAGGTATCATCATTACGCCTCGTCCTACTGCATGGCGGGTTGATGCTCGACGGGAAGTCGTGGCACCCGACCATTCGCCTTGTCCGTCTCGCACCGGTGACAGAGCGCCTGACGCGGGCGATCCGGCTCGTTGACGCGACTCGAGAGCGAGAGAGGGAAAAACTTCGAACTATGTCTCGCAACTCCTACGACATCGCATGTGTATTTTCCGAATTTTCATTGCCCTGTGAACTTTCTTCTAAAGCAGAATACTCCAAATTCAAGTTAGCGTCATTAGCAGCAGGATTAATGGAATCATTAGCTAGTTGAGTCACATGTTCAACCCCTTGACTACTAGAATTTAACAAGGTGGTCGGAAGGAGAAGAATTTCAGACCTAAGACGAGCACCAGCATTTGAATGAAGATTCGCAAAGGGATAAATATTTTCATCAAAGACAACATCACGAGAAATGTATATGCGACCAGTTTGAATATCTAGACATTTGAATCCCTTATGTAACTCACTATAGCCAAGGAAGGTACATTTTTGGAGCGTAACTGAAGTTTGTGGGTATTATAGGGCCGAAGGTTTGGCCAACAGGCACAACCAAAAATGCGAAGAGACGCATAATGAGGATCAATATGAAATAAGCGCTGCAAAGGAGTTTGAAGTTTAATGACTTTGCTCGGGGTTCTATTAATGAGATATGCGGCGGCAAGGAAAGCTGCATCCCAGTATTTTACCGGCATAGATGCATGCGCAAGAAGGGCCAGACCAACTTCTACAATATGCCTATGCTTTCGTTCAGCTGATCCGTTTTGCTGATGAGTGTGAGGACAAGAAACTCGATGAGTTATACCTATTTTGCGAAAAAGTGAGTTCAGCTTTTCATACTCGCCACCCCAGTCGGTTTGCATGGAAACTAGTTTCTTGCTAAACAGTCTCTCCACCTGTTGTTGGAACTCATGGAATTTTTGAAATACTTCAGACTTATGCTTTAAGAGATAAATCCATGTAAACTTGCTATAATCATCAATAAAGCTCACATAATATTTATATCTCCCAACAGACTCCGGGGCAGGACCCCAAACATCAGAAAATACTAATTCCAAAGGAGAATTTGACACACTATTAGATCTATCATAGGGCAACTGATGACTCTTTGCCTGTTGACAGGCATTGCAAACTGACTCTTTATTATACTCTGGAGCACATGGGAGATTATTTTGACTGACTACCTTTTCTACAATAGGCAAGGCAGGATGTCCTAAACGACTATGCCATTTGAACAACGATGGTTTGACAGCACTGAAGACCTTTTTCTTGGACCAATCTGGGATAGGCGAAATAGGATAAAGCCCATTCTCACATCTTCCTCGCAGAAGGACTTTCTTCGTTGCCTGATCCTTAATCAAAAAATAGTCTGAGTTAAATTCAAGGAACGCTTGATTATCCCTAGCAAGTTTATGAACAGAGAGAAGATTCTTCTTGGCTTTGGGAACATGCAAGATATTCTTAAGATGAAGTTTATGATGCGGGGTATGAACAATAGTGTGACCAACATGCTTAATGTCCATACCTGTGCCATTTGCGGCGAAGATCTGTTCTGTGCCATTGTACTTCTCCCGAACAGATAGTTTGTCGAGCTCACTTGTAATATGATCGGTGGCTCCAGTGTCTATGTACCAATTTGAATCGGCACCATAGGAGTCTACAGCACTTGCCGCCGTTTTGTGGTCAGCTGCATAATTATCTTCATAGCGGTGCCAGCATTCAACTGCCGTATGATTCGGCTTGCCGCAGATTTGGCATCTGATACGGCTGTCGGATCCTCCGCCTCGGCTGTTGGAGAACCCTCGTCCACCACGGCTATTGTTTCCACGAAAACTGCCGCTGCCCCGACCCCTCGAGCCGCTGTTGTTTCCGCGACCAAAAACACGCCCGCGTGACGCCGAGTTTACTACTCCCTGGTTCGCACGCTCGCGCAACGCTGAATTTCCTGATCCTTGGATGTTTGCACTTCCCTGCCACATATCTAGGCGATTCTCATAATTCAGTATTTGTGAAAACAACTCACCGATAGTGATGGGTTCGGATCGTCCGAGGACACTTGAGACCATCGGATTGTATTCAAAGTCGAGGCCATTGAGGACATATGATACAAACTCTTCTTCTTCAAGTGGTCTTCCTGCTGCAGCCATCTCATCTGCAAAGCCTTGCATCTTGGCAAAGTACTATGTTGCAGTCATCGAGCCCTTCTGGGTAGTAGCAAGAGCCATGCGAGTATTAATCGATCTCGCATGTGTTGCAGCTCTGAACATGCTCTCCAGCATCGTCCAGACTTGATGCGCCGTCGTCTTGGACGCAACATGCGCAAGTATTTCGCGTGACAGGGAGCCGAGAAGATAGCCCAAGACTTGTTGATCAAGAGCCACCCATCTGGTGTACTCAGGGTTAACTTCTTCTACCGGCTTGTCATCAACCTTGACGATGATCTTCTTTGTTGGTGCTGATGAAGTCCCGTCGAGGTATCCCATTAACTGCGCTCCTCGCAGAGCTGGGAGCACTTGTGCTTTCCAAAGTACAAAGTTGCTCCTGGTAAGCTTCTCTGTGACCTGAGGCCCGAGAGCAGTTCCTGGCGAGAACGTCGGCAAGGAAGAGGATGAAGACGCCATGATCCTTGCCGTTCAGAACGGAAGCTCTGATACCATGTAAAACGTGATATGGCAGAAGCGTTCACCTCTCTCGAGGCCGCACAAGTGTATTTATACTTGGACAAACCGCCAGGATTGGAATACAATACGAATACGGAAACCATGCCGTGATTCTCAAGAACAGATTCTATCTCTAAGTACAAGGAAACAGATTCTAATGTGAACACCTATTCTATCTCTTAGTCTGTTAGAATCACGGCATGTTAACGCTTTCTTACATAGCCCATGTATATTAATATGTATATATGCATTTTGTCGACAATGGGTACTTTACATTTTGTAATGTACTAAGTCTAATGTCGCCAACAAGTACTTTGTATTTTGTGACGTACTGTATAATGGTTACTATATTGAACTTTACCTTTTACAACTGATATAAAATGTATTGTTACATATTTATATTAAAATAAAGAGTCTTACTTTTATCATGTCCTAGGATCCCAAGATGATAGGAACGGCCCTGGCATTACTTTCACTGTTTGCCCAACCTGAACTTTGTAGCGATCTGTCAGAATCAGGTTTTGGCCGAAAAATCTTCCGCAACCATCTCCTTAACCAGGCCAGACGCCCTTTTAACGCATATTCTGTTGGCGAGAGTACAAGGACTTGAATGACAAGACAGAAGAGAACTGCAGCAGCAATCATAATTAGAGAAATTATTGATTTTACTTTCCTGCAGCTCCCTGCGGTATAAGCAATCAGGAGGCCAAGCAAACCCGCTACCAAGCACACCAAGCACACACGCAGTGCACAGGACTCGATTCCATGCTCACATGATTCCCTATTGACAAGTGGTATAATGAGAGCCACAGATGACACAAATGGGACAGCATTCGAGTAGTAGAAAACATCATAGCGCTTTGGATGGCTGTCTTGCATAACTGGATTTCCTGGTTTGCCAACATTACTGTTATCACCAGGCCAAATACCTCCTGGAGGGTTCAGGCCGGCTTGGTATGTGACAGTTGCTGCTAGAACAGCAAGAATCAGGAGAAAATTACGCCTCCGCTCCAAGTCCTCAGCACCGCTTGAGTGGTTGTTATCCATCCGAGGTGATTCTGCCCCTACATGCTTTTTCAAGGATACTGCCCATACATGCTGGGTCACTCAATCTTTCCACCATTCGGGGCTTACATGCTTATATACCTAAACATGAAGAGGAACATATGCAATGACAAAAAAATATCACCAGCGAGATGTAAATGGACTTTGGGCCTGTTTAATATGGCTTCGGCTTATGACTTTTGACTGAAATTTTTAAATTTTAGCTGTTTGTGATAGAGATCACGGAGAGAGATACTCGCTTGCGATTTTGGTTGTCATAGGCGTAGGCCTTGGGCCCAGCCGGTTCATTATTAGAAAATAAAGAGTATTTTCTATTTAAGTTAGAGATTAGTTTCATTTTGTTAGAGATACAATTAGAGATATGATATTAGTTTCTATATTTGTTAGAGATATGATTAGAATTAGATTCTATTTGTTAGGGGGAGCTCATCTATATAAGAGGGCTACCGCATGCTATTGGAATCAATCAGAGAAATAACAAAGCATTTCTCCTCTAAAGTCTCTCTCTCCTCTAAAGTTCCTCTCTCCTTCTACGCCGACATCATCCGGCCATCTTCTTGGTGATGTTTACCCCGGTTCATGACATTGGTTGTTACAGATGTTGGGCTTTTAATGTATACTATAATTAACTTATATATCTCATCTTGAGAAAATACTTCGTTTGGAAGTTAGTTACTGTAGCAAAAGTCAAAAACCGCTTTTAGAAACCGTTAAAGAACATGCCCTTTATTTTCTCCTTGCAGCTCCCAACAATAAAAGCTCCCATTAGAGCAAGTAAGACAGTTACCATTGCTGTTTGTAATGGGCGGCGTTTGACAACCGTATTGCTCATCTTCCTGTTCAGAAGCATAATAATCATCACAATGGAAGCTGCAAAGGCAGTGCCATTGAAATAAAAGAAAGCAAGGTAACGGTGATGGTAACTGTCCTCAAGGATGGGATCACCGGCATAGTGATTACCAGCATTTGTTCTCCATATGCCACTTGGTGGATTTAGATCAGCTGAGTAATTACCACCATTTGTTGTCCAAAAGCCACCTGGTGATTTAGACCAGCTTGATATGCCAAGGACACTGCAAGAATTGCAAGAAGCATAGGTATGTTCGTGACTTCTTCAGACGCACATCATCTGTATGTCCGGCTTGGTATGTCATCATTGCTTTTCCCTTGATTGATGTGTGTTGACCTTTTTTTGGGTCTGTTTGGCAATAACTGCTGCTTATGACTTTTGGCTGAAATTTTTAAATTTTAGCTGTTTACGGTACAGATTACGGAGAGAGATACTCACTTGCGATTTTAGATAGTACAGATATTGGGCTTTTAACGTGTACATCGCTTAACTTGTAGACCTCGTTTTGAGAAAATACTTCGTTTGAAAGTTAGGTATTATAGTAAAAACAAAAAACCGCTAGCTTCGGAGAAAAAGAAAAATGCCTTTGTTGCTGTCATTGTCTAATGGTGTATCAGTTTCTGTGCCATCATCATGATTGCGTATTGGCGGAGCATTCTGTTCTGCATAAGCCCTCTTAGGGGATTCCTCTATTATCTGATCATCACTAGATGCTGCATTTTGATTTGATGAGTGCTGCTCTGGCAGAGTACCTTCAATGGACTTCAGGCTGTCAGTTGATGAACATATCCCCATAGGGATTGCAACTTGTTGACTGTCAGCAGGTTGTTCTACTTGTGCCCAAATTTGCCTGCTCTGCATCTTGCTGGTGAGTTGGCTGAGAATCCGAATTTGCCTGCTCTGCATCTTGCTGATGAGTTGGCTGAGAATCCGAATTTGCCTGCTCTGCATCTTGCTGATGAGTTGGCTGAGAATCCTAATTTGCCTACTCTGCATCTTGCTGATGAGTTGGCCGAGAAACTTCTTGCTTCGTATAAGATGACTGCCTCTCCCTTTTCCATGAAAGCATATTTAGCAATTTGTGAACTCTTGGTTTCACCTCATTATCGACCCACATTTCTACAGCTTCAGATTGAAAAAAACATAACAAGGATGAGGACGCAGATTAAAACTACAACAATTATGAATACTATAGACAACAATGTTGCAAGATCCCTGCAGCAAACTGCAGCATAAGCGCCAAATGCCAATTAGGCCAAGCAGGTCAGCTATGACACACACAAACGGCGCTAGAGTCCTTATCCCATGCCAGCTCAATTCCATGCTCAGAAGTAGTATGATGGTGACCAAACATGCCACAAAAGAAGTTGTGTTGCATCAAATGAAAAAATTGAAGTGGGCAAGGTTGTGCCTGTGAAGAACAAAAGTAGTAGGACGACAGCCATGACCATTTACAGCCCGAAAGCCACCAGGTGGACTCATCCCAGCTTGGTATGTGATAGTAGCAGCAAATGTTGCAAGCATCAATATGAACTTGTGTGCCTCCTCGATTTCTTCCTTCTCATTTTGCCTGCTCCTTTGCTCCTCAGGGACATGGCCATTTTGGCTGGTCCTTTGTTCGTCAGAGACATAACAAATGGATAGGACTTGATTCAATATTGTTTGCAGCTTCTTTATAATTTGTAGTAGGAAATTCTGCACCTTCTGCTTCAACCAGTTTGGAACTAACTTTATGAATACTAGGATATGAATCCAAACATAGAAGAAAACAGCAAAAACTAGCACCAATATGTAAACAGAAGACCTCAGTGTTCTGCAACTCTCCGCAGCGTAGGCCCCCATAAGGCTGAAAAGGTCCAATATCATGGTTACCTGCATTGAGCGAAGCCATACATGCTGACTGGCCACTCTCCTATTTAGAAGCAAGATGATTAAGACCAGAGAAGCAGCAAAGGCTGTTGCATTGCAGTAAATGAACATATCATTCGAAGAATTTAACTGGAAGGAGAGGATCACCAGCACGGTGCTTGAGGCTGTTGTCCGTCCAAAATCCTCCCGATGGGCAATCCAGCATTGCATGTGACACTAACAGGTAACACAGCCAACAGCAGCAAATACTTCTGCAACCTCCACAAGAAATCAAAATCAACCTCAATACTGGATAAACTGCTATTGATTGCTGCTGACCTGCTGGGGGAGTCTTTGGCAGATTCTGGCCTGTCCATGGCCATCTTGATGTCTGGGCTGTTTTCGCTGTTGGTGGCTTCATCTGCCATCTGATGACCATTGCCTGATTAAGGAGTAGTGATGCCAGGCACAGTGTGTCCGCCATCAACTACAAGATCATTCCCCCCGCTGATGTTACATGCTTGAGCAACCCTTCTCCATCATAGCATTCGGAATGATGGATGACAGTTCCTCAGACAAGTGAGCATACTTTCAAGATTCAGAAATACCTCAAGGTTGATGTAAAATGTGAAAAAGTACAGCAATAACCATGTCATGTATTGTACCATTTATGCTCAAGCTGCTTATTAAGTTGGGTGCAAGTTGCAAACTTGTAAATGACTAATAAAGTTGGACCCGGTAGATGATGAGAACCCAGACAGACTTGATTAGTATCCACATTTACGAAAGCTAGATGATGAGAACCCAGACAGACTTGATTTGTATCCACATTTACGAAAGCATCGCAGGACCACTTTGGAATTATATCCGTGTTAGTATATAGATATCTAAAACAAGTGCTCCACCCAAACATCCGTGTTAGTATATAGATACCCAGAAAAAGCAAAGAAGTATCAAAACTAATAGTGACACACACGCATAGTACAACTTAAACAGGCATATACCATGTTTGACTTCAAATATTAGTGGTGCCATTCTAGCACTCAGATTTGATTGCCATCATCAAATGGCTAGTAATAGTCTAATAGATGCAGTATAAACACGTTAGTTACGAGAAGATTTTGTTTTTTGAGAAATTGATTTCGTGACAGATAATGTGGAAACTGTAGACTATGACAAATTGGCAACGGTAAGTAGCAATGTAACATGGGCAGAACAAGCCAAAGGAACACCAACATACCTGACATGGGAAGAGATTGCAATGCTCAACTCAAATATGGTTCCATCGGCAGAGCTAGTTGTGATCCATAAACCATAGTCCACGCCGCCATCACTGCTCAAATCACTGGAAAATCTTCAGAGGGGTTCCATGTCTGCATCATCTCCGCACGCCATCCACTTGGCTGGCTGCCTGGCTCCAAGTCCTTTTCTCTTCCCCCTGCTCAGAAACCATCTTGGCATTCATTTCCACCAACCGCGCTCCAGGAAACGCCCCCGTCTTTGGACCTCACCACATGGCAACGGCCAAGGCCACCAGCCCACCACGGAGCAACGGCCACGGTACTGTAGAATGTATGCTTGTTTGATCTATGCTTTGCGGGTGTTCTTCATTTGGTGCGGGTTCTTGAGGTAAAGCCGAGAGGGAGAGGGAGAGATGTACTAACCGTCGGACGTAGAGTAAGAAGAGTTGGACATCGCGGTGATCTGCGCTAAGGGCAGCGACGGTCGGGGAGGAGATGCGGTCGCGACGGCGTAGCTCCGGTGACGACGTCGGCGGTGGGCCTTCCCGTCGCCAACTGCACGTCCCTCTAGATCGGTCTAGGGTTTGTTGGGTGGGGATTGCGGCTCAGGTGAACCTCGTAGCTGTGCCGCCGGCCCCCACCCCTCTATTTATAGTGCAGTGCGACAGGGGGCCTATCAGCCAAAAGGTGGGCTGAGCGCCCCCGATCAGGGCGCGGGTCAAGGGCCCGATTAGCCGTTGGGCTAATCGGGAAGAGATCATTCTAACATTCTCCCCCTTGATCTCATCTATACTTTATCTTTAATTACTTTTGCCTTTACACATTCCATCACAGATTAGTGCATAGAACATGTCTCATCGTCACGGTCAATCGCCGATAGATTCAACAGCTACAATACACCTCTCTGTTCTGAAATAGTTACTTTAATCTTTTGGGCCATCTTTTAGTCCAGGAATCATAGGCTTTCCCTTAAACCCATGCCGGCTATATGTTCTCTGAACATATTGGGTGGTAAGCCTTTAGTAAGCGGATCCGCTAACATCTTTGCGGTACTTATATGCTCAAGACTTATAATTTGATCCCGAACTTTATCTTTCACAACATAATACTTTATGTCAATGTGTTTGGCAGCACCACTTGACTTATTGTTGTGAGCATACATTCTCGGGTTCATTATCGCGAGACAACTTAAGCGGTCTATTGATGTCGTCAACCACTTTTAAACCGGTATGAACTTCTTAAGCCGTTCACCGCCTGTAGCCTCATAACATGCTACAAACTCGGCATACATTGTGGACGATGTAGTGACGGTTTGCTTTGAGCTTTTCCACGATATAGCTCCTCCTGCGAGTGAATACATATCCGGATGTAGACTTTCTATCATCTCCCGCAAAATCAGAATCTGTATACCCCACTATATGGAGTAAATCTGATCTTCTGTATGTCATCATGAGGCCTTTTGTTCCTTGCAAATAACGCAAGACTTTCTTTATCAATTTCCAATGTTCCATTCCAGGATTGCTCTGGAATCTGCCAAGTAACCCGTAACAAACGCTAAGTCGTATGTGTGCATACTTGAGCATACTGTAAGCTTCCGACAGCTGAAGCATATGGAACCGCTTTCATTTGATCGATCTCATACTGGTTCCTGGGGCATTGAAAATCCCCATATCTATCGCCCTTGACTATAGGTGCAGGTGAAGGACTACATTTATGCATACCAAATTTCTTTAAGACTTTCTCTATGTATGCCTTTTGTGACAGTCCCAATGTCCCCTTGTTTCTATCCCGGTGAATTTCGATCCCTAGAACGAACGAAGCTTCACCAAGATCTTTCATATCAAGGTTTGAGGACAAAAACTTCTTTGTCTCCATGAGTGCATCGACATCACTACTAGCTAGTAGGATATCATCCACATACGGATTAGGAAGATAAATTTCCCATCTTTAAACTTTGCATAAACACAGTTGTCCTCTACATTCTCTTTAAACCCAAATTTTCTTATTGTACTGTCAAACTTCAAGTACCACTGTCTTGAAGCTTGCTTTAACCCATAAATCGATTTCTTTAGGCGGCATCCCATTCTTTCATTCCTTCCACAACAAAACCTTTCGGTTGTGCCATGTAAACATTTTCCTCCAAATCCCCATTAAGAAATGCCGTCTTTACATCCATTTGATGTAACTCTAAATCATAATGTGCAACTAATGCCATTATGATTCTGAAGGAATCTTTACATGAGACTGGAGAAAAAGTCTCATTGTAATCAATCCCTTCTCTTTGCGTAAAGCCTTTTGCCATAAGTCGCGCTTTGTATCTTTCTACATTCCCTTGAGAGTCAAGCTTTGTCTTGTAGACCCATTTACAGCCTACTATTTTGGCTCCTTTAGGAATAATTTCTAAGTCCCAGACTTTATTAGTCTTCATGGACCTCATTTCCTCTTCCATGGCCTCAAGCCATTTTGAGGAATTTTCGCTCATGGCTTCTTCAAATGAGGTGGGATCATCCTCTATTTGAAATTCCTCTGTATGATAAATCGATAATCATCGAAATAGTGATCTTCTTACTCTTTGAGACCTCCTGGGCCTCCACATTTGGTACATCTTACATTTGAGGTCTGTTGTTGCTCCCCTCATCTGTGGCAATTGGTTCTATATGATCCTGAAGAACATGTTCTTCATTCTCATTCATTATTGCCACAGGAGGAACAATAACAGGTGCTGGCACCACAGTATCTTGTACCGTCGGTGTAGCGACAGCAGGTAGTGCGAAGAATGGCTCTTGAATCATCGGAGTGGGCGCATACGCCCGCTTCTCTTCAAGGTCAATCTTTCGAGCTACCATGCTCCCCCTCATCATCTCATCCTCTAAGAAGACAGTGTCTCGTTTCTACAAACTTTGTATATCCGTGCGACGGTAGAAACGAAAAACCTTTTGACTTTTCAGGATAGCCAATGAAATGGCAACTTACGCTTTTGGGATCAAGTTTCCCAAGGTTTGGGTTAAATACTTTAGCCTCGTGAGACTCCCCACACACGTAAGTGGTTTAGTGAGGGAACTCTTCCTGTCCACATCTCGTACGGTGTTTTGGGCACTCTGTTGAGGATATGAATGGCGGTTTTCAACGCCTCCATCCATAAACTCAACGGCAGTGTGGAGTAGCTCATCATGCTTCGCACCATATCCATCGAGTGCAGTTGCGTCTTTCACTACTCCATTTTGCCGAGGTTCGCCGGTGTAGAATCTTGGGCCACTATTCCATTTTCCTGTAAAAACCTTGCAAACGGTCCAGGAACTTGTCCATATGGGGTATGTCGACCGTAGTACTCCCCACCACGATCAGATCGGACTATCTTAATCTTTAAATCGTGTTGGTTTTCAACTTCAGCCTTAAATATCTTGAATTTATCCAAGGCTTCATTTCTTTCTTTGATTGGATAAATATATATCCATAACGGGAGTAATCATCCGTGAATGTTATGAACGAGTCATATCCATCCACACTTTTCACAGAAAAAGGACCACAAATGTCTGTGTGAATAATTTGTAGAACTCCTGTGCTTCTTTTGGCGTCTTTCTTAATTTTCTTTACATATTTTCCTTTAATGCATTCTCTGCATTGTTCTAAGTCTGAGAACTCTAATAGAGGAAGAATATCATTCTTAACTAGTCTTTCTATTCTCCCCTTCGAAATATGGCCTAAACGAAAGTGCCATAATTTCGACGACGCATCTAGAGTTCTCTTTCGTTTCCTGTTTATTCATTTATGAACGTAATAATGTTCTCACCTTTCTTTGACATAATCATCTTCAAGAAATCGGGACAATCTTTCTTGTAGTGTCCGTCTTCTTCAAATGAAGACACCGATCTTTCTCCACCGTGAAATTATTCTGCTGAGGCTGAAAAATAGATGCTTTTCCCTTGTTCTTTGAGGAGGTATTACTGTTGAAAGTCTTTTTCTTATTATCCTTCACATAGTTGACAGAACCACCATGTGAGGATTTAAAACTTTCCTCCTCTTGCACACACATAGATATGCACTTTTCTAAGTCCCATTTCTCGGGCTGCATATTGTAGTTGACAACAAAGGTGTCAAACTCTTTCGGCAAAGAAGCAAAAATCAAATGAATAAGGAACTCATCCTTGAGCGCCAAATCCATTGGTTTAACCTTGGATGCCATGTTACTCATCCTTAGTATATGCTCTCTTATGCCACTGCCACCACCAGAGTACCTTTCACACAAGTCGCTTAATCACCGTGTAGCATAAGTCTTTGAAGAGCCGATGAACCGACTCTTTATTTTCTCAAGGTACTCTCGACAAGTCACACTCTGCGATTGAGCCCACAATTGCGAGCTCAATCGTGTTCTTTATCACGACCAAACATTTCTTGTTGGCGGTGACCCACTTTTATGATCAAGATCATATGACATCTTTATGGGAGCAAAGTCCCTCTGTATATAGTGAGAACATTTATAATAACAATAATAACAACAACTGCATGTCTTGATTTCAACGTTGGTTAAAATTAAAACATACAGTTGTTTACACATTAAATCTACATCACCGTTGGGCAGAAATAGAAATAATGCATAAAATCATCAATTAAAATTATAATACTTTTAACAAAATTATATGCCTTATTTTAACGTTGGTCAAAAATAAGACATACAATTTTATTTATACATTAAATCTACATCACCGTTGGGCAGAAGTAGAGATAATGCATAAAAACTTCAATTAACAATTATAATAATGTTATTATCAACGTTGGTCAGAAAATAACAATATCATAATTATCTGGAAATTATATCTATTTTTCAAAATTAAATTCTCCCGTTGGTTCGAATTTAATAATGAAAATGTAAACAACATTAACTTTTGCAGCGGAAACTGTAATTATTCTAAAATAATTTATTTTCAGAAGCATTATACTGTACACATTTAATTTCTGTAAAAATAACACGTTGGTGCAAAAATTTACAGAGATTTTGGTTCAAATTTCATTGAAATTCATCAAACAATGCTTCTGAAAATAAATAAACATCAAAAATAATTTATCATCCATTCGGTAAAACCGCCCAAAATGCGACCCACGGCTGCCGGCATCCCGCGGCCCATGGTGGCATCGTGCACCCGCGGCCCATGGCCTGGCCGGCCCATGACGCCAGCCCGAAAAGGTGGTGACCGTCCGATTTGATCGGACGGCCGAAAAACGCAACCGTGGGATACATATGCCCAAAAAAACCTAACCCTAAAGCAAAAGTGGCCGGTTAGATCCGAAAAATGCGGGCGCGTTGGGAGGGCGGCGGCGCGCAAGGGAGACGCGGAGGCGGCGCGCTCGGTGGCGACGCTGGAGGCGCTGGCCGTAGTAGCGTCTGGCGACATGCGCGGCGGCGGCCGTGGCGCCCAACAATGGCGGCAATAATGGCGGCGGCCCGTCTGGCGCCTAACAACGGCATGGCCCGTCGGCGCCCGGCAGAGAGCTCGCGCAAGACGCCGGCCAAGCGGCGGCGGCGAGCGGCCTTCGGGCCCCATCGGCCCCAACCAAGACCTGGCAGGGTGCGCCCGCAGACGGCGGCGCAGCGGCGGCGGCAAGGTAAGCCCGATCCTCCCTTTTCTTTTCTTTTCTTTTCTTTTCCCGCTCGATACCAATGTAGAATGTATGCTTGTTTGATCTATACTTATGGGTGTTCTTCATTTGGTGCGGGTTCTTGAGGTAAAGCCGAGAGGAGAGGGAGAGATGTACTAACCGTCGGACGTAGAGTAAGAAGAGTTGGACATCGCGGTGATCTGCGCTAAGGGCGCGACGGTCGGGAGGAGATGCGGTCGCGACGGCGTAGCTCCGGTGACGACGTCGGTGGTGGGCCTTCCGTCGCCAACCGCACGTCCTCTAGATCGGTCTAGGGTTTGTTGGGTGGGGATTGCGGCTCAGGTGAACCTCGTAGCTGTGCCGCCGGCCCCCACCCCTCTATTTATAGTGCAGTGCGACAGGGGGCCCATCAGCCAAAAGGTGGGCTGAGCGCCCCCGATCAGGGCGCAGGTCAAGGGCCCGATTAGCCGTTGGGCTAATCGGGAAGAGATCATTCTAACAGGTACCACTAGTACCACTGCAGCTCACGGGCACGCACGGCCAATTGCAGGCCCGGAGAAACCGAGACCGCCGGCTCGCTCCGGCATTTCGTCGAACACCGCGCGAGCAGGTTCAGTGCGGGGGTACTCTACCCCGCAGCGCTGCCTCTGAGAGCCCAAGCCTCAACACAAACCAAGTCGGAGTCAGGTTCCCTCGAGGAGGATCGTCTCCTAGTCTTGTAGTACTCCGCTTTTGGTGCGGTAGCTAGTAGAGAGACCGAGTGATCAACCGGGGTCGTCGCTGTGTGGGGCAGCATCTGCTCTCGAAAGAAGAAGAAGAAGCACAAATGGCGGCTGAGTACTTTTGTTATATACTACGCTAATCAATTTTTAAATAATATATTTTTAAGATAAAATTTATAAGTTTATTATAGTCAATATTATACCAAATTCTTCTACATCGGTTAAAATCACATACAAGTATCTCTCTATATCCTCTCTTATGAACATATCCTTTTTTACGAACAGGCAGAATTAAAAAATTTAAGTCAAATCCTATAAGTGACAGCCCAAAAAAACCATGTTTTTTGCTGACTTCTCTCTTATGTTTTTCACATGCTAGAGAGAGAGAGAGAGCAGGGGACCTGGTTGAGTCCTAGAGCATATCGAACGCTACCTTCAACATATTTTTCTAAAAAAAAAATACTTTTCACCCTTTTTTCTATGGTGCTTTGGTACAACTTCACATGGGAAAGGTTCTTTCACTAGATACCAACCCAAAAATGAACCAACACCTGTGATATGGCTGTTTTGATCACAAAGGTAATCGAAGGCTACCAAAAGATGCATACAGCACAGATATGTAACCCTATCAAAAGAACCGCTTCCACAACATTAGTAGTCTCATGCCATATATGCAATACCAACCCCACTTCCACTTCCAATATGACATTGGGATGATATTTCATCATGTAAGGAGATTTAAAGACAATCGGAATAAAAGAAAGGATAACTTCATAAAATTACAAGGGATTGTATAGCCTTGGTGTGCCACTATCAACTCTTTTAACAGTTCTCTACACTAAAAAAACAAAAATAGAGAAGCTCAAAACACCGAGTGATATTAGGCATTAAAGGAATACTTTTTGCATATCAGATAAGCCTGGCAACCAAACTTATTTTGGACGGGATCATTTCACAAATTACTAAATATGTCAACTTGACTGAGGAAAAAAAACAAAAATGCAAGAACATTGAACAAGGCAGAAAGATGGAGGGACCCCCTAAGCCGAGTATGATATCAACTTCCACGGCAGAATAAAACTCTAAATTCTCAGAACAGTTTCTCGGCATCTGGCGATTATATACAAGAGTGTCAGGCGTATGCAACAAATAAATAATGAAAATAATCTTCATGCCTGCTTGTAGTTCCATTCTGTAGTCAAGTGCATGAAAACTAACACTCTGTAGCTTAAGGCTTTCGTCAAAATGTCAACTCTGCTAAAAAAAATATCCAACAAGATACAATAACACCAGTTTGTAAGTTAACCTGAACTTTAAAAAACAAATGCTGACAACCGAAAACACCCATTTTTATGCAGACAATACAGCGAAACAGATTTTTAACCCAATAGTGTTACTGTAAATATGGAATCTTCAAGCTTGCTCTCCAGGTGCCAGCATGTTCGTTCTTGAAGCACATTCAGGACGTCTCCGAGAGGAAAGCCCACTTCTGTCCCTCGGTCTCAGACATTTTGCAATACCACGTGACAAAACAATCACAAGCACAAGGTATATTACAACACCGATCACTAGCGCATAGACATAGACTGAAGTGCTGAATTTCCGGCAGCTTCCCGCAGCAAAAGCAGTCATGAGAGCCAATAGATCTAGTATCATGATCAAGTGCAATACCTCAAGTGGCACGTCCTTCTTCCTTACAGGTTTACACAGCAGAAGCATAATTACGACAATTGAAGCCATGAAGGAGAAAGCATTGAAGCAGAAGAATGTTTTATAGCGCCGAGGATTAATATCATGAAGGACTGGGTTGCCTGCCACATGACCTTCATCATCAGACCAGAACCCACCAGGTGGATTCAAACCAGCTTGGTACGTGATGGAGGCCGCTAAAATTGCAAGCAGCATCAGATATTTGTGCCTCTTTCTCACTTTCTTCTCCTGAAGATCTGAACTTTCTTGCGGCTCAGAAGCAGTTTCTCGCCTGATCTCCTTAGTCCGAAAACACTGATCCAACAGACGTTCTATACACTGGCCCAATGGCCCTCCTAGCGTATCATGTGCAGAAGAGAGTAGAAGGACTTGAATCACAAGAGAAATCAGAACTGCAATGGCAATAATGATGAGATAAATAGACTGTGTTGCTTTCCTGCAGCTTCCTGCAGCATAGGCAATCAAGAGGCTAACCAAGCCCACCACCAGACACACTCGCAGTGCATAGGACTTAATACCATGCTCACAGGATTCCTTGTTCACAAGTAGTATTGTGACAACAACAGATGATACGAATGAGACTGAATTTGAGTAGTAGAACACATCATAACGTTTTGGATGGTTTTTCTGAAGGATCGGATTGCCTGCGAGCTTGAGCTTGACATCCTTGTCATCAGACCATACACCTCCTGGAGGGTTCATGCCAGCTTGGTATGTGACAGTCGCAGCAAGAATAGCAACCATCAATAGTAAATTACGCCTCCGCTCCCAGTCCTTAGCATTAGCACCCGCTGTTGGGTTGCGGCCAAACAGAGGCAATTCTGAACAAAGATGTCTGCATGAGAAGTGGTCTAGCTTTTCTGCCACCTGGTTTTTCCAGCCTTCTGGGATTACATGTATTGCTATCAAAACATGAACAGCAACATAAGCAAGTACAAGGCATACCAACACTGAGATGTAAATGGAATTCTTTGTCTCCCTGCAGCTCCCCATAACATAAGACCCTGTTAGGGCAAGAAGGTCGACTATCATTGCTATCTGCAGTGCACATCGTTTTGTAAACTTGTTGCTCATCCTCCTGTTCAGGAGCATAATGATCATGACAAGGGATGCAACAAAGGCGATTGCATTTAGATAGAAGAATGCAATATAGCGCCGATGGTGAGTGTCCTCAAGGATGGGATCACCAGCTGAATGTTGATTCTTCTCTCCTCTTGTCCAGAAACCACCTGGTGGATTCAGACCTGATTGGTATGTCAGAGATACTGCAAGAATGGCAAGAAGAAGTAGATATGTGCGGGACTTCTTCAGATGCTCAGCAGTTAAATTTCCATCAGCATTTTCATTGCTGTCATCTTTACTGGGAGCTCCTTCATTCCTGTCAATATTGCCATTCGCAAAAGGTCTAGGATTATTATTACTTTCAACAGTCTCAATCTCACTGGCTCCCGGAGGCATATCAGAAGATATTTTCTCTACTGGCATTTCTGTAGTATTGGGGTCATCGGTCAATGAAGATTGTTCCTTCGTACTTACAACTTGCTGGCTGTCTGCAGATCGATGATCAGGGTTAGACATACCGTCCTTAGCATTTGTAGTCTTAAGGTCAACAGTCGATGAAGACTGTTCCTTCATATTTGCATCTTGCTGGCTGTCTGCAGATGGACGCTCAGGGTTAGACATACCATCCTTGGTATTTTTAGTCTTGAAGTCATCAGTCCGTGAAGATTGTTCCTTCTCATTTGCATCTTGGTTGTTGTCTGCAGATTGATGCTCAGGGTAACCCGTACCGTCCATAGTGCTTATAGCCTGCTGGCAGTTCATCGATGGATGTTCTGTGTTGGACATAGACTCCTTCACATCTGGCTGGCAGTCTGTAGACTGATCCTCCAGGTTGCACACACCACCCTTGGAACATGCAGATTGCTGGTCATTCGCTGATGGATCCTCTGAGCTTGACACAACCTCAATACTTGCAGTTTGTTGTTTGCCTGGAGGCTGATGCTCCCCATGGGACTCGCCCTCTTTGATATCAGGAATCTGCTGATGGTATGAAGTCTGTTGTTCTGGTTCAGAAACACTGCCTTCTTCTTGTGCATCTGTTACATGCCCTGCTGTTTGCTGATGTATCACTTCAACTCTCTCACTTGATCTGTTTCTACCACATTCCAATGAAAAGACCCGACCAAGTCTATCCATGCACTTAAGAGTGTATGATTTCATCTTTTCTAGCCAGTTTGCTACAGGTTTATAAACAAAGATTCCGGCTAAAACTGCAAAGGAGATCCAGACTACGATGGTAATGAACATAACATAGAAAGATGTTGCTACATCCCTACAGCATCCTGCAGCATAAGCACCAATTAGTCCCAATAGGTCAGCTACCACACACACAATAACTGCTTTGGACCTTATTCCATGCCTGCTCAATTCTGGGCTTAGAAGCAATATGATTGTGACCAAAGATGCCACAAAGGAAGTCGAATTGCAACTAACAAATATATTATAGCGGCGAAGGTAGCGACTCCGAAGAATAGGAGTAGCTGGAGTATGCTTATCTTCATTTTCAGCCCAAAAACCACCTGGTGGGTTCAACCCCGCTTGGTATGTGACAGTAGCAGCAAAAGTTGCCAGCAGCAAAATGAATTTGCGAGCCTCCTCAACATCTTTCTCTTGATGGCTGCTCCTTTGGCTCTCAATCTCATGGACACCCCACTTGGATAGAATTAGATGTGGCAATGTTTGCACCTTCTCTTTTAACCATTTTGGAAGTACCCTTATGGTTACTAAGATATGAATCCCAACATATATGAAAACAGCAAAGACTAGAACCCAGGTGTAAATGGATGACTTCAGTGCCCTGCAGCTACCAGCAGCGTAGGCACCCATCAGGCTGAATAGGTCCAGTATCATGGTAAATTGCATTGAACGGAGCCACAACCTCTGCCTGGTCACACTCTTACTTAGAAGCAATATGATTAAGACAAGAGATGCAGCAAAGGCTGTTGCGTTGCAGTGAAAGAATACCTCGAACCGTTTGAAGAAATGAGCACGAAGGACAGGGTCACCAGCATCATGGTCTTTGTTCTTTGCCCAGAATCCCCCCGGTGGTGTTAATCCAGCATTGTATGTCACAGTAACTGCTAAGATTCCAAGCAGTACCAAATACTTTCGAAGTCTCCACAAGAGCTCAAAATCAACATTTATGCTGGATTCACGGCTACTGGCTAATAAGAACCTGTTGGACGAACCATCGATCAGATCTTGCATGTTGCTGTCAGTGCCCTGGCCAAACTCCTCCTTGCTGTCTTCACTCTGATCATTGCCTGGTTCTAGAGTACTCATGTTGCTGGTCAGAGCAATGGAGCTCGGGACGACTGCCATTTTCTGTATTGTTGCTCTCTGGCTGAGATTGTAAGTCTCAGTCTCTCAGTTTCCCTCTATCCTTGCATCTGAGGCGGTGGGAAAGAGCTTGGATGAAAGAAGATATCTGGAAGATTTAAACATTATTCAAGGATAGTTCTGAACAAGAACAGCGGGCAAAGATGGATGCTGGGAAGACTTGGTGAGGTCAATGTCCAAAACGAAAACAACAAACAGAGGACGTGTTACAGGATACCTTGCCTGCTTGACCCCACAACGATAGCCACCATATGAATTACTAGCGTATGCATATATATGATTTGTCAAGAATCAGTGCGCGACTTGCACTAAGTTGACCGCAGTCAACTCTAAGAGTTTACACTGAGTTGGTAGTTGGTGTTCAACAGGACAGCATACTGTAAGCAAAAAGTCCTTAAAAAAAGCTAAGCCCCGTTGTTTATACCAAAATAAGTTCAAGATATTAGCAGTGACACTCTAGTACCTGAGTTAGATTGTTTTTATCATGAAAGACATGTTATAAGCACTAGTTACTAGACTTACTAAGTCCTAACTGATACTGCAGGGTAACTGGTAATGTTAACTGAAGCCATAGACTTGCAATGGTAAGTATGCAATAAACGCGAAGGAAGGGAGAGGAAGACCATACCTGACATGGAGAGGAGTTGCAATGCTCACACAGTCACACGGAAAGGCTGCCCCCCATCGGCCATATGACCATTCCCTAGCAGAGGTTGCATGTCTGAACTTGCATCCAGAGCGATGGATGACTCGGCTACTCATACTAGTGAGCAACCTTATAAGATTCAAAGATATATCAGCTTCTCGAACCTCGATGATGGTGTGAACAAGAAGAACAGTGGAATGATGGTGTGAACAAGAACAGTGTGGAAAGGAAGAATATGACAAAGAGGGAGGGAAGACCTGGTGAAGTCGATGCCCAAGAGGACAGCAACACAACGAGGAAATATCCATCTGCCTTGGCCCCAGAGCAATAACCACGTCATGTATTGGGCTTATCAGTTGATGCTCATGACTTATTAAGAAGTCCAATGCAAGCTGTCTTAACCAGTAAGTTTTTAAGGCCCCGTTCAATCAAGTTTTTTTCAGTGAGTTCTGACTTTCGACTGAGGATCGTTAATGGTAACGAAAGCGTTTCTCACAATCTACCGGCTCCTGATTTTCTTCAACCTGCTAATCATAAAAAAAACACAAAAATAGAAACAGAAATAGCGTGCTAATTATATCAAGTCAAAACTAATCTACATTAGACAATAAAGCTTGTGCGTGCAACAATGATCACTAATTATGCATGTAGAACTAATCGCAAGTGGCAAAGATATTTAGCACAGATGGGGATCAACAAAAGAGATAACAGTAAAAGGGATAAACAAATATTGTTTTACTTTGGATGCTGTAGCAACAGCCTAGGTATGGTATCAAACAATATATATTTTCCCTTCTTGCTTCTTCTTTTGAGGCAGCAACAAATGCAGTACTCGCTGCCTCTTTAACAAATGCAGTACCAACAAAAGAAATAACAGAAAAAGGGATAAACAAATATTGTTTTACTTTAGATACTGTAGCAACAGTACTAGGTATGATACCAAACAATATATTTTTCCCTTCTTTTTTCGTCTTTTGAGCCAGCAACAAATGCGTACTCGCTGCCTCGCTGCCTCTTTTCTCTCGCCAGCAACAAATGCGTACTCGCTGTCTCGCTGCCTCTTTTCTCTCTTATAATCAATATACACATGATGTCGTCACGTCTTGAGAAGCGCCGCGTGGAACGGGGCAAGCAATGCAGCAACATGAAACGCGTGGGTGACGCCACAACTCAACGCACAGCAATTGGGTGAACATGCGTCGCACGTACGATCGGAGATAAGACCGATGAGTTCTGTGTGGAGTTCTTGTCACCAGAGAATGGAGGAGACACGCTGTGCGATGCTGTAGATGGCCTCGAACGACACAACGAAAGCGTCGTCGGAATTTTTACGAATAGATTTAAACTTTATTTCTGTATTATGGTGGTTATAAAGTGTTCTCTTGGTATCTCTAAATTCTAATACGAAATTAGTATCTCTAAAAGTCAAAGGGTTAACCTCCAACCTTATTTCTATTTATAGTCTAGGGCTCAAAATATGAACTGAATCTAAGCTCACGAGTTCTAATCCAATTCCAACAAATAAGAGACCCGAAACCCTTCCTAATATGTGTTTTTCAAAATTCCAACTTCTCTAACTTATCATGTGCCGAAACCTCCAGGACCACACCTCCTGTATCTTCTCCACGCATCATCCACCTTTGATCTCCATGTGCTCCAGCATGAGCCCGACCACCTCGTGACATCCTTGACCGCCTGGACCTCAGATTTCTCCTTCCTAGTCCTAGTCTTTCTCATCACTGACCATGACCGTCTCCACGCCTAACCTGCACATACAAAGACCAAAGAACATTTTCCCGGAACAAGTTCTTTCCAACTTGATCAACATTAATCCTCGCGCACACACACATGCCTCGAATAACAATACTAAGCAACGTTGTCAATTATTCATCATCATAAAAACTCTAGACCTGGCGACACGGTCTAACAATCTCTCCCTTGATGAATATATTGACAATACCCCAAGATAGCATGAAAAATTAGTTTCAAACAGATATAAGTGAAGAACTGAAGTTGAAAAAGTATTTTAAGCCACACATCTCAAATCTCTTCAAAAACTCTCCCCCTCAACACAAGAGATGTATTTTTAGCAAATTTCTCCAATATCTCACAAAACACACCAAATCTCTCCCGCTTTGGCAATGTAATCATCAAGAAAATTCAGAGAAAAGATAATTCTAAGAAAGAGTAATGAGAGTAAAAATTAAGAAGCTTTGTAAATTATCTAAGTCACTTTGAATTGATTTAATAATTTAACCAAGCCATATTTTTTGAGTAGAGCTATCTAGATCATATAAAGTCATATATCATATAACAATATCAAAACAAAGTTTTCAATATGATTAAACAATTTATATCAATGACAGGCATCACAACAATGACCAAACCAATTAAGAGAGCACAATAAAATATCACAACAAAAAATCAAGGCCTAAAAATGAAGTAAATCTTTAATCTAGACGAGCTAGCAGTCTCATATAACAACCTATTGCTCCACATTCAATTCTTACGCATGTGGCATGCTTGTAGTATACTTCTTTTCATGATAGCTTACTTTTTGTAAAGGTGGCATGCTTGAAGCATACTTCTTTTCATCTTGTGCACTTTTTGTGTCCTTTTTTTGTTTACTATGGCATGCTTGAAGCATACATCAATTTAAATGTTTCTTTCTATTTTTTATAACATGCCAAATTGAATGATCATAAAAGGATTGCAATATGAAACATGTGAGCCTCAAAGCCGAGATTTAAAATAAGACTCACAATTAAGCTAATCCTTTTTTATGAACATCGCAAAGTACTATCTATAATTAATCTAATCAAAGTATTCCGCCATATCATATTTTAGTTCAAGTGCAACAAATTAATTATAACCAGTTATGATCAAAGCTACACAACATATGAGTAAATATGATGAAGAAAGCTCTACAATCAATTAATTTCAATAGTTGGACTCGTTGATTTATTTGACGAGTATAATAAACAAAGCTTTCTAAATTTTTAAACACCAAGCTCCCCCTCAGAATAAGCCTATAGGATGCAACACGCCAAACTCACTTCGCAAAAGAGCAAAACATACAGAATCAAGCGGTTTTGAAAGAATATCAGCAACCTAAGAATCCAACTCAATAGAGTGTAAGACTACATCACCTTTTCCACATGGTCTCTCAAAAAGTGAAATATCTTAGAAGCCATCAAAGAAGTGAAGAACCATCAAGTATTCCAATCAAGCAATGATGTAAAGACTAGAACTCAATCTAGCTCATGTTCTCCATCCTTGTTAGCTGTTCTTACATCACAGGAAACATCGGTCTCACAGTACTGGGTTAGTGAAATAAGATCTAGGAATCTAGTACTGAGACACATGACGAATAGGAGCAATAAAGCTAGAACCAAAATCACATGCATGTGGATGATCAGAATGCCGAAAAGAACATGACTTATTTGAATTAAATCCTAATCTAGCATATGAAGTAGATTTAAAGCCATCAGAAAGGTTCTCTAAAAACATAGCTTTCGCATTTGATCTAGGAACAAAAGACAATAAAAGTTTTTGTTTTAAAGCATTCAATATTTTCTTCTTCTCTTTCTTAGCACGCTTAAAGCAAAATTCATGTAAGTGCACATCTCTTCCACAGTAGGTGCAATGGAATTTAACATAACCAGAATTCTTTCGAGATGATGAGCTAGCACCTACATTATTATTCGATAAACTTTGCACAAAGCAGCATATTTAAACACAGTTTGTTTTAGTTCAAGTTTCACTTCAATTTTTCCAGATTCAAGAGGCTTAATAATGTTAGGAGAATTATTCTTGGTATGCTCAACAAAATTAAATCCTAAACAATGATTTTTCACACTTGTTTTTGACTTGTCTAGAATCATATTCAAAATTTTCTTGCCAAAAGAGAATCTCTCTAAAGTGTCTTTCAGGTACTCATTCTCTTTAGCTAGAGTGGGATAAATTGTGCAATTAACAAGTTCATTCACAAGATTCTTAGAAGCACTAGACTAAGCCAATCTTTCTTTTTAGCAAAATCATTAAGTTGTCTAGTCAAAGCTTCTATTTTAGTGTTTAGCTTAGGACAGTTAGAGCAAGAAGATATCTTATGATAAAGCATCTATTGAATTGTTTCCTGAGATGAACTAAGTCTAGCTTCTAGCAATTCACATTTAGAGCAACTTTTAGATTGAGCATTTGAAATACTTGACTCTAAACATGTAGAAGAACTAGATTTGAACCTTTCAATTTCATCATTAGCAAATTTTAATTTTTCATCACAAGAGTCATGTGTCAATTTTAATTCATCAAATTTATCAGCTACATCCCTAAGTTGAACCAGGTTTGATGCATTAATAGATCTAATAGCCCCCAACTCAGAATGTAAAACTTGGCAAGATTCACATGATTCATCATCAAAATTAAAGCTCGAAGTCTATTAATTTAAGAATTTAGACTTTCAACAACACAATTATTTTCTTTCAATCTCTGTTTTGTCTTTTTTAATTTAATAGCAAGTTTAATCAAACCATCTTCAAGCTCATCATATGATGGTCTTACCTCATCGGGATCACTATCATCGTCATCTTGCCTGTCATGAAGCACATGCCCGTGAAGTCATCATTGTTCTTCTTCTTTCCTTTAGCATCATCGTCATCGTGGTCATCGTTGTCACAACTCTCATATTCCATATCGCTCAAATCAAGACGCTCAATAGCTGATATGATCTTTTCAACAAACTTGCGACGGAAATTGCCACCCTTGGTGTTGTTGTTCTTGGATGGCCGGCGACGATAGTTCTTATCTTCCTTAATCACCTTCCCTTTGAGCCTTGGATAATCTATCTTAATGTGGCCTAGCTCACCACACTCATAGCACCTGATCGGACCTGACACACCACCCCGCTTTCTCATCCTCACATTGTTGAGTGCTTTGTATGCTCGTGAGGAGATCAACACCAAGTCCTCTTCAGAGAGCTGCTCGAACTATTCCTCTGAAAAAGAAGACAAAGCAGACAAAGAAACACAATACAAAGCACTTGACGAAGCAGTCTGCACGGGGTTAGTCACAAGTGCTAAATGTGAAGATTTATTAATCTTAGATGGCAAAGCTTCCATCTCATAGGTTTTCAATCTAGAATAAAGATCATCCATGGTTAAAGTATCTAGATCGACAGTTTGATTAATAATTGTGACAACCATCAACCACTCAGAACCTAAAGATCTCAAAATTTTAGTTGCATTATCTTCATCAGCAGGAATAACACTAACACCACGCAAATCATTCAAGATTTTCTCAAATCGAGCAAAGAGATCATCAATAGATTCACCAGGCTTTATAGCAAAATAAGAATATTCTTTTTGATAAAGATTTTTACTCACCTTCTTGATTTTAGTGGTTCCTTCATGATAATCGCAAAGAGTTTTCCATATTAAATGCACAGAATTAATATGACCTACACGATCAAATTCTTTGCGAGAAATCCCCTGAAATAGCAAGTTACGAGCTTGAGCATTTAAATCAACATCTGCTTTATTTAAATTAGTAACAGAAGCATGAACCTTATTTGGTATAGAAACTTTTTTTTTCCAAACATCACTACCTTGAGCCTCAATATAATCTTGCATCCGACACTTCCAAAAGGCAAAATCAGTACCATCTAGCATACGGGACGATTCACATACCTCTCTGACGCCATAGCAACCCACTCTGGCACCAGTTGTAGGATCGTCGATGGCAATCAGAGAGGATGAATGATTGCTGTGCGCAGCGAAAACTTTTCTCACAATCTACCGTCTCCTGATTTTCTTCAACCCGCTAATCATAAAAAAACACACAAAAATAGAAACGAAAATAGCGTTCTAATTATATCAAGTCAAAACTAATCTACCTTAGACAATAAAGCTTGTGCGTGCAACAATGATCACTAATTATGCATGTAGAACTAATCGCAAGTGGCAAAGATATTTAGCACAGATGGGGATCAACAAAAGAGATAACAGTAAAAGGGCTAAACAAATATTGTTTTACTTTGGATACTGTAGCAACAACACAAGGTATGGTATCAAACAATATATTTTTCCCTTGCTTCGTCTTTTGAGCCAGCAACAAATGCAGTACTCGCTGCCTCTTTTGTCTCTCTTCTAATCAATATACACCTGATGACTTCAGATCCTAAGAAGCGCCGCGTGGAACGAGGCAAGCATTGCAGCAACACGAAACGCGTCATCAAAACTATATTTCTGAATTATATTGGCTACAAAGTATCCTTCTAACACTCCTAAATCTAGCATAAAATTAGTATTTTCAAAAACAAAAAAATTAGCCTTCAACACTATCTCTATTTATAGTCTAGGGCCCAAAACATGGGCTGAGTCTAAGCCCACGAGTTCTAATCTAATTCTAACAAATAAGGGACATGAAACCCTTTCTAACACGGATTTTTTTAAAATTCCAACTTCTCCAACTCATCACATATCGAAGCCTTCAGGACCGCGCCTCATGTATCTTCTCCACGCATCATCCACCTTTGATCTCCATGTACCACAACGTTAGCCCGACCACCTCGTGACATTCTTGACCACTTGGACCTCAGATTTCCCCCTAGTCCTGGTCTTCCTCGTCACCGACCATGACCGTCTCCACGTCCAACCTGTACATACAAAGACCAAAGAATGTTTTTCTGGCACAAGTCCTTTCCAACTTGACCAACATTAATCCTCGCACACACATGCCTCGAATAACAATACTAAACAATGTTGTCAATTATTCATCATCATAAAAACTCTAGACCTAGCGACACGGTCTAACATTACTAAAATTACTTTGTAGCAGCTGTTAGCTTTTCTAAGTCATTCAATTAAAGAAAAAGAAGAAAAGAAGAAAAGAAGAAAAGAAAAACACCATTATATCTCCATGAACAATACGAAAGAAAGCTTCTGGAATCTGGACACTGCTTGCATCCAGTTTTTTTGGAAGGGCTTATAAGTGTGACACCACTTTCGAGTTAGATCATCCCATACCAAACAATAATGGTGTTATGGTTATAGATCAAATAGTGAATAAGAGGGCTACGAGAAGGCCACAAAGGGGCGGTCCGGAGCCTTATAAATCGTGGAGGAGGCTGTGGCCCTTGCTGATGAGTGCGAGGCTTGTATCCGTTTCCTAGAGTCAGCGGGCGCAGAGGCTATCGCCGCTGTGAAGGCCACTGTTGCCGAGGCTAATGGGCGTGCCATGGAAGAGTAGCAGAACTTCCTACAATAGGTCGCCACTCTTGAGAAGAGGGGTTGCTTGCAGGCAGAGCTAGCAAATGGCCATCGCCTCCGCGACCAGTCCGCAGTGGTAGCATGGGAGGCCATGTAATCCCTGGAGGAGACGTTGACGGACCTCGCTATGGAAGTCCCCCCACACTCCCATGGGCTGGAGGGTCTCTGAGGTAGCATCCGACGTATACGCCACGCGTTGGCACTTTCCCTAATGGCGGCTCGTGCTTACGGGGACCACTGTTTGCAAGTCACGGTGCATATTGTCCTTGGGCTACTGCATATCCACGAGTGTCTGCATGTTGGCGAGATGGTGGACCCGAACCAAGACCTCCCCTAGGGAACACGACGATGGTGCATGCCATTCATGCAACGAGGTGCTCCATCCGCGCCTTCCACTAGCGTATCTGGGGATTTCTGGACGAGGCCACTGTGGAAGTGTCGCTACGGTGCACCCTTGGGGCGACTATGGAGCTGGGACCAGGCTCGGAGAGCTGACCCTATGACGCCCCTTTGGCATAGCCACCGCGGAGGTCCGCCGACAGGTGTAAGGCCGTAGGTTGCCACGCGAAGTATTTTCTAGGCGTGCTTGTTTGTTTTATCAGTGAACATGTGTGATGCTTGTATTGGGGTGTCCCCTTTGGAAAATATATTTCTTTTGTTGACTTCGTATATTTCCTTTTTTCGTTGTTTTTGGTTACTATGTTTTGTTTGGACAAGTACTCGGCAGAGACCGACCCTCCATCGTTGAGCGTCTTCTCCATCGCGGTCTTCGACATTGGAGTTGTGTGGAGAAGTCCGTGCGCTTTTGGGCACATTTTTGGCCTCGGGCGCACGTCCGTCCGGACGATTATGTAAAGATTGAAAGCTCGGATGAGGGCAATTGATGATTTATCTCTGTGTGATGTAGTAACGTTTGGCTTTGTGAGTGGAATATATACATGGATATATTGTTACTTCTGTACCACCAACGAGGGTAGTCGTAGGAGCTCCATCCCCCACTCTTGGAATGAGCTTGGATGAAGTCATAGGTAGGGCTAGGTAGTTGGAGCGCGCTCCGTCCCACACCCTACAGATGAGCATCGATAAAGTCGGTGGTTAGACAAGTTAGGCTAGCACACGGTTCGTCCCTCATCCTTCGGACGAGCATCAACGAAGTCGACGGTAGGACAAGTTAGGCTCATTTGTGGTTCGTCACCCACCCTTTGGACGAGCGTCGACAAAGTCAGGGGGCGGATAAGCTAGGCTCGCGCGCGCTTCGTCCCCCACCCTTTGGATGAGCATTGACGAAGTCAGCAGTGGGATGAGTTAGTCTCGCACGAGCTCCGTCCCCCACCCTTCGAACGAGCGTCAATGAAGTCGGCGGTAGGACGAGTTAGTCTCGTGCACGCTCTGCCCCCCACCCTTCGAATGAGTGTCAACGTAGTCGGCAGTAGAATGAGTTATGCTCACGCGCACTCCGTCTCCCATCCTTTGGGCGAGTGTCGATGAAGTCGGCGGTAGGACAAGTTAGAGCCATTGACGATGTGCAAGTTTTCTGGCGTTCCTTTACGGTAAGCCACGTGGCACGAAGTCCGTGCGGTTTGGAGCCTATAGGCTCCGTGCTCGTATTTATGCACCACAAAGTTGGACGGGACGCGTGAGGGTCCCAACTCTTATTTACTCCATAGAGTGGCGCGGAGCTATTAGACTCCACGCTTGTATTTATACTCCGCAGAGTTGGCTGGGTCACACGGGGGGTCTTGGCTCTTATGTATACTCCATAGAGTGGCGCAGAATTGTTGGGCTATACGCTCGTATTTATACTCCGTAGAGTTGGTCGGGATGCACGAGGTCCTGGCTCTTATGTATACTCTATAGAGTGGCATGGAACCATTGGACTAAGTGCTCGTATTTATACCCTGTAGTGTTGGCAGGGACGCACGAGGGTTCTAGCTCTTATTTATACTCCGTGGAGTGGAACGGAGCCCGTCGATTCTGCACTCTTATTTATACTCCATAGAGTTAGCACACAACCTATCGACTCTGCACTCTCATTTATACTGCGTAGAGTTGACTAGGACGCACGAGGGTCCTAGCTCTTATTTATATTCTGTAGTGACGCAGAGTCGTTGGACTCTGCACTCGTATCTATACTTTGTAGAATTGGCCAGGACACACAAGAGTCCCAGCTCCTATTTATACTCCGTAGAGTGGCGCGGAGCCATTGGACTCTGCGCCCTTCTTTTCGGTTTGGGACGTAGTACGTGTGCAAGTCAAAAAATGAGGCTTTATTATTAGACCCAGTTTTGTGTGGGTACGATTTTACAAATGTCTGAATTTGTGATGTGCAAGCGCACACCCGGCCGCCTGACGGCGGTCGTGGGTAGTAGCGTCGAAGGCGACCACCGTTCCACGTGTGTTTGAGGTCCGCTCCGTCTAAGCTGGAGAGATGGTACAAGCCCGCCTGACGGAGACCGTACTTATGTAGGGCCCCTCTCACTTGGTTCCAGCTTGCCTGCCGTGGCGGTGTGGAGGGCCTTTTTCAGGATGAGGTCCCTACTGTGAAGTGTCATGGCTTGACCTTGTTGTAGGAGGTTGTGGTCAGGCGGAGATACTTGGCAATGTTGTGTGTGGCCTAAATCCTGTCGCCATCAATAAGGTCAAGCGAAATGGTATGCTTCTTGGCAAGAGCAAAGGCTCATACTCAATGGGACTTCGCCCTGATCTCCTTAGGCATATGGCTTCGTCCCCGAAGAGCAGTTTGAATGGAGTGAAAGCTGTGGGTCGCGAGGTGGACAAAGACTAGAGCACCTTTGGTAACTCCTCCAGCCATTTTCCTTTGAGATGACAAAGCGCTTTTTGATGCCATTGGAGATGGCACTATTCGCCCGTTCGACTGCCCCATTGGACTATGGGTGGCCTATGGAGGCGTGGCACACTTTGATGCACATGCGTTCACAGAATGCCCGAAAAGTCGTTGCATCGAGTTGCAGTCCATTGTCTACCGTGGTTTCTCTAGGGACTCTAAAGCAACATATTATGTTTTGCCACAGGAATTTCGGTGCGATTACGGTAGTAATCTTGGTGAGGAGTACTGCCTCAGACTGTTTGGGGGAAGTAATCGCATGCGACGATGACGAATTGGTGACCTCTAGGGGCACGAGGCAACAGTCCTATGTTGTCGACCCCCATCAAGCCAACAGCCATACGCGTGGGATTGACTGGAGGGGGCTGGAGAGCGTGGGAAAATCTTCCTGTCCACTGGCATCTTTGGCATCATTTGACCAACTCCTTGGCGTCGAAGGTCACAGTCTGCCAACAGAAGCTTGATGAAAGGCCTTACCCATGAGGGCCCTACGAGCCACATGTGAGCCACATAGGCTATCGTGGATCTCCGCGAGGAGCTCCTAGCCTTCTTGACAGGAGAGGTAGTGCAGTATGGGGGCGCAGATGCCCCGTTTGTAGAGTATACCCTCCACCAGCTCGAAGGTTGGTGCTTGATGCATCAACCTCCACAATTCGCATGGGTGGTTTGGCCCGTCGATCCCTTGGAGGAAAGAGATGATGGGCTGCCTTCAGTAGTTGTTGTGATTGATGTGTAAGATCGGGGAGGTTTCTTGCTCCTGCGGCACCGTGGCGGAGGTTAGGACTTCAAAAAAAGACGCCAGATGAAGGCTCATGGCCCTAGCTAGCGGCTTTTGCCATGGTGTGCACCTCTGCATTGGTGGACCATGGTATTAGCTTGACGGTTATCCCTGGGAAGTGCCACTCTCTTGCCCTGACCATGGCAAGGTATTTGGTGAGGTCGAGGTCCTTGACCAGTAGGACTTGTCCATATGTCCCACGAGAAGGTGGGAATCGGTGTGCACAAGGACCCTTTGTGCCTCGAGCGCTTTTGCTTTGCAGAGGCCGAATAGCAGTGCTTCGTACTCTGCTGTGTTGTTTATCATAGAGAAATCGAGGCGAGCTACGTACGCTAGGGTCCACCCCTTGGGCGTTGTGATAATGACCCCTACTCCCATGCCCATTATGTAGTACACTCCATTTGTGTGCAGGGCCCACACTGGCAACAGAGGTGGTTGACTACACTACGCGGATACTTCCCAAAAGTCGCATATCAGTATCAGATACCGTATAGAATACAGATACTTCTCCGATACTCTCCAATACATATCATGCCGGTATCCATGATTTTTTGATTTTTTTAAAAAATAATTCTGATACTTCGCTGATACTCCTTGGATACCCCCTGATATGGTATACCCTAATTTGAGCCCCCTACAGTCAGCTGCCCAGATCCAGATTGAGTTGCCACCTGCCCCCCAGTCTCGCGCCTCTACGCCGTCCCCTCGGCGCCACCACCTCCATGCCGCCTGGCCGCCTCGATGCTACCCAGCCGCGTCCTTCCCTCTACGCTACCGCCTCAACGCTGCCCGGCCGTGCCCTCCTCTCGGCGCCGCCGCCTCGACGCCACCTGGCTATGCCCTTCCCTCCACGCCGCTGCCTCGACGCCGCCCGGCCGTGCCCTTCCCTCCACGTTGTCAAGATCATGCTATACATGAGACTACACATCTGTTAAAACTGAGGACGGTTTTGTGTCAAGAAGAAGAGAATGATGTGACCACGCCACCAACACATACGATCATAGCTCTCAAGATTGAACAAAAGGTGAATTCGTTTCTTTAGCTTCAATTTATTTTAAATGAGAATATGATGCTCCTAATGATGAAAATGTATATTTGTGCAGATATACAAAGAGGATTGCATCAACGCTATGCACTCGTGGTTGGGGTCCACCCAAAGGGAAGATGACATGTACATCAAGACTAAGTCAAGCCTTCTCCAACTCTTTCTCAAGGTCATCATGTCACTTTTGTCTAAGTCAAAGCCAGAGTTCAAGTTGGACATGTTCTGGAATCCAATTTAGCCTCCAGAGACAGCACTGACTTCAAACATGCATAGAATTCACATACGGACTCCGTTTGAGATGTATGAGTATAGAATGGAAATGTTGTCTTGTCCTCTTTCCAACGGATCTGGCCCCACTCCAAATTCCTTCTGAGCGCACTGCAATCGCTAAAATAAGTCAAGGCTAATTTTGAATCCGAGTTGAAAGGTGTTACGCCACCTCCACTTGGGCATATGGGCCTTGCACCACCTAGGGTCATGTGCCGACCCCCCTTAGCCACCACCCCTTGCCCTCTTTCTCTTATAAATGCCCTAGGCACCTCCTTTTTCTTCAGATTTTGTTTAGATCAATTTAGCCCCATGTGCAAACTCCACATTATTTCTTGTGTCGATTAGACCAACAAATTCGTGTTACAGAACCTCCACCATCATTGTGCGACTTTTATATCTAGCAATTTTTAGATTGCTCTTTATCCTTGTTCTTACTTGTTCTCGATTGCTTGCAGGAATTGATCCTTGTGATCAGGTCAATCGCGTTCTTGGCATGATTGATAACGACTCGGAGTGTGTTGTAGCGATTGTTGGATGATTTTATCGTGTTTCGGTTAAGTAGTCTCACTATCAACATCATTCCCTACCAATCGAATTTTCATCTCATCGGAAGATCGTGACCAATCCTGCATTAGCTGCCCGGTGTTTTACAAACCGTGGAGACAGCGGATAGAAATCTATACTATCTAGATTTATCTAAACCAAAAATGCCTACCCCATAGCGCACTAAGGCACATATTTTATAACCATGAAGAGAATTGTTACATAAATGACTCTATCTGGGTCTACAATTATAGAGTCAATACCGTCTTTTTCCTTACGACAGTCCTCTCGGACCAGTCATGTGGCCTCACAATTATTGCGCCTCCTGGTGTAATGGACTGACTGGGCCTAGGTGGAGACCACTGCCCTCAACAAATGGAATATCAATACTAGTTGTGGAATAACGAGGTACAGCTTGAACAAACACACACCCAATTGTTAATACCATATCGAGCTTGTCTGATTTCGTTGCTCATATTTCAATTTCATCGCTGCTAAATTGGTTCGGAAGTTGGAACACATTACACATAGATAAGCAAAGATAAGTTAGAATACCTGGGACCCAGTTGAATCGAGACACTGTCTGCATCCAGATTTTTTTTGGAAGGGCTTATGAGTGTGACAGGACCACTTTGGACTTAAACACCCCACAACTTGAACAAACACACCCAATTGTTAATACCATATCGAGCTGGACTGTGATTCGTTGCTCATATTTCATCGCTGCAAATAATTGGTTTGGAAGTTGGAACACATTACACAGAGACAAGCAAAGACTAAGTCAGTAGAATACCTGGGACCGGGAGGAAATGCAGGGTAACTACACGAGAGAAATGGAATTCGTCGACGGTGTAAAGCGAAGCAGAAGCAGACGTGTTTGGCATCAGGGTCGGCTGGGCGAGGCCAAGTCAGGCTGGTTACTACACGGCCTCCCTACACCACAGGTTTCACAGCGTTTGCAAGTCACCGGAATCATCACAGGTGACGAAGCGTGCCATCCACTTGGCTCCAAAAAGTCACCTTGCCTCAAACGCCTGTCCTTCTAAAAACTGATTTTTATTTTTCATACAGTAACTAACTTTTAAATAAAATATCTTTTTAGATAGGTCTACTACTTAATTATGGTATATACTGTATCGACTTCAGTTATATCGGCAAAAATCACATATGAATTTCTATTACTCTGTAATCTTTCATATAAATAGTCAAAAACCATAGACCGCATCTAAAACCCACAAACTTTAGCCAAAAAGAACATACTCGGCGTCCAAGCACCCTTTAAGAAACACCGCTCGTCTCTCCTCCACGCATGCAAGATGCCCGAGGCCTCCACGGAGGCACAGGCCTCCGTGCCTCACCACTAGCGCTGTCTACTGCGCTTACGCCCCGGCTCAGGCATTGGTTCGAGCATCTGGCGGGCACGGCCGGGAGGGCGGAACCGGCGGCTCGGTTCGGCATTTCGTCGAAACCAGACAGGCAGGGTTTTGGTGGTGTTCAACATAGCGTAAGCTTATGGCTTAAGCTTATTTTTGCACTATTTATAATTTTATCTTTTTCTGAATTTTTAACTTTTTTTTGAGTTTTTTTGTCGGTTCTTTTTTTCTCATATTCGTTTGCGTTGTCTGTGATGGGCTAACATATTTTTTATATTTTTCAATTTTTTTAAAATTTAATTATGTTAAATAAGCCTCTCACATTCTGATGTTTTTCACCACCACATATTTTCAGTCATAAGCTTTCAGCTTTCATCCGAACCGATCACCACCTTTGGCCGCTTCGTGCAGAGTCTTGGTCGGACACACAGCTTCTTGGTTACGGTTTTTTTTAGTGAGGCTGATCGTTTTTGCTGTATTTTTAAGATGGTAGAAGACGCTGATATTAATGATATATAATTTGAAGTTAAAGAAGTTGTTTGGAGAATTGGATTTCAAAAATCACAACATTTATTTCAACTCGTTCAGAAGTTAAAAATTAAAACAAAAAGAAAAAAAAGGTTATTTGTCTTGTCCTACCTTTTTTGTGCTGTGGGAAACAAAGACCGTGTGCTAATTACAGTCGTCGTCCTCGTCACTGCGTTGGTGGGTATGGAAGTGGGACTAACGACCGTGGGCATCATGCTGCTCAAGCACGTCGTGGATTTTTTTAGGCTATAGTTCACAATATTTAGCTTATGAATTTTGAATCTAACTGTTTCTAAGATAGAGTATAAAAAACGATAGTTATATATAATTTTAGTTCATATAACTAAAATTAGTACAATATCTATTATAATCACATATAAAACTTATCTTAAAAAATATACTATTTAAAAATTAGTTATATAGTAAAAGTTAAAAGTCGTAAGCATAGAGCTACAGGAACCAGCCAAATTGTTCTCTTCACGGGCAGGTGTCGTTGTTTCGTGAGCTAGTAGCCTAGTACCACACACACTTCGCGAGCTCAGTCTACTACGTCGTCGTCTACTACGTCGTCGCACGGCTCATCTGTCACGTAATCTAAATCCGGGAAAATCTATACTCACTGGGAGTCTGGGACTAGCTACCTTTAGCCACAAGACACGGGTGTCGTACCATTGGACTAACCATCTTTCGACGTCTTGGAGGTTGAGGTGCGCAATGATGATTTGTTATTGAGTAAGTTATATAAATCTATGCTTATTCTTATAAAAATATCAAAAGAATATATTTTTAGAACCAGTTTCACAAAAATATATTTATTCTAAACAATCGTTTCAAACAACACACTTCTGTCATTTGCAAGTGGGCCTGCATGTGGTCAACATCACTGCAGCTCAACTTTTTTTTCTTGCAACAAGGTGTTCTTTTTATACTCAATCAGATTCTTCAGAGCAAAAAGCACCCCCATGGCGGTTGGCTACGTAGCAGCGCCATCCCTGTTGGTGTAACGGGGTTATATGTTGCAGTTGACAGAAGTGTGGTTCTTTGAAATAATTAGTAAGAACAAATGTAGTTTTGTAAAACTAATTATAAAAAGTATAGCTTTTTTTGATAGTTTTGTAAGAATAATTATGGCTTCATGAAATTTATTCTTTGTCATTTGACTTTAGAACGATGAATTCTATAAGCTTCGTAGTAGCGGAAAAAAGAACTACACGTCTGAATTCTGAGATGAACATCCAAGACGAGAAAGCAACCTGCAGTGCTAAATGCATGCTAGCTACTTCGGAAATGATATGTCGGGACTATTTTATTTATTATGTACTTTATAGACAGGAGAATTAGATGTTGTTATGCTAGCTTCCTCTACATGAATTGCGATGTTACAAGCCTGCTTATGAAGTAGTGGTATGAAGGGAATGAAGTCAATTAAGGAATCTTCCAGCTGATTTGAGGACGGCGGCAGACTTGACAAGATCAAAATATATATACAAGTCAAACTTGCACAATTTTTTTTTTGGCATATAACTGTTAAGCAACCAAAGATCTTCTTCTGATATGTTGGGATCCTATCCTACTTGTTGAGATACGTATAGATATGTATCAAGATTAACTCATTTCTTGTTTAACCCATGTATTCCTTATTATCGGTAACGGTACTGTTTATCGTCCAGCACATATATATAGTGAGCCCCACCACAGGTTGTGTGTGGGTGATTGCCTCTAAACATTCTGTTTTCTAATCTACCTTTCCTCTGAAAAATTCTATGCAATAACAAAATTGAAGCTTGCCAGGTCTGTCAACCAAGCAAACATTATCAGCTGGTTCATTAAAAAAGAGAAGTGGATTTTCTATACATCCCTCTTGGGAAATGCTTGATAACTTGCGTCACTCAATCGTTTGGATTGCTCCGTTGTTACGTACGTCTGGGACAATTTCAAACACCTTCAGTAGGTACATAGTACTTTCAGCTAAGTGGCGTCGAAACAACAACTGCGACCAATCTTCACCGTCTACTATACATAGTTGACATTGTGGAGACTTTGCTGTTTGGTGCCTTCATTGTTTAACCAACAGGCAACAACGAATGAGTTTGGAGCAAGTCTCCGAGGAAAAGAATTTTTTGAAGTATTCAATTTTTTTCAGATTACAATATTATACCCGCATTTTTTTTGTAGAAAGATACCCTTGTCGCCCAACCGTTAGACGATTTGACCTAATCGCCTAACCGTTGGGCGCCAAGTGCTTATTTGACATACAATTGATCGATTTGGTCTAGTCATACGACTGTTGGGCGTTTTGAAGAAATAATTTTTTTATTAATCCGATGCAAATAATTGTGAGAATAAATGGCAATTTACGTAATTAATATATTTCGGTTGTTATTTTTTGTTCGAATGGAAGGGCAGACAAGCTAGGTTGCTCCGTTTGTGAATTTCGTAGATTTTCACTGGTACGAAATATGTTAGACTCGCAATAACGCTTTGTGATCGTCGTATATTTTTGTAGTGAGGTAAATGTGTGAAGAATTTTATAAGGACATTTGATGTAGCAATGATTGGTAAGTAGAAAGTAAGTGAAATCATGATACAACCGACAATTTGTACACAAAGGAGAACTTTGGATAAATAGCGTGACGATACAACACGACAGTTGGTCCGACGTAGGGGTTACATGACACACAGGCTAACGAACCAATTACGGTACACGCATGCCGTTAGGGAATGGGAAATGCATGGGATATATGACCGAAGAGAGTCGAACTACTACGTGGAACATGGCCATTTGCCCTTACGGGCTAGCTCGATGTTGCACTCCTCGCCTTGCGCCTTAGCTTTTGCCATGATGGCCCTCTTCCGCGCCCTCTCAGCCTCTCGTCGCCTCGCATGCTCGCGCTCCTGCTCCTCGTGCAGCCTCTCCCGCATCTTCTTCTACTCCGTCTCCACCTGCAACCCTTCGAGGCCTCATACCTTGCACCATATGTGTCATCGGCAAGATTAGTCATCTTTATGCCATACCTTGCACCATATGTGTAGTACAATAAGGACCACTTCTGACCAATCGCTCAACCTCAATCCAATGGGAGAAGTACTTTATGTTTCTTGAGGTCCTCTGCGTCACATGGGGAGGGTCAACCTCTGACAACAGTGCGAGGTGTTCGGAGTGCACCGCCCTAGGAATGGGAGGACGCTTGTTTCACTCGACGATGTGCTTCCTGGTGTGCTCCTCCAACATGTCCCACACCGCATTGAATTTACGTGGTTAGTTCTGCATAGCCAGTCTCTTAATCAACTTCCTTAACGGTTGATACGGGAACAGCTTGAAGAAGTTGCCCCCCAAATGCTGAATGCACCATTTGTTCCTTAACGGTTGTTATTTTTTTCGAATGGAAGGGCAAACAAGGTAGGTTGCTCTGTTTGTGAATTTCGTAGATTTTCACTCGTACGAAATATGTTAGACTCGCAATAATGCTTTATGATCGTCGTATGTTTTTGTAGTGAGGTAAATTTGTGAAGAATTTTATAAGAACATTTGATGTAGCAATGATTGGTAAGTAGAAAGGTAAGTGAAATCAGCCGACAATTCGTACACAGAGAACTTTGGATAAATACTGTGACGATACAACACGACAGTTGGTCCGACGTAGGGGTTACATGGCACGCAGGCTAACGAACCAATTACGGTACACGCATACCGTTAGGGAATGGGAAATGTATGGGATATATGGCTGAAGAGAGTCGAACTACGCGTGAAACATGGCCATTTGCCCTTACGGGTCAGCTCGATGTTGCACTCCCCGCCTTGCGCCTTAGCTTTCACCGTGATGGCCCTCTTCCGCACCCTCTCGGCCTCCCATCACCTCGCATGCTCGCGCTCCTGCTCCTCGTGCAGCCTCTACCGCATTTTTTTCTACTCCGTCTCCACCTGCAGCCCTTCAAGGTGCCTTTCATAGGCCTTGTAGTCCTCCCTGGCCCACCTCTTATGTGATAGCAGCATCCACATATCGTAGGGGTGGATCTTGTCTTCAATCCACTGGCTAAAGTCGCATAGGCGCAGCGGAGACTGCGGTGGGAAGAGAGATGCCGTTAGTGCATAACAGGAAGCAAAATAGTTGTGTGGATTGAAATGTAATTTCATTATTAGCTGCTTGTGGCTTGGCGTGTCGAACCTACAGTCGGGGTAGTCCGCGCAGTAGTTTGGGCAACACCAATAGCGTTACACAATGGTCTACACGTCAGTTGATTTGCTACACTTGTTGGCATCCCAACACTAGAAAAGGGGTGGCGCCACCCCCGTTGGGGGCCCTTCTGGAGGGTGTTTAGTGGACATAGGAGGGGGCGTAGCTCAACCCAGAATAGTTGGGCATACTACAAGGCAGCCTCCTTAGATTGACGAGCTCCAGAGGTGGCTGCCGAGGAAGTGATTGCTATGTGCAAGGCCGCTCACAGAACACCCTGTATCAAGTGGAAGCCTACTAGGGAGGCTCCCAATCCTTCAAGAGCTCGCGGATGTGCTTCCATTCCATCTCCTTGTCCATGTTATGTAGGTAGTGTTCTTGGTGGCGAGTTCCTAGCCGAGTAGTGTTGTATTTATAGCTGGAGCGGACACAACTGTAATGGCTCCATTGCTATGAGGCATGGAGGTGTTTCATGTCCATGTGACGCGACCTTCGAGTTGTGTTTTCACGCTTTGCAGAGTGAGGTCACGTCCTTCCTTCGGGGAAAGTGGTCACCCCTGCTTTGCAAACAGAAATCATGCCATGCTTTTAGGGAGTGGTCACGTCTTGCTTTGCAGAGCAAGGTCACGTCTGACTTTGTGGAGCGAGGTGGCTTTCTGCTTTGCAGAGTGAGCTCACGTCCTACTTTGCAGAGCGAGATGACATCCTACTTTGTGGAGATAGGTGACGATGACAGACTGACATAGGTAATGAAGTTAAAGTTTGCATTTACAATACAAATAATTTGACTCAGTGTACAACAAAGAAAGTACTCAACAATGTACAACTTAGAACATGATAGCATTTTTAATATGAGTAGCACTATAGACACAACCAAAAGTCAAAGTTAGAACATGATAGCATCCTAATTGTTGGCAGGCGCCTTGTATATTCTTGCAGTGTGACCTTTCTACCCATCGCTCTAGCTTCGCCTTTATCCATGTCGTTCCTAATGTGACGACTCTATTGATGGCCCTTCCTATTCTTCAGTAGGTCAAGGTCTGGAACCCAAGTCCTGTGTGCAATATCTGAGGTGGCGAAGTTGCCCACAACCTTGAAGCCTCATAGCTTGCTACACCACGCCTACATCACCCTCTTCTTCATAAAGAACTCTGATATGAAGTTTGATGGGTTCATTTGATAGTTTTTGTATGCGGCGAGGACATACGAACATGGCTTGTGGAGGAGCTTGAGCTTGTTGCATGAGCAGCTTGATTCATTAACATGGTCTCCAAAGCACACCTCTTGGGTAATGAGGGAGCAAGCCATGCCAAATTCGGCTTTGTTCTAAAAGAGCACGTCAAAATGATGATCCATAGTGCCTATAACGAAGACCATGTGCAACTGGTCCTTCTTGGTCTTGGCCTGCATGTACGCCATTATCTTCGAGTAGTACCATGTGTGTGGGCAGGCTGCATGAAGTGTGGCATTTGCATTCCTTTCTCTAAAATATCTGATTGTGCTATGCAGAACACCTTTGATGATGGCGATGAGGGGCTGAGAACAGAGGTCCCTTAGAACCCAATTGTAGACCTTGGCAAGGTTAGTCATCATTATACCATACCTTGCACCATCTGTGTCATGCAACAAGGACCACTTCTCCAATAGCTCGGCTTCAATCCAATGGGAGAAGCACTTTATGTTTCTCAAGGTCCTCCGTGTCACACGGGGAGGGTCAACCTCTGACAATAGCGTGAGGTGTTCAGATTGCACCACCCTAGGAATGGGCGGACGCTTGTTTCTCTCGATGATGTGCTTCCTGGTGTGCTCCTCCAACATGTCCCACAATGCATCAAATTTACTCTGCTGGTTTTGCATAGCCATTCTCTTGAATAACTTCCTTAATGGTTGATACGGGAACAACTTGAAGAAGTTGCCCCCCAAATGCAGAATGCACCATCTGTTCCTTATGTCCGGCCAAGGGAATGGCTTGTCCGGCTCTTTCTGAAGTTTTCTAATGGCCTAGATGTCATCGTGTGGAGATGCAATACCTACCGATGGGGACGCAAACTTGCATGACAAATATTGTTCATTCGTGCAAAATATCGATGTGAAAAAACCTGAAGAGCCAAAATGTACCTTCCATGTGGGACTTGCCACCTGTCCAACTCTCGTACCTGCCGTGGCAACCCTGCTCGAGCAGGTCCGGTAGCAATAAAAACTACCTTGATGCTGGTGGGTAAGGGTCGGTGTTGGTGCCAGAGGCCGGGAGGGGGGCAACCACCCTGACCCTCCAGCCTGGCCCGGCGTTGGTGGTGGCTAAGCTGGAGGGTAGCCACGGGGCCACCCCGATACTCCAGGCTGGTTGGGGCCTGGCGGGGCATGTGCACGTGGCCCTCTAGAGCCTTCTAGGTGAGTAGTAGGATGTGCTTGTCTTGGCATACACACCAACGTGGCCACCTCCTGGAGCATCCTGCACGCTGATAGGCTGACGATACGCCTTGTCGTACTGTAGACCTGATGGGGAGTCTGCACAAGCTCATCAGCATCACCTCCAAACCATGATCGAGCCTTCCCAGGATTGACCCAGTGTCCCTAGCCATCCCGACGATGACGTTCGTCTGTAAGGAGTACATGAAAATGACAAACTTGTAATTGTCGTAACCGGAATCAGTCATTTCAAAACAAAGTAGTACGTACCGCAAGTTTCATGTTGCGCGCTAAGTGCACGCGGTAAGCATCGGTCTGTGCTGGTATGTGAGTGGGGGGAGAGTCAACGACACGCACCATGTTGATACATGTCTACGAAGCGTACAAGCGTAGGCACTTGTCGTACGCACTGGGGTCATCTAGGGAGCCTTCCTGCACATAGTCCTCAAGGGCCTCTGCCCACTCGCCACCCACGGCACCATCTTCCCCATCCAACTCACCTTGTTACCTCCCCTTCTACTCTGCTTGCAAAAGAAATTAATGTAATTAGAAGGCATCGTAACAAAACTCATAAAAATATATGGTCATGTTTTTTGTGTAACTCACATGTGGACCGAGTTAGAGACCCGACGGCTGACGGGGACTAGGACAACCTGGCTACGGCTGAACTAGTCCTCGACGAACACATCGAAGATGAGCTTCTTTCGCATTAGCCAGTACTCCTGGTCGTGCCAACACAGTGATAATAGGCCAGCAGGAGCACAGTCTGCCATCTCCTTAGCAGAGTATGGCTCCCACCACACTCAGCAGTGGTGAGGCAGTCAAGCTGATCGAGGAAGTGCTCATACACATGTGACCTGCACATGCGCGAACTATGCCTACGAGCTAGAAGAGTGGTGGTTACAAACTAAAACTCATAGTACAAGTATAGTACACATCGAGGAGAGTACGTACCTGTCTATGGCACCAAAGGGACCCAAAAGTCGGTCGGTCAACCTTGCCCCTGTGGTACATGTCCGTGTGGTACGAATCACTGTCAATTAGTATGGGTCGTCTAAGGGGGAAGCACTCGAACGACCACTGCTGCAGCAATAGGGGGCAACCTATGAGGATGGAGGATGGCCTCGTCCTGCAACACACATCGTACATCCCGCGGTATGTCGTGGCAAGTACGGCTGACCCCTAGCTGATCTGCAGCTCCTCTCCATTGGGATGGTCCTCGCATACCCCACAAGACTGGCGTCGACGGAGTCACTGTGGCTGATGGTAAAAAGTACCTAGTTGAACAGCTACAACAAGTAGGCTTCGAGGTGTTGCAACACCTGGTACTGCCTGCCTTCGTGTCCATATGCTCGACCTTCGCACAAAAGATAAAATAGTAAGCCCATCATATGGCAAGGATAGTGCATTGCTAAAAATAAAAATTGTATAACATATGTACCTGAAACTACAAAAGCCACTACAGGGGCAGCCTATGCCTCTGTAACACTGGGAAGACGAAGTACGCTACCACAACCTCAGCTGGAAGAACCCTGTCAAACCTGCCGAGCAGGTCATCATGCTAGTTCGCATGCGCATCTGGTGGGGAGGTGGCGGCTTCTGTGATAGGCAGGCCGAGCATCATCGCGACATCCTGTAGAGTGGGGGCTATCTCCCCGAACGGGAGGTGGAAGGTGTGTGTCTTGGGTCGCCACCGGTCTACCAAAGCGGCAAGGAGCGATCGATCGAATGGGAACCACCGTGACTGCTCCGGCCTGGCTTGGACCTCCCTATCGTCATTGACCGGAGCACCGCCCTCGTCGGTGGCCTCGACCATCTGCACTTGAGGTAGAAGGCCGACAATGCTAAGCCTGTAAACCATAAAGAAGTTATTACATAGCAGAAATCTGATACAAACAAGTACAACAATTTGCACACAAACCTATCTATCCAACGTGGGTCCAGTCTCCAAGCTCGGTGGGGTGTCCACGTACGGACAAACCCAATTCAGTCACATTGTGTTTGCCCTCTGCATGTGGGGCACGACGGCTGGCGCGGTGCTATGTGTCGACGCGTGGGTTCAGCAACCAGTAACACCAGACCGAACCATCGGTTCGTGAGTGGTTCGTGAGCCATACCTGCGAATCGATTTCATACCTACATTCTATTTATATTCATACCAAAATTTACAAATTAAATCTGTAACTTTACAGCAGAATTCATGGTTTCAATGTGATTCTACTTACACGAACATTCAAAATTCTTTGATGTCAATATTACATAGGAGATTCAATTGAGTACTAATAATCTGTAATACAAAATCATATACTATTGCATACATATGTGTAAATTTTGATGCTACATTTTCATTACATTTCGTTGGTGGTTTTTTTTGCAGTGTAATAAATTAAATAACGTTTCACATTGAGATGTAAAAAATTGAATTCTTAAATAAATAAATAAATAAAACAATTATACTAAGACGTTCCGTGCTATCCCCAAATTTTATTTAGACTATTTGCGGATTTTTCCTATTTGAATGCAATTTATATCGATGCGTGTACGTTTAAATCACCATGCACTATTTTAAATCTGTTTGTATTGTTTTAAATTCTTGAGCACTAAATAATTTGTTCTAATAATCTACATTCGTTACGAGTGGGTTTTCATAATTTAAATATGACTACCAAACTTATATGCGAATTTACATACGCCATGGGCGGTCTAAATGTCAGTACACCAGTTTAATTTCGCACCCCTACAAATATTTCCTACTGACGTCACGAGATGGTTTTCTAATTATCGTAACTATTTGGTACTAGGTTTTATTAGTTAGTAAGGCTAACAAATTTTTTTATGCATTTCAATTCGCAATACAGGGATTTAAATGACAAGTACTTAGTTAATTGGTGCACATAATATTTTAATCTACGGACATTGCTATCTACCATTGCTAACCTACCCCACTAAACTACACATCTAGTGTTAACCTACCATGGTTTCAAAGTACATACACTAAAAAGTACAGAAAAATTACCTTTATCAATACGGGAATCCTCTATCTTCTCTTCTCCCACCTTTCCTCTTCTTCCCTCTCCCCCTCCTCTCCTCTCTTGTTATTTCCTGTCCTCTCCCCTCTTCTCCTCTCTCTTCTTCTCCCCCGCACACATCTCTTCCTCTCTCCCTTGGTTGATCTGCTGCTCGAGCTTGGCCAAGCATGTATATATGGCCCAAGTCACTCTATCGTTAGACGACTTGGCCCCATATCACCTAACAGGAGGGCGACAAGTATCCATATCACCAAAGCAGTTAGACCGAAGCATTGTAACGGTCTAGTCGCTCAACAGTTGGGCGACTAGGCTAAGTCGCTCAATGGTTGGGTGACTAAGGTATATTTGTGCAAAAAAGGAAACACGAGTATAATACTATGATTTTGAAAAAAAACTGATTATTTAAAAAATTATTGTGGAAAATATGTTAATTTTGGAATGGACCCACGATTTCCGTATGAATTGTCTTACATACGCCATGGGGGCGGTCTAAATGCCAGTACACGAATTTGATTTCGCACCCGTACAAATATTTCCTATTGACGTCACGAGATGGTTTTCTAATTATCATAAATGTTTGGTACTAGGTTTTACAAGTTAATACGGCTAACAATTTTTTTATGTATTTCAATTTGCAATTCAGTGATTTAAACGATAACATACCTAGTTAATCAGTGCACACAATATTTTAATCTATGGACATTGCTATCTACCATTGGTAACCTGCCCCACTAAACTACACATTTAGTGATTTTAGTTGTTAGCCTACTATGATTTAAAAGTACATACACAAAAAAGTACAAAAAAATTACCTTTATTGATGCGCGGACCTCTCCTCTTCTCTTCCCCTATCTCTCCTCTTCTTCCTTCTCCTCTCTCCTTCTCTCCTCTCTTGTTCTTTCCTCTCCTCTCCTCCTCTCTTCTCCTCCCCTCTCTTCTTCCCCTGCGCGCATCTCTTCCTCTCTCTCCCTCGGCCGATCTGCCGCTCGGGCTCGGTCGGGCGTGTATATATGGCCCAAGTCACCCTACCGTTGGGCGACTTGGTCCTATGTCACCGAATAGGAGGGCAACAAGTATCCATGTCGCTAAAGCAGCTGGACCGAAGCACTGTAACGGTCTAGTTACCCAACAGTTGGACGACTAGGCCAAGTTGCCCAATGGTTGGGTGACTGGGGTATATTTGTGCAAAAAAGGAAACACAAGTATAATACTATAATTTCGAAAAAACTGATTATTTAAAAAATTCTCGTGGAAAATATCTTAATTTTGGAATGGACCCATGATTTCACTATTAATTTACATTATTTGATATTCATGCTTGCTGAATACATTTGTACTCACCTTTACTATTAAACTCCACTGTTAGATCTCTGTCTAGGCGGAGGCTACCTCAGGGTGAACGTGGGATATTCAAACATAATAGATGGCGCGTGGATTAAGGGCGAGCGTATCACGGGCCTTGGTGAGCTGGATGCCATACTCGGAGGTGGGGACGAGTGGTTTGCCGTTAGTGTTTAGTCTTCAGAGTTATGATATTTAAATAGGTGTATCGGGTATTGTATAATTAGAGTTTATGAAAGAACTTCTGTAAAAGTTCTGTAGATTTGAGGACGGCGACATGCTTGACATGATCAAAATATATATACAAGTCAACTTGCACAATTTTTTGCATATAACTTTTAAGCAACCGAAGTTCTTCTCGTGATATATTGGGATCTTATTCCTACTTGTTGAGATACGTATAGAAATGTATCAATTAGATTAATTAATTTCTTGTTTAACCCATGTCAATCGTTTGGATTGCTCCGTTGTTACGTACGTCTGGGACAATTTCAAACACCTTCAGTAGGTACCTAGTACTTTCAGCTAAGTGGCGTCGAAACGACAACTGCGACCAATCTTCACCGTCTACTATACATAGTTGACATTGTGCAGACTTTGCCATGTTTGGTGTGCCTTCATTGTTCAACCAACAGGCAACAACGAATGAGTTTGGAGCTAGTCTTCGTGGAAAATACCATAATTTTCGAATGGACCCACGATTTCCGTATGAATTTACATTCTTTTCTGTCCAGTTTATTTTGTCACGATTTTGGGGCGCGAAAGCTTTTACTGAGAAAAATGTGTAAACTGGTGCGTGCACTAACTTGATCCAAACCCATTCTCAAGAAAAGAAAAAAAAGGAGAAAATACCCAGACTCGAAACACACCGACGCACGGAGAAACACCGTGCGCCATGCCCATCCAGTCCGAGACCCAAACCAAAACCCGTCTTCGACGAAGCCTTTTCTCGAACCGGGCCGAGCTCGCTGCGTCGGCTCCGCTGACCGAGAGAGCTTGCCGGGCTGGTAGAAACGGTGCCCGGTCTCCATCGGCGGGCAACGCTTGCTTGCGCCGCGCGCGCTGCACGAGCGGTTCCGGCCAATCTCACACGGACATGGCCTCGTTTCCGGCGAAACCCACGGTCGCACGGCGGCATCGCAGATCGCCCACTCGCCCTTGATCTGCCACCCGCACGGCACGGCAAAACCAGCCGCGCGCGCCGCGACTCACCAGTCATGGTGGCATCTGGTTCTCCGTCTATTGGTCTCCGCTCTCCGGTCAATTCCATACATTAGCCCAGCATGCCTCTCACGTTGGGTTCAGATACCAAGGCACATAGATGACAGACACCTACGACGTGACTTGATAATCTCCCAGGGTGATAGCAACTAGCAACGTCGTGAACCTTAAGCGACTACCGATACAAGCTGAAGCTATGCTAAGCATTTCAGTTCACCAGCAACGTGCGTATCCAAGCAGCATAAATTCCCCTCTGCCCCATTAGCTTTTGGAGAAGGTTGGGAGGCTTCTGGCAGAAAGAGGGGAAAACAGAGAACTGATTATTGTGCACCCGATCGAGGGGCGTGATTCTGATTTCTGGGGAGCGTTTCTCAGTAATTCCATTCTCTATGGGGAAACACAGACAACTAAGCATTTCTTAAGACAAATATATATCTGCGCCTGCGAGAAAAGGAAGACGGAGAGAATATGGGCCCAAATACTACAGCGAAACCCATTCCATCGTGCTAATTGTTGTCAACTACAAGCTAGAGTTCAGTCGAAAAAAAACCTGAAAATCACAAGGAAAATACACGTTTTGATCTTCAAGAAATTCTTTCATGCTATGGGGTCTCCATGTCCCTCGTCCCGCCCGTCCATCTGTTATCGCCGTCTCGTGTGAGGCAACAAACTGATTAGCACTCCCTCCGTTCTATTAGCAATCCCTTCGTTCTGTTATCGCCGTCTTGCCTTCTATCGCTGTCTGCACTGTGGTCCTCGGAACACTGCAGTGTGAGCTAGCGGATCTACAGAGCGTCATGTGAGATACAAGAGGCTCGGAGTCAGCAAACACCCGCAACGATGGTGGCGGAGGTTGCCACGTAGAGGGTGGACAGTCGCAAAGCCCATGCCGGGGCTCGCAGTACCCTCCGGTGAGTGGACTTAGAGTCTCCTTTGTCAGCTGGCCTATAGCAATGCGCATGGTCAGAGGGCTTCAAGATGCCCACGTTAGAACCATATAAGGGTGACGCAGACCCTCACGAATTTTTGTGTCTATTAAACAGCCATTGAAGCCATAGTGGGTGACGATTCAACGAAGGTTAAGGGACTGCCGCTCGCCCTTCAAGAGATGACGCTCTCCTGGTTCTTCACCATCACACCCAGCTCCATGTACGCATGGAGCAGCTCTGGGATTGGATGCACAATAGCATTCAAAGAAACTACGTCAAGTGGGTGGATAGTGACTAGCTCTTCATAATCAAGCAGAAGCCATCCGAGAAGCTACGAGAATACTTCAGGCGCTTTGCGAAGGTCCGCTGTCAAGTTAAAGGCATCAATGAGACTACTATTATCAACGCAGTGATAAGAGGTCTCCGCAACGGGCCCTTAGCTGAGTATAATGCACACAAGCACATAAGAACGGTGGCCAAACTCTTTGACAAGATGGAAGAGTACGCTAGAGCCAAAGAGGACGCACAGCGGCACCAGGGTGATACCTCTGAAGCAAAGCCCCCACTTGAGCCTTTGAAGGAGGGCTCCACCTGCAAGTAGTGAAAAGGTTAACGACCTAAATACATCCTCGACATCGACGGAGGGGGAAGAAAGCAGCATTACCCCTACCGCCTGAGGGCACGAGCGGAAAGGACGTTGCCGCAGAAGGTGCCGAGGCCATGATGACAGACGTCAGTAGGGACTATGGTACGAGGTGCATGGGTGGAGGGAACACCTCTCCAAAGACTACCCCACCACCATAATGCTTCGTGAAAGTGTCGTGAGGGAGCGAAACCTCGACGCAAGGGCACTAGTACTGGCACATGTGCAACAACCCTCGGAGAGTCAGCTCGTCCACAGCGCCCCTACTGCCTTGTGCATACAAGCCCCTGACAAGGGACCACAGCGGGTCATCAACGTCATCACGGAGGGCTTATCCTTAGAGTTCTCCTCTGAGAGGCAGCAGAGAGTGTACGCCCGCTGGTTGCATCACGTAGCTGCATGCCCCGCGCAGCTGCCCCCAAGCTAGGCATAGGTTGACATCACCTTTACAATGGCAGACGTGGCAGGAGTAGACATCCCTCACTAAGATCCATTGGTGGTGCAAGGAAGCATCATAGGATGCGATGTCTAAGTGAGTCCTCATAGACGGAGGCACTTTGGCGAACATCTTGTTCACCACTGCCTTCGATTAGATGGGCATCCCCAGAAGTAGGCTAGAGCCCCCGAATGTCCCACTCTAGGGCTTCAGGGGGCAACTGTTAAGTGCCATAGGCTAAGTGGTGCTCGAAGTATCCTTCGGCCAAGGTGAGCAAGCAAGAAGAGAGGTGGTCACTTTCGACATCATCGACCTTCCTTACCCATACAATGCCATCCTCAGCAGGCGATGCTCAATGCTTTGGATTCTACAGGGCAACATATGTGGATTCTACATTTACCATCATCTATAGAAAATCATGGACACTAAGACGAATGATTTAGAGGTTTGTCAACTTGCCAATAAATATTTCGTGATTACCAATTTATACATATACATATACATATACATATACATATACATATACATATACATATACATATACATATACATATACATATACATATACATATACATATACATAAAGGGCAACATATGTGGATTCTACATTTACCATCATCTATAGAAAATCATGGACACTAAGACGAATGATTCAGATGTTTGTCAACCTACTAATAAATATTTCGTGATTACCAATTTATATACATATACATATACATATACATATGCATATACATATACATATACATATACATATACATATACATATACATATACATATACATATACATATACATATACATATACATATACATATACATATACATATACATATACATATACATATACATATACATATACATATAGGATTAGTGTTTCATGCACCTAGGTGCCTAGGCACCCATATCAATACCCGTTGATTTGCTTTGAGATTCGCAACGTTTGATGTGGGTATCTTCATATACCCATAAAAAAGTATATTTGAGATGTCAAACTCCGAAAAAAATTAAATTCAGCTTCAGTTTAATTAGTTTGAGCTATTTTTATGGTATATACTCACTGTAGTCGCATTGAATTCAAAAGAAGTTCAAACTAATTTGAACTAAGTTCAAAACTTACTTACCATAAATATATCAAAGGTATAAAATATTTTCATACCTAAACTCAAAAAAATTATCAATCATACACGTGTATCAGACGGTTCTTGATGTGGGTGCCTAGGCACCCAAGTGCCTTATGTAATTTTCCTATATATATATATATATATATATATATATATATATATATATATATATATATATATATATATATATATATATATATATATATACATATATATATATATATATATATATATATATATATATATATATATATATATATATATATATATATATATATATATATATATATATATATATATATGTATATGTATATATATATATATATATATATATATGTATATATATATATGTATATATATATATATATATATATATATATATATATATATATATATATATATATATATATATATATGTATATGTGTATATGTATATGTATATATGTATATATGTATATATATATATGTATATATATATATATATATGTGTATATATATATACATACATATATATAGGTATATACATATATATACATGTATATACATATACATATATATATACATGTATATACATATACATATATATACATATATATATATATATATATATATATATATATATATATATATATATATATATATACATATATGTATACATATATGTATACATATATGTATACATATATGTATACATATATGTATGTATATGTATGTATATATATGTATACATACGTATGTATATGTATGTATATATATACGCGCTAATGACTTTAATACTGCTAGTGACAGTACGTGGAACTCAATGAAAGTACATTCAATCTTAACAAATTCGCCGAAGTTCGAGAACAACTCTTCGAATTCTTGATGGTGGAGGTCATAAATAAGAATAGAGAGTTCCCTGGGGATGATGATTAGATGTTCAAACATTTGATTCAATTTTAACCACTCAATTGTACTTAATCAAATAATTCATTCAATTGTAGTTCATTCAGTTGTTTAATTCATTTGTGAGATCTGTGTAATGATTGTTGTGTGCTATATATGTGATTTGTTTGCTTATTTTCAGAGGGCGTGGTTAGTATTTACTAAGGCTAACAAAAAAACATAAAATAATTTAGCTATTAAAGTAGTTATTTCAGACGGTTTGTAACAATATATTGTTTGTGATATATGATATATCACAAATGGTTTTTTATTCTAGCTGTCTATGATATGTATGATATCACAGATGGTTTATGGTATTAGCTGTATGTGATATGAAAGATATTACAGACGACTATGTTTAAGAACAGTCTGTGATATCTGCTATATCACAGACAATTTTTAGTATTAGCCGCTTGTGATATGTCAAATATCACAGACAACTATGTTTAATAACCGTCTATGATATCTGATATATCACAGACGGCTTTATTGAAAAACCGTATATATTGTAAATTATCAAAGACGGTTTGAGAGCCATCTGTGATAATCACCTCTTATCACGGACACATAAATTCAGACGGTTCAAAAGCTATATGTGACCACCCTTTTCTGTAGTAGTGTTCCCAGCAATCAATGCACATGAAGAGCTTAATTAAGTCCATAATTAGCATTAATTAACTATGATTAGTATTAATTAAATGTGATTAACATTGATTAAAAGCACTAATTAGACATGTACCGTGTCCAGCCAGCAACCTGCTGCATAGGGGGCTCGGGAGCCAGGGGAGCTCGGTAATGCTGCTCCCCTAGCTCGGAGCTAGCAGGCACCTGTCAAGGTCCCCTGGCTGGACATGTCTATAACAAGCTTGGTAGATCCGCGGAGGGGCTAGATTTGTAAAAACATGTATTCAGATACTTAATTTGAAAATTTGCTATAGTGCCATTTATGTGAACAATTCGACTTTGCAAAGGGACATGTGAGTCAGGCATCAGTTCCACGTTGCCCTGCTATTTTAGGTTGTGTCTGATGGTTGATAGTTTTTATCTGTGTTTTTTAATATAGTAGTGAATGATAGGCACCAATGTGAACAATGTATATGACTTTTGACTCAAGAAATTATTTAAAAAATCTATTTAAAAAATCATATTTTTTATTTGGATTTTGAATGAACCAAAGAAACCAGAAGAGGACCCAAAAATCGAGACCATTACTTCGTACACCAGGGCGAGTAACTATAGCCAACCACCTGTAATTACAACGCTAGCTGCGCGCCTGCGCCCCATAAATGAAGAATAGCCGGTGCAGACTTGTACTATGTCCAATCAGCATTTCCCGATCCAGTGAGCACACGTACTGTAGATTGCTTGAGACGGCTATCATGACACCCGTACTGTAGATTGCTTGAGACCCTGACACCTACCTCCACACAAAGTGAGGGAAACATACATTGAATGCGGGGTGCGTAAGCATGTGGACCTCGGGTGATGCAAGCAACCGAAAGCAGCTCTCATGCATTTTCTAATTTGTCGTGATATGTTTCTCTCTCCTATTGTGCTAGTCCTTTCCTTTCCAAAATAACTACATAGGTAAGGCGCCCTACGCCGCGCCTGTGCATCCTATCGTACTGCTATGAAAGGTTACTGTTTCTAAAAGTGATTTTTTATTTTTGTTATAGTATGTAATTTTTAAATAAAGTATTTTTTTAAAATAAAATCTATAAGTTAATTATAATACACGTTAAAAGTTTAACATCTGTATCAACTAAAATCATAAACGAGTATCTCTCCGTAATCTCTGTCGCAAATAGCCAAAATTCAAAAAATTTAACTAAAAACCAAAAATCACAACTAAAAAGAACAGACCTACTTCTCATAATAGGGTTGTAATACCTTTAAGAAATTCATGAAGCAATCTGAGAAAGAGACTTCTTCGTGAGTATATTTAGTTAAAAAAAATATGACGGTGGAACCAATCAATTTTAGTGTATTAAACTGAAGCAAATTTGTGTGGCTGAAATATCAACAGAACACCTATCATCAAACCTACAAAATAGAGCACAAACTAAATGAAATGTAATATCTAAAAAATTCCAAGCTAGATATAATCAATATCATTTATATCATACTACACTGGCATGCATTGCAAACTAGGGTATGTTTTTGTCAGTTGTGACTTATAGCTTATAACTTTTGGTCATCGTACGAGCGTTCGTACGAACGAATTGAAATCTGATAAAAGGTTCTAAAAGGTTATCCCAATAAATTGCTTCAAAACATATACAAAGAAGCTATCTTATTTGTTTGTCCAAGAGAAGTTATAAGCCATAAAACATATACTGAAAAGAACATGGCTATAATCTAGGGGATGTTTAGCATAGATGATAAATTGTTTGTGCGATCAATATTCTAGATGTATTTGTTTATACCAGATTATGCTGGCACACACTGCATAATAAATGTTCAGGCAAAGGGGAATTTATTTAGAGAAAATATGAATATACATATCGCGGTTTAAAATAGCTGATAAGTACGGTTACACACACATAGCTAAAAACTACTAAGTCAGCACACTCAAGCATACTTGAAAACTTTCACGTTGCGTTATTTTCAGACCATTTGGCATCAGCAGAAGACATGCAAGAGCGCCTACAGATTTCCTGACTACATGGAAAAAAGAGCTAAGATGAATAGCTTTCCACGCTACCACAAAAAGAAAAAAAAATATAGCCTGACCATGGCATTCAACGTTTTTAAGAAGCAAGAAAGAGTCAATTAAGGCATTGTTCCAAACAACGATTGCTTTTGCCTTTTAGAAGCTATTTGTGTAGGCTTCTTAACGTGTCTTTTTTTATTTTTACCTTTTTTTCTCTTGTTTCCCTTTTATCTTGTTTTATCCGTAGAAATATAACGGTATTTTTTATTCTCTATTTATTCTTTATTTTTTTAATTGAATACTTTCAAAAAAACTAACAACCGTTACAGTATCATTTCAGCCAAAAACTAACAGTCACGGTTATTTGGAACATGGCCTAATTAGCCTAGAGCAAACTCACATTGTAGGCATACTAATAATAAACTCCCCTCTTTATGTTGCTTGAGTTCCCTTCAGAAACAGCACGACTGACTAAAAGAAACAAAGAATAGAAAAGCACATATATATATAGAACTAACCATGACCGCTGCTGCGTATATGCAGAGAAGGGGAAAAGAAGTGATTAAATCACGTAGCTGCATGGCTACAAATCACCAACTGAAATCATCTACAGTTCTACATTAACACTCACCAATGTTTTATGCTGCAGGCAAGGCAGTAGCTGGAAAATACCAAATTCTATAATCACCTACTCTTCTTTATACAGATGGTGGTCACTGCACAAAAAGCTTTTGATGATGTAGGGAGCATAGGCAATATACTCTAGGGAAAAAATAAGCCTTATATCCTCATCACGTATAAATCAACAAAATGCAAAAGCAACGCACAAAGAATAGAACCTCAAGTCTAATTTGTACATGGCATGCAATATAGTACGGTGACTGCAAATATATACAGCTTAAAATTAGTAAACAAAAAAGCACTCGACCACCTGATTGGGGCGGGGCCATATGCTAAAGTAGCACCTATTCTCCAACTGCACACTCCTCTAGCTTGGTGAAATCATAAATAATTATGCCAAAAAGGCGATGCGACTATTTATTACGCAATATGAATTGCTAAAACAACAATCAAATAGTCATGGATAACCCAACTCTAGCAGTAGCTGAACAACATCAGAAACCAGAGCTAAGGATAATTCTTCTCCGACGATTGGATGGAAAACTAAATATGACAATGAGCACGTAAAAATTCAAATTAAGAATATTAGTAAGATAAACTCTGCTCTTTATACTCTTCAGTCCTCTCTGATGTGCTCCTTGATCTCCTATGTTCACTCTTGCTCCTGATGCATTTGTACAAACAACTGGTGTACACATCTGGAATGGCAAAGTCACAACACAAATCCATTTATACAAACACACATTCTGTAACTAAAAAGCATGTGAGGTACTGCAATTACGTGGCTCATAAACACTTACCACAAGTCGATGTTACTCAAACCAGAATGATCCACTGAAGGCTTCTTTCCCCTACCGCATAAGACCTAAGCACCAAAAATCACAATGAGATCATTGAATTCTAGCTCTTCTTCTTATTCTTGGACCAAATGAAACAAGATATCACCTGTCTTTGGTTGGCGTGGTCCTTCACCATGGCAGGCAACTCCTGGATCTCGCCCAAAAGTCCAATGAGGAGAAAGGTTCTTTTTAATCAATAGCAGCTAAATGAAATCAAGAACGTGCACATTACCTACCTGCTCCCAATGGAGTATAACTGCCTTGCGCATGCCGCACTGCGGCTGTAGCCGGCTTCCACAACCGCACGCCGCCAAAACAACACCAGAACTCACAACACAAGAGCATATCAGGTTATATGATAGGCCCAAAATCAAATAATGTGCTACAAATCTCAGCAGAGTTTCTCGTGTTGCACATCCGGGCATGAGAAAAATGACAGATGCACAAATCGATTTTCTTTGTTGTCATCTCCCTATACTAAATCCCTGCATACAAAAAAGAAAAATTAACAAATAATGAGAGAAATGGAGGAGAGGGAAAGAGGAAATTCAGTGGTGGTCCACAGTGACATGTTTCTAGATCGGCGATGCAGGACATCGGATTGGTATGGATAGCAAGGTTTTGGTCTAGCTGTGGCCCTTGCAACATCCCAAAATTTAGGAAGATGCAAAATGTGTAGAATTTAAAACTTTTTGCTTGTATTTTATTGATATTTAGTTTTCCTAGCTTTTGACTGAAGTTTCTCTAGAAGATAATTTGAAAACACTAACTTGAGGAAAAGAATATATAATTGATGAAACCCAAATTGAAAATTTGCATATGAAAATTTAAAGTGAAGGCCATTTCTTGAAACTTCTTTAATGTAACATCCCAAAAATTCAAAGATAAATTCACTATGCTGAAAATAAATGTTTGAATATTTTTGAGCACATTTCTAAAATTTTTCAAATTCAAATAGTGCATTTTGGATAAAATAGCGACATTCAAGGGAGACAGATTGGCCGAATTGTACATGACCCACATTGTGTGTTTACATGGAGTGCCTAAGAGGATAGTCTCAGACTAAGATTCTCAATTGACCTTGCACTTTATCAAGTCTCCATGAAGCCCTTGGAACCCACCTGGATTTGCCAGGCCGCGCTGCACATGTCTGCACCTCATCATGCGTGCATCGTATTGCACACGCCTAGGTGATGCGCCACTCGTGCTTGCCGCGCATTCTAGGATTCTTGGCTCCTCCCAGTTTAGGTAAGCTCCTGTCTATATGTTCAATGCGAGAAATTGCTCGCAGATTTGTGGCCCCGGGGGTTATAAGATGCAGGCGTGCTAGTGTACTAAAGTACACAAAAATAAATAAATACAACAAAAGATATGTAAAACATGTATTTTATTCATTCATTTGAGAAGAACAAAATTACAGATCGCTTTATATATATGCGCTCTGTAGCCTACCTTGCGTAGCAGATCTGACATAGACGATATGGTGTCCTGATTCCTGGAGCCTAGGATGGCCTCTTGGTTAATTACATCTGTGAGGTAACCCACAAAAAACCACCGATTAAGCTGCGCATTGGTCATCGTCTTCAGTCTTCACCTTATGTTTCTTGTGCAAGGGATGAATGATTAATGAAGGTATGGGTGTTGGTATTATCCATAGTCTCGTCGATCTATGGGGCCATTGACAGTGTGGTCGTTACACTTGACCGTGCCTGCTTGTGCCATTTGACCTTGTCAGTATTTAATGTACACAACAGAAGTGATTTGAAGTATGCATGATTAACATCTAACATGAACAATCTAACAATAATAGCGGCTAGAATCGGTGTTGTAGGTATAGCCTGAGCAAAAGAATTAGTAGAGTAGGCCACGGAGGTCAAGTATCAACGTGATTGACAGCCATCGGAAACCGTCCATAGTCAAGATTCATCAGAGTCAAACCCGCCAAGAGACGTCTGTGGTTGAAATCCACCATAGTCGAAATCCATCGGAAAACAACTGTGGTCGAAATCCATGGTGGTCGAAACCCATTAGAAACACTTAGTGGTCAAGCATCAATATGATTGAATTAGTTGGGAAATCTCTATGGTTGGAAGTCACATGGTTGGAACTATCGGAAAACATCCAGGGTCAGCAACACACCATGGTCGAAGCCCATCAGCAAACAACCATGGTTGACAGTCACAGTAATGGACACCACTTGGAAAACATTCGTGGTCAAAAGTCACATGGTCGACACCATCGGGCAACATCCAAGGTCAGCAACACACCATGGTCGAAGCTCATTGGAAAATAGCCATGGTTGACAGTCACAATAATCGACACCACTAGGAAACATCATTGTCAAAAGTCACATGGTCGGCACCATCGGGCAACATTCGAGGTTGAATAGTCACATTACTCAAAACCCATTGGGAGACTGCCGTGGTCGAAACCCACCATGGTGGAAACCCATCGAAAACGTCCGTGGTTGAAACCCATCGGAAGACAGCCGTGATCGAGACCCACCATGGTCGAAACCCATCGGAAATGTCCGTGGTCAAAACCCATTGGAAGACAGCCATGGTCAAAACCCACCATGGTCGAAACCCATTGGAAATGTCCGTGGTTGAAACCCATCGGAAACGTTCGTGGTTGAATAGTCACAGTGGACGAAACCCATCAGAAACTTCCATGGTCGATACCCATCAGAAGACAGCCGTGGTCAAAACCCACCGTGGTCGAAACCCACTGTGGTCGAAACCCATCGGAAACGTCCGTGGTCAAAACCCATTTGAAACGTCCATGGTCGAAATCCACATGGTCGAAACCCACCGTACTCGAAACCCATCGGAAACGTCCATGGTCGAAATCCACATGGTCGAAGGGAGTACTCGTAAAAAGTACTAAAGCAATGTGATCGGCGATCTACGGTTGAAGAAGTAGGTGTACCACAGGTAGTCAGAGAAGCTTGGCTCTGGCACGTGTAGTATGTGTCCGTCCTCAGGAGGTGGTCGTAGGCGTCCGTCTTTGGAACAAATCAGAGTCTTTGGCTCCAGCAAGTGGTTGAAACAGTAGACAATCGTATTCATCCTTAGAAACAGTTGAAGGCGTCCGGCTCCAGCAAGCGATCGTAGATGGCTAATGGTCATAGGCGTTCTTGGAAGCGCTCAGAGTTGTCCAGCTCCAATAAGTGATCGTAGATGGCTAATGGTCATAGATAGCCGTCTTTGGAGAGTGATCGGAGGATCCTGACTTAAGTAAATAGTCAGCAGCGGTCGAGGAATTTAGCTTTATGGAGCGATTAGAGACACGCTTAACCACGTAATCGATTGGCAGTGGATTGGAACTTTGAACTTGTGAAGCGATCAGAGGTACGCATAGCTTCGGAATCGATCAACGGTGACAGGGGACTCAGATTCTATGAAGTGATCGAAAGTGCTAACATCGACCAGCGATCGGGAGCTCACGACTTCGGCGATGATTGGCAGCGGTTGTGGTTGCTTGGCGACATTGCCGTCGTAGCTACCACTCATTGTATGCATCATAAGTAGCTGCAAAAGAAAGATGCGATAGACTATTTTTACCATTCTTGACATAGGAAGCCATGATCATCGCCTTAGGCCTCTCTCTCTCCTTCTTTGCTTTAGTCTTTCTCCTCGTCTCTGCCTCTGCGTCTAGGATGTTTGGCCTTGCAATTGCCTCCGCGTTCGCCTCTGCGTCTGCGTCCGAGTTGTGCTTTCGCTCCTCGCGATTCTCCTTTGTGTTCGCCTCTGCGTCTACGTTCGAGGATCTCCTCCGTCCTCTGCGTCTGTGTTCAAGGATCTCCTTCCATCCTATGCATACGTCCCTGCCTCTCCTTTTATAGGCTCAGGGGGGGCATAGGTGCCATATACGGCTCCAACATGGTGTCGGTTGTGCCATTTAAATCAGAGATAAGATTCCAATTAACATAAGCTTCCTGATTGGCCATGGATTAGTTACCTTCCGAGACTCTGCTTTCATCTCAGAGGTTTGTTGAGTGCTATCTCCAACTGGATGCGGATACGGTACAACCATGCCTTGTTGCTGCTAATCTGCAACTGTGGTTGAACTGCACAACGTGGTCAAACCGGCTAAACATGGTCATATCGGTCTGATCGACACAGCGTAGTCATAACCGAAGTACGTGCTCGACACCCACGTGGTCGAAGACGTGGTCGCGGGAACGTGGTTGTAGCGGGTGCTCGAGCAGGCGTGGTCGTAACAGCTAGTCGACACAGTGTGCCACAACATGGTCGTAGCAATCGGTCGGCACAGTGTGGTCGTAGCCGAAGAATGAGTTCGACACCCATGTGACTGAAGCGTGGCTACACAGACATGATCGTAAGACGTGCCATATTGTACCATGTGATTGGTGAGCCATGGTCGAGTGGAGCACATGTAGAACACTGTGTGGCCATCAAAACATGGTCATATCTTGATCCGAACTTAAAGAATTTGAATTTTGGACTGCACGCGCATGTATTGAAACTTCCTTCCCAAACGTGCACCTCGGTACTTGCTTTAACTTAAAACATTTGTACAAAAACTCATCAAACACCATATGACAAGTGGGCCTCTCAGCCTATTAAAAAGCTTTTAACTGTTTAAGTGGTGGCTATGCCATGGACAGGTAGGGCCACTCTACTGTTTGCATAGTAAAGGGGTCCCACACGTTAGCCTCTCAACTTTTCTTTTAGAAAATAAATCTGATTTAAATGAAAATCCTATGGGACCTAGCTATCAGCCTTAGTAAAGATTTTCATTAGAAAAGTAATTCCAAAATTTAATTAAAATCTATGGGTCCCCCATGTTAGTGAGAGTAACCTCTGATTATTTCTTGAATTAAATTCCGATTTACACTTCAAAGGACTTATTTTTACTCATTGTAGCTCCAAATTTAATGAAATTTGTTTCTAAAATTTTTTAAATTCTAGATATATCTTATGAAAGTAGACTTGCTCAATTTGGAGCTAATTTGAATTTTCTTTTAAATTTATTTGTGTTGCTCATGCGTTTATTCACTTTTTGTTGCGTTCGCTCAAATAGAGTATGAGGATGCTAAGGAGCCGCAGTTCGAGCCACAACAAAACTTTCAGGACCACCCTGCTTATGAGCCAGGTGAGTCAATACTTTAATCATATTGCACCTAACTTTTGCATGCAAGTTATTTTAATTGAGAATATCAAATTACATGCTTTGCTTTATTATGCAAAGTATAGTCGCATTAGTTCATAGCTAATTCATTATGGATAATTGCTTAATTATATCCCACTACTTGGCATTGGACATGAAACCTTATCACCCTAGAATTAATGGTTAACACTAATGATAAATCTATATTTAAGCATCATGTTTAGTCTGGCTTAGACACCCGAGGTATTAATTTGCCATGGCATGAATTGAAACATGAAAATTTGGTTTGAGCAATTACTAGTGAAAAGTGAATAGTACATTAAACTCAATTATTTTATGCTCACAAAAGCCTCAACTTGCTTAAAATGGGCAGATGGTAAGAGGGGCTGGTGCTGTTGGAAGTACGAGAATATGTGGAATGTGACAGAATCGCCCAGATAACCTTAAGGACTAAATTTTGTGACGATGTTCCAATGTAAAATAGTGTAATCACTAGTCTATAATATATGCGATCTAGCTAATTAATTTGCATTGACACAGTGTGGGTGGCGCCATCGGTGTGAATGCGTGCATGTGAGCCGAAGGGAAGGGCCTTTGACGTGATGACACAAGAAGGAGCTTCTCGAGGGGTGGTCGTATCCCATAGCGGTGAAAACCTTAATGGATGTGGCCTTGCTAGGAAGATGCATTGTAAAGGCCTTATGGTTACTTTCTTGATCTGCATGTCTAAGAAAACATGTAGAATATGTTGGTTGTCTCTTGTAAGATGCGGCCTATACATTCTGATCCTCACCAAAGTCGAAGCTATCCTCTAAAAAATGATAAATTGAGCAACATGAGCACATAAAGTACTCCACAAGTTACACCAGGAGCACTAGGAGGTTTAAAGGAGTTGATGCATGCATAAGGATTGACAAAGGAAGGCATAATAAGGTTAATTGAGTGAAAAGCATAATTAAATTAAAATTGTAAGTAGATTCAAAAGCTGAATTTGATACAATAGATAAAAAACAAGATTTTTATCAAAATAATATCGTTAGTGCAGGCTCCAACCAAACACTAACATATCCACGGGCATCCCACCCTGACCATCTTTTCCAAAAAGATCCCATATGGATTCCATCCATCCATACGCTTTTTAATCTCTCGTCGATTCCATCTATCCATAAGGTTTTCATAAATCATTTTGAAAAACAAAGTCTAATCCGTGAAAAACTTCAAGGTTGGAAAGGAAATTGCTGGAAAATATTTGAAACAAGAAAAATAGAATGGATTTTGTGGAAAATTTACAAGGTTTGAATTTGAATTTTGGAAGTGAACTAAATATTTGGAATGAAATTGAGGCTTTCAAAATGAACTAGGCATTGGAATTTGAAATTCAAAATTTTGGAATATCAAACAAACTTCAAATTTTTAAAATGATGGTATAAATGGATATATTGCAATTTTTGATGAATTGAGAAATTTGAACGAGTCCAATCGGAGTTAAAAAGAAGAAGAACGGGCTTTTGGAAGTTTGAAAAGAGAGAAAAAGGATAAACTGATTTTTTGGAATTATTTTTGTACTGAAAAACCGATTTACGACGTTAGCGGTGGATTTTGGATTTTGGCCGATTTATTTTTCAACGGGAAAATGGCTTTATGACGTTAGGCTGGCATCATCCATGGGCTGTCAAAGACTGACCAGTGGGTCCGGTCTATGTGGACCGAGTCCACGGACTAGAGAAACGGCTGAGGTGGCTTGAAGGGTGACATAGCGCTAATGTGGCTAATGACTAGGCAATTTCGCTGACATGGCAGACAGGTAGCACTGACGTGTCTGCCACGTGGCTCAGGAAGGCATTGGTGCTGACGTGGCGTCCATGTGTCACTGACATGGCAACCAGGTGGGTTGGGGTCTACTGGGGTGGCATCACACGTGGCTTCCACGTGGGCCGAAAGGGAAGTCGGCGCTGTCCGAGCAGGCGTGGCGCTGGCGTGGCACTGTCCGAGCAGGCGTGGTGTGCCACCGGGCGCCACACGGCAGCCACGTTGGTGACCACGTTGCTTCGCCGACGCGGAGTGGCACTTAGGTCCCGAGGGGCGTCGGCGGACGGCGGCGCGGCTGGGGTTGGCGAGAGGTGCAACAGAGAGAGGACATGGGGGGTTCACCTCACCTACGGGCAGAGCTCCGGCGGGCAAGGAGGTGGTCGGCGGCGAGAAGGGCGACGGAGGCGGCTCGGGGCTCCGGTGTGGTGGCGCTCTGGTGATGCACGAGGAGTGGCGCTCGATGACGGTGGCGGCTCTGGGAAGACGAGGGTGCTGGCGACTAGGGTCGGGAATGTTCAGTGGCGGCCAGCGACGAGGAAGCAAAGAAGTCGGAGGCGTTCTGGTCTTTCGGTGTGGCAGCGCTCCAGCGGCGCACGGGCCCGGAGGAGGGGCGGAGGAGCTTTGCATGAGCTCGGCGAAGGTGATGATGTCGGCGGCGAGAGGCGAGGTGGTCCGGGACGCTGGCAATTGCTCGACGGAGCTCGGTGCGGCAGCGAGGACGGAGAAGCACGGTGCGGTGAGGGCTCGAGCACGGAGAGGAGGAATTGTTAGAGGTTCAAGGGGATTTATATAGGGGCGGAGGTGAGAACGGCTGTTGGTTACTCGCTGGATTTAAAGCCGAGGCGGTGGCGCGCAAAGGCAAGGAAGTGGAGTTTAAAAGAGGAGAAACGGCCACAAATGAATGCGGAAGTGAAGAGGGCACTCAATGGACATTTACTTGGGAAGAAATAGAAGAAAATCGACGCATTAAAGAGCTTGAGCACGCGCGGTAATGGCGGTGGCGCGAGGAGAAAGAAGGGGAGGTGGGAGAGGAGCCTGACAAGCGGGGCCCGTCTGTTGGTGAGAGAGGGGAGAGGAGGAAAGAGCAGACGGTTGGATGGTTCCCATGTGGTGCAAGGAAATGATCGGGGCCATCGGATGGAGAGTGAAGGGGTAAGTGGGAACGGGCGGCTGGGATCAGATCGGGCGTGGATGATTAAATCCAGGCCGCTGGCGAGAAATGAAGGGGTAAGTTGTGGTGGACGATCGGGATTAGATCATAGGATGAAATGGATTTAATTTGGACACGACACGTGTCGGATGGAGGGGATTTTGGATTTAAATTTTGTTTTTAATTTTCAGAAATACAAGGAGGCTTTAAGAATACTTAGAAAATAGCAAATAAAGTCTTAAAATTACAGAAAAATTCACAGAAATTCCTGGAGAAGTTTTAGACTTAGGAAAAATATTTTCAACTCAAAGTTGGTATTTTAGTTTCTACAAAAATACTTTTTATCTTTGAAATTGATTTTTAAAAGCCAGAAAAGCACAGAAAATCCAGATAAAAGCCAAAAGATTTAAAATAATTAAATTGAAATATTATTTTTATGGAAATACAAAATATCTTTTACTTAATAATAGTTTTATATTTTTTAGTTGAATTACTTTTGACAAAAGCCTTTTTAAAATCTAAAAAGTGGCAAATAAAATCTTCAAAATTCAAGCAACCAAATAACACTTGATTTTATTTTAAATTAAATTAATTTTTAATTAATTTTTTTATTTTGAAAAATTTTGAAATAAACAACTGGGCTGTTACACTGAGGTAGAGTCTGGAGGGCCTTAGCACGGACGAAGTTCGAAGGGGGTCCGGAGGACCTCGGTGTAACGGAGTTCGGAGCGGGTCCGGGGCATCTCACTACTACAGACAGTGTTATCACAGATGGTTCAAAACTGTTATCACATATGGTTTCTGAACCGTCTGCGTTTATGTGTTAGTGATAATAGCTAGTTATCATAGCCGGCTCCCACACCGTCTGTGATAACTTACAACACAGACGGTTTTTCTGAAAACCGTGTGTGATATTCAACTATCACAGATAGTTTTTTACATTAACCATCTATGATATGCACGATATCACAGACGATTTTTCTTATTAACTATCTATGATATGCACCAAATCACAGACGATTAATAACAAAAACCATCTGTGATGTCGTACATATTGCAAATGGTTTAGTGTTCCGAGCCATCTGTGATATCGTCATATCATAGATGGTTTAGTGTTTTAATCCGTATGTGATATATATATCACAGATGGTTTGGAACACAGAACTGTCTATTATAGCTATTTCAACAGCGATGTTGATTACTCTTTTTCGGCTAGCCTCAGGATATACTAGCCATGCCATCTGAAAAGAAGCAAGATCACGTATATGTAGCACAGGAAAATCATTACATAAATCTTACAGATGAATAAAACACCAGAAGCAGATCACATATATAGCATAACAATCGTTACATAGATCTCACAAATAAATTAAATTGAATGAATTGTTTGATTAAGCACAATTGAGTGATTACAATTGAATCCAATATTTCAACATCTAATCACCATTGCTGGGGTGGAACTCTCCAGTCTTGTTTATGACCTCTGCTAGCAAGAATTGGGAGAGGTTTCCTCGGATTTTGACGAGTTGGTCAAGATCAAATGCACTTTTGTCGAAGTCCACACGCTGTCGCTAGGAGCAATGTTAAGTCATTAATTAGCATGTGTGTGTATATATATACACATATATATAATCAGAAAATAATAATTATTGGAAGGTCGACAAATCTCTGGATCATTCGTCTTAGTGACTATGATTTCCTTCATATGGCAGCAAACGTAGAATCCACATACGTTACCTTGTAGCTACTAGTGGCACTACAAAAACAGAATTACATACATAGGTATTATCAATTCTAGAGGAATTATAACGAAGTGTGATATAGGATTGTTGTGTTGTAGTAGGTACTAGAAATCGCGTCCTATGTCATAGTGTGTCGCTGGATTCCTTGTGTCTCCCTCCCTGAGCAACATAAGGGCTAAACGACCTATGTGATTCCAAAATTGTTAGCCTCGGCCATTGCAAACGAAGGAAAGATTACAATAGAGTTATGTATGGAGGAAATAAATTTACTTGTCAATTGCTTGTTGCACACGAGTGAAGTCATGGTTGCTCATAAGTAGGGAATCAAGATATATTACCTTGCTCCACTTTGGTATAATCACAATCAGAATCCAGTGAGACCTAGTCATATATGTCACCATAGTGATTAATCCTATGTTCATGTTGCGTATAAAGTACAAATGAAACTTGTGTGGCAACTAGTGAAGCACTTACCCTTGGTTGAAGGGTACCATGATGTAATCCTTGTCACTGTGAGCAATCAATCCGCTCATTATGTAATCTTGGACGAAGGATGCATTATCATTGATGGATTGCTCAGAGACCAGATGTGGGTCGAGGAAACCCATCGGTTTTCACCGTCGCCAGACTTGTTGGATCATGTATCTATACATAAGCAAAGAGTAATGATATTTATCGGTATGATGTGAATGTAGAACTTGATGTGACAGGCCCAAGGTGATGTCCCTCTTGGGCCACTTGATGAATGTGTGGACGACATCCCCTAATATCGTAATCTCTTCATTGGGGGCTTCTCAAGAGGGACGGTCCTAAAAACATCATTACTCAAGTCCACCTGAACCTTCACAAAATCGGTCTGTAGTTGGGCATCGTGCACCAGTGTCCATAACAGCCATGGATACACCATACCCCGCCCAGCATCAATGGGAATAGAGCCAACAAGCCTGACTCTGAGGATGTAAGGCGTGGGCTCCTACATAACGATACACGATGAGTTAAGGCGTCCACCAGGTAGATCTATCTATGTAGCATTCTAAAGAGGTACATTACCTGGATGTCGTCGATAGGTAAGTGGGCGTCCCTATGTTCAGTAATTGGCATGGACGCGCAGCTACTCCGACGTTGAGGGGGACTGGGTACCGCATTAACAGGGGTGAGTTGCGATTGGTTGCGGACTTGTCTCAATTCTTCACTCAATGAATCTATCTCTTCTCAAAGTGAGGTAGTCTTCTCTTGAAGTAAGGCAGATATCTATTTCTCAAGTTGTGCATGAAGCTCGTGTTTTATTTGTTCGTTGTGATAGCCTTGGATCTCTTTCTACTCCTATATGTCTCGAAGTCATTTGGGAATCCGTGCCTTCAAGATACGTAAACCCCCAGGCCTCGCGTGCGACCTGGGTACTCCTTGTTTCCCAAGGCCTGTGATAGTATATCTCTCTCCCTGTATTCTTCAAAGGAGACTCGGGAAGATTCGGTAGTCAATGATTGCTGCAAGAGGCAATCATGTTATTTTCGAACCCATGAAGTTCAAGAGGTATTAACAACTATATAGTTTAACATATCTTATCAGGTATTGGGACAATTCCTCGTCTGTGGGGTTTTTGAAAGAGGAGACACCTGAAGACGTGGTTGATGACCTCGCTCTTAACCAATTTCGGGTGCGCTCGATTGCGATCCCAACAAATGGCGGGGAGACCTCTTCCTACATCCTCTACTGTGGGATTTTACCCACGTACCCAGCAGTGCCGAGTCTGTGAGGGTGAGTGTTTTGTGACTTTATTATTCAAATTTGGTCGTTGTCTTCATCTACAGAAAGGCCTTCCATATCTTCGACGACACGAAAGGATACCCCATGAAGGGCATAAGATCCTTGGCCACGTACTGCATGACAAGAGTGCTCTTGAAATTCTTCCATGCTTTTCTCATCTCGAGGAGCGCCTGTCTTTGCACGAGTCCCTGTACTTCTGCTGGAATCTCAAACGAATTTATTATTTCCGCCCACAGTGATTTTTCTGATCCTTTGATAAATCTTTCTAGCTTGCTATGGTGATGGGGACCCGTTGCCTTCCAATTGTCCTGCAGGTAGTCCAAAATTCTGCCGCTGCTTTCTTTGGTTGCAGAGGGACCCCCATCCGAAGAGACCACCGTGATGTTCATTAGGCCCTTTGGCCTTTTCGATACTCCTCGGCCACACTTAGTTATCCCGATCTTCAGAGCATGAGACCCAGATGACAACGACAATGACTGTGTGGACGTCATCTCTCTTATAAGAAAAAACTAACTATAGTGAGCCAGGAGCGTAAACAAATTAAGTTCTATGAATCGAATTACACACACCAGTGTCTCAAGGTCCCCTTGGAACAGTTGTAATACCTTGAACGTCGTTACGACGTAAGTTTTAAAACAATCGCGGATTCGCCGGTTTTTCGGCAAATCGTGGGAAGGGAAAAATAAAAATTGTGGAACATTGAAAAAGGAAGGAGAAGAAGGAAGGAGAAGGAGAGGAGAAGAAAGAAGATTAGCTGTTGTCTGCCTGTAGATTTTGATGGTAGTTAATAGATTAATTGCCCGATTAGAGATTAGCTGCTGTCTGCCTGTAGATTGATTCGCGCAGCGCGTCTGTCCACACGGATTTGACCTAGTAAACGAATTTTACCTGCAGACTCTGCCAAAAGGAAAGTTGTAGAGGACTTCAATATGCGTATCATGTAATTGTTTCGTAATTTTTGACCGTGGGATCTGGGAGATACGGGGTCGGGAATACCACTGTTCGCCAGGCGAGCAGATTGGTACAAACCGACGGTAATTTGGTGATTTGAGGTAGTAATTGATTTTTTTGCTCATGGCCGTAATTGAGAAAATTGTAGAGAATCTGGTAATCTAGCTGCTGTAGAAATTTAATAATTGTTGGACCCCTGTAGGGTTGCTGGGACGCGATTGAACACTGTTGTCCAATCTACCAGAATAGAGTTCTTCCTCTGTTTTGGGCATTAAATTAGCCCTAGCTGTGATCGAAATAAAACTATGTGTTCCACTTTAAAATTGTAGGATTTTAAGTCATGAATCCAAAGAGGTATCATTTTCTGTATTTGGATCATTATTTTTAAAGATACAAAATTGTGAAGCAGCGCTGCTGTAGAGGGTAATTTGCTGAATTGTTGAGCGGAGAAGAGTTTGTGCGGGTTCGGGGTTCTAGCGACGTCTTTAATATTTTTAGTCGTGTTTGTATGCTGTGGTTGTATGCTGAGAGTTGTCTTTTGGACAGGTGGTCTTGTCCCTGAGCGCTCTTGATTTTACTTCACTTCATCGAATTGAGGCAACTGAACGTAGCGGTGGTTGCTACCGTTTAACTTGTTATTCCTTCTACTTGCAATTTACATTATTATGTTAATTTGATACATGATGCCATGATTGCATGATATTTTAATTGTGGAGATGGTAGCAAATATTTATCCATTGATATGTTGATAATATGCTAGAAGACATGTAGAATTCTTGCTTAATGTTATAATGTGGAACATGAAAATAACATATGGTGGATGTGGATATACTGAGAGCATGATAATGCTCCTTGTTGATGAATTAATGAGATTTATGAATTATCATATCATTAATGTCATATCATATCATTTGCATATGTGGATGTCGCCGCACTTAGCCGCTGATCGTCTGCACAACATCGTATATTACCGTGTCGATGCACCTCTTCGCCATGAAGCATCGTATATTGCCGTGTCGATGCATTGCAATTCCTGCCCTGGCAAGAGTGATGTGGAGCATAGCATGAAGCATTCATATGCATTTAATTGGTATTTAAATGACTGCATTCATATGCCATTTAAATCTAAAAATTGAAGATGTATGATTCATGGAAGATTGTGATGGTTTATTAATTGTGGACACGAATTGTGGTTGTGGATGTATAAAATTAATGATGATGCGTATATGCTCGTAGTTTGAATAACTTGTTAAATTGTTTGCTTGCTGAGATTTTTATCTCACCCTTGTTTCCCCCTCCCTACAGGTGGACTTTGAGCATACATTGGGAAGGGTAGAGCAGCACCACACTGATACACATGGATTTTGTTTTAATGTTGAAATAAAGTTGAAAGAACTCTAGTCTTTGCTTAGCTATCTTGTTGATGAATGTTTCATCTTATTAATGTTTAATTTAGAACAGTTCTTTTGGTTATTATGTTGAAGTTGTTTGTGAATATTAAATTGTTATTACTATTCTGTTATCCCTTATTTATTTATGCTTCTGCTTGTATTATCTTGTTTAATAATTGTTGCCAGTTTATGTTATCTTGTAAATTGGCTAGTTGTAGAGCAGTTTTAGTAGCATCCGAGGGTAATGTGGGTCCTGGGGTGTTACAGTTGGTATCAGGGCGGGCTTTAGGTCTGTGGTAATTAAACTATTAAATTGACACACTTGCACATGTAGGATGGGGAAAGGTTTGTATATTTTGCATATACCCTGTTGAATTTATTGCAGTATTGCTTGTGCCTTTTTTGGCTTATTGATATTGTTCTTGCTTGAATGTGGATTGTAGTGGTTGTGGGATGCCGCCTAAGCGTAGAAGCCGTGGCCGTGCAGCTACACCAGTAGCGTAGCCAACGGTCGAGGAGGCTGAGGTTACTCAGCCAAAGGGTGGTAGTCAGGAGGAGTTGTTGGCCACTGTGAGGGCCATGCAACAAGAGTGGAGTGCGTTGAGGCAGTGGCAGCTGGCCCCTGGTGTTCGTGCTGATCCGGTGCCGGAGGTTGCGACAGTTGGAGTAGTTAGCGGCCTCTCGCTCCGTGAGTGGGTAGGTTTGAGGCTGAACAGCTTTATCATAAAATATCATAAAATAAAGTTCTATGAATCAAATTACACACACCAGTGTCTCAAGTTCATTGAACCTGATACACTAGAGTGTGTAACTTGCTTCACAACCATTGAAGGTCTATGTGGCATATATTATTGCTACAAGGTCCCTTTGGAACAGTAACATGCCATTCTAAATAGATTTTGTAGCTAACATGTGAAGTATATATCATGAAGTACTAAAGATCATTAAACAAAGTTCTAAGATTCAAATTACACACACCATGTATCTCAAGTTCATTGAACCTAACACACCGGAGTGTGTAACTTGCTTTATACCCTTTGAAGGTCTGTGTGGCATGTATTATTGCTACAATGTCCCTTTGGAAAAGCAACATGTCATTTCAAATAGATCTTGTAGCTAACTAGTAAAGCATATATCATGAAGTACTAAAGGTCGTAAAACAAATTAGTCAACTACTGAAGATCACAAAACAAATTAGCAAACTATTGAGACAGACCACAAGATTGACAAATGATAGTATAGTAATAATTTAGTGCTCAAGCTTGAATATCCAATTTTAGTATTAGATCTTGTAGCTAACAAGTGAAGTATATATCATGAAGTACTAAAGGTCATAAAACAAATTAGCCAACTAATGAAGATCACAAAACAAATTAGCTAACTATTGAGACAGACCACAAGATTGACAAATGACAGTAATAGTAACAATTTAGAGCTCAAGCTTGAATATCCAATTTTAGTATTAGATCTTGTAGCTAACAAGTGAAACGTATATCATGAAGTACTAAAGATCACAAAACAAATTAGCCAACTATTGAGATTAGATCTTGTAGCTAACAAGTGAAGCATATATCATGAAGTACTATATATCATGAAGTATTAAACCAGTATTATCATCGAACTAATATCTGAACCCATTGTGGGATTTGGGTTTTGTACCGTAGGGAGGAGAGGCGGCCAGCATCAGGAGGGAGAGGCAGCGTCATGAGGGAGAGGCGGCCAGCGTCAGGAGGGAGAGGTAGCAACGTGAGGGAGAGGCGGTCGGCGTCGGGAGGGAGAGGCGGCGTCGTGAGGGAGAGGCGGCCGGCGTCGAGAGGGAGAGGCAGCGTTGCACGTGAGTGAGCAATTAGATCTAGCAAAACCTAGCAGGGGCGGCAGAGACGGAGTGCGTGAGTGAGAACTCTGCGAGTAGAACCTATCCTTGGGGTATATTTATCGAGAAACTATCACAGACAGTCAACATATCATAACGGTTCTATAAAAGAACTGTCACGATGATTTGTTCCGATAAACCGCTTGTGATAGTTCCCTATTCTTCATCTAGCAGCAAGAAATGTATGCTGGCCATGCAATATGAAAAATGCAAGCATGATCATAAATATAACTATTTCTTAACTACTGAATCAATTACAATTACAATGGAAAATAGTTCCATAATTACATGCCGAGTTTCCTAATTATGATTACATTGCAACAATTTCCATATAGGTGTTAGTTGTGTGAGACATTTATTGCGCTTGGCTATTTCCTTTTAAATAAAGCTATTCATGATGATCGACACGCATATAACTTGCTTTATCGTCTTGTTCTTCCATGAGCCTAATACTGTCTCTGAATGGAAGCAACTCATCAAATTGATTGTACTCTTCCTCATCCACGATATTCTCAACTCCGACAATCTTTATTTTCCATGAAGAACTACATAGCGCTTCTTATTTGCCAGGTCGGTTACATAAAATACTTGAACAACTTGCCTCACGAGTACGAATGATTCATCTTCGCATCCTACACATTCGAGGTCCACAGTAGTGACGCCGTACTTATCGACCTTTACACTCTGTGGGAGTTGGACCCAATGGCACTGAAATAGAGGAATCTTGAAAATTACGTAGTCAAGCTCCCAAATCTCATCTACAAGCCTGTAGTATGAGCTTGGGCCAACATTACTAACGTGCACATCAAAGGCATCTGTGCGGACACCTGAGTTCTACACTGTGCTCTTTCTATCCAGATATGTTGTATAAAATATGTAGCCATTAATGTTGTATCCTTGCCATGTCACATTGTAAATTTTAGCCATTTTTCAACCATTGTAGTGTTTCACTTGACAACCTCTCAGTCAATCGCACCTTCAACCATTCGTTCAACTGACGGTTGTGTTGTCTCGTGATCCAAACCTCTGATTGGCTTGCATTCTCTTGGCGTAGCAAGTCCTTGTGCTCTTCAATATACGGGGTCACTTCAGTCATGTGTTGTAAAACCGTGAAATGGGCTTGAGCATACGTATCTCGATCCGGAGTTATTGCTTTCCTTCTGATGGTCCCGATACCCTCTAGCCTCCCCTCATGACAAGATAGAGGTACACCTATCGGTTCGACCTGAGCCATGTAGCCGATGCAGAATTCAATGACTTCTTCGGTTGTAAAACCTTCGATGATGCTACCCTCCGGTCGAGATCGATTGCGTACATAGGACTTGAGAATTCCCATGTACCTCTCGAACAGGAACATATGACGTAGAAACACGGGGACACATATCTTTATCTCTTTCACATGGTATACAATGAGATGGACCATGATATCAAAAAATGATGGAGGAAAATACATCTCTAGATGACATAGAGTTATCACCACCTCGGTCTGCAGAGCATCTAGTCCATTGGATTGATGACCTTCTGAGCAATTGTGTTAAAGAAATAACATAGCCTTATGATTGTCACTCGAACCTTGTTCGGCAAAATACTTCTAATTGCAACAGGTAGCATTTGTGTTATTAGCATATGACAGTCATGAGACTTCATGCCAATTAATTTCAAATGTTCCATGGAAATAAGTTTCTTCATGCTGGTGGAGTGACTAGACGGAACTTTCACACCATGCAAGCACTGGCACAGTTGAGTTCTCTCGGACTTAGATAGAGTGTAGCAAGTTAGGGGAAGGTACGTTCGGCCTTTATCGGTCTCTATTGGTGCTAACTCGGTCCGGATGTTCACAGCAACCAAGTCACACCTTGCGTTGACACCATCCTTTGTTTTGTCAAGAATGTTCAGTAAGAGACCAATCAAACTGTCACACACATTCTTCTCTACGTGCATAACATCGATGCAATTGTGAACTTCTAAGTGTTCCCATAAGGCAAGTCTCAAAATATTGACATCTTCTTCCACATGTTCTTCCGACAGGTCCTCAATCTACGTCCCTTTCCAAGCACAACATCGATATCTTTGACCATAGCATAGACCTCTTTCCTGCTAAAAGGCTTTGGTACTGAGTCATCCTCTTTTTTCCATAAAATTATTTCTTCATCTTGTGGTATGGGTGATACTTTGGAAGGAACCTACGGTGACGCATGTACACAATTCTGCGCGAGTTGTTCAATCACACACTCTCGGTATAATCTAAGCCGTGTGGACAGACTTTGGCTCCTTTTGTACTCAACCCTGACAGGTTACCAAGGACAGAAAAATCATTAATGGTGTAGAATAACATGGTGTGTAGAGCGAAGTTCTCTTGTTTGTCCGCATCCTATACATGTACCCCTTCGTATCATAGTATTGCAAGATCTTCCACCAATAGTGCTAGGTATACATCAGTATCGTTCCTAGGTTGCTTCGGCCCTTGGATAAGTAGTAACATCAAAATATACATCTGCTTCATACACAGCCAAGGAGGAAGGTTGTACAAGCACATAGTCACGGGCTAGGTGCTATGTCGGCTGCTCATGTTACCAAAAGGATTCATTCCATCTGTACTCAACCCAAACCTTATATCCTCGGTTCCATACCGAAGTCTACAAACATCCTATTGATGTTCCTCCACTAGGCAGAATCAGCAGTGTGTCTTATCATTCCATCTTTCTTACGCTGCTCCAAGTGCCAACACACCAATCTTGCATCCTTGCAGTTTGTGAACAAATGCTTCAAACGGAGAATTACATGAAGATACCACAACACCTTAGCAGGAGGTCCTTGCTTCACCTCGATGCCGTTCCCATCATCGGAGTCATTTTTACGCTTGTATCGGGATGCTTTGCACACCGGACAAACATTCAGACATGCATATATTCTTTCTACTTCCATTCCCAATGGACAAAGAATATTCTTGACTTGGTAGGTGGTTCTCGGCAACACATTTCCCTTTGGAAGCATGTCCGCTAGGAGACCTAACAATACCGTGAAACTCTTGTCGGACCAACCATTGCTTGCCTTCAATTTCAGCAGTTCTAGAACGGATGAGAACCTCGTGTATTGCGGCTTGCAGCTTGGGAATAAAGGTTTCTCCGAGTCCTCCATCAAGCCCTCGAATTTACCAAATTCTCTCTCACTATAGTTCTCCTCTACACCACGTATCTAATCCAGATTGTCATCCTGCTACCTATCCTCATCGAAAGCACAGTCCACAATCAGCATATCGTTGTCTCCCTCGACGATGTCATAACTACCTTCTTATGTAATCTTTTCTTCATCATGACTGGTGTAACAGCCCAGCTGTTATTTTCAAAAATTCAGTAAAAAATATATATATAAATATATTAATTAAAAATTTAGTTCAATTTAAAATAAAAATGAGTGTTCTTTAGTTGCTTAATTTGAGAGTTTGTGTTTGCCTGTTTTCAGCCTTTTCAAAAAGGTTTTCGCTAAAAGTAATTTTACTAAAGATATAAGACTTTTGTCAAATAAAAAGGTATTGGTAAATTTTCGTAAAGAAACTATCTCAAATTAATTATTTAAAAGTATTTGGCTTTTATTTGGATTTCCTGTGATTTTCTGGATTTATTTGGAGTTTATTCTGGAGTTTAAAGCAAGAAAGTATGTTCTAAATATTTTCTTAAAGCTAGAAAGTATTTATTTTGATTTTCTAGGCCTCCCTAAAATTTATGGAATTTTTGAGAATTTTTTGGAAATTAAAATCAATTTTTGATGCCAAAAGATACTTTTATAAAGTGTTAAAATGGTCAAAATGAAGTATAAATATTTTTCTTAAGTATAAAGCATCCCCAAGGATTTTCTGTATTTTTTTATAGAATTTTTAAATATTATTTGCTACTTTTAAAAGTGTTTAAGAAACCTTCTCCTATTTTCTGAAAATAAAATCCGAATTTAAAACCCGGATTAATCCGGTGGTGACAAGTGTCACACCAGGATTAAATCTTACCCTTTCACTCATTTAATCCAAACCCCTCATCTTCATTTAAAATCAAAGGCCAAGATCTTGCCACTTGTCTCAATCTAGACCATCCATGTTTTTAACTCTCTCTCTCACTTACTAGTGGGACCCACTTGTCATCCCTAACCTCCTCATCTTCTCCATTTTACTCTCTCTCTTCTCTTCTCGGCGGTAGCGCCTCCCAAGCGACGCCCGGTGACCCCACCCGCCGCCGCCCTGCCGCCCGGGACCTTCGCCGCGTCGCCCATCGCCAAACCGCCGGCCACCGATTAAACCGACCCGAGCTCCGCGCACAACGAAACTTCCCGAAAATTATCGCCTCGGCTCCCCTCCACCTCGGCCACCTCACCGGCCATTAATGGCGCCCCGCATGCGTTCATACCACCCAAACCGGTTGCAACCATAAAATCCGGCGATCTTTCGTCTCCCTCCTCCCCCTATATAAACCCCACCCCGAAACCACATTCTCGGCACCGCAACACCCTCCTTTCCCTCTCCCCACCTCCTCCTCTTCCCGCCGCTGGAGAGCCGCCGTAGAAACAACTTCGCCGCTTCTCTCGCCGCCGCCACCTCCGGCCACCCGGATCTCGCCACGGCATCGTTGCGATCACCGCCGCCTCTCTACCCGCGCCACCCTCGCCGCCGCCGAGCGGGCGACTCGCACTCCGGCGGCGCGCGCCCGTGGCCATGCCGCGCGGCCCAAACGGCCACATCACCGCCATGTGGGCACACGTGGCAGCCCAGTGGCAGCCACGTGGCGCCACGTGAGCCCTAGCATGCCACGTCATCACCCTCTTTATTCATTTAAATTAATTCCTGTGATGACGTCATAAATCAAGGATTCCAATACAAAATCAAATCGGGAAATTATTCCTTTTTCTTTTTCCTCTTTTAAATTTTCCGGAAGCCAAATCTTGTTCATTTTAACTCCGATTTAAGCCGTTCAAATTTCTAAATTCTTCTAAAATCCCAAACTATTCAAATATGTACTCTTTTTCAATTTTTGAATTTTATTTTAATTTTGTTTGAATTTAGTTTGTTTGGCTCTTCGCGTATAGATTTTGGCGATCTCGGAGAGAACGACTTCAGCGATCCGAACCCGGTCTCCAATCGAGGCAAGTTACACCTTTGATCATGTTGATCCCAATATTTAAAATTATTTATGTTGTTTTTAAATTATTATTGCATGCGTAATTTTATTCAAGTTAGTTTAAATTCAGTTTTAAACTGTAGTTATACCCAAATTCCTTTGGACAGCCAAATTTGATATTTCATGTAATTATATCTTGTCAACCATAGTTAAAACCTAGTTAGTACATTAGTATTAACTAGAAATTTGGTACAAATGCTTAGTCATGCTTAAACTATTATGATTTGGGAACTTTCTTCACATAAAATGATAAACTCTTTTCTGGATATCTTGACTTTGGAAAATCTGGAAGGTTTACAAACCTATTTCCAAACAAAGTAAAAACTTGGTTTAGACTTAGGCAAATGGTTAGAGTGGTGGGTGCTTGCTGGCATGCATTGTCGTTTGGTGACGCAATGTTGATTGCCAGGCACAAAGGGTATGTGGTTGGTGCCTAAGTCAAGAAGGACCGATGCAGTGAGCTACTATTGCAAAGCCCTTTTCGTACTACCACAAGTTCGGTATGGGACGGACCTAGCCAACTAATTTGTGAAGTTCCAACATGATCTCGCTATAGGCTAAATGTGGGCGCGGCGTAGTCCGTGAGAAGTCTCACATGGCACAAGAGGGGGCTCCAGCATGTGGATTCATGCTGTGGTGAAACCTTAGTGGCGGCGTGGTTATGTTGGCAATGGATCATTGTAAAGGCTTTGTTATGATTATCTCAGTCGCACGTCTAAGGAAGCGTGTAGTGGCCGACATGATGAGATAATCATATCTTGTGAGTAAAGCTGTACAACCTCTGTAGAGTGTATAACCTATCCTGGATAGCCGTGCCCACGGTCATGGGCAAGCTGAGTAAAGTTTTTCACGGATTAGATTTTGATTTTGAAGATGTTTTATGAAACCTTATGGATGGATGGAATCCATGAGAGATTTTGGAAAACCTTGTGGATGGATGGAATCCATGAGCGAATTTGGAAAACCGTATGGATGGATGGAATCCGTACGAGTTTGATTTTGAGAAAAGTTGGTCCGGGTGGGATGCCCGTGAATAGGTTAGTGTTTGGTTGGAGCCTGCACTAATGCTACTTATGTTGATTACTATGATGTTTTAAATATGGTATCAAATTCAGCTTTCGCACTTACTTTATGATATTTACTTCAATGTTGCCTTTTACGCAAACTAATCGTATGATGCCTTCCTTTGATATTCCAATGCATGCATTAACTCTGTTAAACCTCCTGGTGTAACTTGTGGAGTACGTTTGTACTCATGTGGCTATATCTAACTCTTTTCAGAGGAAGCCTTCGACGACTTCGGTGAGGATTACGACTAGGCCACGTCTTACAGTCATTCGCCTTGTGGGAAGGCTGGATGGGCTGCTACTTATGTTTTTCCGCTGTTATCTTCCGCTGCTATTGTAAAACTTTGGCCATCAGGCTCTTATTTAGCTAAATAAAATTTGTCATCGTGCAAGATAAATGTCTTTGTTCTGCTGTGTGCACTAAGCTTTCCTGGGATAGTGCGATTAACACAGAGGGTTTCGGAGTTGTTGCTCCGGGTCCCGACAACTGGTCCAACATTTGTACACCTTTCTGAAACCCCTTCAAATCAAGTGAGCTTCAATCCATGCAGAGTTGCTAAACATATTTAGATTATCACAATCAATGCATAGACAATACATATATTCCATCCCCTTTGTCGGGACCCCAGATTTCCAAATTTGGACCCTCTGTGTATTACAACACTAGTCCTAGATCAAAGCTAGTGCACACAGTCAAACAGTGATGAATATATAACCAACCACGCTTTATTCTAATAATAGAGAGTACAGACCAAAACGCCTCTTTATTACAACTGAGATTTCAAGACCTCACAAACTCACAAAACACAGCGGAAGCAAAATAAACTCTAGTGAAGACCCATCAATACGCCACAGGCAATTGACTGGGGAAGCGCAACCTAGAACTCTGGAAAGCCTTCGTCGTATCCACATGCGAAGTAGTTGTAATCTCCTTCCTAAGCTTCATATTCCTCTGAGATTTGTTTTGAGTGCAGCATGTGAGTACATAAAGTACTTCGCAAGTCTTGGAAAAACGCAGTAGATGCAGGGCTTAACAAAAAAAAAGATTATATGGTTCTTTTGCACAAATCAATATTTTTCTTCAAATACCATTACATATTTTCGAAGGAAATAATTTAATAAAGTAATTATTTTAACAGAAACTATCAATAATTTTTCTAGTGAAGGTTCCATCCACCAACACTAGTTAACTGGCTCTAACTGCCAAGGTTCAAGACCACGGGTTCCATCCACCCACACTGGCTCCATCCGCTAGGACACAACTCCGAGTGTTCCATCCACTCTCGAGTTCCCAAAACTTTTACTTTAAAATCAAAACCAAAGTTCTACCATGTGAATGCATTCCTTGCCCGCCCTTGACCGTGGGCACAGCTATTCGAATAGTTTTACACTCTGCAGAGGTTGTACAACTTTACCCACAAGAGATAAGTCATCTTAATAGCCAACATGCTTTCTTAGGCATGAGACCTAGATAAAATATCACAAAGCTTATACCTTACTCTAGTCTAGCTAGTTACCACCCGCTGAGGTTTCACCGCTGAATGGTTAAATCCACCCAGTCAGAAGCCCCCTCTTGCGCCATATGAGTACAGTAAATCCCTGTCCCTCACTGTGAATAACCAGTAAATCCCTGGCACCTACTTTCCACTGGTGGTACCTAAACTACACTATCATAAGTTAATCAGCTAGGTCGTACCCATATAGACTTGTGGTTGTACGGTAGTGCTTAGTTTGGACAAACACAAGCGTCGGTCCTTCATTGACTATGACGGAACATACACTTTACAAGTTCTCGTGCTAAATTCGCACCAATCCAATCTTACTATCCGCCCAAGTCTAAAACGACTTTCACCATTTTATTTTAGTTTAAAAGCAACAACAATACTTATTGCCACTAAATAAAAAGATGAAATCATTCATATCAATTTTCCACCCGAACGGTTATACTGATCGACTAGCATGTCTAAGCAATTACTACCGTTCTAAAATTAACAATTACATAATAATCTCAATACCGAGACAAGAGAAACCTTGGTGACAAAGGTACATGGTTGTCAATATCAAATGAGGGTATAATAAAATTGGATTTAACTAATTCCCTAAGACAAAGATTATCCTTTTATGTAACATAGCAAATGCATTAAATTTAAAATAATAAAATTATTTTGGTAAACATAGGTTCAAGATGATCGCAGGAGACTGTCAGACCCAGATTTTTCAATCCAGAATCTCCTGTGATTTACTGCTCTATTCCCTGGATCAGTAGCTAGAGCACACAGGTCATTGCTGTATCAACACATACATCGCATAAACAGTAATATTACAGACCATTGTTCAAATTACACCACGTCGGGCGATAGTTTACAAAAGGCCACCTAGGCCGAATACCATCATTACATCCACATAGCAGAAACGGAAGCAAAAGTAATCCATAGCCACAGGCAAGCGACTGGGGGATAATGTGTGCATTATATATTACCTAGACTTAGATAATATACGTGCACACACAGCCTTAGGTCTAACTTGTCTAGGCCTAGAAAATGCGACCGACGTCCTAGTTTCCTTCGTCGTTCCTTCCATCCGCGGCTGGGGCATCTTCATGATCATAATGATCCTGCGTCCCTGTCTCTGTTTTGGTAATACGAGTGTGAGCACACTATCCACCGTGCTCAATAAGCCATCACACAGAATGCAGTAAATAGCATGCTAGGCTAGTTCAAGGGAAGGCTTGAGTTTAGTTGTTTTTGCCGAAAATTGCATGTAAATACTGTACTTAGAAATTCCTATGACCTAGCAATTTTTGAAAGGTACAACACAAGTTTAGTGAAGTAAATTCATCGTACTAGTGATACAGATTCCATCCACCGTTACATGGCATCTGCACCATATAGCGTCTTTCAGCGTTATAGCCGCTTAACTTATCACTGGGACGACACCCAGGAAAACTCCAAACTAGGGCCTTGCACCGCCCTTCATTTTTCCCATTCCATCAATAAATCATTTTGAAACAGAACTATATCTAGTTAAGTCCCCATATCTGCCCATGACCGTGGGCACGGCTATTCGAATAGTTTTGACTCTGCAGAGTTTGTACACTTTCCCCACAAGAGATAATCAACCCATTGCCCCACACGATTCCTTAGTCATGTGGTTAAGTAGATTATCACCATGACTAGTCAGAATATCTAGCACCTCTAGTCATCTCACCCTATGGGCCGTCCCCACTTGCGATGGGTCCCATACGTTGCACGGGATATTCACCACGGCTACTAGCACTATTCGGGCTCCTCTCCCCTCAATGCTAGTACGACTGGTGAACGTCACCCTCCACTCGGTGTCCCTTTAGGCCTCCCTTTGCCCTTGCATATCCCCACCTAACCACTACCGGTGACATGAGTCGGAGAGTTTCGATATCGCTACTGAGCCAGGTTGTATTTTACAGACTTGTGGTTGTACTATTTTACAGGGCTAACATGACAAGATTCGGTCCTTGGAGCTACCTGGGTGGTTCTACCACGTTCCATAATTTTTGTGCTTCTACTGCACCACATACCAGCCCCCAAATCATCCACCCAGGTAATAAGCAAGTTTGAGGCTTTTTGGGACATAAAATAACAGTTCCAAATTTTTCTCCAGTCATTCCCACCATGACTGCCCAATCATTGTCATATTTGCAAGTGAGGGATTTTGGGACATCTAACATCCCCGTTTAACTAGCAATACTAAGCAGTGCGATATACTGTACTCTATTTATGAAAACTACATTATGATAGCTTTACTATGGCGACAAGGTTCACATATTCCAAAGGTTTCAACAGGTAGTACTAACAAGCATATTAATGGGTGCATATCTACATTCTATAAAACTGAACATAATCTACTACATAAAATAATAGCATGAACATGGATAACTTAAAAGAAATTAATTTGCATAATCATGGGTTCAACATGGTCAGGTGATAACTCGCCTTGGTCACAGGAGTTAGGTTCTTGATGGTCTGGAGCTGCTAAGTCGACGGCTTCAGCTTCCTCCTCCTGAACCTCGTATGCTATTTCAATCGTGCGCGAAAATTTGGATAAAAAGAAAAGCAACAAATCAATTCAAATAACACCAGAAATTCAAATGAACTCTAAAAATCATGATTTCAGTTCCATTGGGTAGATATTGAATTTAGATGAATTTAGAATTTTGTCTCATTCGATTTGGAGTTAAAATGAATAAGTTACGCCCATTTTACAACTTTCGGTTTAATTAACTGCTGAAAATAATGAAATCTAACAGGTGGGGCCACTGTCAGTGTCCGTTCTTACGCGGGCGCTGACATGCGGGACCCGGGTGGCAGTGGCGGCTTCCTTCTCCCCTTCCACCCACGACAGCGAGGCCCGTGGCGGCGAAGAGCGCGCGAGTGTGGCCAGCGACAGTGGGGCCCACCGCCGCTTGGGAAAATAAAAGAAAGGGCTCAACCTCGGTGACTGCGTGGCGGGGCTCGAACGCGCGCAGTCGAGGGAGCCCGGGGGGAGAAAGAATTTGCGCGGCTAGCCAGGAGGCCGCTCAGGTGTTGCTTACCCATATAGGGTAAGCATACCTCTTATACCAACCTGTGGAGGGGGTCTAACAGAGGAGCTCGAGGCCGGCGAGGAGCTGCGGTGTCGCCGGCGACGGGTGGCCGATGACGTGCGGGGGAGGGCCAAAATGCGTTGTAGACGCTGTGAGGAAGGTGATGGGAGTGGCGGCGGAGGCCGGGAATCGCCGGAGATAGGTCGGCGGCGTGCGGCGGCGGAAGCTCGGGGTGGCGTTCGGTGCCGGCGAGCTGCGGACGCCGGGGAGCTCGGACGAGGCTGGGGGTGACTTCACGGCGCGCTGGAGACGGTGTGGGTGCGGGGAATTGGGTCCTAACGGCTCGGGTCGCCCGATCGAGGTCTACCGGGGTTGGGGAAGATGGAGTCCGCTGGTGAGCAGCGAGGAGCGAGAGCTCGATTCGGCGGTGTGGGAGGAGGAGAAGGGTGTGGCGAAAGCAATGGAAGGCTGTACGGCTTTTATAGGCGGCGGGAGTGGGCTGGCAACGGGAGGGTTGTTGTGCCGTCGCGTCGGGAGCAGGCGGTGGCGTCAGGCGGCGGTGCCACAGCGGGAATCCAGGGCCTTTTCGTGCGCGCGACAACTCGGTCTTGCCCGCGACTTTGCGCCCTGCAGCGGGACGGCGGGAGGCTCGCGCCACGTGGCCGGCGGCGACCAGCGGAAGGAAACCGCGGGCGGTGGCGCCGCATCGGGCGGGCGGTGAAACCAGGGGCGGCGGTGGTTTACGGGCGCTCCGACCAGGTGATGGGACGGCTCGGGCAGGGCGTCGGCGGCCAGCGAGCACGGTCACCGTGCGGTGGATGGGCAGACGTCACGCCCCGGAGGAAAAGAAAGAAGGGGGGTGAGCAGGAAAGGGGGGGCCACCTGCAAGGGAGAGAGGAAAAGAGATGAGAAAAAAAGAATAGAAGAAGGAAAGTAGAAACACTCTCCTCAATTTCAGATTTTTTTAGTTTGAATTTTACTGAATTATGGATTCTTTCATGCTATTCAATTGTTTAGATTTTTATTTATACCTTGTAAATTGATTTTTGGATTCAAGTCTGGATTCAATTTACAGAACTCTAGGAATCTTCAAATTTTTCAATTCCAATAGATCTTACTATGATTTGTTTATACAAATTTTTGAACGCCCATCCTTTTGTTTTTGATAGATTTCTAATTATTGAAACTTTAACCGAGAATTTAAGCAACAACGTAAAAATCCAAATTCAAATAGATTATATAACAAAGTACTCAAAAGTTTTATATTTCCTAATTTAAATTTTTGGGATGTTACAGAGACTTGCCTTCTTGCACGCTATCTGGACCTTCTTGCTACGGATCTGAGAATTCTTCGACGATGTCGGGTTCTACTCACAAAACGACAAAACAAACGAACAAATAAATACAAATAAATTACAAAAATATAATATATTTACTGGAAGGAAGTTTATAATTTTATATGAATTTAGGAGAAAGATTCAACGGATTCGGGGCTCACACGAGGGAGAATGAATATCTCGAAGATTGGCTGGAAAAGAAATTACTGGAGAATATTTGGACCCAGAAAAATAGAATGGATTTATGGAGAATTTACAAGGTTTGAATTTAAATTTTAGAAGTGCACAGAAAATTTGGAATGGAAATGAGGTTTTGAAAATGAACTAGGTATTGAAATTTGAAATTTAAATTTAGAAATTCCAAATAAATTTCAAATATTTAAAAGGATGGCAGAAATGTATAGATTGGAAGTTTTGATGAATTTAGAAATTTGAATGGGCTCAATCGGAGTTAGGATGAAGAAGAACGAGCTCTCAGAAGTTTAAAATCAAAGAAAATGAATAAACTGGATTTTTGGAATTATTTTTCTAACGAAAAATCGAATTATTGCGTCAGCCCTGGAATTTCTTTTTGGCTGAATTATTTTTCTACGGGAAAATGAATTTATTGCATCAGCAAGTGTCAGCCCTGGAGTGGCCGACACTGATGGGTGGGCCCTGGTCCATGTGGACCGAGTCCACGGACCCGGGGAAATGGTGAGGTGGCAAGGGGGTGGCGTGTGGCTTGCGTGGTGCCGACTGGGCGAGGGGAGCCGAGGTGGCCGGGGATGTGGCGCTGACGCGGCGCCACACCACCTGCCATGTAGGCACGGGTGGCGGCGCGAATGGGGGCGCTCGGGCGCGGCGGCGGCGGCTCCGGACCAATGCCCGCGGCGAGGGGCGGAGGAGGAGAGGAGAGTGAGGGGAGTCGGTTTCACCTTGTCCCGGAGCTCGGCGGTGAGTGGTGGTGGCCGGCGCCGAGGAGGTGGCGGAGGCGGCTCGGGTCTCCTGGCGCGACAGCGATTCGGTGGCGCTCGAGCCGGACGGAGGGGTAGAGGAGGTGCGCACGGATACGAGGATGCTCGAGGTGTCCTTGGTGGAGCTCGGGGACGACCGGAGCGGCAAGGGGAGCTCACCGGAGTTCGGGGTGACGCTCAGAGAGAGGAAGCACGGTGGCGGGGCGGTGTGGTGCTCGGGAGAGGCGAGCGATGGCGGAGGGAGGTGGTTCGGAGAGAGGGGAGGCCAGGGGGTCCTTTTATAGGGGCGGAGGGGGAGCAGGGCCGCGGAAATTACGGCGAGGTTAGGGCGGACGCGGCACGAGAATGGGGCGATTCGGGTGTGGGGCTTGTGGGGAAAGAAAGGAAGAAAAGGGAGGGAGAGGGGGAGAGAATCCGGGCGCGCGAGGGCGGCGGGAACGGCGGCAGGGATGGTGGCTTTCACGCGAGGAAGGAGGAGAGGAGGAAGAAGATGCTGACGGGTGGGGCCCGGTCGGCAGAGGGAGAGAGGGGGAAATGGGCGCGGGCGGCGGGGATCGCGCCACGCATCGAAGAAGGAAATCGGGCGGCTGAAACGGGAAGAGGCGGACGGCGGAAGATGGGCCGGGGTGACGACGTGGCCGAGATCGGGAGCGCACACGTGGCGAGGGGAGGGGAGGAAAGCGGAATGGGGGCGACGGCCGGATGGCGGCAACGTGGGCGGATCTGGACCGTTCATGCGTCGGCCGGAGGGAAGGGTTGGGGTTTTAATTTTTTATTTTTGATTTTAGATTTTTAGAAAACCCTACAAAATTAAATATAGCTCAAAAAATATGAAATTACTTCAACAAATTCTAGAAAAATTCGAAGAACTTCCTCGAGATGTTTTGGACTTTCATAAAATATTTCTAACTTAAGTTGGTATTATATTTTCATACTAAAAATACTTTTTTAATTTCAAAATAGATTTTAAACTCGAGGAAAACACAGAAAATCCAAATAAATGCCAAATGACTTCAAATAATTAATTTGAAATAGGATTTTATAGAAATTCAAAATATCCTTTTATTTAATAATATTTTTATGTTTTTGCTGAAATTACTTTTCACAACCTGTTTTTTTCAAAAACAGAAAATCAAGGCAAATCAAAATAAATCTTAAGCAACAAAACAATGATTTTTATTTTAAACCAAATTAATTTAATTTAATATGTTAATTTGTTTTACTCCAAAAATTTGAAATAAATAGCTGGGATGTTACACCCTTCTTCAATATATCCAGCTCGGCTGCTTTTCTAAAAGCAGACACGCCATTAATGTACTGTTCACTCTTACGGTTCTCAACGTACATCCTACTTCGGCCCATCTATGCTACGCATGTAATAAATGGATGTAAAATTGGATTATTAGCGCTACTATAGCAAATCAGACTACCTACTTAATTACACACATCTATATTTGGTAACTAGCTAGCTAGCCATGTATTCATGAAACAATAATATTAAGCAAGAATATATTGAAGTAAACTGGGAGCACTTACCCATTCTGAAATTGAGCAAAGTACCATTATCTTTCTATACCTAGCTAGCTAGCTAGATCTAAACAAAAACCTAGCTATCATCTCTTTCTATTACAATGCATATAAGGTATTTGAAGCAATTGAGTACTAACCTGTGATCACTAAGAAGACGTATATCGATCTACAAGTGATATGTTTGCAGCGCAATGAAGATATATCTATGTCGAGACCATGTACGTTTGCTATTTAATAGCGCAGATTATCTCAAAAGGTTCGTATTAATAACCGTCGGTGATAATTCACAGACGGTTATTCATACAAACCGTTTTGATGTCCACAATATCACATACGGTTTGTTGTAAGAACCGTCTGTGATGTCCATAATATCAGAGACAGTTTTTTATACGAACCATCTGTGATGCCCACAACTTTCACAGACAGTTATTAACACAAACCATCTGTGATGTCTCAATTATCAGAGATGGTTTTTTATACGAACCGTTTATGATATTCGCAACTTTCATAGACGGTTATTAACATGAACTGTCTATGATGTCTCAATTATTACAGACAATTCATGTTAATAACCGTCTGTGAAAATATCACTGACAGTTGTTAGTATAAACCGTCTGTCATAGTTTAAGCACAGACGGTTCCATATGAACCGTCTATATTGTAGTCGTCCAGTATAGCCTCTTTTGTAGTAGTGTCTCCGCGTTGTCAGACTCAGATTTTTTCAACCCAGAATCCTCTGTGATTTATTGCACTATTCCCTATATCAGTAGATAGTGCTTACAGATACGGTACTAAACATCAAAATACATATCATACGGAAGTGTAAATATATTAGTAGACTTACTCATGGGCCGAGCTGGCCAAAATCAATAAAATGCAGCAGCGAAAATGGAGCACACAGGTCGGACCCTCAAGACATGCCCACAGGCAGCCAACTGGGGGTTTGTGACCTAGTTTTTGACATCTTCATCTTCTTCACCATCACGTCTAGGTGTATTGCTGAAGCTTAGCGATCTGACTTCTGATTCTGAATTAATTGAGTGAGCGAGGGTGAGCACAAACCACCGTGCTCTGCAAGCCAATACACGGGATGCAAATATATAACATGCACGTCATATCAAGGAAAAAGCTCGAGTTATTTTGTTTGCCATAAATTGCCTTTAAAATATGATACACAGAAATTTCCTGAGACCTAGCAGTTTGGACTAAAACATAATGCGTGAAAGGATGCAATAATAATAGTGATCTAGATCTCATCCACCGTTACATGGTTTCTGCACCATTTGCTAACCTTTCAGCGTATTATCCGCTTACCTTATCACTGGGGCGACACCCAGGGCAACACAAATCAGGGCCTTTCTCTGCCCTCCATTTTTTCAATTCCACCCACAAAGTTTTTGAAATAAAACTATATCTGGTTAAGTTCCCATGTCCGCCCTTGACCGTGGGCATGGCTATTCGAATAGTTTTACTTTGCAGAGCTTGCATACTTTACCCACAAGAGACGACCCACTCGTTGCCCCACACGATTCCTTAGTCATGTGGTTGAGTAGATCATCAAAAGATGCTTCAATGCATCGTCCTAATGTGGTTACGCCCGCTAAGGTCTATCTTCTCGTAGGATACGACCATCCTCGAGAAGGGTCCCTCGTGAGCCATCACGGGCAAAGGCGAGGATGAGACCATCCTTCCCTTTGCTCGTGTTCACACCTTCTCGTAACCACTTTAGAGATACACAAATTAGTTAGCCCTACCTACAATTTGCCAACTTGTGGTTGTACTATTGTACACAGGGAGGTCATCACAAGATTCGGTCCTTAGGGTTATCTAGGCGATTCTACCACTAACCACACTCTCGTGCACCACTGCACCACACCCCTGGACCATCCGTCCAGATATTTAAACAATTTGAGATTTTTGGGACCATAAAATAATCATTCCAAAATATAGCAGTCATTTCCACCATGACTTTCTAAACCAGTTTCTCATGATTGAAAGTGATGCTTGGGGCATTTTGGTGCCCCCGATTATCTAAGCAGTACTAAGCATGGCGAATAACTGTAGACTTATTTTTGAAATGCTACCATTAAAATTTTCCTAGAGTGACAGGCTCAGATGTTCAACCATTCCAAAGGTGGTGTAATATTAATAAGTCAAGTAATGGGCATATAACTAGAATCTTAAAACCAACATATATTTGCATATGAAATAACAGCATGCAATTTGATAATTTAAACAAAAGTAAGTTGCAGAAAATATAGGTTCAATATGATCAAAGTATTGACTCGCCTTGCGCGGTTTACCGTGGTCTTGAGCTCACTCAAGCTTTCTCATTTGAAGGTCCTGAGCTTCTGGTCTTTATGTTCACCTCAATCTTGGCCTCGCTTGATCCATTGATTCTGTGGGACTCCCATTTCTAATTACGTGCTAAACAACTGAATCCAAATAAATACAAATAACGCAAAAAGTCCAAATGAATCCGAATAAACTCAATTTAGCTTTATTATGAGTTAATGGATGATTTGGGTGATTTGAGGCAAGGTCGGTGGGGCGCAGAGTATTGATGGAGTCAAAAACGGTTGGAGCGAATTGAGAAAATGACAATAGGGAAATCCGCCGAGACGGTTGTCAAGGAGGGTTCAGGATATACGAATATTCCGCTTCAGACTTGAGAATGGCTAGGCATAACCGATGATGACTCGATCTTTTTATTGATAACTTCTTTTATTATTTTTATATTTATTAAGGAAATTCCATGAGTTAGGTTAGACTTACGGACATACGTATGTGTTTAGTTTATTAAATTAAACTTTAGAGTCTATATTCCTAGCAATTTAAGCGGTGGTATTTTATGGGATTCTATTTACCAATTATTCAAATTATTCACCGAATAATTAGTTCAATAATTCTTTGCAGCACGGGAGTAGTAATTATATAATCGATGTTTATTAGTAGATTTTTAGTATTTTCTTATTTGCTACTTATCTGCAACTATTGGTCATAATATTACATGTTTCTTTGGATTGTTTATTGGCGAGATCATTTCAATGTCCGATGACTTAGGGCTACTATATTTTAGTACCTATATATTAATATGACCTTCTAATTTGTAAACGCTCTAGGGCTCAGCTGATATTGATGTTTTACCCCTTTACTTAGCATCTAGCATAATTTAATCTTAATTATTTTTTTACTTGCATAGGGCCGAGCTTGCTATACTCAACTATATTTCACTATCATTATTGAATATATATACCGTTGAGATTTATTTATCGGTGAGGTATTAATGGTGGGATTATATTTAAATTATGACTTTCCAATTTAAATGTGTACGTAGTTCATCGTGACGCGGCCTATTTTTGGAGTGAGTAATCGGACTGGCAGGAACGGCGTGGAGGCGCCGGCGGGTGTGCAGCCAAGGTGGCGGCGGGTGAGCGGGGAAGAAAGAGGAGCAGATGGGAGGCGCAGGGAGGCCTAGAGGAGGTCGGAGGCTACTTATAGCGTGGGGGCGCCGCTGTAGAGCCACTATGCCCGGCGACCGAGAAACAATGCTCGGGATAGGGCGGTGTCATGGGCGCAAGGTGACGGGAGCAGGCGCAGATTGCGCGGCGATGTGGGCGCGGGTGCCGAGATGCAGGGGCGCGACAGAAGCGACGTGGACGACGCAAGCACAGTGGCGAGGCGACGTGCGGAGCGTGACGCGAGGCATGGCGATGGGACGGGAGCAGGCGCATCGCGAGCGACGCAGGGAGGAAGAAGACAGGGGAGGGAAGAAAAGAAAGAAAGAAAGGAGGGATGGGGTATTTGGGCCCAGCGGCAGAGGGAAGCAGAAGAGGGAGGAAGAGAGAGAAAAGGGGCTGGGCCCACATGTAAGGGAGAGGGAGAAAGGAAAAGGAAAGAAAAAGGGAAAAAGGGCTCAAGCATTATTTTGAAAATTAGGATTTTTAATTTAAACTTTAATTTCCATTAGGATTTACTATTAGTTGGAGTTTTGCATGATATTCAAAATTTGAATTTTCATTTAAGTTTTGTATTCAATTTTTGGATTTTTAATTCAAGTCTTGATTCAAATATGTAGATACAAAAGCTAACGCTCCTCTATTTTTTATTTTTATTTTGTTTTAAATTTGTATATAAATTTTGAATATTCGACCTTGGGTTTTGCTTGCTAATTGAATTTAAAAGAAGGAATTTTTGGTTTAATCATTTAGAGATAGAATCTAATATTATTTCGGTTTTATTTTGTTGACTTGAATTTGAATTCAAGATTTTGGTATTTTGAATTCATGATCTGTAATGTTATTTTCTATTTTTATTATTTATATGATCATTATTTACACATGGGATTATTCTTGGGTTATTAATTTGTATAGCATGAAATTCAGAAAATTTCAAATAAATATTTAGAAGAAATTTGAATGTCAGAATTTTCATATTTTCAAACATCTAAATTTTGAGATGTTACATGCGTGGACGCAGTCCAGGACATCTCCGCGTAGACGGGGTCGGGGAGGCGGAGCACGCGAACGAGGCCAGAGCGGCGCGTGCGGAAGAAGGCCGGAGGGGAGCGTGGAGAACAGGCTGTACATGCAAGATGCAACCAGCTATCTATATGCTATCTAGCTGCTGCCGGTGATCTTCAGGCTGCTGAAAGCTAACTGATCTGAAAGTTTTTACAGCCTCAAACATATAGATGGCCGGGGAGCGTAGCTAGGCGCTGCCTGTACTGTAAACGGGAAAGAAAGCAGATACGTGTGTAGTGCTTGCCAATCCAAGTCGTTTAGCTTGAACATGAACGGAGAGCTAGCTCCTGCACCGGTGGATCGATGCGTCCTGTACATGTGCTAGCTAGCATTTAAAGCAAGTGCACTGCTCCAGTGGCCAACCAGCGACCTCGCCATTCTCAGCACTGTCTCCGCCATGGTCGGCCGCCTCAAATCAATCGGCGCAAAGCTCTTGACGCTATGAGAGAATGAGATACTCGGAGAGCAAGCTTATTTATCATGGAGTTGTCGCGGGGCCCTGGCATCTGAACCGCACAGAACGTTTTGATATAGACGGCCGTGAAAGGCGGGGGAATATCAATCAATTCCATGACTCCATGGTCCACAAGACATGATCAACAATAATTAGTGTTGCTTCTCTGTTAGCCCTTCTATCAAATGGTCAGTGAGGTCCCTCAGCAGAAGCTGGAACAATGACCTCCCACTCACCAAAGTTGTGGTTAGTATGTACGCACCATACATTTATCATCCAAGTTAGGTCTATTTGGAACCAAGGTTTTGAAAATCGGCTGAAAGCCAGCCGATTTTTGGTTTTACCGGGTTTACCGGTCTCCTCTGGTAAATGGGCTACCGGCCAAAAATTTTGGCCCGTTTGAATGTACGGCAGCCCAACTGGCCCAACGCTCGGCCGCAGCTTACCCTAGCCCTAACACACAGCACAGCGGTGACTTATCCACTCTCCAGCCCTCCCTAATCTTCTCCACTGGTGGTGTGAGCGCGTGTTATGGAGAGCCAGTGTGGTGCGACATGGCGCAAATGCATGTTCCCCAAAGACACTCCAGCCCTCCCCTCCCTTCTTCCTCAGATACTCACCCCCTTGGCCCCTCCCCCCGTCTTGTGGTGAGCCAGTGTATGTTGCGGTGCGGCTCCCTTGATCCCCAGTGGGTGGTGGGCGCTGAGGCACCGACAGGGGAAGTATGGACAGCGGTGGAGGCTGGGCGGAGGCGAGGAGGGTAGTTGCGGTTAGGGCGTAGGCTAGGAGGACTGTGATGACCGGGGCCATTGGGGGACAAAGACCGAGGCGGTGGGAGCAGAGCCGAGGACAGCGGTGGTAGACGGCACAGAGGCCATGTCGCCGGTGGGTACATATCTTTCTATGTTGTTAGTTTTTACCAGGTACTTTTTGATATTAACGGCCGTGAAAGGAAGGAGAATATGAATCAATTCCATGACTCCATAGTCCACAAGACATGATCAACAATAAAGTAGTGTCGCTTCTCCGTTAGCCCTTCTATCAAGTGTTCAGTGAGGTCCCTCAGCAAAAGCTGGAACATTGACCTCCCACTCACCAAAGTTGTGGTTAGTATGTATGCACCATACATCTATCATCCAAGTTAGGCCTGTTTGGATCCAGGGTTCTGAAAATCGGCCTAAAGCTGGCCGATTTTGTTTTACCGGGTTTGCCAGTCTCCTTCGGTAAAATGGGCTACCGACCAAAAATTTTGGCATGTTTGAATGTGCGGTTGGCCCAACGCACGGCCGCAGCTTGCCCTAGCCCTAACGCGCCGTGCGGCGGTGACTTCTCCACTCTCCAGGCCTCCCCAATCTTCTCCACTGGCGGCGTGAGTGCGTGTTGTGGTGAGCCAGTGCGACGCGATGCAGGTGCGTGTTCCCTAGAGACACTCCAGCCCTCGCCACCCTTCTTCCTCAGACACTCACCCCTCGGCCCCTCCCCCCGTCTTATGGTGAGCCGGTGCATGTTGCGGTGCGGCTCGCCCGATCCCCATTGGGTGGTGGGCGCTGAGGCACTGGTGGGGGAAGTATGGACAGCGGTGGAGGCTAGGGTAGAGGCGAAATGGGAAAAGTGGAGGGTAGTGGAAAGCCCTGATTTGTGTTGCTCTAGGTGTCGGCCCAGTGATAACGTAAGCTGATAATACGCTGAAAAGTTTGCATATGGTGCAGAAACCATATAACGGTGGATGAAGTCTGGATCACTATTATTAATGCACTCTTTCATATATTGATTAAACTCTGTTTTGGTTAAAACTGCTAGGTCTTAGGAAATTTCTAAGTAACATATTTTTAGAAAGCAATTGATGGCAAATAAAATAACACTAACCTTCCTTGATAAGCCATGCATGTTACCTATTACACACTATGTATTGGCTTGCGGAGCACGGTGGATTTGTGCTCACCCTCGTATTATCAAAATCAGAAATAGGGGTCCAAGACCACTGTGTCTACGAGGACACCCCTGCCACGGATGGAGGAGCCAACGAAGAAAATTAGGACGACATCCGCGAGTTCAAGTCCTAGACAAGTAGACTTAATGGAGATTATGTGCAGATATATTATCTAGGCCTAGATAATATATGTTGCACCCATTTACCCCTCAGTCCCTTGCCTGTGGATAATGGTCTTACTTTTGCTTATGATTCCGCTAATGTCTTTTGTATTATAAATATTTGGCCTGATCGGCCCTTGTGTAAACTGTCGCCCGACGTGATGTATTTTAACTTTGATATGTAAAATTATGGTTCGATATATTCCATGCGATGTATGAGTTGATGTAACAATGTACCTGTGAGCACTATCTACTGATCCAGGGAATAGTGCAGTGAATCACAGACAATTCTGGATTGAAAAATCTGAGTCCGAGAGCGCAAGTGTGTGTTCCCCAAAGACACTGTAGCCCTCCCCTCCCTTCTTCCGTAGATACTCACCCCCTCAGCCCCTCCCCCCGTCTTGTGGTGAACCGATGCATGTTGCGGTGTGGCTCGCCCGATCCCCATTGGGTGGTGGGCGCTGAGGCACCGGGGGGAGGTATGGACAGCGGTAAAGGCTAGGGCGGAGGGCGGTTGCGCCTAGGGCATAGGCCAGGAGGACTGTGGCGACCTGGTCATCGGGGGCAAAGATCGGGGCGATGGGAGCAGAGCCGAGGACAGCGGTGGCAGTCGGGACAGAGGCCATGTCGCCGGTGGGTACATATCTTCTTATGTTGTCAATTTTTGCTAGATAAGACAACTTTCACAGTTTGTTCTCTTGTTCTGCAAAGAATATAGATGGTGTTGAATTAGCAAAAGTGTTAACAAATTTGCCAAAATTTGTTTGAAATTCAAATTTTATTTAAAATTTTTGGTACGAAAATCTCCGAAATTTTCTGATTATCACTACTATCGGCCACCTCCGGCAAAAATTACAAACCAATATTGAGAACCCTGGTGTGGGCGGCTTTAGTAGTTCAGTGTCCTCGTTGCCACAAACAATTTGAGTAACATCAGGCAACTAATTAAACGATACCAACTAATTAACGTGCCTGTCAATCTCTTTCTTCAGAAAATGTGCCTGCCAGTATTGTAGCAATGTCACTCGCACACTGCATGCAGCACTGCAGAGGACAGAAAAGTAATTGGCGTAGAAACAAACTACCGCGTACATGAAGGCGTCGGAGTTGGTGTCGGCAGCCTTCATCTTCATGTGGTGGCCTGCAGCTCTTGTCTAGTCTACTCCTACAGTAGGAATATCAAACAAAAAACAAAGTGTGCGTGCTACTAGTGGGCAGCAGTAGCCAGCCGGTCAAGTCAGTAGTGTCTCTCGTGTTAGATCAGGCGCCATGAGCATCTGCATCTGCATAGCATGCTTGCTTCGTTTGACGTTCGTCCAGGCCGTGCCTCGTCCGGAGGGGTTCCGAGGGACGGGATCCTTGGAGAGCGCACATGGAGTGGTCCGTGGAGGCTAGGTGGAGATGGCTTCGAGGGGCTCTGTGCAGCCTAAGTGAAGATGACCCGAGTGGAGATGGTATAGAGAGGTCAAGGGCACTGATGGGGATGGCGCGGAGGGTTCCGGAGCACCCGAGCGGAGACAACGCAGAGAAGTCCAGGGCAGTCGTTTATGTTGTGACTCAGGATGGTGTTTGCGAGCTGCGGAGCAGTGTCCGGCATAGCTCTCATATCATATCAGTTTGGTTGGAATAGTATATTCTGGTATCGGTCTATATCCATGTACTGTTTCGGATTTAATATAATAATACAAGTATATATATTTATAACTATATATCTGCTTAATTATGTGCACACGAAATATCACTTGTAACACACTAGCCGCGTTGTTCCAGGCGTGCTCGTTTCTGCCGAGAGTTTTGTTGTCGCTGTTTATGCGGAACGAGCCAGGTTCTATCATCGCTCCATAGCCAACTGATGAGCATCCAAGGCCTCCATTGAGCCACAGGAGTGGCTTTGCCGCCGCATCACTTGTTGCTTCGACGAAGTAGTAGAACAATGCGCGGCCGTTCTTCTCGTCCACGGTGGCGTACCCCGCCATACTAGTTGAAGCTGACGTCCTTTGACTGACCCGGCAACGCCGTGATCTTATCGGCGGTCTTCAGATTGCTCTGATCAGAGACAGAGTGCTCCGCTAGGAGGCCACCAGTAACTCCTACCACTGACTCACCTACGCTATAGGAATTCCTACTACTACCGGTGCTGCTCCTTTCGGACAGGATGAGCTGTCTGAATTGAGCTTCTTTTGACGCATTTCCGTGCAATGCCACCATGCAAATGAGGAGAAAGAAACAGAAGGAAGTGCTCCTCATCTTTTCTGACAAAATTAGATGCTGTTGTCAAGATGACAAATATTTGGATGGTGTCCGGAGTGCCTCCGTGCGGACGAAGTCTAGGGCAAAGTCCAAAGGGGTCCGCAGAGCCTCCGGTATTGCACGAACCCTCTCTGCGATCTTCCATGCCTTTCTAGACGACATGGCTTCTCGCTCAAGTCCCCACAGACAATGTCAACTGTCATTGATACAACACCTGACAGTAAACTTATAAACACCCTTGGTCGGATTCGAGGATCGCCAAAGATGCATAGGTACTCATTGAGAATCTCACACGATTGACCAAGTGTATTAAATATGGATGTCTAGGGTTACAAAATGACCTCCTCTCCACTTACAAGGAGTTCTATTTATAGAGTGAGAGGAGGAGGTGAGTGAGGTTACAAGTTTGTATCAAGGTCTAGCTTACTTCTAAAGGTATTTTCTTCCTTTATGCCAGGTGGGTCCCGTCGCATCCGAGAGACTTCGGGATCAGTCCGAGGACCTCGCTTGGGGTTGCTCCTAGACCCCTCCGAGGTTGGCCTCTAGGGTCGGCCTCACCTGAGGTTAGTCTCCTGATTTCGTCTTAGGTTAACCCTAGATCTCATTAGGGTGGTGCAGACCCATGCAGGGGGACTCCAAGGTGCGGACCCGTGCGGGGGGACTCCAAACCTTGGTCAAGGTCGGTCTTGAGGCTCTGTCTTGGTTTCCTAAACCACGTCTGGGGCGACGTGGACCCCATCCATGGCGGACTCCAGACATCATCCGGGTTGGTTTGAGGACTTCGCTGGGGTACATTCTCCGGTGTATGTTATCACGCTGAAGTTGTTGCGGGCCTAAGGTAGCATGGAGATCGTCCCTCAATAGTATTCTTCGCTGGCCAGTCAGACATGGTCATAGAGTATGGCCAGATTTGATTTTTTTCTGTAACTCAGTTTGAATATTGAAACTTCTGTGAAACATGGCCAAAATTATGTTGCTAAACTTGGCTAAATGTTGTCTGAATTTTTAAAACTTCTGTGAAACTTGGCTAAATTTTGCCCGAAACTTCTTTTTTGAAGCTCACAATTTGATATCTTCTTGAAACATCTCGTTTCAGATTTGAAACTCGGTAAAATATTAAGATTCAGATTTGGGACTTGCTTGAAAAGCAGTTTGAAATTCGAGGTTTCAGTTTGGAAAGGTACTTTCACAAAACATGTTTAAAACTTGCTTGAATTTTATTTGATTTTTGAAACTTCAGATGAAGCTTTTGCTGAAGCCTCACGGAACCTTCCTGAAACTCAAATCTTGAGACCTTTGTGAAACTTTTATGTAAATGAAATCTCGTCAAACTTTTAACGGTATACCGTAGGGTAGCAGTACTCTTTTGAATATCATGTGATGAATTGGTTATTTATCCAAAAAAAATCCTCTAGTTCACTGGGGTACTTGACTTCCGAGCATGCCAATAATGCAAGCGCCCAACGCAGCAGTAGCTCACATGTATGTGCAGTTAAAATTAAACTCTGCGTCTGGTAGTATATAGCATCCTTCCTATTGGACGTTCTCCATCAAATTGTGGAACCACACTAGCTAGCTTGTTCCTGCTACTGCGAAGTGTGAACACCACCAAGCATGCAGCCAGCGGCCAAGATGGCGCCACCCGGAGAGACCACCAAGTCGCGGGAGTACATCATGCGGAAGTACCTGCTGCTGCTCGCCACCCTAGTGGCCACGGTGACGTACTCCGTGGGATTCAACCCACCGGGGGAAGTCTGGCAGGACACCGACACCGGCCACCTCGCCAGCGACCCCATCAACCGGGACAACCACCACCTCCAATATGTGGTGTTCTTCTACTGCAACGCCACCGCGTTTGCTTCGTCGCTGGTCGTCGTTGTCCTTGTCCTCCTCCTCGCCATCCTACACGAGTTGAAGGACAAGGACACCGTGCTGCCACTGCGTAGTTTGCGCGTGGTCATGGTGTTGGATCTGCTCAGCCTCATGGGGGCGTACGGTGCGGGGACCTGCTGGGATGCACTCATAGCAATCTATTCCTTGCTGCTAGCGGCTGCCATCTTCATCTACCTCGTGGTTCAGATGGTGCTTGCCTCGTTGCTAGGCAGCAACCAAGGGAACCACGACGGCGAGAAGAACGAAGAGAACAACTGCGACCGCGAGCTCAAAAAATATGAATGGCCTCGCAAGGTCCTGATGTTGCTCGCGACGTTCGCGTCGAGCATCACGTACGTGGCAGGCCTGAACACACCGGGCGGCTTCTGGGACAGCACCCAGGACGGCCACCATGCCGGCGACGCGGTTTTACAGAAGCACCATCCCTATCGTCTCACGGTGTTCTTCATCTGCAACACCACCGCATTTGGCGCCTCCCTGCTCATCATTGTGCTGCTCTTGGACAGCAAGCTGCGCGACCAAATCGTGTTAAAGTATTATAAGTTCTATGGGTGCATCATCGTTGCATTGATCGGCCTCGTGGGGGCATACGCCGCCGGCAGCTCCAGGGATATTGACACCACCATCTACGTGGGCGCTTTGGTTGGTGCCGTTCTTGTATGCATTCTCTTCCAAGTGGCTATCATTAGACGTTTTAAAAAAAACAAGAAACAGACCTGCCCAAATTGTTTCAGTTTCTCCATGGCAACGCAGAATAATGGCGGGTAATGAACACTTACTCCTCTTTTTCTTCTTGCACAAATTGTTGGCACCTGTGATTCTCTTCCTATCTGCGATTTGACTGTGTTTTGTTGAAATTACTAGGCAGAAGGCCAGTCAACTGGATGAGGCTCGCTCCCTTGTCCTACTGCTTGCCACTCTTGCAGCGACCGTCACGTACCAAGCGGGGCTTGACCCGCCGGGTGGCTGTTGGCTGGACGATGACGATGCGGATGGGCACAAGGCCGGCGACCCGATTCTCCTAACGACGAATCCAAGACGGTACAAGGTGTTCTTCTTCTGCAACTCGACCTCCTTTGTGGCGTCCTTACTCGCCATCATACTGGTCCAAAAAATCTATGTGTTTAAGGGCCACACGCTGGAGGCAGCCATGATACTGGACTTGTTCGGCCTCATCGGTGCATACGCCGCCGGGAGCTGCCGGGACGTGAGCATGTCCATTTATGTCATGGCCTTGGCTGGCGCCGTCCTGGTGTACGTTGTGATTCATATTGTCTTCGCCACGCTGGACGACAAGGCCAGCAGCAAGTCGCCCGGCGAGCTTAAGCTGATGGAGAAGAGGCGCAAGCGGCTGCTGCTTTTCGCGATCTTGGGCGCAACCATCACCTACCAAGCAGGGCTGACCCCGCCGAGCGGCTTCTGGCCCAAGGGTGATCACAACGGGCACCGCGCAGGAGACCCCATCCTCTTTGACAGCTATCCGCGCCGCTACAAGGCCTTCTTCTACTGTAACTCAGTAAGCTTCATGTCATCCATTGCCCTCATCATACTCCTCGTGAACCCAAACCTCTACAGACCAGCCATACGAAGCTACGCGCTCTCCGTTTGCACGGTGGCCGGCATGTCTGCCCTCATGGGCGCCTTTGCTGCGGGAAGCTCACACCATATGCGAACATCCATCTATGTCTTCGTGTTGGTGGCCGTGGTGCTTACCTCCGTAATCCCACTGTTCATCATGGTCAGAAAACCTGGGGAACAGCCCCATGAAGAGCAACGAGGAGATAGAAAGATAGGGGATCAGCCCCAAAATAAGCAAGGAGGTGATGGAAGCACAGGGGGTCATCCCCCTGTTGAGCAAGGAGGAGCTACAACCACAGGGGAACAGCCCCCTGATAAGCAAGGAGGAGATGGCGATCCGGAAAAGAAACAATACACCAAGCGTAAATACCTAATGGTGCTAGGAATCCTGGCCGCGAGCGTCACATACCAGGCCGGCCTAGATCCACCAGGGGGCGTGTGGCAGGGCAACAACCATGGGCGTGCCACGGGCGACCCGATCCTGCATGACAAAAGGAGGGACCGGTACCGTGCCTTCTTCTACTGCAACTCTACCTCCTTCGTGGCGTCCATCGTCGTCATCGTTCTGTTGCTTCTGGAGAAGCTGCAGGAGAAGCTGCAGGAGGACACCAGTTCAAAGAAGCCGCAGGAGGATCCCATTTCGAAGGAGGAGCCGCAGGAGGATCCCATTTCGAAGAAGAAGCCACAGGAGGACACCATTTCAAAGGAGGAGCCGCAGGAGGATCCCATTTCGAAGAAGAGGCCGCAGGAGGACCAATGGCTGCTGAAGGCGATGAACACGACGATTGTGCTGGACATGCTTGGCCTCCTGGGAGCGTACGAGGCTGGCTCTAGCAGGGGGGAGGGAGAGACGTTCTGGTATGTCATCGCGCTGATCATCACCGTGCTGGGCTACCTTGCAATCTACGTGGTGATGTCCTTGCTCAACAAGAAACCAAGAAAGGAAGTCAAGGAGCCCAATGAAACCCCATCGGCCCATCCAATGCTGACTCCTGGGCCTCTTCAGCTGTAAGAATAGATCAAAACGCTGGCATCAGGCACAGGGTGTTTTGTGTTTTGGTGTGATACAATTATAAGGATGTGCTCTACAGTTCTATCAGAGAGTAGTTCATATGGTGGGATGCATGTAGTGCTTTGCAATCTATAAACTAGGTAAAATCCCACGCAGTAGCTCCTCCAGTCTCTATTTCTCCCTCTTTCTAAATTTGTTGTCTTCTTATTTTCTCCCTAGTCTCTGCTCTGGTAGTCTATATTTGTCTCTTTCTAGACTGTAATCTTCTTGTTGTAATTGGATTATCCTAAGTCCTAATGGTAGTATCTTGAAGCATATTGAGAAAAGCGGTTGCGGTCGAAAGTAGAGGTGATCAAAAGCGGTAGCAGTCGAAAGCCGAGGTGGTTGAGGGAGGTAGTGATCGAATAGCTGTGGTCGTGAGCCACGAGGAGAGGGTGGCAGAGGCGCTTTGGCGGTGCCCAAGCTTGGTGAAGTAGTCGACGGTGATCTCTCAGGTGTGGTGAAGCTCGCACGGTCGTCGGTGAAGCCGGAGGTGACCCCGAGCAGTGGTGATTGCTCACCAACGTAGCGCCAGGGCTCAGGAAGAGAGTAGCGCGATGCGGGGTATCATGCGCTTCTGGACCGCATGACTCGGGTGCTTCGGTGCTGGGGCACGGGATTGCACACACGTCGATCGGGCGGAATCCTGCGCTTAGAGAGGAGATCGGAAATGACATTGCATATAACCGGAAGCTATTTCTGGTATTGCAGGCCAAAAATGTCTAAACATCCTTCTCTAACTCACCTCCGGAAATGGCCGTGCGGTCCCGGTCCAGCGGGGCCATTTCGTCCATGACCACGCAACCTCGCCTCACCTGCAGCGTCAACACCAGACGTGCACGTACAATACTGCCATGGACAGGCCGATCAAAAGCAGACACCAGTGCTAGCATTATTCAGGAAATTCTTGGAGCCTCATAGCTTGCAAACAGGAAAGGATTGCTTATCTCGTCCGGTGGATGGCGTGAATTGCTTGCGGCCTTCCAACCAAGTCCCGGCGAGAGGGTCCGGCTAGGCAAGTCATTTGTACAATCACAACATACTAATAGGTTTTTTTAGACTGTCGCTTATGGCTTATAGCTTAAAATTTTAAATTCTGACTGTTTGTGAGAGGCAATACATCGAGAAAAATAGTCGCATATGATTTGACCGGTATAGTTGAGCTCAGTACACTTTTTACGACAATCTTCCTCTTAATCTTGTCTTAAAAAACACACCGTTTGAAAGCTAGTTATTATAGTATAAACCATTAACCATAAACCGCGAGCCGAAACAAACCCAGCCATTCATTTGATTATCTCTGGAACTGGGCCGTGCAATGGGCCGAATGCACGACGAAGTCCATTTGCTGTTCAAGAAAGGATACCGATTATGAGAAGTCTTAACTGATATAGTTGGAGAGAGTCGACTATGGGCTATGAAATTACGAACACATTGGCCCTTGATCTGTGAGAGCGGCAGAACAGAAAACAAGGGTATATTAGGTTATCAAATAACTAAGGTTTTGACGGTTAAATCTAGTAATAAACAATCAAGGGTACCCATTCGATTTGAAGGACCAGAAAGATTCACAATAAACCTTAAATTAGGGAGAGAAATTCCTATAAATTCTCTCATTAATATAGAGAAAAATGAAAGATCTAGTGCATCCGTTAGATGGCCCAGCTATAGTTATAACGGTGAGGATCCATCCTTCAACACTATGGTCATAATACAATTGTTTGTTTTGAGTCCAAATATAATACGAACTCTTTGTTAGACACAACTTAGGTAGTGTGTCAGAATTCCATGTTAGAGAGGAAGCAATGGGCGATTTACGTGCGAGGGTTAAGCGCATGTGAAGTTAACGCTGCGATTTACGTGCTGAACGCATGAGAAAGCCGTAGGCAACCTGTCACGGGAAGGATAGCGATCACGTCATGCACCAATGGCCGCATCCCAGCATCTTATTTGCCTATGCAGAGAGATCAAAGAGGTACATGCTATCTTTAATTTAGTTTCTTACAGTCATGCAGATTATCTAATTTACTTCATTTCATTCATATTCTTTTAAGCTCAGCAGATTAGTTAAACAAAACATGCTTTATTTTTTTTCCTGAGAGGAGCACAAACACAAACTTTCCATTAATACACGCGTGTGTATACTCTGATCACTTAAGAAACATCATGCTGACCGTAGAGACCGGAACCTGGGTTGTTGGGATTGAACACCCTTACTCTCGCCACCATGCCACTAGCCTATCCTTAGCACGTCGTTTTAGAATGTCTGATATCAAACTTTTAAAATTTAGTCCACTAATAATATGCAGATTTTTACATGGAATTGTATTTGTACATTTTGTCAACAAAATTATTTCTATATGTAAATCTACATCTATATAAATCAAACCGTGCTACAAATTAAACGCATTAGTTGACTTGCATGTAGTGGCAAAGCTAGGAACAAAATTGAGAGTGGGCTAGGGCGCTAAACTAAATTGTCACAAACACAATAATTTACTTTTGTTTAATACAAATTCATTCATGAATACAAGAGAAACAAAGCCACATTCATGAATACAAGAGAAACAAAGCCAAAAAGAGAGAAATACAAGTAAAGTATTTCAGTAATAGAAAGCATATCCCGAAAATATATAAATATGCTTCCGATGAGTAGAGATCAGTCATCTGCATATCAAAAATAGCAAAATTAGTGATACGATAACTAATTGTAAATGATCATGAACATTGAAGAAAAACATAACATACCATTAGCATGTAAGGTTAAATCACGACGCAAAGTTTGTTTCTCAATTATAGCAAATCTATTACTATTATAAAAGGAGTTGGTGGTTGTAGGTCCATTCTCCTCCAACCATTCTATTCACTCAACTTCTCACCACTCTTCATTTTCTAACTGATCAAAGCAACTCTCTTCTATAAAATGATTCTCTATATATTCAATGAGTTCCGTTGCAATGCATGGGTACATAACTAGTCTATCAATAAAATGTGACACATCAATTCTAATCGGAACACATAAATCATAATTTTAATTTTGATCTCTAGCAATTCAAGTTGGTCATTAACAATGATACATCATATACATATAATCTCTAACTCAATGTAAACAATATAGAAGAACAAATCAAGTAATCAACTAAAAGATAAGGACTTTACCAATCACCGATCGGTTTACCCTCTCTGGTCTCCAAGAGGCAGCTAACTAGCCAAGATCGGAGTAAATACTCAAGTCTCAGTCCAACCAAAGTATCAAACCAATTCCCAAATGGGCCAAATCCCACCGGTCAGTGGCACTCACACTCCCATTTCCCCAAACCCAAGTCCCCAGTGAGTTGGCAGTAGCTCCCCACCTTCCCCTCCAGGCTCCAGGGGTCCGACCTCCACCTCTCGCCAGCTCGCCCCTCGGCCTCCCCTCAATGGCTCGCTGGCTCAGGCACTCGCGCTTAGCGGCCTCCCCTCAACAGCTCCCCCTCCAGCGGTCCGACTTTGAGCCCTTTGCGTCTCCACCTCGGCCACCGCCCACCGCCCTCCTGGACTCTCTCTTGGCCGATTCCGGGATCTGCTTGGCGCAATGGCGCTAGAAGCCACAAAGCGCTGTTGGCCTACCGTATCTGCTCTCCGCCGGTAACGCCAGGTGCCGACTGCTACCGAGGTGCGTGCGCAGCGTAGCCCCTCCTCTTGTCTCTATGGTCTGTGGATGTGGTCTCTGTCTCCAATCTGTGAATGTGTGCATGGAGCATGGTGTGGTGGCTGCGGTGGAACCTGGACCAACCCAGCTTGGGCCTTGGTGGGGTTGATGGTTAGGGGTGGGCCGGAGGGTAGGCTGAAGCCTGACGAAACCCACCCGATGGCTCCACCCCTACTTGCATGTGTATATACAGGTGAACACCTACTTTGCTCTAAGGGTTGGCCTTGTTCGTATTGGATTCTAAAAGCCACTTTTCTTCAGTAAATGGCTTTTATATAGTATGTAGCTTTCAAACGAAATATTTTTTCAAGACGAGGTCTACTAGTCGATTGTAGTACACACTGCAGTGACTTCATTTATATCAGCCAAAATTGCATGCAAGTATATCTCTACAAGTTTGTCTACAAGTTGCTACTATTTATAAGTCAACGTCAAAAGCCAAAGCCAATATGAACGGACCCAAAATTCTCTCATTAATTTGTAGACAAAAACATATGAATTGCCTTGTTAATCAAGAGTAAAGAAAAGGATCTACATCATTTATTTTGATGGGGCAAATTATAGTGGTGCATATTAATAAGATGTATAGATACTGAAGTATAGTTGTATAACAAATACAACTATATTTTTAATAATAAGCATTAGAGTTGTATAATAAGTACAACTCTATTTTCAATTATAAACATATACATTGTAGTACCTGTGACGCCCGTGTTGTCACTATAGTAAGTACAACTCTATTTTCAATTATAAACATATACATTGTAGTACCTGTGACGCCTGAGTTGTCACTAACTTTGGTGATGACATTAGGTTGTGGATTATTACTCGATAATATTTTGCTTTGCCGAATAATAAGCCACTTCAGAGAGAGATTACAATAGAGGAATAGCTAGTGATCTATAATTAACATTGCAATATCGTGCCACACACGGCTTAAATCGTAAATCAGGTTCAACATACTATGCCCACTATTACATTTTCCTGTACATAACGAGGAATAAGAGTCCCTTGATTGCACAGGCTAGGCACGAGACCTCCACACATCCCAGCTACCATCAGCATCATAGAAGTCATAAGCATTAGTTCAACACTGTGACGCCCCACGTAATTAATTACCTACCCTGAGGATAATCACAATTGCAACGGATTACTATTCATCTGATCAGTAGAATATTGCTTCAACAAATAATAAATCTTTATCAGAGTCACGTAGCAGAACAATAATATAGAAACTATCTTTTTATTACAGTATTTGCCACGAGAGTTATGGTCTTTAATACAAATACATAAGCAACAAAAGATATAAGACATATCCCCTAAGTATCTCCTGCTCGGCTCAGCCGAATGCCGACTTGTCCTAACCATAGTATAGAGGGGTCCACCTCCCCTGGATCCTCGTAACCATCACCCTCCTCTTCTGTGACCTTGACAGTGTCTACGATCCCTTCATTTGGCTCATAATACTCCCCAATCAGAATAGGGTCTAACAAAGGGAGATAATAGCAAGGGTGATATCGGACCCCAGAGCAACAACTTCTGGATTCTCTGTGTAAATCGCACTAGTCAGGAATCAACTAGCGCACATAGTGGATAACAAAGATAAATATCAACCATAATGATATTTATAAACTAAATATGGGCATGATTGCCAAAATTTCCATCCATTAATAAGCTTTACATAAACCATTTTTGAAAAACAAAATCTTATCCGTGAAAAACTTTACTCAGCTTGCCTATAACCGTTGGTACGGCTATCCAGGATAGATTATAAATGCTGCAGAGGTTGTACAGCTTTACCCACAAGACATGATCATCCCATATTGTCATCGGATTAACACACTTCCTTAAGTGTGCGGCGGAGAGATCATGATAAGGCCTTTACAATGCAAAGCGTTCAACCTCGCTAAGCCAACACTAAGGTTTCACCCCAGTTAGGAATCCACCAGACCGGGACCCCCTCTTGAGCTGAGTGAGACTTCTCATGGCCTTTCACCCCAGTAAGGAATCCACCAGACCGGGACCCCCTCTTGAGCCGAGTTAGACTTCTCATGGCCTACGCCACGCTCACTTTCAACCTACGACGAGACTCAGGTTGGGACCCACGAATTAATCAACCAGGGCTATCCCATACCAGCCTTGTGGTAGTACGATAGGGCTTTGCAACAGTAGCTCACAGACCGGTCCTTAATTGACTTAGGCTCAACCACATACCCCGTGTGCCCGACAATCAATACTGTGTCACCGAACAACAGTGCATTACTGCACCCACCACCTAACCATTAGCCTAAGTCTAAACCAGACTTTATATTTTATTTTGAAATAATTTTATAATCCTTCTTGACTCACCGAAGTCAAGAATACATTTGAAAACTTTATCATTTTATGTGAAAAAGGTATCCCAAAACAAATATTATGTCTAAGCAGGTCTAAGCATTTGATATAGAACTCTCTAGCTAATACTAGTGTACTAACTAGAGTTTGATTCTAGGGTGACAAGGTACATTGTTACACAAGGTCAAAGGTGTCAATAACAATTGGGAATTAACTAAGTTTAAAACTGGAATTGAAATACTTGAATAAACATATGCATGCAATATAATTTAAATCAACATACTTTTATTTTGCAATTTGGGATCAACATGATCAAGGAGTGTGACTTGCCTTGTTCTGTAGTTTGGTGTGATTCGTCGTCGAAGAATTCTTCCGAATCGTCGTAGTCTACACATGAAAATAACCCACCAAACTCAAATAAAATCCAAATAAATTTAAATAAACTCCAAATAATTAAAATGAGGGAAGAAATGGATATATTGGAATTTTTTATGAATCTAAGAATTTGAATGAGCTCAATCGGAGTTAAGATGAAGGAGAACGGGCTTTTAGAAGTTTGAAAAGAGAGAAAAAGAATAAACTAGAATTTCTAGAATTATTTTTCTAAAGAAAAGGGATTTATGATGTCAGCAGGGGATTTTCCTTTTCGGCCGAATTATTTTTATGAAGGAAAATCAGGTTTATTACGTCAAGCTGACGTCAGCCCTGGTTTGACCAAGGTTGACCAGTGGGCCTAGTCTATGTGGACCGAGTGCATGGACCAAGGGGAAGGCTGAGGTGGCAAGGACGGTGGCATAGCAGTGCTATGGTGGCTGACTGGGTTGACTTTGCTGACGTGGTAGCTATGTGACGCTAATGTGGCCGCTACATGGCTTGGGAGGGCTTTAGTGCTGATGTGGCTCCACGTGTCACTAACATGGCAGCCATGTGGGTAGGGTATGCTGAGGTGGCATTAGTGTGGCTTCCACGTGGGCCAAAGGGGTGAGGTGGCTGCTGGCTACTGGCGTGGCGCTGACCGGGCAGAGGTGGCGTGCCACGGGGCGTCATGTGGCATCCACGTCACCATAGGTGCCAACATGGCTTGTCGGGCGGTGGCTGCGCATGGGGACTGAAGGGCTCCGGCGAACAGTGGTCGGCGAATGGAACAAAAGAGAGAGGAGAGCGAGGGAATTCATTTTCACCTTGGCTCGGGACTCGGCGGTGCTCGGAGATGGCCGGCGATGAGGAAGAAGCGGTGGCGCAGCTCAGGCAGCGACAGCGAGGGGGTTCCAACGGCGAAGAGGCTCGATTGAGGGGAGGAGGAGCTCGGTGAAGTTGCGGTGAGGCCAGAGGAGTCGGTGGCGGGGCACGAGGATGACCGAGGCGGTAAGGGGAGCTCGCCGAAGAAGTATCGGCGGAGCTTGGAGGGAGGGCATGGTGCGGGGGTAGGTGGAGCACTCGGGAGGGGGGAATGTGAGTGGTGGGAGGCGGTGCGAAGGGCGGGGGTGCCTGGGGAGGGTTTCAATAGGGCCGAGGAAGGGAGGTGCAGAGGGGATTTCTCGCCGAAGATCTTGGCAGCCGATAGCGATTGCGGCGGGAATGGAGGAGGTGGGCGGGGATTCGGCACGGGATTTGGGAGGAGGCGAGCACGGGACTTGCAGGGGAGGAAAGGGAAGGCAGCAGTGGACTCACGGGAGAGAAGGAAAGGTAGGAGGGGCGGCGGGAATGGCGACGGTGGTTCCGGCACGAGAAGGAAGAAGGGGGCGGGGAAGAAGGAGGCGTGGGCTAACAGGCAGGGCCCAACGGCAGAGAGAGAAGACAGAGGGAGGGAGAAGGCGGCGGAGATGGAGACGTGTGGAGTCGGGTAGATCGGACAGCCCGAAGAGGAGAGAGAGTGGAGGGGGAAGATGGGCCGGGGGCGACGTGGGTGGAACAGGGCCGTACACGTGTCGAGCGGAGAGAGAGAAGGCGGGATGAGCTGGGACTGTCGGATAAGGTCGGGCGACAATGTGGGCGCATCCTGGTGGTCCACGCATCGGCCAGATAGAGGGGCGGGAGATTTGAGTTTTGATTTTGTGATTTGATTTTATTTTCCAGAAAAGCCGAGTAAATTAAAAAAGGCTCAGAGAAATAACAAATTAATCCCAAAAATTCCAAAACAATTCACAAAAATTCCTGGAACTATTTTGGACTTAGAAAAAATATTTCCAACTTAAGTTGGTATTATAATTTTATACTTAAAATACTTTTTAATTTTAAAATAGATTTTTAAACTCTAGAAAAACACAAATAACCCAGATAAAATCCAAATTATTATTTTGAATTAGGATTTTTATATAAAATCAAAATATCATTTCATTTAATAATATTTTTATGTTTTTGTTTAAATTATTTTTCAAATATAACCTTTTTTAAAATAGAAAATTGGGGCAAATCAAAATTAAAACTTAGGCAAACAAAATAGTTATTTTTATTTTCAAATTATTTTTTTATTTTAATATTATTTATTTATTATTTTTTAAATAAAAACCTAGGCTGTTACAGGTGAGAACTAACATACTCAGTAAATATTATAATAGCAAAATATATTGTATGCCTCTTCGCTTGTTTGTTATCACAATTTCTACTCAGTTGATTATGGAAAATACTCTTGTAAAATTAAATGGAATATTTTGATTTATGAAAACTTTGCTTTTAACTCGGGAGAAGAAAGATTACTAGTGATCTCCGTAGTTTTCATTCTAAGAGACATGCATGACTTCATGATTTTGTTAAGCACCATGCAGACTTGTACCACTGTACCTATAGCTACTCTGAACCATCATGAATTAGGCATTCCACACTTCCTAAGACGTGGGGTCAAGTTCAAAGTACAAAATGTTTTCCATGTTATGTTACTCAAATCTCAAACCCATCTGTTTTATGCCAGTGTACTGGGTTACTCACCTGGGCTCCATTGGCTTCCAATATCATTTGGTTGGGGCTAGCTCTTGACACCTGACACTCTACCTGTGCTAATATATGCGCCTAGGACTTACTCACTTCCAGATTGGTGTTACTGGTCCTGAGCTCCATCCATCTCTACTCACACATAATTTACTTACCCAATGTGGAGAAGTGAATAATGTAACAGGGTAGTATTTTCTACCTGTTTAAGATAGAAAAATGGTTGGCACTTTAAATACGGTCCCCTTTTTGAGTGAGTGTTTTGTAGGTCCTTAAGTTCTATCCATATATAAAGGGGTCCCGCCTTACCTCTCATTTCCTTTTTAGGGCCCCCTTTACCCTCCTATTTACATGTTCTTTTAGTCTTGCTGCTCCTCTCAGCCAGACTACTCTTTCTTTCTCATGTCTCTTTCTTTTTCTCCTCTTTTCTTTTCTCTTTTCATCTCCGTATCCGATTTAGTTTTTTAAAAAACATTTTCATGCAAGTATACAGTAATGATACAGAATGTAGCTTGTACATTTAACATAACTATATTTGTGACAAAAAGAATAGCTTGCCTGAGTAGTAGTAAGTGATGGAATTAACTGCAATCTGGTCTGATGCCTTGGCCTGAACCGACTCGACTTCTGCATTACAGGCAGATGCGCTACTTTAAGGAAATATTTATTTATGATATTCATAGATTTCTAAAAAAATCATTTTCCCCATTTTACTAGATTTCTAGTCTAACTGGATTTCTAGTCTATCATACAATTCTAAAGTATATTTGGTTTCTTGCTCTATTACTATTCAAATGGCCAAACCGGCCCATTTGCTAGCAGCTTGATTCGGCCCAACGCACTTGGCCTGGTCGGCCAACACAAAACACCTCACCTCCTTGCACTTGGCCCATCTCGACCAGCACAAAACACCTTTCCTCCTCCACTCTGCATACTCGGCCAACAACGCCGCACAAATGCCTCGCCTCCTCGGTTCTTCACATACTCAGCCGACTCCCTGGCTCTCCCTGCCACTCTTCTCCTCTTGCTCCTCCTCCTTGGATGCTAGTGCTCACCTTTCTTCCCCTTCTTCCCCGTGGCCTGGTGCCTCCCTTCGCTGGACTGCTCGGTGTGCCTCCTCCCCTCGGCCTAGATCTGGCCAATCTACCTCTCCTCGGGTTGCCACTCACCGAATCTATTGTCATCACTGCCTCTCACTGGATCTGGTGGCTACCTGCTAGAACTAGCGGCTACTCGCCAGATCTAGTGGCTACTTCACTGGATCTACGGTTCTATGGGCTCTCCCAACGCACTTGCCGAGCTCTCTGGCTACTCTGACATACTGGCTTCCCTGGCTACTCGGTTACTCTGGCTACTCGACTACTCTGGCTACTCGGTGGCTCCCTCAACCTCCCTTTCACCCTCATGCAGGATGCCACAGGTTGGGGGTAGGTCCTATGGTGGGCTCGGTTCTTGGCCGGTGGTTGTGGCTGAGGTGGTCTTATGGCTCGGCTCCACTCCTTGCTAGTTCTACCTTCTCCCCTACCCATTTTTGTGTTCATGCATTTTTATTTAATTATTACTTTTGTTATGCATGTACCATTTTTACCACACCTGGTTCTTAGGAGGTTCTAGCGGTCATGCTGTTAGGACTCAGTCATGGGGTCTCACACACGGGAGTAGTCTCCCATGCCTGAGAGCGCTCATGGCTTTCTAGGACATGCCACCAGTCGCTGTGGTAGCCACTAGTTGGGCTAGGTAGTTTCTTCGTCCCTCTCGGCCACCTGGCTCAACAGGCTAAGTCAAGGTGGAGTGCGTGCCAGGCGTTTGTGTGCTTCTTGGGATGAACCAAAAAACGGAAAAGAGGGCAAAAAGAATGGTGGGAGGGAAAAAGTGGGCCTACTTGTGTCAGGTTGGAAATGGGAAGTTTGTTGGTGGTGGTTGCAGTGTGGCCCTCACGTGGTTGCGGACGTGGAAAAAGGTGTGGTCGAGGCTTCCTTGTTAGGGTTGTCGCCTTGTGGTCCACTCGGTTGGCCTCCTGGTCCCGTGGTCCACGCTCTCCTTCGTCTTCCTCTATTTTCCGTCTCCCCTTCTCCGACACTCATCTCTCCTCACTCGGTAGGTTGTTGTCTTTTGGGGAAGATGGCTCTCTGGCCTTCAGTCAAGACAACAATGTTGGGTTTCTTTCTTGGCTTGGCTTTGGAGCTCTGTGTTCTGGTATTACTCCCAGTGGTTTTTCTTGTGAGCTTTGAGCTCTAGGGGTGCTCTCGGTCATTTTGTGGCTCTCGGTTGGAATGCTATGGGCTAGCTGGCTTTGGTTGCTCTCGGTGGTTTTGTGGCTCTTGGTTGGCTTTATGCTCTCGGTGGTTTTGGAAATGTAGTGCGCAGTGGTGGGATGGAATGAGGGCTTAAGTATGGTGAGGCACTCAGCTACCTCTCTCTCTCTTTCTTAGGCGATCATAGCTGGGAGGCTCTCCCCTTATTCTCATATGTGTCTTGGCTTCCTATGGGTTTGATGTGCCGATGGTCCAAAATGTGGGCTGTGTACTATTCTGGATTCTTTGTGGCTGAGGTAAGTTGACAAAAAGGTGGGTGTTGGGTTTCTGAAAGTCGAAAGATGAGGCCCACTTCTGATGAGAGGTGCCAACTAGTCCAGAACGGTTTGCGAACCTCGATGAATGCCACTCTATATGACTCTCGGAGTCAAAGGGTTACTAATGGTGATTCTTTCCTTTTTCTTTTTATTCTCCCTTGGATTGTTATTTTTTTTGCTCTCCGATTGCAAAATAAAATAGAGGGGTCAGTTAGGGTGAGGCCGGCTTAGGGTGCTAGACATCGGCAATACGCGGAAACAAGACAAGGAATGCAATGCAATACTTATTTTAGTTTCTATTCTAATGCAATTATACTTATGAAAGTAGTTTTTCATATTTGCAAAATTCTTGTAATTAAAAGGGTAGAGGAGGCCTTGACAACTATCAATGTAACATCCCAACTTCTAGGGCATGCAAAAATGAGAAAAAATTTAAACTTTTTGAATGCATTTGTTTTCTTGGCTCTTTATTGGAGTTTATTTGGATTTTTTTTTCAAAAATCAAAAATTGATACCAAGTTGTATAGACTAAAAAGATGATTAAAAGTTTGTATGAGAAAATTTATAGTAGAAGTCATATAAAAACTCACAAATATAATCACGGCACTGGAAAAAATATTTCACTAATTTTTAAATGTGATCTCAGAATTTAATTAAATTAGAAATTAACTTTATATGGGACAGTAGCCTTCCTAGAATTTTTGAGAAAAATCCAGAGCAAATAAATTCCAAAAATTGTACCCTATAATCTACTCTATGTTAGGAGGATTAAAAACAATTTCATAATTTGTTGAGCTAATCTAATGTGTCTAACAATTACCCAAACCTCTCAGGCCACATCACCTCACCTCACTCCCTCTCATTGCCATGTGGGGCCCACTTGCAGTATTCGTCTTCCACCTCCGCGCACCCATGCCAACTCTGCTATGGCCATGCTGCCCTTGGTTTTTGATGCCATGTCCACCATTCCTATCTGCTGCTACCAACCCCTACCTACTTGTCGCCTCAATATGACACATCTCTTCCCTCTTATCTTCTTCCGTGCCTCGTGTTCCACAACAAGAAATTGAGCCACGCCATTCTGTGCATTCATGAGAACTCACAATTTGCCCTCAGCCATTCTATACCTACAAAGCCCCCCAACCGCGCCATTGCTCTTCAGCTCGCCCCCTTAGTCTCTTATGCATGTTTCTTGAGCACCTTGCTCACCGAAACACCAAGAAACCGAAGCCGTTTGTGACGCTGGCGAGCATGCCACTATGTTCTAGCAACTTCGATGAGCTTCTTTCCTCCCCCAACTCTGTCACCATGTGCCTTACCTCTTCCTTAAGCACCCTACTCATTTAATTGACCTTTCATCCAGTGGACCACTCGTGCTAGGCTTTCTTCTTCATCTCCAGCCAGGTTGCCGCCATAACCCTTCCTCTCTCTCCAGCGAGTCGTACCTCAATTCCATTCATCCATACCTCCACATACATGCAAGCAAGCTCATGTGCACCCTTTTATTTGCCAGAATTCACTGTCATCATGGGCCTCCCCTTCGCCGCCAATGAGGTCGCTGTCGCCAAGCCACTTCGCGCCTTCCCAAGTGCTGTCATTATCTTTGTTGAGTTCCTCCACCCCCATGAAAGTTCCCCATAGCACCGAATCGAGCCCTAGTAGCTCATAACCCTGTAGTGTCATTCCCCTGCCTCTACCACCACAGGACCTCACTGCGGACTATCCTATCCTTCAACTCAGGCCACGATACTTTGCCTAGGCATGCAGGCCAAGGTCCCGGCTCCATTTTTACTCATGCCCCCCTGTCCACTAAGGAGTCTCTCGTCGGCGATGAGTCGTATCTTGCTTGGTAAAGATGATGAGAATTATAGCAGTTGTAGAGTATGTGTTGTCAAAAAGAGCAGTGTAAAGTATGTGTTGTTAAAAAGAGCAGTGTAGAGTATGTGTGGTCGAAAAGAGCACTGTGGAGTATGTGTTGTCAAAAAGAGCACTGTAGAGTATGTGTGGTCGAAAAGAGCACTATAGAGTATGTCTGGTCGAAAAGAGCACTATAGAGTATGTGTGGTCGAAAAGAGCACTGTAGAGTATGTGTGGTCAAAAGAGCATTGTAGAGTATGTGTGGTCGGAAAGAGTACTGTGGCAGTCAAAAAGAGTATTGTAGTCGATTAAAAAAGAGTATTGTAGCAGTCATGAGAAGAGTATTGCAGTAGTCATGGAAGGAGTCAGAGTATTGTGAGAGACCATGTGGAGGTCATCCCGTGTGTATGATGAGTAATTGACATCGGTTTACGAAAGTCAAGTTTGAGTTGGTTGGTTCGGACCATGTCGTTGCGTGGCGCAATGGGCTCGGTCGGACTTGGTCAAATCTGGTTAATAGGATTAGGATGATTATTCTGTTGATTTGACAGGTTTGGACTTCATCGTGAGTAAAGTATGATGCAAATTATGCTTATGTATTTCGTGCGGTGCTATGTGACGGTTTGCTTGTCTGTGTGGTTGCAGGACTTCGGAGTTAGGTCATGGTGAGGCGTGGGAGGACCGGGACTAGACGCAGGAGGTGTTGAGGTCCAGACGGTCGGAGACGCCAAAGATGATCGAGGCTGCTGAGGTGGTTGCGAGCCGGGAGACGAGGAACCGGAGCTGGAGCTACCGGAGGTGGACACGACGGGCAACGGCGAATGGATCGGGACTAGACTCAGGGAGGAGTCAAGGTTTAGACGGTCAGATACCAGTTGCGGTCGTGTGCGATGGAACAGACCGGGACTAGACTCAGGAGGAGTCGGAGGTCCAGTCGGTCGGAGTCAGGTGCGGTCGTGCGTGAACGACAAGGAGTGCGAAAGCTTCCCGGAAGGTGCAGGAGGGGCGAATCGGTAAATTTGCAAGGCTGCACAAGCGGGAGACGGCTCCGTTAGGGTTTAGCCGGCGTAACGGGTTGGAGACCCGTTAGCCAAGGGCTATAAATAGGTGTTGGGGGCTGCATACCTCCTTGAGGGTTTTTGTGCATTTGCTCTCCATTTTGTGTGTGTTCCTCCCAAGAAGCATGTGAGGCTCTTGGTGTTTTTGAGGATTGAGAGGGAGAGGATGGATTGAGAGTCTTGTAATCATTCCTCTTGTTCTAATGTCCATGTGTATGGGGGCTCCTTTGTAGTTTTTGATTGGAATGAAATCTGAAATTTTTCCGTTCTTCGTTGTTGTTCTTTGAACCCATTCAATGGCTTTGAGAGAGAGTTAGGGTTTTATTTTCTCTCCATGTGTGTGTGCTTCTTTACTTTGTTGTGAGAGAGTGTGTGTTTGCTTTGTGCCTTCTTTTTGTTTGGAGTTATTGAGAGAGTGCAAGGAGATGGGTAGCAGCTGTTCTTTCCATCCTGCGTGAGTTCTTGCTTTCTGTCTCCCTGCATGTGTGTAGCAGCTGAGAGTAGGCAGCAGTGTGTTTTTCCCTTGTACATGCGTATGGGAATGATGTGAGAGTAGGCTGTAAGATAACTTGATGTAATCATTCATGTCTATTCATCAATCTTTGAGCCATTCTCTCCATGTGTTAAGATTATCTAGCTTCTCTGTTCTGTATGGTCTCTTTTGGTTATCTGATTGAAGTGTGTTTTCTTGCCTCTGATTCTTGCATTTCCTTTTGAGTTTTGATTTTTCTCTGAACTGGGTTTCTCCTTAAGGCAATTCGGCTAGTCATGCCCAAGAGCAATGATTTCAAGAATGGTTTTTTCTCCAAGAATCAGTTATCTGCATTTCCTCTGCTCTCTCAGTTTCTAGGGTTTACTGTGCATCCTAAGCAGAGGAATCTCGTTTCCCAGTAATCTCGACTGAGAAGTTATTTCTTTTTGTGTTTTTCTCTTTCAAAGGTAGTGTTCATGCAAAGAATGAAATCTTGTGGTCAAGCTCGTTTGTATCCTCTTGTGTCTTCGTTTTTCATTTCCTCTCTTCTCTGTTCCAAGAAAGCAGTGAATCACATGAACCTTCTTGCCAGAAAAAGAGAGGGAGTGACTTTACCTTCAGTAAGGCAGGCTTGATTTGCTTTTGTTCAAAAGTCTGTTTTCTTCTTTTTCTTTCTGTTTCATTTCGGCAAAGATGTCTGACTGACCCTGCAGTCCTGTTTTCTGTTTCTCACCAAAAGTAATCACTGTTTATCTATTCTTTAGTTGCTTTGCCAATTGTTTTTGTCCAAAGCTGTTTGATCTCTCTCTCAGGTCTGTTGATTAATCTCGAGTAGGGAATTGAGTGTTCAGTCTAGGTTTGTTCGGCTCTTGATTTCGCACTGCATGCACCCTGTTCTGTAAATTTCTCGGCGATCCGTTCGATTTTCAGTCAAGGTATTAGGTCTATAATTGTCATCAATTAGGTCTGAAAAAGGGCAGCATTTGCTTGGCGTTTTCTCTGCCACTCGGTTCAGCTGTATTTATTGTAACTAGTGTTGTCTCCTGCTTTGCTTTCAGATTTCAGTGTCGGTTTTGGACTTGATTCCTACGATTACCTTGTCGAATTTTCTGTCGATTGAGTGAAGCTTCTCAAGAAGGACAAGTAATTTGAAAAACAATCTCATTTTCGGTTCAATGCTCAATTTCTATCCAGATTTCGGTTCATTGGCTTTAAGTCTGAATTTTATTGTTCTTGTGAGTGAGTTGCTATTCAGTTCAAGTCTCGATTTCTTTGGCCGAATTGAGCCGCAAGGATTGTTAGTTTCTCGAGTTTGTTTGTCTACGTAAATTATCATGCACTGCAATTTTTCGACGACCACCGCCTTCTGCTTTTCTCTCGCTTGTTGGTCTCGCCTACGTGTTCGTTTTTCAAGACAAACTGCTCTTGATCTTTTCACGAAGTTTCATTCGAATCGCCGAGTTATCGACTATAAAATGCAGATTTCGACAAACAATCGCTTTGCAGAAAATCTTTTGCTATAATTTCGGTGTTTGCAGCTTGGTTTAGGCAGCAGTTTGTAATCTCTAATTCAGTTCAGTTGCAGCAATATGTTTTGTGGTTTGCAGAACCGAAAAAACAGAGCCTGAATGTTCAGTTTTCAGTTTTACAACTGCAGTTTTCTTGCTGAAATTTTTGTGTCTCTGCTGCTCTGTTTTCAGCTGTTATCTTCTCTCTCTCTCTCTCTGGTTTTTAGGCAAGACTTATTGATGCAGTCTGAGTTTGGACCTCTGAAAACTAAAATACAAATTTGAGTTTAAAATCGAACTGTTGATCGATTTCTCTCTCTCTCTCTGTTTTGTGATGTTTACTGCGATTTCAAGTGAGCGAGATTTTTCGTTCTTCATAGCTGTTGTAGCTATCGAAGAAGAGATCTTGTGTGGATACTTTTAGGGGGTAAATTTTTGAAGGCACCATTCACCCCCCCCCCTCTATTGCCATTTCCGATCCTACATATTGTAGCACTCAAAAAGAGATAATTCAAATCTAGCCAAACTTAAACGCTTATAACTTGTGCATACGAACTCCAAATTTAGTGATATTTATTTCTAAATTTTTATAAAATCCTAATCTTCCTGGATATAGAAAAATATTTAAGTTTTGTCTTTGTTTAAATTTATTTGGCTCTTATTTATATTTATCTAGATTTTATTGAATAGACGACGTCGCGCTGGACAATTTCAAGAACATATCCGAATCATTCTCTGAGCAACAAGAGCAAGGCAATCACCCATTTTGACCATGTTGATTCCAATATTGTTTGAAAAATTTATTATGCATGCATGTATGTTTCATAAAAAATCTCTATATTGTGGGTATCGGTAGTTATGTCGGCTTGTATACATTGAACCACCTTGAAAATTTGTATCCTCACTGTTGTAACCTTTAGGACATGGCTTAGACAATATCTAATGTCAAATTGGGTAAATTACATTGGTATATGATCTAAATGATTAGCCATGCAATAGCTTTCACTAAGATTGATATGTTGGACAAGTTGCGCATGGATATGGGAGATTTCAAAATGTTGGACTAGAGGAGGAACCTCTGTTAATTTGGTATAAAACAAAATGAAAAACCTAGTTTTGGGTACATGTGAGTTATATGATAAACTGTCAAATGTGAGAGGGTATCTCTCGGGTCAATCAAGGACCGAATGCTATTGCCGCACATCTAAGTCACACCGTAGAACCATATGTGCTATATGAGCTCTGGTTTTAGCTGATTAAGTTGTCTAGGTCTAGCCTTGCATTATGGTAGGTGCAGATGTAGTGAGGGTATTTCAGGCAGGTTTGCTCGTAGGGGCTCCCCTCACCAAGGTGTTAGGACCAAAGCTTGCTAATACAATGGTGAATGCCAATTTGGGGGACGGACCTAAGTAAGGGTCTTCACTTAGGATATGGACCTAAATGAGGATTCGAATACTCTCTTAGGGGTTGAAGCTAAGAGAGGTTCGATGCTTATTGGGCTGGTACAAGATTAGGACTATGATGAGGACATCACTTCCTTGGATACACACAACACTCATCTACAAGATGATATGTAAGAAACTATGATGAAGGCATGCACACACAAGTTGAATTATCAAGTGAGCTTGTTCCTAGGGATGTATAATTCAGCTTCTGAGAATGGGTTGCTTTCTGATGCTTGTGATGTGATTGTGCTTAGGAACATGGGCAAGGACCAAGGAGAGGCACATGGAGTAACGGATGTACTTGGGATAAACATTGGAGGTCACCGCATCACTTTGAGGCCAAGACGACCAAGAATAAAAACTGGACATGTTCTAGAATTTAGTTCGACCTCCGGAGATAGCGCTGACTTCAAACGAGTATAGAAGATGCAACGGCGTCCAAATGAGATAATCCTGGACTTGTTGAAAAGCTTTTGATGTCCTCTTTCCAATGGTTCTAGTTTTACCTCGAAACTTTACCTGAGCATAGCATAATCTATAAAACAAATCTGAATCAATTCCAACCTGGGCTCTGGGCCTTGTATCAGTTTGAGCCCAATTGGAGAGTTGTAGTGGGATGTTCCTCCACTCTCGCAGAAATGCTCCCTCATGTCTCTAGCACCATAAAAACTGCTAGGGATGCTACTTTTAGGGTTTAGGCTTGTTTAGATTGATTTTCTTTCAAAAAACATATGTTGTGTACTTGTGCTGACTAAACCAACTGCGGTGACTTCATGCATCTCCATTGTTCAATAAAACTTCATATTTCATTCACAAATTCATATCACACTTATTTCTTTCTTGCTTGATTCTCGATTGTTTGCAGGAAAGATCATCCATGTTGGGCACGGTTGGTAACGACAAAGGTGTGGTGTAGCGATTACAGGATGGACTTGGTCATTTCAGTCAAGTAGCCTCATCATCAACGTCATATCAAATAA